>CM060907.1:985933942-987415817 GCA_030737815.1 Allium fistulosum | reverse complement strand
GTTAATGGCTGACCTCCGGTATTTAATTTTGATTGTGTGAAAATGAAAATGAGGATGAATGAGGGAGGAAAGGGTTTTGGGAATGAAATAGGGAGCTATTCCTAATTTGCCCCTCTTATTTATTCTCTTCTATCCTATGTTTAAAACAATCTTATTAATTGATTAATTAAGGCACGACCCAAATTTAATCATTAACTCCCATTCTCCTTATTTCCATACATCACATTATTTTATTTAATTTATCTACTTAAATCTCCTGAATAATGTTAAAAAAAATTAGGAGTGTTATAGGCTTCCCTCCTTAAAGAATTTCGTCCTCAAAATCCTCTAAGGATCATAACAAGCATAACGATAATATTAGTTTATCCTTCTAGCTAAATGTCTATATAACAGATATAGAACATACCATCAAAGAAACTTAGATAAGTATCCCTAATATAATTCTTTGATTATCTAGTACAGTCTTTCTCATTATCACTCCATTGGACTTTCACTAATTTGACTGGCTTGTTCCTTAACTTCTTCTCATCTCTTGCCACAATACGAGCTGGTTGTCTAAAAAAGTCATATCGGATTCTACTACTAAATCTTCCAATGCAGTCAGAGTAATAGTAGTCTCTTGATCATGCACACACTTCCTAAGATGAGAAACATGAAAAACATTATGGACTCCTGCCAAAATGTTAGGTAATTATTTCCGGTAAGCGATTTTCTCGATCCTCCTCATAATAGCAAACAATCCAACATATCTAGTGCTAGTTTCCCTGACTTTCCGACCCATACCACAACCTTCATCGGTGATACTTTAACAAAAATATGGTCTCCAACTGAGAACTCTAAATCCTTATGCCTCTTATCTGCGTAACTTTTCTGCCTAGACCGAGCTTCCCTTATCCTTTATCGGATTAACTCAATCTTCTTTATGGCTTCTCTCACCATATCTGGACTAAGAACCAAGCTGTCTATGGTCTCCAACCAACTTGCTGGTGATTTGCATGACCTTCCATACAAAGCTTTAAAATATGCCATTCCTATACTAGTCTGATAACTATCATTATAGGAAAACTCGACTAGGCGCAAATGGTCTTCCCATGACCCTCTAAAGTCTAGTACACAAGCCCTCAACAAATCTTCAAGTATCTTATTGACTTTTTCGAACTGCCCATCTATCTATGGGTGATAAGTGGTACCCATCTTTAGCTTAGTACTTAAAACTTCCTGGAGACACTTCCAAAATTTGCTAGTAAACAAAGTATCTCTGTCACTGACTATACTACTAGCAATCCTATGCAGTCTAACAATATTCTTCATAAACAACTTAGCCAAATTAGGTGCCGTCCTTGTCAACTTAACAGGAATGAAATGTGCACTCTTAGTCAGTCTATTCACTAGACCCAAATACTTTCATTTCCCCTATTTGACCTTGGCAACCCATTAATAAAATCCATAGATATAGAATCCTATTTCCAAAGTGGCACATCTAAAGGTTGAAGTAACCCACTTGGTTTCTGATGCTCGGCTTTTACTTATTGGCAATTCAAACAATCTTTAACCCATAAGCCTACATCCCTCTTCATCCTGATACATCTTAGTTCCTCCCAAATGAATAGAAAACTTCGATCGATGACACTTCCTAAGAACTTCCTTCCTTAGTTTATCAATATCTGGAACACACAACAGTCCCTTCTTCCTTAACTACCCATTTTGGTCAAGACTAAATCCTTTCAAATCATCAATCTCAGTTCCTAATTCAAGCCTTCCGATTCGTTCAACTAGAAATGGATCATCTCTCTGTTTAAATGCTATTCTTTCGATCATTACTGGTTGAACTTCCAAACATGACAACACTATGGTATTCTGAATAGAACTAGCTGTTGACCTTAACCGCACGCTACAAGTAGTCAATGCCTCTAAGTCTTTCCATTCAGCTAACACGGTAACACCACATTCTAATGTTTCCTCCTAAGTGCATCAGCAACCTTATTCTGTTTCCCTGGCCTATACGCAATTCCAAAATCATAAGCTGCTAAAAACTCTAGCCATCTCTACTGTCTCATATTCAACTCCTTCTGAGAAAATAAATACTTCAGAGACTTATGATTCATAAATAACTCGAATCTTTCTCCCAAAAGAGTGTGTCTCCACACTTTCAAAGCAAAAATCACTACTTCCAACACTAAATCGTGAGTCGGATATCTCACTTCATTGGTTTAAGCTGTCGAGAAGCGTAGGAAATCACATACCCCTTTGCATTAACACAGCTCCCAACACTGTTCCACATGCATCAGTATACACCACCAAATCATGATTCCCATCTGGCACAATTAACATGGGCACATTTGTCAATAAATGTTTTAGCTTCAGGAATGCTTCCTCACATTTATCGGTCCAAATGTACTTTGCATCCTTCCTTGTTAGTTTAGTCATCAATGCCTCTACACGAGATAAATCCTTGATGAATCTCCGGTAATAGCCAGCTAGTCCAAGAAAACTCTTTACCTCGGTCACAATCTGAGTCACTTCCAATTATTAACAGCTTTAATCTTAGTTGGATCCACGGACAATGCTTCTTCTAAACTACATGGCCAAGAAACTTCACTTCTCTCTTCCAAAAATGACATTCGAAACTTTGCTTTTAGTTGATGACGCCTCAACGTCTCAAACATTATTCTAAGATGAGTCTCATGATCTCACTCATTCTTAGAATATATCAGATTTTCATCTATAAACAGCAATACAAACCTATCCAAATGCACTTGAAAAATCCGATTCATTAAATCCACAATAAAAGAAGGCGCATTAGTCAATCCAAATAGCATGACCAACCACTCATACGAACCATACCTCATTTGAAACGTCATCAAAGGAATACTGTCCTCCACCACTCTCAATTGATCGAACCTTGTTGCCAAATTCAATTAGGAAAATACTTTGGCTCCACTCAGTTGATCAAATAAATCATCTATTCTCGGCAAAGGATACCAATTGTTTACCGTCTTCTTATTCAACTTACGTAATCAATACACATCCTTAATGATCCATCCAGCTTCTTTACAAACGCCGGGGCCGCTTCCTAAGGTGAATAACTTAGTCTAATAAAACTCTTCCGTTCTAAGTCCACTAGTTGCACCTTTAACTCTTTCATCTCAGTAGATGTCATTTTGCTAGGCGGTCTACTCACTGATTTAGCTCCAGGCCCAAAATCTATTCGAAACTCAATAGCTCATTTCGACGGTAGTCCTATAACTGGGTCAAAGACATCCTATACTCTCTTACAATAAAAACCCAGTTCAACTCATCTTCTACCTCTATTTCACGGAATAAAGCACAAAGATCTAAACTCGAATTCTCAACTGAGTATATAATCTGATCGCTACTATTAGGGTGCCTTAGTGATATCTTCATATCCTAGCAAGCATCGTATCTTCTTAACCAATCCATACCCAGAATAATCCCAAAGTCCCCAAAGTTGGACACATACAAATTGCAGGCAAAAGCATGACCTAACAACTCAATTTCTAAATGATCACATCTCATCCTAAGAGTTTCATACCCTCTTATCGGATTCGCAACCCTTAGGGAAGTAACAAGGTATGATGGTTCTAGACTTAACTTATATATCATACATTGCAAGATAAAAGAATGTGATGCGCCAGTATCAAATAATACTTTAATAGGTATGCTATGAATCAAAAGCGTACCACCCATCATAGACTTTCCTTTCTCCTCTACAGTCGGCTTAGTAGCTAATAGCTCCAAAGCAAAAACCTTTTTTTGTCAATCTTGATCGCTTCTGGACATTTATTCTTATAATGCCCCCACCTGGTTGCAGTTATAACACTTTACGTTCTTCTCTTCCACAACCGTCTTTCCATCCCCAAATCGACACTCATTAGTGTAGTGCCCTTTCTTATCATACTTATAGCAAAACAATATGTGTTTTCCCTATCTTGGTAGCTCCGCCCTTCTGAGCTCCCTTTTCTTGAAGAACTTTCTTTTCTTACCCTAAAGACCTTAACTCTCCACAGGCTTTTCCTTTACAAAGATCGAAAGCATTTCCTTATTCCTCGTCGCCATCTCTACTACCACATCACATGGATCTTTGAGATGCAGCATGGTTGCTCTAGCAATCTCCAGCTTTAACCCTCAAACGAACTTCTCATTCATTTTAATCACAGTATCTACGGTAGCATGTCTGTATCTGAACAATTCATCAAACTTGGTTGCATATTCCAGAACAGATATTTCTCCTTGCTCCAATTTCATAAACTTCCTATGCAAAGTTGACTTGGCTTTCTCAAACAAGAACCTCTCCTCAAATCTCCTTCTAAACTCAACCCAAGTTAATTCCTCCTCTAGGACTCATACGGTCACACCATTCCACTTTTACAAAGCAGCTCGTTGCAACTGCATAAAAGCCAACCTCCTCTTCTGCTCATCATTCAAGCCTAAGTCAGCAAAGATTCCCTCACGGTGCAATAGACAATTCTCAACTTTAATAGCATTCTCCATTCCTAGAAAAGGGTTTCCTCCAAGACTGGTATAATCCCAGCTCAACTTAGCATAGTTGTTGCCAACCGGTATCTCGGGATTAGCTCCTCCCGCATTAGTAACATTTCTTCCATCCAAACCATTAGCAGCTCCAGCTTGCATCATATTGACAAAGAACTGATACATAGTCCCCATATCTACTATTGGGGTTCCAGCATCTACACTAGTATTTGCATTTGGATTAACTTTGCTTATACGACCCGGATTCCTTCTAGTATTGGGTCGAACATTTCCATTTGTTGTGGTGCTTCCTCCACCTAGATTCACTCTTCCATTTCTTGCTTCCATATCTTACTTTCTTATAATCTGCATGCGACCCTTAGTGAGATACGGAAGAATGGTCTAAGAGAGGGGAGAATAGAGAGAGAATACATACTTATATATATATATAGCAAATACAAGTACGTTGCTATAGAATTATCCCATACCCCAATATTATTCTGATTTATTTGTATTATATTTTCAAAATCATTTTTTTAAGTTTTACATAAACCTGGCTCTAATATCAAGTTATAACATCTCCCGTTTTGAGGTCCAAAAATAAGCGTTATTGATGCTGCAGTCATCTATAGTATTATTCTCCGGTGGTAAAATTAGACCAGTTAATAATATCAATAACATTAGAAGCACAGGAATATGAAAATTTTCAAAAACATATTTGATTAATAAACTTTCATATTCATTATATAATCCCATTTATTACCCTTGTTCAGAGAAAATATAATAATTTCATAATACTTTAAGAGCGACATATGAAGATGCCACTTTGGTTGATTAGAGTCGAAATACTGATAGTTATAATTCCTATCATTGCATCCATTCAAAAAGGAAAAACAACATAGCAAAAAATAAAAGCTCCTAATAATAGTTAGATCACCTCCTTTATGCCTTTGGAAGCTTATTCGTCAAACTTGAAAACCTGAAAATTTTACTCCTGGCCTACTCAAGTTAGTACCTGAGAGTTTAAAGGGAACAACAAAAACTTTAAGTTAAACAAAAAGTCTGGTGTCAATAATAATATACCATCTCGAACCAAATTAGATATCTAGTGAAACCACACCACTAAGCACAATTGGTTTTCCCATCATTAGTATCTTAACCAAATATGTCGATCATAAACCGTGCACCTACAACCACAATGGTTAGGACATTATACCTTTATCATATGCAGGCATGCAATATGGGTAAGTCTGACTAATATGTCTTTATAAGGTTATACACTCCCTTAGCCTTCCCAATTTCATAAAATAGACTATCTGTCTTAAATTTAATGGACTATCCATCTCAATTCATGTGGACTACCCACCTCACATATCATATGGATTATCTATATTAGGTTATGTGGACTACCCATCACACATAGTCTATCTACTTAAGGTCGTGTGGACTATCCATCACACATGTCATAGTTTTCGTAGGATTACTATGAACCCATCAAATCATAAAGAGTAACTATCTCATATATCATGTGGGCTATCCATCACACATCTCATAGTTTTCCTAGGATGACTATTAACCCATCATAAATCATATAATAATAAGAATATAACATTATTCATTCAAATTTATTCAATTAACATTCATTGGTACACCCAACAAAGTTGTCGAACTTCTAAAACAAATAGTTTTTCGAACCTTTAAAACATTGGTATCCCCAGTTAGGTTGTTGAACCTCTAAAATATTGGGCTTATCTTGACATTAAGCAAAAACTATTCAATTTGTAAACTTATGGCATTCATGCCACTAGAATAGGGTGTCAAAAACAAACATTCTGATTTTGTAAAGCATAAGGCTATAGTACCGAAAATATATGGTTATCGACTTTCAAAAACACAGGCTATCGTGCCTTTAAAATAAAGATTTCGATTTGCAAAACATAAAAGCTTTCAAGCCTATAAACAAGGTTGTCGAATTTATAAATATACGGCATGTCTATCGTAAAATACGAATGTCCAAAACATAAACATACATCAATGCCACAAAATTAAAGATGTCGAAAATATAGACGACAAGAAGTGCCGGGTTTAAAACATTTAGGGATGTAGAACCTCCATATCCTAGAGGGTGTATTAAAAACTTAAGACGTCATAACTTAAAAAAGCTTGAGGATTCCAAACCCTTAAAACAAAGGGAGAGTCCCACTTTTGAACAATGTAGAGTTCCGAAACTCTAAGGTGTCAAACCTCTACAACCTTGCGACATCGGACTCCTACAGTAATTGATGTCGGACTTCTATATAAATAGATACATCACATATCTACTAAGTAGATATCTCATGTATCACCCATACAGATGTCGGACCTATAAATTAGATACCTCCGATAACTATCGTATAGTCATTCCAAGTATCGGCCTTATAAATATCGAATAGCGAAAGGGGTGGGGTGCCAAATATCAACAATGGCTTTTTGGTGAATAAGTATAAAACTGATTTATTTCTTTTTAAAGCTATTTTTCTTACCAACTCTTGCCTCTTGTCAAAATACCATTGGTTAACCAAAATATTTTCCTCTTTTTTTCAGAGTTTTACTGGAAACACGTTTACATTCCCAAAATAAATTTGCAAACCGTTGTAATTAATATCATTAAAATGTTAATTAATAGCCTTTTCTAACATAATTAATTCACAGAAAATCATAACTCTTTAGGAGAAATCCCCAAAAATCACTAAAAATCAGAATTGCATCTTCTTTCATATATAAAAAAATTTGAGACCAAAATGATTATTTAATTATTTTTAACAATTAAAACCCGAATAAACTCTCCTTTCCTCTTGGAAAATACATGAAATATTCATTTAAACTTGGAAAATTATGAAATTAAAAACCCACCTCTGTAATAATGTTTCATGCATCATACCAAAATTTCAAGTCAATCGGAGATCATTCATTAGGTTTGTACCCTTAAAACCTATCATGATAATTTCATATAATTCACATAAAGCATCGATCATCCAATCAAGGATATAGTCGGCCATAGTACAACATATAATCATAAACAATTTCTAATTCTTATCTAGATTCGAAAATAACATAGAAAAACGAGATGGATACTATTATTCACTTTAGATTGGATAGAGAGATTGAGATATGTTGTTGATTGATTTTCCAAAACTTTCTCAATCCCTTAGAGTTTCCCCCTTCTTCTTCTCTTGTTAATGGTCGGCCTCTTGTATTTAATTTTGATTGTGTGAAAATGAAAATGAGGATGAATAAGGAAGGAAAGGGTTTTGGGATTGAAATAAGGAAATATTCCCAATTTTCCCCTCTTATTTATTCTCTTGTATCCTATGTTTAAAACAATCTTATTAATCGATTAATTAAGACCCCATCCAAATTAATTATCAAATCTCATTCTCCTTATCTCCGTACATCACATTGTTCTATTTAATTTATCTAATTAAATCTCCTTAATAATATTAAATAATATCCTTGTCCTTATCTAATTCTAAAACCCATACAATTAACAATTATATGACAACACATGTTGAAATTCATTTAAAATCATTTAAATTTGTTCATAAAACTTTGGTTAATCCAAATAGTTAAAGATCCCATTTTAACTTTAAAGATGGTGTAAACCACATTTTTACATAAGTAAACATTTAAGAAAGGTTGTGATATGATAGATCACTCGCTAATCGATGTTAAATCAACCAATTTCACCAAAAATGAGTTAGATTTGATGTAGACAACTAATACACGAAACTCGATGCACCCAAATCCAAAATTAGATAATCCCTTTGCTAATCTCTTCTAATCTTCTTGACTAAGTTAGCTTTAATAAAGATTGGAGATGGTTTTGATAAGAAGAGGTTTAACGGAGGTTAAGAAATACTTTTGGAAGATAGAAAACTGATTTTGTGATGTCCTCTTAGTTGTAATCAGCTCCAATTCTGATATGTGTTAGTGGGCTAATCACACGCTTAATCTTATTACCCACTAAATCTATCAATATTATCAAGTTAAATCAATCACATTTCCTAAACCGTACGGGAAAAAATCTATTATGACCACTCTACGGAAAGGCAAACTACCAAATCTTTAATTTGGAGGTGGTATCCGACCTTAATTCTGCTTCTATCAAAATTTATTGCTTTAAAAAATTTTCAGGCTTAAAACCGCACACATTTATTCTAAGAGCAAAAAATATCAATACCTAACATTCCATAAGTTACAATATAATTGAACTCAATTTGGGTATGAAAATAATATTTTACATTCCACGGGTACGTAAAAATATGGGTTGCTACAAATTTTTTCCTATTAAGTGATATTTATCCAAAAAAGAAAAAGGAAAAAACCCAATATTTTCCTATCATTTATTTAATTTGACTTAAGTTCAATTTGAGATCTTAAAGGACGAACATTTTTTTACTTTTCCTTTCTCAAAATTTTGTTCATCATAAGAAAATTTAAATTAATTTTTTGTTAGTAGTCACAATTTATGTACAAATTCATAGAGTGAAAAAAAATTGCTAATCTCTTTTGTTTTCATTAAAGAAAAACTTACACTTTTGCAAAAAATGCTTTTTAGGTTGTGTATATATTCAATCTTTGTTAGGTTGCAAGTATAATATAAGCAACGAAGTTAGAAAATACCTGCTTAAATCTTGCTTCACCTTGCTAAATATAAATTAATTTTCATAAAATAAGAATTTGCACACTTTGATATTGCCTCTCTATCAAGTTTTTTTTTGCATTGTTGATTGCTTGCATTTCGAAAAATTCATTCATGGTTTTAACTACAAAACATGTTTAATATCTACCTTACGTCATCCCATTTCTTTTATTTTCTAAAAGGCATAACCCATATTAACATAAGATGGTGATTTCATCACTCTTTTGGTTCACAAATTGTATTCAGTGTATAAAATATTGTATTTAAATAAAAATTAGATATTGGACTTAACGGTCATATAGGATACAGTTTCAAATTTGAAGATTGATTCAATTTAACAAAACTCTCACTTAGTATTAAAGGAAATGACAGAGTCTCGGTCAATTATTATTACCACAAAAATATATGCGATTAAAAGAGTCATTATAATTAGTGGTTTCTATGATGTTGCTTGTTAGCCAATAAATTTATCTTACACCACAATTCACTAATTTCATAGAGATAACTTCAATGTTGTAAAATTATATCTAATAGCAATAGATCGATAAGAAAAATATGAAATAATGAAGAAGAACAATTAGAAAAGCAAATGATATGATATTTATGGTGGTTCGATTATGCCTACGTCCACTTTAATTGTTCTTTTATTACTGTTGTACTCTTCATCCGGAAGAAAATTCAAATACGACTTGAATTTCTATCTCAAAGTTGGTAATGACACCCCTTCCCCTAAAAATGACTAATAGCAAAGTGCTCCTGATCCAAAGGACTTTTTTCTGTTGTAAGTAGCTCTCTGTTTATATATGAACTAGGTTGTTATTAGGCTTCTTGGTTGTCACACCACATTAGAACTTGTTACATGGTCAAATCCAAAATGATAAAAGGAAGATTGGATCAACTCCCAAATACTAATGGATCTGTACCAATCCATATATAGATCAATACCAATCCATAACTAGAACAGCTCATCTTTCTGTCTTATTTTATTGGTTTTATGGATATTTTTATTTATTAAATATGCTGATTTTTCATCTAATATTTTTGACACGCTTGACACTAATTTTCAAAGTTGATAAATTTAAATAAACTGTATATAAATATAATCAATGCATTGAATTGAGAGAATACATAATTTTGTTTTAACAAATAAAAACACAAAATTGAGTGTCGCATATAGTGATTAGATCATAGATCCCCATAGCAAATTGCAAAAGCTGTACCACTTTGCAGCTTACAGGACATTTAGCAATATGATAGTTTTGTGAAAAATAAAAGGAAGAAGGGCTAAAGTGAAAAATTAACACCCTTACATATAAGTGTTTTCACCCCTTCTTTGCATCATCTTAGCCAGGAATAAAAATACATCATCGCATATTCAAGATATATACTATCTCTTCCATATTTCATCTCCATATTAGGTTCTCCACTTTCTCTTCTACACTATATTTAACTCTATATATAGGCCTCTATTGTTAGGGTTATTTCATATGTTGCAAGGAGTAATGCCAGTATGGAATGGGAATAGTCCCACATCGCTTAATAACTTGAAGAAGTGGTGTATAAATATGAGTTGGAAGACACCTAACTTTAAGGGGTTCCTTTTAATACAACAAAGTGGGTGTCAACTCATATGCGTATGCCACGTACTAGAGATGGAGAGCTTGGTTTGACAACCGTTACACAATAATTGGTACCGGAGCCGAAGGTTATGAACTGAGCCATATAGACAAACAATGCTCTCAAAGTACTCCAATGGGATGCTAGTCAAAGGGGAGATTGCTAGGGTTGTCTCGCTCACATGTTGCACGAAGAAACGCTAGTTTAGAATGGGAATAGTCCCAAATTGCTATAACATGGAGAAGTGGTGTATAAATATGGGTTGGTAGACACCTGACATTAAGGTATTTCTTTTGTTACAACAAAGTGTGTGTCGACTCATATGTGTACGCCATGTGCTAGAGATGGGGAGCTTGGTCCGACCGCCGTTACACAACATCTATCTCATGTGTGTGTGTATTAAGAAACTACTGCATGCATATTTCTTCCTCATTAAATATATTCATCCTCTTCATTCTCCTGTTTCCTTTAATACACAATGAATTTGAACATGTCAAACTGAAGAGAAACATAAAGCTTTAGCTCCATATTCATACGGAACCACTCGCTCCATGGTATATATTGCAAATACTAAAGGTGGGGTTTGTATACAGCCATGGGGTTTATAGTTTCTGAAATGATATCAAGAACACTGTTAAATGCAGTATGATCAGGTGAGGAGGAAGGTAGCGGCAGTAGGTGATTTATTGTGCTGTGGTTGCTGCAGTAAGGGGAACAACAACATTATCCATGGTTGTTGGGTTTGGGTGGCGATGCTGAAGTGGATGAGAGTAACACTACTGTGCTTGCCTTGACATAGAGAGAAAAACAAAGGTGGTTTTGGATGATGACATTGTCTAAGTTGGTAGCACAATGCAGTCAACGATGACAAGCATACAAGTTGACCACTAAAGATGGTCGCTGGAGATGTTCGGACTTTCTTAGATGGAGTCTATTTCTGGAGCTGAGTTTAACGGTGTTGGCGGTGGGTGATTTCGTAGAGTATGGACGAGGCTACAGCAAGTTGAAGTGGGGCAATGGATGGTTTTGTTCGTCGAGGTTGAAATGAAGAGGATCTGAGCTGAACGACGTGCCTATAAAATGGAGCGTTCTTCCAAGCTGATCATCATGGTGACAGCAACGAAGCCTAGTTCGGTCGAAGTGGGTGGGGCACGACAGGAGGAGCTCTCGTTTTGGGTTTTAGGAAAAAATGCAAGGGAAATAAAAAGAAGAAGAAAAGGGAATTTTAAAAAAGTCCAGGAGTTTGCAAATTTGTACGGTCGGGTATTTCAACTGAAATCTTAAAAATAAAAAAATTCAACCCCTACATTTTATATATATGATAACTTCTTCATACGAGATCTATTTTACACGTGGTTTGGATCATTAGGTTCGTTGTGAAATATAGATCGTTTTGATATAACTTATTCACACATTCTAAAAAGCATTGAATTATGGGTAGAAATGATAAGCAGTATATATGACCCCTTAATTAGTTAATTAATTAATGACATTTTAATGATATGATTAGCGGTGCATTAATTTTATTGACATCCTAAATAACTTTGATTATAATTTTATGGAATATTATGTGTTTATTGTAATTTAGTGTAATGGGTTTCTATGATAGTCGGATTAATCTCATATTTGTAAAAGAATTCTACACATCCTTATGGCTAATGGAATTCACAACTATGATAGAAGTCTGCAACTAGCGTGAGTAAACTCCTAGTACTTAAAATTTAAAATACTAAGTTCAGACCATAAAAGAAAACCCGGGGTAACTCGTACTTCACTACGAGTTCATTACTTGTTATGCTCAACATTTATTCCACAAATCAATCCCTAAGTATCCTTACTTAGTTCCAAAGGTCCAGTTTTACTTACATTGTTTCATTCCAGCTTATTGATTTCACAAATCAAAACTATAAAGAATTTATTGTAGATTTCAAATCGAAGTGGTTTCGGGTATTACTGATGCCCGACTCCGGTCTCTTCGAATCTAATGTCATCTTAACCCAAGTTATTCAAATGAAATACAATTCAAACTTTAAATACAGGATGTCACTGTTTTAACCCAATATATTATATTCTATAGCATCACACATCACATGCCAGAAATATCAATTAATCTAAGGCTCACAATATCATTCAAACATTCATAAGCAAGATTAATCAACCATACCATCTCTAATTAATTTAATTAACCACAATTGAATTAAATCAATTACTTGAATTACTTTTAAATCCTGCTTATTAATTAATTACAAACCAATTAATTAATCATCCATCTTAATTAATCCTCCTTGATTAATTATTCTTTAATTATATTAAGAAATTAACTCTTAATTAATTATACAAATTAATTATCCTTCACCCATTCCCATTAATCGCATTTGTCCTTGATTTATTACTCAAATTTATTATCCTATAATCACTTACATTGATTAATCATCCTTTAATTAACCTCACTTGTTAATTGACTAACCCCTAATTAATTTCCTTAATTAATCAACCCTTTAATTAATTACACTAAGTAATTATTTCTAAATTACTTCCCTTAGGTAATTACCTTTAATTACTTTCATCAAGTAATTATCTAATTAATTATCCTCTAAATATCAATTAATTAATCTTATTTCCTATTTAATTAATTCTTAATTTACGATTAATTAATCCTCAATTAATTAACTAAACCTTTATAAATTAATTAACCCTAAATTATTAATTAATTTAACTTTAATTACCTTATTAATTAAATTAATCATTAATCATAAAAACCTTAACTAACTTCCAAAATAAAACATTTACATTAATTACTTAGCTTTAATTAATACATGTTTTAAACACATTTCATCTTAATTTATACTTTTTTTTTTAAATTAAGTTTCAAAATACTTAACATTTCTCAATTTTAAGTTAACAAAGCACAAAACCTTTTTAATCAAAATAGTATAAACATAATAGTTCCAATCAGTTTTAAATTTAAATTTTAAATTTAGCTTTACAAACATTTTTTTTAAAAAAAAACATTACAAGCTTGCTTCGGGTTCGACCCGCCTCTGACTCGAGACTAGACTCGAGTTCCTCCTTCCTTCTTTCATTTTTTTTTAAACTTAAATTTATTTTAAGTAAAAACCCAGCATACTAAATACTCAAAAATCACCCGAGTTTACACTCGAGCCACTATCCCAAAAGCACGATCTCACCTTCGAGCCAAATCTCAACCCATCAACAGACATCAATACATCACCGTGCACCTGCACAGTTGGCTTCGACGACGGTGACCACCACCGTAAACTTCGACACACCGACCATCACCATAGCATCAATGCCCGATCATCCAAACTCATGCCCAAGCTTCAAATCAAAATCGAGCAAGGAAATTGAAACTGGAACCCCCAAACATCACCAGAATTTGCCTAGAACACCTTCCTCCGACCACCAGAGTCGCTACCACCCCGTCTACATTTCCACTAGCACTCCCTACTGCATTTCCCAAGGGTCCGTTGAAGCTCGATCCACCAAAGAAGAACTAGTGATCCTTTTTTCCCAGCTCGACCAAATTAGGTTTAGAAACCTAAATTGCTTCGCCGCCGACGCCACGATGATCAGGCAACCCACCGGCTATTTTTCCTAGACTCGCCGTACACCCTTCCACCTCCAGACGAAGCCCCGACCCCCCAGTGACTGACGATCACCAGAGATCACTCAAAAACCCCTTTCTGGTTAACTTAAGATTACACCCAAGATTCCAAACTAAAAATTATGATTTCTATCTTAAAAATCATATTTTACAAGGAGGTTTTAAGTTATGTAATTTGATCAACAATTTATAACACTTGATTTTAACATGCATTTACATTTTCATCTGTACTATATTGATTCCAGAAATATTTCAAACTTATTTTGCTAGAAATAAATTTTAAACTTTAATTTATAATTAAACAAACATATCATGTTTGAATCTTTAAGCCTAACAAAGATCAGAAGATTGGATTTTGGATTTTTGATCAAACTTCTATGTTCTGAACCAAGAACAAAGATGATTTTAAATACAATCAGGCAAACACTTACAAACATTCATAAACACAAAGATAACTCATATATATGCACCAACAAAGTAACATTCATCTTAGACTTCACAAGCAAACAGATATATATACATACTTAGCTTTTAATTTAAATTGTTTACTCACCTTTTTCCTTTTGAACAGAGCACAGTTTCCCTTTTTGTTTTGATCCTCCTATTTACTTGGGTCTTGATCTTCCTTTGTTTTAGTTGAGTTTGTTTGCTTTAAGTTTCAGTTGTAAGATGGTAGGGACATTTTATATTTTTTTTTCTTTTTTCTTTTTTATACTCGGCCGAATGAAAAGAAATGAGACAAAGGAGATATATATAGAGAAGGGTGGGCTGCCGTATACAGTAAGCTTTTCACTTGTTCTTTTAATTTTCATTATATATATTTTTCAAGTTTTCTTTTGGTCTGAATTACTTTTTGACCTGATATGATTTGCAAATTTCAGGCTTGACCTGATGAGATCTTTTATATGCTGATTTGATCAAATGTGTGCTTGCATTAATTACTATGTTCCCTCTTTTGTTTACATGTATTTTATGTGAATTGATGTATGTATATATTCATTTGTTTGTATGTATATGTATATGGTTATGTATTTTTCCTATTGTACTTGCATTATCCTTATTTAATATATATATATATATATATATATGTGTGTACATTTTGCTTGTTTGTGTCATCATATACATATGTATTCTCATATACATTGCTTGGGTATATTTTTGATATTATATACATATATACACATATTATATACATCTTAACTTATGTATATGTATCTTCTTTTATTTTTCCATCATGAAACTCTTCCACCCATGAATATATATACTTTTACCAAATTCTTTTAACCTACACACATAATTACTCATATCTGCTTATATTTTCCAATATCATGAAGCTTGTATATATTTACCTATATATATATATATATAAAAAGTTTTTATCATATCCAGTCATTTTATACTTCAATATTTAATATGGTTTTTAAGTCAATTTATATACCAGGCATTTAAATATCTTGAATTTTATTGTTCTACTGAATAAAAGAAATTTATCTCCCAGTAAATTTTAAATCAGTTAATTACCCAATTAACAAGCATCAGAAATCCGGGTCGTCACATTCCTCCCCCCTTTGAATCTTTTCGTCCTCGAAAAGGAACGAAACAAGAATTTATGAAAATGCTTAAAATCAGTTAAATATTTTTTTTTGATCATTTTTAAAACACTTTTTAATATATATATTATATTACTAAAATAGTTTTTATAAAAATACTATTATAACTCGATGTTTCGACAAGTCCATCCTTGTTCTCATAGAAATTCGGTCATACGTTAATCAGGCGTAGGACTGAAAATCTATAAGTACTTAGCAGACCCATTTCAACACCTAGTGAAAATACTTGAAAAATAATTTTATTGAATATATCGAAAACATTTTTGAAAATAGGGGAAATATCTTTGGTGAGAATGCTCTGGAAATCATCACCCACATCCATGGTCGCAGTTAACCCGATGGTTACGTTGCCATCCCGGCAAAATCCATAGATAACTGTAGGCCTCCACGCCCCTCGATTACACCATGGAACCCACTACAGATCGCAGTTATACCCGGGCTTTACGTTGCTATCACAGCAAAAACCCATATAACCGTAGGCATCAGCGCCCTCGAATTTCGCTGCCAAAAGAATGAAACTTCTCCACTCGACCATAGATCGCAGCCTACCGATGTTACGTTGCCATCCCGGCAAAATCAAGTATAGACTATTGGCACTCATCCTCCACACGATTTTCGCTATGGTCCACATAGTAGATCGCAGCGACATCGAGTTACACTGTCGTCACAGCATAACCCAAATGCCCCTGTAGGCATCAGCACCCTCGACTTTCGCTACCCAACAATCCTCAGGAACTAGTTTGTCCGGACTCCTCACAGGATCAACTTTAGAACCCCCCCCCCCTTAGGGCTCAAGGCAGTACCACCCTGTGGCACTCCTGAGAAGTTCATTCAAGGGAGCGCCTTTTCCCCAGAGCCACTTTCAAAACACTTTATACTATACACATATAGTATTTTCCAAATCATACACCTAGTATGAATTTCATATAAATCTCCTTTCTCAAAATCGATTATCCCAAATCGATAATTCACAAACTAGGCTTTCCAAATTCCAAATTTGATTTTCCTCAAAAATCAAAAGTCTTTTTTTTAGAAATCCATAGGTTCCCAAAACCCTTTTCCAAAATCATTTTCACAAAATCCTTTATATATACGTATATATCTATAATAACCTTGGGAAATTTTTGAATCACTTCATACTTGTATAAATTCACTTTTATACTTCAAATATTTTCAAAACCCTTTTCTTCTGGCAATAGATTCAACAAGGGGAGTTTACCATATAATACATATATATGACTTACTTCATTCCAAATCAAATATTCAAATTTGATTATTCTTTTTAAAAAGTCATTTACCATATTACTTAATTCCATAAAGTAAATTTTAATCATAGAAATATTAAATTTCCACCTTATTTCCTCATATATTTCACAAAATACACTTTTCATTTCAAAACCACTTTACAATTCTTATCCACAACTTACAATATCAATTTCATTCAAACTCGTACGATGTCCACATATCATCCATACGCAATATCAATCTGATCGCTCACTCGATCACACAATTTCACTTTCGAACTAGTATTGTCCACCCGACTTCCTAGTGCAGACTCAGATCTGGTTTCTTGATCAGAAACCGTCATTCTCCTTGCATAGTCACAACTATGATAGAGAATATCCAGAACCAATCAAAAATCCATATCTAGGTTCGTCGTCGAAAATCGAGCGAAAAATCCCAACTCTGATTGATAATACTATCTCGAAATTATGTGCTCGAATCTGGATCAAATCACTATGCGAATAGAATAATATACGTACATCCTACGTATTTATCTTCATTAATTATCAGTTAAATCAATTCCCTTTCTATTCATCCTCACTTTGATTTTATTCACTTATTCACATTTGCCTTAATCCCCATTTGGATTATCACTTCAATTCTTATCTCAGTTGGGTATTTAATCAATAATAGTTTGAACTCCAACCAGCTTATATTTAGAAAATAGCTTGAAAATTTTAAAAATAAATAAATAGCTGAAAAATAATTATTAGTTTGTAAAATAGCTGTAAAATAGCTAAGTAATTATAAATAGTAAAAAAATAGTAGCTATTTATAAAACAATTGAAAAATAGTAATTAGTTTATAAATTAGTTGTAAAATTGTTAAATAGTTCCAAAAATAATTGTAAAACAAGTTTAAGATAGTTTTAGGTTTAAAAAGGAAAAGTTGTATAGTAAATAGTTTGGAAAAATGGATTTATATTAAAACAATTTATTTTGAAAATAGTCCAGAGTCAAACTGTTCAATTCCCAACCTCCATTTCTAATCAATTCAATTTAAATTTCCACTTCCCATTTGAATTTGAACTCATTCAATCTTCGATTTTATTTCAAATTAATCCAATTCAAATTTTCCATTTGAATTTTATACTTATCCATCTTCAATTCTAATTAATTCAAACTAAATTCAATTTGAACTAATGAAATCTAAATCTCAACTTTTAACCATCTCGAATTATATAAATTCGAGTTAAATTTTCAAATGTTGATTTAACCCCTTAAATCAAATCAACCTTTACTTTTAATTTAATAATTTAATTCTGAGTCCCAATTTCATTTAAATTATCCTTACCGACTTACTTGAACTTTGTAATAAGTCGGTAAGAGTTCAAATCTTCCTAAAAAAAAATTAAATCTTCAAAATCCAATTTATTACCCAATTTAGCTTCAAACTTTAAAACCAATTCTTAACAGATTCAATTTGCAAGTTCATTTTAAACATTCAAATCTTAAGTTCAAAGTGATTTCATTTTCATAAGTTAATCTTTATCTCAAAATCACTTAAATAATTTCAAATTAAAGTTTTATTTCCATTTAATTTCTACAATGGATATAAAATAGTGGAAATTAGGGAGGCATCCCTATCATACTTTCATATTGTAAAGCGGGTCCCTGTCAAAGTTTCATTGTACATCCGGTCCCTATTTTCTATAAACAAAGAAAAATTATTACTGAAATGTCAGCAACTTTTATAAATAAGTGCTGATATTTCAGCAACTTTCGTTGTCAAAGTTTCATTGTAAATCCGGTCCCTAATTTCTAGAAACAAAAAAAAATTATTGTTGAAATGTCAGCAACTTTTATAAATAAGTGCTGATATTTCAGCAACTTTCATACACTATGTTCACAGTGTACATAAATGTTGCTGAAATGTCAGCAACTTTTATAAATAAGTGCTGATATTTCAGCAACTTTCATACACTTTGTTCACAGTGTACAGAAAAGTTGCGGAAATGTCAGCAACTTTTATCAAAAGTTGCATCATGCTCTGCAATAATCGTGAATAAAAAACAGGGACCTAATTTACACTGAAATTTAATGAAGGACTTTTCGTGTATTTTGAACCTTAATAAGGACTTGTGCCAAAAGTACCCTATAAAATATCACAATCCACTTCTCAATTCAATTCTAAACAACTCAATTCACAGTCTCATAATTACTGATAATAACAGGATGATATTAAGATAAATAAACATCCAATTTATTTAAAACATTCATCATCCACTACCCATTCCTAAATCTCAAACCCGTTTTGAGATTTTATATAACTCCCTTACAAATCAACCCATTTAACTTCCTTAAGTTAATTCTCAATTTCATCTTGAAATTTCCAATTCAGGTTGTCCATTCCAAACTTATTTAACTTCCTCTAAGTTAAATTCAATTTAATCCCGTTAACCTTACTCAATTTGAATTCCCACTTCAAATTTCAAATTTCTATCAATATTCTTTCTTACTTATAAGTTCAAAGACTTATTTCACTATGGGTTTTACATCACACTTCAGGGAAAATTAAACTCAACACTTAGAGTTTATTTCAAATCATCTTTGAATACTATGTATATCCACACATAAATACATATTTATTTCTTAGCCCACCAGGTCATATTTTTAAACCACCCCTAGTTTTTTAGTTGAAAACAAATTCCTTTAAAGTTTTCATACAACTTCGTATTTTAAAATAAGATTATATTCAAAAATATTCTGAATAATATTATTTATTATTTCTTTTAACACTTTGAATCAATCTCAAACTTCTGGACTTAGATTTTAAAACTTCACAATTTAAAACCCACATTATTTTACAAGTCATACTTTTCTAAAAGTTTACTTTCCTAAAACTTTTTCATTTTACTTTATTGGAAACAATCTTCCCATTATTAAACACAATAACCATTCTATTTTCTGGTTTGAAACTAATTCATCTTATTTATATAGTTCATTCTATCCAATTCCTATTTGGATATATATTTTCATCACTTAATTCTTATCCAATTTCAATATTCAACAATCCCTTATTGCTTTATATAAAATACAAGCCTTTTAAAAAAATTATTCATTAAAACCATTTTTAAAACCATTATATAGGAAAATAACAAGTACGCTCTCATATATATATATACATATATATACTCAACTCATTCTAGGGTACTACTGACTATCCTTAATGAGTAAACCCTCCAGAGCCAAAGTTCTCGCTTAACCTTCAGCTCTGATACCAAATGTAACGACCCGGAATTTTCGATCGCGAAAATTCCAGATAGTTAGGAAAAGAAGAAAGAGATAGAAGAAGAAGAAACAGAAACACAGCACTGATTCTCATAAATCGCAGCGGATCAAAATATAATATCAAATAATAACAGTTTACAAAATAATACCTGTATCTGTCAATTATATTTTTACATCAGAGTTACACTCATACACAAACACTAGACATATACAATCGCATGTCTCAAATAAACAGAAATAATATCATAGCAGAAACACTCCATACGTTCCTGCCATCCAGCTCGTCTCCTGAGATCCAGAACGTCCTTACCTGAAAATCTGTAATACTCGGTCTGACCCGAGCATTACAATAAAGTAACACCCGAGTCAGGCTGAAACCAGCGTGAGTAAACTCCTAAAATTTAAAATACTAAGTTCAGACCATAAAAGAAAACTCGGGGTAACTCGTACTTCACTACGAGTTCATTACTTGTTATGCTCAACATTTATTCCACAAATCAATCCCTAAGTATCCTTACTTAGTTCCAAAGGTCCAGTTTTACTTACATTATTTCATTCCAGCTTATTGATTTCACAAATCAAAACGATAAAGAATTTATTGTAGATTTCAAATCGAAGTGGTTTCGGGTATTACTGATGCCCGACTCTGGTCTCTTCGAATCTAATGTCATCTTAACCCAAGTTATTCAAATGAAATACAATTCAAACTTTAAATACAGGATGTCACTGTTTTAACCCAACATACTATATTCCATAGCATCACACATCACATGCCAGAAATATCAATTAATCTAAGGCTCACAATATCATTCAAACATTCATAAGCAAGATTAATCAACCATACCATCTCTAATTAATTTAATTAACCACAATTGAATTAAATCAATTACTTGAATTACTTTTAAATCCTGCTTATTAATTAATTACAAACCAATTAATTAATCATCCAATAATCATCCATCTTAATTAATCCTCCTTGATTAATTATTCTTTAATTATATTAAGAAATTAACTCTTAATTAATTATACAAATTAATTATCCTTCACCCATTCCCATTAATCTCATTTGTCCTTGATTTATTACTCAAATTTATTATCCTATAATCACTTACATTGATTAATCATCCTTTAATTAACCTCACTTGTTAATTGACTAACCCCTAATTAATTTCCTTAATTAATAAACCCTTTAATTAATTACACTAAGTAATTATTTCTCAATTACTTCCCTTAGGTAATTACCTTTAATTACTTTCATCAAGTAATTATCTAATTAATTATCCTCTAAATATCAATTAATTAATCTTATTTCCTATTTAATTAATTCTTAATTTATGATTAATTAATCCTCAATTAATTAACTAAACCTTTATAAATTAATTAACCCTAAATTATTAATTAATTTAACTTTAATTACCTTATTAATTAAAGTAATCATTAATCATAAAAACCTTAACTAACTTCCAAAATAAAACATTTACATTAATTACTTAGCTTTAATTAATACATGTTTTAAAAACATTTCATCTTAATTTATACTTAATTTTTTTTTTAAATTAAGTTTCAAAATACTTAACATTTCTCAATTTTAAGTTAACAAAGCACAAAACCTTTTTAATCAAAATAGTATAAACATAATAGTTCCAATCAGTTTTAAATTTAAATTTTAAATTTAGCTTTACAAACTTTTAAAAAAAAAACATTACAAGCTTGCTTCGGGTTCGACCCGCCTCTGACTCGACACCAGAATCGAGTTCCTCCTTCCTTCTTTCATTTCTTTTTTAAACTTAAATTTATTTTAAGTTAAAAACCCAGCATACTAAATACTCAAAAATCACCCGAGTTTACACTCGAGCCACTATCCCAAAAGCACGATCTCACCTTCGAGCCAAATCTCAACCCATCAACAAACATCAATACATCACCGTGCACCTGCACAGTTGGCTTCGACGACGGTGACCACCACTGTAAACTTCGACACACCGACCATCACCATAGCATCAATGCCCGATCATCCAAACTCATGCCCAAGCTTCAAATCAAAATCGAGCAAGGAAATTGAAATTGGAACCCCCAAACATCACCAGAATTTGCCTCGCACACCTTCCTCCGACCACCAGAGTCGCTGCCACCCCGTCTACATTTTCACTAGCACTCCCTGCTGCATTTCCCAAGGGTCCGTTGAAGCTCGATCCACCAGAGAAGAACCAATGATCCATTTTACCCAGCTCGACCAAATTAGGTTTAGAAACCTAAATTGCTTCGCCGCCGACGCCACGATGATCAGGCAACCCACCGGCTATTTTTCTTAGACTCGCCGTACACCCTTCCACCTCCAGACGAAGCCCCGACCCCCCAGTGACTGACGATCACCAGAGATCACTCAAAAACCCCTTTCTGGTTAACTTAAGATTGCACCCAAGATCCCAAACTAAAAATTATGATTTCTATCTTAAAAATCATATTTTACAAGGAGGTTTTAAATATGTAATTTGATCAACAATTTATAACACTTGATTTTAACATGCATTTACATTTTCATCTGTACTATATTGATTCCAGAAATATTTCAAACTTATTTTGCTAGAAATAAATTTTAAACTTTAATTTATAATTAAACAAACATATCATGTTTGAATCTTTAAGCCTAACAAAGATCAGAAGATTGGATTTTGGATTTTTGATCAAACTTCTATGTTCTGAACCAAGAACAAAGATGATTTTAAATACAATCAGGCAAACACTTACAAACATTCATAAACACAAAGATAACTCATATATATGCACCAACAAAGTAACATTCATCTTAGACTTCACAAGCAAACAGATATATATACATACTTAGCTTTTAATTTAAATTGTTTACTCACCTTTTTCCTTTTGAACAGAGCACAGTTTCCCTTTTTGTTTTGATCCTCCTATTTACTTGGGTCTTGATCTTCCTTTGTTTTAGTTGAGTTTGTTTGCTTTAAGTTTCAGTTGTAAGATGGTAGGGACATTTTATATTTTTTTTTCTTTTTTCTTTTTTATACTCGGCCGAATGAAAAGAAATGAGACAAAGGAGATATATATAGAGAAGGGTGGGCTGCCGTATACAGTAAGCTTTTCACTTGTTCTTTTAATTTTCATTATATTTTTTTTTCAAGTTTTCTTTTGGTCAGAATTACTTTTTGACCTGATATGATTTGCAAATTTCAGGCTTGACCTGATGAGATCTTTTATATGCTGATTTGATCAAATGTGTGTTTGCATTAATTGCTATGTTCCCTCTTTTCTTTACATGTATTTTATGTGAATTGATGTATGTATATATTCATTTGTATGTATGTATATGTATATGGTTATGTATTTTTCCTATTGTACTTGCATTATCCTTATTTAATATATATATGCGTACATTTTGCTTGTTTGTGTCATCATATACATATGTATTCTCATATACATTGCTTAGGTATATTTTTGATATTATATACATATATACACATATTACATACATCTTAACTTATGTATATTTATCTTCTTTTATTTTTCCATCATGAAACTCTTCCACCCATGAATATATATACTTTTACCAAATTCTTATAACCTACACACATAATTACTTATATCTGCTTATATTTTCCAATATCATGAAGCTTGTATATATTTACCTATATATATATATAAAGTTTTTATCATATCCAGTCATTTTATACTTTAATATTTAATATGGCTTTTAAGTCAATTTATATACCAGGCATTTAAATATCTTGAATTTTATTGTTTTACTGAATAGAAGAAATTTATCTCCCAGTAAATTTTAAATCAGTTAATTACCCAATTAACAAGCATCAGAAATCAGGGTCGTCACAATTATATTGCATGAGTTTTGGGTAGTGAGTACGATGAGACAGACTCTGTGTGATTAGAATTGCACCTAATAAATCTTGTGAGATCCAATCAATGTGAGGGTGTTTTTGGTAGTAAATTCTAGTGTAGCACCAAAAGCTAATATCCACCTTAGTTGACCGACCATGATGTAGCGTCTCGCGTCCACCATAGGTTAGCCCTATTTCCATTGGTCAAATAGTCTACTATTTAGGCTTTTGCTAGGAATATTGATCATAACTTTTAGTGCAATATATTTGATGGATTCATTATTATGATTTTGAGTGTTATTTAGGGTAGCAAAGAGACTATATGTGTATGGGGACATCCACCACTTGTGTAACTAGGTACTTTCTCTCATTTACATTCTCAACTTCTGGTATAAGTGTATAGATTTCCAATTAACATGATTTTGTACAAATTTTATGGAAAATGGGAATGGGAAATTTAAAGAATGCATTTTTGAAATATTTTGAAAAATGATTTTGAAAATAACAAAGAAAATAAAATACCAAACCCAAATGAATAGGGGTGGACATTAGAGATAACAAATGAGTATTATGAGATGAGTGGGGTAGATTAGTGTGCTATGTGACATTTACATATGCTCTTGATAATTTGACTATGATGGTTCATATCTTCATCATTATAGTGCCAAATTGGAATAGAGTGGAATATTAAGATATATTTACTCCTGTTATGTCTAAGATGCTAAGTGTGACTTCTATATTGTATCATCATACTTTATGTTGGTAGATATCATATGATTCTGAAAAGCACAGCAATTTCACTCAGTCCATGTTGAGAACTCAATCAGCCTTTGTATTCCAAGCATATCACATTAGTAAAACATGTAGGTATGAGCTTTATAACTAGCATTGTTATTATCTACATTATGGTAATGATATGTAATATATATTATTACTTTGTGTGTGCTAACTCCAAGATGCAAGTGAAGAGCAAAAATTTATACAGTGATGAGCTTACTAGCTCGTTTAGTTTCTATTTCCTTGTATGTTATGTTGGTTAATTATAATTATATATTGTGATACTAACTTTGTGATAGCAGGTAACCCTTTTATATAATTACTCTTAATTGGGCTCTATTAATTAGTAGGAAAATAACTATGTTTGGCTTGATCGTGTAATGAGTACATGGGCAGTCATATCGGTACCGTGACACAGTTCTCCTTTCATTCATTTAATATCATGTATTTGTAAATGTATATCTGTATAATGAGACAGCAAGATAAGAGGATATTGATTATACCTTAGGAAGGAATAAGAAGGAAAATCACTGAGAGTTTTACTTCTGATTTTATATAAGTATGTATGTTAGTCAATAATTATACACCACTATGATATTTACTTAAATTATTGACTATATGGATCATATCACATCTTAGTTGATCACCATATAAGTAATGCTACATCTCATAGTTATATTATGTAGTTGTTGAGTAGCTGAGTTGTTTATTTTGGTTAATGCTCCAGTTTTCGGCACTTCAAACGGGGATCGAAAATCGAGGGAGTTACAAGTTGGTATCAGCACTTAGGTTAGATGTCTAAGTAAAGCTTCACCTATGATTGATCGAATAACCAACGATAATTTAATAAAACTACTCATAATTTGTAAATAAGATGAATAGGATAAGGCATCATATCTACGATAGGGGGTTATGGGTTACGTATACTCGTATAACCTACTTAATATTTCTTTTATTTCCCTTTATATTATTGTCTCTTTCCTGTGAAATAGTTAATTTTCAGCGATTATAAAAATTGTTGATAAGTGTTTGAATGGTTTTGGATGGAAAAATGAATGCCAAAAGTCAAGTTGATAAGGAAAAGGTAGCTGAAATTTGCAAAGTGAAATGTGAAGTTGTTATGTTTCTATTGGATTTTTGTCAAAGTGCATAGCAATTTATCGTAGAACCGTGATTCTATCTAACTGTGAGGTGAATTTTACCGATATTTATACTATAAATTGCGAGAAAGCAATTTCTTAGGGTGGGAGATCTGGAATAACCTATACTTTTGACATATTTTATTGGATTTCATGGATATTTTCATTTACTAAAATATAGGGATTTTCCATTTGATATTTTTGACACGTTTGACGTAAATTTGCAAAGTTGATAAATTTTGATAAACTATATAGAATCATGATTAGTGCACCAGTTGAGCAAATGCATAATTTTGTTTTAATAAATAAAGACACAAAAACAAACGTCACATATACTGATCTGATCCGAAAATGGCCCATATATATACGTACAAATATAAAATCACCATTTCTTTTTCTCGCTAAATGCATACTTCATATATGTTTATCATCGATCATGGCAAAGAAAGTAGTAAATGTCAAAAGCTTGTACCACTTGGCAACTTATAGAACATTTGACAATATGGGAGTTTTGTGCAAAATAAAGAAAAGAGTGGCTAAAGTGAAAATTTTACCCCTTATATATGTGCATCTTCATCCTTCCTTTGCATCATCTTAGCCCGAAAGTAGAATATATCATCCCATATCCAAGATATATACTATCTCTTCCATATTTTGTCTCCTTTTTTATTTCTTCTCTTTCTCTTGGATACTATTTATTATATATTCTATCTCATGTATATATGCATAAAGAAATTACTTCATGCATATTTCTTCCTCCTTAAATATATTTATCCACCTCAGTCTCTTATTCCCTTTAATACACAATGAATTCGAACATGTCAAACTGAAGGAAAACATAAAACTTTAGCTCCGTATGTAGTGCAAATAGTGAAGTGGAGCTTGACATGGGGTTTCCAATGCAACGATGTAGTTTCTGAAATGATATCAAGATTAATAATACTGTTAAATTTTGTATTGTCGGGCAAGGAGGAAGGTTGGGCCAATATGTGGCTTATTATGTTGTGGTGGCTAAAGTAAGGAGAAACAATGACGTTAACCATGGTTGTTGGGTGTCGATGTCGAAGTGGATGAGAGTAACATTGTTTTTCTTATCTCAACATGGAGAGAAAAACGAAAGTGGTCTTGGAAAATGGCATGGTCGGAGTTGGTCGCATAATGCAATCAACGGTGACAACTGTACAAGCTGACCATCAAAGATGGTCGCTAAAGTCATTTGGACTTGCTTGGATGGAGTCTATTTTGAGAGCTAAGTTTAATGGTGTTGGTGGTGGATGATTTCGTGGAGTGTGGACGAGCTTACGATGAAATGAAGTAGGGGCAATGGCGGGAAGAGCCGAGCTGGACGATGTTTCTATAGGAAGGAGCATTTTTCCAAGCTGATCATCATGGTGGTTGCGGTAAAGTCTAATTCGACCGGAGTTGGTGGGGTATGGCAAGAGGAGTTATCGTTTTGGGTTTAAGGTAAAAACACGAGAGAAATAAAATAAGAAGAAAAGGGAGTTTCAGAAAAGCCATGGAGTTTATAAATTTTCATAGTCAGGTATTTTATATATAAATTGAAATTTCAAAATTTTTGTTCAACCGTTATATCTTAAATGATTGATAACTTCTTCATACAAGATCCACTTGACGCATGGTTCTCGTCGTTAGGTTCACTGTGGAATTTAGATGATGTTGGTATAACTTAATTATACATTCGAAGAAGTATTCAATTATGAATTAAAAATGATAATTAGTATGTATAACCCCTTAATTAATTAATTACTGACCTTTTAATGACATAATTAGTAATCCATTGATTTTATTGACATCCCTAAATCACTTTTATTATAATTTTAGGGAATATTATGTGCTTATTGTAGTTTAATGTAATGGATTTTAATGATAGTTGGATTAATCTCTTATTTGTAACGGAATTATGCCCATCCGTGTGGCTACGAGCATTCATAGCTATGATAAAAGTTTGTACATCAGTGTGACTACTGGAAATTACAAATATCAATAGATTATTCCTTAACAGAATATTCATTATTTATCTGTTAGAAATACTCATTGACCATTTGAGTATTTAATAACAAAAAATTTATTTTGAGCAGTAAAATCCTGTAACTACTCTTATTAGAAATATAACATTACAAACATTACTGGTATACAGTGTACATTTAAGTAATCTTGGTATTAAACACATTTATCAGTTTCATAGTGTACAAATGATAATTCAGTATAAGTACACATTCTCCAATTTTATTATGTACAAATAAAAGTTAAAGTCAAGGACGCACGGCTAGTTTTATACGTACGAATAATAATTTAGGATCAAGTACACGACACCGGTCTTATTTTGTATATTTAAGTAATTTTGGTATTATACACATTCACCAGTTTTGTTGTGTATAAATGATAGATAAGGTTATATACACATTTTCAATTTTATAGGGTACAACCTATATTTGGGATTAAATATACATCGATAGTTTATTGCGAGAATTTAAGTAAATTTGGTATCGCACACATTTCATAGTTTTATTGTGTACAATTAATAGTTGTACTAATATACATATTTTCTAGTTTATGGTGTATATTATGAAGAGTTTAGGATTGAAATTTAGAATATTAACGTGTTATCCGAATAAAATAATTGAGTAGACAATTGGACATTTGAATAATTAATTTAGTGGTTGAGATTTAGTAAACTTTGTAAAGTGACAAATAGGCTTCAAACGTTTGATTATGTGAGATGTCTGTGTGTTAGTACTCTATTCACACTCTGCTTTGTATTCTAACGATTTAATCAGTTGTGAATTATATATGATGGCATTATTACAAGTAGTGAAATTTCGTAAGCTACTCAAGTTGTCTTAGTTGTAGCGTTAATATGAGCTTAACATGGTGATTAAATATTTAAGTGATAAGGTACAAGGATGGATATCAACGTTTGTTTATTAGTGCAGTATGGATAAGGAGTATGATGACTATGATAATTGAATAAGTGTACACTTGATAATGATGAATACGGTCTACACTAGAGTTTAAATATATGGGCCTTAGTTTATATTGAAAGTACATTATAGTATGGTTACTAATATCAATTATCGAGATATTGCAGGGAAATATCCATCCTGCTATTATGGCACCATAATAAGTTGATTTATCACTTTAGTGTGATATGATTTCATTTATACGTTGATGCTCTATTTATTACTATTTGTTGATTATTTATAAGTACTCACATGTTTATATATAATTAATACCCTTTACTATATTGCATGAGTTTAGATAGCTATTACGATGAGACAGGCTCTGTGTGCTTAAAATTGTACCCAGTAGATCTTGTGAGATCTAATCGATGCGAGGGTGTTTTTGATGGTAAATTCCGGTGTAATAGCAGAAAGACTAATATCCATCTTAGCTGACCAACCGCGAGATAGCGCCTTGGGTCCGTGGCAAGTTAGCCCTAATGGCACTGGTCAAACAGCCTTCTGCTAGAGCTATTCCTAAGATTTTGGATAACAACTTTTAATGCATATTTGATGGAGATGTAGTTATGACTTTCAGTCTTACTTGGGGCAGCAAAGATATTGTTCTTTTTTGGACACGTCCCCTGTTTATGTAACTGACCACTTTCTCCTATTTGCATACTCAGCTTCTAGTATAGATAATTTTAGTTTCCAAGAAATATGATTTTATATAGATTTTGGGGAAAATGAGATTTTGACAAATTGAAGCAATGGGTTTTGGAAAATTTTTGAAAAATGATTCTGAAAACAACAGAGCAAGTAAAATATTAAAACCCAAAATGAATAGATATGGAAAATTAGAGAAAATAAATGAGTATTATGAAACCTTTTGCAATTTTCTCACAATTTGTTTTGACACCAGTGCAATTCAAAATGCACATTCATATCATGTTCAAAAAGAAGGAAGAAAAAAATATAAAAGAATACCAGCACGATTTACAAGAGAACCATTACAAAACATTGTTTTACGCCACCAGAGGAAAAACGTACAATTTTTAAGCGGCTTAAACGTCCAATTTTCCTTTTAGAGTAGTCCAAGTTGATAACATAAATGAAATTTGGACATATTTTACTCAAACACGAGCAAACAACGATTCGAGCACATAAAGAAACGAACAATAAAGCAAACACCATCATGATCTGTTAAAACAAAAATACTGTAAATTTCAACACGATACAAACCTGTATACTTGTATAAGGATCTAGCGTCATAAATTATTTACAACCTTTGTGTGCCTCACTACATTAACAGTACAAGCTGTACCCAACAGCTTATTGCTTCCGAGTTCAATTCCTATATGTCCTAGCAATAACCCTACAAATGAATAACGAATACGTCCATTTTCCATACCCCCAAAACACTCGACACAAATAAAACAAAAAACTTCTATGAATAATTCAAATTCATATACACCAACAAAAACTACAGCTTCTTAGGAAAACCATAAGTTTTCTTCAGAAACTTAGATGCGGCTTCATCTTTCCTATAACACAAAACCCTCAAAATTGTATTTGCATCCGTAGGGCTCCACTGACCCGAAGTAGGAGGCAATGGATATCTTGATTTAGCCACATTTCCATATGCTTCTACTATCATTCTTTTGTATCTACCAATTAAACTATCTGTATCGGTTCTGAATAGAAGCAGCACATTCCTTACTTGACTAGCAGCCTTATCTACCACTTCTTCAGGCAACCCATCGCCATCTGCTATATATAACTCTTTCATTGCTCTAAAATCGTCCTCTAACAATTCGGAATCTTCAAGGGTGAAATTACGAGAAGGGCCTCCAGCTAATACTGCGAGTAAAAACCCATCAAATGAAGCTTTCATTAAGGCAGTTACAGCACGGTTTCGAACTCTGTTATGTAGCGTGCTTGATAGAGTTTCTAGTTTGTTTTCGAGTTCTTTGAGTAGAGGGTATATTCTGGAAGAAGCGGTTTCGGTTATGTAAAGGCCATCATATAAAACATGTCTTAGATCGTGGAAGGTGACTCTATAAGCTGTTGCCTCGCACAGTTGTTGAATTCCTTCTTTGATTGACATCGCACTGAGGTCGAATTTGATGTCAAATTCACGTAATACGTCTGAGTTAGCTGATTCTACATTTCTTAAACAGGTTTTAATTTTCTTTTCAAAGGTTTCCAATTCAATTTGGATGTGATGGAGTGTGTTGATTCTAACACATAACTGCTGCAATGTATGAGAAACTTCTCCATTCTGTTTTCCTTTTTGGATTACCGGAGATTTATCTTTCTTTTTCCATAAACTTGATTTAACATCACATCTTGTTAATGCTGGCAATGCAGGAATGAAAGTATTTCGTGTTCCTAATGAAAATAAGTTCTGATATTATTAATATGTAAGTGGTTTTGAAAATGAATGGCTCAAGGAAAAATATAACCAAACTTACCACAACCAGACCTTACTTTAAATATATAGTACTGTAAGTTTTTGTCGAGCCCAGTCAGCAACTCTGGAAGACAAGCTGGGTGTGTTGGGATGGGTAGCTGAAAGAATGCATCTAAAGTTTCATCAACCATTCTTAATATATCAACTGATGAGGGAGCAATGTTCTCCTTGTTAGCTTTTGGATTCCAAATCTGCAGAAATATTACAGATGTTAGGACAACTGAAATCAGATATCTGATTTGCTATGAAGAATACTAAATGGCCAAAAAAATCAGAAAAATGAATTTCTTATACGAAATTTAGCAGTTTCCAATTGTGTAAATCTTATATGGGTGCCAATTAGGTTATACATGGGGAGAAAAAAGGAAGGGGGGTGGGGATTGTGGTTTGTTGTGGTAAACTTATATTGTGCGCATGCCATGGCCTAGACAATGATATACATGCCAGGAAACAAATGAATTGTAGGCATATGATATTCTCAATCAAGAAGCTCTATAACTGGTATAAAAGGCTCAAATATTCATGAATATTGCATGCATGTTAGGAGGTTAGTGACCCATAATATGGTAAGATTGGTGTGCACTATAAAGGACTTTGCACATGTGGTGCATGCACTTATATGTAGAGTTGTATTCATTTAATCAACAAAGTATCATTAATGGTCAATCATCATATTCTAATGCCTTAGCTGCACAAGGTGGTTTTGCCACCATGCCGAACACAAAAGATCCTGCTTAGCGGCAAGCATCTTGCAATTCAAACTATAATAACCAACCAAGCAGAAGCTATTTGGCTAAAATGGTTTGAGTGTTTTTAGCGACAATTATTTCACCAAAAAGTTTGAATTAATGGTGTGAGCATTTCGCGGCCCTATATTGAAATAACTAACCAGACAGAAGCAATTTGTTTAAAATGTCTGGTTTTCTGAACTAAACAAGCTGAAATGCCCAAAGAATTCTACATAGCAAATTATTTTGTGACATTGGAATTTGTAATTCTTTAGTAGCTTTTTAGAAATAGAAAAGTTTGTTATCTAAACGTTCATGTAGATGCCCAAGGTAGAAGTAGCTTGTGTCTTGTGTGAAAGAAAATTAAATTACTACTTACATCTTGTTGAAATATTAGTTATTCTCTTTTTGGTAAAATTATAGTTTCAGGCGAAAGGTAGCACTAACATGTCGTTACACTTAATGTGCTTAAACATTTGCTTAAGTAAGCTTTATATTTATCATGGATAGTTGTTCCAATATTTATGTGAAATAGAAGTATTAAAGAACCAAAACAAAGAAAATGAAGAACAAAACTGGAATAACATAATTGGTACATTAGAATCATATAGTTTAGCCTGAAACCATTCTCAAAATGGATGAAGTACTCTTTCATCCCTCTTATCTATAACATCATTTACATATCAATAAATGGCTTCTCTTAATTCAATTAATCAATGCCCAAAAAATGCAGGGCTAATTCACAATATTTAAGTTCAGCATCAAAACCAGCATTGAAAGTTTGATCATCACTTTATTGTTGCTTACAAGACACCTAATCATATCTTTATTGTATTTAAAAAGCTTGAACTGGAACCTTTTCTTTTAATTCTTTCTATACACTAGGTTTTCCACATGCACGCACATAGTAATTTGATATAATTAATTGTTTCCTACCACTATTTCAGATCTCGTTCATCTCGTTCGAGATCTCGCTTGAGATCTCATTTTCGAACTTGAGCGAGACGAGATTTAGCGAAACAAAACAATAAATTTTGTTTATATATTATTTGACACTCATCTCGTCCAAGGTAGTGAAATTTGAGGTGGGATCTCAATAAGATCCCATACAAAGTTATGTGTTTTCATTCACATATTTTTTTTACTTCTTATGCAAGTCCATAAGAAATTACCCTCTAATGACTTCAAATGAGTAGGAAATCATTCAATTAATACCAAATCAATCATGTTATCGCTCTTTTTTTTTTTGAATATACTCAAGAGAATCCGGCAGACCGGTAAACTCCTGAGGGGAATTAAGTTGTGCCGTCCGCTTCAACTCATGGCACCTATAACCCCTGGTTACTATTTTTTGCGGAAATGTGTGCAAGGCAAGGCTCGAACCTGGGTTTTGTTACCAGACCTAGGCATCCATTTTCCATTGCGCCACACTTGCGGACACGTTATCACTCTGATCTAAAATGTAAAATTAACATTATCATTTTATACAAATTATGCATGTTAAAAACTTATATATATATATATACACAATAATCTTAAAAATATCAAATTTAGATTTATGTTACTCCGAGATAGTCCCGAGATGAACTTTAAAATCCGAGATGTACACCCGAGATACACTCATCTCACATGAGATCACGTCCGATACGAGATAATGTGTGTAAAATTTCCAAGACAAAACGCGACCGTAATCCGAGATTAACCTTGTATCCTATACTAGCGGAGAATGATTTTTGTTTGTTACTTTTTAATCAAATTTTCATCGTAAGCTAATTCGTACGTAAGATTCAATTCAATTTAAAATTTTATTTGACATAATACCAAGCATGCACATACCTTGAAATATGTTTATAAATCGAACCCTGGCGCATCATATGTATACGTGAAAATTCCATAGAAACATACAATTTACTTCTAAATTAGCCTGGAATTTTAGGATGACAAAATTATATATCTATATCTGTACACACACACAAAAAGATATGCAACTGTAACTAACTCAAAAAATAATGTTTTACTATGATGCAGTATGTATTCTCTTTTTACACAAGAAAACTAATAAGAACAACTCTATTAGCTTATAGAATTCAGATTAGTTTTTTTTTATTCCAAACAATTGCCATTATTTCAGTTCAGTAATAATAGTATAAAATGGTCACACTTGTACCGCACCCATATCTGTAAACTACCTATTGCTACAATCATAGTTGTCATGACGCGCACTTAAGCATGCTTAGAGCATCTCCAACATAGAGTATGCATTTTGCAAAACTGTTATTTGAGTCAAAAGTGTTTTCAACCGTTGATTACAACCCATAATATTACATTTACACCCAAAAAAAATTCAGAGAGACGACTACAAATTGTAACATAGCTGGGCACACATTTCACAGGTGCCATGTATGGGCACCTGCTTAACATACATATATATTGGTCATCTGTTAAACAGACGCCCCATAGGAGATAGTATAATAAAATATGTAAAGTGACTGTGACATAGTAATATAAAGTACTAAACGAACAGTAGTGTTAATAGTAATACTTTAAAACGGGAGATGCATAATGAGAACCTGTTAAACAGACGTCTTCTGGTAGCATAATCGTAGATTTTAAGTTTTCAACTGCTAGAAAGAATTATACAAAATTAACAAAAAAAATACATTATATTTGATTAATCGTAATAAAATTAATAAAGTCATAAATTAGCATGTCTAGTTTTGCATGAAAAGGTACTTGTCTAGGCCTAAAAAAGCTCAAATTTCAAGTCTTGCGCCTTTCTACCTCTTTTTAGTTGACTGCCTTAGCTATAATCAACAATAAAATTTCAATTGATCTTCCAAATTTTTTAAGGTAATATTTAAGTTAAATTCTAACCATTTAAAGAATATAGATGTCTTGTAAAGATGTTTACCGTTTATGTAGTATGCTTTGTAAAAAATGTTGTAAATTTATATATGATGTGGTATAGTCACTGTTTCAATTTAGGGTCGTCTCAACCGATATCTCAATCGAAGTCTCGGAATGGGGTTTCAACAAAAAGAAACAAAGTTTCAGCCAAAATCTTGTTTATCATATATCAGTCAAGATCTTGGTATCTTAACCGATATCTCAAACTGGATCAAATTCCGATATTTCGGCCAATGTGAACATCTTTTATTACCGATATGAATTTTGAGAAAGTCAAATTTGTGTAATAATTAGCAAAATATAAATTTATATATAGACGCACGATCGATTGAAATGAGGGTTTCCAGTGTCCATGGAAGCAATGTCGCTAATGGAGTGGCCATCGGTTGACATGGCCAATTGCACGGAAATCGAGGTAAATAATTATGGAAATTAAGCACAAATTTGTCCAACGGGACCACTGTAAGGAGTCTCTAGGAATAATTAAATTTCCTTCCAATGGGAAACAATAACTCATATTTGGATCTATTATTTTGCAGGTTATATGTACCATATTTCCTCCTCTATTTCTTTCTCATTTTGTCATTTTAAAGGAGAATTATAGAAAAAGAAAATGAGTATATTATATAAAACGAAAGTGAAAATAAAGAAGAATTCAGATCTATATCTACCAAGAGAAATCAATGAGTGGATCTCTCATGCAATTCCTCTGATATGTGCTTGGTTTTATTGATTCTCATTTTGCTAGTATATGTACCTTCATACTAGAAATGCAGTTGGTAAAAATTTGTTTTCTTTTGTTGATCTCGCGGATCATGTAAACTAAAATTAGTTTTTTTAAGATAGTATTTAATAATATTAACATGTACCCAAATCAATATAAACATAACACATACTCCGAGATAGTTCCGAGATGAATTTTAGGGCCCGAGATGTAAATCCGGGATAATCATCCAAGATCCGCTCATCTCGTGCGAATTTTTTTTTTAAAGACTTGGGTAAAGCAATGTAAAAAATATTAGATGCATTCTAGAACTTAAATAACTTAATTATATATAAAGATAAATAGAAGTAAAAACATATGCCACAGGATGGAAACAAATGTATAGCATTCCAACGTGATAAATCAATCCACTTAACCTAAGGTATTGAAATATTCCCTGCTAAATTTACATCTAGACGGTACAATATTTCTATAAGAATCAGAATACATAGTTGGTCTTTTATCATGAAACGGTGAGAAGAAAGACAGGAAGCATTACATTCAGAAAGGAAGTAAGAGAAAAAAATGCATTAAAAAATAAGGCAGTGAGATAAATAAGTTGCATAAAAGTAGAAAAGAAAATGGCATATCATTGCATGGAAACTTAATTTTTGTGAGGTCGCGTACTATATTGAACGGGGACTATGATTTATGGAGTACATAATTTCCAACGGAATGAAACCAGCCTAAAAAATGGAATTTGGCTATAGAAAAGCTTAAGCAGATAAAAAAGTGATTGCATGCTGTGATTAAACGGCGATCCTCTAGATTTTCAATGTTAATTGCGTGTCGTTCTATTCCTGAAAAACTGAACGATTTAAGACTTCAGCATACTTGCTACCCTCAGGAAAGCAGAAAGCAAGTGAAAACTCATGATATGCAAATCTGGGTTGATCTAGAATCTAATATTTGAATAGGATCGTAAAACTTTACCAGGATTTGTGTTCACAAATCTTTCTGGATAATATAAGCAATGCTAGCATTTTCATATTACTACTAAAATGTGTGTATTGGCTTTCTTTTATTCGAGTATCTTTAAGACAAATAATGTCACTATATGGACTGTGCGGATTGTTGTTATTAATGGTGTACTGATGCACAATGGCACAAAAGCCTCCTAAAGCCAAGACGTATGGAGCAACCTAGAGAATGTACCTTGTTAAATTAAGATGCACTTTATCAACAATAGAGAAAACCATCCTTTTACTGTACACTACAAGCTATTTGCAAACAACATTATCTAAAGTAAAATTTCATTAAGATGCACTCTACCTGCAAACAACATTATTTAAAGTTAAAAAATTTCTTTAATAGAAATATCCAGTAAAAGGGCATGTGAATGAATATATGAATCATTCAAAACGACAAACATCAGTCAATAAAAAATAAGTTATACCCCCAAAGATATTAATATTTTTTTGCAAATAGATTATTGTGTATTTGGTTACATCTCACAAACATATGATATGATAACTATTACATTTACACAAACATATTACATATTTACATGGCACAAATATTATAACATATGCAGCTGCTATGGAGATTGTTCCAAACAACAATATTGTTTTTTACATGTTATTTATTGCACACATTTACTGTTAACTATAGAGAAATATTTTTGCCCTCTAGATTATTTAAACAATATTAAAAAATAATGAAAAACATAATTTTAGAATAAATATGTAGTTATGATGTCGAATAGTCCTAAAGATGAAATAAACAAAAATAGTAATAAATGAACATACATGTCTTTTCAGTATTGTGTGTCATTTAATACATCTTCGCATCTGCCTTTCGCCGTAAGCAAAAACAAAAACAAAAAAACAAAAAAAAAAGAGAAGGAAAAAAAAGCATGCATGTCTTTTCAGCATCGTGTGTCGTTTAGATCATTTGATGCATCTTTGCATCTGCCTTTCGCCATAAGCAAAAAAGTAACAAGCGCCGCACTCAGCGCCATAAAAAGGCGTTAAAAACACCAATTGTAAAGACGAAAGCATACAAAGAACGTTTTTCTGCTACCAAGGCAAGACATAAGTCTCTATGCATTGAAGAGTAGGTTTTTCTAGCAAACACTAAACACATAACATATCAAAGAATTGAATCTTGAACAGACATCCTCGAACATTAAAATAGAACACTAAAATTCAAACTAATCATACAATAGACCATGAAAAATTATGAGTTTGTATTTATAAACAATAAGTGAATGAAACATTCCGTTTCAAATTCAAAGGCTGCAGACAGTAAGCATCAAGAGTAAGTTTTTTCTCTAGCTGGTTTTTGATGAATTTCAAAGACAATTGTAATAGATTTCGGAATTCAATCTAGAAATGTTTTTTGAAATCAGTTCGACAATTGATTCCTAAAACCGATTCTTAAATGAATCGATTTTGAAATTGTTTCTTAATCGATTTCAAATTTCTTTGAAATTAAATAATGTTTCTTTGGAAGTTTTAAATAATATTTTTCAACGAGAATTATTATTTTTTACCTCTAAGGCTTACATCTCAAGCGTCAAAGGCGAAACATACGTCTCACGCGCCTAAGGCGGTTGAGGGTAAGCCTCATAGGTAAAACATTTTCTTTAAATGTGGCTCAGTGCATTTTCTGTAGGGTTGTTCTGCTAATGATAAGTTTCTTGTTACCATACCATTGCCAGTTGTTATGTTGCCATTTTTTTAGTAAAGTCGGTATACCAGTTTAATCAAAATGGTAATGATAAATTTATCGTTTTATATTAACATTTTTTCAAAACCAACAAAAATCGCAATTTACCGATCTATTTATAATACATGAATATTCATGTAATAAATTATATTTCAAGCATTTAAAAGTAAACAAATGATTAGATTTAGTTCAGGAATTCTGTTCAAATGATGCTTAATACATTTCCTTTCTTTCTCATCGATTTATTTTATTAAGTGAACATAATGAAATGTACAAACAAAACATCGTTACACTATAAAACCATATCAATTTTTTGAAGTTTTCTAGCATTGCCCGTGTAATGGCTACCAGTTTGTCCGTTTACCAGTTTATGGTATACCGGCAAATTAATAATGGTAATGGTATGCAATTTTAGCTTATCGGTAAAACCGATACAGTAACTGTTATCAGCAAATTTTTCAAAAATTGACTCAATTCAAAGAAACCGGCTTACGGAATGATGAAGGAATGGACCAGAAAGCTCGGAAGATGTCGAGATTGAAGACTTTAGGATTTGGCAAGTATAAAGCACTTTAAATCGATTAGTACGGATCGATGCTATGGACCGGGTTCAATCGATCCTATGGCCAAGTAGGGTCCACTATACTTTATCTCTATGCTTGAAGTTGAAAAGGCATGCAATTGCTTTGATGAGACATCGACCGGTGTCGATCGATACGGATCAACTCTGAACGATATTGATTCTTGGATTCAAGCCACTAAAAACTTATACTATTGTGGAGAAAGAAACCATTTGAAGTTTGTGATATCGATCGATCGAGAAAGTTGGTAAACGTGCGATTTGACTGTTCTTATTGCTGAAACTTCAAATTTAGAGATATTTGGTCGTTCAAACCAGATCTAGCAAATTTTATATTCGAACCGGTCTACAAATAGAGAAACTTCATCAACTAGAAAGGACTTTGAGAAAATCTGTGTGACCCTAAACCAATCTAAAATTCGATCATTGTATTTCGAGATTCCATTGTAAATTGATTGTTCTAGAAAGAATCAATAAAAACAACTGAGTGGACGTAGGCTGGAGATTTTGCCGAACCGCTATAAAAATATTGTGCATCTCTTCTCCTTTTCATTTTGATTTCTTACTTTTCCATTTATTTACTGCGTTTTTTTATCATGTTGGGGTGTTAGCCCAAAAAAGGGCTAACATCGATATGTATGGTAACGGTGATCATTACCATTAGGCATGTCAATGGTATGGATTTCGGACCGAGCCCGGCCCGAACTCGCCCTATTAATATGGGTACGGGTTTTGCCTTTTACTACCCAAGCCCGATCCAGGCCTGACCTGATTGCTATTAGGGTCGGGTATGGTTTTATCAAAACCCGACCCGGTTAAGGTCCGATCCGACTATTAGTTTTCCGTCGTATCAAACATGAGTGTGTGTGTTATTTATTTACCATTTTATTTGTTTACATGTCGATGTTTTTGCATACTTTTGTTGTGAACTTGACTACATCACCGTCCAATTTATATGTTTGTATTGTTTGTATACAAATTTTATCAAAGTTGTAGTTTTAAAATATGGTTTTAACATAAATATTCTGAGTTAGGTATACGGGTATTACCCAGCGGATTTAAAAAGCCCGACGGGCCAGGCTCGGATATTGAGGTGAAATACCCTACGAGTTACCATAACAACCCTAATTTTATGTAAGCTAACTAGAAGCACGTCCCATGTATGCTTTTTAAAACATTGGTATGAATGTCAACAAATAAAATAAAAAAGCAGCATGAAACCCCCAAATTCAAATCTTTTTCTGACCATACAAAGAAGGACAAGCATACATACATACACCTTCATACTTAAGCTTTATTTCAGTCAACTTGGGTATCCTAGTCAATCGTACATTCAAGAGGTCCACGTACAAAGAAAAAAACAATGTCCGTATCGATTGCTTTGGTATATTAGGCTATTGTTCTGTTACCATAAATAATAGTATAGACAGATAGCTAAATAGCATACCTCTAGTTGAAAGTTCCTATCAACCCACTCTTTTAATCTATCCACCTTTGTCTGTATCCATTTCTTGACCAGATCGGAGATTGCAGATTCAGCATCGTAAGGAGGCATCTCTCTAATTAATGCCTTGCCACCATCCTCACTGTCAACAGAATCTTCAACAGCAATAAAAACTAGATCTTTCTCCAGCTTATCTGCAGCTCTCATTACTTGAACTGAATCAATAGTTAGCTCTGTAATCCCTGATAGAAATTGCTTTAATTCATTTCCATAACAAGAATGAAGAGTAGCAGCAGCAACACCTGCAGCTAAAGGATGCCAGTTCTTTAGTATTGGGCTGAAATATTTTTTTTCCTTGTTTGCTAATTCACCAGCATCCTTGGCAAGGATTGCAAGAAGTGGAGTAGGAGTACTATGATCTTTTGAACGCCTACTTATGTCTGCTTGTTCCATTTTCTGTTATTCATGATGATAGCAGATTTAATAGTCAGACGTAAAATATCACAACAACTGCAGAGGCGGCCACATCTATACTAACTTTTTTCTTTTCTTTTCAACTCTTTTTCTTTAACTTCCACACATATACATAAAATCAACAGCATATTTATCACAAAATACAAAGGTTCTAAAAGGCGAAAGCGTACACGAGGCGTTTTCGGATCCGTGAGGTGAGGCGTAAGCCTCGAAACGTTGAGGCGTAAGCTTTTTGGGTAAAAGAAAAACGCAAAACATATAACGAAATTTGAAATAAAATAACATTGAATGTCAAATATTAAACAAGAAACATAAAGCATTCAGAAAGCATTTGAAGCAATTCAAACAAAATACAATCATCCATAAGCATTTAAAGTTAAATCAACATAAATTGCAATAAATCAAATGATATCTTCTCTTCAGTGGTTTACACTATGCACTGCTGCTGCTACACACAGAAATCACCAGTAAACCTTTTTTTTTAAAGAAAAAAGAAAAAAGAAAAAAAAATTGCTCCTTAGTCATTCAACTGGAATCGAGTGGATTCCAGCATTTGGAATCATTCTATTCCACTTACAGGAACCGACTCGATTCCAGCAAGTGGAATCGAACTCGATTTCAGCAAGTGGAATCGAACTCGATTTCAGTTAGGGAATCAATTATTTAAAAAAGAAAATTACCTCTTTTTTTTGCTAGAAGAAGACAAGTGAATATCAACTGAAAAAATTATAACGGAATGCTACGGGCTTTGAATTAAAGCAGCCCAAAATTTTTGCTTTAGAGGTTAAGCCTCGGTGCATTTTTTACTCGTGGCGCGCGTTTTTTTGTTTTACGCCTCAACCACCTGAGGTGCACGCCTTTGGAGCAAAATGTTTTTTGAACTGCGCCTCGGTGCGTTATTGCGTACGCCTCGCCTTGAGGCGCGCCTAGCGCGTGTTTTTTAAAACATTGCAAAATACAAAAAAGTTGTGCATATAACAACGTTAAAAATTGTGTGTTTTCGTCTAATTGCTATGAAAATGTTTGATACTTCATTATCTTTGTATTTTACTTTACAATGCTTATAGGCTACAAACTGGTTGACTTCAATTCTTGTTTTTCAATACACCTATGGAACACCTTTTCTAGCAAATTTGCACAAGGTCAAATTATCAATTATCCTTCCAGTTGTTCGTATTTCATAGTTTGATTAATTTCAGAAGAAAATTGGTTTATGGGTTAACACACAATATTACCCAGCTCAAATTTTGGTAAAAGGGTTTTAAAAATGAAACCCTATCTTGGATTTTGAACCCTTGCGAATATTTTCAAATTTGAACGCTTTACACACACACACACACCCCATGAAGGAGATTGTGGTAAATAATACATTAAACCATGATGCATAAGCTTCTCAACTTACCTGAGCAAACGCAGTACGAACAGATGAACGGATGTAAGTATCTACCCTACTTTTAGCAACATCAGTCTCTTCTCTCCTGGGACGACGATACTCATTTGAAACACCTTCCATTAATACCTTTGCAGAAGATACCCCTAAAGATACAATACGCTCCATGAGTTCAATATTACTAGGATTGAATGTATCATGATATGCAAGTAGTCTTTTCTCTGCCCATCCCATTATTGCACTTAATGTTGAGCTCAAAACTTTAGAATATGTTGAGTCTTTTGTAGATTTAGCATCTATCACAATTTCACCTAACTGACTATCGGCAGCACATAACAAATCGGCATCTACTTGCCCAGTCGTAACAAACTTCTGAAAAGTAATCCACAAGAAAATAAGATTATGAAGTTTCTGGTTAATTCCGAGCACAACCCATGTTTTCTTTATTGTTTCCAGAACCTCATCAATCTCCTCTATAATTGACCCTTCTTCGCTATTAAAGCATGTTTCTAGAAGCATTTGGTATAAATGAAGATTAAGTGGACAGCTATCTGCCCAATGGCATGTTTCAGAGGTGTATCCATCAGATGACCTACTAGCAAGAGTCGTCACAGAATTTCTCAAAACTTGCATTGACTCTGAATTCTTTCCGGTATCAAGTGGAGTATCTGCTGCCATGCGTATAATTTGTCTTAGTCTTTGTGCAGCTAGGTCAGATTTTTGTAATGGAACAAGAGGATGCATGAGCAACCCTTCTTCTAGAATTTTTAAGTTTCTAATTTGCCATAAATTGTACTCTTGCTGATCTTGAAAATCAGATGGCTTAAACTGTTGTAATAACTCTAGTGGCAAAACCATAGACTCAACTCGTCTCCCCATCTGTTTGAATAATAACACAGTTAATCAAATTCAAATAAGTTTGTCATCTTGGTATTTTCCAATTAATTTACATATACGCTGATAAAAGTAAAACACAAGGAGCACCTATGAATTTTGCTATTTTATTCAAATTGCAGAACAGTATTGGGAAATCCTTGTGGTGCACCTCAAAACAAATAGCAAGAGACAAAATTAAACTAAAAACCATTTTCATATAGCATATAAGAATTTATTCCAGACTTATTCCTAGAATGGTTGCATCCTTTTTAACCAAATGTTGGTAATTATACAACTCAAATTGGTATAATATGCAATTTGGCATATAAATTAATTGTAACATAATAAATAGATATGTGCATGTAATTTAAATAGATCATCGCTAGACGGAGTAGTTATTGATTGACTAATAAACAAAGTTATCATAGCGCGCTATAGCACAAAATAGCCCATATCGCAGGGTGTGTGCTATTTAAGCTCTAATAGCGCATGTGTCATCTATAGTGTAAAATAGCGCGCTATTTGATTTATTTATTTATTTTATTTATGTACTTTTAAAAAAGCCCAAACAAAATTGAATGACACAAACTAGGAAATGATACACTAACCAATCATATATCTTCAATAATAAATCAAAATCGTTTATTGAAGGATGACCATGATTCCTTCAAAATTGAATGTAGGTGATTAGTAGGCATATCATACTCAAAACATCTACGTAGAAAAAGTTAATACTTTTGTTTTTTCTCTGACTACATTAATAAGTAGAAACTTTATAACCTTAACAATTCATTTTAAATTTGCTAGTGATGTTATTTACCTCATGTAAGGTTTTTTTTTCTTTGTTTTAATAGTTTGCAATATTTGACTTTGTTGTTGATACTTGAAAAACAAAAATATAAAGTTTGAACATCATTTTCTGTTAAATTCTTTAGAATAAACTCTTGAAAGCAAAATTCTTTTGATAAAACATTAAAAAAAATTCATCTTTCATACATCAAAAGTACTACTTAACAAACACTTTGGAAACGACCTTATAGACAAGTTTATTTTGATTGTACAAAAAAAATCAAATTATTTGGTATAAGATACTAAATTTTGGTGCATAATCAACGACGCTATTTTCTAATTTGTTTTCCATGAAAAATTAATCATTCAACATGGTAATAAATATTTTAATTTATGATATGCCACTATCAAATATTATAATGTTGTGTAGATACATATATAATCCAAGTTTCTTTTTCATACCAAATTTACATTAAAAAACAAGAAAAAAAATTGAAATCAACATCCAAAGTTATATTAAAAATAATCTAAAGATATATTAAATTTAAAAAAATTACGATTCAACATAGAGATTTATGAGAAACAACAATTTAAATATCCATCTCAATTAGGAAAAATAAAGATGATGAGTATGATAAATACCTAGAAACAACAAATATATTGTTAAATGTAAATTCAAATCCATAATTAAATTACAGTGTAAACTTTAATAAAATAATAGTGATATTCATAAATGAGTGATTTGATATTTATATAAATATGAATCACGGCTACTTTAGTCTCATTTAGTATAACATTAAAAAAATGCAAAATTTACAGAAGTGAACAAAATAGTGCGTACGCGCACATAGCGAAAATAGCTCATGGCGCAAGCCTTGGCTATTTTACGTTATTTGCTATTGACTACTTTGTTAATAAATATGTACATTTAATTAAATATTAGATAGATCATGGCTAGACCGAGTAGTTATTAGTTAGTAAATAATTATTTATCGAGTTATGCGTACAGGTAAGGGTAGTTGTTAAAGCTAGATGGATAGTGCTTGAAATGCCTTGATGGAAGAATTAAAGTGAATTGAGTTGACCGCACTCATTTTATCACTTAAACCCAATGAATTTCCATCTTAAACGGTTAGTAGGTAATAAACGGAAGTAAGAAAAGGTTTTCCCCACCTTGTCATGGAAGAAGGCAATCATGCAACTTAAATAGATTTATCATCACTTTCTGATGATATAATACTTGATTAATGTGACAAATCTGATGCTTTTACACATGTTTTTGTTTATACCGAGTTTGTATTAGATTTTATTCAATTTATTAGTTGGTACCAGAGCTCTTTTCCATTTAAATCGGCAAACCATCAGCAAATTATTTACTACTATCGTATATTGTTAATATAGTTACATATGTCTATTGTTCCAGCTTTTGGTACCATGGTGTTTTGAGTGAGCTAGGTTATGATTACCGTATTGTTTATACCTCAATGTTATTGTTTGTGGTTGTCCCACCCCCCCTCCCCCCAAAAAAACCAAAAAAAAACAAAACAAAAACCCCTAAACCCCACCCAAAAAAAACTTTTTCGAATGCAGTTTGTTGCTAAATCTATTTCGTATATTTTATATGATGCCAAAACAGTGTTTTGGAGATCCAAGTATTGATACTTTAGTTACCAAATTCAGTGATGGATCTAAGCTTATATGTAATATGCAATTCAACACCTCTAATATTTTCTTATATGATTCAACGCGATTCTAAGCAATGCATAAAGGGCTTAGTTGTTGTTTGCTAATAGGGATTCGAAGTCAAACAAGACTCAGTCGGTAAACTTTGAACGATACAACCAAACTACTAGCCAATGCATTTACTAAAGATAGGTACAGATTCTCATATAGTTGTTTCTCTGATATCATCTAAAGGCGTTGGGAATTTTAATGCTCACATGGATTTAATTTTAAAACAACATCAAATAAATGTAAAAATAGCTTTAGTGAATAGCGATCTTGAAGAAGTGTACATGAGACAATATGAAGGCTTTACATTTGGGAAAAGCAAAAAACTGTGCTGTAATTAAATAAATTATTGTATGGACCTAAACCAGCTTTTTGTGATTGACATACTAAGTTTCACAATTCAATTCTTTAATTCAATTTTGTGGAGAATAATGTGAATAATTGCATACATTAAAGTCGATAGTGATTTATTATTTTGTTCCTTTATGTTGATGATATTTTAGTTGCTTGTAATGATAAAACATGTTACATGAGACTAAAAGTTATTTATCATAAATTTTTGAAATGAAGGATTCAGGCAAAGCCTCATATGTCACTGAAATAATATTCACAGACGGAACCCTAAGGATAATGAGAATCTTGATATACTTATACAAATAATGTTATAAAAAGATTTGAAATGTAGGATTTTGCATCTAAAAATGCACTAATGCCCAAAGGTGATAAATTTAGATTCAACCAATGTCCAAACAACATTATTAAACATTAAAAAAACCTTAAAATCTTACGATTTAAATCTTGTTTCAAAGCGAATCTCTCCCTTTACAATTCTATTCAGCCTCAATTAAAACCGCAATTGAGAAAAATCATACAATCCATACTTATATATTCGGTATACTTATATGGATCAAAATTCATATTCTAATGTTATCTAAAGAAAATAAAAATGGAACAAGAGAGAAATTGAGTTTTAGGTTAGATGTAAAAGTTCAAACCTCAAAATCAATTGCGAGACAAGCACCATTGTCCAAGTGGTTAAGTGATTTGGTTTTGATGCGAGAGGTCGCAAGTTCGAAACTTGCGTAGCGTGATTCGAACGTTTATTGACATGTGTTATGTTGTCCCAGTGACATGTTGTATATAAAGTACAATTTCAAAAAAAAAATCAATTGCGAAGTGTGTACAAATCAAGGTTCTCGGTTTCGGTCTTTTGTAATTTTAGGAATTTCGATGTAATTCATAAATTTCGGGAATTTCGATTCCAATTTCGATTTCGAATATCATTGTTTATTTTTCATATAATTACACGTATATTTGTTTAATTTATTGAAACAAAATGTATAATTTATATTTAATTAAAAAATAAGATATAAAAAAACAATACCGATTAATTATAAATATTTATAACACTAAAAATGATTATTCATTATTTCGTTTTCAACTTTTTTAGTTACACGATTTACATATTTTGTGAATTTATATGTTTCCTAAGTTACAATTGCAAATTTGAATATTCATGTATTTGAAACTCAAATTAATTCCTTTTTCGAGATTTTTCTGTTTGTAAATTTTGAAGTTCAATAGTTTTTTATTGAACCGAAATTTTGGTTCGGTTTGGTTTGGTTTCGGTCCCTACTGAAATCTAAACAGAACGATCGGAATCTCGGTGTTTCGGTCGAAACCTCAAAACTTGGTACAAATCTAAAAATATGAATTTTTTAAATCTACAACAACAACTAAACCATTATTCTCCAACAAGTTGGGGTCGGCTAGAGATAAAACCCAAAGCTAAATGACAAAACCAATTCAAAAGTCATAATAACAATAACAATAATAATAACAAAAACAATGATAATAATAATAAAATAAAGTCAAATAAGTAAACAAATAATAATAATAATAACAACTAAGTAAAATAAAAATAAAAATAAAAAAAATAAAAAAAAACAAAAAAACAAAAAAACATGATGATGATAATAATATTAATAGTAATAATGGTACTAATAGTAATATTGACCAAAAACCAAACACTGCGTCTTAGACTCCTATTCACTAGTCCTATAATCTAAAACTTATAACACTATCCATAAACCAACCATAAACAAAAAACTCCTAGCTTATGGTTCCGGTACGTGGATCGCTAACTTCCACGCGCTCTTGTCCGATACTAGCTCTTGACTTTTTAAATCTACGATTTACGAATTAGATCTTGATTAATTTCAAGTTTGCACTTTACAGTTTACGATTTGAATCCCATTTTTGAAAACTTGTTATAAAACTCCAAGAAATGAAATATATAACATACACTTTTGCAGTTTGAAATATGCAACTGTTTGCTCATAAACCGATCTTGCTTTTTTGTATGAATGTTAGGAAGATATCAAAACAATCATGGTAAAGCCCACTAATGGTTGCCAAAAGAGAAATAAAATATTTTAAAGGAACTGAGGATTATAGACTCACTTGGTCATTATGATCACAAATTTTGAATTATGATTGGACTAATTGGATATATTGGAGAAAGACCACGTATGGATATATTTTGTTACTTATCGGAATGTCGTCTCATTAACAATGTAAACAAAAAAATTAAGCTGCAATGAGGCATGATGGCTTCAGAGTTGAGGATTATGTCGCAGAGCTTAAAATTGTTACTTAAGTTACAAGATCATTCTCATTCTCTATGACAACATATCTACTGTTGCGTTGGTTTACAACAAAAGAAGTTGTGTAATACATACCGTTACCAAGTTTCTTAAAATAAAAGGATGCGTGCAAGATAAATTGTAAAGTTCAAACATATAATAATTAAGTTTATGACCAGAAATCCATTACCTAAAGCACTCTCTTAATTCATTTAGGAATCATATCAAAAAATGACTGATTTGTATGTAAAATGTTCATAGTTTGATCTAAATCTATTCTTTGTTCAGACTTACATTTGTTGTTAATATTTTGAGCCTCATAAAGAAGAACTATACTCTTTTTTTTAATTATGTGTTGATTTGTTAATTAAGGTTGGGTAATAAGGTTTTTAGATGTACTAACAGTTGAAGCTACATATATTTTATTATTTTGTTACTAATTGCAACATAATGTTTGGTTATAAGTTACAAATGTTGTTTGTGTAATGGATATTTGAGCCAAGCGGAAGAGTGTCAGTAAATGTATGGCACAAGTATGTGTAACATATCAATTTGACATGTAAATCAGAACATTACAAGTTGTAACATAATTTAGTAGACATGTACATTTGAAAAATTAAATAACAAATAGATCATGGCGACATGCAATAGTTATCAATTGATTGACAATTATTGGTTTATGAATGTGCTTGAAATGCATCGGTGGAAGAATTCCCATAAATTGAACCCTTAGTCACACACATTTTGAACGTGCAAAGCCATTGAAATTTTATCCTAAATTGTGTGTCAGCCGGTAAGAAACAAAAATAACAAATGACTTGTCACATTGCTATGGAAGAAGGAAGTTCTCTGACTTCAGTAGATTTATCATATTACTTTCCTCTGGTATATACTTAAGTAACATGATGAATTGCATACTTCAAAGATTGTTTATAATGCAAATTTGTTCAACTTTAACACATAAATTATTATATTCATTGGAAAATAGCAATTCACCAGATTAAAAATGAGGCAGCTTACAAACAGATGCAAATAAATGCTGTGACATGTAAGTGATCAAGCAATCGTCTAGTAAGATTGATCGAATTTACAAAGCTTTAGTCTTCTTTCTTTTTTTTAAATAATGATTCTTGTTTAAAAAAGTAGAAGAAGAAACGGAAGCATAATCCATTGTTTAATTAGACTAGACAGGCTATAATATTAATCTAGAAAGGCAAATTCTATTTCAACCCATATTTTCAATTAGTATCCCCCAAAATATTAAAAAGATTGTAAACCCCCAAACTTGCTTAGTAGCCCCCCGTTTGTTCCAAAATTACCCCTAAACTTATCTGTACTGTTTTTTTTTTTTTTAGTTTCTGTGTTCACCACGCACTGACAAGACGTGGTTAGATACCTAACCACGTAGAGACTATGCGTGGTTTATCATATAACCACGTAGTGGCACTACGTGGTTATATTACCAACCACATTTGTTCGCTCCGTACTGGAACAACATTATGTTTTAACCCAGCGTGGTACTTCCAAAACAATAAAAAAATTACGTAAAAGTTGGAAAGTAGGGTTTTGGAGTTTCGATGTTTTAGAACAGTGAAAAATTACGTAAAAGTTGGAAGAATTGAGAAAAAAGCTTCTTAAGGGTATTTTTGTCTTCAGAAATTTATTTTTTGAAGGGGGCTACTAAGTAAAATTACGGGTTGAAATAGAATTTGACATCTAGAAATAGAACACCAAACAAAATTGACACTGCGCGTTGGAAAAAAAAATTCAACTTTCCAATCACAATCAGACAAACGACTCTATGACAAAAAGTAACGGCAAAAAAAATCATTATTTTACCTGACTAGCCGCAATCCGGAGCAACCCCCTCCGAATTCTGGACTCAACCTGCTCGGAAACGCCCATCTGAACCCTAACCAACTCTCCAACAGTTTTATACTTCTTCTTCCTCCCATTACTACTACCCTTCTCATCACTACTTTCCAAACTCTTTCTCAAATTTTTAAATCCCAGTGCTTTCTTCATCCTGATCGCCGCTGTCGATGTCAACGATCTTTGCAAACTATCCGAGATGATCGAACTCGGGCTATTACTCAAATTCGACGGTGATTTCTCTAAAGTGTTAAATGGAATATAAGAGAGAGGTTTAGACGCGCCGGAAGTGCGGCAGACGGCAGAAAATATCTCGAAGGAAGTCTCTCGAAGGTCGTGGGGTGTGATTGGTACAGAGAGTTCGCCAAAAGGCGAGGGGAGTTGGAGATCAAGTGAGAGTGTTTTTGGAATAGACGAGACTCGTCTTGAGTGGCGGTTTGATTCACCTAATCGATCCCTGAATAGATGCGCCATGATCTCCGAACAGAAGGAGGACGAGGAGGGGGTTCTTATTTTGGTTTTAGAAGAATATATTTCTCTGTAATTAAGGAAATGGAAAGAAAGGAAAATTGCGGCTGGGACCGGTTATTTTAAACGGAGAAGAGACTAAACTGGCGTCGTTCATTCATGCAACCAGATATTTGTGAACGGTGACTTTGTCGACTTAATAGTTGAGCAAATCAAAACTGATATTGTGAATTAGTGGGGCGTGATTCATATTGTATTTTTATTTTTTTCCAATTTTTTTAATTTAGGCTACAAACTAATTACGTAAATAGACTAATTTTAAAACTATTTACAAATATAAGTCACTTTTGATCATGTCGGTGTCACGTTTACGAAAATGTACTAACGATATTTGTCGTCAATATATATTTTTTTTTAAAGTTTATACGGACGTCGTATCAAAATGCGTCAATATTTTTAAACAAAATAACACGGGTGCATTTTCAAAAGTCGGTATTGATTATCTGTTTAATATGGACAGCTTTTCAAATAGCGCCAATACGTTTTGCCAATATGGCATTGACATGGTCAAAAGTAAATCAATATTTGTAAATAGTTTCAAAAGTGGCATATTTGCGTGAGTAGTTTGATAAACTAACGTGATTAAAAAAATTCATTTTTTTAACAAAATAAAATAAAAAAAAGGGAGGAAAAAGATTTACTCATATCGTTGCACTTGGAACATCCAACCCAATCATAAATGTAAAATATAGTATGCATCATCAATAAATAACTCCACTTAAATTTTTTACTCTTGCGGCATCGTTAGTTAAGATTGAAGTTTGGTTGGTAAAAAATAAACCAAGCATAGTCAAGTGTGCTTTAGACATTGTATTTGAGCATGAAAGATGAGGGGTGAAGTTTATCGATCAGCAATGTAAAAGTGGCAAATTTCTGTAGTTTTCTTTTTAGTTCATTATGTATTAAGTCTTTTATAGTGCTATAACATTAAGCCATAGTTAATGTTTTATTAGATAATTTTAATTTGAATTTTAAGTTGTATTATATTATTTGTATTTGAAATTGGATACTTATGTGGTAGTATATAGTTGTACTACAAAGCTTGGTAGTATATATGATGCAGCGCGATACCTGGAATCGCGGCGGCAAATCGCGAGACGCTCCAGAATGTCGCGAACGACCTATACCCTCCTCCTCCTTAGGTCGCGAACGACCTATGCCATCTCCAGCCCTAAGTCGCGAACATCTTCACTCCAATCTAGGTCGCGAAACCCTAAGTCGTGAAGCTACAGCAAATCGCGAAGCTCTTAAGTCGCGAGCAAGTTTCAGCTCTTCTGAACAGTTAGGTCGCGAAGATTGGATGCCGATTTCCTTAGGTCGCGATCGAAGCCTAAGTCGTTCCAGTTTCTTAAGTCGCTGATGATTTTTGGTCGCTGATGATTTTAGGTCGCTCCATTTTAGATCGCGAATAAAGCCTAGATAGCTGATTCCTTATGTCGCATTCCTCCTTAGGTCGCTGAAGAATTTTAGGTCGTTGAGGCTTTGATGTTAAGTCGTGTAATGTAGTTAGGTCGTTCTTTTATGTCGTTACTTGTTAAGTCGTTTGGTTGTATTTCTTAAGTCGTTGTTTGTATTTTCTTAAGTCGCGTGATTTGTTAAGTCGTTGGTACTGTTGTGATGTATTTTTCTTATGTCGTGACTGTGTGTTGTAAATGCCTATAAATAGGGATGTGTTGTCATTGTAAAAAAAAGTTGATTTTTGAATAAAAATTTGTTGAGAGCTTTGTGCCTCCATTGAAATTGGTAGTTGAGTGTTATCTCATATCTCCACCTTCGGCATTCGAGTGCGCTCAAATCAACGATTGTTGAAGCCAATTCACGGAATCAAGTGCGCTTGATCAACGTTCGAAGAATTGTAGATCTTCTCTCACAGCATCGTGCGCGATCAACGTGTCGAAGATTGCTAGAATCCGGTATCTTCGTGATCAACGGATTTGGGCCTTTATCTTGGGTATCTTCAATCCATCAATTCATCATTGTATCATTTCGTCGATTTATCATCGATTCATCGATTATTTCTGCTAATCGTGTGAGATCCTGGACGGATTCGATTTACATCGTCGAATTCGCTTCCTTGGCTGCATTAGTTTGTTATCAGAGCTAGATCGCAAGAAGTTTGCATCATTTGGAGAATTGGGTTTCGAGAATTTGAAGTTTGGAGATCGGATTTGCATTGTTGAGAAGCTTGGTGTTCATCGTGTTCATCGTGAAGTTGCAACAAGTTGGGAGTTTCGATCCATATCATTTTGGATCAAAGTTCGGAAAGAGTTTGAATTTTTGAAGATTTGTTTGAAGTTCAATCATGCCACCGAGACGAGCTCAACGCCATCGCAATGTTGATGCGTTGTATGGAAGAGAAGAGGCCGATGAAATGGAACAACGAATCAACGAGAATTTCAATGAGAAGTTGAATGAGGGGATTGGTCGATTAGAGAGAATGATGCTTGAAATGAATCAAAGTAGAAGAAGGGTTTCACCTGAATCGAGCCATGGGGGAAATAGAGTTTCACCACATTCAGATCGGGAGAGAAGAGAAGATCATGATCGTAGAAATGTTGACAATCGTGATAGGAATGTTGATGATCGTGATCGGAGGAATGTAGATCGAAGGAATGTTGGTGGTAAGAATGGTGGTGGTAGAGATGTTGGTTGTCATGATCGACATCGATATGCATCAGATTTTGATGAGGAGTTTGATGGTGGTAGTGTTCATGGTCGAAATCGAAGCCAAGGAAGAAATCATTCAGAGTATGATCACAAATGGGAGTCCGGAATGAAAATTGAAATTCCAGAGTTTAAGGGTGGTATGCAGGCTGAAGAATTTCTAGATTGGTTATCTAATGTTGAAGAGATCTTTGAATTCAAGGAGGTTCCGGATGATCGTCGAGTGAAGTTGGTTGCTACTAGGTTGAGAGGAAGAGCTATGGTGTGGTGGCAGCAAACCAAACTTACACGAGAACGGATGGGGAAGTCGAAGATTGTTGCTTGGGAGAAAATGAAGAAGATGATGAAGGCTACATTCTTGCCTTACAATTATCAATCACTCATGTATCAGAGGTTGCAGAATCTGAGGCAAGGGACGAAGACTGTTAATGATTATGTTGATGAGTTTTATCAACTGATTGCTCGAAATGACATTATGGAGACGGAGGAACAATTGACTGCTAGGTTTGTTGGGGGGTTGAGGATCCAGATCCAGGATATGGTAAATATGTTTGACCCTAGATCTGTGGCTGAAGCGCACCAGAAGGCGTTGGCTTGGGAGAAGGAGGAAAGATGAGGAGGTGGTGTGTTTCCAAGTTCCAATACTCAGAGCAAGGGTGCCAGTGGGAGTTCCAATGTTTCTAAAGCTGTCAATAAACCAGTTGCGAAGGCGAAGGTCAACAACAGTTTCAAGTGTTATAATTGCCAGGAAGTGGGTCACAAGAGTAATGAATGCCCGAAACCGAAGAGGCGAGCTATGATTGCTGAAGTGGAAGGTGAGGATGTTGATGAAGGTTATTCTAGTCCAGTTGAGGAGGATGAACACGATATCGCGTTGGGAGATGAAGGATGTAATCTAATGTTGAGGAGATCATGTTTGACACCGAAGTAGGAAGAGGAGGCTAGTTGGTTAAGGAGTAATATCTTTCAGTCGACATGCACTATACTGAGGAAGGTGTGTAAATTTGTGATTGACGCGGGAAGTTGTGACAATATCATTTCTACCGAAGCTGTGAGAAAGTTGAAGTTGAAGACGAAGAAGCATCCAAATCCTTACAAGTTAGCGTGGTTAAGGAAAGGAGGAGAGGTGAAGGTGGACAGGCGAGTTCATGTTCCATTTTCTATTAGGAAGAAGTATAAAGATGAGATCTGGTGTGATGTGGTGGAGATGGATGTTTGTCACTTACTTTTGGGAAGACCATGGCAGTATGACCGAGCAGTGCAGCATGATGGTCGAACCAATAGCTACAGCTTTATGTTTGAGGATACTAAGATCATTTTAGTTCCGAAGAAGAGACAACAAGGAGAGAGCAAGTCAGAAGAGATTGAGGAGCTGAAGACTTTGTTGACTTTGAAGGAGTTTGTTGAAGAAGTAGAGGAGAGTCCAGAGGTGTTCTTGTTGATTGGACATGAAGCTACTGAATCTGTTGAAGTTCCAGAGGAAGTAAAGCCAGTGTTGGAAGAATTCAGAGATGTGTTTCCTGAAGAGTTGCCAAAGGAGTTACCACCGATGAGAGATATTCAGCATCAGATTGATCTTGTTCCAGGGGCGGCATTACCTCACAGGCCACATTACAGGATGAGTCCTAAGGAGCATGAGGAACTAAGAAGGCAGGTGGAGAAGTTGTTAGAACAAGGACGTGTTCAGGAGAGCTTGAGTCCTTGTGCAGTGCCAGTACCGAAGAAGGATGGGACTTGGCGGATGTGTACGGACAGTCGAGCTCTAAACAAGATCACTGTGAGATACAGGTTTCCTATGCCGAGGTTCGATGATTTGATTGATCAGTTGAGTGGGGCTGTTGTGTTCTCAAAGATTGACTTGAAGAGTGGATACCATCAGATTCGTATTAGACCGGGTGATGAGTGGAAGACTGCTTTTAAAACTAGGGAGGGTCTATACGAATGGCTGGTTATGCCGTTTGGCTTGTCAAATGCTCCTAGTACTTTTATGAGAGTGATGAACCAGATTTTCAGACCATTTATTGGGAAGTTCGTAGTAGTTTACTTTGACGATATTTTGATCTATAGTGGGAGTATGGAAGAGCATATCCAGCATTTGCGAGAAGTGCTGTTGATTCTACGACAGGAGCAATTCTATGCAGCAACGAAGAAGTGCGTGTTCATGATGCACAGTGTTTTGTTTCTGGGATATGTTCTGTCGAAGGAGGGTATTCAAGTGGATGAAAGCAAAGTGGAAGCTGTCAGGAGTTGGCCACAACCCAAGACAATTGCTGAAGTGAGGAGTTTTCATGGGTTGGTATCTTTTTATCGAAGATTCATTCCACATTTTAGCAGTGTGATGGCACCTGTAACCGATTGCATGAAAGGAAAGAAGTTCGTATGGACAAAGGAAGCAGAGTTAGCTTTTGAGAAGATCAAGACACTTTTGACGACAACACCCATTCTGGTACTGCCGGATTTTCAGATATTGTTCGAATTACACACTGATGCTTCGAAGGTTGGGATTGGTGGAGTATTGAGTCAGAATGGAAGACCAGTTGCTTATTTCAGTGAGAAGTTGTCTGGAGCCAAGTTGAGATATAACACTTATGACGTGGAGTTTTACGCAATTGTTCAAGCTGTGAAGCACTGGAGACATTATCTGTTTCAGAAGGAGTTTGTTCTTTATACGGATCATGAAGCTTTGAAACATTTGCAAGGGCAGGACAAAATTTCAGCTAGACACGCTTCATGGGTCGCGTATCTGCAGCAGTTTACTTTTGTTGTAAAGCACAAATCAGGGGTGACGAATCGTGTAGCTGATGCCTTGAGCAGGAGGAATCATTTGTTGACAACGATGAAGGTTGAAGTGACAGGATTTGAACTATTGCCAGAGTTGTTTGAGGAAGATCCTTACTTTGCGAAGATTGTTGAGAAATTCAAGGATGGGAGTACTGATGAGTTTGTGTTGGTAGATGGATTCTTATTCAAGGGGGATCGATTATGCGTACCAGATTGCAGTTTACGAATGAAGATTATCAAAGAATTGCATGAGGAAGGACATGTGGGCCGTGATCGTACTTTACAGTTGATTGCAAAATCTTATTTTTGGCCGTCAATGAGGAAGGAAGTTGAAAAATTTGTTCAGAGGTGTCATATTTGTCAGGTTTCAAAGGGGACAGCGACAAATGCAGGGTTGTATATGTCGTTGCCTGTGCCGACTAAACCGTGGGTAGATGTTAGTATGGATTTTGTATTGGGATTACCGAGAACGCAACGTGGCAATGATTCTATCTATGTGGTGGTTGATCGATTTTCAAAGATGACACATTTTATTGCCTGCAAGAAGACAGCAGATGCGGTTATTGTAGCACAGTTATATTTCAGAGAAATATATCGTCTTCATAGGTTGCCTGAATCTATTGTATCAGATAGAGACACTCGTTTTCTGAGTCATTTTTGGAAGAGTCTATGGAGAATGGTCGGGACTAAGCTGAAATTCAGTACTGCTTATCATCCACAAACGGATGGACAGACTGAAGTTGTAAACATATCCCTAGGTAATCTATTGCGATGCCTCGTGGATGACAATTTGAAGAGTTGGGATTCGAAGTTATGTCAAGCTGAATTTGCACACAACCATGCAGTTAATCGTAGCACTGGGTTCATTCCATTCCAGGTGGTGTACTCAATAATTCCTAAAGGACCGTTGGATTTATTTGTAGTTCCACAGCAGAAAGGAGTGATCAAGCGGGCTAGTGATTTTGTGAATGAATTGCAAGAGTGTCACAAGGTTGTGCAGGAACGATTGCTTAAGGCGAATGAGAAATATAAGAAATCCGCAGATATTAAACGATGACATGTTGACTTCAAAGAAGGAGATTTTGTATATGCAGTATTGACCAAGGATCGATTTCCTGTTGGCACTTACAACAAACTAGCTGCTAGAAAGATTGGTCCTTTGGAAATCGTAAAGAAGATTAATGAGAATGCTTATCAGTTGAGATTGCCAGATCATATCCATACGGCTGACGTTTTCAACGTCAAACACTTGATTCCATATCATGAGAGTAAGCATGTCGAAGAAGAGGAGAGCGTGAATTCGGGATGAATTCTGTTCAACCAGGGGAGGATGATGCAGCGCGATACCTGGAATCGTGGCGGCGAATCGCGAGACGCTCCAGAAAGTCACGAACGACCTATACCCTCCTCCTCCTTAGGTCGCGAACGACCTATGCCATCTCCAGCCCTAAGTCGCGAACATCTTCACTCCAATCTAGGTCGCGAAACCCTAAGTCGTGAAGCTACAGCAAATCGCGAAGCTCTTAAGTCGCGAGCAAGTTTCAGCTCTTCTGAACAGTTAGGTCGCGAAGATTGGATGCCGATTTCCTTAGGTCGCAATCGAAGCCTAAGTCGTTCTAGTTTCTTAAGTTGCTGATGATTTTTGGTCGCTGATGATTTTAGGTCGCTCCATTTTAGATCGCGAATAAAGCCTAGATAGTTGATTCCTTATGTCGCATTCCTCCTTAGGTCGCTAAAGAATTTTAGGTCGCTGAGGCTTTGATGTTAAGTCGCGTAATGTAGTTAGGTCGTTCTTTTATGTCGTTACTTGTTAAGTCATTTGGTTGTATTTCTTAAGTCGTTGATTGTATTTTCTTAAGTCGCATGATTTGTTAAGTCGTTGGTACTGTTGTGATGTATTTTTCTTATGTCGTGACTGTGTGTTGTAAATGCCTATAAATAGGGATGTGTTGTCATTGTAAAAAAAAGTTGATTTTTGAATAAAAATTTGTTGAGAGCTTTGTGCCTCCATTGAAATTGGTAGTTGAGTGTTATCTCCTATCTCCACCTTCGGCATTCGAGTGCGCTCGAATCAACGATTGTTGAAGCCAATTCACGGAATCAAGTGCGCTTGATCAACGTTCGAAGAATTGTAGATCTTCTCTCACGGCATCGTGCGCGATCAACGTGTCGAAGATTGCTAGAATCCGGTATCTTCGTGATCAACGGATTTGGGCCTTTATCTTGGGTATCTTCAATCCATCAATTCATCATTGTATCATTTCGTCGATTTATCATCGATTCACCGATTATTTCCACTAATCGTGTGAGATCCTGGACGGATTCGATTTACATCGTCGAATTCGCTTCCTTGGCTGCATCAATATAACATACTATAAGTCAACATATGTTTGGTGATTCGAATCAAGTTACGTAGGATTCAAATCTATGACCTTGCGGACCAAAGCTGGAGCGTCTAACCACTGGGACAGTAGTGTTGGACAAGTTACATTATTTTATTATAATAATACGATATAATTTTAATTACAATGTTGTTATTTACTCAAAATTATTTATTAAGATAGTTTATTATTAATTAAAATAACATTTTTTCAATTGTAAATTCATTTATTTAAGTGTAAATTCAACGATGAATCAACTATCACATATAATGACATACATACATATATAAATGTATCTATATATTTTTTAATAATAAATATTTAATCAATAACTGATGACATAAGTTTATTGTAAAGTTAAATAGTATTTGTTAAAATGTAATTTTAGAATTGATATTATACATTTAAATGATCTTAGTTCGTTTGATTCAAACATCAAATACATGAATCAAAAATTAATGTTGTAACATATTATTGTTGATTAATGGTGTTGATATGTAAGTATTTATTGGTAATTGTAATATTAAAACGTGTGACACACATTAGAAATAAGTATATGTATTTACTATTAATAGAGTTAGGGGTATGCCCTTGGGGCAATTATGTAATTTGTTACATGAATCTAATTTGATAACCAATCTTGTTCGAAATAAAAGGTGTTCTCTTCTATTATATACTTGATATAATGTGATATCTTAATTAAATAATTTAGTTAAAAGTGTATTTAATGGAAGATCCATAAATGATATGTTCTATGATAGTAGTTACAAAATGTCGTAACCATGAGCAATTTATCACAATGAAAATAAACATATCATTTTAAATATTCCTAACCAAGATGTATCGAGATTGGATGTCGATGCACTTATTGAGACTATAGTACGTAATGCTCTCTAAATATTGGACAGTGTATTACTCATGACTGTTGGGGGCACCAAGAAATTACGTACTGATAATTATAGAATAAATATGGAATGACTTACTCGATAATTTTCTGTTGGCTAATATAACTAAGGCATGCAGAAAATATTGAAGTGACTAATTTACATAGTTCTCTTGACTTGAGAATACTGTTGATCTTCAATATGAAAGCTCTGTCTTGATTATAGTTAAATCGAGGCATGTGGTTCATCGAACAACTATAGTTGGATCAAGTTGAAGTATTGGAAGTGAAACACTATTCAAGAGAGGATATGTCTCCTTGGTTATATGGGATTAGTATCATGGTCAACTGAAGTCAACTTAAAGTCAAAATCCTTGGCTAGAGTAGTTCAATTAATAATAATAATTATTATTATTATTGAACTAAGGACCGTTGTTTAAACTATAGAGTTGAATATGGACGATATTGGAATTTTGACCATAACCAAATTTTATAAGTCCAAAGTGATATAATTTTAACGTAGAGAATTGATGTAAATAATTGTCACTAACGGATAACGCTTAAATAAGTAAAATTGGATTTTACCGAAAGGATGTGTAAGCGATAAATTTGGCCAAAATGTCACTCCACTAGCTAAGGTGACGAATGAATGTCAATACTCGAATAGTTCGATATTAATCGCTAATTGAATTTACACATGTCGCACAACCGTATTGATAGATTCTATGAAAATCCACATGATTTAATTGATTTATAAGCTATTGTAGATTAATTAAATTAAATAATATTTTTTGGAATATATTAATTAATCATTTATTCATGTATTGGATGCCATTAGCATTTTTCTAATGTCATTAACATTTACATGAGTGCGTATATAAAAGTTGTATTGGTACAAATCGATATAAGATATCCATGGGCATTTAAATTTGATTTAAGTGCAACTATTTGCTCCGTGTTATTGAACAAATTAAAGGGCCATAAAACCTTTTTCATTACAATCCATATAGAGAAAAGGAGGCTTGAAATCCAATGGTTGGATCTAGAAAATAAAGGAAGGAGGATAAGGAAGGTTACTTCAATAACCTTGCTTTTCATTCACTTGTAACACCCTACCTCTATATATACCCATACTATCCAAGACTATTACTGGATGATACTATCAGATAATACGGAGAATAAGGTTGTATGGGGTAGATACATGAATATTCCCTTGGCCTAACACCGATACACATCTCAAAAATCATAAACAACTCACAAATACGTACATAGTATCGGCACAAAGCAATAAATCACGTGCGTCTTAGGGATAGAACAATATACAATATAAATTAAATCACAGAGATCATAGAGTCATCAATGTGACGATAACATATAATATAAACTATACACGAGTCCAAGTGGGTCTACCAAAAATAAACAAATTCCCACTGTCACCAAAAATAAATATAACATGTCTAATATACATCACGACAACACATGAACACATGTAGATACAAATATACTAACTATATATAAATATTTTATCCTCCATATAGCCCAATATCCACAATCTAGTCAATGCATCCTTGAACCTGTAATGTCTCGAACTGACGCGATTATTACATAAGTAACACACGGATCAGACTATGTCTAGAATGTACAGGTCGATATAAAATAACAACTGGCATGGTATAAACAAGTGAAATACAAATCGCATGGGCATATCTTAAATGTCAACATATCTCAAAACCATGCACTGATAAACGATAATCCATCTCCAAATAAAGTCAATCAACACATCAAACGGAACATGTAATCAAGTGGGTGATACAAATATAATCTAACTATAATCAGGTACAAAACTCGACAACAATACATGACATACTCTCAGCAATGCCCTAAATTATCTCTCAGATAATCGTAAAGTAAACATACCCGGGGTCTGTCTTACTCGATATATATATATATAATAATCACCCAAATCAAACATACACAAAATATAAATATGGCATACCCTCGGTAGCTAAGGTCATCCCTCGGATAACCATGTAAAAATAGGTACAAGGTCCAACTCCATGCTCTCAGCATCTCCAGCTATCTTTGATAGCAATATAATCGATGTGTACAGAGTTACACAATTGCATAGACTCTTAGTCTCGTAAATAATCCAAGAGATCGATAATTATATAATAGTCATCATCCAGACTTTCAACCTTATAGAATTTGACTTGGCTTTCAGCCAACGAAATAATCATACGGTCTCTCAAACCTCTCTACTAATCCACTCAACTCTTAGTATCGTGGACAAATATCAAGACTCTTATCCTATGTAGCCTTAGCATCATAAATATCTATTTCGGTATCGGTCACAACAAATAATCAAATCGGCTCTCAGCTATAAACACAATGATCTCATATAAGTGAATAAGTAGTGTCTATAACATCTCATGTTATTTCATCAACAATAACCAGACGGGGGACTGACAGCTCTCAACCTATTCTAGGAGCCTTCCTTACATGCTCTCAGCGCTACTCCTGCTGCCTTAGTTACCTCGACGGCCATCGTGATCCAATATCCAGTAAGTGCAAGACTATGCTATGCATTGGTCATGACCCTACAAGTGCCCCTAACGGTAACAGCCTACTGGTTAAGTGACACAGAGGCGGTGGCTCTCAATCATGGCTCTCAACCATATACATCAACAAATGTCATGGATTCAGAAAGCGACCACGCAATCAGACCACTAGGATGGATGCTAGTCAATCTGGTTTACTCCTTGACATATAATAGGAGTATATACAATAAATAGACATACTTAGGGCTCTTAGCCTGCACACTCTCAGCATGCATCACTATAAATATAATACCCTATATACTTGACTATGTAAAGCGACATCTACTTACAATGAATAATCGAATAAATATGACAACAGTGTCACATACCACTACTTGATACTCAAACGTTTATTCACTGCTCATAAACTACACCCAATCTTCCAATATTCTATATAACAAGTCCAACTAATAATCGAAGAAATATTACTGAATGCCTCATCCCAAATAGTGTTATAACTCCGTTTATTCAGACTTCTCGTCATAAGAATTAGAAATCATCACAAAATCACGTAGAATGATGACATCACCATATCATACCAAATCACTAAACACTTAACATCAATGGTGAATCACTCATGTAATCCAATTCAATATGCAAGCGAAGCATGTTTGGAAAAATAATATAAAATAAATTATTCAAATAAATAAACATAACAACCGATAATTCAATATTTAATAACGAATAATTTATAACAAATAATCTTATATAACAAAAACAAATTGTAACATCCGAAATTTTATCACTTTGATTTGTGAATATTAATTTATTTTAAATATTGAATTAATGGTTTAAATAAGTAAATAACTCTCTTTTAAGTTTATAACTAATGATGAAAAATTCATTTTTGAATTCTGTTTACAAGAATATGTATTTGATGGAAAACTGAAAATGTGATCGAAACACGCCTTTTGGATCTTCAGCTTTTTATCGGATAACAAGTTGTAGAAAGCCGTAATCTGTTCAGTTAAAGTGCTCGGCGAATTCAATGTGGCGGAGGTGCAAAAAGTCATAGCAGAGATACAACGAGGATATAGTAGGATATATCGAATGACTCTAAAATAGCACATAAAACTCGTACTTAATGTTTTTACAAATATATAAATGGTAATTAAATGAAAAATTAACATTCAATTGAACTATAATTAATGCATAAATAATTTTAAATAAAAACATATGCGAATATACTATAATAAACGTAAAAATGTTATATAACATAATTGAATTTAGTAGAATTAGAGTATTTTCATTTCTGAAAATATATTAAAAATCAATTAAATAAATTAATTTCATAATTTTATAATGTATAAATGTCATTTTTCAATTCACTTCTTTTAAAGAAGATATAGCGGAATATAGCGGGAATAATGGGATATGGCGGAAATAGCGGGGCTTAAAGCGGAAAGGCTATATTTGGGGCTATATGGAAAACTCGTAGCGGTAGAAATCCGCTATAAGGTATAGCAGGGTTATAGCGGGGTAATAGCGGGGATTAACTACACAGGCTGTAATACACTTGCATATTCTCTAAAACAACATTTTAATGATTTTAAAGTTAGAAAAAAACATCTTTTCTAGAAAAGGTGATTAAAATAATAATAATTAAATATTTTTTAATTTAAATAATGAAAGGATGGTTTTATAATTGAATTTACATTTCATAATGCCTTGAGTAACCAAGTGAATAAAAGGACTTGAGCCACTCTATTATCTGACATGCTTCAATATGTATTGGTACTTGGGTAGCTTATATTTGATGTTAGAGTTGAAATTGTGATTTATGGGTGTTTTCATTTATTTTCTTATTTTTATTTCTTTCTGTAACATCCTTGTATATATACAATATTCCCATCTTTTATTCCATACTTCATCTCTTTATTATCAATTTCATTTTTCATCACTCAAGAGTATTAGAGAAAAATCACATCTTTTGCTTAAAAACAATTTAGCTTGGATTTTTCAATAATTGTGCAAGGTGAGATATCCATTCCCTTATTTATTTGTTTTATTTTATATGTGATAAATAATAACAAACAACTAAGCCATTTTTTCCAAATAAGTTGGGGTCGGCCCAAAACTAAATGACAAAGTCATAATAACAACAACAATAAAAACCAAGGTAATAATAATAAAATAAAGTCAAATAAGTATGCAAATAATAATAATAACAACAACAACTAAGTAAAATAAAAATAAAGGTTAAAAAATAAAAAATAAAATATTTAAAAAAACCATTATGACAATATTAATAATAGTAATAATGGTACTAATAGTAATATTGACCGAAGACCAAAACTATGTCTTAGGCTCCTATTCACTGGTCCTATAATCTAAAACTCATAACACTACCCCTAAACCAACTATAAGCGAAAAAACTCTTAGCTCATGGTTCTGGTACGTGGATCGCTAACTTTCACACGCTTCTATCCAACACCAGCTCTTCGGATATATTTCAATCTTTCAAGTTCCTTTTTACTACTTCCTCCCATGTCAACTTTGGTTGACCTCTACCTCTCTTTGAGCATTTGACGTGACCTATAATTCTAATATGCACAGGTGCCTCGGGAGGCCTCCGTTGGAGATATCCAAACCACCTTAAGCAGTGTTGGACTAGCTTCTCCTTATTGGTGCTACTCTAATTTTATCACGTACATTAGCATTTCTAATTCAGTTTCTTCTTGTATGACCGCAGCTCCATCGCAGCATACGCATCTCTGCTACACTTACCTTTTAGACCTGTTGGCTTTTAGTAGGCCAGCATTCTGCACCATACAACATCACAGGCCTGATTGTCATTCTATAGAACTTTCCTTTAAGCTTCTGTGGGACTTTTCTATCACAGAGAATGCCAGACGCTTGTCATGATTTCACCCATCTCGCTTGAATTCTAAAACTAACATCTTCATCAATTTCACCATCATACTGCAACATTGATCCTAAATATCAAAAGGATTCCTTCTTAGGCACTACTTGTTCGGCCAGAGTGACATCTCCATCCTCTGACCTGACACTGCTGAACTTGCACTTTATATACTCTATTTTAGTCTGCTAAGCCTAAAACCCCTTAATTTTAAAGTCTGCCTCCACGGCTCCAGTTGTTTATCAACCTCAATCATACTTTCATCAATTAGCACAATATCATCAGCAAAGAGCATACACTAAGGAATCTCACCTTGTATACCCTTTGTAACCTCATCCATCACTAGGGTAAAAATGCAGGGGCTCAAAGCCGACCCTTGATGTAATCCTGTGTTAATAGGAAAGTCACTGGTTTCACATTCGCATGCTCTAACACTAATCACAGTATCATCATACATATCCTTGATAAGGGTAATATACTTTGTTAGGACTTTTTTCTTTTCTAGAGTCTACCACATAATCTTTCTTTGTACTTTGTCATAAGCTTTCTCCAAATCGATAAATAACATATGTAGATCCTTCTTTTGCTCCCTAAACCTCTCCATAAGTTGTCTTATCAAGAAACTCACCTCTATTGTTGACCTCCCAGGCATAAAACCAAATTGGTTTTTTGAAACACTTGTCATCATTCTTAATCGATGTTCAATGAATCTCTCCTAAAGCTTCATTGTATGACTCATAAGCTTAATTCCTCTGTGTTTGTGCAATTTTGAATATCTCCATTATTCTTAAAAATTGGAACTAACATGCTTCTCCTCCACTTATCTGGCATCTTGTTTGATTTCAAAATATTATCGAACAACTTAGTTAGCCAGGCTATCCCTGCATCTCCAAGGCATCTCCATACCTCAATGAAGATGTTATCAGGCCTCAATGCCTTGCTCGCTTTCATCCGTTTTAGTGCCTTCTTTACCTCGGACTCTTGAATTCTCTGAACAAAATGTCTACTGGTGTCATCAAAAGAGTCATCCAGCTCGATTGTAGTGCTATCACCTTCTTCATTGAATAGCTAGTTAAAATAACCTCTCCATCTATTTTTTATCTCATCGTCCTTCACCAAAATCCTATTATTGTCATCCTTGATGCATTTAATTTGGTTGAAGTCTCTCATCTTTCTCTCGAGGAGCTTAGCTATCCTATAGATGTTTTTTCACCCTCCTTCATACTTAGCTTTTGATATAGATCTTCATACGTCCGACCCCTTGCTTCACTTACCGCTCTCTTTGCATTCTTTTTTTCACTTTGTACTTTTGCATGTTGTCCTCGCTCCTGTGATGGTGTAAGTACTTATAGCATTCCTTCTTCTCTTTGATAGCCTTTTGCACATCACTATTCCACCACCATGAATCTTTAGGTTCGCGTTTATTTCCTTTCATTATCTCAAACACCTCAGTAGCCACTTTCCGAATACGCATTGCCATCTTATCCCATATGTCATTTGCTTCTCCTTCCATATTCCATGTCCCTTCTTCCATTACTCTATCCTTAAACACCATGAGCGTCTCCTTTGAGCTTCAACCATTTCGTTCGACTAATCTTGGCTCCTTTATTCTATCGAACATGTATATGAAGACGAAACTCAGATATCAAAAGCTGATGTTGTGAGACGACGCATTCTCCAGCTATGACTTTGCAATTTACACAAGTTCATTTGTCATCTCTTCTAGTAAAGACAAAGTCAATCTGGCTAGAGTGTTGGCCATTACTGAAAGTAACTAAGTGTGATTGTTTATTTTAAAGAAGGTATTAGCTATCATGAGGTCATAAGCAATAGCGAAATTCAATATTTCTTCTCATTCTTGGTTCCTATCGCCATATCCAAAACCACCCTGCACTCTTTTAAACCCCCCACCAGCTGTACCAACATGGCCGTTGAAATCTCCTCCTTTGAAAAGTTTCTCACTATTAGGCGCATCTCTAACCATGACGTCTAACTCTTTCCAGAAATTCCTCTTGATGGCTTCACTTAGGCCTACTTGTGGGGCATAAGCACTAGTGACATTCAAAACCATATCACCAACTACCATCTTGACTAGGATGATCCTGTCCTCTTATTTCCTAACGTCGACCACTTCCTTTTTAAGGTTCTTGTCAATTAATATGCTTACCCCATTCTTGTTACGTTCTTTTTCCTTGTACCATAACTTGAAGCATGTGTTCTCCACCTCCTTCGCCTTCTGGCCCGTCCATTTAGTCTTCTAAACGCATAAGATATTTACACATCTCCTAGTTATAGTATCAACTATCTCTTTTAACTTTCCTATTAAGGATCCTACATTCCAACTACCTAACTGAATCCTACTTTCATTTAAATAATGTTATTTATATGTGATATTTATATATGATAAATTTTATGAAAAAGCTATAGTTTGGTTGAATTGTTTTATAATTTCTCTTATGTATAAATAATGGTTTAAAAATCAAACATTGATTTGAAATAGGAAAAATAGACTTATTGGAAAACAAACAATAAGGATTAACTCATCTCCTCTTTTACACTTACTATTCTTTGAAATATATAAAGTAACCGCCTTCATCTTAGATTTCAAAAATTCATTCTCTCTCAAACTATTTAGAATTCGCTAAAACGATCAATGGTGGAGTTGTTCATTATAGTCTATATTAATTTTTAAAAATGGTTGCTCGACATTTCGTTGACTATGGTGATCAAATTCGCCCGATTCAGAGAGTGTCGGAAATGGTGAGATTTTTTGATTGTGGAACAAAAAATGGAGGGTACGAGTGGGTTTGTATCATCGATTCAAAATTTTTAAGGGTGTTCGCAAAGCCTAGTATTACAGGATTTGGTCATGGTGGAGAGATGAACTGTTGGTTCAAAAATTAAATCCAATGGCTGGAGCATCAAGGTGGTTAGTGGCGGCGGTTGGAGCAACCTTAGGTTGAGTCGGAGGCGTGGTGGTGACTTTGGTGGAGAAGTGGTCAGAGATGTTCAGTTGAGCTCAAGTTAGGGTTTAAGGCGATTCGAATTTGGGTTTAGGAAATGAGGTGGCGGTAACACATGGAGGCGTCAGACTCGGCATGGCTTGTTCTAAAGGTGGATCTTGGTGGAGGTGATCGATTGGGGGTAGCAGTAGGGTCAGGAAGTGGGCGAGGCGGCCGTGCTTAGTGATGGGTTGAGCATGGGCGCGCATGCATTTTTCAAATTTGGCTTAATGGTCGATTTCTATTTGGAGGTGCTGGAGGGGACGATGGTGGTGCAGTAGGCCGAGCATGGCATGGTTCATTTTAGGTGCATTTGGTTCGTCGATCGGCAGTCAAAGGAGGTATGCATGTGCACGTGTGCACGTTCGTGCGCTCAATTTTTTGGCTCCAGCATTATCTTTTAATTTTTGGGTAGAGTTTGATTTGGGGATAATAGGTCTTGGGAAGAAAGAACTGATGTTGAGTGTTTGAGTTGTTAGCTTCGGTCATTTTTTGGGATGGGGAGAATATATTTAAGTTAGTTGTTAAATTTATAAAATCTAAGTATGTTAAACTTTGAAAATTAATATCTCCTTCGTTTCAGATCTGTTTAACCTGCGATTTCCTGTACTAAACCCATATTGACGAGTGCAACCCTTTAATGAAGATAGTTGAAAATTCTAGTGGAGTATAACTTGATGATAAATTAATAGTGGTCGGAATCGATTATGTAGTTAAATGATTATATTTAGCATTGACATTCTGATAGCAGAATAAAATATTGTTTTGCTATATTTAAATTAGATAGATTATATTGGACATAGCAGAATAAATCAACGTTCTGCTATTTTATAAATTTAGACATTTATTTACATGTCAGTTGACTTGGATATATGATGTGTTTATCTATCATCCGTAAATTATGGGTTTTATTTACATATATGTTGCTTATGTAAATATTAGTGATGAATTGGAATGTTGAACTGAAAATAAATGGTTGCTTGTTTAAGCACCAGTATGGCGCTAAGCCTCTTCCCAAATTTGAAAAGAAATGGATTTAAATTTACTTTAACATCTATAATATTTTAAAGTAAAGTGTTTTCGATATTTAAAAAATTAAGTTAATTTATAATTTTAATAATGATATTTTAAAGTCAATTAGCTATTTAAGTAATAATATTTTATAATTAAATAATTATTTTAGTAATGATATTATAAGGTTAATTAATTTATTATTAATAGTGTTGTAAATTAGTAAAGCATTTTATTAATAGTGTTGTTTCTTAGTGATGTTTGAAATTAATTAATCATTTTATTAATAGAGTTTAAGTTGATTAATTATTTATCTAATAATGTTTTGAATAATCATTATGTTAATAGTGTTTAAGCTAATTAATTATTTGTTAATCGTGTTTTAAACATAATTAATTATTTACTAATGATGTTTTAAAGATAAATAATTTATTAAATGAAAATTGCTTAAAGTAATAAATTGTTTTATAAAAGACAATCATTTTTAAATGAAGGGTTTAGTAAAGTTGTAAACTGGAAAGAGATCTTGAGAATGGAAAAAGAAATTTGATTTGTAAAACTTTGTTTTTAAATGAATATTTTATATAGATTTTTGAAAACACATACTGGATACTAAACTTCGAGATAGGGAAAGTTCTACCTATCCTGAAAGGTAAAAATATTATTGAGTCAAGTTGAGATGTAATAATATCTCAACTTGAACTACTTCATTGTTACCGAAGGATAGTCTAAGTTTGAAATCAAAGATCGATGTCTAGCATATGGAGCATTATCTTCGTATACGAATTGGATCAATTATATAAGTCAAGTTTATGAATTAATAAACAATTCTTTTTAATATTGGTGGTATGGAATCATCTTCTATACTTAACACCGAAGAATTAGTGTTTTTAGGTTTATAGTAAGCAATGTTTTGAATGATATTGTTTTTTATCCATTTAATATGATTTTGAGAATAAGAAGTCTTTCTTAAATGCCTTGTGAATATTCTTATACCATTATATAAGTATATGGTAAAGTTTTTAATGTATTTTTTTTTTAAAAACACGGGTGTGTAGCGTGAGACACACAGCCGATTATAAAATAATATAAGTAGGTAGTAGTCGATAAACAAGCCTGATTGATAGCCAAAAAATAACCATGTTCAGCATACACAGAGAGAACTACATATAATAAACAACACAAATAAGCAAAGGTAACTAGTATCTAGACCCAGAAAGAGCAGGGCCAGCGGTGAGCAGGGAGAGACTTCCCACGGAATATCCAATCAGTCGCCATTGCCATTATCGCTGGGGGGAGGCGCATAGTGAAAGGCCACCTTCGTTCCGATCCTGTCCACAGCGAAAATAAGTAAGAGATTCTGTTACAGATTCCGTCAACCGTGCATTTGGGTTTGTTGAAAACAAACGCATTTCTTTCTTTCCAGATGCACCAACTGCAAATGGCGATGAGGGAGTCAAGTTCTCTATCAGGAGGGTTATATTGCCAGTGGTCAAAGATGAGTGTAGAGCAGGGATGTATCCTATGAGGTTAGCACAAGTCGCAACCCATATGTAGTAGGAGAAATCACATGTAAAAAAGAGGTGAGGAATAGTTTCATCTTGCCTCGAGTAGAAAGCGCAAAGAGGGTCTAGTGGCATATTTCTACGTCATTTCTATCTTTGGTATTGATACGAGCGTGGATGAGGCACCATTGGAAGAAGAGGATGCGGGGAGGGAGTTTGCATTTCCATACTCTTGCGAAGCTGAAAGATCTGCTTGGGTGACTGAGGTAAGAGTAGCATGAGGCGACTGAGAATCCTTTCGTAGGAGATAAGGCCCAGGTATAATGGTCTGGCAAGGAAGAGAGCTGGAGTGATAAGAGCAGGTGAGTGGCTGAAGTGAGTTCGTTCATGGTGCTAAGGTCAAAGAGAGCAGAGGGGCATAGGCAGTCGGGGCCAAGGGTATAGATTTCAATAACATATGAGTTATGATGGGTTGTGTGGGAAAATAGGGAGGGGAACAGGCGGGCGAGGGGAGTTTGATCGTGCCAAATATCAAACCAGAACCGACAGCAAATTCCATTCCCAACATAAACATGAAATAGAGACTTGACTCGGGGTATGGATTTTAACACACCAGCCTAGAAGGGGGAAGGTTTGAGGCGAGGGGTGGAGTGAAGTACCAAGTGAGGGTTGGAATGATAGTGAAGCTGAAGTATCCATTCTTTCCAGATGAAGTTGCCCGGTGCGATGATACGCCAAAGCCATTTAGATAGGAGAGCTATGTTGAATGAGCCGAGGTTGACTATTCCCAGACCACCATGGTCTTGGTGTAAACAGACAGTCTTCCAGTTGATTAAGCATTTTGTCTGAGTACCGTTCCAGAGAAAAGATCTTCTAATACCATCAATTTTCTTTATAACCCACTTCGGCAATTTGTTGAAGGACATCCAGTAGGAGGGGAGGGCTGACAGAACGGATTTGACAAGGACAAGCCGACCTGCAGAGGAAAGGGAATTGGCCTTCCACGTTGCAAGCCGAGATTCGATCTTGGATATAAGCGGGAGCCATTCCTGGCGGGCGAGTTTAGTGGGGTGAAGGGGGTTACCAAGGTATGAGATTGGGAAGTGTTCCAGTTTACAGTTGAGAAGAGAGGCGGAAGAGGGGCCCAGGTGTAGGGAATCGCCAAGCATGATGATGAAGCTCTTGTTAAAGTTGATGGATAGGCCTGAGATGAGTTCGAAGACATATAGAAGGACTTTAAGACAATGAATATGGTCAGGTTTAGGGGAAAACCAACAGGATGGTGTCATTTGCGAATTGGAGGCTGGAGACTGATAAGTTCGAGTTGGGGAGTCCAATGCCGGCAAGGAGGCTGTTGGAGATTGCAAGCTTGACCATGCGGTTAAACACATCAGAAATGAGGACAAAAAGGAGCGGGGATAAAGGGTCGCCTTGCCTTAATCCTCGAGCAGATTTTATGTGCCCCCCCAGTGAGCCATTGATGGAAATTGATGAAAAACTAGTACTGAGGATGCACTTTATCCAATTGCACCAAGTATCGGAAAAACCTCTGTACTTCATAAGGTCCAGCAGAAAGTTCCAATTAACCGAATCAAAAGCTTTGGAGAAGTCAAGTTTGAGTAGGGCTCCTGGGGTGGACGAGTAGTGACAGTAAGAGATGACTTCCTAAGTGGCTGCCACACAGTCGAGGATGTTGCGGCCTAGGATGAAGGCCGATTGCTCAGCTCCTACCAATGGTGCAATAACAACTTGGAGACGGTTGGCCAGGATTTTGGTGATGATTTTGAAGGTAGTGTTGAGGAGGCTAATAGGATGAAAGGAGGATAAGGTGGTCGAGTCGGTATATTTGGGGATGAGGATAATGTTGGCGAAATTCAAAATTGCAATTGACGAGGGGTTAGAATGAAATTCAGAGCACATCTCTATGATATCATATTTAACAGTGTCCCAGAAGTGTTTGAAGAAAACAGGGCCAAAGCCGTCTGGACCTGGGGATTTGTCGTCAGCCATATCTTTTAGGGCCGACCAGATTTCATCTTCAGTGAAGGGGTGGTCTATGGAGATCGTAGTAGAGTTGGGGTAGAGGAGATTCCAGTCAATGGGTGGGAGTGGATGAGAGGGTTTCCCTAGGAGGTTGCGATAGAAAGTAGTGAAAAGGTTAAGGATGTCAGTTTGGTCAGAGAATGTATTATCATTGTGAGAGATTTCCGAGATGAAGGTGGATCTACGACGCCCATTGGCTAGGCGATGGAAAAAAGCAGTGTTTTTGTCTCCCTCGTCAATCCATCTCGCCTTTGAGCGCTGCTTCCAACCAATCTCTTCTTGTTTGATAAATCTTTCCAATTCAAGCTCCAGCTCCAGCTCCCGCAGGCGATTCAGTTCGGGGGCGGATAGGGGGCGGGATTCTTCCAGTATGTTGAGACCTAGAATGTCGTCTTGGGTTGCCGCTATACGGGACCGGATCGAGCCCCAAATAGATTTGGCCCAGGGGCGGATGATTTTTCGAAGTGAACGGAGTTTGAAGACAACCCGAGCAGCAGCCGAGTGGGACGGGGTGGGATGGGACCATGCTAATTTAACAAAGTCATCGAACGATGGTTCTAGGAGCCAAAGGCGTTCAAATTTGAATGGACGGCGGGAGTTTGGTATGGCACCTGAATCTATAAGCAGAGGGCAATGGTCGGAGAGGGTGGTGGCAAGGCCATTAACAATAGAGAGGGGGTGTAGGTCATCCCAGGAACTGTTGAAGAGGAAGCGATCCAATTTTGCTAGGCTTGGCTCAGATCTACGATTTGACCAGGTAAAGAGTCTGTTGCTGATGGGCGGGTCGATGAGGGTAGCCGAGTTGATAAAGTCATCAAAGGAATCAGAATCCTGTGATCCGCTTCCAGAATTTCTTTCTGAGGGAGATCTGGTCGTATTGAAATCACCCCCAATGACCCAAGGGCCAATGATATGGAAGGCAAATTCCAAACAGTTCGACCAAAGGACAGATCTTTCGTGAGTATTTTGAGGGCCGTAAACATTGGAGAAGAAGTAGAGTATACCCGAGTGGAGATGCCGAAGGATGACATGTAGTGCGGCAGGATGAGAGATGGTTTGACAGAGGGACCAGGACGATTCATTCCAAGCGGTAATTATACCGCCTTTTGATCCAATGGCATTTATGTGGGCCCAGTGAGATAGGTGGAAGCCACCTAATAGCCTAAGAAGAGACGGGGACGGGTCAGACAGCTTAGATTCTTGGATTAAGAGGATGTCTATTTTTTGTGGGGCTAAAATAAGGTTTATAGCACGACATTTTGAGGGGTCCCCCAAACCCCGAACATTCCAGGATACTATTTTCATTGGGAAAGGGAAAGATGCTCAGATTCAAGTGTTTGCATGGCCGTATAGTGTTTGTCAGTTAAATATATGCCCATGCAACGTGCCATTTTCTTATTAATTTTAGAGTTAGCAGATGAAAAAACAACAGGTTTAAAGAAACTACCCAAGCCACCAGGAGGAGTGTCTGCACGGCTCAACCTGTTACTTCGGCGGACAAGGGCAGGGGAGAGGGCAGCTAAGTGTTGGGGAGCTGTAGGTAGAACTCGGGGAGGTGGTTGAGCATCCAGCTGGGGAGGCGGTGCATCATGGAGGTAAGGGGATTGGAGGTGAAGCGGAATAGAAAGGTCAAGATCAGCATGCAGGTCCCAACGAGGCTCAGGCGGAGGCCCATCAACCCATCCGAGTGGGCCTACCACTTCCAAGGAATCATTTTGCATGTTGTTTTGGGGGTCAATAAGGAGGCTAGGCGGGGATAAAGAGGCTTCTACATTCATTGCATCAAATCGATCGTTCGAATCAGACTGGTCAGAAGGTATGTGTAGAGGTTCGCTGAAGCATTTCCAATCTCTTTCAAAATCGGTGCCTAGGATGAGTGTTTCTGGCCTTCGTCTGGGGTGTTCGTATTCCCAACGTTCTACCGTTAGCATGTGATCCAGATTGTTCAGACGAGAGACAAAAGTGCATGGGGAGACTATTCCTTCAAAGAATTGCATTCGAAGATAGAGGTAGCGGTGATCGAAGTAGGACCAGTCGCATTCGTCAAGGCCCACCGGCCTACCAATGGGGCTAAGAGCTTCCCTTACCGCCTCCAGATTATTGCATAGGAGCTCAGGAAAACCTTGCACCCTAGCCCACGTAGGGGGCCCAAGGTTTGGTGCGGTCGGGGTTATAAAGTCTTCCCAAGGCTGGATTAGGATTGAGCCGGAGTTACCGGCTTTGTAAATTGTTCGGAGCTGAAGTGCCCTTTCGCGAACAGTAATGGAGGGACAGTAGACTAGGAAGCATTTGTCAGAGAGTATCCAAGTCGGCCATTCATTAATGTATATAAAGTAAATTGTTTGAGGATATACTTATACAGATAAGATAAGTATATGAATATTTTAGTATACAATGGAAGTGGTTAATTTATGAAGATGAATTGAATTAGGCTTAGTGGATCCCATAGGAAATTTCATCTATGGTTGATTTGTTTGTTTATTTGATAGTTAAATAACTGACTATCAAATCATGATCAATTTTTAACTCTGGAAATATTTAGAAGAAACACGAGAATTGTATAGTACAGTTATCTTTGTTGATGCTATTGTACGTATAAACTTGTGTGTATTTCTAGGACAAATGATACAGAGATCCATTCACTTAAACAGTTAAGGGGTGATCCTCGCTCTTATATATTGTCTGTTTATTTTCAAAAGAACCAGAGTTGAGTTTACCGGAAACTATTGAATGTTGGTTCAAGGAGACCGGGATCGGATAAGTATGAATTATTTGAAAACCACTTCGAATCAACACAAGCGTTCGAATTGGAAGCATCTTTACGATGATGGAATTGAAGATGGAGCTCTTTGAAGTGCAAGGGATACTTGCTACTAATCCTGTGGGTAATTCCAAAAGGAGTGTAGTAGAAGTAGCGCCTTCGGTTTGTTCATATCCTACTTGTATGGACCTAGAGGGCAATGTTAGCATTCTAAGTATGACCCGACCCAGATTTTTGAACGGTTTGTAATTAAATATTGTAATTATTTAAATAATTGAATCTTAGATTAAATGTAAATAAAAAATGATTTCGAAAGCATATTTAGTTCCATTTAAATAAGAATGATGATAGTAAACTTTCAATTTGAATTACAAGTGATTAAAATTGTTTTAATAATAAATTTGTCTTAATTAACATGTGAAATTATTATTCTGAAATACTGTTTTGGATTTTGATGAAACTAATACCATTGAATCTGGAATAATGAATTATTGTACGCCGATGAGTTTCATGACGATCGAACGTACTGTGTGGTCGTGCGAGCTTGAAATGCATAGCAATTTATTTCGGGAATTAAAATATAATATAATTTGATTATAAAAGCTAACTTCTTTATATGATGGAATTAGATCTCGATATTAGTTCTATTGTGTTCGAAATGAGGGTATTTAGCTAGGAACATCAGTGAGCACACATCGTTTGGAGTTCAAGATTTTGGGGGGAGGGTGAATAGTGTTGTAAAATTTTCTATATAAGGACCTCCCGTTTCTTCTATTTTCTAACATAAACCCTAGCCCTAAAATAGCCCCAAATCTGATGGCTTAGATCATCCACGGCGTTAGGGGTCATTTCAGGCGAAGTGACAATAGGAGAAAGGTGTGTCGTGGCCTAGGGAGTCCATCGGCGGTAATGGATTGTTGTATGGTGAGGCATGGTGGCATAGATCTAACTTTGAAGGAGGTTGGTGTTTTGGCTTCATTCTTAGTAGTGGCGGCATTAGAGAGGATGAGGTTGGTGGCGTTGGAGGCGTCTGGGTCGGAGCGACCTTGGGTGAACGTGCGACGGCGGCTCAGGCGGCATGGCGGCAGTGGTGCGGTGATGAAAGTAGCGATAGGATTTGAGAACGAGTGGCCTAGGTTTGATCGAGATTAAGAGAAAGTTGATTAGTTAATTACCAAATTAATTAAGTTAATAATTTAAATAATCTCAAATGTTCACTAATTAATATCTTGTCCATACGAGGTCGGATTCGGACGCGGTTAGTTGCGTTGGACTCGGAGCGATGATACCTACGCATTTGAGTTGGATTCGTTGAGTTCGTAGCTTGTAGGAATTTTAGTCAATTTGATTTTGGACTATTCGGAAATGCATAAGCGTTGGCTGGAACTTGGGTGAGTTTTACTCGCCAGTTGATTATGTATTGTTGTATATATAATTGTTGTTGTATTGAAAATATAAATTGTATAACGGACTACAAGTTTGGACCCCGCCTTGTTTTGTAAAACAGTTGAAAACATTAAATTATAGTATAATATCTCTTTTGATCATCTATGACATGTATCGTCGCCCATACTTACCGTTTACATGTTGATATTGCTTTGTGAAAAGTGATAGTGCATTATAATTGTTTAAGCGATATAGTCGTATAAACTTGCTTTGAAATCCCTGATATTTGACATATGTTAAAATTTGATAAATTGTGGTATATTATGGAAATATGTGCGTGTGTGTGTTTGATCACACATGTTTTTGTGTATTTGACATAAAGAAATTTATTTGGGCATTTGTGGAAATGGAAATTGTAACTAGAAGCGAAAAGGTCGAGATGGATGCACTTTGAAATCGCCATGTTCAGCAATTTTAAAGTCAACTTTGAAAGACAGCCTAGGGCTTCTTCGTATTTATAATAAGTACTCTTATCGTACTTATTATTGAAAATAAATAAGGTTTAAATATTGTTGATAATCATTTATGAATTTATAAAGTGATGGTTTTAAATTATAAAACAGGTTTTTGAAGTGGTGTTTTAAATAATGTTTCAAGGATATGGTATAAGTGTTTTTAAAAGTATAATTTTAGTATATATATGGTTTTTGAAGTTGTTAAAGTTTTTATTTAATAAATAAAATGCTTTTATATTATAATATTTTACAAATGGTTTATAGTATTTTATTAAATATCTTAGTTTTACGAATAAATGAGTATGTGGTGTGTGTGTGTGTATATGTGCGTGTGCGTGCGCGCGCGTATCCTTTTAAAGGTATTTTAGTATATTCAAAAGTTTTAAAAAGGAATTCTAGTATTTGTGAAAGGAATTTAAAAGGATTTTTGGGTTTATAGCACTTATGTAATAATGGATTGTTTTATAGATTGATTAAAAAAGTATATAACCTTGTTTAATAAGTGAAGCTATACTTAGAGTTTTAAATGGATGTTTCAAAGAAAATGGCAAGTGTAAAAGTGATTTTCGGTTTATAGTAATGATGTTTGTGCAACATTTGTTTTAACCCATTTAACCATACTTTTGAAAAATAATTGGATCTTTAAAATAGAGTTTTAGGAATAATGAAGTATTTTAGGTTTGTCGAAAACAATGTTTTAGTAACATTTGTTTTTAAAACCTTGTATAATATTTTAAAGTGTTAAAATATTGTTAAATGGTTTTGGAAAAATACTTAGACCTTTATTAATGGAATTTTAAAGAGGATAACAAGTATGGAATAATTTTGGGTTTGCTGTGGCAATGTGTTAGTAACATTCGCCTTTAACTCATTTTGATTATACTTATAAATGTAAATAGATTTTTGAAAGGAATGTTTTAAAGGTATCATAAGTGAAATAGCTTTGGATTAGTAGTGACAGTGTTTTAGTAACATTTATCTTAAGCACCTTTGAAATTGATTTGTGAGTATACTTATACGATTGAGATAAGTATATGAATACTTTTTGGAAGTATTGGAAATGTGTTGAAATGAATAGTGATGTTTTAATTAAATAGCAAAGTTTAATTAATAAATGGAGTTTCATTTATAAAGAGTTTATTAAGTAAAATGAGTTTTACTAATAAAAGAGGATTTTAATTAATAAAGGATGATTAATTAAAAAGGGGATTAGAAGTTGTTTATATAACTTGAACGTGCTTATGTGCTTCGATCGGGCTTTGTGTGTTACTTGCCTATGGATAACATACGGGACTTAGTTTCCCATATGTGATTGTTCTCATTATTATTGAATGACCAAATTCGTCGATTCAGTCTTGAAGAGACCGGGATTGGTAAGTGTTCTACTTACCGAAAACCACTTCAAGGTTGAGATACGTGTTCTATCTCTGGAAAGTAGGTATATCGATGATGTTGGAATCTATGTGGAGATTCGAGATCTATTTAAGATGTTTGAACACATGTAGTTGCTCGTGATCTACTTAAGATGTGGGAATCCATGTGTGATTCCGAGAACTATTGAGATATGGGAATCCATGTGTGATTTCGAGATCTATTGAGGGATCCTTGTGTGGTTTCGAGATCTGCTAGAGATGTGGGAATCCATTTTGGCTTCGTGTGTTGTTCGAGTGATGAAGACTCGTGTGAAAGATGTCGAACGTAGCCTCGACATTGGAAATGAGAAATAGAGTAGGCCTCACAACCTAGGGTTTAGTGACCCATGTCAGGATGTTATCAACTCTACATCTAGAGATACTTATCAATTGTTGGCCGGTGGGAGTTGAGATATATGGTTCACGTTGTTTATGTTTATGTTCAGACGATGGGCCTCTTGTGTTTACCTAAATAGTATATTTTATCTAGAGATATACGTCACTCATTATGCAGGAGATTGGATTCATCTCCTCCGAAGAGATCTCCATGGAAAATCTATTATACGAACGTTCCTTATCGATTTTGATTGTACCCTAAATATGTTATGGTGTGACCAATGTAAGCATCACAGCTATTTGATATGATTTATACTCCACACCCTAGACATTATTTACCATATCAGTATATGTTAAACTTAATAAAATGCTTGGTTTCATTAAGGGGAAAACCGTTACAAGAATCTGTATGGTCTCATTGTTATTTCATGTAACATATTGCTTGAGTTTCTCATGCAGGTTTACCATACTGATCCGGCTGTTATTTTCTTATAATGCTCGGGTCAGCTCGAGTATGTTTCCAGATTTGGCTATGGTTTATGGAGCTCTTGGAGAGAGCTGGATGATTTCTGACCGTATTTGTTTTCTGCTGCTTCTATCAACATTTGTGAGGACAGGCAGTTATAACTGTCCAAGCTGATGATATGTTAGTTTTCTCTTATTGATGTATGTATATCAAAGTTTTCTTTTTGGTAAAGTCCTTTTGAGATATTATATATTATCGTTCCGCATGTGAGATTCTGACTTTGTGTTCTCTTCTTTCTTGTTCTATTTCCTTTTCTTTTTATTTTACCCTAACAATCCATCTTTTTGGCACTTAGATGCTCGGCATATTAATACCGTAGAAGTATTAGTGTCGACATTCGGGGGTCGAAAAGGCGGGTCATTATAGCTGGTACTAGAGTTGAAGGTTAAGAGAGAACCTTAGATTTGGTGGGTATAACTCATTGAGAGATAGGGTAATAGAATGCCTTATTATAAGTTGGGTGTATGTATATGAGAGTGCGTATATGTTATTGTTATAAAAATGTAATGACTTGCCTTTTCAACCTTAAGAAGTCGACACTGATACAACTACGGTATTCACATGTCGAATATCCAAGTGCTGGAAAGACAGATATTAGGGGAAAATAGAATGAAAAGATAGAACAAATTCTCACATCGTGACGAGTAATATATAATATACAACCGATCTTTACACAAAAAAAACTGTAATATACATTCATCAATCATAGTACACTAAACAAATGATCAGCTTGGATAGTTATAACAACTTGCCCTTACAAATTGCTGATAAACACAACAGCGAATGCAGTGGAAAATAAAGAAATACACAGATACGTCTTGGGCACCCAGCTCGTCTCTTGAGCTCTAGGGAAAATCTGTAAATATGCTCGGTCTGACCTGAGCATTACTAGAAAATAACACGTAGATCAGTTTGGTAAACCAACGTGAGAAACATACCTCAAATGGATTTTTAATGTTATAAAACCTTTCAAAATAAAAGGAATCTCGTAAGACCACGCGACATATAAACACGGATGGGTTTTTACCTCACAAAAATCAAAACATTTATATTAGAAAATCCAATTATATTATAATAATGTCTAAGGGTGAAAATATCAATAATCAAGTAGCTGTTGTTCTCGTGAGTGTACATCACAACAATAATAGGTATATAATCAAAAATCGCTAAGGCGCATTCGCTAATTGTGTAGGATTCCACGGAGATGCCCTCGTACTTCGAGAACGGTCCTCCTGCACAAGGATCAAAGTTATCCTTCCGAAGCAACAATACATCCTAGCAATGTACAATAGGAAATACATAGCTGACCATGAAAGGCCGAATGAATCGCTCCATGCATGCATAACAACTGTAGGTTACTTTAGGAAGGAGATGAAAGCACCCTAATGGGTTAGCTAAACCTATGGCTATGCATCATATCTCTGGTTTAGTCATTACCGCTGGAAAGGCTACGTCTGGCATTCCAGCTCATGCACCACCAACTGAACAGATCTCGGAACCACACATGGATTTCCATTCCCTAACGGGCCTTGGTACCACACATGGATTCCCACATCTCAACAAAGATCTTGGAATCATACATGGATTCCTATACCCCCAACGGGTCTCGGAATAACACATGGATTCCCACATCTCAACATAGATCTCGGAATCACACATGGATTTCCATACCCTAATGGGTCTCGGAATCACACATGGATTTCCATACCCTAATGGGTCTCGGAATCACACATGGATTCCCACATCTTGGATCTCGAAATCACGCATGGATTCCCATACCCAAACGGATCTCGAAATCACACATAGATTCCAACATACAAAATAGATCTCAAATCTCCTCCAGGCATAGAACTCATTTATGGTTTTGGAGTGGTTGCAGTTTTGAGTCATCTCTTACAAGTACACTCCCCCACTTACCGGATGTTCCAAAACCAATCGATCGATTTTTGGAATGCTCAATACCGGTTCTTTTGAAAATAATCAGACAATACATAAGAGCGGAGATCACCTCCTAACCGTTTATGTGGACAGATCTCCTCATCATTTGTTCTAGAAGAACAAAAGTACTTTATACGTACAGTATAACACCACTGACGGTAATTGTACCATATGATCCCCGTGTTTTTCCTAGATATTTCCAAAGTTAAAATCCTTCGGTGTTAACTAGAGAATTTTTTATACCTTCGGTGTTAACTAAAGAATATTTTTGTACCACCAAAATTAAGAAGGATTACATAATAGTCGGTTATTTAACTATCAAAAAACAAACATTCAAAATAGAGATTAGATTTCCTATGGAAACCACTAAGCCTCTCAAAATTAATCTTTCATTAATTCTCTTTCCAAAATATTTATCATAATATTCATATACTTATCTCACCGGAATAAGTATATTCACAAACCATTCCTTTCAAAACTTGGAAAACCTTTTTCGCATACTAAAACAATGGTATAAGTATTGTTAACAAGAAAACTTGTCAACACCCCAAATTTTAAGTTGAAGTAGGAATAATGCTTTCTAAACCTCCTTTCGAATGGGCTGAATTTTCTTGAGCTTTTCAAATGTGTAAAAATTATTAAAAACTTGTCTTTGGACCTTTCGACATAGTCGAAAGGGTAAACTCTCTTCCAATAAATTCTTTTGTTTGAGCTGACTGAGGACTTTTTCAAAACCACCTTAAGACACAAGCCAAGGAGTTTGGGTTTGGATCCTAATAGTTTTTGGAAATAGCATAGTTGGAATGGTTTCGACATTGTCGAAACGGGTAACACTTGTAGTCTAATGGATTTGAGCTAAGGCTTCGTAGGAAATATAAGAACTAAAGGTTTCGACGCAGTCAAAGGGGGGACCTTTCGATCAGTCTAACTGCGGATAGACATATTTATGAAAAGTAAGGAAATCTGAGCTGCTAAGTAAACACTATTATCATAATCTTCTTCTCATTAAACCCAATCTATACAAATTGACCAAATCCCCAATTTGATTTGAGAACTAGGGTTTACAGGTTTAGAAAAAATACAAGTGAGAAGCGGAAGAAATCGGATCCCCCACAACTGACCCCTGGGGTCATATTTATAGGCGTGGGTTGGGACCTTTTGACTCCAAGCTTTCGACGTGGTCGAAAGGTCAACCTCTGCTTTCGTGAGTGTCCACGGATCCAAGCTTTCGACGCGGTCGAAAGGTCAACCTCTGCTTTCATGAGTGTCCATTGAGCCATTGCTTTCGACCTAGATGGAAGGTCTATGTAGTCACCCTTCCATTGCCGCTAAAGACTAGGATTCCTTCTTCTTGGCTTTGTTCCTTTCGACTCCATCGGAAGGCTTATTGTTTTACCGCTTTTGACTTCATCGAAAGATATTGTTTGATTTCTTTGGACTCCGTCGAAAGGTGTATAGTTGTGCTTTTCCTTTAATTGCTGCTGAAGACTGGGCTTCTCTCTCTTGCCTTATTTCCTTTCGACTTCATCGAAAGGAGTTGCTTGATATCCTTTTGACCTTGTCGAAAGATCTATTGTTGCGCTTTTGACTTGAATGCTAGTGTGTCAAATGAACTAACTTGGATGCTAGCCTTCGACACTGTCGAAACGTGCCTCCATTTTGGCTTCGAGTGAGTCGAAACTCCTCAAGGGTTTTATTGTGAATGGTCTCTGTTGAAAGCCTTCGCCTCAACTAATTCGGAACCTCATGCCTTTATGGTACTAGACGTGTAGTTCTTCTTTCTTACATGAGTGGCCCTAACCATTTCGAAAGGCTATATATGCTTTCAAAAGGGTTGAATTGATTGAATACTTCTCTGGCGGAAGTGAATGAAGGTGAAACCAAGACGTTTCGAATGGTTTGGCGCAAAATGTAGAGTGTCTGCTACCCATTACCTTCGAAAGGTGTCTTTTTGAGTACTTTGGATGTTGTTAACATATTTGCTATTGCCTTCGAAAGGTAGCCTCTGACCTTGTCGAAAGCTCTTTTTTGACACAGTTGAAACATCCCTCTGTCCTACTCGAAAGGTACTGCTGGTGTTGCTACATCCTTGTTGGAAGCTATGTTTAACTAGACCATCTTGGTGCCTTCTGATTCTTATCAACACTCTCGTGTTCCTTCTTTCATACTTTTATTCCTAAGAACATTTTATGGATAACATTTAGCCCCCCTTATATGAAAGAAGCTTTTGTTCTTTAGGACAAAACTCCAAGGAAACTCCTTCTTTATTTCCTGCGAAATAGATAATAACCTCTATTAAGATTGTAACCTTGTTATGAGAGCTTAATGAGTAATCTCAAACTTGGTAATATTTTTGGATAAAATATTCTGAAATATATATGATCAAACTGCTTCTATTTATAATGTGGTATAATATCACCTGATTTGCAAACACTAGCTCAAATGAATGAACCTTCGAATAAGGTCTACCATGTACTCTAGATATTCTTACCTTAAGTTGAGCCCCTTTTAACCGGTAGTTATCAATTTTGTGCTTTTGGTGACCTTACCTCATCCCATTAAAATAACTTTATTTTCATCCTTATACTATTGGTTAGTAATTATCATTTAGTGAAAAAGTAGCGAGTAGTTTAATAATAATGCCATTTGGTGATACGAAGATTTTGCATTGAAACCAAATTTTTAATCCAACGAAAAATTCACAAATCGTCATAAAATTCAATAAGATACCTATAAGGAACTAAGAAATATGAAATCCATATATTATCATCAAAACCCACAAGGAAGTTTAAAATCCATAAAAGTGGGAAACTAATAGGAGATCATCCAAAATCCAAAGAGGAAATCAAGCATACGAAATCCATAAATCATCATGGAAATCCACAAGGAAATTATTGAATCAGAAATTCAATAAGAGATCATCAAAAATTTCAATACGGTAATTAGGAACATGAAATTTATGAATCATCATGAAAATGAATAAGAAAATCCAGGATTCACAAAGTCAGAGATCCAACATGAGATCATCGAAAATTCAGTAAGGCAAATAGGAATTCGAAATCCGTAAATCATCATAAAAATCCATAAGAAAAGGTAGAATTCACTAAGCCCAAAAACCAATAAGATTATCAAAAATTAAACAAGGAAACCAAAAATACAAAATTCAAAGATTATTATGAGAACCGATAAGGGAATCCAGAATCACAAAATTGGAAACCAGAAATTCAACAAGGAAACTAGAAATGGGAAATCTTTGAATCATCATAAAAACTCAACAGGGAGACCAAGAACTCATTAAACCTAGCAACTAATAAGAAATCATCACGAAAATTCAATGAGGAGAAACTCAATATCTGGAATTTATAAACCATCATATGAGACCAATAGGGAAATTCAAAATTCATGAAACCAGGAATTCAATTAAAAGTTTTCATGAAAATTTAACAAGGAAGGCATGAACATGAAATTAATAAATCATCATAAAACCAATATGGAAATTCAGGATTCACAAAATCCAAAATGAAATCTGCATCAATGGAAATACGAAAACTCAAAATTCTCGAAATCAAGAATTTATCCAAAGTCTCGTCAGGATCTCATCTGTCTAATTAACTATCCAAAACTCCATTCAATATAAGTACGAAGCCATAGAAATGTCTAATAATAGCATACTTAGTAAATTTTAAATAAAAGATAGCTAAGTTTATCTAACCTTAATTCTAAGGTTATTCATAGAAAAGTTTCCTGTTAATAAATGTGCTGCTCCTAAAGCGACTATAAGTTAGTAGTATATGTATATATGTGTGTGTATATAGGTATAATGGACTCTTCTATCCAACCGGTCACTTTATCTCAAAGGATTCCAGAGTGGTTTTCTTAACCTGCTCTTGGAGTGAAGTACTTTGTCTTTGTAGCTAAAAATTTGTTACCTATTCCATTTCTTTGGTTTTTGTACCAATCTTTACTTTTGTTTCCATGTTACAGATTCCTTCTTCCATTTTTGATCTCGTGCCTTGTTTTGTGGAGTGATAGTTTCTTAATCCTTTGATGTAGAAATCATTTTTCTAAGATTAGAAGTTCTGTAACTTGTTAGCATATATTTTGCCTTTTATGGATACGATTCTAGACTCTTTGTCTGCTTTTGATTATGACGCTAGATATATTCATCCTTTTTCCTCCGTGTGTATCCTTTTCTAGGATTCCAACTTTGTCTTAGATGGTGGACATGTTTCTTCCTTTAACCCTTTATTCTCTTGGGTTTTGACTTTTGTTCTGAGCTATAGAGATCTTTGTCTTTCTTTGTTTGTTTGGTGCCTCTTCTAGGCCTCCCTTGATTATTAGGGATGTAGTGAATGTTGAGTTGACCTTCCTCCAGAAGGTTGCTGATAGGTGCTTATCTTGACCTTTCCCCTAAGAGGTGATATGGACGTTAGGGGTTTTATCCCTCCCTATAGGAGGTGCTACGAATTTGCCGTAGGCTTTTGGTGGGTACAGGATCCCCTCCCTCTAGGAGGTGTTACAGATTAGCCATAGGCTTTTAGTGCGTACATGACCCCCTCCCTCTAGGAGGTGTTACGGATTGGTCGTAGGCTTTTGGTGGGTACATGACCCCTCTCCCTCTAGGAGGTACTACGGGTTAGCTGTAGGCTAAAACTTTTTGTATAAAAATTATTTTTGGCCAATTGAAATGTTCTTTTGAACATTTGTTTCTTTTTGAGAGAAATATTTTTTTGTAAATGAACCCTTCTAATATATTAAGGGATTACTTTCTGAAAAGAGCTTGGAGGTGTTGTGGACCTTTTCTTAATTCTACCCTTCATAGGGGTTTTCAAATCATTCTCATAGTAGAGACACTAATCTCGAATAGGAGACTGGAAGGTCATGATTCATGAACTAGTAGTCTTTTAATCGAGAATAAGATTCTCTAATCTGAGTGTTTATCAGAAAACTTTTGATAGCTTTTAAACTTTTCTTGAAGGTAGATAGGCTTTTCCTCGCCAATGGTTTTTAGAAAAACGTTTAAGTATTGGGATTGCCTTGTTGGAAATCCTTTGTGTGCATTTACTAATGCTATATAGTATCTTTGGAAGATTGCTTAAATTGGTTCTTTGAATAGATAAATACTCATTTTCCCATGTTGCAGGGTAATCGAAAATAGTTTTACTTTGATGATATGTTTGGGAAATTTTTTTAGTAAAATAATTTGTCAAAGTCCGGATATAGGTTATCATGCCTTGGTGAGCTTTGCTTTGCAATAGGATGGTCTATTTGTGGGTTTATTCCAAAATTGGTGAAGGACTGACACTGGTCCAAGGTTTCATGAGAGCAGATCTTTGTACTATGTTGACTCCAACATTGGTTGCCATTTTGTATCAGGAATTTAAGCTACCCTTCTCAAGTTGCGAGAGATTTGTTATGCTCAAAGAATATGTTGAATGTCATGGATTAGTTTTGTTTTTTTACTTGTAATGACACTCGAATTTTGTATTAGTATATGACCAATTCAAATTAAAGAAATTACAAGTAAAGAAAATTTATAGTAGACAAATGCTACTAGGCCTCATTGCTTGATCAGTGTTTGAAGGAGAAGTGGTTATCTGACTTCCTATCAAGGCTTTAGAATGATTGAGTTACTCCTTTTAAGGTAGGAAACCTTTTAATCCTTTTTGACAAACTCCTTCAAGAATCCAGGCTCGATTAGGTTCTGAACTTTTTTGCCAAAACTTTGCAATTGTCAGTATCATGTCCATTTAATTTATGATAAGCATGGTAATTCCTTCCTCTTTTAGGCTCAGTAGGAGTTCTTGTCTTATAGGAGATAGAGAAATTTTCATCATCTTTGGTTAGGGAAAAGATATAGGAGAGGGGTTCGTTTAACTCCACTGATCTGGATTTAGATGTCACCATTTGACTGTCCTTTCTGTTTTCCTTCCATTTAGATCTTTTGCTGGGATGATTGAAGTTAAGTTTTTCTATCTTCTGTTTTTGCTGAGATTTCTTCATGGAATGATGCATTTCGTTTATTTGAATAAACTTTTCAACTTGGAGATAGAAATGCTATAGATCCTTACACCCATGAATATGAAGTTCTTTCCAAAAAGGAGTTTGTTCGATTAACCCTGAGCGAACTGCCATTAGTTTTTCTTGATCAGTCGCATTTTCGGCCTTCAATGCTTTCATGTTAAATCTTTTAATATATTCCCTAAGCAATCCATCTGGCCTTTGCTTAATATTAGGTAACATGTAAGAATCTATCATTGGATCTCTATATATGTGAAATTGTGCTTTGAATTCATAAGAGAATTGTTCCCAAGAACAGATGGTCTTCCCTTGATAATTCTTGTGCCACTTAATAGCCGCTCCTTGAAAAGTAACCGAGAAAAGTTTGCATCGAATTGGTCGATGAGCATCATATAAGTCCATCCAATTTTCAAAAGCTGTGAGGTGATCGTTTGGATCAGTAGTTCCATCATACTTTAGTGGGGAAATTTGAATGGGAGGGGGAAAACTAACCGGCAAATTTTCCTCTAAAAAAGGAGCCTTTTGCAGGATAACATATTTCCTTAATTCATCGAGTACATTTTTTATTGTATCTTCTGTGACTTGGTTGTAAATGTTGTAGTAGTGACCTTCACTGTTTTCTATGACTAAACTATTTGATTGTTCAATGGTTCTCTTAGCCCGACTTCCTTGATCCTCATATTGATCTTCATTTGGACGTTGTGCCTCACCTTCTCCTTCCATAATCTTTAGTGGCCCTTGAGACAGTGCTCTTTTAAGAAATTCCTGCATGGTTATCATTTGTTGTTGTAGTTGCTGGACTTTAATTTCATTGTTTTCCAACCTCATTAAGGTCGAAGGTTGCCCAATTTCCATATTCTTAAAGTTGAAGTTCGGGACTATATTGTTTTCCAAAGTTGATTGTGGCTTAACTTCTTCGTTTGAGATATCAATATTATTTAGGATTCCTTCCATCTTCTTCTTTTTAAACAGAGTATTCTACTAACCTTTGGTGAAAGTGATTAGGGATTGGAGGTTCGAGCCCTCCTTCTAGCGCCAAAAATGTTAACAAGAAAACTTGTCAACACCCCAAATTTTAAGTTGAAGTAGGAATAATGCTTTCGAAACCTCCTTTCGAATGGGCTGAATTTGCTTGAGCTTTTCAGATGAGTACAAATGATTAAAAACTTGTCTTTGGGAACTTTCGACACAGTCAAAAGGGTAGACTCTCTTTCGATAAATCCTTTTGTTTGAGCCGACCGAGGACTTTGTTGAAACCACCTTTCGACACTGGCCAAGGAGTTTGGGTTTGGATCCTAATAGTTTCAGGAAATAGCGGAGTTGGAATGGTTTCGACACCATCGAAAGGGTTAACACTTGTAGTCTAATGGATTTGAGCTAAGGCTTCATAGGAAATATAAGAACTAAAGCTTTCGACGAGTCGAACGGGGACCTTTAGATCAGTCTAACTACGGATAGACATATTATGAAAAGTAAGGAAATCTGAGCTGCTAAGTAAACACTATTGTCATAATCTTCTACTCATTGAACCCAATCTATACAAATTGACCAAATCCCTAATTTGATTTGAGAATTAGGATTTACAGGTTTAAGAAAAATACAAGTGAGAAGTGGAAGAAATCAGATCCCTACAACTGACCCCTGGGGTCATATTTATAGGCACGGGTTGGGACCTTTCGACTCTAAGCTTTCGACGTGGTCGAAAGGTCAACCTTTGCTTTCGTGAATGTCCATTGAGTCGTTGCTTTCGACCTAGACGGAAGGTCTGTGTGGTCACCCTTCCATTGCCGCTAAAGACTAGGCTTTTATTGTGAATGGTCTCTGTTGAAAGCCTCTGCCTCAACTAATTCGGAACCTCATGCCTTTATGGTACTGGACGTGTAGTTCTTCTTTCTTACTTGAGAGTGGCCCTAACCGTTTCGAAAGGCTATAAATGCTTTCAAAAGGGTTGAATTGATTGAATACTTCTCTGGCAGAAGTGAATGAAGGCGAAACCAAGACGTTTCGAATGGTTTGGCGCAAAATGTAGAGAGTCTGCTATCCATTGCCTTTGAGAGGTGACTTTTTGAGTACTTTGGATGTTGTTAATATATTTGCTATTGCCTTCGAAAGTTAGCCTCTGACCTTGTCGAATGCTCTTTTTTAACACAGTTGAAACATCTCTTTGTCCTACTCGAAAGGTACTGCTGGCGCTGCTACATCCTTGTCAGAAGCTATGTTTAACTAGACCATCTTGGTGCATTCTGATTCTTATCAACGCTCTCGTGTTCCTTCTTTCATACTTTTATTCCTAAGAACATTTTATGGATAACAAATATATTCTCCAAAACACTTAAAAATATTTTCTATTTCAAAATCATATCAAAATGATCAAACCAAAATGTTGTTTAAAACGGAGAAAAGGATAACCCCAAACACTATTCGTTTTTAAATCTCTTTTATTTTATAAATATCTCCTTTATAATCTCCAAATCCACTTATAAAACATCCTTTATAAATTTCCCAGTTATTTATAAAACTCTTTTATAAATCTCTAAAACAATTTTTAAAACCCCTTTTATAAATCTCTAATCTATTTATAAAATTTCTTTATAAATCTCCATTCTATTTATAAACTTTCATCTATAAATGTCAAGTTTATTTATAAAACCCTATTTATAAATCTCTTAAATCAATTATAAAACTATAGCTTTAAATTCAGAAAGAGGCTTAACGATCACATGTGTGCTTAAATAAGCTACTATATCATTCAATTTAACTTTCCAAGTTAATTACAGGTATTTACATAATCAACATCTATGTAAATAAATTCAACAATTAACCATCGCTGATTAACACATCACTTATTCAAATTGTCATAACAATTAATGACAGATACTTAGACGTCCTAATGTATAAAATAGCATAACAAGGATTTATTCTGCTAATTAAATGTCATTCAAAATAAACTCTTCCGTTTATTATTAGACGATGTTTATTTGGCCAAATAGATAACAGCAAAGAAATATGCTTAAATTAACTACATTATTATTTAAAGAACGTAATTATATTAAATCAGTTTATTTTATCACTTTATCCATTATCCATTTTCAAAAATAATTATTTATCAAAACAAAAAAACCAACAAATTCAACATCCAAATAGGCAATAAATAATTTTTATCTACCATATATCATTGCTGATTAACCAAAGAGGTGAGTTTAACTCACCAAAATTCCAGTTTGTCGCCGAAGCGTTATGGTTCCGTCTAAAATTGAACAGCATTCGAATTTAGTTTGAAATTTTATAAGCTCCAATCTCAACCAACCTAATTCCAAAGCACAGTAAATGTCATAACGAATCTAATGCGAATGACCACATTCGATTTGGACCTTGTATGAGAGAGTTATTGATTAAATAAGGTTTGAGATTAAAATGTTCACTAAGTCACTTAATTACAATTTAATTACCCTTATTAAAAATTAATCCATCTTCCTCATTTCTAAACTTCCTCCTCCCTGTACATAAGCATATGCACGGCCGCGTACCCAACCTCCCATTCCGCTTCTCCAAAACACTGCATGACTTCGCCAAACACTCCCTCGTCACCCCAAGCTTCCATCTCCACCTAACAACGTCACGTTTGCACCCTAATGCCAAATACGACTTCCAGGGCCCACGAACGATAGTGAAATGGTCGCACTACACCAACGATGACTGGACAAATACTCTATTGTCGATGCTAAACGACACCCCTAACCCAAATGCAATCTCCGATTTGTCAAATTCGCCTTCCATTTCTCAAAATCAAAACCCTAGTGTTATCCCCTTTACTGCTGCTCGCATCGGCCTTCCTATTCAGCGCCGCACCCACCAATATATATACCCAATCGAACATCAAGTCAATACAAATCCAACAAAGCAAGTTTCATATTTTTTTGCCGAGTATTTTAGTAGGACTTGATTTTTAAAACTTTACTTTTCTTACTTTGTTTTTTTCCTTCTTTCAGAATGTAAATCAAGAGAAGTGTACATGGGAGACAAAGGAAAAGAGAATCAGAAAAAGTTGGAGTAGTGAAGTGTTGACTTATATTTATCTTGCAATTTCCGGCATATCGTCGTCCAGATTCCCATTCGCATATGTACTGCGAACTACAAAACAAAAATACAGTCGCGCTCAAAACAACGATGCGATCTTAAAACAATAATAATACACACTAGTTACTGGATTCTGAAAAATAACATAAACACTGTCGTTTCCCGATAAATCGTCAAAAGAATAATTTCAATAATTTCCAAATTAAAAATTACGGAGAAATATGATAAATTAAATTAAAAATACGTCAATAGAAATCGAGTCATTAAAATAGAAATAAATTTTCTGATTATTTATTCTAACGATTTATTACTGCAAATAAATTTACAAAATGAATTCACCATTTATTATTTATTAATTTAAAAGGAGTTAAGCAAGTCCATTTAATCCATAGAATTAATATTCAATTTAAAATCCAAATATTTTAAATCACTATTCAATTATTAATTCATAATTCAAATATTTTAAATAATAACTATATTTAAATTCAATTTAAAAACTTTTAAAACCAATTATTCAATATTTCAAATTAATTAAATATTCAAAATCCAATAACAAAAATTTCGGGTTGTTACATTCTCCTTCTTTGAAAGAATTTCATCCCTGAAATTCCCAAAGTAATAAATTTTTAAAGGTATTTTAGTGTATATGTATATATATGTACTTTTTAAAGTTTTTTAATACATTCAAAAGTTTTAAAAAGGAAGTCTAGTATTTGTGAAAGGAATTTAAAAAGAGTTTTGGGATTATAGCACTTACGTTATAATGGATTATTTTAAAAATTGATTAAAAATGTATATAACCTTGTTTAATAAGTGAAACTATACTTGGAGTTTTAAATGGATGTTTCAATGCATGGAAAATGTAAAAGTAATTTTTAGTTTATAGTAACGATGTTTGTACAACATTTGTTTTGAACCACTTAATTATACTTTTGAAAAGTAATTGGATCTTTACAATGGAGTTTTAAAGAAAACGAAATAGTGAAGTATTTTGGGTTTGTCGAAAGTAATGTTTATGTAACATTAGATATTAAGTCCTTGTATAGTTTTTAAAGTGGTAAAATATTGTTAAATGGTTTTAGGAAAATACTTAGATCTTTAGTTATGGAAATTTAAAGAGGATAACCGGTATGGAATAGTTTTGGGTTTGTTGTGGCAATGTGTTAATAATATTCGCCTTTAACCCATTTTGATTATACTTATGAATGTAAATAGGTCTTTGAAAAGAATGTTTTAAAGGTAATCATAAGTGAAATGGCTTTGGGTTTGTAATGACAGTGTTTTAGTAACATTTGTCTTAAGACCCTTTGAAATTGATTTGTAGATATACTTATATGGTTGAGATAAGTATATGAATGCTTTTGAAAAATATTGGAAATGTGTTGAAATGAATAGTGATGTTTTAATTAAATAGCTAAATTTAGAGTTTCATTTATAAAGAGTTTGTTGAGCAAAATGATTTACACTAACAAAAGAAGATTTTAATTAACAAAGGAAGATTTATTAAAAATAGGACTAGAAGTCGTTTTTATGATTTGATCGTGCTTATGTGTTTCGATCGTGATTTCCGACCCTTGTGTAGGAGATTGAATTCGGCTCCTCCGAAGAGATCTCCATTGAAAATCCATTATTTGAATGTTCCTTATCGATTTTGATTATACCCTAAATATATTATGGTGTGACCAATGTAAGCATTACAGCTATTTGATATGATTTATATTCTTCAACCTAGTTTCATTATCTACCATATCACTATATGTTGAACTTAGTAAATTGGTTGGTTTCTTTGAGAGGAAAATCGATACAGGAATCTGTACGGTCTCAATGGTTGTTGTTTCATTTAACATATTACTTGAGTTTCTCATGCTGGTTTACCAGACTGATCCGGGTGTTATTTTCTTATAATGCTCAGGCCAGCTCGAGTATGTTACCAGATGGATATGGTTTATTGGAGCTCTTGGAGAGGAGCTGGATGAATTCCGATCGTATTTATTTTCCGCTGTATTGCTTTATTTGTATCTATTAGCATTTGTGAGGACATGCAGTTATAACTATCTAAACTGATGATCGGTTAGTTTTCTCTGATTGATATATGTATATCAAAGTTTCTTTTTGGTAACGACCTTTTGAGATATTATATATTATCATTATGCATGTGAGATTCTGACATTGTGTTCTCTTCTTTCTTGTTCTATTACTTTTTATTTTTATTTTACCCTAACAATTCGTCTTTTTGGCACTTGGGTGCTCGGCACATAAATACTGTGGATGTATTAGTGTCGATATTCGAGGATCGAAAAGACAAGTCGTTACAAAGTGGGATTTTCTAAAAGGTAAACGTAGCCTCAAGCCTCATCAACCGAGAATGACTAAAACATGGGATATGCAGTAGGTCTATGTGGGTCTCACCCATTAGGGTATTGTCATCACTCTTCTAGATATATATATATATATATAGTTATGGATTTGGCTGTGCATAAGAGCTCCCAGGAAAAGTTTGCAAAGCAATCGAGGTGATGAAATATTCGGTACTATCAAGTTAGGGGTAGGCCGGTTCCGGGTTGGCAGGGGATCCATGTGAGGCCCTCGATACATTTTCTAGAGGCGTACTGTAGCAAGCGATACCCCAGCAGCCTTGTCATTGTATGGAATCGATTCTCTAATATGTGCCTTTATGGACTTAGTTATATGCCTATTATGTTGGAATTTAATTAATATAACAATTTCGGCTATGATTCAATAATTTATTTTAAACCCTAGACATTATTATAATATCACTGGATTTTCTATAAATTAGTTTAGTTATCGTAAGGTAAAAATCCATCCGTATTTATGTACGACGTAGTCTTATGAGATACCTTTATTTTGAAAGGTTTTTATGACATTAAAAATCCATATTTATATATGCTTCTCATGCTAGTTTACCAGACTGATCCGGACGTTAGTTTCTTATAATGCTCGGGTCAACCCGAGCATATTCTCTAGATCTAGATAAACACTTTGGATCTTCGGGAGATGAGCTGGATCCTCCAAGGAGTATTTTCGTATTCTATCTTCCGCTGTTTGTTCTTGTCTATATTTATCAGCAATTACAAGGACAGGTTGTTATAACTGTGCAAGCTAACGATATGTTAGTTGCTCTGATGATAATATATATGGTAAAGTTCTTTCTTTTTGTAAAGACCTATGCATGGTAAAGTTCTGAAATATATACTAAAGATAACATTTCCAAAATTATACTTAACCAAATTTAAAGTAGATTTTTGTTTATAGTAATTTCCAGTTAATAACTAATCACAATCAAACCTATTTTTACTCATAAAATATTATTTTATAGAACTTCCAATTTATTAAATCCAAAAATAAAATTTACTTATCACTTTTAAAAATATCATTTTATAACCACCATTTAAATATTTTACAATCAACATTAAATGAATAAAAATATAAATATTCTAAAATTTAACTAATATGATCAAATCCCAAAATTTATCATTTTTTCAAGTCTTTATATATATATTCCAAAAATTCCAAGATTACTTTACACATTAAAAATAATTATAGAAACCATTTCATAATTTTCTATAACTAAATAATACTTTAAAATAAATTTATAAATCTAAAAAATAATCCTTTTCATTTTGAAATTTAATTTATAATTCAAAGCCTTCACTTTATATTCCAAAAGTTAGAAATAAATTATTTCCAAAAAGACTTTTATATCTAAATTAATTTTCAGGAAATCATTTTATTTCCAAATGGTTCTATTTATTTACAAATATACTTCAATTTAATTTTAAAATACCAAAAATAATTTATCGAAGCTTCCTATATTTTAAACCCAGAAAATCAATCGATTGGCCAAAAATATGAATTATGGAGCAAAATTCTCCAAAATCATCAACAATTATTAATATAAATTTTTATCGTGTGGCCGAGTCAAATTATATTGAATTTTGGCCATCGATACACTATACACGATATAAATAAATTACACAAATTAGAATGGAAATATATAGCATCTCCTTTGCGTTTTCGACATCCAACAAATACAATACACCGCTATCAAACACCAAATAACATCCAATATCACAACAATCAATCAATCACTCCAAACAAGTATTTCAAGCAAGCAATTTAATCGATAATGAGATAAAGCAGGTGATAATCTAGACATTGTTGTGAGTGATAAAAACTCACCTAAACGATGCTCGAATTATCAAATTAGCAACTGCAATCGACACAGGAGATTCATCCTATAACTCCACTCACATCAACAGCCCACACATTAACGCCTTCACTTGACACTCACATAAGCGCCACCGAAACAGCACCTTCCTCTAGTCTCAGCCTTCGTTGCCTCAATCAACAGCAGCCACCATCGTCGCAACAATCATCTCGTAGCTCAAAATCAAACGCCAAACCCTATGTCGCAACTCCAGTTCGCACTATCCCTGGTTGTGCATCATCACTTCATCGCTCAACCAGGTTGCATGCATTAGCTCTAAAATCGCGAGCCCCTGAACCAAATCGGCCTCCGCTTGTCGGTCGTGCTCCACCATAGCGATACTCCTCTCTAAGCGACATTGAAGTTACTATCGTCGCCCTGGCCTGGGTCGAGGTGTCGCACGCCTCTTTTTTTTCTTTTGACCGTGTGCGTATTTTTTGAGAATTAGGGCTCAATTCAAATGAAGGGGAACGGGTTAAAGCTTATGAAAGAAGGTAGCCAAAGAGTATCCAGAAAAAGAAAGAAAGTAGTAAATTAAAATGGGCTTTAGGCTCGCTTAATACATCCCAACACCGAGCATCCCGAAACACGGGAAACTTTATAATATCACAATATATATTGATATGCCGTAAAACGTACCTTTTAATTAGCATATTAAGCAAGTTTGCTTATTATTAAGTGAGCAAAAGTGAGCAACGTTATCAACTAGTAATCCAAGGAAGCATCTTCAGTACCCAGCTCAACTCAACTTTAAATATTAGCTTCATATAAGAAAGTATAATAAGTATGCACTTGCATATGTAAAAGGAATGCAAACTTCATATTTTTAACCACTTTCCAACAAGTTCGTAAATAATAAAACCACTAAATTAAGTTACAACTTCTAAAAATAAATTGTTATATGCATTAGCTTTCTAAGACATCTTTTGGATTAGTAAAATGTGGATTACAACTCGAGTGACGGGGGATTTACCATAGATACGCAGCTCAGGTTTTTCACATATATGCGTAGATCCACTCAATAAAACATCATTTTTGGCCTAGAAAAATTCATTTTTTGCGAAAAACTTTAATCAAAAGTTTTGCTTATGTTCTTAGCTTCCCAGAATGGGAAAGATCGTCGAAATCAGATAAGCCATTTGAAAGTTATGGTTAAAACAATTCAGTGCTACAATGTGAAGTTTGCATTTTCAAAATAACGATTTGATTCAATTTCAAAATAGATTTTAGCATTAGTAAACTTAAAAATTTTGAAAAGTGATAAACAATAAGTTTGTTACTTATTCAAATGCCAAATATCATAACATATCAAAGTTATTTTATTTATTTATTTAATAGGAACACCCATATCTTTTTTTCCAATATAAATTTAAAAATCCACCATTTTATTTTCTAAATCATTCCACCTTCCAAACTTTACACAAAACCACTTAATACCAAATTTCCAAAGCCATTGAAATTATTATCTTCCAAATATATATCTAAAATAATTCTTTTTATATAATCCATTAATCAAAAAGCTCACTCCCAAAAGTATCTTTCACTTTATCCAAAATAATTCTTCCAAATAGAAAAGCTTATATACATTAATATATTTCATCTCTTTATGGTTTAAATTCAGATTCAAATTATTTCTAAAATAAATTAACTTCATTTCATAAAAGCTTTTCAAATTCTCAAATCCGAATATATATTATTTTATTTTCCTCTAGGTTACTCAACATTTCTGTAGTTTGTTCTTCTTCTTTTTTCTAAAATTACTTCACATTGGTTATAGTTCAACTGAACACACTTTTTTATTTTTATTTTATTGAAATCAATTTTATTCAAATATCTGAACAACATATTTATTTTTAGAGATACTTTGAATTAGAAAACATATGTGCAGTTCACATCTTACTGCATTTTAGTACAACAAAAATATTTATATCATTCATCCAAGTCACAATAAAAAATACTACATGGCAGACATACAATCACAACACATACCAAACAATTTCAAATTATAATCTATAAATATATCGACAATGCCTCATCATTGATTTCTAGCGGCTCACTTCGCCGATTAGCTGCAATGTTGATCGTGTGATCAACATCGCCTCGCCATCGACTTCAGCTGTCCACTAATGCTCGATGGCTGCAATCATCACATCAAAATCTAATCATAGAAAAATATTTTTATTATTTTTCAATACAACAAATCTCTAGTATCCAAAATATTACTGTATGTTTTTCAAAACTTTAAATATAACTCCTAGAACATATTAATTTTTAAAATAACTCAAATATTTTACTACTTCCCAAAACACTATATTACTTCCCGAAAATTTTATGTCCATATGCCTTGTCCTATTTTTTAGGAATTTCTATTAATAACGTTGGCCAAACACACCGATCAGAATTCTTAAATCACATAATGGACAAATTAACACGAAATCAGCTTCAAAATTTTCTTTAAATAAATATACTTAAATATTTCATATTGAAAAACAATTGTTTACAAAACCAAACATTTCTAGTATCTTGCAAAAATATGTACCTTTAATCAAAAAAATTCCAATCAAAAAATATACTTGCTTTAGCATATTATTATATCTTTAAACCATCTTTTCCACTAATATTTATCATCTAAAATTCTAATTCCTTTCAAATTAATATTCATATTATTACAAACTATCTTCTTCCAAAGTATCAAATATCACTCGTAAATATGATTTTCAATCTCTTTATAAAATGATTTCACTATACTATTAAATTATATGTTTGTTTGAATAAAAATATTTATTTTCAAAAATCCGTATATACATCCAATTTATTAGCCATCAATAACAATGAAAATCATCATATCAATCATCAAATCAAACAAGCATCAATACAACAACACACACAATTTCAAACAAGAAAACAAATGCCTTCGGTAGAAAGTTATCTATCAAATTCTGCCGCACACTCTGATCACTACATGACCTACTTACACAACTCACTCATTACAATTTGGAATTGTGAAACATTCAATACGAGATTCGAATTGGGGTCTTTTACAGCTTTCCTAACCGAACAACTTTATTTTTACTTCAAAACCATACAGAGGTTTACTCATCATCATTACCGATACTACTAGTCGGACTAACTACTTCTACCTTCACTACCTTTACCAACTACTCTATGTCTCATATAATGGCTTCATTTAGAAAGAGGTAGAAGAAATATATCGGATAATAAGAAAAATAAATATACGTCCCTAGATGATTACTACAGTAATCATCATATATTCCTACTATAACTTGAGTATAAACAATAATCTATCACGTATCCACTAGGACAGGGACAGAGACTCTAAGTCTCATCTGAGATCAGGACTCGTGTTTTCTTATATATATTGTTCTAAACGCGCTCTAATACAAAGCTGTAGCACCCCACCTCTATACCCATACTATCCAAGAGTATTATTGGATAATACTACCATATGATATGGAGAATAAGGTTGTATGTGGTACATACGTGAATATTCCCTTGGGCTAACACCGCTACATATCACAAAAATAATAAACAACTCACAAATACATACATAGTATCGAAAAAAGCAATAAAGATGTGTGTCTCTAGGATAGGGCAAAATACAATATGAATTAAATAACAAAGATCGCAGAGTCATCAAAATAGCGATAACATATAATATAAAATATACACGAGTCCAATTGGGCCTACCAAAAATAGAAAAATGCCCACTATCATTTAAAATAAATATAACATGTCCAATATACATCGTGACAACACATGAACACATATAGATACAAATATACTAACTATATACAAATCTACTATACTTCAACCTTGCCCAACATCCAAATCTGGTCAACTTGTCCCTGCACCTGTAATGTCTCGGACTGACCCAAGTATTATATACCGACACACGGGTTAGACTATGTCTGGAATGTATAGGTTAATATATAATAACAACTGGCATGGTATAAAAAAAAGTGCAATACAAATCGCATGGGGATATCTCAAATGTCAACATATCTCAAAACCATGCATAGATAAAAGATGATACATCTCCAAATAAAGTTGATTAACACATCAAATAGACATGTAATCAATAGGTGATGCAAATATAATCTAACTATAATCAGGTATAAAACTCGAAAAAAATACATGACATGCTCTCAGCAATGCCCTAGATTATCTCTTAGATAATCTAAAGTAGACATGCCCGGGGTCCGTCTTATATATAATACATAACAATCACCCAAATCAAACATATACAAAATATAAATATGTCATGCCCTCGAGCCAAGGTCATCTCTTAGACATGCATGTAAAAATAGGTACAGGGTCCAACTCCATGCTCTCAACATCTCTAGCTATCCTCGATAGTTGTATAACCGATGTGTACGGGGTTATAAAACTACACTGACTCTCAGTATCGTAAATAATCCAAGAGATCGATAACCACGTAATAGTCATCATCCAGACTTTCAACCTCATAGAATTCGACTTGGCTCTCAGCTAATGAAATAATCATACAGTCTCTTAGACCACTTCTAATCCACTCAACTCTCTATATCATGGATAAACATTGTGACTCTCGGTCCTATATGCCCTTAGCATCATAAATATATATATTTCAATATCGGTCTCGATAAATAATTGAATCGACTCTTAGTCGTAAACACAATGATCTCATATAGGTGAATAAGTAGTTTCTTTGGCATCTTATGCTATCTCATTAACTATAACCAGATGAGAGACTGATAGGATGCTCTCAACCTGCTTCAAGAGCATTCGTCAAACGCTCTCAGCACTACTCATATAGCCTTAGTTACCTCGACGACCATTGTGATCCAATATCCAACAAGTGCAAGACTACGCTATGCATTGGTCATCACCCTTCAAGTGCCCCTAATTATAACAAACTGCTGGCCTATGTGATACAGAGGCAGTGGCTCTCAGCCATATACATCAACAGGTGTCATGGATTCAGGGAGCGACCCCACAATCAAGCTGCTAAAATGGATACTAGCCTGTCTGGTTTATTCCATGACGCATAATAGGAGTATATGTGAGGAATGCGGAATATGGATCTTAAGGCTAGGAATAACACTAGGGGGGTGAATAGTGTTATTAAGAAATTACTAAATCTTTTTGAGTTATTGTTGATTTGTACACAAATGTATGCAATATTCAAACACAGATATAATCACAGAAACAAACACAGATGCAGAAATAAAGTAAATGCAGTAAAGGAAAGAACACACCGGATTTTATACTGGTTCAGAGTTACCCTACATCCAGTCCCGCACAACTAAGTACGGATTTCCTTTCAAAAGCAATTCAACAATTACAACCCTCAGTTTCAAGGCTACGAGGTACACCCTCCAGAATCACAATCCTCTGGGTAGAGATACTTGATTTCCAGGGCAACAAGTTCACCCAATTGATTTCCAAGGCTACAATCACACCTTTTCTCGCTTGATTGATTTCCAAGGCTACAATCACACCTTTTCTCGCTAGATAGATTACAGGGAAGCCTATAACTCTGAATAGCACTTGGATCTTGTTGAGATAGTGATAGAGAATCAAACCAGAGATAATCTAGTTAGATTCAATGTTGATTTCGGTAGAGTGATGATAGGATTTTGAATAAGAAAATGTGGAATAAGAAGAGAAGTGAAAAACCAGAAAACTGATATAAAATTCGTTGATACTAACCCCTATTTATAGAAGAATAACAGTCATGTCCATTCATGAAAGGTTATGGCGAATAGACACTTCTTTTGAAATTCAAATTTTGAAACTAACTGACACTATGTCGACATGGGGTACTAAGGCATGTCGACATCCCAAAGGAAATTTTGATGTTTTGTTTTTCTTTGAAAATAACCTTTATCTTATATTAAAACTATTTTAAACTTTATAAATACACTTGACTATAGATAAAATACATAGATAAATATAGAGAACAATATATATATAATTTTACTATAATTTTATATTTAAATCTAAGTATAAATATATTATAATTAAAAGATAGTTTAAAACAAACGAAGTTTAAAAACAAGAGTTTAAAAAAAAGAATATTTTAAGGCTAAAACATATTTTTGAAAATCATTTGAAAAGATAATTTTTACGGCTAAAACATTTTGAAAAGCAATTTTGAAAATCATTCTGAAGTTGTTTTGAAAATCATTTTGAAGTAGTTTTGCAAGCTTCTTCCTGCAGAATATCTCATCATGTCAGGACTCGAGAACTTGTACAAAACCAAGATGTTCGTGGGTTTGTAAGCCACTTGTCGTAGGTTTGTAAGCTACTTGTCGTGGGTTTGTAAGTCACTAAAAAGGTAGAAATGAGTTCCATCCCAAAAGAAAAATGGAGTGAAGATTTCAGTGCTATTGTGAAGTTTTAACATAATTCTAGACTCAATACTTACCTTGAAATCTTGAACTCTTGATAATCTTGATACTCATGAGTCTTCAATCTTGATATCTTGAATCTCTATAATGTACAGTCTTCATTCTTGGTACTTGCATGGTTAAATCATGCATATACATATATATCTAAACTATAATGTTAGTATTTATATTTTATAATCTTATTCTAAGGTTGTTGTCATCAAAACCATCAACTCATGGACTAACAATCTCCCCCTTTTTGATGATGACAACCTTTGTTTATAAAACATTATTTCTATCCTAACAACTCCCCCTAAATCTAATAACTCCCCCTTAATCTATGCCTAACTACCCTATTTTATATTTCTCCCCCTTTGTCATCAACAAAAACAAACTAACTCTAAACTATATAACTCCCCCCATTCTTGTACTCAAGTACCTGCATTAATAAACTATATAATAGAGTATACTAAGAAATAACTATGATATTCAATCAACGATTATAAATATATCAATGTATATTTATACAATCATCAAACCACACCAAGTGTTTAATCAAATCAATCAAAACAACCAATTTTAATCAAAGCAATCAATTCAAACCAAGTAATTAAATAAAGTAATCAAATTAAACGTTACGGGAAACTTTCATCCATCCTTCTTCTTCGAAAATAGGGTCTGCTTTGATGGCATCCCAATTTTCAATGTCATTTGTGAGAGAGACAGGAGGATGTGCTTCGTTATCATCCTTGTGCAAGGAAGAAATCATCCATCGAATTGCCTCGAAATGCCTTTCTTGTTCCTTGATCATCTGCATTTGACTCAATTCTAAGTGTCGCTGGTTACGAAGAATGAACGAGAGTATATTCTTGAATGAATAAAGAGTTTCTTCAAGATTCTCAGATAAGTTATGAATTGGATTAGCCATTTTTGAAATTGTGAGAAGAATGAGAGATAGAATAGATAAGAAATAATATTCAGTAATGAATTCTGGAAGAAATGGGTATATATAGGTGTAGAAATTCATTTGAAATGAATAGACATATGGTAGTTATTCAAATTTCAAATTCAAAATGAAGTGTCATTTCTGACCAGTACATGTCGACATGGTCAAAGGGGGGATGTCGACATGGTCTAGTGAATTTTGATGACCTTATTGATTTTGTGAACAATTGTGTATATATTTCTATAATATACTAACATTTATTAAAGAGATAAGATAAGCTAGATAACAGAAAGGAAATTCAATTTCATTGCATAGAAGAGTAATACAATGATTAATCATAAAGAACTACATAAACAATCAAATTAAAACAAACTTAAACTAATTCGACATGATATGAAAATATAGAACTAGTTAGAGGATGATGAAGATGAAGATAATCCAAGTTTCTTGCTGACTTTGGAGAAAAACTTGTTCATCTTGGATGATATTTTGTCCAACTTTTTACTAACGGATCTTTTAAGAACCCGTTGATTCTCAACAATAATCTTTTGATTTTTGAGAAGGGTTTTGTTGGTAGGATTGGAGGGATATTCAATACTTTCTAGGGATGTTTCACCTTCTTCTTCTTCTTCTATTTCCATTTCATCCCTTTCTTCTTCTTCTTCCTCTTCTTCCATTTCTTCATGAGCCAAACGCTCTTCCTTTTCGGCAAGAGTTTCATAAGGTTGAAAAACATATGGGATTTTCATGAGAGAAATGTTTGAGATATTAAAAACTTTTCTTGAAATAAATTACTCTCCTTTGAAATTTACTCCAAAATAGTTGAAAATCCGAGTAAGGTAAATTCCATGGTATAAAGTGTTTTCTCCTATTTCAAATTTTTTAGGACGAAGTTCATCCAAAATAACTTGCGACCAATTGATATCATAATTTCCGAAAATAGCAAAAAGTGCTTTGCACACTTTTGAAGTAGGATTGTTAAAATTTCCCGATCTTGGGGTCAAAGTATGTTGTAAAAGAAGATTGACAATTCTTGCTTTAGGATGAAAGTTTCGGTTTTTAAATTCAAAGTTTTCTTCTCCTTCAAAAATATGATGAAATGTCTCACGATCACGTTCATCGATTTGAAAACTAGAAAGATCCATTCCCGTGCTTTTGCAATTGAGAATGGTACCCAAAAGATCACAATTCAAAACAATTTTAGTGCCTTTGACACTACTCCAAATTTCATTATCATTTCCTTCATAAAATTCTCGATTGAGATTTGCATAGAAAATTTTAACAAGATTTGGGTAACAAACAAAATCATTTTGAGAAGAATCAACAAGACTAAGAATTTGATTGTTTGCGAAAAGAGTATCAATTTCATAAGAAGAAAAATCTTGAAAAATAGCAAACTTTCCGGGATGGACTTTTCCATAGTTAGCATAATTGATGTATGCTTTTATTGCCTCTGGATTATTGAGGAGTTGCTCTTTCAAGTTTCTGGAAAGTCTCATGGTGGAGGGGCTGCTTGAAGAAGCCATTAAAGTAGAGAGTAGAGAGCTTGAAGTTTTGAAGAGAGAGTTTGAATTTGAAAATGAAAGTGAAAAGTTGTGATAAAAGATAGTGAATAAATAAATTTTTGAAAGACATGTTCTCTGGTCAAAAGATGCCTTTTCAGAGTATTGAATGAAGTGAAAAGGGGGAGGGAAATTCAAGCATTTGAATTCAAATTTTGAATTTCAAAATTTGTACCTATGTCGACATCATGGTAGGGACCATGTCGACATGTGCCTGAAATATTCTATGATTTATTTTTCCTAAGTATTCTAATATATATATATATATATACTTATTATTTTAATGTATATATTTATATCTGGAGTATTATTATAGTATATTCCAGAAAATATTATTATATTATTAAAAAATAATAATAAAATTATAATAATAATAAAATAATAAAAAATAAATTTAAAATTCAATCAACACACCAATTCAAAATCAATCAATCAAGCAATCAATCATCTAATTCTAAGCATGCAATTTCAATCAATTGTATTGTAAATGTGTACCTTTTTCTGAATCCGTTTCCTTGAATTTGTTGAAGTCGTGAACTGCCGTAAAACACAAATTTGAGTTATCTGTCTTCTGATCATCATCGCTTGAGGACGAGTCTGAGTCATCTAGAGTAGCAGTAAATGCTTGCTTCCATTTCTTTACTGAATCATTGTTTATAAGAGGATTCTGCCTTTCTGGATACGGACAGTCTCTTTTGATATGGCCTGATTCATCACAGTTAAAACATTTGACATTGTTTGGCACTTCATTTTGATTTCCATAATTCTTATAGTTGTTTCTCTTGAGTGTTAGTCCATGAGATGATGGTTTTGATGACAACAACCTTAGAATAGATTATAAAATATAAATACTAACATTACAAGTTTAGATATATATGTATATGCAGGATCTAACAATGCAGGTATCAAGAATGAAGACTGTACAGTATAAAGATTCAAGATATAGAGATAAAAGACTCATGAGTATCAAGAATTTCAAGAGTTCAAGTTTCCAAGATAAGTTATATAGTTAGGAATATTGTTAAAACTCATAGAAAGGCACTGACATCTTAAAATCTATTTTATTCGTGGAATGGAATTCACTTCATGCTCGTTAAAGGGATGGAACCCTAAGTAGGATGGAACCTACGAAAAATCTAGTGGAACATCTTTTTGTATCCACTTACTTTTATTTCAAAATGATTTTACAAAATTATCTTGTTTTCAAAATGATTTCAAAACTTTCCTTCTAAAAAGATTCAAAACTCTCTATCCTGATTTTAAATAATTTTAGCCTCAAAAACATCTTTAATTTCAAAGTCAAATTACTCCTGATTTTAAACTATCTTTTCAAATAATATATTTAACTTTTAAATTATTTATACTTTGATTCAAATTATAGTTAAATAATATGTATATATTGTTCTTTATATTTACTTATGAATTTCAACTAAAGTCAAGTATATTTATAAAGTTTAAAATAGTTTTTATATAAGATAAATGTTATTTTCAAAGAAATTCAAAACATCAAAAAAGGCTGTGGGATGTCGACATGCCCATAGGCACCATGTCGACATGGTGACAGTTGAGTTCAAAATTTAAATTTCAAAAGAAGTGTCTATTCGCCATAACTCTTTACGAATGGACATGACTGTTGTTCTTCTATAAATAGGGGTCAGTTTCAACGAATTTTTAATCACTTTTCTCTGATTTAACTTCTCTTCTTCTTCTCCACTTTCTTATTTACAAATTACACCATTACTCTGCCGAAATCAATATCGAATCTAACTAGATAATTTCTGGTTTTGATTCTCTCCACTATCTCTACAAGATCCAAGTGCTAATCTGAGTTATAGACTTTTTGTAATCAATCGAGCGAGAGAAGGTGTGATTGTAGCCCTGGAAATCAATTGGGTGAACTTGTTGCTCGGGAAATCAAGTATCTCTACCCAGAGGATTGTTATTCTGGAGGGTGTATCTCGTAGCCTTGAAACCGAGGGTTGTAATTGTTGAATTGAGTTTGAAAGAAAATCCGTACTTGTGTTGCGGGACTGGATGTAGGGTAACTCCGAACCAGTATAAAATCCGGTGTGCTCTTTCCTTTACTGCTTTTACTTTATATTTGCATCTGTGTTCATAGCTGTGTCTGATTAGTGTATACATTGTTAACAAAGTAAGATAAACTCAAAAAGATTAACAAATTTCTTAAAACACTATTCACCCCCTCTAGTTTTAATTTTAGCCTTAAGATCCTTAATCCGCATTTCTCACATTTGGTATCTGAGCTTTGTTTTCAAAAGTTTCATAATCTGAATTTTGAAAAGTTTTAAAATGGCTATTTTTGAAAAATCTGTTAAAACTAGTTTGGAATTGTTTAAATCATCATTGTTCCATGAGTCTGCATATGAATGTTATTCAAATTCTAGTTGTCTACCCAAATTTTATAATGTGCAGGAAAGATGCTTTATGGGTATTAAGGAATCAATCCACAATGGACAATCTGTGCAAATCAAAAGGAATAAGTAGATACTTGATAGTGGATGCTCTAGACACATGACTGGTAATCCGGTTATGCTGAATAATATTATATACAAAGATGGAGGACTGGTTAACTTTAGAGACAACTCGAAAGGATACGTGATTGGCATCGGCAATGTCGGTAATTCTGAAACTCCTATTATTACTAATGTTTTGCTAGTTAAGAATCTAAAACACAATCTGCTAAGTATAAGTCAACTATGTGATAAAGGATATAAAATTAAAATTGAAAAAGATAAATGTCATATTGAAGATAATAACTCAACCATAATATTTGAGGGAACTAGGAAAAAGAATATTTATATTCTTAGTATGAAAGTTTCAAATGATAACCTATGTCTTCTAGCAAATACAAGTGACCCTTGGATTTGGCATAAGAGATTTGGACATTTGAATTTCAAACTTTTATCTAGACTATCAAAACATGATCTAGTAAGAGGTCTCCCTAAAATTAATTTTAAAGTAGATAGTTTATGTGATGCATGTCAATTAGGAAAGCTTAGAAAAAGTTCCTTTAAATTAAAAGATATGATTTCAAATTCACACCCCTTGAGTTACTTCATCTTGATTTATTTGGACCATCTGAAATTCAGTCAATAAATCATAGTAAATATGTTTTTGTAATTGTAGATGATTATTCTAGATTTACATGGACAATATTTTTGAAACATAAAAGTGATACTTTTGAATGTTTTAAAAACTTTACAAAAAGGATTCAAAATCAATTATCTTTAAAAATTATAACTATTCGTAGTGATCACGGTGGTGAATTTGAAAATGAAAAGTTTGAGGAATTCTGCAATAAGAAGGGAATAACTCACAATTTCTCATTTCCAAGAACTTCACAACAAAACGGAGTAGTTGAGCGTAAAAATAGAACGATACAAGAGTGTGCGAGAACTATGCTTTCAGATAGTAATTTACCAAAACACTTTTGGGCAGAAGCTGTTGCTACCGCTTGTTATATTTTGAATAGAATTTTAATTAGACCTTTAACTGATAAGACACCTTATGAACTTCTTCATGGATAGAAACCTAAGGTATCATACTTCAGAATTTTTGGAAGTAAATGCTTTATTTTAAATACAAAAGATAATTTGGATAAATTTGATCCTAAATCCGACAAAGGAATCTTTATCGGATATTCTAATAGAAGTAAAGCTTATAGAGTTTTTAATTTAAGATATAACACCATCGAAGAAACAATGCATGTTTCATTTGATGAAAATTTAAAAGATTTTGAAATTACAAATGATAAAGAAGATTTCTCGAAAGATGTAGATCAAAAGTTGTATAGAGGAATGATCGGATCATTGCTCTATATCGCTGCTGGTAGACCTGATATCATGCATAGTGTATGTCTCTGTGCAAGATATCAATCTCATCCTAAAGAAACTCACTTAAAAGCTGTAAAACGTATCATAAGATATATTAAACACACCTTTGATTATGGCTTATTTTATCCTAAAAATGATTCATTTGATTTAATATCATACTGTGATGTTGACTATGCTGGATGTAAATCAGACCGAAAAAGTACAAGTGGAACTTGTCACTTTTTGGGACATTCTCTGGTTTCCTGGTTTAGTAAAAAGCAAAGTACAGTTTCTCTATCAACAACTGAAGCAGAGTATATTTCTGCTGCTTTGGCTTGTTCTCAAGTAATATATATGCAACAAACCTTAAGATATTTTGGATTAAATATCTCAAAATCGCCAATTTATTGTGATAATACTAGTGCAATAAATTTATCTAAACATCCTACTCATCATGCTCGAACTAAACATATTGACATTCGACATCATTTTCTTAGAGAAAATATAACTAAAGAAGTAATTACTCTCGAATATATAAACTCTGAGAATCAAATCGCTGATATCTTAACAAAACCATTAAATGAATCTATATTTACTAAATTAAGAAGAGAATTAGGTATTTGTTCTATAACTAAAATATAAAATATAAATAATAAGTATAATTAATAATTAATATTAAAATAAATCATAGAGTTAAAATATAAGGACCATGTTGACATCCCCTAGGAAGACATGTCGACATGTAACGTTTCTATTTTTAAAAAAATTTCCTACCAAAATTCAAAAATTTAGTTATATATTCTTCTCTATTTCGAATTCTTATTCATTCTCTCTGTTTTCTCTTCATTTTCTATTCTAAAATATATAAAATAATGGCATCTTCCTCTAAATCAAACATAAAATCAACTTTCTCATTCCCCTCTCCTACTTCTGGTCCATTTCAATACACTACTCTCGCACATGTAACTAAATTGGAGGAGTCTATGAAGGATACTCTTCAGATGTTGACTGAAATTCAAGTGACTCAACTTCGTATGGCGAAAGAGCAAGAGAGGCAAGGCAAGATTCTTAGGAATTTACAAAAATTCCTAATGGATAACCAGGCCAACCCTATCTTGATCGATGAAGACTCTTCACTCAAACAAGAACATGAGGTCAGCGACGAAGAAGAAGAAGAACCAATGGAAGAAGCACACGAGGAGGATGATGACCAAGTAGTATGCGTTGGAGAAGTGTGTTTCGACAAAAATGGGAATCTTGTTGAACAACGTGGAAATTTCTGTTTCCACTATCCAAACTGTTCAATTCATAAATCTCCTATGTTCAGAAACACACATTAGTTTCTTCTCTTTCTTTTCGTTGTTATTTATGTTTTTATGTTTTTCAAACGCAAATGTAAATACAACCATACTCGTAATAAATAAACTCGTGTTCTTATATGTGTTAGTATTATTGTGAATTCTTAGTTAGGATAGTTAATAGTTTAGGATTATATTTTAGTTAAGTATTGATTATGTATGATAACACTATCATTATAATCACAAGTAATGTAGTCTTAGTTTCAGGGGGAGTTATATAGTTTGGAGTTATCTAGTTTAGAGTAAGTTTTTGTTGATGACAAAGGGGGAGAAATATAAAATAGGGCAGTTAGGCATAGATTAAGGGGGAGTTGTTAGTTATAGGGGGAGTTATTAGGATAGAAGTGATATTTTATAAACAAAGGTTGTCATCATCAAAAAGGAGGAGATTGTTAGTCCATGAGATGATGGTTTTGATGACAACAACCTTAGAATAGATTATAAAATATAAATACTAACATTACAAATTTAGATATATATGTATATGCAGGATCTAACCATGCAGGTATCAAGAATGAAGACTGTACAATATAGAGATTCAAGATATAAAGAATGAAGACTCATGAGTATCAAGAATTTCAAGAGTTCAAGTTTCCAAGATAAGTTATATAGTTAGGAATATTGTTAAAACTCATAGAAAGGCGTTGACATCTTAAAATCTATTTTATTCGTGGAATGGAATCCACTTCGTGCTCGTTAAAGGGATGGAACCCTAAGTAGGATGAAACCTACGAAAAATCTAGTGGAACATCTTTTTGTATCCACTTACTTTTATTTCAAAATGATTTTACAAAATTATCTTGTTTTCAAAATGATTTCATAACTTTCCTTCTAAAAAGATTCAAAACTCTCTATCCTGATTTTAAATAATTTTAGCCTCAAAAACATCTTTAATTTCAAAGTCAAATTACTCCTGATTTTAAAGTATCTTTTCAAATAATATATTTAACTTTTAAATTATTTATACTTTGATTCAAATTATAGTTAAATAATATGTATATATTGTTCTTTATATTTACTTATGAATTTCAACTAAAGTCAAGTATATTTATAAAGTTTAAAATAGTTTTTATATAAGATAAATGTTATTTTCAAAGAAATTCAAAACATCAAAAAAGGCTGTGGGATGTCGACATGCCCATAGGCACCATGTCGACATGGTGACAGTTGAGTTCAAAATTTAAATTTCAAATGAAGTGTCTATTCACCATAACTCTTTACGAATGGACATGACTGTTGTTCTTCTATAAATAGGGGTCAGTTTCAACGAATTTTTAATCACTTTTCTCTGATTTAACTTCTCTTCTTCTTCTCCACTTTCTTATTTACAAATTACACTATTACTCTGCCGAAATCAATATCGAATCTAACTAGATAATTTCTGGTTTTGATTCTCTCCACTATCTCTACAAGATACAAGTGCTAATCTGAGTTATTGACTTTTTGTAATCAATCGAGCGAGAGAAGGTGTGATTGTAGCCCTGGAAATCAATTAGGTGAACTTGTTGCCCCGGAAATCAAGTATCTCTACCCAGAGGATTGTTATTCTGAAGGGTGTACCTCGTAGCCTTGAAACCGAGGGTTGTAATTGTTGAATTGAGTTTGAAAGGAAATACGTACGTGTGTTGCGGGACTGGATGTAGGGTAACTCCGAACCAGTATAAAATCCGGTGTGTTCTTTCCTTTACTGCTTTTACTTTATATTTGCATCTGTGTTTGAATCTGTGTTCATATCTGTGTCTGATTAGTGTATACATTGTTAACAAAGTAAGATAAACTCAAAAAGATTAACAGATTTATTAAAATACTATTCACCCCCCTCTAGTGTTAATTCTAGCCTAAAGATCCTTAATCCGCATTTGTCACATATGTTATCAGAGCTTTGTTTTCAAAAGTTTCATAATTTGAATTTTGAAAAGTTTTAAAATGGCTATTTTTGAAAAATCTGTTAAAACTAGTTTGGAATTGTTTTAATCATCACTGTTCCATGAGTCTGCATATAAATGTTATTCAAATTCTAGTTGTCTACCCAAATTTTATAATGTGCAGGAAAGATGCTTTATGGGTATTAAGGAATCAATCCACAATGGACAATCTGTGCAGATCAAAAGGAATAAGTAGATACTTGATAGTGGATGCTCTAGACACATGACTGGTAATCCGGATATGCTGAATAATATTATATACAAAGATGGAGGACTGGTTAACTTTGGAGACAACTCGAAAAGATACGTGATTGGCATCGGCAATGTCGGTAATTCTGAAACTCCTATTATTACTAATGTTTTGCTAGTTAAGAATCTAAAACACAATCTGCTAAGAATAAGTCAACTAAGTGATAAAGGATATAAAATTAAAATTGAAAAAGATAAATGTCATATTGAAGATAATAACTCAACCATAATATTTGAGGGAACTAGGAAAAAGAATATTTATATTCTTAGTATGAAAGTTTCAAATGATAACCTATGTCTTCTAGCAAATACAAGTGACCCTTGGATTTTGCATAAGAGATTTGGGCATTTGAATTTCAAACTCTTATCTAGACTGTCAAAACATGATCTAGTAAGAGGTCTCCCTAAAATGAATTTTAAAGTAGATAGTTTATGTGATGCATGTCAATTAGGAAAGCTTATAAAAAGTTCCTTTAAATTAAAAGATATGATTTCAACTTCAAAACCCCTTGAGTTACTTCATCTTGATTTATTTCGACCATCTCAAATTCAGTCAATAAATCATAGTAAATATGTTTTTGTAATTGTAGATGATTATTCTAGATTTACATGGACAATATTTTTGAAACATAAAAGTGATACTTTTGAATGTTTTAAGAACTTTACAAAAAGGATTCAAAATCAATTATCTTTAAAAATTATAACTATTCGTAGTGATCACGGTGGTGAATTTGAAAATGAAAAGTTTGAGGAATTCTGCAATAAGAAGGGAATAACTCACAATTTCTCATTTCCAAGAACTTCACAACAATACGGAGTAGTTGAGCGTAAAAATAGAACAATACAAGAGAGTGCGAGAACTATGCTTTCAGATAGTAATTTACCAAAACACTTTTGGGCAGAAGCTGTTGCTACCGCCTGTTATATTTTGAATAGAATTTTAATTAGACCTTTAACTGATAAGACACCTCATGAACTTCTTCATGGAAAGAAACCTAAGGTATCATACTTCAGAATTTTTGGAAGTAAATACTTTATTTTAAATACAAAAGATAATTTGATCCTAAATCCGACAAAGGAATCTTTATCGGATATTCCAATAGAAGTAAAGCTTATAGAGTTTTTAATTTAAGATCTAACACCATCGAAGAAACAATGCATGTTTCGTTTGATGAAAATTTAAAAGATTTTGAAATTACAAATGATAAAGAAGATTTCTCGAAAGATGTAGATCAAAAGTTGTATAGAGGAATGATCGGATCATTGCTCTATATCACTGCTAGTAGACCCGATATCATGCATAGTGTATGTCTCTGTGCAAGATATCAATCTCATCCTAAAGAAACTCACTTAAAAGCTGTAAAACGTATCATAAGATATATTAAACACACCTCTGATTATGGCTTATTTTATCCTAAAAATGATTCATTTGATTTAATATCATACGGTGATGCTGACTATGCTGGATGTAAATCAGACCGAAAAAGTACAAGTGGAACTTGTCACTTTTTGGGACATTCTTTGGTTTCCTGGTTTAGTAAAAAGTAAAGTACAGTTTCTCTATCAACAACTGAAGCAGAGTATATTTCTACTGCTTTGGCTTGTTCTCAAGTAATATATATGCAACAAACCTTAAGATATTTTGGATTAAATATCTCAAAATCGCCAATTTATTGTGATAATACTAGTGCAATAAATTTATCTAAAAATCCTACTCATCATGCTTGAACTAAACATATTGACATTCGACATCATTTTCTTAGAGAAAATATAACTAAAGAAGTAATTACTCTCGAATATATAAACTCTGAGAATCAAATCGCTGATATCTTAACAAAACCATTAAATGAATCTATATTTACTAAATTAAGAAGAGAATTAGGTATTTGTTCTATAACTGAAATATAAAATATAAATAACAAGTATAATTAATAATTAATATTAAAATAAATCATAGAGTTAAAATATAAGGACCATGTCGACATCCCCTAGGAAGACATGTCGACATGTAACGTTTCTATTTTTAAAAAATTTCCCACCAAAATTCAAAAATTTATTTATATATTCTTCTCTATTTCGAATTCTTATTCATTCTCTCTGTTTTCTCTTCATTTTCTATTCTAAAATATATAAAATAATGGCATCTTCCTCTAAATCAAACATAAAATCAACTTTCTCATTCCCCTCTCCTACTTCTGGTCCATTTCAATACACTACTCTCGCACATGTAACTAAATTGGAGGAGTCTATGAAGGATACTCTTCAGATGTTGACTGAAATTCAAGTGACTCAACTTCGTATGGCGAAAGAGCAAGAGAGGCAAGGCAAGATTCTTAGGAATTTACAAAAATTCCTAATGGATAACCAGGCCAACCCTATCTTGATCGATGAAGACTCTTCACTCAAACAAGAACATGAGGTCAGCGACGAAGAAGAAGAAGAACCAATGGAAGAAGCACACGAGGAGGATGATGACCAAGCAGTATGCGTTGGAGAAGTGTGTGTCGACAAAAATGGGAATCTTGTTGAACAACGTGGAAATTTCTGTTTCCACTATCCAAACTGTTCAATTCATAAATCTCCTATGTTCAGAAACACACATTAGTTTCTTCTCTTTCTTTTCATTTTATTTATGTTTTTATGTTTTTCAAACGCAAATGTAAATACAACCATACTCGTAATAAATAAACTCGTGTTCTTATATGTGTTAGTATTATTGTGAATTCTTAGTTAGGATAGTTAATAGTTTAGGATTATATTTTAGTTAAGTATTGATTATGTATGATAACACTATCATTATAATCACAAGTAATGTAGTCTTAGTTTCAGGGGGAGTTATATAGTTTGGAGTTATCTAGTTTAGAGTAAGTTTTTGTTGATGACAAAGGGGGAGAAATATAAAATAGGGTAGTTAGGCATAGATTAAGGGGGAGTTGTTAGCTTTAGGGGGTGTTATTAGGATATAAGTGATATTTTATAAACAAAGGTTGTCATCATCAAAAAGGGGGAGATTGTTAGTCCATGAGATGATGGTTTTGATGACAACAACCTTAGAATAGATTATAAAATATAAATACTAACATTACAAGTTTAGATATATATGTATATGCAGGATCTAACCATGCAGGTATCAAGAATGAAGACTGTACAGTATAGAGATTCAAGATATAGAGATAGAAGACTCATGAGTATCAAGAATTTCAAGAGTTCAAGTTTCCAAGAAAAGTTATATAGTTAGGAATATTGTTAAAACTCATAGAAAGGCACTGACATCTTAAAATCTATTTTATTCGTGGAATGGAATCCACTTCGTGCTCGTTAAAGGGATGGAACCCTAAGTAGGATGGAACCTACGAAAAATCTAGTGGAACATCTTTTCGTATCCACTTACTTTTATTTCAAAATGATTTTACAAAATTATCTTGTTTTCAAAATGATTTCAAAACTTTCCTTCTAAAAAGATTCAAAACTCTCTATCCTGATTTTAAATAATTTTAGCCTCAAAAACATCTTTAATTTCAAAGTCAAATTACTCCTGATTTTAAACTATCTTTTCAAATAATATATTTAACTTTTAAATTATTTATACTTTGATTCAAATTATAGTTAAATAATATGTATATATTGTTCTTTATATTTACTTATGAATTTCAACTAAAGTCAAGTATATTTATAAAGTTTAAAATAGTTTTTATATAAGATAAATGTTATTTTCAAAGAAATTCAAAACATCAAAAAAGGCTGTGGGATGTCGACATGCCCATAGGCACCATGTCGAAATGGTGACAGTTGAGTTCAAAATTTAAATTTCAAAAGAAGTGTCTATTCGCCATAACTCTTTACGAATGGACATGACTGTTGTTCTTCTATAAATTGGGGTCAGTTTCAACGAATTTTTAATCACTTTTCTCTGATTTAACTTCTCTTCTTCTTCTCCACTTTCTTATTTACAAATTACACCATTACTCTGCCGAAATCAATATCGAATCTAACTAGATAATTTCTGGTTTTGATTCTCTCCACTATCTCTACAAGATCCAAGTGCTAATCTGAGTTATAGACTTTTTGTAATCAATCGAGCGAGAGAAGGTGTGATTGTAGCCCTGGAAATCAATTGGGTGAACTTGTTGCCCCGGAAATCAAGTATCTCTACCTAGAGGATTGTTATTCTGGAGGGTGTACCTCGTAGCCTTGAAACCGAGGGTTGTAATTGTTGAATTGAGTTTGAAAGGAAATCCGTACTTGTGTTGCGGGACTAGATGTAGGGTAACTCCGAACCAGTATAAAATCCGGTGTGTTCTTTCCTTTACTGCTTTTACTTTATATTTGCATCTGTGTTTGAATCTGTGTTCATATCTGTGTCTGATTAGTGTATACATTGTTAACAAAGTAAGATAAACTCAAAAAGATTAACAGATTTCTTAAAACACTATCCACCCCCCCTCTAGTGTTAATTCTAGCCTTAAGTTGCTTAATCCGCATTTCTCACATTTGTTATCAGAGCTTTGTTTTCAAAAGTTTCATAATCTGAATTTTGAAAAGTTTTAAAATGGCTATTTTTGAAAAATCTGTTAAAACTAGTTTGGAATTGTTTTAATCATCACTGTTCCATGAGTCTGCATATAAATGTTATTCAAATTCTAGTTGTCTACCCAAATTTTATAATGTGCAGGAAAGATGCTTTATGGGTATTAAGGAATCAATCCACAATGGACAATCTGTGCAGATCAAAAGGAATAAGTAGATACTTGATAGTGGATGCTCTAGACACATGACTGGTAATCCGGATATGCTGAATAATATTATATACAAAGATGGAGGACTGGTTAACTTTGGAGACAACTCGAAAGGATACGTGATTGGCATCGGCAATGTCGGTAATTCTGAAACTCCTATTATTACTAATGTTTTGCTAGTTAAGAATCTAAAACACAATCTGCTAAGTATAAGTCAACTATGTGATAAAGGATATAAAATTAAAATTGAAAAAGATAAATGTCATATTGAAGATAATAACTCAACCATAATATTTGAGGGAACTAGGAAAAAGAATATTTATATTCTTAGTATGAAAGTTTCAAATGATAACCTATGTCTTCTGGCAAATACAAGTGACCCTTGGATTTTGCATAAGAGATTTAGACATTTGAATTTCAAACTCTTATCTAGACTGTCAAAACATGATCTAGTAAGAGGTCTCCCTAAAATGAATTTTAAAGTAGATAGTTTATGTGATGCATGTCAATTAGGAAGCTTAGAAAAAGTTCCTTTAAATTAAAAGATATGATTTCAACTTCAAAACCCCTTGAGTTACTTCATCTTGATTTATTTGGACCGTCTCAAATTCAGTCAATAAATCATAGTAAATATGTTTTTGTAATTGTAGATGATTATTCTAGATTTACATGGACAATATTTTTGAAACATAAAAGTGATACTTTTGAATGTTTTAAGAACTTTACAAAAAGGATTCAAAATCAATTATCTTTAAAAATTATAACTATTCGTAGTGATTACGGTGGTGAATTTGAAAATGAAAAGTTTGAGGAATTCTATAATATGAAGGGAATAACTCACAATTTCTCATTTCCAAGAACTTCACAACAAAACGGAGTAGTTGAGCGTAAAATAGAACGATATAAGAGTGTGCGAGAACTATGCTTTCAGATAGTAATTTACCAAAACACTTTTGGGCAAAAGCTGTTGCTACCGCCTGTTATATTTTGAATAGAATTTTAATTAGACCTTTAACTGATAAGACACCTTATGAACTTCTTCATGGAAAGAAACCTATGGTATCATACTTCAGAATTTTTGAAAGTAAATGCTTTATTTTAAATACAAAAGATAATTTGATCCTAAATCCGACAAAGGAATCTTTATCGGATATTCTAATAGAAGTAAAGCTTATAGAGTTTTTAATTTAAGATCTAACACCATCGAAGAAACAATGCATGTTTCGTTTGATGAAAATTTAAAAGATTTTGAAATTACAAATGATAAAGAAGATTTCTCGAAAGATGTAGATCAAAAGTTGTATAGAGTAATGATCGGATCATTGCTCTATATCACTGCTAGTAGACCTGATATCATGCATAGTGTATGTCTCTGTGCAAGATATCAATCTCATCCTAAAGAAACTCACTTAAAAGCTGTAAAACGTATCATAAGATATATTAAACACACCTCTGATTATGGCTTATTTTATCCTAAAAATGATTCATTTGATTTAATATCATACTGTGATGCTGACTATGCTGGATGTAAATCAGACCGAAAAAGTACAAGTGGAACTTATCACTTTTTGGGACATTCTTTGGTTTCCTAGTTTAGTAAAAAGTAAAGTACAGTTTCTCGATCAACAACTGAAGCAGAGTATATTTCTGCTACTTTGGCTTGTTCTCAAATAATATATATGCAACAAACCTTAAGAGATTTTGGATTAAATATCTCAAAATCGCCAATTTATTGTGATAATACTAGTGCAATAAATTTATCTAAAAATCCTACTCATCATGCTCGAACTAAACATATTGACATTCGACATCATTTTCTTAGAGAAAATATAACTAAAGAAGTAATTACTCTCGAATATATAAACTCTGAGAATCAAATCGCTGATATCTTAACAAAACCATTAAATGAATCTATATTTACTAAATTAAGAAGAGAATTAGGTATTTGTTCTATAACTGAAATATAAAATATAAATAATAAGTATAATTAATAATTAATATTAAAATAAATCATAGAGTTAAAATATAAGGACCATGTTGACATCCCCTAGGAAGACATGTCGACATGTAACGTTTCTATTTTTTAAAAAAATTTCCCACCAAAATTCAAAAATTTAGTTATATATTCTTCTCTATTTCGAATTCTTATTCATTCTCTCTGTTTTCTCTTCATTTTCTATTCTAAAATATATAAAATAATGGCATCTTCCTCTAAATCAAACATAAAATCAACTTTCTCATTCCCCTCTCCTACTTCTAGTCCATTTCAATACACTACTCTCGCACGTGTAACTAAATTGGAGGAGTCTATGAAGGATACTCTTCAGATGTTGACTGAAATTCAAGTGACTCAACTTCGTATGGCGAAAGAGCAAGAGAGGCAAGGCAAGATTCTTAGGAATTTACAAAAATTCCTAATGGATAACCAGGCCAACCCTATCTTGATCGATGAAGACTCTTCACTCAAACAAGAACATGGGGTCAGCGACGAAGAAGAAGAAGAACCAATGGAAGAAGCACACGAGGAGGATGATGACCAAGTAGTATGCGTTGGAGAAGTGTGTTTCGACAAAAATGGGAATCTTGTTGAACAACGTGGAAATTTCTGTTTCCACTATCCAAACTGTTCAATTCATAAATCTCCTATGTTCAGAAACACACATTAGTTTCTTCTCTTTCTTTTCGTTGTTATTTATGTTTTTATGTTTTTCAAACGCAAATGTAAATACAACCATACTCGTAATAAATAAACTCGTGTTCTTATATGTGTTAGTATTATTGTGAATTCTTAGTTAGGATAGTTAATAGTTTAGGATTATATTTTTGTTAAGTATTGATTATGTATGATAACATTATCATTATAATCACAAGTAATGTAGTCTTAGTTTCAGGGGGAGTTATATAGTTTAGAGTTATCTAGTTTAGAGTAAGTTTTTGTTGATGACAAAGGGGGAGAAATATAAAATAGGATAGTTAGGCATAGATTATGGGGGAGTTGTTAGTTTTAGGGGGAGTTATTAGGATAGAAGTGATATTTTATAAACAAAGGTTGTCATCATCATAAAGGGGGAGATTGTTAGTCCATGAGATGATGGTTTTGATGACAACAACCTTAGAATAGATTATAAAATATAAATACTAACATTACAAGTTTAGATATATATGTATATGCAGGATCTAACCATGCAGGTATCAAGAATGAAGACTGTACAGTATAGAGATTCAAGATATAGAGATAGAAGACTCATGAGTATCAAGAATTTCAAGAGTTCAAGTTTCCAAGAAAAGTTATATAGTTAGGAATATTGTTAAAACTCATAGAAAGGCACTGACATCTTAAAATCTATTTTATTCGTGGAATGGAATCCACTTCGTGCTCGTTAAAGGGATGGAACCCTAGGTAGGATGGAACCTACGAAAAATCTAGTGGAACATCTTTTCGTATCCACTTACTTTTATTTCAAAATGATTTTACAAAATTATCTTGTTTTCAAAATGATTTCAAAACTTTCCTTCTAAAAAGATTCAAAACTCTCTATCCTGATTTTAAATAATTTTAGCCTCAAAAACATCTTTAATTTCAAAGTCAAATTACTCCTGATTTTAAACTATCTTTTCAAATAATATATTTAACTTTTAAATTATTTATACTTTGATTCAAATTATAGTTAAATAATATGTATATATTGTTCTTTATATTTACTTATGAATTTCAACTAAAGTCAAGTATATTTATAAAGTTTAAAATAGTTTTTATATAAGATAAATGTTATTTTCAAAGAAATTCAAAACATCAAAAAAGGCTGTGGGATGTCGACATGCCCATAGGCACCATGTCGAAATGGTGACAGTTGAGTTCAAAATTTAAATTTCAAAAGAAGTGTCTATTCGCCATAACTCTTTACGAATGGACATGACTGTTGTTCTTCTATAAATAGGGGTCAGTTTCAACGAATTTTTAATCACTTTTCTCTGATTTAACTTCTCTTCTTCTTCTCCACTTTCTTATTTACAAATTACACCATTACTCTGCCGAAATCAATATCGAATCTAACTAGATAATTTCTGGTTTTGATTCTCTCCACTATCTCTACAAGATCCAAGTGCTAATCTGAGTTATAGACTTTTTGTAATCAATCGAGCGAGAGAAGGTGTGATTGTAGCCCTGGAAATCAATTGGGTGAACTTGTTGCCCCGGAAATCAAGTATCTCTACCTAGAGGATTGTTATTCTGGAGGGTGTACCTCGTAGCCTTGAAACCGAGGGTTGTAATTGTTGAATTGAGTTTGAAAGGAAATCTGTACTTGTGTTGCGGGACTAGATGTAGGGTAACTCCGAACCAGTATAAAATCCGGTGTGTTCTTTCCTTTACTGCTTTTACTTTATATTTGCATCTGTGTTTGAATCTGTGTTCATATCTGTGTCTGATTAGTGTATACATTGTTAACAAAGTAAGATAAACTCAAAAAGATTAACAGATTTCTTAAAACACTATCCACCCCCCCTCTAGTGTTAATTCTAGCCTTAAGTTGCTTAATCCGCATTTCTCACATTTGTTATCAGAGCTTTGTTTTCAAAAGTTTCATAATCTGAATTTTGAAAAGTTTTAAAATGGCTATTTTTGAAAAATCTGTTAAAACTAGTTTGGAATTGTTTTAATCATCACTGTTCCATGAGTCTGCATATAAATGTTATTCAAATTCTAGTTATCTACCCAAATTTTATAATGTGCAGGAAAGATGCTTTATGGGTATTAAGGAATCAATCCACAATGGACAATCTGTGCAGATCAAAAGGAATAAGTAGATACTTGATAGTGGATGCTCTAGACACATGACTGGTAATCCGGATATGCTGAATAATATTATATACAAAGATGGAGGACTGGTTAACTTTGGAGACAACTCGAAAGGATACGTGATTGGCATCGGCAATGTCGGTAATTCTGAAACTCCTATTATTACTAATGTTTTGCTAGTTAAGAATCTAAAACACAATCTGCTAAGTATAAGTCAACTATGTGATAAAGGATATAAAATTAAAATTGAAAAAGATAAATGTCATATTGAAGATAATAACTCAACCATAATATTTGAGGGAACTAGGAAAAAGAATATTTATATTCTTAGTATGAAAGTTTCAAATGATAACCTATGTCTTCTGGCAAATACAAGTGACCCTTGGATTTGGCATAAGAGATTTGGACATTTGAATTTCAAACTCTTATCTAGACTGTCAAAACATGATCTAGTAAGAGGTCTCCCTAAAATGAATTTTAAAGTAGATAGTTTATGTGATGCATGTCAATTAGGAAAGCTTAGAAAAAGTTCCTTTAAATTAAAAGATATGATTTCAACTTCAAAACCCCTTGAGTTACTTCATCTTGATTTATTTGGACCGTCTCAAATTCAGTCAATAAATCATAGTAAATATGTTTTTGTAATTGTAGATAATTATTCTAGATTTACATGGACAATATTTTTGAAACATAAAAGTGATACTTTTGAATGTTTTAAGAACTTTACAAAAAGGATTCAAAATCAATTATCTTTAAAAATTATAACTATTCGTAGTGATCACGGTTGAGAATTTGAAAATGAAAAGTTTGAGGAATTCTGCAATAAGAAGGGAATAACTCACAATTTCTCATTTCCAAGAACTTCACAACAAAACGGAGTAGTTGAGCGTAAAATAGAACGATACAAGAGTGTGCGAGAACTATGATTTCAGATAGTAATTTACCAAAACACTTTTGGGAAGAAGCTGTTGCTACCGCCTGTTATATTTTGAATAGAATTTTAATTAGACCTTTAACTGATAAGACACCTTATGAACTTCTTCATGGAAAGAAACCTATGGTATCATACATCAGAATTTTTGGAAGTAAATGCTTTATTTTAAATACAAAAGATAATTTGATCCTAAACCCGACAAAGGAATCTTTATTGGATATTCTAATAGAAGTAAAGCTTATAGAGTTTTTAATTTAAGATCTAACACCATCGAAGAAACAATGCATGTTTCGTTTGATGAAAATTTAAAAGATTTTGAAATTACAAATGATAAAGAAGATTTTTCGAAAGATGTAGATCAAAAGTTGTATAGAGGAATGATCGGATCATTGCTCTATATCACTGCTAGTAGACCTGATATCATGCATAGTGTATGTCTCTGTGCAAGATATCAATCTCATCCTAAAGAAACTCACTTAAAAGCTGTAAAACGTATCATAATATATATTAAACACACCTCTGATTATGGCTTATTTTATCCTATAAATGATTCATTTGATTTAATATCATACTGTGATGCTGACTATGCTGGATGTAAATCAGACCGAAAAAGTACAAGTGGAACTTGTCACTTTTTGGGACATTCTCTGGTTTCCTGGTTTAGTAAAAAGCAAAGTACAGTTTCTCTATCAACAACTGAAGCAGAGTATATTTCTGCTGCTTTGGCTTGTTCTCAAGTAATATATATGCAACAAACCTTGAGAGATTTTGGATTAAATATCTCAAAATCGCCAATTTATTATGATAATACTAGTGCAATAAATTTATCTGAAAATCCTACTCATCATGCTCGAACTAAACATATTGACATTCGACATCATTTTCTTAGAGAAAATATAACTAAAGAAGTAATTACTCTCGAATATATAAACTCTGAGAATCAAATCGCTGATATCTTAACAAAACCATTAAATGAATCTATATTTACTAAATTAAGAAGAGAATTAGGTATTTGTTCTATAACTGAAATATAAAATATAAATAAAAAGTATAATTAATAATTAATATTAAAATAAATCATAGAGTTAAAATATAAGGACCATGTCGACATCCCCTAGGAAGACATGTCGACATGTAACGTTTCTATTTTTTTTAAAATTTTCCCACCAAAATTCAAAAATTTAGTTATATATTCTTCTCTATTTCGAATTCTTATTCATTCTCTCTGTTTTCTCTTCATTTTCTATTCTAAAATATATAAAATAATGGCATCTTCCTCTAAATCAAACATAAAATCAACTTTCTCATTCCCCTCTCCTACTTCTGGTCCATTTCAATACACTACTCTCGCACGTGTAACTAAATTGGAGGAGTCTATGAAGGATACTCTTCAGATGTTGACTGAAATTCAAGTGACTCAACTTCGTATGGCGAAAGAGCAAGAGAGGCAAGGCAAGATTCTTAGGAATTTACAAAAATTCCTAATGGATAACCAGGCCAACCCTATCTTGATCGATGAAGACTCTTCACTCAAACAAGAACATGAGGTCAGCGACGAAGAAGAAGAAGAACCAATGGAAGAAGCACACGAGGAGGATGATGACCAAGCAGTATGCGTTGGAGAAGTGTGTGTCGACAAAAATGGGAATCTTGTTGAACAACGTGGAAATTTCTGTTTCCACTATCCAAACTGTTCAATTCATAAATCTCCTATGTTCAGAAACACACATTAGTTTCTTCTCTTTCTTTTCATTTTATTTATGTTTTTATGTTTTTCAAACGCAAATGTAAATACAACCATACTCGTAATAAATAAACTCGTGTTCTTATATGTGTTGGTATTATTGTGAATTCTTAGTTAGGATAGTTAATAGTTTAGGATTATATTTTAGTTAAGTATTGATTATGTATGATAACACTATCATTATAATCACAAGTAATGTAGTCTTAGTTTCAGGGGGAGTTATATAGTTTGGAGTTATCTAGTTTAGAGTAAGTTTTTGTTGATGACAAAGGGGGAGAAATATAAAATAGGGTAGTTAGGCATAGATTAAGGGGGAGTTGTTAGTTTTAGGGGGAGTTATTAGGATAGAAGTGATATTTTATAAACAAAGGTTGTCATCATCAAAAAGGGGGAGATTTTTAGTCCATGAGATGATGGTTTTGATGACAACAACCTTATAATAGATTATAAAATATAAATACTAACATTACAAGTTTAGATATATATGTATATGCAGGATCTAACCATGCAGGTATCAAGAATGAAGACTGTACAGTATAAAGATTCAAGATATAGAGATAGAAGACTCATGAGTATCAAGAATTTTAAGAGTTCAAGTTTCCAAGATAAGTTATATAGTTAGGAATATTGTTAAAACTCATAGAAAGGCACTGACATCTTAAAATCTATTTTATTCGTGGAATGGAATCCACTTCGTGCTCGTTAAAGGGATGGAACCCTAAGTAGGATGGAACCTACGAAAAATCTACTGGAACATCTTTTTGTATCCACTTACTTTTATTTCAAAATGATTTTACAAAATTATCTTGTTTTCAAAATGATTTCAAAACTTTCCTTCTAAAAAGATTCAAAACTCTCTATCCTGATTTTAAATAATTTTAGCCTCAAAAACATCTTTAATTTCAAAGTCAAATTACTCCTGATTTTAAACTATCTTTTCAAATAATATATTTAACTTTTAAATTATTTATACTTTGATTCAAATTATAGTTAAATAATATGTATATATTGTTCTTTATATTTACTTATGAATTTCAACTAAAGTCAAGTATATTTATAAAGTTTAAAATAGTTTTTATATAAGATAAATGTTATTTTCAAAGAAATTCAAAACATCAAAAAAGGCTGTGGGATGTCGACATGCCCATAGGCACCATGTCGACATGGTGACAGTTGAGTTCAAAATTTAAATTTCAAAAGAAGTGTCTATTCGCCATAACTCTTTACGAATGGATATGACTGTTGTTCTTCTATAAATAGGGGTCAGTTTCAACGAATTTTTAATCACTTTTCTCTGATTTAACTTCTCTTCTTCTTCTCCACTTTCTTATTTACAAATTACACCATTACTCTGCCGAAATCAATATCGAATCTAACTAGATAATTTCTGGTTTTGATTCTCTCCACTATCTCTACAAGATCCAAGTGCTAATCTGAGTTATAGACTTTTTGTAATCAATCGAGCGAGAGAAGGTGTGATTGTAGCCCTGGAAATCAATTGGGTGAACTTGTTGCCCCGGAAATCAAGTATCTCTACCTAGAGGATTGTTATTCTGGAGGGTGTACCTCGTAGCCTTGAAACCGAGGGTTGTAATTGTTGAATTGAGTTTGAAAGGAAATCCGTACTTGTGTTGCGGGACTGGATGTAGGGTAACTCCGAACCAGTATAAAATCCGGTGTGTTCTTTCCTTTACTGCTTTTACTTTATATTTGCATCTGTGTTTGAATCTGTGTTCATATCTGTGTCTGATTAGTGTATACATTGTTAACAAAGTAAGATAAACTCAAAAAGATTAACAGATTTCTTAAAACACTATTCACCCCCCCTCTAGTGTTAATTCTAGCCTTAAGTTCCTTAATCCGCATTTCTCGCATTGAGATTATTCATCTTTTTGTATTTCAGAAATTTCCTAAAATTCCTGGTCATAAATGCTATCTCTTCATCATTATCACTGTTTGAGTCTGATCTGTCGGTTAATGCATTGAATGCCATTGATTTCTTTTCAGATGCTTTGCTTTCTCTTCTCCCGGTCATTTGGACTTCAAACGACATTAGATTTCCAATCAATTCTTCTATCTTTAAAGTAATGATGTCATTTGCCTATTCAATTGCAAGTGTCTTTTGATCCCATTCTGGAGTGAGAGAATTTAAAAAAAAATTGACTTGATCTTCTTCTGAAAATTCCTTTCCCAAGGATATTAAAGAATGCACAATATCTTGAAATCGACTATACATATCTGAAATAGACTCATTAGTATTCATTTTAAAAACCTGAAACTGATTTGTGAGAATGGAAATTTTGGTCTGTTTAACTTTGCTTGTTCCTTCGTGAGTCACTTGCAAAGTTTTCCAGATTTCATATGCAGACTTACAAACTGACACTCTATTAAATTCATTTCTATCAAGTGAACAAAACAGAATATTCATTGCTTTAGAAATATTTTGTGCAACAGTCTTTTGCTCAGTGGTCCACTGTGCAAAATTAGTTGTGGGTTCAGAATATTCAGTTTGTGTAATATTCCAAGTATCTAATCCTATAGATTGTAAATATATTTTCATCCTACATGCCCAATATGCATAGTTACTACCATTAAAAAGTGGTGGTCTGGCAGTAGACTGACCTTCTACGAATGAACTAGTGACAGGGATACTAGTGTTAATAACAGTACCAGTGTTGGTAGCCATTTTGAAAACATTTCAAAATTCAGATTATGAAACTTTTGAAAACCTTGCTCCGATACCAAATGTGAGGAATGCGGAATATGGATCTTAAGGCTAGAAATAACACTAGAGGGGGGGTGAATAGTGTTATTAAGAAATTACTAAATCTTTTTGAGTTATTGTTGATTTGTACACAAATGTATGCAATATTCAGACATAGATATAATAACAGAAACAAACACAGATGCAGAAAAAAAGTAAATGCAGTAAAGGAAAGAACACACCGGATTTTATACTGGTTCTAAGTTACCCTACATCCAGTCCCGCACAACTAAGTACATATTTCCTTTCAAAAGCAATTCAACAATTACAACCCTCGGTTTCAAGGCTACGAGGTACACCCTCCAGAATCACAATCCTCTGGGTAGAGATACTTGATTTCCGGGGCAACAAGTTCACCCAATTGATTTCCAAGGCTACAATCACACATTTTCTCGCTTGATTGATTTCCAAGGCTACAATCACACCTTTTATCGCTAGATAGATTACAAAGAAGCCTATAACTCTGAATAGCACTTGGATCTTGTTGAGATAGTGATAGAGAATCAAATCAGAGATAATCTAGTTAGATTCAATGTTGATTTCGACAGAGTGGTGATAGGATTTTGAATAAGAAAATGTGGAATAAGAAGAGAAGTGAAAAACCAGAAAAACTGATATAAAATTCGTTGATACTAACCCTTATTTATAGAAGAACAACAATCATGTCCATTCATGAAAGGTTATGGCGAATAGACACTTCTTTTGAAATTCAAATTTTGAAACTAACTGACACTATGTCGACATGGGTACTAGGGCATGTCGACATCCCAAAGGAAATTTTGATGTTTTGTTTTTCTTTGAAAATAACCTTTATCTTATATTAAAACTATTTTAAACTTTATAAATACACTTGACTATAGATAAAATACATAGATAAATATAGAGAACAATATATATATATATATAATTTTACTATAATTTTATATTTAAATCTAAGTATAAATATATTATAATTAAAAGATAGTTTAAAACAAACGAAGTTTAAAAACAAGAGTTTAAAAACAAAGAATATTTTAAGGCTAAAACATCTTTTTGAAAATCATTTGAAAAGATAATTTTTACGGCTAAAACATTTTGAAAAGCAATTTTGAAAATCATTCTGAAGTTGTTTTGAAAATCATTTTGAAGTAGTTTTGCAAGCTTCTTCCTGCAGAATATCTCATCATGTCAGGACTCGAGAACTTGTACAAAACCAGGATGTTCGTGGGTTTGTAAGCCACTTGTCGTAGGTTTGTAAGCTACTTGTCGTGGATTTGTAAGCCACTAAAAAGGTAGAAATGGGTTCCATCCCAAAAGAAAAATGGAGTGAAGATTTCAGTGCTATTGTGAAGTTTTAACATAATTCTAGACTCAATACTTATCTTGAAATCTTGGACTCTTGATAATCTTGATACTCATGAGTCTTCAATCTTGATATCTTGAATCTCTATATTGTACAGTCTTCATTCTTGGTACCTGCATGGTTAAATCCTGCATATACATATATATCTAAACTATAATGTTAGTATTTATATTTTATAATCTTATTCCAAGGTTGTTGTCACAAAACCATCAACTCATGGACTAACAGTATACATAATAAATTGACACACTTATGGCTCTTAGCCTTCACACTCTGAGCATGCATCACCATAAATATAATACCCCATATACTTAACCCTGATAGAGTGACATTTACTTCCAATAGATAATCAAATAAATATCATAACAACGTCCCATACCACTGCTTGATACTCAAACGTTTATTCACTACTCATAAACTGCACTCAATCTCCTAATATTCTATATAACGAGTCCGATAAATAACCGATGAAATATTATCAAATGCCCCATCTCAAATGGTATTATAACTCCATTTATTTAGATTTCTCATCACACAAAATTAGAAATCATCACAAAATCACATAGAAGGATGTCATCATCACATCATACCAAATCACCAAACAACTCAATATCAACGGTGAATCACTGATATAATCCTATTCAATATACAAATGAAGAATGATATGAAAAGTAACATAAAATAAATTATTCAAATAAATAAACATAACAACCAACAATTCAATATTTTATAATGAATCATTTATAACAAATAATCTTAAATAACAAAAAAATGCTTAGAAATAAATACTAAAGATAACACTTCCAAAATTATATTTAACCAAATTTAAATTAGATTTTGTTAATAGAAATTTCCATTTAATGAATAATCACAATCTTACCTATTTTACTCTAAAAATATTAATTTATAAAACTTCCAATTTATTGAATCGAAAAATAAAATTTACTTATCGCTTTTAAAAATATCATTTCATAACCATCCTTTAAATATTTTACAATCAACATTGAATGAATAAAAATAAAAATATTCTAAAATTTAACTAATATGGTCAAATCCCAAAATTCATCATTTTTAAGTCTTTATATTTATGTATTTTCCAAAACCTCAAAAATCACTTTACACATCAAAAATAATTATAGAAACTATTTCATAATTTTCTATAACTAAATATTAATTTAAAATAAATTATAAATCTAAAAAATAATTCTTTTCATTTCAAACTATAATTTATAATTTAAAGCCTTCACTTTATTTTACAACGGTTAGAAATAAATTATTTTCAAAAAGACTTTTATATCCAAATTAATTTTCAAGAAATCATTTTATTTCCAAACAATTTTATTTATTTACAAATATACTTCAATTTAATTTATACCAAAAATAATTCGATGCTTCCTAAAATATTTTAAAATCGAAAAATTAATCCAGTGTCCAAAAATTATGAATTATTGAGCAAAATAATCCAAAATCATCAACGATCACAAATATAAATTTTTATTACGTAGCCAAGTCAAATTATATTAAATTTTGGCCATCGATACACTGTGCACATGATATAAATAAACTACACAAATTAGAATGCAAACGAACAACATCTTCTTCGCATTTCAGACATCCAACAAACACAAAACACCACTATCAAGCACTAAATAACATCCAATATCACAACAATCAATCAATCAATCATTCCAAACAAGTATTTCAAGCAAGCAATATAATTGGTAATGGGATAATTATATGTATATGAAGCATTTGATAATCTAGACATAGTTGTGAGTGATAAAAACTCAAGTAAATGATGCACGAATTACTGAATTAGTGACTGCCATCGACACACGAGATTCATCCTATAACTCCATGCACATTGATAGCCCACACATCAACGCTTTAACCTGATACTCATGCACGCACCACCTCAGCCTTTATTGCCTCAATCAACGGCAGACACCATCGTTGCGTCAATCATCTCGCAGCCCAAATCGAATGCTAAACCCTACGTGGCAACTCCAGTTCTCATCATCCTAGGTTGCGAACTATCACTTCATCGCTTGACCAAGTTGCACGCATTAGCTCCAAAATGGTGAGCCCCTGAACTAAATCGACCTCCACTTGTCATGCGTGCTCTTCCATGGCGATGCTCCTTTCTAACCGACATCGAAGTCGCGCGTCGTCGCCTTGGCCTGGTCGAGATGTCACGCGCCTCTTTTTTTCTTTGATTGCATGCATATGTTTTGGAAATTTGGGCTCCATTTAAATGAAGGGGAAAGGATTCAGGCCAATGAAAGAAGGCAACCAAGAAGTATCTAGAGAAAGAAAGAAAAGTAGTAAATTAAAATATGCTTTTGGCTGGTTGCATTGGGATTTAGTTTAATTCACTACAAGAAATTTTATTTTTTGTGGCACTCAAAAAACGCTACAAAAATTTTTGGTAGCGTTTTGATAAATGCCGCGAGAAAACATGCGACTAAAAATTCATGATTTTTTGTTGCATTTATTTTAACGCCACTATAAATGCATTTTTGGCAGCGTTTTTCAAACGCCACCATAAATCTTTTTGTAGCATTTAAAAAACGCCACTAAAAGATTTTTTGACGCTACTAATAGAATTTCCAACTTTACCCCTGTTTTACGGTTGCATTTACTCAACGCCACTATATATATTTCGATAGCGTTTTTGAAACGCTACTAAAAGTTGTTTATTATTTTACACCATTTTTTCATGCTATTATTTCCTGTTAATGGTCTATTTTAATTCTATTATATCAATCAACAATCACTCACATAATCATCATATTCAAATAAGTTAAAAAACACATTAACCATATAATCAAATAAAATATCCATAACCATTCCAATACAATAGTTTTTTGATAAAATGACCTCACATATAATAACCATTCATATACAAATTTACACACCTAGTACTAATAAAATGTTATACCAAACTGGTGCTAACAAAACACTTGATTACCCATAATTCTTTGTTGCATGCACAAGTGAAAGCTAGCACCATAAAAGTCCAACCTTGCTCTCTTCGGAAATCCAATGCCTGCACAAGTAACATATAGTCAAACAATTATGTTATTTCGTAGGACTTCAAATCTAATATCAAATATCTACAACATTGTACGAGTATATCATATTATAAATAATGTCATATAAATAATCAAAGTTATAAACGAAATTAAATAAATAAAGTCCAATCTTATAGTTATATATAAAATGTTGCTAAATTAGTTATATTATTATTATTTATAAATTTTAGCTAACTTAAACTTGGTTAATTTTATAAAACTTGTTTAATTTTAACAAAGCCTAGTTAATTTTTATTAACTTGGTTAACTTAATTTATTATTATTATTCAAACTCAGTTAACTTAATTATATTATTATTATTATAAACTTAGTTAAATTTTATAAACTAAGTTAATTTATCATCATCATCATCGTTATTTATAAATCTTTGTTAAATTAGTTATATTATTATTATTTATAAAATATTGTTAACTTAAACTTAGTTAATTTTAACAAAACTTAGTTAATTTTTATTAACTTGGTTAAATTAGTTAATTTATTATTATTATTAGTAAAACTCGGTTAATTTAATTATATTATTATTATTATAAACTTAGTTAATTTTTATAAACATACTTAATTCTTCGTCATCATCATAATCATTGTTATTATTTATAAAACTTTGTTAAAATAGTTATATTATTATTATTTATAAATTTTAGTTAACTTAAACTTAGTTAATTTTATAAAATTTATTTTAATTTTAACAATCATCATTATATATCTATATGTTTGCTCAGCATGGTATACAATTTTTTAACTCTTATAAGTCACTGTACTAAAGTGGCACACATAATGATGTGTCTGAGATAAGGTTATTCTGCACTATTTAAGCCGAGCATTTACATAATAATGAACACCAACTAAAAGTTACTCCTAGGTAAAATGTTCATTCAATGTAACTTTTAAAAACTGCAGCATGAAGAGAAATTATCTAACGATGCACGTATTCTTTGGAAGGTAATCTGAATATGCAGAAGGTAGTAAGAAGTAAAACATCACCTTCTTAATTATCTTATGCTGCACATATTCTTTTGAAGGACCTTCACAAGAAAAGGATACAGTTAGTTTAGAAAAGGATTCTGTAGTAACAGGAATGAAAAATATTGGTGTTTGCTATTAATATTAAAAAATTAGAGGAAAAAAGGAGAAAGAACATCCACCTAAACTGCCAACCCTTTAAACACTTATAAGATGGTTGATGTACAATGCTTATACTAGGACTTATAGAATGAGGTAATGTTGAACACCTTCAACCGATAAGCATCCACTCTATATATATCATGAACCGATTTTAGTATATTGAACCTTTGATGCCAAACCAATCTTGATACAGTACTTCCCCTGCATCATCATTACAATTGCTGACATGAGTGAAACAGAAATTTTGGGAATAATGTATAGAAACAACTAAATATACTCACGACCAACATCAAGATAGCTTCAACCATTGTGCATGTAGGTAGCTGTGCAATAATATCAAGGATGCCTTCAGATATCCATGATTTAACATGAATCGATACATTTACGAGCTGTAGATGACAAAAATTGACAAAACAAACAACTAGCAAGAAGATTAGAGAACAAAATTATTCTTTATGGAATCAAATATTAACTTAAATTGGCCTCCTGGAAAGATTTATAAGACGATATGTGGGGTCGCTAAGGCTTTCCCACGGCAGACCCTACCAAATAGATTCCAATTCCATCTTTCCGAGAAAGAAGATCAAAACGGGCTTTTTCGGTGTGGAAGATAAAGTCAAGATTTGGGTAATCGAGTACCTGGTGAATGTAACCACGAAATAGTTTTCTTAACTCTTTGAACAAATCTTTTGAGAGAACCAGTTTTCTTTTTTGAGAACTTATCTTAATGGAAAACCTTTTACCCATCACATTGAATGAGACTACAGAAATAATAGAGAGAATTAAACCAACTGAATTTTACCTGAGTAAATAGATCGGTCAAATATGCTAGGACTTAGGAGGTTCTCCTTAGCATCTCCCGTATTCTTGTTATTTGCACAATATTCTAAAAGTTGGTCTCGGAAAGGAGCACAAAAACACCGTTCCTGCAAAAATAGACAAAAAAATAGTTCTGGCTAGGTATCTAATGCCATGTGAAATAATTAACAACATCCCAATGTCAAGTTTGCATCTGTACTATCTGGTTGAAAGTAAGGACATACCAAATTAAAATAAAGGTGCAAAACCAGGTTGAATATATGATGAAATTTTCGAAAATTGTTCTGTAATCACAGGTTTTATTGGGAAGAAGAAAGAATTGTTTACCAGTAGTTTACGGTCTACCATACCTAAAAACACAAAATAGAAGTCCATTCTGTAATCCCAATGTCCGTTGCTTTAACCCTCGACTTATTCTTTTGCTCTAACTATCAGGTATGAGTACAACAATATCAGACCTAGTAACAGATGCTTGATAGATTGAATAGAACAATAAAGAATCTTGAATTTTTATAGTAAGGATGCTTCAATCCGAGTCTTCCCCCTTCATTTCTCTCGAGTTCTTTTGAAGCTGGGGTCGGCTATTCATTGTCTGCTTGTACAGATAAAGATGATCTGGTTCGACGCTGCCTGTCCTACTTGAAAGAGGCTTCTTCGCTGCTAATTGTGATTATACCATGGACCGACGGTTTAACAGTCAAACAACTGAACCTATATAATGCAAAATAGGTATATTAATCAAGCTTTATAAAGCAAGAAAAATAATGAAAAGTCAAGGTTCAATAATTCAAAATTATGGAATTGGTTATGTCCTTTTGAAAAAGATCTGTAATATAAAAGTACCTGTGCTTTTGAAGCTAATACTAAACGTAGCTTCAACTGATGTTGGGTTTTTACGACTGGGTAAATCAATTTTGAAAGAGAAAAAACATAGCATGCTAACTTATTGAGCTACCTATGAAGAAAACTTAGCATAGTTAACTATAATACAGTGAGTACAAACTAATGTGAACATATTTTTCAGCTGCATAATTTGAACTCTAATAGTTACATCATATATTAAATCTACTAAAAGTGCAAAAAAAAGGTCGCAGTTGCTTTAGTATTTTTTTAAAAGTTGATTGTATATCTCATAGCATTAAAAGGACAAAGATGATCAATAGGTATAATATTGATAATATAATAATTATTATTATATTTTTGTGAATCAAGTTTGATCAAAATATAAAACTTTCTAACCTAGGACTGTATCAAATTTATGGTCAATTAGTATAGTATTATGTGAACTAAAATTTGATCTATAGTAATTGCAAAAATTGTGGGAAAAAGGAAAAAAACTCACAGTAGGACATGGTGGTCGAAGGCATCTCCAGTGAGTGGAGGTAATAATCAGGTGGAGTGATTGATAGTCAAATGGATTATATTTGGTCATCAAGCTTTGTTCTTTTGCAATCAGGAATATGCACATGAGATACACATCCGAACACTCGAAAATGAACCACTGATGGTTTGAATCCACTCCAAGCATCTTCTGGAGTTTTATTCTTTACTGCAAGAGTTGGACTGCGATTAAGAACATGAACTACCCAGTTTACAGCTTCAGGCCAAAATGCTTAAGGAATTTTTTTCTCCGTATGCATACTACGAACCATATTTATTATGGTTCCATTCTTCCTCTCTGCAACACCATTTTGTTGAGGGCTATATGTTGTTGTTAATTGTCCTTGAATAGCATTCTCACTGCAATAGTTATTAAATTCGTTTGATGTAAACTCACCACCACGCAGCAGTACGAAGGCTTTTAATACTAAGACTGGATTCTTTTTCAACATGAGGTTTAAATCTCTTGATAGGTATTAAATGCTTTTGACTTTCAACTAAAAAATAAACCCAAACTTTACGGCTATAGTCATCAACAAAAGTAATCATGTACCTTTTGTTGCTGTTTGACATGGGACTGATTGGTGTGCATATATCAGAATGCATTAGCTCAAGGATTCGAGAAGCTCTCCATGTACTTGCCTTAGGAAATAGGTCCCTTGTTGCTTTCCTACCAAACAGCCTTCACCTATCTTTGATGAAGTGTTGAGATGAGGCAATCCGCTAACCATTCCCTTTTGTTGAAGAAGTTTCAATCCGCCAAAGCTAAGGTGGCAAGAATAAAAATAAAACCATAGTTTTGGTTTTTCATCAGTAGGAACGAAACAGTATTGGAATAAAAATAAGGCAAAGAAGCAAACGGATAGAACATCAACGAAAACTATAACCCAATAGCAAACAAACAATTTCACATAGGACGAAAAATCAAAACAGTACTTGAAACAGTAGCGAAGAAGACAATAGTTTAATAGAGAGAACGACAACAACGCACCTGAAACGCAGCAGATCAAATCCTGTGTATTATTATGGAAATTGAAATCAGCAGATAAAAAGGGGTAATGTAATTTGGCAGTATGGATTGATGCTTACCTCAGCGGTAGAAAGCAAGGGCGATGGCGATAGAGCGGAGCAGGCCACCAAATGAGGTAAATGCTTCCTCACCTGCTACCAAGCAGCCATCCTCATCTCTACCCATAAACACTATTTCAGACTTCCCTGGCAGAATACTATCTCCTCTTTCATCCTCATCAAAGCTGTTGCTTGTATGAGCAACAAAACAAACCGCCTCCCTTGATTTGGAACAGTGCTTAGAAGCATTCACAAAATCAGAACTGATGCTCCAGTTTTCAGTAAAAAGAAAGAGCACTATAATTATCAACTATCATATAGTCGAAAGTACCACGCTTTGAACCACAATCTGCCTGCTGACAAACTACTACACAGGGGTCAAGAAACATTTCATCTAAGGGTTATCTGGCATGTCATCTACTGTACGTTGAGCAACCAAAGAAATGTCAAGCACGCTTCTCCTGGAATGGAAACTCTTTGCTGACCTCGTTGGACTTTGTTTGGGAACTGTTGAGATGCAATTTTTCATATGCGGAGAACAAAGCTTCAAGCTTTTTGATTAAAGAAGCCTCGGCTGATGGCGGTACTTGAGTTTTGATAAAAGTTTGGAGTTCAAGGTATCTTAGGCAGAAGTCGAAATGGAAATTGGCAAGGGACGAGAGCGTTGTTGATGAGGGGGAGCTGGATTTTGAAGCAGATTTGGTGCACAGAGGACACAAAATCCTCTTACGGCCTAGTCCACCAAGGCAAAAGCATCGAAGAGGATCACGATAAACTGCAACGCGGTGATCTGTGCCCTCATAGCGGAAGCATAGAGCCGGTGAGGGGAATTTGAGGGATTTGGGGACGAAGACGAGGGCTCTGAGGGATTGGAAGACAGAGACTTCTTTTTGTTCCCATCGCAATTTTGAGAGGGGAAAAAAAGTGGTGTGATCGGAAATTTGAGCGGCCACGAAAAATTTTAGCAAAAAATCGGAGAATAATTGGCGGGACCAATTAGCAGCCTTTCATCGTTTCATTTTATATTCTAAAATGACCAACGGTGCATATGCCTGAAACGCAACCAACTAATGCAACCAAAAACAAGTTTTCTTGTAGTGATTCTATTATTTTTAACTATTTTCTTATGCATTTAAATTTTTACTTGTTTGCAAATTTATCCCAATCCAATTTAAATTAATTTACACTTTGTTATCCAGGTTTTTAACCCCACAGAAACCGATAGAAAAAAAAAGCTAAGATAATGACTGGAATCGACGAAGCCGAGAGATCAGCATTCCTTTAGTCCAGCCGACGACTAAATGTAAACAGCTAGTGACTTGCCATCAAAACGTAGCAACAACGATAAAAGGCTATGAAAACATTTCCAATCCCAGACTCCAGAAAAATCCTAAGTGGTTAGATCATCAGAGACCCGTGCTTCTCCTCGAACCTTTCAAACGAACTAGATATGGAACACACTACCAAAAAGAGGCAAGACATTGGTTCGCAAAACGAACCAAGGCTATGGGTCACCAGCGACCCATGGTTTTGACTCGTTTTGCGAGCCAAAGTCCCCCTAGGTCGCCTGTAACCTACTTGCGAGCTGATGAAGACAGGACTGGCCCAGAAGCTCTCTGACCGCTATAAATACCATCCCACTTACAATATAAAGGGGATCTTCTCCAGACTGGTTGCTGAAGCTCTGCTGGAATTATTCTTCACTCTCTATCTCCGCCACAACAATCTCCAAAGGAATTCACTGTGATTCTCCAGTGGATTCCAGCTCTGGGGATTCAATCTAGCTAGGAAATAATCAAAGCTTGTAATCAAACAACTCTTGTAACAACAATCAGTCTATAGTAAAGATATAAAGTGGACGTAGGCTTCATTAACAGCTGAACCACTATAAAAATTCTCTGTCTTCTTTCTTTTACTGTTCTATTTCTATACCTGTTATCTGTGATATTGCTCTGTCAGAACAGGGCTAGTGCTTTTAAACTTAAACCAGGGTGTTGGTCCATTTTTTTGGTCAACATTTTGGTGCTTTCACTGAGAACCCAACTCAGGCTCCAGATCTAGCCTCTACTTTGGATTTCATAGGTCCAGAAGTTAGATCCCCGGTCTTTGCTCGAAGAAATCACTGTTTTAGAATCAATGGCTCCCGGAAGAAGAAAAACTGCCATTGGGAGATCCATAGGGGCATCAATAGCTGTAGAAGGTGTTAGTTTCCAGCAAGCTGAAGTAAATGGTGCTAACTTAGGAAATCAAGCACCAGGGTCCTCTGGTCAACATGAAGTTGTCACCAGGGATGAGTTGAATAAGATGGCTGAAGAGATCAACCAGAGAATGGAAAATGGCCAAAAGGCTCTAATGGATAAACTCAACGTTCTGATAACCCTATAGTCAAACCCCGCTCCAAGGGCTATGCTTGAACCAGCAACTGCTATAGAACAGGAAAATTCCTCTGTTCCCAGCCTGCATAGAAGAAATGGAAAGCAGCCACTAACAAAGGTAACAACAGGATGTAACTTAGAGGAGAATGAGAATACGCCACTTGATGTCAGGTAACCAAACTTGAATCTGAATTAGGGGGCAAAAACCCTACAGGAAGATGTAGCTGTAAATCTCTCTGACTCAAAGGATGGAGAGCAAGGCAATCAGATGGAAGAGAATGACAATGCGTTTGATGATGTTAGAAACGTCCAGACCGCCCCCAGTCAGACCAAGTGCAAGCCAACGGGGTCCCGTGGGAGTGGTTCTCTTGAAGACAGGAGAGCCTAGGCTTCAGTCCACGCGCCAAGACCATTTGTAGAGTCAAACGCTTAGTGTAGTGACTAATTGCCACCCCAAGACTACCGGACATCAGAGTCGTACATAGCAGACATGGTCAAACGACTGATGGGCGAAAGTAAAAGCCGAAAAGATGATGAGTGGGGATCTGCCCCTAGTCGGACCCATTTTTCCAACAAAATCTTGAATGAAAGATACCCAGACAAATTCACTATGCCAACTATTCCCTCCTACGACGGAACAAAGGACCCAAAGCCTCATTTGTACAAGTATAGCTGGTATATGGATGGAGCCAATGTTCCATAGGCTGTTCGTTGCCGGTGTTTTCCTATTTTTCTAAAAGGAGTGGCGTCTATGTGGTTCACCAGACTCCCTCCAAGATCTATTTCCACCTTTGATCAACTTGCGATGAAATTCCTAGACCAGTTCGGGCTCTACACCGCGCAACCAAAGGACGTCATGTCCCTATCCGGGTTGGTCCAGGGACGCAACGAATCACTGAAATCCTTCATGAACCGATTTAACACCACGGTGATAGAAGTAAGCAACCCCAATGAAGATATGGTTTTCATGGCGTTAGTCCGCACTATCCATCTGGAAATGAAGTTCGGGAAATGGATCAAGATGAAGCAACCTACTAACAGGAAAGACTTCAATTGCCAAGCAAGCCAGTACTTGAGGTTGGAGGAAGCGTAGGAGCTGAAAAGAAAGGCTGCTGGTGTACAACAGATGAACACCGAACAAAATGGCATGACGGAAAATCAAAGCACACGCGATCCTGGAAATAATCAGTGAGTCGTAGGGAAGAGCGAGGATCAGAAGAGAAGAAACTGGAACTCCGACAAGAGGAACAGTGGTGGCAGCAACAAGAGATTTAGAGAGTTTAGACAGGGAGACTATACCCCCCCTGAATGACACTCCGAAGAATATTTATCTCACAACACAAGAAACTGAAGAGTATAAGAAACCTCTCAGAAAGGAGGCAGTGGAACAACAAAAGCGCTCAGGAAAATACTGCCGCTTCCATGAGACACACGGGCACAATATAAACGAATGCTGCCACCTTAAGGACCTCATCGAAGGATTAATCTGAGACAACAAACTTCAATAATATGTGAAAAAGCCACAAAACCCGTTCAAGCCATGGTTCCTTAACCTCCTAGAGAGCAAAGGAATCAAGCTGGAACTCCCTCAACTTCCTAGAGAGCAAAGGAATCAAGCTGGAACTAGCGAAGAAGGGTCAAAACGAATTGACCAAAGGCTTATTACCAGAACAATATCTGGGGGACCACATCCCGTGCAAAGAAGTTGGGGAGAGATGGAGCGATATCCGAGTTCATTGAAGCATGCCCCGAAGGAATCATGTTTAGCAATAGATGATGAAACTTCAGTCAAGCTGCAAAAGGTTTTGAACGATGACATAGTGTTCCGCAATCGGGACACCGAAGGGATTGAAGCTCCAACTCTTGATCCAATGGTCGTGACAGTAGGAATCAAGCCTGCCGTAGTCCAGCGAGTGCTGGTTGATAATGGAAGTTCAATTGATATACTTTTCAAGCGTACCTTCGATCAGATGAAGATTGGCATGAAGAGCGTATCTACGTGTCAAACGAAGATTCAGAGGTTTACCGAAGAACCCAAACAACCGGTGGGGACAATCGACCTACTGGTAGAGCTTGGAGAGGGCGAGCGAAGGGTCACCCTCATGCAGACTTTAGTGATCGTGGATGAAATGTCAGCATACAATGCATTCTTAGGGTGTCCCACATTAGCTGATTTCAGCATAGCATTGGCCCAATGGTGCCTTACGATGAAGTTCCCTACCGAGCATGGAGTTGGAATAGTGAAAGGAGATCAAAGCATCGCCCGGGAATGCTACATCGCGGAGTTGCGCAAATCAAGAAGAAAGGAAAGGATATGCGGAAAACACTCCACATCCGTGAGCCCTCCGAATAGCAACTACAGAACCACCCCTGGCTTGGGGACCATAGTCGATTCGACAAGGTTTTGGACCCTAGGAAGAAGAGCTCAGGGGAGGATCGGGCAGCACCGGCAGAGTTGACGGTGTCTGTCCCAGTTTGTAGGATAACCCAACGCGAGTCCTGAAGATCGGGTCGCACCTTGGAAGCAAGATGCGGTCGGAACTAACTAAATTCCTTCGCGCCAATCTGGACATATTTGCCTGGACAAACTCCGATATGTGTGGGGTGTCACCTGAAATTATCTGCCATGCACTCAATATTGACCCCAGATTCACACCAGTGAAGCAGAAAAGGCATAGTCTTGGCCCTGAACTGTCCAAGGCATTGAGGGAGGAAGTAGATAAATTGGTGGCTAACGGCTTCATTCGAGATGCAACTTACCCTGAATGGGTATCGAATCCAGTCCTAGTCAAGAAGTCTAACGGAAAATTGTGAACTTGCATTGATTTCTCAGACCTCAACAAGGCCTGTCTGAAGGATAACTTCCCGCTCCCTAGAATTGATCAGCTCATGGATGGAACATCGGGACATGAGCTGTTGTCATTCATGGATGCATACTCAGCCTATAACCAGATCCTGATGCACGAACCAGACTAAGAGAACACCAGTTTCATCACCGATTTGGGACTGTACTACTACAGAGTAATGCTATTCGGTTTGAAGAATGCGGGGGAAACGTACCAAAGGCTTGTGAATACTATGTTCAAATGCCAGTAGGGAAGACTATGGAAGTTTATGTGGACAGTATGTTAGTCAAATCCCGAGTAGCCGCTAACCATCTAGACAATCTCGCTGAAATGTTCAAAATACTCCGCAAATATGGGATGAAGCTCAATCCGCTTAAGTGTCACTTCGGAGTAGCCTCTGGGAAATTCTTGGGGTTCGTAGTAAGTGCCCGGGGCATCGAAGCGAACCCAGAACAAATAACAGCATTTCGGGAAGTCCAAGCCCCTGAAAATAAGAAGGAACTTCAAAGCTTGAATGGGAAGGTCGCAGCACTAAGTCGATTCATCTCTAAAGCTACGAACAAGTGCATATCATTCTTCGATGCACTGAAGAAAGGGCGGAAGAACTTCGAACGGAGTGGAGCTTGCCAAACAGCTTTCGAGGAGCTGCTACGACACATGGAAGCTCCCCTGATTTTATCAAAGCCAGTGGATGGAGAAGACCTATTCATCTATTTAGCTATTTCCTCGCATGCACTAAGCGCGGCTCTCGTGCGGGAAGAAGCGAGAATCCAACGACCTGTGTACTACATTAGCAAACGATTAACTGGAGCTGAGAAGAATTACCCAAAGCTAGAAAAGTTGGTGTATTGCTTCTTGATCGCATCTCAGAAATTACGATCATACTTCCATGCTCATCCGATTAAAGTATTGACTGACCAACCCCAGAAGCAAGTTTTATACCGGCCAGAAACTTACAGACGACTACTTAAGTGGAATATAGAGTTGAGCCAATACAACATCACATACCATCCAAGGAAAGCAATCAATGAGCAAGCGTTGGCCGACTTCATTACCGAATTTACCATAAGGGACGACGAGTTAGAAGTTCAGTCGGAAGCAGGCATGCAATGGAAGCTCTTCGTCGATGGTGCATCAAACAACCTCTGTTCGAGAGCAGGAGTAGTGCTTGAAACCCCCGAGGGGCGAGCCATTAGCTATGCTTTACGCTTGGAATTCCCAGCAATGAATAACGAAGCAGAGTATGAAGCCTTGATCGCTGGACTAAAGGTTGTGAAGGAACTCGGGATAAAATCTATTCACATATACAACGACTCCTAGCCGGTCGTCTGTCAAGTGAAAGGGGAATACCAAGCGCGTGGAGAAAATCTCGCCCCGTACCTGTCCAAATTACAAGAGCTGTTAAGTGATATCGAGCACTACACCATAACTCACATCCCACGAGAGCAAAACACCAAAGTAGAATATTTGGCCAAGTTGGCAAGCTCCGGAGAAGCCCAGTCATTGGGATTGGTTCCGATTGAAACACTAACCAACCCAAGCATAGACGAAATGGATGTAGACTGGATTCTAGAGACCACCGTCGAGCCAAATACATGGATGACACCGATAAAGGACTATCTACTTGCAGGAACCCTACCAACTGACCGAAATCAACGAAAGAAGCTCCACTGCAAGGCACCAAGGTTCATGATACAGGATGGGATACTCTATCGGAGGGGATTCTCAATCCTTCTCCTTAGGTGTGTGACTGATGATAGGCACCACAAATCCTGAAGGAAGTACATGAAGGCGAATGCGGAGACCACACTTGGGGCAGACACTGGCAAAGAAAGTCCTTCGATACAGATAATTTTGGCCAAAAATAAATCGCGATGCCGTAGATTACGCCAGAAGATGCGATCGCTGTCAAAGATTCAGCAAAATTAAGAGAACTCCTTCAACGGAACTGACACAAATGCTCAGCCCATGACCATTCGCGATATGGGGGATCGATCTGATTGGTGTCCTTCCAATAGCTAAAGGAGGAGCCAAATATGCTATAATTGTCATAGATTATTTTACAAAATGGGCCAAAGCAGAACCGCTGGCCACTACAACCACAAAGAAAGTTATTAACTTTATCACTAAAACATCATTTGTAGGTTTGGTGTGCCGCAAAAAATCATCACCGACAATGGAACCCAATTCGAAAGTGCCGAGTTCAAAGACTTCTGCAGGCGCTTCCGAATCAAAAAAAATAAATCAAATGGGCAAGTAGAAGCAATAAACAAGATCATCAAATCCACCATCAAAAGGCGATTAACAAAAGCAAAAGGAAATTGGGTTGACAAACTTCCACTCGCACTATGGGCATACAGGACAACACATAAAGCGGCAACTGGCCACACTCCGTTCGCATTAGCATATGGTTTAGAAGTAATAATTCTTATTGAATTAGAAGTCCCATCGCACCGAAGGTAGAATTTTAATCAAGCACAAATTGAGCAACTCCTACTCAAATCGCTAGACATGGTCGATGAAAAAAGAGAAGAAGCAGAGTTGAGAATGGTTGCCCACCAAAAAAGGGTTGCACGATACTTCAACTCCAAAGTTCATTGTCAGATCTTCGAAGTTGGAGATCTTGTGCTCAAGCGAGTTTACCCTATTCGGAGGGCCTTCGGACCAAACTGGGAAGGACCATATGTCGTTGGACTTTCAAGCTGACAATCGTTGACGGGATCGCAATTCCCAGAGCCTGGAACAACGAATCACTCTGCCATTATTTCATTTAAAAGAAATTTTATGTATTTTCTATTTTTTAGCAAATAAGCCATCCCAGAAATGCCATGGCATTGTAAATGGGTAAAGAATCTGCCATACTTTTCTTAATAAAGTTTGCTTCTTGAACCATCCAAACCGTGTTCATAATAATTACCCGCCGAGTCGACGAAAGCAAATTGACTCAAACCGTTGGATCGGCGGAACCCGATCTTGGCCCTCTAAAAATCGGTGTTGCTCCGGTTGCATCGAGAAGTCCACAAATTCAAACTCCTCGCGTTGCTCGGAGATAGGCAACACGGATAAGCATGAAAAACAAACTCCTCGCGTTGCCCAAAGATAGGCAACGCCGAGGAGCACTCAAATTCAAACTCCTCGCGTTGCCCGGAGATAGGCAACGCCGAGGAGCACGAAAAACAAACTCCTCGCGTTGCCCGAAGATAGGCAATGCCAAGGAGCCTTAAAAGCCACGCACCTCATAAGCCGCACACTCAAATTCAAACTCCTCACGCTGCCCAGATATTGGCAATGCCAAGGAGCTTCAAAAGCCGCGCACCTCATAAGCCGCGCACTCAAATTCAAATTCCTCGTGCTGCCCGGAGATAGGCAACGCCAAGGAGCCTCAAAAGCCACACATCTCATAAGCCGCGCACTCAAATTCAAACTCCTCGCGCTGCCCGGAGATAGGCAATGCCAAGGAGCAGTAAAAGCCACGTATCTCATTAGCCGCATACCCAAATTTATACTCCTCGCGCTGCCCGGAGATAGGCAACGCCAAGGAGCATCCATAACTCTGGGCATTTCCCAGAGATAGGCAAAGCTAAGAGGCCTTGAAATCGAAACTCCTCGTGTTGCCTGGAGAGAGACAACGATGAAAACATCCAATCTTACACTACTTGCGTCGCCCGGAGACAGGCAACAACAAAGAGCACCGAATACTGTGCACAACACAAGCAGTGCACAAAATTCCAAAATAATAGCCCCTCACATGACCGAAGATGGGCGACGCCAAGGAGCGTGAGAAACTCCCCGCATACAGTCAGGAATAATTGGTGCTAGAAGGACGGCCCTCAAAGATTGACAATATACGCCCATGCGTAAATTGCATACTTACTTGAATACTGTCGAAAACTGAGAATACATACTAAGGTCACAAAACTTCCGAAGAAAGGGAAATCATGTCATGACTTAGCTAGATTTTCAATAGCGGTTATCTAAACCCTAAGCTCTTGGAACTAAGGGGCAAAACTTCTTGAAAATCATTTTGAAGTAAACAACCCAGTGAACTAGGGGGCACACACCTGTACTGAGACAGAATCACACTAATGCAATAAGTTCACAAGCTCTTTCACTTCAAATGACAATAAGTTCACAAGTTCTATCTCAAAGTTTTGCAAATTTCTAAACTAAAATTATCTCAAAGTTTTGCAAATTTCTAAACAAAAATTATCTTAGAGTTTTGTGAATTTCTAAACAAAAATTCTCTAAGTGCTGTTAATTTCTAAGTTCTATTACTTCGAATGAAGGACTTAACTATAATCACAGAACTAGAAAAGTATGAAATGAAACAAGCACAAGTACACAGAGCATATATGAATAGATAGATAAAAATACAGTTAAAATATCATTGTATTGCTTATGATTTTCTATACACAAGATCAAAATGTGGGGGCCGTACCCACACAACAATGGCCAACGAAGAGAAAATACAGACTTTACAGTAAGAACACAAAGTACAGACTTTGCACTTGAACAGAATGACCCAAAAAGAAACAAAAATAACAAATCAGGCTTCCTGCAAGCTGCAAGCCAAAATCAAGTCCATCCTCACACCGGCCGCTCAACGCTTCTTGCCACCGCTTCCCTTTCCACCTCTGGTTGGTAGTTTCTGCTTCTTTTCGGGAGAGGTGTCGCTGCCAGTATGTCAACATGCACTTCGGTGGAAATCTCCTCCTCCTCCTCCGATTGTTTTTCAGAAGAGCTTCCCTTTCCTTTGCGTTTTCTTGACTTCTGAGAGTCCTTCGAAGCTTTGACTGCCTCCACCTTTTCCTTCTCGACGACAACCAAATCGTGCTGAGTCTTATGTCGCTGCTCCGTCTGCGTCTCCTGCTCCTTAGCCTCTACTGTAGTTATATCACCTTCCAAGGTCGTCCAAGCCATGGAGCGCTACTATTTTCTCGGCCTCTGGCCCCAGTTATGAACTAGACGTGGATGTGGGAACTGGAGTAGGAGCGGATACAATCTCAGATGATATGACAATGGCAGCAGGCACAACCATCGAAGTTGTTAGTGCGTCAACTGGAAAAGTGGATGGCCTATAAGATCAAAAAGGAAAGCATTAAACTCCTCTTGCTCCTATGGCGTACAATGAAGACTCCTGAATTCGGGAGAAGCATGGACGTTACCTGCACCAAGAGAAGGACCATGGATAGTGACTTCGAACTCACTGCCATCACCTTCTTTTGAGGGCTCCACCATATGAGGAATAATCTCGAGTCCTGAACTCGTTGGCGGGTCGTGGAGCTGCTCCGATGGTTCACAACGCCGGAAATGGAAGGCCAAGCAAGCACATCGGTGGCGGTCATCAGGGCAGCATCGACGGCCTCCCTCTCTCATTCGACTCGAAGAATCTCCTGGCCCTCAAGTAGTGCTTTCTTGGATTCACCATCAAGATAGGAATCTCGCAACTCTTGATCGGAATAAAAGTCGCCGCCGTCGGCGAAACGAAATAGGATTTCCTCCTAAACAAGGGCAAGAGTGTGCGAAAACTTTGGGCCAAGGTAGCTAAGACTTCCTTTATGCAAAAAAGAGTTGATGTAGAAATATAGAATAGTTGAGTCCAGCTTCTCCATCTTCTTCTCGAAGGCATTTCGAAGGTCCAAGTAGTCCGCAGTCACTATAGCCTTCTCAACTTCAACAGCAGTTTTGTCGACATTAAGCTACGCAACATGAGCCTGTAACTTAGCAATGGTCTCGGCCTGGTCGGCAATCACCTTGTTGTGCCCTTCAACAATTAAATCATGGTCGCTGATTGTTTTCTGTTGAGCTTCAATGATAGCATTACAAGCAGCCACTTCTTCTTTCAATTTAACCTCTTCTGCATGAGTCTTTTTAATTTTATCTCTCCAGACAATCTCGACCTTCTCAAGTGTGTCCTTCAACTCCTTCATCAGACTGGCGGTTCTCCTACTTTCACGAAGTGCCGTCTCCTTCTCCTCCTCCAACCGTTTAATTTTAGCGTCCCGATCGGCCAACGCCCTTTAAAAATCATCTTTCTCATTTTTGAAGGAGAGGATCTCTTGGTAATTATTTCTATTGATGTTCGCCGGTTGCTTGCAGAGCTTCTCCCATTTTTCGGCCTACTCTAGGTCGTTTTGGATAGCTTGGAGATGTGGCATGAAGGAATCCCTACGAACGGGATGAAGGTCCATGTTGAACTTAACCCCTCTTAAGAACCAACCCAGAAGCATTGCCTCAAGTTTAGGGGGGCCAGAAGGAAGAGTGTAGGCCGACCTCCGGTGAGGATGAGATGCACCAAGGGCAGTAGTAACAATGGAAGAAGTTGAAATGTGAGTTAGGGGCAGAATCATGGTAGAAGTGATAGGAATTTCTTGGCCCACGGAAGTGTGTTTCGAAGCAAGCTCCGAAGGATGGGAGCGATAGTCGAATCTTGACTTCTTTGACGGCTCATCTCTTTCCCTCATGAGATCTTCTTTTCTCATACCTGCCTCTTGTAAACAAGCTCTATCTCTCTCCACTTGGCGACAAGTTTCAGCTTTGAGTTCCTTCCTCTGCCTATACTCTTCTTCCGTCTCCCAGACTTAATGGCGGTTGGAGGAGCGCTTTGGGTACCGCTATAAATCGGTAAATTCCTCGAAGTCATCATAGAAGCCTCGTCCTTTCGTCATAGCTAGAATAAGGCATACATGAAAAGTTTCAGAAGCATAACATAAGTTGAGCAAACGTATGAAGGAACGAAAGAATGGAAACAAGTGTAATCCTAGTGCAATGTGTTGTGTATTTCTGATATGGGTCTAAGACGTCGTCACAAACTGGAACGAACGGCTATCATAGGTGGGATCAGACTGACCGCGGTTGTTGTAGGCGGGACTGAACTGACTGAAGGAGCGATATCGCCCAAATAGGAGGGTGTCGTGTCAAATTTGAAGTCTTCTTTCATGAGCATGTCGAAGTCGACAAAAACATCGCCAAGATCTCCGAAGTTCGCCACGATATCCCTACTCAATGAGGCTTGATGTTTTCCAGTTTCTGGGAATTTTCCTTTGTCACTTGTATCGGGAAGGGCCGAAATCAGGAGAATGGGACTCATTCCCAGAGTCTCATCGCAAGGCTCTGAGTCTTCACCCTCATATTTTGACGAGAAGTAATCACTGGTAGTGGTTTCATCGCTGCTACTTTCAAACTCTCCCTCTTCCTTTTTCGAATCCACCACGGCCTTTCCTTCTCTATGTACAAGCTCTTCTTCTGCCTCCTCCAGAATTGGAGGCATTCTAGTTGAACCGCTTAGACCAGCCACAGTGGCTTCTTCCTCCTCATTGGCTTCATCAACTGATCCACTGGACGGGCAACCTATATCCTGACCTTCCTCGGAACCGTGGGACGAAGAAGAGGATCTTGTGTGAAATCTGGCTCGGCCGGGAGAGGGAGCTTCAATCCGAGCGACGGATCTACCCGGAGCCAACAGTCCGTATCGGCGTAGATTCTCATCGGTCAACGAAACTTTAACGCACCTCTCCTCGGCTTCGATAGCCTTTAAAGTCTCACAAACTTCATTAAGTGTCACATCTCTATTCGGTCTTGGAATGACTGCAAGAGACATATAATTAGTTAGAAAAATCCATTACAATGCTTCGGAGCTCGGCAAATAGAAAAGAGAAGCTTACCCCCTATCGTCCACCGACGGTTGAACCCCTCGGGGCATCTAACGAAAAAGTACCACATCTTGAACTGCAATGAGTTGCTTTCCAAGCGTAAGATGATCTTTCGATTCCTCTAAGCCTCGATTATAATTAAAGAGGGGGAAATTGTTTCTCCTTTTGAACGCCAGAAAATACCGCAACTCATCGAAACTTAGGGCATGGTTGAACGTCCGCATGAAAAGGACGTGCAAGCAAGTAAGGATGGCATAACCATTCGGATGAAGCTGGAATGCGGAAATTCCCAAGTTTGAGAGCGTCTCACGCAGAAAATCATTGAAGGGAGGCACGGCTCCATCCAGACACATGTATCTATGGAAAGCAGTGTACCCCGACGGGGGCATATGAGCAAATTCATCTTTCGCCGGCAGATGCACGTCCTCTTCGGTTCCATGCTGTGTACATATATTGTGAGGAGCCTTGGCGGAAACCACTGACGATGCTCTTTCAGGTGATTAAGTAGGACTCAAAAGTTAGGAGGCGTGTGGTCCACAATGGGCCCAAACGTAACTAATTGACCGTACTGGGCTTGCGAGGTAGATGATGATTCAGCTTCGGAGAGCGCCGGGCTTCGCCCGCTTGACTTACGATATGTGGATGGCTTCTTCATTCTATACAACAGAACTCGCGTCCAAAAACGGTCAGGTAAATCTATTCTAATTTCATAAGTTTCCCCTATCACAGTTGAATTTCGAAGAAACTTTGACTTGTAATCGACACATCGGACTTCAAGTGCAAACTGGGGCAAATGCAGTGTGCTGTCTATATGGGATAAACTTGGTGCTCGATGCACTATAAACGCTCTATCCTAGGTAGATAGTTCGCTCACAGTGGAAAAAGAAAAGAACTTCCCGTGCCAGTTCGTTTTTCATTTTTTGTTTACTTCTTGTACACTTACCTGTTATCGATCAATGATCGGTAACAGATCCATTGTCCGAAGCGACACGAAGAACTCTTCTCACTATAGGGACACCGAGCATGTAATAAGTAAGCAGGATAAGTCCAAGTTCTCTAGAAAATCAAGGACGATGGTATTACGTCATGCAAGTAGCATCTGCGAAATTGGAGACATGTCAATTCTGGTCTAATGGACGAAGATAACAAAACGCGTCAAGCTTTGGGTCAAAAGCCCGAATGTCATTCAAAGAGACAATTCAAGACTCGATTTACTATCTTCCTCCATTATACAACAATCAACTCGAACTTCTTGTAATCAACATCGCAAGTGAACACCAGTCTTCAAATCATTGTACCAACATAACAATTAGCGAATCAACCAAGCAAACCCACCTCAAACTGATTTGAAGGCATAAGAAGAACCATGAATCAAACTCAATGAGCTATAGATTGGATTGCGAGCGAGCTAATGATGGATTGACTACAGTCTAGCAGTGGGCTAGGGTTCTGATTCGAGCAAGACGATGGATGGCTAAGGTTTCGCGAGATAAGCAAAGGCGTGGATGGATCAACGGCCAGTGGATCCAAACGAAGCAAGGAATCAGGTCGAGAGGCTGCTTGATTGCTTCAGGTCGAATCGCTAGAAGGATTGATCGCAGGGAGAAGTGGAAGTTTGGGTTGAATGAAGGAAATGGGGTTGGCTCGAGTATAAGTAGGCAGGAAGAGAAGGGCAAATTTTTTTGCTAAATGTTCGTGTCGCCAACGACCCGACCCATCATGGGTCGCCAGCGACCCAACCTAGCTTTATAAACAAAGTTTTTTTCATGCAAATAGGTTGCTAGTGACCCACTAAATAAATGATGATGATAAAAGATGCATATATACATTCAAAGGGAAACAAGACAGAAAGCTTCATCTATTCATCTCAAACTTCGTCGATTACAACTGTTCGTCTTTCCAAGGCATGTAGGGAAGCTACAAGCGGAAGTGTGATATATTATGGTGAGTGATAGCAGTCAGAACCAAAGAAAGACGACCAATGACGTTGAGCTAACATATTCATAGAGCTATAATGCAATCACTTGAGTGCAATCACTTGGAAATCAACAAATGGATATCGAAAACGATAACTTCTAGAGCACGCCTTGTTTGCAATGAAAACATACTCTCATGGGCAAATGTTATCCGGGTTTTTAACCCTGCAGAAACCAATAGGAAAAAAAAGCTTGGACAACGACTGGGATCGACGAAGCCGAGAGATCAGCATTCCTTTAGTCCAGCCGGCGACTGAATGTAAACAGCTAGTGACTTGCCATCAAAACGTAGCAACAACGATAAAAGGCTATGGAAACATTTCCAATCCCAGACTCCAGAATAATCCTAAGTGCTTAAATCATCAGAGACCCATGCTTCTCCTCGAACCTTCAAATGAACCAGATATAGAACACACTACCAAAAAGAGGCAAGACATTGGTCCACAAAACGAACCAAGGCCACGGGTCGCCAGCGACCCATGGTTTTGACTCGTTTTGCGAGCCAAAGTCCCCTTAGGTCGCCTGTAACCTACCTGCGAGCTGATGAAGACATGCCTTGCCCAGAAGCTCTCCGACCTCTATAAATACCATCTCACCTGCAACATAAAGGGGATCTTCTCCGAACTGGTTGCTGAAGCTCTGCTGGAATTATTCTTCACTCTCTATCTCCCTCACAACAATCTTCAAAGGAATTTACTATGATTCTCTAGTGGATTCTAGCACTGGAGATTCAATCTAGCTAGGAAACAATCAAAGCCTTATAATCAAACAACTCTTATAACAACAATCAGTTTATAGTAAAGCTATAAAGTGGACTAGGTTTCATTAACAGCCGAACCACTATAAAAATTCTCTGTCTTCTTTCTTTTACTGTTTTATTTCTATACCTGTTATCTGTGATATTGCTCTGTTAGAACAGGGCTAGTGCTTTCAAACTCAAACCAAGGTGTTGGTCCATTTTTTAGGTCAACACACTTCAAAAATTACTTTATATCCAATTTAAAACAATTTATTCGGTTTCAATAAATTATTTGAAAAGAATTTATTAATTTAATTCAATCTATTAAACAAAAATATTTTATTAAATAGAATTTAAATTAAATAAATATTTACTTTAAAATAATAATTATCAATGCCAAATTCAAACAATTTTACTTTAGTTTAAATTTATTTATTTTATAACATAGAAAGCAGGGTTATTACAATTACCTCTCCTAATCATTCTCTTTCAAAAACCTAACCTCTAATTTTCTTTTCTAACATTCATAGCCGAAAATTCAAGGCAAAATAAAGGAAAAATTTATTTATTGGCATCCAATTTAATTAATCAAATAAAAGGTGGTTCTCCTTCTCTTGCAAAGCTAGGAGGCTGATTCAGATTTGGATCTAGGAGCGTATGTCAATCAAGGTGCATTCAAGGACTACATCTATTAGATATGATCTATTCCATTTTATGTGTAAATTCATCATGATGTTGTAGATCTATTTATTTTTTATTTTGAAAATTTTGTATATGCATTTGTTGTCCATCTTTAATTTGTATATGTACAGGTCTGAAATTTTTTATTTGAACTAACCTGAAAATAATAACAATGGTTTTGATTATTGATTCTTATTGTTTTCTTTATGTTGATGCTAGTGTTATTTTAGGTCTGAATGAAATAACTAATTAATTATTATATATAGTTATTTATTAATTTAGTTGAATGTCAATGGTGATTTCATTATTTCACAATTAGTTTTCTATTTCAAAACACACACAAAGAGATATATACATACATACATACATACATACATACATATATATATATGTATATATGTATGTACATATATATATGTGTATGTATGTATATGTATTTGTATTAAAATTAATTTGGCAGCAATTTTACAACGAATGTTTAAAAAACATTTACGCACACACATCTTAACATTAATGGAGGTCTGTTTTTAATGCAGAAATCTACATGTACCAACATTCTAGTTTTTTTAATAAATTTTACTTTATTATTGCTTGTAAAATATCTACATTTTAGCTTACTTTAAATTATTAAAACATAGGTGATATTTTGATTTATGGATTAAGATATGTGTTTAAATTGTTTTACTAAATCAAACTATTGCATATTTTGGAAATAAATCTTAAATTCAAACCAGTCGACTTGGTCAATTTAGACTAATTAAAGGACTCATTAAAATACACACATACATATATTTATATTAAGTATATTTAAACATGTATGTATGTCTTTGTGTGTGCGCGTATGTGCTCATATAATTTTGAAAATATTTTGGACAACCAATGAGTATATAAACGGAGAATGCATATGCTATGGTGTAAATCCCAGCACTGAAACATGTACACATTAACTATGTATACAATATGATATATTGCACTTACCCAATATAAATTAGAGTATATTTGGATATACTCACATCTAAGTATCTAAGTATAAATTTGGTTATCTATGTCATTTAATTAATCCATCAATCATTTAATTAAAGGGAAAAAAATAAAAAGTTTCCTCTTTCCAACTAAAACCATATACCACCTCATTAATTGAATAATTTAAGAGAAGGAAACGAAATATTTCCTTCTCTAAAATTAAATACAACAAGTAACAGTCACACACACACACACACACATATATATATATATAAGAGTATGTTTGATATACTCTAACTTATGTAAACATTAAGTTCATGTAAATCTTAAAAAGGATTTTATTTAATATATTTTAGATTGGATTTAAAATTCCCTTTAGACTTCATAGGCCCAGTAGACCCTATTTTTTTATATAATTTACCCTTTAACTCCACTGTGGACTGACCCAATTCCTTCAACTATCAAATAATACTATCCTGTTTATAATTTTATTACAAACCAATCAATGAAAGTTGCATGTAAAAAGAAGTTTGTATGTGAGAGTTATATTAGTTTGAACATTAATGGGTTAAAATGTGATTTCATAAAAGTTAAAAGGATTTTATGTACCATTACCTCCTCTCCTTCATATCTGAACAAACCCTAGCTGCCACTATACTCCGATTTGTTGGATTTTCACCACTGCTATACATAACCGGAAAATCCGTTGCCACCTACACTGAACTCCCCACATAGAGTCGAGTTCGCCTTTACTGTTAAATCTAAGCTCGAAGTCGCATCTAGAACCCTAATTTTTATGCCATTGTTGACATCATGCTTACATCACCTTATGTTGATGGAATGACCGATAATAATCATAACCTCTCCCCTTCATCAACTCGGTCAATTTGACGTCGATATTCCTTCCTTCGGTTCTTAATTGTTGCGATGTATTGATGTGTGTAACAAACATTTATACAATTTTTTTAAATAAATTAATCTAAATATGTTTGTAAACCGATCTTTAAAAAAATTAAAAAAAATTCTTTAGTAATCTTGCTGGTCGAATACACCTTGAACCGTCAGCTTCGCCTTTGAGAGATCTTATCTCTAACTCAATGGTGCGGTTGCAAAGTCAATATTATGGTGTGATTTAATTTGGAGGGAGAATAAGATTTTGTATATCTAAATGGAGACCCGGGGGATCTATTTAGAGCACCAGGTGCTAGAAATATCCCCATAATATTTTTCCACCGGGCTACTTTACTTATTAATTAGGTTCAGCATCCTAATTGAATAATAAAACATTTAGCTATTATCAATATGACTAGCCCTAAAATTAGTAATCAATATTAATAATTTTAACTACCATAGCATAAATATTATTTTTGGCCTATATAAATTATTAAATAAACATATAATAATTATATATTTTACTAATTAATTTTTAAGCCCTCTAATAATACTAAAAATAAAAATGATAAATCAAATAATATAATGATTATATTCCATAATATATAAATTATTTCAAAAAATTATTTTCGATCGAAAACTGAGATCTACGGTTGTGTGACTTTCAGGTGTGAACTTGCGCCTGGTATATTTGAATATTAAAGTCTATATGGACTTTGTTGAAACACGATAGTGGATACAAATTCAATTTCTTATAAATTATTTAAGCGAAATATAATTTCTTATCTTTTAAAGTGACACCCTTAAGCAATAATATATTATGCATGTTTTATCTTCATCGTCACTATATCACTTATATATCTAAAGCTTTTTCAATAGTGAAAGATTAGATAATATCTATTATTAATTACGAAGTGCAGCATTAAAGTCTATGGTTCAATCCGATAACAATTATCGATTAACTATTTGCTTTAGCCAAAGACTTTGACTTTGTGCCGACTACCAAGTGCGGTGATACTAAATTTCTACTTGAAGGACACGAATCCTCTGTTGAATAGTATATCATTATAAATGGTTCAACTTATACCCAACTATGGCCTTAACATGGTCATCATTGTTGTATGATTGACCATAATCAAAGTATCATTTAAACACTCAAGATTCATGGTATTCTCAAGTCAAAAGATTACCGTACATCGTCATGTGAGATCTTCATTTTGACATTTAACCTATAGAAGACTCTCGGTGAATTGTTTTGTAATTTTTCCAAACGACTAAAGGTATGTAACCCTTGTTGCCCCAAATGGTCATAAGTAATTCACTGTCCATCATATGAAATGTGTTACGTATACTAGTCTCAACGGATATATTGATATCTCATTCTTGATACATCTTGAATATAAAAATTTAAGGAGTATTTATTTTATATGATTAAACAATCATGGTTACGGACACATTTGCTTTTGCAATTGATTAAATATATTCCTAAAGATTTTCTACTTGTATATAATTAATGTATTTAAAACATTAATTATATCCCCACATAACAACATATATAATAGAAAATAAAACAAAATACTTACTTTACTTCAAACAAGGTTCGCTATAAGAGTTAAGTTATATAACTAAATTACATGATTTCCTCTAGGACACACCCTTAACTCTATTAATCTGCCACTTGCACTTGGGACCAATTATGGTTACTCCTAACCATACTCTCAATCAGTTCTCCTACCTAAAACCAAGAAAGGGCCCTTGTGAATGGGTCTGTAGTATCACTAATTTGTATCTACTTTTTCGATCATATTCCTCCATCGTTGATTAACTCTTTTATCACATGGTAATTACGAAGAATATATCTTGACCTCTTATTGATTTGTTGGTTCCTATCGCAATATATATTGCATCATTGTTATCGCAATACGTTATTGGATTTTTAATGGAGGGAACTACCATTAGTTTTCTTATAAATTTGCACACATATATCGCTTTTATTACGACACTCTTCAAGATGATGTATTAAGCCTTTATAATTGAATCTCCTATAACCTTTCATTTGGAACATTTATAACCTAATGTCCTTTTATTAAAAGTAAACATGAATTTAAGATTTATTCACTATAGTTGTTGTCAGTTATGAAGTTTGAATACTCTTTCATAAGACGTTCGTTGTTTCTGTAAACAATTTTATATTGATTTGTAAATACTTGAGAGTATTATATACTACCAGTTAACGATTTTAACATAAATTTAACGTTTGCTCATTACACCAAGTGCATAAGTGAATTTTGGTTTAGTACATAACATATAATATATGATAATTCCTATTACTTGTGCATAACGAATCCATCTCATATGCTCTATATTAAACATTTAAATATGGCGTCTTAATATATTGATTGGGATAATCAGAAAATCCTATTATATCGAGTATAAAGAATACATCTTTCAATTTCTTCATCGAGAGTTAAACAATAAAGCTTTAATTGATTTTAACGTGGGTCTTGCTTTGGAAGCTTCTTGCATATTCTTCATCCAAGTAAAATATAAATAAGTCTAGAATGATCTTCCTCCAGTATATTCTAGAAGCTGCTTGAGTGCTCTTTAACGACTTTTCTTTTATAAACTTCTTGAGAGCTCTAGAAAGTTCTTTTTTCAATAAATTCTAGAAGCTCCTTAACCTTCCAGAATATTCTTGATTTGGTGTGTTATGGAAGGTTCTTGCTCTAGGAAATGTACATGTTTTTAAAAATATTCCCCAAGCAAGAATCAAAACAGTGACCTCCTTATGAATGCACATTCGCAAAACCAATTGAGCTACAATAACATTTGTGCATAGATGGAAATTTACTTCTTATCAACATGGCTTTGATGTTGAATTACGTCTTTGAACCAATTCTTTATTAATTTTTTCATTTTGTAAAAATCATGAATCTACAATAAACACAACAAAAATACAAAGTAATATTTCCTTATAAATATTAAAATTTGTAACTAAGCAATGTAAAATATACAGAATTTGTTATTCATCAATTGTTTATCCATTCTCTTCATAGCTCGGTAGATTAGGATATGTCAATGTTAAATGTGTGTAGCATATGATTACCATAAACATGAACCATAAATATGATAATAACTTTGATAGTGAGTGTACGATATGTTCTTTAATCAGAATTACTAAGAAATCATTTCCAATAAAGACTAAAGTAGCAATAGACTATTACAATGGATTCATAGAGATGTATGCGATATGCATAGTGCTCCTACTAGATGGAGAAAGAATATATTTTTTCACATTCATAGATGATTATTCCAAATATTGCTATATTACTATATTCATGCTAAATATGAAGTTATGAATTCATTCGTGACATATAAAAATGAATTAGAAAATCAATATAGCGCTAAGATTCAAACACTAATATATAATGATATAATAGAGGAAGTGAATAGCAATTTCCTACATTTTGTGAATCATTAGGAATAATACATGAAACATCTATTGCTTATACCCCATAAAAAACGGCTTAACTGGAAGGAAAAATAAGATTCTAACTGAAATGGTAAATGCGATGTTGTGTAATAATTATGGTCTTGATACTAGTTTCTAGGATGAATCTTTATTTGCTTCATATCTTTACTAAATATAATATCCAATATGAAACCATATTACTCCAAACAAACTTTGGAAGGAAAATAAATCTAATTTGGACTATTATGGATTCTGTGGTTGTAGGGAGGTTGTTCGATAACCTGAACCCAAATTCTAGAAATTAGGAAAAATATATATATTATATATATGCATAAGATATGTCCAACGTAGCAATGAATATAGATTTCTAGTAATAGAGTCTAATAATTCATTTGAATTAAATATCATCAAAGATCAAGAGATGAAGTGTTCTATGAGAACAAATTCATGTCTATTCCATTTATCAATGAAACCATGAACGTTAATGCACTATTCATGAAGCAATAAAAGTTAATGAGTCTACTCGTGAGCTGATGGATGACATTGATAAATAATGACGATTCCAAATAGTCTCTTAGTAGAAGTAAAGAATAAGGAAAGAAAATCAGTCGGACCATATTTCTTTATTACGTTTGGTTGAGGGTATAAGAGAGATGTTTCTAAACATCAAATCATGATCTTTATAAGTATAGATCTTTACCGTATAACATATAATGAGGCGTTGAAGTCTTAGGATTCATCCTTTTTCTAAGAAGGCATAAATAATAAAATGAATTCTATTATGAGTAATAAAAAATTTATGTATGACAAAACACGGCCTAATAAGTAGTGAAATAGTACCAAGGATAAACACCCATTATAGACTGCTGAGTTGCAGTGACACTAAATATAATACGTGATTTTAAAGTATGCCTCAAATGAGGGGAAATCCTAGCAAAAATCATGGTTTTTGAACAGAACTTCCATAGGCGAGAGGTGTAAGCTCCGCTAGGTATGAAGCGGTCTCATACTAAACGAATTTCACTCTAGAAGATGAAAGAGAGTGGATCATAACCATTCTGATTCCCTTAGTAACTCCTTCCTAAGTTTTTCTGAAATAGGATTTCCTTTGAGTGTCTGAATACCTATAAGGTTGGGTCGACACCCGCCTCCCCCCAAACTTGAAATGAAAGTTTTCCTACAAAAAGTATTTTTCTTAACTCTTTGCGCAGTTTCATAATGTTCCTTTCCCCATAATTATTTACTCCGAGGTTGCGATATAGTTTCTGTTGAATTTAAAGGATCGACTGCCAGATAAATACCTTTGGAAGATAATCCTCTTGATAGTATGGTATGTTAGTGGCATTTAAATGTGAAAATGTCATGCATGGTAAGTGCAGAGTCAGTCAAACACAGGTACATAAACTGCTTGGATTGAAGTGTTATATTTTTAAACATATTTCATAATTATGTCATGTTGAGATACTGTAGAAGAAAAAACCGCAAAATTCCTTCTCTTTGGCATAACTAACCTCTTTAACCTTCAAGAGTCAATAGTGCTACCAATAACTATGGTAATCCCGCTTCACAAAGGTAGGACTAAGGCACCGGTTTTAGTATATGTGCGATTGGTCAGGTTCTGGAGAAGACTGATAAATATCAGCGGATCCAAGGCATAAAGAGCAGAAAGGTTCACGTAGCTGAGTTCATTGGAATCAACTATTACTATGGTGTAGTATTTAGATTGATGGTGTATCTGCGGAAATGATGGTGAAACTTGACTTCAGACTTTTAGGGTTTGCATTAAACTAAAGAAGGGACATCCTTGCAAAAATTTACACGATGAGGTTCTCCATTGACGCATTTCAGAGATATGGCATCCTTCTTACTTTGGTATTACTTGATATAGTTCCATTAGAAGTCTCAAATACTGATTAACCAGTAAAAGTCCAAACTATGGCAAGCCAAATAGTGCTCTGAAGTGCCCCAATAGTCGTTCAATCTGCCTCTTCAATCATTCAAGAAAAACAATTGACCTAGCTTTCTATATTGGTTTCCCGTTATTGTATACCTAGACAAAGAAGGATAGACTTTGCTTTCAACAGTAATGGCAATAGCTTATGGGTTTGTTCAAAAATGATTTGATACTTTATTAAATAGGCCACCAAAAAGAGATGCAGTCAATTTTCGATCCAGGTTGGACTCCATGTGCATAATTTTAGTCCTCCTCCTGGACTAGTGTCGTTGAGCTTACGAGTAGATTGAATAAACAAGAAGGATTGATTTAAACATAAAAACCAATTTACTTTTCTTCTAGTTGTAAACCGATATAGTGCAAGTGGATATTTACGAAAAAGTTAAGAGTAGATGACACAATAGACAAATTTAAGGTAGACTAGTGGCTAAAAGATTCATCCATTAGGAAGGAGTAAATTATTTTGCAACATATGCACCCGTAACTAGAATTTCAATAATTATAAACAATAATTTAAATAACATATATTTATAAATTTGAAATTCATCAACTGGTCATTGGGATTGCATTTTTAAATGGTGAACTTACAGAGTAAATATATATGACACAACCAAAATGTTTTGTCATGCCTAGGCAAGAGCATAAGGTATCAAATGGTTTTAGGATCAACAAATCAAAACAAATGTGGTTATAATATGTTTCATACTAGTAAAGGTGTAATTATATGCCTATATGCAGATGCTATGCTTATATTTTGAGGTGAAAACTTTAGTACCGAAGAAACCAGACAGTTTATGTTTTCATGTTTTAATGTAATTGAAATGGATGTGGATGAAGTGATTCCTGGAATAAACTGCCGAAGGATTGACTATTACGCAATCTAATTACATAGAGAGGATATTAAGAAGGTTCAACAATTTGATTATAAACAAACAGCTACTTCGTTAGACCCAAATCTACAAATATACGCATATAACGGTAGATCGATGGATTAACTGGAATATGCAAGGGTTATTGGAATGCACCAGACCATACATTTCCTATGAAGTAGACTAGACGACTTACTGAGTAAACATATATGACACAATCAAAATGTTTTGTCATGCCTAGGCAAGAGCATAAGGCATCAAATGGTTTTAGGATCAACAAATCAAACAAATGTGGTTATAATATGTTTCATACTGGTAAAGGTGTAATTGTATGCCTATATGCAGATGCTATGCTTATATTTTGAGGTGAAAACTTTACTACCAAAGAAACTAGACAATTTCTGTTTTCATGTTTTAATGTAATTGACATGGAAGTGGATGAAGTGATTCTTGGAATAAAATTGTGAAAACTGCTGAAGGATTGGCTATTACGCAATCTAATTACATCGAGAAGATATTAAAAAGTTTCAACAATTTAATTATAAACAAATAGCTACTTTGTTAGACCCAAATCTACAAATATACGCATATAACGGTAGATCGATGGATTAACTGGAATATGCAAGGGTTATTGGAACTTTATTGCATGTTATGTCATGCACCAGACCATACATTGCCTATAAAGTAGGCTAGATGAGTAGATATATCAATAACCCTAACGCAATCCATTGAAATAAAGTATAAAGTTACTAAATTATTTTAAAGGATTATGGTATTTTGTACAACGAGTATCCTAGAGTAATAGAAAGATACACGGATACTAGTTAGAACACTAGAAAAGAGGATCATAAATCAAGTAGACATGGATATTCACTCTTGGCAGTAGAGCAATATCCCGAGTCTCAAAGAAGAAAAATGATTAAGGAATTTATTATTAGAAATTCTTAAATTCCCAAAACCTATTCTATTAATATTGTGATAGCCACAACACAATCACAGGCATATAGCCAGGCCTATAATGACATTTAGGTACATTGGCCTAAGGCATAGTTCAGTAAATCAAATGCTCACTGTTGGGGTAATTACCACAGATTTTATAAGATCTATCCAAAAATTTGTTTATGCATTTACCAAAGGATTTGCAAGGGAATTGGTATTGAAAACATCAAGATGAATGAGTTCGAAGCTAATAAGAAACAACCGCCTTTGATGGAAACTACAACATAATGTATATACGCATTATCTCGAGTTCAATAAGCCAAACTACATCATATGATGCTGTCGGAAACACATTACAGTATTTGTTTAAACAACTAATATTATGTTCCATTTCAAGATAAAATTCTTGAAGCCCATAATGATAAGGCGGATGTGGTACTACTTAGTACTTAATATGTTTGTAACAGGTAAACTGTTGAAGTGTATATTAAAAGGCACTTCTGATATAGCTACCTATATTGCTGCACGAAGGCGATGCCCCCTTTTACGAGACTGTGGCTTAGTATTTAAGGGGATTCAATGAAATAGAGATACAAGCACAATAAGCTACATATCCGCATATTTTGTACAATCAAAAGAATTTGAATATGAACAAGACGCATCCCTTATGTCTCACAGGTTGATGGTTTAATTCATAGCTAACCACTCCATCCTAACTTACTTTGATGTGTTATCACTACATATAAATTCAAATCCACACGACATTTACATTTAAGAATAAGTTATCCTACAACATAGGAGAAGATAAATTTTAATAAAATTTAATGGAGAATTGTTAGGGAAATTGTATATAGGTGCATAATTTATATATTATATTTGTTTTTACTTAGAGATAAAAAGGAATAAGAGAGGAAGAAGAAAGAGAGGAATGGGAAAAGTCATGAAAATCAAGATGAATTGGTTACTATGTCCTTAAGTAAAAACATACTTAGTCATATCTGTATGTTTTGATGGTTTAGTTAAAAATATATGTATTAAGTTGAGCATTAATAAGGTAAATCAAGTAAATAGTGCAACGGTAAATAAAGTAGCTAAACTAAACCAATCTAGGGTTTTTATACTAGTTCGAACTCTCGTTTTACGTCCAACAACAGAATGCCTATTTAGATTTTCACTAACTTCGCTCACTTCACCTAGAGTAACAAGTTTCTTTAGAGTCTGTTTGAACAAACGAACAAGACTTCAACTTCAAATATGATAATTTACTTCTAAACTGGCTTGTACATACATATATTCTTCTTTTTATGCAATATTTCTATAACCCACTAGATAATCTTTAAATGAAAGTAGAAGTGGTATGGAAAATGAATTGGAAAGTGGTCAAAATTGAAAGCATGGTAATTGTTTAAGAGAGTAGAGAGCAAAGTACAAAGTTAGGGTTTCAGATATAAGAATTCAAAAAATCTGAAGTTAGATGCTGCTCTGCTTGAAATCATGGGTATATAAAGAGTTCAGGAGATGTAAACTTGGGAGATGTAATGTTTTAATAAAGATCAGAAGGTGCAATTGTTGAGAAATGCTTGAACGTTAAAAAAGAGGGGAAGAGATGTAGGGATCAACGAAAAGATGCCAAGAAATATACAAAAATTCGTACATTGATTATGTCATGATAGGTTGACCAATTATACAATATTCGATCGACCGATTATATTTTACTCAGTATACCGATCATTATTTCTTGTGCACTATTTTGTCTTTTTCCATTAAAACACATCCAAACGAATTCCTAAAATTTGAGCGATATCCTAAAAATACTATAGATTATTTTAGGTGGCGTGTCAAAGTTCGAAGGGATTTGGAGATCATATGGGGATTTTACAAGCATAAATGTCCAAGACTCGATAATAACTCAATAAATAAAACATACTTCTTTTTTGAATTCCTTTTTTTGTCTTTGAGTTATTGCATCAGTTGACATGATCTATTGACTCCATAAAATATTGTTTGCTATTCTTTCGTAAGTTGTTGTCTTCAATGCTTCGTATACTCCTACATATATACTTTGGAATATATTTCGTTGGCATCATCAAAAGATTCAAAACACAGGTTTTAACAATATTCCCATTTTTGATGACGACAACTACTTATATGCAAACTAAATCAAAATACTCCCCTTGTCAGTATTCCTCCCCTTATCGGTAGGCTATAATTTTTCTCCCCCTTTGTCATCAACTGAAGCATATGTCACATATATAGAATGAAAATAATAGCAGTACAAATTAATCATAGACCAACACATAAAACAAAGAATGCCATGTTGGAAACATAAAGCAATACATAGTGAAAGTCATAAATGCATAATACAAAGTGCAACAAAAGGAATCATAAATGTTCCATGTTGAGTTTTGACGGTCAGACTTAGCCTGTATCTTCTGCACATTGTGTATGCATATGATTTGACACGCACTAGAATAATAAAAAAGAATCTCCTATGTTACATGCATACCAACTCATTTATGAATCACATCTCTAAGTTATTTAGTGATGTCAGACTATTACAATTCCAAACCATCGTTTAAATTTGCAACATGCGAAACAAGCATAACAATCTTCCTTTTGATTCACATCCCTTAGAGCATTTTAAGGGCATTGTTTTTTTGTCCGCATGGCCTAGTACTTAAGCATGAGTTCTGATACCAAACGAAAATCAAGATGCATTAGATGCTATGGCCATAAGTAAATATATACTTTATTGTATATGTATGTATTGATGATTCTTTTAAACAGTATGTGCTAAGCTAAGCGGCAATAAGGCAAACTAAGTAAACAATATAGTAGCAAATAATGTAATTAAAATAAATTATCCTAGGATTTTTATATTGGATCGGACTACCGTTCTACGTTCAATCCCAGAATGCCTTTTTGTATTTTCAATAACTTCCCTCACTTCACGTAGAGGAATAGGTTTCTACAGAGTCTGCCTGAACAACCGAACAAGACTTCTATTTCAAATATGAATTTTTCTTCTAGACTAACTTGTATCTATGATATAAAACTAGTCTTTTTTTCACAGTATTCCTATGACCCACTAGATGATCTTGAAATGAAAATAGAAGAGGCATAAGAAATGAATCAGTAGATGTAGATGGTAAGACTAATTAATACAGAAGAGAGAAAATTATAGAGTTAAGGTTTCAAATATAAGAATTCAAAAATCATGAGTTAGATGTTGGTCGACTCAAAATTATGGGTACACATAGAGTTCAAGAGATGTAAACTTAGGAGATGTAATGTTTCACCAAAGATCGGAAAATGCAACTGTTAAGAAATGATTGAACATTGAAGAAGAGAGGAAGAAACGAAGAGATTAGCGAACATACGTCAGGAAATGTACATAAACCGATACATCGATTATACCATAACTGATTGATAGATTGTACAATGATTATTATTTCCTATGCACCATTTTGCTCTTTGCTCATTAAAACACGTCCGGATGACTTTTGAAAATTTTGAGAAAAACCATAAAAATGCTAGAGAGTTTTTAGGTGATGTGGCAAAGTTCGAAGGGATTTGGAGATCATACATGGGTTTTAACAAAGATAAACTATTAAGACTCAATAACGACTCAATAAATAAAAAACTTCATTTGTGAACCCCTTTGTTTGTCTTCGAGTGATTGTCATGATTTGTCGACTCCATAAAATATTGTTTGCTCATCGATTATAAGTTGTTGTCTCTAATTCTTTGTAGACTCCTGTAAATACTTCAAAATATATTTTACTGACATCATCAAAATAGGTTCTAACAAGTCCCACATTATGGAAAAGATGAAACCATACTTGTATAGGTACAGGGAATTCAAGGTAAAGTTGGACCATTAGACACTCAAATGTTTTCACTCGGATTGAAAAGAGGTGTCATGGATAACAACACACGTGGGTGCACTGTCCCGACTAATCCAGATCGGCTTGGGATTGAGTTCAAATTATATCTTTGAATAAAATTTAAAATCAAGCTTTTTAAATTGTTGCAAGTGGAAAGTTGAAGGCGGACGCTGTAGATAGTCCACTATGGTCATTCAACGAGATCCATGAAATTCTAAAGAAAATACATTCAAATTTGGCCTCGTTTGATCAACTGATCAAGGAGGGCAATTGGCTGGTCTACCCTGACTAGTTGCTAACCGCTATTTGAAAAGAGTCATTTCTTTTCAAACCATCATGTCTCTTCACCAAGAGACATGACATTCAGACCTATAAAAATGACATATTCTTAGTTGTTATGGTAATAGAAAATTTGTAAAATATTTACATTTTCATCTTTTAGTTTTGAGTTTTTGAAGCTCATTTTCAATTTTCCCTTCTGCATGTTTTTAGCGTTTTGGAAATTGCATTTGGTATGACTATTTTGAAAAACTGTTTTTGAACAAAAATTTTAAAATGAGAAGCCCAAAACGAAAATGGCTTTTTTGAAATCTACATTAAACTACAACATTGAATGGAAATTCATGATGTTTGATTTGATTGCATATAATATTACATGAACATATAACTATGCAAAACTCATTCATATAACATTGTTGTTCTACTGTAAAATGATGAATTTAGTAATCAATACAATGCAGCATTCATCAACAAAATTATTCTAATCACACTCATAATTCATTAAAATTAGTCATTTCTATGCAAGTATTCTAATCACTCTCATAATTTATTAAATTAGTCATCTCTATGCTTTTGTTATTTCAGAAAATAGTAATAAGAACTCCTTGCTTGTGGGATGGGATAAGAAGACCTTTCAGCATAATGTCATCACAGTTGCATCAATTTATCATCATTGTTGAATAAAAGCAAAATTTTCTTGAAATTTTGGATACTTCCACATGCTCATACAAGTTAGAAAGAGAAAGAGATTAGCAATATTGGGACTTCTCCTTAGATTATCAATATTTGAACTTGTCTATTTGAAAATACTATGAGAAAGTGAATCAATATTTTGTAAGAAGGATCACAAATTTATAAAGTATATCTTGCTAACTTCAGGCACTCTTTCTTTCTTTGGTGTTAGTTGACAAAGGGGAATCAAATTTTGAATGAACGTAAGAAAATAAACTCCATATTTGGCTTCTACGTGCTGCTTTGTAGTGTATCGACTATGTCCAAGACTATCTTTTAATTAATTAATCTTAATTATATATACATTGTATATATATATATATATATATATGTGTGTGTGTGTGTATATATATACACACACACACACATGCATGACTAATCTATACAGAAGATATAATCCTTCCATTACATGCAACAAAATTATAGATGTTTTAAAATTTTATGTACCTACTTCACCTCTGCATCTAAATAATGAAAGTACCAATATATACTGACAGTATATAATTAAATTAACTAATCATTTATAACATATCACCGAACAATTCATCACAATAATCCGTAAATATAAAATCATCGTCAAACTAGAGTCATCATTAGATTCATAACACATTACTCTGCATAAAAGTAACTTTTTATAAAGGTATTAAACAAAATTAGATGATTGTATACACAAAAAACTCTGCAGCTTATAACAGTTAATTGCCAACTTATATGAAAAAGAAACAAGAAGATGATTACAAGCAAAGGTGTTTTGACTGAAACCAAGTATCAAAACAAAATGACCTACACAATTGGTATGCCAGCCAACTTTGTAAATTCGGACACGACATCCTTAAAGAAAATATTATGTATGAGTGCATGAATTGGTGCATAAGGATAAGCATAAATTTATGTGCGCATGTATTTGTATCATATAAGAGCAATTACAAGTGGTTATTGGATGAATGGTTGCATATATTGTATATATACACAGATGTGCATTCTTACCTTCTCCATAGCAGTCAGATCTGAGCAACAAAGAACCCACTTGCATGGAGATACAGAAAGCCACATCCATTTCTGAGCAACAAATAATCATGCACATTATTTTGTAAACTAGAAAACAATCATACTCAAGTTATCCATACTCACGTCAGGTGCCATTTTCTTGCAAGAGCAATGTAAGTTAACAATCATAGAAGATGAGTCGAAATAAAGACAAGCCCAAAGTAACAGATACAAACTTTAAACGGTCGACCAGTAGGAATCAAGCGATCTATTGTTTACATGAAATGGAAAATTTAAGGCCTAAAAGGTCAATCTGTCAAAGGTAATCAATCAGTTACTTTTCTATATGTACATGTAACCATAGTAATCGACTGGTTGTGTGCCTAATGGTTGACCTCTTGTGCACTTGAAGCACCAATATGTTGTTGCTCTGCTCCACCTGCGCACTATCTTCCAAATGCAGTTCCCTTTGATAAACTGTTTCTGCCATTGCACTCATAACCGAATCCTCTTTTAAGTTTAATATATTTCAACATACGCTTGTAAAAAGATTTAATTAATTGAGCAGGAGTAATGGGACATGTTCGTCTATCACTTTCAAGGTTAACATGATAGAGAACACAATACAATCTTGAACAGTAGATTCTTTAAAAAATGTATGAAACGGAGAACGCCTTTAGTAGCAACATAACCAGATGGCGAAATAACTCTTTTCATAGGCAATGGAAAAAAAACTGGACTGTCTTCTAAGCAGCTAAATTTGAAATATCATTTAGCAAGTAATATGTATACGATCCTATATATTATTTATTGAAAAATTATCAAACATAAACATAGATTGGATACAATCAAAGCAAACATACTGCACTATTGATATATCTTTTATATGCAGCCAACCTTGCATAATGTATTTTGATTAACATCCGCTAAACTTATCATCGAGAATGTTTAGTATGTAAGTCTATTTTCATAATCAAGCAACCTCTTTAACTTTTTGCAGTAATCAACTTTTTTACCATTACCCAGTCCTTTTTACTTGTTCACCAACCAAATTTTGTACACAACTTTGCACACTGCTTTAAGAGTGCATAAATCCAGAAAATAGAAAAAAAAGTCACAAATGTTGGCATCGTGTCATGCACTAACTGTTGTCATGCATAACATAAAGTTGAATTCAACCAGAGAATATTTATCACACTAAACCCATAAATGTAAACAGTCAAAGTATATTAATATCATTGTAACAACCAAATTGAGTATACTAGAGCTATATATAAATGCATAACATAAATTGTTGTCACTAAAAGGTTCCATTAGAAACTTATGCTGAATTCAAATTTTGGTGTATTTATGTATCATTTTGGCCAGAACAGATATAGCAACCATGAACTACAGTTTGAGAGTGTAAAGTTATTCATTTCTATAAATAACGGAACAGCCATGAACTTGCTACGAGCATAATGAGTGGTTAAACAATGAATTAAGTCCTTATTTACATTAAATACGATGCTAAAAAAATACTTCTTGCTACAAACTATTAATTGGAATAATAATATTATTATTAAAATAACAACATGAATAACATTGTCTTGGAAAAATATGTTTTTTTATAATATCTTTAGGTTTGAACCGCTTACCCCAGTGACACAACATTCTTACTTCAGCCAGCTATTTTTATCGTTCCTTCCGCTAAGTGCAAATCTATTAAGAGTGGTCTTAAATCTCCATGGGTTTTGTTTCTCTTTTGTCAAACATCTTCACAATCCGGACAATCGATACATCGTCTGGACAAAGATTAAGAAACCCAATACACAACCCAATGGAAATGTCAGATGATGGATTTTCAAACTCCTAAAATCATCACTACAGGATTTAAAATCAAACAGCCAAGTGACGATACACAGTAACAAAAATTAATAGAGAGAAGACATACACAGAAAAGAAACCGAACTAAACACCGAGGTTACAAAGAAACACAACCACAATTTAAAAACACCTAAACATTCTTAATCAAACATACATCTTTACTTGGCTTTTTTTCTCCCAACAGAAATAAAAAAGATAAAATCATTCATCGTCAACCATTTCTTCATCTTCATCAGCTGCAGCTATCTTCATTTTCTTAACAGCCTGAGCAGCATCGGTCCTATCCCCACTTGGTACATCGATCAGAATATCCGATTTCTGACCAGTAGCAGAGTTGACAAGTCCTCCATTCTTCTCTACTCTGTAGGAAAGATCCTTCTTCCCAGGCAGTGCATCAATGTACACAGTCGAGTTCTCATCGATCTCCTCTTTGATAAGCATTCTTGAAAGCTGAGTGACCACTCTCTTCTCTAGCCATCTCCTTATTGGCCTTGCACCATACACCTGATGATCACATTATCATGGAAGTTTAGTATACTCTGTACATATATATAGCAACAGTATGATATTATGTAACATGAACAATATCTTCATGAAAGTAGAAAAACTTACAGGATCGTAAGATTCAGAGAGAACAACATCCAAGGCAGCATCAGTGACAGCCAGAGCGACCCCTCTCTCCGCCAATCTAACAGCAACGTCCTTCATCTGAAGCCTAGCTACCTTTCTCAGCTGCTCGTGTGACAGTGGATCGAACACCACTATTTCATCAAGCCTGTTCAGCAGCTCTGGTCTGAAATGCTTCCTCACCTCCTCCATCACTCTCTCCCTTGCTATCTTCATCGAAGATTTGCCCACCATGCCAGCAAGCAAGTGTTCAGCACCCAGATTCGATGTCATTATTATCACACAGTTTGTGAAATCAACTGTTCTGCCTTGCCCATCCGTAAGTCTACCATCATCCAGAACTTGGAGCAGCGTATTGAACACGGCAACGTGTGCCTTCTCAACTTCATCGAATAATATCACACTGTAGGGCCTTCTTCTCACAGCCTCGGTCAGCTGGCCACCTTCTTCATGGCCAACATACCCAGGCGGTGCACCAATCAGCCTGGACACTGAATGCTGCTCCATGTACTCAGACATATCGATTCGGACCAAAAGGTTCTCATCATCAAACAGCTGCTCAGCAAGTGCCTTTGCAAGCTCTGTTTTACCAACACCGGTAGGACCCAAGAACAAAAATGAGCCGGTAGGCTGCTGTGGCCTACCAAGCCCGGCCCTTGATCTGAGAACAGCTTCAGCCACTGCATCTACTGCCATATCCTGACCGACCACTCTCTTGTGTAGCCTCTCTGCCAAACCAATTAACCTTTCCTTTTCGTTTTGGCCCAGTCTTGTTACTGGAATGCCTGTCCATCTACTTACCACCTCTGCAATTTGCTCAGGGCCAACTGTCTCTGTCAACATCAAGTTTTCTCCTGTCTCGCCTTCAAGTTTTGCAATGGCTGCATCAATCTCTTGAAGGGCACCGTATTTGAGATCGGCTGCACGAGCTAAATCCATTCTCCTCTCCGCCTCTTGCAGAGTGAACATCAAATCCTCACGTCGCTGCTTCAGTTTCCGTATTTCATCGATCCTTTCCTTTTCCATTCTGTATTTCATTCTTAATGGGTTTAGCTTATCCCTCAAGTCATCAACTTCCTTTTTAACCTCAACTAGTCGAGCTTTACTTGCTTTGTCCTTTTCTTTCTCTAAAGCATGCAACTCTATTTCTAACTGTATCCTCTTCCTTTCCAGGTTATCAATTTCTTCTGGCTGACTGTCAAGTTGCACCCTTACATTTGCACAGGCTTCATCAATCAAGTCTATTGCCTTATCAGGCAAACGCCGACCTACAACATGAACATTGACATTGTATCAGGTAATGTTTTAGTAAGTTTCTTTAATTGTAAGCATTATACAGTTGCCATCACAATATATCAATGATTAATCACCCGCATTTCATAAGACACCAAACCACTAGCATCTCATTATAATCACACTGTTTTGTTGGGCAAATGTCAACATGCATCATGGTATATACCACTGTTTTAGGCAACGTTTTGGAGTTTGCTTTTAAAGAGGAGCATGATACGGTTGCCATTACAGTAAATGATAAATTAATCATCAATGCATATGACACCAAACTTCTACATCTCATTCTAGCCAGATTTCCCTACAACCGGAAATTAGTGACCAGATCCAGTATCATTAAGCTAAATGGCAGACAGTTAAGAATTGTGCATCGAATGGAAGTTCACAAACAACTTGATACTCGGTACCCATATAACTTTAGTCACTACCCAAATACTCTAGTCATAATTATTGGTTAACATACAACGTTTTTTCATATATCAAAAGCAAAAGCAAGTAAACATGACGAAATACAATTTTGTTAACACCCCCTTTTATCTATTATAAAATAATTTTAACTGCCAATTGATAAATTTTAAAAACAAGCCCCAATCACCCTTTAAAATCCAACAATCGTATCTTGAAGTTATTTTACCATCTAAACTACATTTATCGCTTTATTCAGCTATCTCAGCTATATTCGTTTGCGTTCTCTTCTCTTCTTTTGAATTATGGAAAATTATCTAGAAATATCCTTTTACCTCATCTATTATTTTTGTTCTTCGACTCTCTACTTTTAATTTAGGAAAGCTTATTTGATTCATATTTTAGTAATAATCTTGTTTCCATAAAAAAAATGGAAACCAAAAATTAATCTTGTTTCAATACTCAATGATGTCGTTTTGGTTAAACAAATAATGTTCTCGTACTAATGATACACGTGATACCCAAACAATGTTGCCATAAGCATTGTAGACTAAATAAACAGAGAGTCGGAGAAGCAAACATACCAGTGATGTAGCGGGCAGAAAGTTGAGCAGCAATAACAAGAGCTCTGTCTTGAATACGAACACCATGGTGTCCTTCATACCTCTCCTTCAATCCTCTCAGAATACTAATGGTATCAGCCACACTGGGTTCAGCCACAAACACCTGCTGAAATCTCCTCTCAAAAGCAGCATCCTTCTCCACATACTTCCTGTACTCTTCCAACGTGGTTGCACCAATGCACCTCAACTGCCCTCTCGCCAACATTGGTTTGAACAAATTGGCAGCATCCATACTCCCCTCGGTCCTTCCTGCTCCAAGCACCAAATGTATCTCATCAATGAACAGTATCACTTTCCCATCTGCATCCTCCACTTCTTTCAGCACAGATTTCAGCCTCTCCTCAAATTCTCCTCTATATTTTGCACCAGCCACCAATGCTCCCATATCAAGTGCTATCAACCTGACATCCAGTAAATTGCTGGGCACATCACCTCTGACTATCCTCTGTGCGAGCCCCTCTACCACAGCTGTCTTTCCAACTCCAGGCTCTCCGATCAATACTGGGTTGTTTTTTGTTCTTCGAGACAAAATTCTAACAACTCTTCTAATTTCTTCATCTCTGCCTATAACAGGATCTAATTTCCCAGCCTGCTCAACCAAATCCCTACCGTAAGTCTTCAATGCCTGGAAATTTGTGTCGCCAGAAGCTGATTCGACTTTCTTTCCCTCTTTGCCCCTCAATTTCTCAACTTCGGACTTCACACGCGATGCGCTAATGCCAGCTTCTTTCAAGCAATCGGAGATCTGAGAATCTTCCAGAAGGCCAAGAATCAACTGATCCACTGCCAAATGTGTGTCCTCTTTCGATTTCTGTAAGGACTGCGCGCGACGGAGGACTTTAATTAAGGAGGTTGCGGCAGGGACTTCGTCAGGGGGTGGTGATTGAGATGGAATTTTTCGCAAGGAGCTGTTAAATAAACGTTCGATCGACTGGACAGATGATTCGTCGTTGTTAGTAGAGTTGAGTATAGACTGACGAAAGAGTCCAGTTTGGTCGGAGAGGAGAGAAATGGCGAGATGGAGAGGTGTGAGTTGAGCATGGCCGTTGGATACGGCGAGCTCGTGGGCGGCCATGAGCGCCTCGTTTGTTTTGTGTGTATTTTTGTCTGGATTCATTTTTGAGCGTTTTCAATGTTTTGCTGTGATTTTTCTTCTTCTCTTTTATCAAATTCTGGTGAGGAGTGAAGACGAGGGATCTCATTTAATAGAATGGAAGAGGAAGATGAGCGAAAGTGCGGGAAGGAACTAGAGAATTCTTCTGTTTCTAGGGATACTTAAGATGTCACGTGAAGCGTGTGTGGCTCTCTAGATGGTCATGCTGCAGCGGTGAACGGATCGTTTTATATCCATCTAACTTAAACACCTACGTATATGTTATGAAAAGATAATGTCATAGATATTCTTGAAGAATAGTATGCAATATAGGGTGAATTTTTAAAATTACAATTCATAAATTGAACTTATCATATTTGTGCATAAATTATTTTATGAGATTTATGTAATATTTATACTTAAATAAAAATCAACAAAAATGAATTATATATTAATTTATTATTTTTATGATTCAATATTTTTTAAGAAAATAAATAAAAATTGGAATTTTTAATTTATTTTGAAATTAATATTTCATAAAATTTTATAGATAAATATTTATGTACATAGATTTTGAAATTTACATTTAGCTTTTGATACATTTAACTAAAAAAGGATAAATGATGTATATCTTAAATTTTGAATAGGAGAAATTAATTTAAAACACAAAAATTTGTATATTTTTAGGTTCAAGGACACGACCTCAATATTTTACCCACAAGGACAAACATTCTTCTAAATTTTTTTCATAAGGACAAACATTCTTTCAAAATTATTCACAAGGACAAACATTTTTTCAAAACTGCTACCGAACTAAAAACTGCTACCGATAACTACAAACTGATACCTAAAAACTAAAAAACTGATATCTAAAAAAAGTTGTCCTTCAGACTAAAATACCGAAGGTCTGTCCTTGAGGCTATAATACTGAAAATTTTTGTCCTTGACAACAATTTCCTGTTTTGAATATTACTTGAGAGAATGCGAAAATATCTAAAATTGGAAATGTAAGACTAATGAATCACTGTATTTTTATCCAATTAAAGTTTTTGCAGTGCATATTTATCAAAACTATGTATACGATATTAACAAAGTGATTAACAAAATACACTACAAAACAAGGCGGCTTTAGCAACGGCAAAAAAGCGTCGCAGGCCGTCGTCAGTCGTCGCTAGCTGTCGCTATTTAGCGCGCCGCCACACAGTAAAGCGACGACTTCGTCACCAAAATAGCGACGGTTGGCGACGCCTTGTTGGACACGTGGAAAATTAGTTATCACAAGGATGGCGCCTCAAGTCGCCACTAATCGTCGCTAACCTGAACCAGTTAGCCGTCGCTAGCCGTCACTGACCGTCGCTAATCTGGGTCATTTGGCCGTCGCTGACCTGGGACAAATTTTCTGGACCAATTCTGCCATTCAATCCATTCAACCACACAACCAAATTCATATCACTTTCCAACAAATATACATTCAATTTCACAACTAATACCACTCCATCCATCATATAATCTCACACATATCACAAACAATCATATATATAACGCAACATATAATTTTACATAGACATTTCATCACCACCATATAAATATATCATACCAATCAAACGGAACATTCCAAATCCATCAAATAATGTAACCATACGTACAAATACTATCCATCAATCACATGTATATACAAATATCCACTAACCCATACAACACAACAACCAATGAACATGTATCAAATATATACACAAATGTCACATAACTGCAAAACAAGATGATGAAAATCCGACAGAAACACAAGCATACCTACTCATCGTCGTCGCCCGACCCGTCCTCTCTAGGCATCGTCCCATGCTGTGCCAAGTAGGCTGCAATATGCTCGTTTAGCTGGTGCGCCAATGCGCTCTTCCTCCAATCGTTTATCTCCTCCAGTTGTTTTTTCATTTGAGCAATCTCCTCCTCGGCTTGAGATCTCCTGTAAGCCCTCTGGGACATTAACGCCTGTGAAATAGATATCTAGTTATAATTTATGAACATTATAAACAGTATGAACAAAAATGTTGATTAATTGTGCGACTAATATTTATAATTAACTGTTATACATTGGTTGCAATTTATTTATTTCAATTATTCAGGTTCCTTAATCTATTTATAATTTGTTCACTTAAGTTTAAATTCATTTGCATGTATAAATTAATATATTAGTAAATGAAGAAGTTTACCTCTTGATTTCCATAACTGTACCGCCTATTTCGCCAAGGCGGATCAATAATAACATCTCAAATACGGTTTGACTCCTCAAACGTTAACTTTGCCTGGCCGGTGGACTGCGCTACTCGTGCCCGCTCCGCTTCATATATCTCCTGCGATTACGAACAATAGTTTGACACTCAGCCCACTTTCAGTTCTGGAGTGTCCCAAAGCCGGAGATACTCAGCCCACACATCAACGCCCATCCAATTAGGTTTTTTACCTACATTTTTTAGCCTTAGACAGAGTGTCCCTATAATTTTTTCTCATCCTTTTATCCCAGTGATTGGTAAAATATCTATATCCTCTGGATTTACAAGCACGGCTGCCTACATATTGAAATTAGTTTGAATTATAGACATTATATTAATTTTCAACTGAAATTCAAACTTATACTTACGAGTACATCAACCAATATAGCATTCTTGATATGCGGTGGGATGCAATGAGGCCAATAGCCGGACATCCTACTCATAAATGCCTTACTGGAAACTTGTAGGATGAAATATGAAGGCTCCACCTCAAAGCCCCAGTATAAATTTTGATGTAGATATTTAATAAATTTTAAAAAATATACTTCAAATAAATTTGATACTTACCCGGCGCTTTTCGGAACTACCTCTGCCAGTGGATGTAAATTCGGTGCCGTGCCACTAGCACCCGCACTGGGAGATGGAGAAGGCTCGGATCTCTGGCTACGTCTCCTACCAGACATATCTACCATAGAATAATAATATCATAGAATGAAAAGACATAAATTTATTAGTACAAAGCATTTTTCAGTAATCATCACATAGAACTTCCACTAAATCATAATAAATGGGACAAGATCTCATGAATACATATATAGAAATTTCAAAATAGAATAGTACATAGCTCAGAACATAGTCATCATTATTAATACATAGCTCAGAATAATATGCAGCTCAGAATAATACATTATACAACAAGCGATGCAAATATTCAGAGTTTTCAGTCTTCATCGTTTTCTGATTCAGACTCAATCTCGTTTTCTTCGGTACTTTCAAATGCATCTAATAAAACATTCGATTCATCATTCAACGGCCTTAAATCAATGTCATCGGTTATTATTATTTCTGTATTTGGTTCAAGATCCGCTTGATAGCTGCTTTGTCTGGAATATTATTTCAATCAAACGTAAACCTTGGCTTTGTTTTTAAAACAGCCGACCAATCCGCTTTATCTCTTTTTAAGGATGGATACAGAGCAAAATAAACTTGTAATGCTTATTTGGCTAATACGTAAGGACGATTATACTTATAGTAATGTGAGGTATGCTTTATTTCAATAAGTTTATAATCTTTGTGCACGTTGATTCTAGAACCAGGAACATTGCTGAACCAATTGCATTTGAATAAAAAAACTTTTTCTGCAGGTTTTACATAATATGTCAACTCTAGAACCTGTGTTAAGACGCCATAAAAATCTTTTATATGCTCTCTGAATCATCACTATCTTTGACAAATACACCGCTGTTATATGTTAATTTTTCAGCCCCGTAATCTTTCGTATTGAACTTAAATCCATTGACGAAGAATATTGGATAAGTCTTCACATTTTTTTGGGTCTGATTGCAAGATGTCGTAAACCTTCATCAATGACACAGTTTCTTGGATCATAAACGTAGTTCGAAAACCATTTAGAAAATTCTTTACTGAGATCGCCAGATAGATATTGTGATTCGTAGATACTACAAATATGTAATATGGCTTATAATTAATATGTACGTATAAGTGAATTATATATGAATTTATTATTACCTAACAAATGGTGCAACTTCAGCACAATTTAGAAGAACATATGTGTGTGCTACATGGTAATCTCTATCGTCTAACCATATTTCCACACATTTTCCAGCAGGTCGACCATGTTGTCTAAAAATAGATAACATTGTTTGAGAAGAATCTTGTTCAAAGACTTCATCATTACGAGGAACACATACAAACGATAAGTTCACATCGTCATTGAAGTAATGAGAGAAAAAGAATGAAGCTTCTTCTTCAAGATATGATTTGCAATTCGAACCCTCAACTCGTGCTTTTTGTCAAATTTTTTTCTTCAGATGATTCAAGTACCTATTACAAAATAAATTAATTTATATTTAGATATAGAAATCTGAATTTTAAACTGACATAAATATTGCAGATATTCAATATTACCTCTCAAATGGATACATCCATCCATATTGCACAGAACCTCGAAGAAGTGCTTTGGATGGAAGATGAATAGGTAAATGCTCCATTACATTAAAGAAACCTAGCGGAAATATTTTCTCCAGTTTGCAGAGTAGTATAGGGATTTCTACTTCAAGTTTACGTATACGATCTGCTTTTAATGTCGTCGAACAAAGCTGTTTATAAAACATACTTAATTCTGTTATAACACACCATACTTTTACGGGAACAGTTCTTTGAAAGCCACGGGTAGTAAATATTCCATCATGGTATGACAATCGTGACTTTTCATCCCACTCAATTTACTGTTTTTAAAGTCAACACATCTACGAAGATTAGAAGAAATCCCATCGGGAAATCTTAGTTCTTCCACCCACTTCAGCACGATTTTTACTTGCTTGCTGTCTAGATCATAGCATGCTTTGGATTTTTTATTGTCATTGGGCTTCATATGAAGTTCAGGACGTTTACAAAAGTGTGCTATATTAAGTCTCGAATTCAAATCATCCTTAGTTTTCCCCTTTACATTCAAAATTGTATTAAACACATTATCAAACACATTTTTTTCGTTGTGCATCACGTCAATATTATGTCGGAGTAAGAGATCTTTCCAATATGGTAACTCCCAAAATATACTTTATTTGTACCAATTATGAATGTCTGATTTTCCTGGAATTTCAATCTGTACTCCAGTTTCATGTATCTTTGGATAGTCCTTTACAATTTCATATAATTCTTCGCTTGACCAAATCTTTGGTGGTTGTATATTATCTTCTCCGTTACCTATAAAGTTTTTTCTATCTCTTCTAAAAGTATGATTGGGATGGAGAAAACATCGATGATAATCAAACCAAGAAACTTTCCTTCCATGCCGTAAAGAAAATGCCTGTGTTTCTTTCATGCAATAAGGGCAGGCTAGACGACCGACCGTACTCCAACCAGAAAGCATCCCATATGCAGGAAAATCAATAATAGTCCATAATAAAGAAGCGAACATACGAATTTTTTTTTCTCTCGAAATGTCGTATGTCTCAACTCCTTCATTCCACGGTTTTTTCAACTCTTCGATCAATGGTTGTAAATAAACATCGATTCCTTGTGTTGGATCATAAGGGCCAGAGACGACAATAGTGAGAAACATATATGGTGTTTTCATACACATCCATGGAGGTAAATTATACGGAGTAACGATAATTGGCCAGGATCTGTGCAGTTAAAGTGCTCGGCAGATTCAATGCGGTGGACGTGCAAAAAGTCATAGTGAGGATACAGAGAGGATATAACGGGATATAGCGGATGACTCTAAAATAGCATATAAAACTCGTACTTAATGTTTTTACAAATATATAAATGGTAATTGAATGAAAAATTAACATTCAATCGAATTATAATTAATACATAAATAATTTTAAATAAAAACATGTGCGAATATATTGTAAATGTTATTTTTCAATTCATTTCTTTTAAAGAAGATATAGCGGAAATAGCGGAATATAGCGGGAATAACAGGATATAGCGGAAATAGCGGCTTAAAGCAGAAATGCTATATTTGGGGCTATATAGAAAAATCATAGCGGTAGAAATCCACTATGAGATATAACAGGGTTATAGCGGGGTATTAACTACATAGGCCAGGATGAATATTTACTACCAAACTGAGAGAATGGTGAAAATCCATCCATACATAAACCGAGTCTGACATTACGGCTTTCTGCAGCTAACATGGGATAAGTCTTATCGAAATGTTTCCATGCTTCTCCGTCAGATGGATGTATCAAAGTTCCTTCTTCCGGTGATCTTATACTGTGCCATCTCATACGACATGCCGTAGCAGAAGATGCATATAACCTTTGAAGTTTGGGAGTGATGGGTAAATAATGCATTCTCTTGTACATGACTTCTTTTCCTTTCTTCTTTCTTGGTTTGTATCTTTCCTCGTTACATATTCTGCATTTTCTAAGGTCAACGTCATCTTTCCAATAAAACATGCAACCTTTTACACATGTATCTATCTTTTCGTACGGCAGACCGAAAGCGGACATCAGTTTTTTCACTTTATAATGACTATCGCACATCAGATTATTGGGTGGCATGTGTCGGTTTGCAGCTTGTGCAACTGCTGTAAATGCAGCTTCTGTAAGGTTGAATTTTGATTTCATAGTAATGTATTCGGCGGTTACTGATAGTTCGGTTCCGCTTTTACAACCATCCCACAACGGCCTCTTAGTAGAATCCAATAAATCATATATTCTTTTAGCTTCCACAGTCGGTTCTTATTCGACATTTACGTCTTCATCGTCAGCTTGAATGGTAGGAAACATTGATCGTGCTGCATCTTCCACCATATTTTCTATCGGATTCGTCATAATATTATCGTCCTCTAACACTACAGGATTAAGTGTAGGTTCAACAAGTTCTCCATGAAGATCCCAGAAATAATAAGTCGGCACGAAACCATATTTATACAAATGTACTTCAACTATATTTGGTTTCCAATGCTTCAATGTTGGCACTTACTACAAGGGCAACGAATTTCTTCGTTATTTCGATTATTAGATTTAGCGAATCTAATAAATTCGTGTACACCATTATAGAAATGTTCCTTTATTGAACCTTTCCTACCAGTTCTGACTTCATACATCTAAGTACGGTCGAGGAAATAATCGAACATTTTACCTGATTTGAAAATATACGTTAGTAATTTCGACAGCACTTCAGTTCACTTCTCTTCTACGCATAACTTGCACACAAATGGTATATTATTGTTGTATTTTCTAAAATAAAGCAAAGCCATTTAGGACTAAAGGTTTCACACACCACACTTCTGTCTAATTTCGACAGCACTCCACTTCACTTTTCTTCTATGCATAACTTTGCATCCAAGGGGTGTATTTTTGTCGTTGTATTTTCTAAACTAAATTAAAACCTTTTGGGACTAAAGGCTTTAATTTTTAGCGTCAATTATTTGTTGAAATAATATTTAATGCTTATTTTCAAATCAACATTATATTCATTTCAATTTTTTTTTTAAAATCGATTTGGTTAAAATATTTATTCTTGTTATATTTATTTCTCAATTTTTTGGAAAATCAGTTTTAGTACAATATTTGTTCTTATATTCATTTCTTAATTTCTTTACAAAATCGATTTTAGCAGAATATTTGTTGTTGTTATATTCATTTCCTAATTATTATTTTTCAAAAAATCGATTTTAGCAGAATATTTAATGTTCTTAAATTCATTTCTTCATTTTTTGACAAAATCGATTTTAGCAGATTTGTTGTTGTTATATTTATTTCTTAATTATTTTACAAAATTGATTTTAGTACAATATTAGTTGTTGTTATATTCATTTCCTAATTTTTATTAGAAAATCGATTTTAGCAAAAAAATTTATGTTATTATATTCATTTCTTCATTTTTTACAAAATCGATTTTCGTAGAATATTTATTGTTGTTATATTCATTTCTTAATTTTTTACAAAAATTGATTTCAGTATAATATTTGTTGTTCTTATGCTCATTTCAAAATTATATAATTCATTCAACCATTTAAATATTTATTTAATACATTTGAAATTTCAAAACGTATTTTAAAATTCAGTTAACAATTTAATTTTTTTTATCGATTTTGTAAACGAAAATTAGATGTTAGCACTTGTAATAAACTATATTAATTTTATTTTATACTAACAACTAATACTTATAATGTACACATGCTAATTAAATAAAAAAAATATTACTTCTGCTTAATCGTACCAATCTAGCAGCATATTAATCAACAATTGTACACTAATGTTTGCGCAAACTATAATAAACATTGTTCTAATTAACTATAACAAATATTCGCGTAAACTTAATTATATATCCATTAGCATATCAATCAGTAATTTACACTAATTTTCAGATTATTAATAAACCCTAAATTTTAATTACAAATTAAACAATCAAACCATTAATTAATATCACCAACTCAACAAATACAATATTATCATTAACTAATACACAATAACAAACCCATAATTAACTAATTTGCCAAATTAGGGTTCTCAACATATCCCCAAATCAATCAATACGCTACTATCAACAACTAAGACCGCATAATCATCAATTTCTATCACATATAATCAACCAATTTTCAAAATTAGGATTTTGATTAAACCTAGATCAAGTAGAATTGGAGAGCAATAACATACCTTCGAGCTTTGGAGCGTTGTAGCTTTTGCGATGGGGAGATCGGCGGCTCGCGTCGGGGGGCAGCGGTTGGGGTGTCGGCAGAGGGGGAGACGAGGGGTTTGCTGAGTTGATTTGAAGGAAGTGGGATTGTGTTTTCCGGTTCGCGGCTTTTCCTGTATATACGCGTTTAGTGACGGCTAGCGACGACTAGCGTCGGCCGCCTTTTTTAGCTGTCGCTAGCCGTCACTAGCTACGGTCACTAAACGAAGCATGTTTTGTAGTGATATATATTTAGTATTAAAATAAATATCAAGTGAAAATAAAACCCGGCACGTTACATATCGCATTGTTTTTTTTAATTTATGTAAAAAGTTGTTTAATCCATTGTTTTATACCTTGATAATTTTAATTTTTAACTGGACTTATAGAAAAATATTTAACATTTACTGCAGAAAGATAATGAAATACAAAAAAAAATTCTGATCAAAATATGATATAATTTTTGCACCATGGATCATCCGTGTTTACAGTGAGGTGTTCATTCTGGATCATCCGCATTTGCAGTGATGTTTTCATTCCAGATCTACCGCGTTTACAGTGAGACGTTCATTCTCTGGTGGAGCTGCTTGTTGATCTCACTTGTGCACTTGGTTGCACCATGGATTATTTTGAGTACTTCTAACACTTCATTATCGAGCGGTGACCTTGTCGGAGTTCGATATTAAGGTGTAATGGGCGGTGGCCTTGCCGGAGTTCATTCAAGAAGTTTCCTGAGTTTGCTTTTCTTAGATTTTCCGTGTTATGATTTATTACCTGCTAGACATGTTGGCAGCTTCTTTGTTATCGGTGATATACATACATACATACATACATACATACATACATACATACATATGTACTTTAGAGGATTACACATGTCTCTCAAAAAAAATTGTTTATTGATTAACGTAAATAAAAAATATAAATAATTAAAATGTTATTTTTTTATGAAAACATACTAACTAAAAATATTTATTATTTTTCAACATTATGGAATACAAACATTCATCCCTGATTAGTAACTGTAATGTCATTCTTCACAAAATAAATTTTATTAATGACAAAGTATTCATTTACCGTACCAACCTTGAAAAGAAAAAAAGTTATATATGTTTGTAGTGACATACCCATTTTATAAAGGAAAAGTTACGTACATATATATTTGTAATGAAATATGAACTTTAGAAGAAAAAAATTATTACATTCTTTGTATTAAATATTGATTTTAGGGAGAATTTTTTTAAGAACTTGAATAATTTGGTATAAAATTGTGAAAATTTTAAATTATATGGACCAAATGAAAATTTAGTTTTACCATTTTAGTCAATACGAATGTGTTTTGCTCATTCAACTGTCATCTTTAACGATTTATTAGATCAATTAATAAATATTTGTTAATTGAATTCATTTAAAAGTTTAAATTTAAGAGCACTTAATAAACTCAAATATATGGACTTGAACGTAAAATAATATAAGAAAACTTAGAAGAAATCTGGACGTAATTGTAAAAATTATTAAATGTTAATATTTAAATGTAAAATGAGATAAGAGAAAATTAGTGGAACATTGTAATAATTTGTACATAATTGTGGAAATTTTAACTTATATGGACTTGAATGAAAATTAGCTTTATCATGTATGTCAATATGAATACGGTGGTACACACATTAAATAATCATTTTTCTATAATTTAAATTAATGAATATTTTTTAATTGTATTTATTTAGAAGATTTAAATTTAAGATCATCTACTTAATTTTAATATATGGACTTAAATGTAAAATAATACAAAAAACTTGGGAGAAATCTATAGTAATTGTGAAAATTATTAAATTTTGGTATTTAAATGTACACCAATAGAAACATTGAAATTGTTATGATAAAGCAGTTAATGTGGATTTTAAATTAAAGTATCGAGAGAAAGTTAAGGAGAAATAATAAAATTTGTATAACTAATAAAAGAGTATGAAATTCTTCCACTTTACTATTGTTTAATAGATTTGAACTTCATTTGGTAGAAGATATATAAATACGAGCTTTACGGCACGCGCGCATGTGCTTTTTTTTAAAAAATGTGTATTTTAACACAGTCAAATTTTTTTTCCGCAAAAACACTTAGTATTATTTTTGCGTTGAAATCAGGTGTAGTTAGTTTGAGTTTTTTTCTAATTTACAACACATAATTTTTTATTAGTTTGAATTTTTATTTTTATTTTTAACTAGTAAAAAACAAATTTTTAAAAAGTTTATTTATTATATATTATTTTTAAGTGATATTAAGATTTGATAATTTTTGTAGACGGACATTTTGAATTAGTAAATTAGATTCTATTTTTAAATGATATTAAGATTTATCAATATATTAGGATGTTTTTGGTAGTTCATATTGATACAAAAAAATGTGATACCAAAGCTATTACAACTATTATTAAAGATTAAAGATAGGCAATTGCAACAACCAACAAGTAGGGATGCGAAAAATGGTTGATTCGGTTCAAACCAGTAAAGAAATTTAAAACCAAAACATAACAAGAACCGATTCTAACCAAACTGACCGTTCTTAGAACCGATGAACCGAACCAAAATAAATTGGTTTGGTTCAGTTGGTTGGTTGGTTAACCATTAAAACAAATTACTAGTCTATTCTATATGCTATTCTATTGTATTAAAAATAAAAGAGAATATATGGCCTTTTGTATTCAAATAATTTTATTTCCATGCTTCTGAGGTATTAATGATATCATTAATGTCTATAAAACCATTAATTTCACGTAACCTCCTTCCATTTGATTGTTTTCATTCCAACTGAAAAGTTTAAAGAATTATTTTTGTCTTGTTATGAGCTAATTTTGTTTAATTATTTACTTTGGGTTTATTTCATTTATTCTATTATATTATATAAAATGTTCGGTTTGATATATAAACTACACTTTAACAGCCACCCCTTTATTTTTTTTCAATTCTATGAAATCAAGGTAGTTTCACCATTTGTTTTAGGATACACTCTACAATGATCTTATCCATTAACTAAAGTACTTAGAAATCAAAACATCTCATTAAACCTATATTTATGGCTTTTAAAGATGAAGTTGTAAGATCATCAATTTAATGTAGCTTTTGGCCAAGGCCTTTGGTTTCCAATTCAACGTGCTCTTTTGTTTTCGTTCATTCAAAGTATTTTCCCATTTTCATATGGTTAAATCTATTATCCCCCGTCATTTTCCACTTCCACCCCAACTACAACTAATAAAATAAAAATATTTAGTTCGCCCTCATATATTTCAAATAATATACCAAAATGTTTATTTCCTTCTTCATTATTTAAGACCTCGTTAAAAATAAATATTATACAAACTTCCATGTTTATATATAATTTCTTTTAATGACTCTAACATGAAGAAAATTTTAATTCAATTCCACAAACTCCAAAAACTATTTAATCATTTTGAAAAAATAAAATATTATAAACTCCACCTACGAAGAAGAGAAAATATTTTCTTCTAATGATTCAATTTTCAATTTTTTGAGGATGATAAAAATCAGGGCAAGTCTTCATTCTATGTCTCATGAAAGGTATGAATTAATGAAGGTGAGAAGTTAGAGAGGAGAAATTAAATATAAGGTAAATGAAAAAAAGAAAACAATCAAAGAAGAAGAAGAAATGATAAAACTAACATAAGATGGGGTAAGAAAAGAAAATTATGGAGTAACAATGTTTGATAAGTTTAAAACGTTTTGGAAAACTGTTAGAAAAAGTAATGGTTTAATTTATAAGAGAGAGAAGAGGTTTACAGTAATAAAGTTTAAGTAGCATTTGTTTCTAACCTCTTTAATTATATTTTAAAATAGAAAATCTTGTTAAATGATCTGTGAACAATTCTATTATAATGCCCTACATTTTTACGATATAATTAAAAAGAATTTAATAAATAAGTAGTAATGCTGAAAATAGAATTTTTACAAACGTCAGAATTTGACTAAGAAACTTGCATCATTGGGTCCATGGTGATTTTCTTGTAACGACCCGCAAATTTATCACTTTGATAAATTATATTTATTTTTAAAATATTCAAATATAAGCTTTTCAACATAGATTATATTGTCTTGAACAATAAATAATTATGGTAATCTTATTTTGAATAAGTAATTACAAAACTATATACTTTGGAAAAATATCAATAAAATGACCGAAAATCATTTATCAATAAACAACTCTATAGTTATCAGAAGTCGTGCACGGAGCTGGATACATACACTTATTTATACGTTTAAACAAAAATATGTAATAAAATAATTTATTTTATTTTTGGGAATAAAATGTATTTATGATACCATCAATAATGGCATCGTATTTAATAATTGATTTATGAATTGAAATTGAAATTTAACGATTTAATAATTATTATAATTATTCAAATAATTCTTTAAAATGATAATAATTCATTTTTATTAGTTGTGAAGCGATAATAAATCATTTATAATAGTTTTATAAAGATATACACTTGATTTGAAAATATAAGAAAATTCGTATCACTTTATCGATATAACGGCACTTTTTGTAAACAATTGTTTAATATTAATTTATATGGTTTTATAAATAAAATGTGATTATTTTAGTTAGTTAAAAATGATAAGAAATTAGTTTTCAAATTTTGTTTACATTTATATGTAAATTAATTTATAAATGAAAATAGCACCGGGAATCAGCTTCCCGATTTTTAACGGTTTAACGAACGGAAGTTGTTGCAACCTTGTTTATATCACTTGAACACATATCTAACATATACATATACACCCTAACATATACATGAACACATATATACATACAAATATACTTACCATTTACATTTGAATTTACATATAATAAAAAGTATAAATATCTAAGATATTTTCTACACTAAAAATCAAACATCAACTCACTTACACATCATCATCATCACACACGTGGAGGCACAAAGGGGTGGTGGCCTTGCCATGCGTTTGGAGGGGATGGAGGAGGTGTGGGAAAGGGGCAAAAGTGTAATTATGCATTTAGATATTTATTTCCAATTTTTTCCTATAAACATCCACCATTCTCTTCATAATTTTACACACTATTCCACTTCATCTTCTTCCTCATTCTCAAGCTTTTCCATGACTTCCTACCTTAAGAAAATTATGAAGAAAAATATTGCAAAAGGAAATTAAATTTATATAAGTATATATACATAAAAATCCCACTTCAAAACCAAGGCAAATAACCTCCTTTCCTCACTCAAACCCTATGGCCACCACCTCCTAAACCAGGGCCGAGCACTCCACCGCTTCAAGGATAGGCTGTAACGACCCGCAAATTTATCAATTTGATAAAGTATATTTATTTTTAAAATATTCAAATATAAGCTTTTAAAAACATAGATTATGATGTTTTGAACAATAAATAATAATGGTCATAAGTATTTACGAAAATATTTGCTTTAGAAAAATAATGATAAAATGGACGAAAACCATTTTATCGATAAACAGCTCTATAATCGTAAAACATCGCGCACGGATCTGAATACATATACTTATTTTTATAATTGAACAAGAATATAAAATAAAATAATTTATTTTATTTTTGGAAATTAAAAGTATATATGACATCATTAGTGATGCCCTTATATTTAATAATTGATTTATGGTTCTAAATTGAGATTTAATAATTATTATAATTATTCAAATAATTGTTTTTAAACAATTGTAATTCATTTTAAATAGTTATAAAGTGAAAATAAATAATTATAATAGTTTTAAAAAGATATATAATCAGTTTGAAAATATAAGGAAAGTTGATATCGCTTTATCGGTATAATAACAATTTTTGTAAATAATTGTTAATATTGATTTAAATGGTTTTATAATTCAAATGAGATCATTTCAATTAATTAATAATGATTATAAATTTATTTTCAATTTTTTTTACATATATATGTAATTTAAATTATAAGTGAAAACATGACCGGGAATCGGTTTCCCGATTTTCAACGGTTTAACGAACGGAAGTTGTTCGGAAGTCGTTGCAACCTTATTTATATGTCTTGTGCACATATATAACATAAAAATATATCTACTAACATATACATGAACACATATATACATACATATGACATACATACATGTACAAATACATATACTATAGAAATATCATGATATTTTCACTTATCTTCATCTTTAAGCAACCTTAAGTCAACTAAGGACATGAGTGGATGGCTTGGAAGTGAATGATGTAATGGAGCACATGGAGGGGGGAGGACTAACGTGTATGGTGATGGGATGAGAGGGGAGTGGGCTAAGGGTAGTTTTGACCATTCACTTTTAAATACCCACACATATCCTCCTTCATTCTTCACAAATTCATTCTTCTTCTTCTTTACCATTCTTGAGCTCCTTAATGCTCTTTAATGGCTTCTACTCTTTAAGAGATGTAGGAGGGTTAAAAATAGTGGAGTGCTTAAGCATCAATCCGCTAATTACTCTCTAACCACTTCTTAATCTACTTCTTCCTCTTCTCTTCTTTAATGGTGCTTGGCCGTGAGCAATATGGAGGTGGGGAGGCACAACCATGAGCATTGGAAGGTGGTTGGAGGTGATGGCATAAGTATGAGGTGATGATGAGGGCATGGCCGAGAGCAAAGCAAGAGGAGGTAGAAATGGTGGCCGAGCACTTTAAAAGCGTGGTTGAGTTGTTTGGCGATGGTTAGTTGAAGTTTAAATAGTTTGATGAAGTGTTGTGGTGGTTTGAATATTGGTAGGAAGTTTGGTTTGATAATGGTGAGTACTCGATTTACTTACATTTAGAAATTAATTATATGAATGTTTAAATTATAAATTTAAATGCTTGGTTGATAACCTGAATGATTATATGGTTGATTATATGGACGTTGATACGGTTGATAACTTGGTTGTGATAAATTATGAGAAATCATAATAAAAATGATTAAGAAATTAACCATGAATAATTAATGAAAAATAAATCCATATGGATGTGTATATAAAGTTTATTTAGCCTCTTAATGGTTTTGAAAATATAAAAGTCTAAAATGAATATTATAATAATATAATATTATGAAATGATTTAAAAGTGAAAAAGAGATTTAATAGGGAAAATATTGGTTTAAATATTTTATAAACATTAAAATCCAATTTGGAGAAGTTTTGACAAATAATAAATTTGGAGTCAAAAATAAGCGCGTCGCGTAACGGTAGTTTGCAATTTCGTGCCTAGAATTCAAACAAGTGCAGAGAGTGGAATATAGCTTAGAATTCTTCGAGATAGGAATTTTCCGAACTATTATATTCATAGTTTTCAAACAAAAGAAAATGATCAAAATTTCGTTTAGTAAATTTTGAAATATGAGCAAATCAAGTTTACAAGAAAATCGCGCTTTGGTAGTTCGGTGGCTAAAGTCGTAAATGTTTTAACTTAAATATTTTTAAAATGGTTAAAGATATGGAATAAATCTTATAAATCTTTTAAAATGTTTTAAAAGTGATTTGAGTTCTAAAAATGAATTTCCAAATGATAGAAAAATCATTTTTATCAAATAAGCCTTTAAAGCACCATTCGCAGCACTTTTTGCAGCAGTTTTTAATACGGGGTTTTTAGGCTCAGGGAAAAAGTTGAAGAAAACTTTAATTTTAGAGACAAGAAGTTTGTTTTTTAGGTTGAAAGACACTTTTTAGTGCAAATCACATAATGATAGTTACAACTATCATTTTTTGTTTACACTAAAAAATGTCATTCAGACTAAAAAACAAACTTGTTGTCCTTGAGACTAAATTCTTTTGTAACTTCTTCCCTGTGTCTATTTTTCTGTTTTAATAACTTTTAAAATATAGCTTTAAACTTAACAATTCTTTTCCAAATCCTTTATAAATGTTTTCAAATGGATAATTAAGTGTTTTGATAATGATTTGAGGCTTTTATAAGCTTATTTACCAGAGTTTAAATAAATGATTTAAAGAAAAGCAATTACAAATAAAATGGTTTAATCTTGGCAAATTAGATGATTTCTATAGATTTTGCTCACTTAATATTTACTGGTTTTGTGTTAACATCCTAGATAGCATGGTTTTAACTCAATCAAAATTTCGAGTTTTGAATTAAGAAATCTTTGTTAAGATTTAAATGAAACGATTTGGAAATATTTTCCTAAGTGAAAAATGAAACGATTTAGAATTTTTCCAAGATTCAAAAAAGGTTTAAATTAACCAAAAGGATTTGATAAGTGAGGCTTAATGGTTCCATATACTTTTAAGAAGATAAATAGATTAATTTAAAATAATACGTCTCCCTGAGATATTTATAAATGAATACAAAAGATGAATCAAAATGAATGATGATTGATAATCACATATGAACTTAACATCTTTTAATCAATGATTGGTTTGGAGGAACCGAGGTCGGATTTGGGTAATTCCAATCCGAAAACAACTCCGGACCAATGTATACGTTCGGAATTGAAGACACGATGATGATGATGATTTTTGAAGATGGGGATCTTCATGATGAAGGGCTGCTTGCCACTAGTCCCTCGGGGTGAAATTTACCATATCATATATTTATGGTGGCAGTAGTGCTATGTTATGAAAATCTTCGATTACAAGGACTAATCGTTACTAATCCTAGGGATAACTCCTGACAGGATGTTGTAGGAGGAGTGCCTTCGGTTTCGTTCAGTCCTAGAATGAACTTGTATGGACGAATGTCTAACATTGCATTTTTGAGACCACAACGTTGACTTTTACAAATGTACATCTGTTTGGTGGCAGAGAAGGCAACTTCTCTTATCTTAACACCCATCTTTGTGACATACGAGCTCAGAGGTTGCATGTTCATGAAAGTCAATAGTGATCGAAGGAATGCCAATGTGGCATTCAAAGTGGAACCTGTGATGATCAAAGCATGGCTTTGCGAAAGGCAAAGCGTGGCTTTGTGGAGCGTAGCCTCACGAGCCTCACATCCCATTAATGATACAGGATACTATATGGTCTGACGGACACAAATTCGGGCTAAGAAGTAAGAAGGTGACCGGAGTGGATCTGGGCCTCGTGGACAGGTATTGGAGGCTGACGGAGATCGTGTAAAGCCATCGACTAATACCCTGTACCATAGTAGTGTAATAGCGTAGTTCGGAGGCTGACGAAGATCGTGTAAAGCCATGCGGAAACTAAGGGTTATGCGTGAATCGGAAGAAAAAGGCCACCGGTTTCTTATCATGTTGGAAATCCAATTCCAATACGTTGCCTTTACGGTTTTGATTATAGAACCTACTTTTAAAAAGTAGCTAGTAAGCCGTCAAATTTAATTAACGTAACAATTTTAGCTATCTTGATATATTATTTGAAAAGTGGTTTCAAAGGAATGTCATTAAAGATAATATTAAATTATTTTGGTATAAAAGTGTTTAGTTATCATATGGCAAAAACCCGTCCGTATTTATGTGTGGGCATGGTCTTACGAGATACCCTTCTTTTCAAAGGTTTTTAACCGGCATCAATTTATAAATCGAGTATCTCACGCTGGTTTATCAAGCCTGATCCGAGTATTTTTAATATACGGGTCAGATCCGAGTAGTTTCATGTTTAGTTAAAGATGCTTGGAGTTTCCAGAGGAGAGCTCGAGATCTTCATGTACGTATGGACGTATTCTATTATCCGCTGCATCTATTGCATTTGTTTTTATTTTTCAGCATTTGTAAGGACAGAGGTTTTATAACTGTCCAGGCTGAATCTAGGTTAGACTCTGATATTGTATTCAAAATTTTCCACTGTAAAGATTTTTGTCGAAATAATGTATGTTATTCCATTCGTGTGAGATTTTTTTCTATCTTTATTTTCTTTTCCCCTAACAATCGGGCTTTCCGGCACTTGGATTTATGACACGTAAATACCAAGGATGTATTAGTGTTGATTTTCGAGGGTCGAAAATCCCGATCGTTACATAGGCCACGCCTTTACTAAGGTCCAAGGCTCGATCTGTAGACTTTTAATTCGATTGTAGCGAAGCTATAATGAATTTCGAGAAGTTAGAAACTAATGAAGGTGAGAAACTATATATGTATATGTACATACATACATACATACATACATACATACATACATACATACATACATACATACATACATACATACATACATACATAAAATAATGATGTGATATGTTTTCCATGGATGTTTACTATGATTTGATCATCAAGCTTGGTTGTTTTAATATAGTTGTGTAATAGTGTAAACAAGTCACGTTAAATACACGTCGATATTACACAAGGAAATCACTTTCCGAATCAAGTTTTGAAAGTGATATGGAATCATTAAACTTCTTTAAAATAGTTTACAAATGTTTTATAAACACTAAAATCCAATTTGGTGAAGTGTTGATACGTTATGAAAATTGAGTCAAAAATAGGTGCGTCACGTAACGGCAGTTCGCGATTTCGCGCCGTTGAAAGTTAAATCCATTTATACGATGAATTCGGAATTCTTTGCAATAAGAATTATCCGAACTCTGATAGTCATAGTTTTCAAACAAAAGAAAAGGATCGATATTTCATTTAGTAGATTTTGAAATATGAGCAAAACAAGTTTTCAAATTAGTCGTAGTTTGACAGTTCGGAAACCAAAGCGATGAATTCTTTAAAATTGATATTTTTAATTCTTTAAAAATATGGAATAAATTCTATAAATATTTTAAAATGTTTTAAAAGAGATTTGAGTTATAAAAATGGATTCCTAAATGAAAAAAAAGTTTTTTTTGATCAAATAAGCTTAAAAGCATTATCCGCAGCACTATTCGCAGCACTTTTTGCAGCACTTCTAATAACTTTTGAAATATGATTTTAAACTTAAGTATTCTTTTCCAAATCTTTTATAAATATTTCCATATAAATAATTAAGTATTTTAAAGATGATTTAAAGGTTTCATAATTTATTTTAAAAAGTTTAAATAAATGTTTTAAAGAAAAGCTGTTATAATCAAGTGATTTAATCTTGGCTCTAAAAACCAATGAGTATATTAGATTATTATCTTTATGAGATTCGGATGAGAGGTCCTTAAACTAAGGAGATGTTAAGGAGCAACTAGGGCCCTGACTCACCTGGCCTTTTTTTCTAGACGAGGAATAGATAAGTTCGAAATGTCGGAAACGAGGCAAGTATAAAAGATTTAATTCTTTCTAAATTTAATACAACTTTGATTGTATAGAGATAATCTTCTTATACTTGGTATTAGATTTTGAGGAGGGAATCGGTACTAGCAGTGTGAATTTAAAATGCGATTTCATCGCTATTCGATGGATAGTAAAGGTTGAATATAGAAATTGACGTTGAGTAAAATTAGTATAATTTCTATGGATCCGCTTTACTTGAATACTAACTAATTTGGAATTACCATCTTAAATAACATGGTTTCAACCTATTAAAAAGATATTTATTGGAAATAAGAAATCTTTGGTCAAGATTAAATAAATGATTTGGAATTAATTTGATTCCTATACTTAAAACTAATTGGTTTGGGTTTATAGTAAACGATGTCTGAAATAACATTGTTTTTGACCCGTTTAAAAGTTATGATTTGGAAATATTTGCTAAGATTTAAATAAACAATTTGGAGATATTTTCCTTAGTAAAGTATAAAATGATTTGGAAGTATTCCAAGATTTAAAAAGGTTTTAATTAAACAAAAATTTGATAAATGAGGTTTAATGATTCCGTATATACCAGAAAGAAAGGTTTTAAAGATATGTATCTCTAGAAGATATTTTTTTAAAGAGAAATTAATTAACCAAATGATAAGCACATATTTACTTAACTTCTTTTTATCGATGATTGGTTCGAAGGAACCGGGGTTGGATTTGAGCGATTCTTATCCGAAAACCACTTCGAACTTATTTACAAGTTCAAGAGTGAAGACGTGTTAAAGATGATGAAGTTGAAGGTGGGGATCTTCATAAAGAAGGACTGCTTATTGATAATTTTGGAGTAGCTTCCGAGATAATTAAACAGCAGTGGTCCCTTCATTTTGGGATCTTCATATGTAACTACTACTCACTACTAATCCCAAGGGATGTGGTAGGAGAGTGTCTTCGGTTTATCCTGTTCCTAGACAACTTGTATGGATGAATGTCTGACATTGCGTTCCTAAAATCACAGTGCATTGACCTCTACAAACATATATCTGTTTGGTGGTATAGGAGGTAACCCCTCTTATGCTTAACACCCTTCTCTGAGATGTAAGAGCTCAGAGGTTGTACTTTTGTGGAAATCAATATTGTGCTATTGGAAATGGTAATGTGGCATTTTAAGTGAAAATGTTCTAAGAAACACAAACGTTACCTTGAGTCTCACACCTAGGGAATTGTGAAACAGGGGTTGCTTTAGGGCTAAGTGGTTCGCTACGATTAGGGTATGATATCACCTTTCTACATTTATTTTGCACCCGTTATGATGTTGGGCAAAAAAAATATGGTGTATGTTATAAGAGCTCTCAGATAGGTTGGGAACGACCGGGTGATATCTTATTCGGTTCTATCCGCCACCAGATGGGTCTGCAGGTAGGCCGGTATGTATTCGTAGAGGTTTCGAAGATGTTGATCCTTGGTGCATCCCTTTAGAGATGCATGTATAGGAGGTAGTCACTTACCTTGCTATTTATTGGAAAACCAATTCTCCAATAAGTGCCTTCGGACTTAGTTGTAAACCTATTATACTGGAATTTAATAATGTAACAATTTCGGCTAAGATTATGTATTTTTACTTGAAAAGTGTTTTCGAAGAATGTCGTTAAAAATAATATCACTGAATTTTATGTAGAAATGATTTGGTTAGCATAAGCTAAAAACCTGTTCCATATTAATGTGTGGCATGGTCTTATGAGATACCTTTTTGTTTTCCAAATAATCATATTTTGATTTTCTCACACCAGTCTCATAACTGACCCGGAGTTTATTTTCTTTCCCTTAAACTCTGGATGCCCATTTTTTAGGTAGCCTAGTAGTCAGGTTTAGTTTGGATCATTTTGAAAGAGCTCGAATCATGGAGCTAGAAGATTCTTCTGAGGATTGTTATCCATTTCCACCATGCTCATATACTATTGTATTCCTCATTTGTAAGGATAGATATTTGTAACTGTTCATGTTAATGTTAAGTTAAACTCTGATAAATGTGTTTCAAATTTCAACTGTAAAGATTATATGTTGAAATAACATATGTTATTCCATTTGTTAAGATTCTGTTCTGTCTTTATTTTCATTCTACCCTTAACGGTGGGGTTTTCGGACACTTGAATTTATGGCACATGAATACTGATGATGTATTAGTGTCGATTTTCGAGGGTCGAAAAGCCGGGACATTAAATTTGGTATTAGAGTTTAGGTTAAGCGAACACCTAAGCCTGATAGGGGTAAAGTCTCATCAGAGATAGGGTTAGTAACACCCTAGGATGATTAACACATTAAAGATAGGGTTAGTAACACCCTAGAATGAGTTGAGAGTATATTATATAAGTGCGCGTATTTTTTGATGATATACAACTGATTTTTGTTTTAGAAAAAATATGGTAAATGAAATAATTTTACCTAGGATTATATTTTGAATATAAAGAATATATTTTGAAAATATATATAGTTAGATATGTTATAACTTGAATGATAGTTTGAAATCAAAGTTAGTTGAATCAAGTTTAAAAATCTTGTGATTATAATTTCACAGTTTGACTATAAGATGTTTAATAATAACACTGAGAAGATTAAGAGTAATACTTTGGAAAAGGATTTGGATAAATGAGAACTTCTATCTAAAGAAGGGTTTTTAGGAAGAGAATTTTCAAAGGATTTTATTTAAAATATTCTAAGTATTGGTTTGGAGAAACAATATCATGTGCTTAACAAACTATTACCCTTAAAATTGTATAGTTAAAGTGGATTTATGCTGGTATAAACTTAGATTTATAACCTAACATTAGAATTAGTTAAGACGATTGAAATGCTTAGCATCTAAGTGTTTATTATTGATAATTGTAAAAACCCTCAAGCTACGGGAGAAAGCATTTGAAAAGGAAGACCTCCAGAGCCAACTGGGATGAGGAGAATTATCTAATCATTCTTTCCAGTGATGAGGAGGAACCCGAAAAATGGAAAGTTAGCAATATTAAGCCCATTATTGAAGGAGAATTAGATCCATACACCCGACTAGGTAAAGACAGTTACCCTATGGCCAAAATGCCTATATCTTCCCCGACTCCAGAACTTATTATAGTGTCTAGTGACGAAGAGACCCCTCAGGTCTCCGAAAGAATGTGGATCACTGACCCAATATGTTCAGAACTTGAACGGGAAGAAGAGATTCCTGAGGAGAAGCCGATGGAAGAAGAATCTAAATCTAAAGAAGACTCGAACACTATGATATCCCATGAATTAAAAAACAGCAGTAGAGACAGTAACGTCATATGGGAGATGGACGGTGACCATATTATTTGGTGGGAGGAGTCATCAGATTACCCCATTAATTGGGATGTGGTGAAAGACGAAGAGGAAGAATTTATGGATCTCGAGGAAGAAGAAGTGAAAGGTTTAGAGGAACTAGAAGAAGGAGAAGTTATGCAAGAAATGCCAGCTCGACTGGGGCATGAGCCATGGAACCAACCTTGGCTGCCATATGAAGTGGATGTTATACCACGGATTGATGACAGAAACGAAGCTGATAACGAACAAGACGATAGTGATGATGATGGAGAAATCTTGTTTGATTTTGGATACGAAAGTGGACCCTTGGCGTCGGAATCAGAGGAGTGATTATGATGAAATATTGGAAGATTTGGAAACACCTATCTAGTATTAGTATGTAGCAGCATATATATGTATGGCTTGTAAGGTAGTCATATTTGTATTAGTATTATAAAAACCCAAGTAGATTTAGAAGGACTTAAAAATGGCTTAATTATGTGAGGAGTATGATGTGCATAAGATAAGGATGAATGTAAAATATTAAGCATGTATAATATAATTATGTCCTTTGTTTATAACTTTATTCGAATGTAAATACACAAACCACTTGAAAAAATTTCATAAGAATAAAACTATACCTTTATGAAATGTTTAAAAACTTAAATCAAGATTTTAAAAATATTTTGGAAAAGGTAAAAAGTATATTCATTTTACACGAATTATTTGGTAACATGAATTTGACCTAATGATTCAAATATAGGATTTTGAAATCCGAAAATGATTTATCACTCGATGCTTTAGGGCAAACATTGACGAGGATTTGTAGTTGGATCCTTACATTTTCTATCATAGTTGAGAGCTATGCAAGGAAAATAGAAGTTTCCGAGCCAGATCGGAGTCCACACTAGAGAAGCGAAGGATCAATACTAGTTTGGAAGTAAAGTTGTATATTCAAATAGTATATTGAATCAAATATTTCATACAGATGATCGATATACACTGTATGGGAGTAAGTTTAAAAACAAATATTTTGGGCAAACACCTATGTGTTTCACATTGTAATTTCGGGAACGAAATTCTTTTAAGAAGGGGAATTTGTAATGACCCGCAAATTTACCACTTTAATAAATTATATTTATTTTTAAAATATTCAAATATAAGTTTTTCAACATAGATTATGTTGTCTTGAATAATAAATAATGATGGTAATCTTATTTTGAATAAGTATTTACAAAAATATATACTTTTAAAAAATACCGATAAAATGACCGAAAATCGTTTTATCAATAAACAACTTTATAATTATCATAAGTTGCACACGGAGCTAGATGCATACACTTATTTATCCGTTTAAACAAGAATATGTAATAAAATAATTTATTTTATTTTTGGGATAAAATGTATTTATGACATCATCGATAATGACATCTTATTTAATAATTGATTTATGAATTTAAATTGAGATTTAATGATTTAATAATCATTATAATTATTTAAATAATTGTTTTTAAATGATAATAATTCATTTTAGTTAGTTGTGAAGCGATAATAAATCATTTATAATAGTTTTATAAAGATATATACTTGATTTGAAAATATAAGAAAATTCGTATCGCTTTTATCTATATAACAACACTTTTTGGTAACAACTGTTTAATATTAATTTATATGGTTTTATAAATCAAATGTGATCATTTGAATTAGCTAAAAATGATAAGAAATTAGTTTTCAAATTTTGTTTACATTTATATGTAAATTAATTTATAAGTGAAAATATGACCGAGAATCAGCTTCCCCATTTTCAATGGTTTAACGAACGAAAGTTGTTCAAAGTTGTAGCAACCTTATTTATATCACTTGAACACATATCTAACATACACATCCTAACATATACATGAACACATATATACATACAAATATACTTACCATTTACATTTGAATTTACATATAATAAAAAAATATAAATATCTAAGATATGTTCTACCCTAAAAAGAAAACATCAACTCACTTACACACCATCATCATCATACACATGGAGGCACAAGGGGAGGGGTAGCCTGGCCATGCATTTGGAGTAGATGGAGGGGGTGTGGCAAGGGGCAAAAGTGCAATAATGCATTTATATATTTATTTCCAAATTTTTCCTATAAATACTCACTATTCTCTTCATAATTTTACACACTATTCTAGTTTACCTTCTTCCTCATTCTCAAGCTTTTCTATGGCTTCCTACCTTAAGGAAATTATGAAGAAAAATATTTCAAAAGAAATTAAATTTATATAAGTATATATACATAAGAAATCCACTTCAAAACCAAGGTAAATCACCTCCTTTCCTCACTCAAACCCCACTGCCACCACCTCTTATAACCAAGGGCGAACACTCTACCTCTTCAAGCATAGGCCATGCGCTTCCTATTGTCCAAGGCTTGATTTCGTAGACTTTAATTCGATCGTAGCGAAGATATAACGAATTTTCGAGAAGTTAGAAACCAATGAAGGTGAGAAACTCTCTCTCTCTGTATGTATGTATATATATATATATATAAATAATGATGATGTGATATGTTTGCCATGGATTTCCTATGCTTTGATCATCAAGTTTGGTTGTTTTAATATTGTTGTGTAATTATGTAAACAAGTCATGTTAAATACACGTCCATATTACACAAAGAAATCACTTTCCCAATCAAGTTATAAAAGTGATATGGAATCATTAAACCTCTTTAAAATGGTTTAAAATGGTATGCAAGTGTTTTATAAACATTAAAACCTAATTTGGTATAGTTTTGACAAGTTATGAAAATTGAGTCAAAAATATGCGCGTTGCACAACAACAGTTCGCGATTTCACGCCGTAGGAAGCTAAATCCATTTATACGATGGATTCGAAGTGGGAATTCTTTGTAATAAGAACTTTTTGAATCTTATAATCATAGTTTTCAAACAAAAGAAAATGATCGAGATTCGTTTAATAGATTTTGAAATATGGGCAAAACAAGTTTAGAAAAATAGTCACGGTTTGGCAGTTCGGAAACCAATGCGATAAATTCTTTAAAATTGATATTTTTAATTTTTTAAAATTTTGGAATGAATTACATAAATATTTTAATTTTTTTTAAAAGTGATTTGAATTATAAAAATGGATTTCTAAATGATAGAAAAGCTGTTTTGATCAAATAAGCTTAAAAGCACTATCCGTAGCACTAGTCGCAGCACTTTTTGCAGCACTTTTGATAACTTTTGTAATATGATTTTAAACTTAAATATTCTTTCCCAAATATCTTATAAATGTTTCCAAATAAATAATTAAGTATTTTAAAGATGGTTTAAAGGTTTCATAATTTATTTTAAAAGTTCAAATAAATGATTTAAAGTAAAACTGTTACAATCAAGTGATTTAATCTTAACTCTAAAAGCGGACTAGTAGACTAGATTTTTCTATTCGTGAGATCCGGATGTATGTGCTTAAACTAAGGAGATTCTTAGGTGTAACCAGTGCCCTGGCTCACCTGGCCTTTTTCCTAGGCGAGGAATAGATAAGGTCGAAATGTCGTAAACGAGGTAAGTATAAAAGATTTAATTCTTTCTAAATTTAATACAACTTGGATTGTATAGAGATAATTTTCTTATACTTGGTATTAGACTCTGAGGAGGGAACACGAACTATCTGTTTGCAACCAAATTGGCTACAAACACCTAAGAACAGATTTAAGTAGTGAAATAAATGAAGAAATTAAGTGAAAACAGAGGAAGATCACAAAATATCAAGAAAAACACAGTAGAAAGCAAAAACAAGATTTATAGTGGTTCGGCACTGATTGCCTACATCCACATTGAATATTCTCTTTATTGCTTCTCAATTCACTTGATTACAATTACAAACAGCAAGAAATAGCAAGATATCAGAAAAGAATGGAGGAAGTTAGGTACAATAATGGTGGAGTTTAACTAACATCCTAAGAGTCCCCAGAATGGCCCCTTATGCATGTATCTATAGACGAAGGCGGCCCCCAATTTGACTGGAACTTCAACAACATGACCTCCTTGACTATATGGGCCCACCATAGGAAGGGCTAGGCCCAACTCTCAATGGATAGGGATCGGTACTGAACCCTCCATGTATTGAGTTTGGGCCAGCGATCCCTATGGTAGCTCCCATATGCTCTAGCATGATGGTGCTTCAAATATCGAATCGTTTGGATGTGCGGAGCTCTTACTTTTCTTCAATCCTTGGCTCAGCTTCATTATAGTTTAAGGAATGCCGATCCTTCTCATTGTTCTAGGATAGGCCGAACCATCCCTTGCGTACTAAGCCGGATCCCCCGTTTGTTGCCCTCAATGCCGATCCATATCTTACGAGCCACATTATGCCGACCCATCTTCTCATAGGCAACACTATGTCGATCCCTTCTTACATTAAATGCAATGCCGATCCACCTTGGAGTGTTACGCCAAGCCCTGTGGTACTAGAGGTGTGTGTACCGACCCCTTCACATATAGAATTCGATGCCGATCCCTATAGCTTTATAACTCATACCGACCCCTCTATATTTCCATTCAAGCTGACAATCCTGCCAAGTAATCATGCCGACCCCCTATCATCTTAAATGTATACCGATCCCTCGAATTACCACCAAGGCCGACCCCTTATCATCTTTATCTGCAAATACCAATCGCTTTACTATCTCATCCAAGTTGACCAATAACCATGTCGACCCCTTTTCCATCCAAACTAATCTCCATAGTTCCAACATCCTGCACCATCTGTCTATTAACCTTGTTCAGCCCGGGCTTCATATAACTGTCCGGACTCTATATTTGAGTCCTGTAGTCGTGGCTTCATGGTCACTCTTCTCATCAACAGTTGAATCTGCCTTCTGTGATTAGCCCAATATAGCCGGGGCAGGGTACCGGGTAACACTTGCACCCCAAAGCACGTCTTGTGAGTAACATGACGTGCTTTGAATTGAAAAAAGTCCAAGTTGCCAAAAAGAAATCCACCTAACTCTCCCCGGCTGACTTCTAATCCTTTATCGACCTTCAACAATGCAAAACTGATGTCGTATTCCATTAGCGTATACAAACTCGACCATGCAGTGTCCACATGTTTTCTTCCATCTGACTCGTTCTTGAACTTGACTGTTTTAGGCCCGACCACGATTTCAGTTGATTTCAAAAGGTCGAATTCTTGAATCGTTTCCGAGCACATTCACATACACATTTCTATTGTTGGCTCCCGGACATGTTTGGACGTCTGTAGGTCGTTGCCAAGTTTTTTTTACTTTGTACGGTTATGTTTGCAGTCTAACCTTCATGATATCGGTCGCTATTTGGTTTTCAGTTGTCTACCGTTTTCCTTTACTTCCATTTTTTATTTCATTCATTCTCATCATCATCTTCTTTTTCTCTCTTCTCTATTTTTTATGAGGGATCGACATTCGGCTTGCTGATTCCTTACCGAGTTACATGGATAGGGATTGGTAAGTTCTAAGGCCAATCCCTTTTTAATCTCATGACCGAGTCACCCGAGATGACCGGTTCCACTTCCTCCCACACATACTTGCATATAACCTCATTCTTCCTTCCTTCTTACATGCTTTCATTCATCCTATTGCTCCTTAATTTTACTTTGACATTTCACTGTCTCAATTTACCTCTGCACTTTCAAGCTTCCCTTCCACTGAACCCGTAACATCGCAACTCCTAACAAAATTCCTCCAACTCGAAATCTTAACATCAAGCATGAATTCGAACAACTCTTTCACAGTCGCTCCTCCATAATCATCGATTCTCAAGTCCAAACTTTCACCCCCTTTAATTTACCCTGACATATATATATATATATATGTATGTATGTATGTATGTATGTATGTATAGGTAAGGACTTTCCTTTATTTGCATTATTGGGTTGTAAATCTCGAGTTTGGATGGGTTCGAGTGTTTTCTAGGTACATAGCTTAGTGAATAGTGTTGGAATATTATGATGAGGAAGAGAAGAAGGAGGAGATGGAGAAAAAGATGAAGAGAAAAAAGGGTGCGGGCGAGATGGTGTGGAAAATGGTTGAGCTATAGAGGGATCGGTGAGGAATTGAGTGAAATAATGGTGGTTTAGTTCGAAGTGGTTTGGCGAGGGGTCGGTGGTGAAGATGTGAAAGACAGGATTGGTATAACATATTCATAGAAAGGGGCCGGTATACTATTGTATTGATATGGGATTGGCGTTAGCAACTTAAGTGTAGGGATTGGTGATGGTAGCTGAAATTTAGGGATCGACATAGAGGCTGGAATGTAGGGATCGGTATAGAGGCTAGTGGTAAGGGATCGGCATAGGGAGTTGAGGGATCGGTATGGACAATGAACGCTAACTTAATTTAAGTCATTTAAACACTGAACTGCACACTGCCTTGGCCGAACATAAAATGACTTAGACTATTGGACTTAAGCTAAAATGAACATACTTCTGGACTTCTTATCATGGACTAAATAAAAACTGGATAAAAAAAACTTAGATAAAAGACTTCATAGCACAACATGCTGATAACCGATCCCAAAGCTCTCATTGCCGATCGACTTTCTTATCGACTGAGACTCTCTCTGGATGTAACTCCAAGTCTTGTCATTTCATTCTAGCTTTTATGATTTCGAACTGTTCATACTTGTTTCACATTGCACTGCACTACACTATAGTTCACACATGACACAGGGGAACGGGTTATTATTTCTAATGTTGATTATCTACTGAGTATAACTGACATAGATCTCATGCTACATGACGTGCTCCGTCAAAATGTCTTCCGAGTCCGCCGCAAGACACATTAGTTCTGAGGCAAAGTCAAGCTCTACCACTATATATAATAAACCTTCTCCGAGTCACCATACAGAACAGGTAGAGGCATCTGACCCACAACTAAATCTCTTTTCTGACATTCCAGTCCTTCCTGCAGAAGTCATCAGCCCGGCTCCCGATGCCGTTGAGGGTGCTATCATTCTAAATAACACTGTATACTCACAAGCATCTAGAATCAGCGAAGCCACTCTTCGTCAATTGTGTTCCACCCATAGCATTCTGTTTGAAGACGTTTTAGTTCCATCGAGGCAAGACAAACCTCACTTGTCACATACCGAAATTTTCGACTTTCGAAAATTCGACATCGATACTCACTTTATCGACTGCCGAGCAATCGAGTGCCGGAAACTCCAATAGTGATGGTTTTAGAAAGAAGAGGTAGAAGAAAAGATAGAAGAAAAAGAGAAGAAGAAGAAAGCAGAAGAAGAAAGAAGAAAAAAGAACAACATCAGAAACAGAAAACAATATCAGAATCTCACATATCGCAGCGGAACAATATACAATAGATAATTACTAGTCTTTTAAAACAAAGAACTATATCAGTTTATACATACATCAATCAGAGTCAATATACGACTCAATACAACACAGCACAACAATGGACAGTTATATAAACTTGTCCTTATACAGAATACACAGCGGAATAAATAATATCAGATACAAATACTACGTCTCGTCATCCAGCTTGCTTCCAAAGCTCCAGAATATCCAGAATATCCTGATAATATAACTCAAGGCTGCCCGTGTGGAAATTAGTGGGCACCCAGAGTTTAGAAGGGAACAATAAACTCCGAGTCAGTCATGGTGACTGGTGTGAGATCGTAAAACAGTTTATCTTTAAAACAACGACAAGATAATTTTAAAATAAATTTCGCAATGCTTTTGGAAAACGAAACTACCATAAGACCTCCCGCCACACACACAATGCAAACGCAGAATTGGAGGAGATTTCTTCTTATGATAGTCAAATATGCTTACTACGCAAAATCAAATCATTTTTGATATTATTATTAGTGCATAGTGTAGAAAACATTTCGAAAGTACAATATAAATCTTAGCCAGCATAGGTACCATTATATTATGCCTGCTATAGCTGCCTCCTGAGGAGACAGGTTATACAATTGAAATCGTAAAGGCTCGTATTGTTTCTTTGGATTTCCAACAAATGGTCAGGCTAAGGAACTTCCTTTTCCACGATGGGTACGTCCCTGGAATAGACGACCCGAGAACCTAACCGGATCTCTGCCAACACAAGGCCGGGTTACCTCTGCAAAAATAGGTAACTACTGACATGCGTATGTCATCCCCCGATCGTAACCGATCTTCCCGAGGATCCTCGATTCACAACAAACCACATAATATAAATGCAGCAACCACATAGGTTAAGTATCTGGGCTCCATACCATGATACCACCTCTATCCAGAAGGAATGACATACACTAAGGGGCGCTACTCCCTAGAACCTTGCTGCATCCTTCCTGTTTTGACCATTTCCGGGGTGTGAGGCTCGACGAAGTCTCGTCCACAAAGCTACGCTTTCTACAAAGCCATGCTTCGGGTCAAACAAATATGATCAACCTATGATCACAAAGATATAAGATCAAACAAATGATCATATCACAAATGATCAAACACTGATCATTTCACAGCAACACTTAGTATGCCACGTTACCAAATTGGGAGTATATCGCTGATAAATTTCAACTACATAACCTCTGAGCTCGTACGTCTCAGAGAAGGGTGTTAAGCTAAGAGAATAAATTCTCCGCCACCAACAGAAATGTATTTGAAAGAAATCAGCTTTATATCTCAAATTTGTAACGTCAGACATACAATCCATACAAGTCTGTTCCGGGATCGAACAGAACCGAAGGCACTTCTCACGAAGCCCTTGCATATCCGGATAATTTTCTAATCACGTCCGGACTTCCCGTCACTAAGGGTGATAAAACCTCTAAATCGGAGATCAGCCGATGTAGAGTAACTCGACGGTGATCCTTCCGTTTTCAAAAATATCCGGTCTTCAACACCGGTCTTCAAATGCAATTCATAACGACGTATCACATATTCGGAATGGGTTATACGACCCCATGGTCCTTTCCCGGCTAACCCGAATAGTGAGCGATTATTCAAAAATAAGCGTGGCATTCAAATTCATCCAATTCACAACAAATACCTATTCAAGGTAATTATTGATAGTCGGTTATTTAACTATCAATAAAGATGCGCAACATCATCAGATTCCAAATAATTTTCCAAATTATTTCATCTTCAAAAATATCTTTACTAGATATAAAATTTCCACTTCAAAAATAAATCAATATTTATTTTTCTAAACAGTTTCCATTTCCTTTATAAATTCCATATTGAATTTACATTTTTCGAATATCTACTAATATTCGAGTTTCAATCGTTTTCAAATATTCATTTTCGATTTATCTTTAAGAAGATAAAATCTCAAAACGTTTCATTTCATTTTGGAAAACATTCCATACTTATTTAATAATAAGTGTTTCACAAATCCTTTATTTTCAACATTTGAAAATATTCGATATACTTAAATCAAAATTAAGTATATATTTCATTCTTTAAGGAAATCATTTACTTTGACAACATTTATTTGAGTCAAAACGAATGTTACGTAAAACATCGTTACGACGACTCAAAATCACTAGTATAGGGATTCGGATTTAGATAGATATATAAATCCCAATACTACATTAAAACATTTCCTTTTGGAAATCATTTACTATAACAACAGTGTTATAGTCCACCATTTCCTTATTTTTTGAAAACATCTATTTCAACAATAAATGTTGAAATCTATGATTTCGATAGTTCACACGTTTTAAAACATCTTTTAAAACAATTAACTTCATTTATAATATCGCTTTCCCAAACATACTATTTTTTTTCAATAATATATTCACTGTCCAAAATCGTGAATATACTTCAATAACCAAGTTTCAATCCCTTTTTACATATTTATTTCAAGAATTATCCACTGTCCAAAATCGTGGATAAAATTCCCTTAATAATCTCTATATTTAAAATCAATCAAATTTGATTTATTTTCGAATTTATAAAAACAACGTTTATAAATTCTATTTCCATTTTATAACAACTTCGATTTATACATCTTCTTTAATGACCCATTCAATTTATAAGTTAATATAACTTATAATTCATTTATTTTAAAAGAAATCGTTCTTTTAAACTTCACAAAATTTAAAACTTTCAGATTTCATTAACTTATGAAACCCCATTTACACTTCATTTTAACCCTTATAGAAACTTGTCTTATACTCCCAATATTTCAAATTCATAAATATCCAATTTTGTACATCTTTTAAATAAACCGTTTATAATACTAGAAATCCCAATTTAAACCATTTCATAAATTTCTTAACTTTTATTTCAAAAATCACACTTTGATTTTATTTCACAAAAATCTTAACTTTTATAACTTTAAAATTTTAGACGTTTATTTATTTGAAATAAACCAATTCAAAAATTCAATAAAACGTCTACTTTCAAAAATCACTTTAAAAACCCTTTTAAAGTAAAAGATGTATATTTTAAAACTTCAAAAACTGAATCCGATGATGCAACATCATCAATTAGTCAATCATAACATTCAATATCATATATCAATATGATAACAGCATATACAACAAATATCTGCAAATAATAATATTCGTGAGGAATCCAGTTGGATCCCTCCAACCTGTTTCCCTACATCCACAGACGTTAGCACAATACCAATTCCACTTCGAGGTGGAATATCGCGGCATATGGGTTTTATAAAAATAATCCGCTTACTAACGGCGCAATAGGGTCTCATCCGCTATACGAGGCGGGAAATCAATCAATCCAATATATACATATGCCAATATGTATATATTGTTATATATATAATAGATATATCCTACTATATCTAATATCACATCCAAATAGCAATCATATCAATCAATAACTGAAAAATCAAATTTTCCTTCGAGTGAGAAAATCTCACCTTAGCTTTTATTTTTGCCATCCATTTTCCATTTTGACCATTTCTTCACGGTTTCAAACCTTGTATAAATAATTTATACAATTCTGTTAATATTCGAATAGATCGAATAATAAATTTCCATTTACTTATTTAATTAACTAAGCGTTTTGGTTTTAGCTAATAATTTGATTTTAAACAACTTTTCCTTTTTAATAAAATATCCTTTTAACAACTAACAAAACTATTTCCATAATATATTTTATTTTTTTAAAATCAAACAAGTAAATCAAAATGTATATACGTTCATAAATTTATTTTTTCTCATTTTGAAACTCCTGTACTTAAAATTATTTATAGATTTCCAGTATATAAAATAGTCGAACAAGTAAATCATCGTAATATATTGTCATGATTTCAAACTTATATGCCTCTAAAAATTTAAAATAGAACTGCTTTGTATATTTTTTCCTATTTCCTAACAGTTAAACCTTAAACAAATTTTTCTCTTAAATAAATTACCATTAGTAACAAAAATAAAAAAACAAGTTATATTTAAAATTAATCACCTTTAAATGCTTTAATCAGAACTAAATCATCTTTGCTGTTATGTTTTTATAAACTAAAAACTGCATATTATTATTTTGAAATCACAAAAATTACCTTTACCAAAATCGCAGACAACAGTTTGCCCCAAGTTTTCGAGCTTGAGCCATCGTCGCAGTTTACCCAACAACCACCTACCCTTCGATCGACACCTCCACTTTGGCTTCGTCGATGATGCTTCCACGGGCCACACGAACCCGAACAGTCGATACGCGATTTCCTCTCCTGCCACGACTCCCCACGTCGCCGAGTCGTCGAAACCCACTGCCTAGCTTACTCGATCTCGCAAAACCCCCAGCCTCTTCCCGACTGCTGCCACAACCACGAATTCGAGCTCGCGATGCCCAGATTCCAGTTGCCACGATAACACGTCGAAGCCCCAACAGCGACGACCTCACCGCCTGCCATTCCTACCTCCTCGCGATCGAACGAGTCGCTGCGCCTCCTCTTCGTGATGCTCGAAATTGATTTTGATTTCTAAAGAGGCTTCGGCCAACTGATTTTTATTTTAAATGAGGGATTTCGATTTTCTTTGAAAATGAGAGAGGAAGGGGAGTTTGTTTATAAAAGGAAGGGAACGAGATTTCTTTACGTTGATTTCGAATGATAGAAAATGTACGTGGCCATTATTTGTTTCTTCCATTTTTTTTTTAAAACTGTTTGCGTGATGAAAGAAACGAAGGAGACAAGGTGTGATATTTGCAGAGATAAAGGATACGCGACCCTGCTCTGAGATGAAGGGGTATGTCGCGTGTACGAGTGGGGGACAAGAAAACGTGGTGGTGTTGACCAATATTTATTTAAATTCAAATTTGAATTCGATGAAGATTCAACGCGTTTATGTGTCGTATGCTCACATAACAACTCTAAAAAATACGAAATTTGAAATCCGGTAATAATAAAATATTACGGATCCAATGGAACTGGTTTCGTCGAATTCCGAGACTGTGCCCCGGAACGCTATTTTTAAATATCAGTTGAACGATATAAATTTCGAAACTGAACAAAACAGTTTAAATTTCAATTCTGAAGCTGCTGTTATCTTCAGTATCATCAATATAAATATTAAAAGCTTTTCGAAATATTTTTCTTCAACTTAAAATTGAAGATTCACATTTTTATTCAACTTTCAATCGATTAAATTTTGTAATTTAATCGTCAAATTCAAAGTTATATCGAGGATTCAAATTAAATCATCGTTCAAATATTTAAAATTAATTAAATATTTTCAATTTAATTTGTTCAAAATTCTGGGTCGTTACAGACTTCCCTCCTTAAAAGAATTTCGTCCTCGAAATTACAAGTTAGGGAAAAAGTTCCTTAACTCGTCTACTATCTTTCACAATCTAATAGTTTTATCAATTTTTCAAAACAAATCTTTCTACTAAAGATTCGTTATCATTTCAACTAACTTTCCAACTTCAATTCTAGGTTTCAAACAACATTGTTTTACCTCTCAATTCAAATTTAAATTCAAATTTCAAACTTTCAAAAATTTTCTCAAAAATTTTCTAACACCCTAAATTTTTGAAAAATTTCGCCAGCATCTCCTTTGCGCGGCTAGTACGGTACGACTACAAAACGTCCCTACGGACTCTCAGATTTCAAAAAGAAAAGGAAAATGCCAAGCGGCTAGAGAAGAAATCAGCAAATCTCATATTATAAATTAAAATACATACCTTTTCGAGCAAATTCCAATTCATCTTCAAAATTAAAATCCCAATTCCTTCATAAACCTGTATATCCTACTAGCCATAATATCTAGTTACATATATTCAAACCATTTTGCACATTGTATTACAAAATTTTCAATATAAACTACTTATATCATTTTTTACTTCACTGTTGAAGTTATACATTCTTTTCATTCAATTTTTACATTTCTAATTATTCAATTCAAACTCGTTTTCAACATTCAGTTTTAATTCCAGTTTTATCTTCATTTATAATTATTCAATTCAATTTATTGCCTACAAATTAGAAATGAATTTTAACATTCAATTTTATTTTCTCGCATTTGCCATTGCAAATTTATTTATTTGTTCACAAATTCTTTTATTTCAATTTGAACTTTCATTTCAATCAGATTTCAAATATTCTATAAGTTATCAACTTATTTTCATTTCGATTTATATAATCACTTATATATTCATATTACAAATTCATTGCATTAATGAATTTTAAAATTTCCAATATCTATCTGGAATTCCATTTTCATTTATAAATCACATTTACAATTCATATTTACCATTTTATTCATATATGAATTCGTTTCCTTATGCTTCCAATTCATATTTAAAATTTCATTCGTTAAATGGATTTTTATTTAAACTTTAAACTTTACAAGTTATCAACTTCATAATATTTCATAAATATTTTTTTAGAGTATTCCAGAGTCTTTTCAACATTTCAAAGCCATTTTGAAAACAATTCAAATTATCCTTTGAATTTCAAAACAAAACCCAAATTTTTCAAACAACTTCCTTTTAAAACAATTTGGCAGCAATTTCTCTTTTGGAAACCCGAAAATGAACACCAACGATGCCGCGGTCATCATCGAAGTTATTTTCCAGCGACCAAAAAGAGTTTAGAGCTTTTCATTCCGTCAAAACATTTTTCAAAACCCTTGAAATCCATTTTCAAATCAAAAAGGAATTAAACTTTCCAAATCTCCAAAATTTTCAAATTCTTTTCAAAACCTTTCCAAATACTTCTCTGGAATCCCGTTTTAAATTACAATTCACATTTATAATTTACATTCTCAAATTTCATTTGCATGTGAATTTATTTCTTAACTTTGGAGTTACGATTTCAATTTCTTATTCAATTTCAATGATAATAATTTACTATTATTACTTCCTAACATCCATGCAACCATATACTATAGTACTTTATAGAAAAACATTTCTTTTCTATACAAAAATAGTTTTGGGCAAAATTATCTCATTTACCCTATTTAAAACGATACTGTGCCGAATTGTTCTATATAAGTGTTTAGAGATCTCTATCGATAGAGTTGTACGGACAATACCGACCAGAATCCATATACCACTCAACAAACCAATCATCACAATATAAAACAATTTTTATATTCACTAACAAATACGTGCTCATATCTATTATTACACTCAACTCATTCTAGAGTACTACTGACTCTATCTCTAATGAGTAACACCCAACAGAGCAGGGTTGTCGCTTAACCATATGCTCTGATACCACGCTGTCACATACCGAAATTTTCGACTTTCGAAAATTCGACATCGATACTCACTTTATCGACTGCCGAGCAATCGAGTGCCGGAAACTCCAATAGTGATGGTTTTAGAAAGAAGAGGTAGAAGAAAAGATAGAAGAAAAAGAGAAGAAGAAGAAAGCAGAAGAAGAAAGAAGAAAAAAGAACAACATCAGAAACAGAAAACAATATCAGAATCTCACATATCGCAGCGGAACAATATACAATAGATAATTACTAGTCTTTTAAAACAAAGAACTATATCAGTTTATACATACATCAATCAGAGTCAATATACGACTCAATACAACACAGCACAACAATGGACAGTTATATAAACTTGTCCTCATACAGAATACACAGCAGAATAAATAATATCAGATACAAATACTACGTCTCGTCATCCAGCTTGCTTCCAAAGCTCCAGAATATCCAGAATATCCTGATAATATAACTCTAGGCTGCCCGTGTGGAAATTAGTGGGCACCCAGAGTTTAGAAGGGAACAATAAACTCCGAGTCAGTCATGGTGACTGGTGTGAGATCGTAAAACAGTTTATCTTTAAAACAACGACAAGATAATTTTAAAATAAATTTCGCAATGCTTTTGGAAAATGAAACTACCATAAGACCTCCCGCCACACACACAATGCAAACGCAGAATTGGAGGAGATTTCTTCTTATGATAGTCAAATATGCTTACTACGCAAAATCAAATCATTTTTGATATTATTATTAGTGCATAGTGTAGAAAACATTTCGAAAGTACAATATAAATCTTAGCCAGCATAGGTACCATTATATTATGCCTGCTATAGCTGCCTCCTGAGGAGACAGGTTATACAATTGAAATTGTAAAGGCTCGTATTGTTTCTTTGGATTTCCAACAAATGGTCAGGCTAAGGAACTTCCTTTTCCACGATGGGTACGTCCCTGGAATAGACGACCCGAGAACCTAACCGGATCTCTGCCAACACAAGGCCGGGTTACCTCTGCAAAAATAGGTAACTACTGACACGCGTATGTCATCCCTCGATCGTAACCGATCTTCCCAAGGATCCCCGATTCGCAACAAACCACATAATATAAATGCAGCAACCACATAGGTTAAGTATCTGGGCTCCATACCATGATACCACCTCTATCCAGAAGGAATGACATACACTAAGGGGCGCTACTCCCTAGAACCTTGCTGCATCCTTCCTGTTTTGACCATTTCCGGGGTGTGAGGCTCGATGAAGTCTCGTCCACAAAGCTACGCTTCTCAAAAGCCATGCTTCGGGTCAAATAAATGATCAACCTATGATCACAAAGATATAAGATCAAACAAATGATCATATCACAAATGATCAAACACTGATCATTTCACAGCAACACTCAGTATGCCACGTTCCCAAATTGGGAGTATATCGCTGATAAATTTCAACTACATAACCTCTGAGCTCGTACGTCTCAGAGAAGGGTGTTAAGCTAAGAGAATAAATTCTCCGCCACCAACAGAAATGTATTTGAAAGAAATCAGCTTTATATCTCAATTTGTAACGTCAGACATACAATCCATACAAGTCTGTTCCGGGATCGAACAGAACCGAAGGCACTTCTCACGAAGCCCTTGCATATCCGGATAAATTTCTAATCACGTCCAGACTTCCCGCCACTAAGGGTGATAAAACCTCTAAATCGGAGATCAGCCGATGTAGAGTAACTCGACGGTAATCCTTCCGTTTTCAAAAATATCCGGTCTTCAACACCGGTCTTCGAATGCAATTCATAACGACGTATCACATATTCGGAATGGGTTATACGACCCCATGGTCCTTTCCCGGCTAACCCGAATAGTGAGCGATTATTCAAAAATAAGCGTGGCATTCAAATTCATCCAATTCACAACAAATACCTATTCAAGGTAATTATTGATAGTCGGTTATTTAACTATCAATAAAGATGCGCAACATCATCAGATTCCAAATAATTTTCCAAATTATTTCATCTTCAAAAATATCTTTACTAGATATAAAATTTCCACTTCAAAAATAAATCAATATTTATCTTTCTAAACAGTTTCCATTTCCTTTATAAATTCCATATTGAATTTACATTTTTCGAATATCTACTAATATTCGAGTTTCAATCGTTTTCAAATATTCATTTTCGATTTATCTTTAAGAAGATAAAATCTCAAAACGTTTCATTTCATTTTGGAAAACATTCCATACTTATTTAATAATAAGTGTTTCACAAATCCTTTATTTTCAACATTTGAAAATATTCGATATACTTAAATCAAAATTAAGTATATATTTCATTCTTTAAGGAAATCATTTACTTTGACAACATTTATTTGAGTCAAAACGAATGTTACGTAAAACATCGTTACGACGACTCAAAATCACTAGTATAGGGATTCGGATTTAGATAGATATATAAATCCCAATACTACATTAAAAACATTTCCTTTTGGAAATCATTTACTATAACAACAGTGTTATAGTCCACCATTTCCTTATTTTTCGAAAACGTCTATTTCAACAATAAATGTTGAAATCTATGATTTCGATAGTTCACACGTTTTAAAACATCTTTTAAAACAATTAACTTCATTTATAATATCGCTTTCCCAAACATACTATTTTTTTTCAATAATATATTCACTGTCCAAAATCGTGAATATACTTCAATAACCAAGTTTCAATCCCTTTTTACATATTTATTTCAAGAATTATCCACTGTCCAAAATCGTGGATAAAATTCCCTTAATAATCTCTATATTTAAAATCAATCAAATTTGATTTATTTTCGAATTTATAAAAACAACGTTTATAAATTCTATTTCCATTTTATAACAACTTCGATTTATACATCTTCTTTAATGACCCATTCAATTTATAAGTTAATATAACTTATAATTCATTTATTTTAAAAGAAATCGTTCTTTTAAACTTCACAAAATTTAAAACTTTCAGATTTCATTAACTTATGAAATCCCATTTACACTTCATTTTAACCCTTATAGAAACTTGTCTTATACTCCCAATATTTCAAATTCATAAATATCCAATTTTGTACATCTTTTAAATAAACCGTTTATAATACTAGAAATCCCAATTTAAACCATTTCATAAATTTCTTAACTTTTATTTCAAAAATCACACTTTGATTTTATTTCACAAAAATCTTAACTTTTATAACTTTAAAATTTTAGACGTTTATTTATTTGAAATAAACCAATTCAAAAATTCAATAAAACGTCTACTTTCAAAAATCACTTTAAAAACCCTTTTAAAGTAAAAGATGTATATTTTAAAACTTCAAAAACTGAATCCGATGATGCAACATCATCAATTAGTCAATCATAACATTCAATATCATATATCAATATGATAACAGCATATACAACAAATATCTGCAAATAATAATATTGGTGAGGAATCCAGTTGGATCCCTCCAACCTGTTTCCCTACATCCACAGACGTTAGCACAATACCAATTCCACTTCGAGGTGGAATATCACGGTATATGGGTTTTATAAAAATAATCCGCTTACTAACGACGCAATAGGGTCTCATCCGCTATACGAGGCGGGAAATCAATCAATCCAATATATACATATGCCAATATGTATATATTGTTATATATATAATAGATATATCCTACTATATCTAATATCACATCCAAATAGCAATCATATCAATCAATAACTGAAAAACCAAATTTTCCTTCGAGTGAGAAAATCTCACCTTAGCTTTTATTTTTGCCATCCATTTTCCATTTTGACCATTTCTTCACGGTTTCAAACCTTGTATAAATAATTTATACAATTCTGTTAATATTCGAATAGATCGAATAATAAATTTCCATTTACTTATTTAATTAACTAAGCATTTTGGTTTTAGCTAATAATTTGATTTTAAACAACTTTTCCTTTTTAATAAAATATCCTTTTAACAACTAACAAAACTATTTCCATAATATATTTTATTTTTTTAAAATCAAACAAGTAAATCAAAATGTATATACGTTCATAAATTTATTTTTTCTCATTTTGAAACTCCTGTACTTAAAATTATTTATAGATTTCCAGTATATAAAATAGTCGAACAAGTAAATCATCGTAATATATTGTCATGATTTCAAACTTATATGCCTCTAAAAATTTAAAATAGAACTGCTTTGTATATTTTTTCCTATTTCCTAACAGTTAAACCTTAAACAAATTTTTCTCTTAAATAAATTACCATTAGTAACAAAAATAAAAAAACAAGTTATATTTAAAATTAATCACCTTTAAATGCTTTAATCAGAACTAAATCATCTTTGCTGTTATGTTTTTATAAACTAAAAACTGCATATTATTATTTTGAAATCACAAAAATTACCTTTACCAAAATCGCAGACAATAGTTTGCCCCAAGTTTTCGAGCTCGAGCCATCGTCGCAGTTTACCCAACAACCACCTACCCTTCGATCGACACCTCCACTTTGGCTTCGTCGATGATGCTTCCACGGGCCACACGAACCCGAACAGTCGATACGCGATTTCCTCTCCTGCCAGGACTCCCCACGTCGCCGAGTCGTCGAAACCCACTGCCTAGCTTACTCGATCTCGCAAAACCCCCAGCCTCTTCCCGACTGCTGCCACAACCACGAATTCGAGCTCGCGATGCCCAGATTCCAGTTGCCACGATAACACGTCGAAGCCCCAACAGCGACGACCTCACCGCCTGCCATGCCTGCCTCCTCGCGATCGAACGAGTCGCTGCGCCTCCTCTTCGTGATGCTCGAAATCGATTTTGATTTCTAAAGAGGCTTCGGCCAACTGATTTTTATTTTAAATGAGGGATTTCGATTTTCTTTGAAAATGAGAGAGGAAGGGGAGTTTTTTATAAAAGGAAGGGAACGAGATTTCTTTACGTTGATTTCGAATGACAGAAAATGTACGCGGCCATTATTTGTTTCTTCCATTTTTTTTTAAAACTGTTTGCGTGATGAAAGAAACGAAGGAGACAAGGTGTGATATTTGCAGAGATAAAGGATACGCGACCCTGCTCTGAGATGAAGGGGTATGTCGCGTGTACGAGTGAGGGACAAGAAAACGTGGTGGTGTTGACCAATATTTATTTAAATTCAAATTTGAATTCGATGAAGATTCAACGCGTTTATGTGTCGTATGCTCACATAACAACTCTGAAAAATACGAAATTTGAAATCCGGTAATAATAAAATATTACGGATCCAATGGAACTGGTTTCGTCGAATTCCGAGACTGTGCCCCGGAACGCTATTTTTAAATATCAGTTGAACGATATAAATTTCGAAACTGAACAAAACAGTTTAAATTTCAATTCTGAAGCTGCTGTTATCTTCAGTATCATCAATATAAATATTAAAAGCTTTTCGAAATATTTTTCTTCAACTTAAAATTGATTCACATTTTTATTCAACTTTCAATCGATTAAATTTTGTAATTTAATCGTCAAATTCAAAGTTATATCGAGGATTCAAATTAAATCATCGTTCAAATATTTAAAATTAATTAAATATTTTCAATTTAATTTGTTCAAAATTCTGGGTCGTTACATCACTTGTCCCCAGCCGAATATACAGCGTGCAACAAGTTTATGTGCTGGGCTGGATGTGTGCCACCTTTCAACTCCTTTATTTGTGAAATGCTGAGATAATTGGGGATCGCTCCTACCTAATTGCACCCTAACAGCTACGCCTTCATTCATGGAACCTTCCTTCTCTTTCTGAATGTTCTGTTCCGTCCGCCGACTCCTGAAGACATCAAATACATCTATAATTTCAAAAGATGAAAAGGGAGCCCTTCATATGTCTTTCTTGAACCCTCGACCAAATGCCAAGTCTTAACGGGTGCATGGAACAAGCTCTCTCTATTCAAGCACGTGTGGTTTTATGTACGATGTCCTCTGGGTTTCGCAAGGAGATGGTTGAAAGGACGTAAGTGTTACTCCTGTCTTCGTCTTTAGTTCGATGAATTTCGTCTCAACTTCTTATTTAAACATACTAACATCCCCAGTTCTTTTAGGTGTTCGCCCTCGAACCGAGGGCGTCGATTATTCTAGGGCCGTCGCTGCCATTCGTGCTACTCCCATTGAGGACCGGGACATCAAACTTCTTGTCACTGATGAGCTGCTTTCAATATTCGGGTTGTTGGAAGATGGGCGCAAAATTGGACTTCCCAGGAGCAAAGCAGTCCCAAAAATTGTTGTCGAAGAAAGGGTAGAAGCAAGCATCCCCATGGTGCCCCCTGTTGAAGGAACCCGGGAAGACATTGAAGAGGGAGAGATAAGAGAATCTCAAGATGCTAGGCCGAGAAGCAAAGATGTAGGCCCTGGAAAAGCGCCGGCAGTCGAAGCGCACAAACCAGCCAAATGCAAACTCCCCCGAAGAGGAGAAAAAGTTTGGTGTACAAGCTGCGAAAGAGTAAGGCTGGGGCAAATCTGGAATTTGTCATAACCCCACGCGAAAAAGGGTCGTCTTCCCAACAAATGGAAAGTTTGTTGAAGGGACTCTTCGACATTTCGATTCCAAATGATATATTAAATTACGACTTCGCTAACATTGACGTCGAAGGGCTCAACTCTCCTGTAAGAAGCGGCGAAGGCGTGCAACTTTCCAACAGAGAGGAGGAAACTCCGATGAGTAAAGCCAATGTTACTGGTCCGTCGGGGGCAAATACTAGGACACACACAAACACTTGCACTCCACCATACACTCGTTATTAATTCTTCGTGTTACAACTTTTAATATGCTCTTATTTGGCTCTTTATAGGTGCAATGTCACATTCTCATGCTTTCGACCATCTTCGAGGTTCTTCCACTTATTATCGCTCGAGTTGAGATTTCGAATCCGGAAGACGCAGAGACAAAGATGACGGGCGAGACAAAGACTATTATTCTCGAGAGTCTTCTTCTTTATCCAGACGGAAGTCTTAACCACACACTCCTCACCATGATGATCAATCTCACCTTCCCGCTCATAGCGGAGATAAGTCCTCACGCCGGGGTTCTCAGGCTGCTATGCCTCACAACCAACTTTCTGAGTCGTCAAGTTCAAGGCAATCACGCAAGCGCCGTTCCGGAAAGCACCTGTTTGTTACTTCTGATCCGCTTCCGCCAGTTCCTGCTCATGATCCTACTATAGTGGAAAAGTTGGCCGAACTCAAAGGTACTTTTCCAAAAATCTGCTTTGATGGACTTAGGTTCCTCCCATTCGTACACGTCATTCCCGGAAGTGCCAAAGAGAGCTCATTAGCATGCATGAACGACGTGTACATCTAGCATGAACCGTTTATTCACTTGGCCGAGAAAATCTCCGAAGTCTCCGTCGAGCGGCAGCATGAAATTGATCACCTCAAGTTGGAGGCTATTCACGACAAAGACGTCATCAAGCATCAGGACGCTGAGCTGCTTGAATATAAGACCCAACTTGGCACAGTAAAGAGGGACGTGAAAGAAACAACAGAGGCGGTAAGTCATTTGGAGACTTCGCACAAAAAGGAAATGGATGCAGCACTTCATCGCAGTGGCACTCTGGCCTTAGAAAAGGACTCCTTACAAAAGGAGAAGGAGGTCTTAGCTCGTCGTGTTGAAGATCTTGAAAAATTTATATACAAAGAGAGGAAGGAAAAGATCGAGGCACATGAAGAATCATAGAGATACTATGAGGAGATCGTTGAGGCAAGAAACTTAAGAACGAAACTTGACGAACAATTTGCCCAGATCAAAGCCTTAAAAGAAGTAGCCTGCGAAGAGGGCAGAAAAGAAGTGCTCGAAGAAGCTAACTCTCGGGTAGAAGCTGCCACCGAGTCCGGTAGAGATGAGATCAAGAACTTGTTCGATTCGCTCATCGTCGAATATAACGCAAAAGTTCTTCTTCACCGTGACTTGACCTTTCTAGGCGAAGGCTATCTTGAATCGCTCGCTAAAGCCTGGGAGCTTATCACCAAAATCAAGAAGGAAGAATTGGGAGTGGTAGAGCTTAATGAAGAGGCACTTGTGTAAGAGGTGCTTCGAGGAAATGAGCCCTCTGATCTGGCCGCCGCGAAACTTTAATTCTTTAACGCTCTGGCATCGGCTGAAGAAGGAGAGGACATCGCTGGGTCCTTTGGAACCGATCTCAAGGGTCCTTCTCCTACCCAAATGGCCAGAACATCATCTTCTTAAATCACGGAGCAACATATCAGCTATGATCCAGATAGACCTGGCCTTGGTCCATAGATGCTATCTCCCATCCTCGAAGGGAGCACTCCAATGACCTATAAGAGTCAACCGGATGCTGGTATCGCACAAAATTTCTTTGAATTCAAAAAGTTGTTGTTTTCGGTGCATAAGGGCCATTGACTAACACCTATGCTTTAACTAATTTTTGTAGGTCATCCCGGTCCAGAGCAAACTCCTAGGAGTGATGTCGCCATGGAGCAACAAGAGAAAACGGCCGAAGCTCCGACTGCTGCAGATATTCCGAAGCTCAATACTCAAGTCATCGATGCACTTGATGAGGATAAGCCCAAGGACCCGTCCCTTGCTGAAGAGTTAGACGATGTAGTGATCACGGGTGCCTCGGAGCACAGCGCCAAAAGCGGTACGAAGGAGCAGATTGAAGAGGAAGAGAAATCGAAGTGTAAAGTCAAAGGGGAGCCCGTTGAGATCGTAGTCGAAGATCCTACCCCTGTACCTCTGCAGGTCATTCCACCTGGCGGAACAATCCCTATTGAATTGCCTCCTTCTTCTTCAAGTGTCTCTACTAAGGGCGGCAAAGAGTCCCAGAAAAGACGCTCCATTGATTATACTCCAAAGAAACCGAGGAAGGAGAAGAAGTCGAGGAAATAGTTAGTACTTTGTGTCATTGTACATAGTTTGGATAATTTAGACGTGTATTTCTTTTCTTAGCAGTAAGCGTACGGGCATGAATCCCAAACTTTTGGAATAACCTGTATCGGATTTTTTGAGATAGTGAATAAAAGCTTTTGTTTTTTTGATTAGTTATCATGCGAATCATTATTTCAATAGTAGAGTAATTACTTCCTATTCCATGTACTTGTAATAATTTTCACAAGTCTCATTAATAATTCACTATCTGCATCTCAAGGCTTCTTCGCAGTCATTGTCTTAAGTCGTTAGCAGCGCTAAGCCGTAACTGTAACGAACGGTCATGTCTTGCCTTTAGCAGTTCGAATTTCTTCCGTCGATTCGAGATTGGAATTCGTGGGATAGAGAATAGCCCAGATCCGCCCATCCACCCATTGAGTCTACGAGTTAGTCCGCGGTTTGGGGATTCAGAGTTATTTTGCGAGCAGTCGGTCCGTGCTCAATTTATGACCTTGCTTCGGTCCATACTCTGGGGACTTAGAATTTTTCGTGGGTGATCAGTCATACCTGAATTGCTCATACTCTAATCTGCGCTTTGGGGACTTAGAGTTTTTCTCGTGGGCGGTCGTGTTTCCGCCCATGGCAGTCGTTTTTCCGCCAAACGATTTATACTCTAGCCCGCAGTTGGGGATTTAGAGTTTTTCTCGCGAGCAGTCATATTTCCGCTCATGGCAGTCGTTTTTATGCCAAATGGTTTATACTATAACCTGCAGTCGAGGACTTAGAGTTTTTATCGTAGGCAGTCGTATTTTCGCCAAATGGTTTATACCCTAGCCTACAGTCGGGGACTTAGAGTTTTGCTCGTGCGCAGTTGTATTTCCGCCCGTGGCAGTCGTTTCTCGGCCAAATGGTTTATACTCTAGCCCGGAGTCAGGGACTTAGAGTTTTTCTCGCGGGTAGTCGTATTTCCGCCCGTGGCGGTCGTTTTCCCCCCAAATGATTTATACTCTAGCCCACAGTCAGGGACTTAGAGTTTTTCTCGTGGGCAGTCGTATTTTCGCCCGTGGCAGTCTTTTTCCGCCAATGGTTTATTCTCTTGCCCGCATTCGAGGACTTAGAGATTTTTTCTCGTCTCCTCATTATCAACGGCCTTTGTTCCCTATTGCGAGCACCGCTCTTTGGTTCGTCTACGGGAGTCGTCAACCGAGCAAACTTACGAAGCTCACCTTGTTCGATCCCATCAAGGATTGGTATGATTGATCGACTTCATACTCCGTGAATCTGTTCACACATCGCACATATCGATATCAATCAGTTTCATTGTATATTTAGCATAAAATGCAATAACAATAGCTTATGTAAAGGAGGCTCCAGATTTTATTCATCAGATGGAAAGAAACAAAATAACTTGTCTTATTACACATTGAAAAGATAAAACAATAACGTAAATGCCAAAAGCAACTAGTACTGGAATACAAAAGAAATATTCTAGGTGAAATAGCGTCATAAATGCTCGCTATTCCATGCTCTTGGAAGTGTCACGCCATCAACAGTTGCTAGCTTGAAAGTTCCTTTTCCAAGCCTCTGTTCAATAACGTACGGTCCTTCCCATGTTGGATTCATGTGCGATAGGACCAGAAAGACTCATTTTACGACAAGATCACCAACTTCGAAGGTTCTCGATCGGACTTTCATGATGTAATATCGGGCGATTCGATGTCGGTGTGTAGCTGCTCTCAAATCGACCTCCTCGCGCTTCTCATCGATAAAGTCCAAAGATTCCAAGAGAAGATCTTGGTTTGTCTGGGGTCGTAGTAAGTCACTCGATGAGAAGGGACTTCGAGTTCTACTGGAATAACTGCTTCGGCTCCATAAGCAAGAGCGAATGGAGTATGGCCAGTCGTGGACTTGTGAGTGGTCCTGTAGGCCCAAAGTGCCGTAGAAAGCTCATCCACCCACTTGCCTCTAGCCTTCTCCAAACTCTTTTTTAGAATAGCCTTGATAATCTTGTTTACAGCTTCAACCTGTCCATTCGCCTGAGGGTGAGCGACTGCCGCAAACCTCTTCTCAATACGATACCTTTGAAAAATTCTTTAAATTCAACGGTATCGAATTGAGTCCCATTATCTGTAACGATAGTTCGTGGAAGGCCGAAACGATATATGATGTTTCGAACAATGAAGTTAATAACTTTCTTGGTTGTAATCGTGGCCAATGGCTCCGCCTTGGCTCATTTGGTGAAGTATTCAACCGCGACAATCGCGTACTTCGCGCCACCTTTGGAGATTGGTAAAGAGCCAATGATGTCGATACCCAACATAGCGAATGGCCATGGACTGATCATTTGTGTGATCTCCATCGGCGGGGCTCTTGGTACTTTTGCATATATTTGGCACTTGTCACATCGTCTCACATAATCAGCAGCATCCCGGTTTACAGTTGGCCAGTAGTATCCATAACAGAGTATCTTTTTTTTCTAAAGTTTGCCCCCAGTGTGATCACCACATTCTCCCTCATGGACTTCTTTCAAGACACGCTTTATCTCGTTATGAGCAATACACCGGAGTAAGGGAACGGATAAACCCTTTTGATACATAGTTCCTTCCTGCATAATATACCGTGAAGCTTTACGAAGGACTTGTCACTTTTTGTTTCTCTTCTCAGGCAAGATTCCATGCAACAGGTATTCTTTAAATGGAGTCATCCATGATCACCTTTCAGCCCCCGCTTCCAGTACTTGATCAACTTCCATCATATTTATGCTTGGGGTATGTAATGTCTCGACTTGAACCAAGCCTATATGTTGTGGATCACCAGTACTCGTGAACTTTGCCAATGAATCGACTTCTCTGTTCTGCTCACGCGGGATATGTGAAATGTCATAGTATTAGATATCCGCTAATAGCTCCTGAACTCGGGTAAGATACGGGGCAAGTCGTTGTCCCTTAGCCTAATAATCTCCTCTTACCTGATACACAAGCAGCTGTGAGTCACAAAAGATTTCAAGAGACTTTACTCCAAGCTCTCTAGCGAGTTTTAGCACAACGATCAATGCTTCATATTCGGCTTCGTTATTTTAGCAAGAAAATCAAGCTTCAGAGCATAGCAAATTGACCGGTTCTCAGGGGTTACAAGAACAATCCCAGCTCCGGAACAATGATCATTAGATGCTCCATCGGTGCACATCTTCCATCGTACAACAGGGATTACTCCGTTCTCTGAGGGCTCATGCTACATGGTAAACTCTGCTATGAAGTCTGCCATTGCTTGTCCCTGGATAGCTCTTCGCGGAAGATATGTAATGTCGAACTGGCTGAGCTCGATGTTGCATTTAAGCAACCTTCCAAACGTCTCAGGTCATTGTAGGACCTGTCGTAACGGTTGGTCGGTATAAATGTTGATTGGATGTGCCTGGAAATACAGGAAAAGTTTGCACGACACAATTACCATGCAGTACGCCAATTTCTCTATCTTCGGGTAATTTCTTTCTGCACCCGTTAATCGTTTATTGACATAATACATCGGTCTTGAATCCGGTTCTCCTCGCGAATCAAGGCGGCATATATGGCATGTGATGATAATGCCAAGTAAATATACAACTCCTCATGATCTACCAGCTTTGACAAGACATGGGGTCTGCCCAAATGATCCACCAAAGCTCGGAATGCGCCTTCACAATCTTGCGTCCACTCGAAATTCCTCTTTCCTTTCCTTATCAGGTTAAAGAAAGGAATGCATTTATCAGTTGCCCTGGAGATGAATCGACTCAGAGCAGCAACCTTCTCATTCAAAATCTGCACTTGTTTAATGGTTCTAGGTGCTTGTATATCCCGAATGGCTTGAATCTTCTATGGATTAACTTCAATTCCTCGAGCATTGACTATAAAACCCAGGAACTTCCCTAACACAACACCGAATGAGCACTTCAGAGGGTTTATTTTCTTGTTATAGAATCGAAGGATATCGAACATCTCCGCCAAGTCTCGAATGTGGTCATTTGATCGTCGTGACTTAATGAGCATATCATCCACATAGACTTCCATCGTCATTCCAATCTGATCCTTAAACATTCAGTTAACCAGACATTGATAAGTTGCTCTAGCATTTTTTAATCCGAACGACATCACTACATAACAGTATAACCCAACATCCGTCATAAAACTAGATGTTCCTGATCTAGAATATGCATCGGGATTTGATTATACCCCAAGTACGCATCCATAAATGATAACAATTCGTGCCCTGCATTTGAATCAACTAGCCGATCGGTTCTAGGTAGGGGAGAACTATCTTTAGCGCACGCCTTGTTCAAGTCCGAATAGTCAATACACGTTCTCCACTTCCCATTCGCCTTCTTCACCAGCACGTAGTTAGATATCCATTTGGGATAGAGGGCGTCGTTAATAAACCCATTGACTTTAAGTTTATCCACCTCTTCATTATGGGAGACGGATCTCTCCGGATCCATGCCCCACCTTTTCTGTTTCGCCGGTACATACTTCGGGTCAATATTCAATGCATGGCTCGCAATGGCAGGCGAGACCCCACACATGTCAGAATGAGTCCAAGCGAATACATCCATATTCGCTCGGAGGAAATCAGCAAGTTCTCTCATCATCGAAGGGCTGAGTTGCGATCCAAACTTCAACACCCGCGATGGGTCGTTGTGGCTGACTGTTATATCAATCGTCAGCTCAGCCGGTGCCGCCTTGGTCTCCTTGAGTTCCTCCTCATCGTCCCTCGGATCTATATCTCTGTAGAACCGACTGTGGCGCCCAAGCCAAGGCTTAGGCGCCATTTGTCAATCTTTAGTAACTTGGATGCAGACAAACTTGTCCACACCCTTTCTCTTCTCTTTTCGCTGAGCCTCTCTCAACTCAGCCACATAACATGCACGTCCAGTCGCCTAATCACCATGCACAACACCTACTCCATTATCAGTCGGAAATTTCAACGTCAAACACCATGGGGCCAAAGCTGCCCAAAATTTAGCCAAGGCCGGACGACCCAGAAAAACATTTTACAGTGAATCAACATCCAAAACAATGAACGGTAGGATCCGCACCCTCCTACGTTCACCTTCTCCCAACTCAACTGGAAATCCGACATAACCTACTGCCTTAGTAGCCACACCGTTGAAACCGTGTATACGAGCTTTAGATGGTTTCAATTCCTTAGCCTCCATCCTCATTTGATCATATGCCTTCTTAAAGATAATGTTCATAGAACTTCCACAATCAATCAAAATTCTTCTCACCAGAGCAAGGCCAATCATGGCTGAGACAACCATCGGATCAATAGTAGGGGCCTTGACTCTATCGGCATCCCTTCTCCTGAACACTATATCATCAGTCATTGTACGCTGTTGCTTGACCGGAGTTTCATCCTCTGTATTCGAACAACATTCAAAATCCACATGTCTCATCGAATTGGGATAGCGCTCCATTTCCTGCCAACTCCTGTCCACAGGATGCAGTCCACCAACTATCGTGTTTATTACCAACCTTCCACCAGCCCGTGCAGGCTCCTTAGCCCTACGTGGAGCCTGCCCTCGATTGGGGTCAGACATCCCATGTCCGCCGTTCTGCGGATTTTTCACAAACTGCTACAACTTTTTCTCCCGAATCAATTTCTCAATGGCATCCCGGAGATGCCTGCACTCATTCGTATTGTTCCCGTAACATTCATGAAACCGATAATGCTTTTCGGTTTGCTTTTGCATCTCCGTCGACTCTTTTGGACGTGGCTTCTTATATCGAAAAGCATTACAGGTGGACAGGTAAATGTTCTCCAGGGATGCATTCAGATGTTTATAGCTATCATACATAGGAAACCTGGGCTTCGGCCTTCTGGGCTCCCGCTTTCGGTCTCGATTCCCTTCACCACTTCTTTTCTGCTGACTCGGCTTGTTTTGAACATTGACATGCACCTTCCCATAACTCTCATCGGACTGCTTTATCGCGATGTTGCTTTCCACCGCTTCCCCACTGGGCCCCACATCATTGCTCTTTCTAGACAACCTAGCTTCCTCCTTTCTCATAAACTAGACCGCCTTTGAATAGAAGCATTCCAGTGTGGCCGACGGTTTTCCAGCTAGCCAGTTGCCGAATTCAGATTCCGAGTCGACCCCTCTCGTCACAACCATGAGTATCACATGGTCATTAGGGTTAATGACTTCAGTAGCTGCAACATGAAACCTCTACAAGTAATCCTTCAGTGATTCTCCTGGAGCCTAGATTACACTTGATAACGACATTACATCATTAGGGCGAGTAGCGTGGATCCGGAACTGCTCCACAAACCTTATTGCCAGTCGTCAAATCTTTAGATTAACCATGGGGGTAATCTTATGAACCACATCATAGCGATCCCAGAGAGAGTTATAGGGAAGCATCTACATTTGGTGGCATCGTTCGCCCTTGCTGAGTCCATCAACCATTCGTACTTCATGATGTGCTGCCTGTGATTGGTTTTCCCTTCATAGGTAGGCATCGTAGGCATGTTAAACCTTCTAGGATACTCCGCATGTAAAACACTGTCAGTAAATGGGGTGTGGCTCCTAGAGACTCCCCAATCATCATTTGTTAAGCCCTGGTTCTCCCTCACCAGTTGTCTGACCATTGCTGATAAGTTCGGTGTCTGGATAGGTGGCGCTAAGTGGTGGTCATGCTCTACCTCGCGTGAATGTTCTGGTCGGTGTCTACGGGCTATTTCACACCTCTTTGGCCTATCATCCTCCTGATGTGCATTCTGAGCATTCACCTCACTATCATTTCGGAGAGGTAGTTGGTCAACATCCAAACGTACTCCAGCATCCAAGTTCCTGGATCCAGCATAAGCATGACCCCCCAATTGCACTTGAGGAGCAGTCCCTCTGGCTGAGGGATCAGTACCGATCTCTAGAAAGAGATCGACACCGATCTCTAGAAAGAGATCGACACCGATCTCTAGAAAGAGATCGACACCGACCCGTCTTGGCAGACCATGCTGGTCTGCCAAGCGTTGCTCCATTGTCACCGTTCATGCTGCTTCAACTCTGCGATGCCTTCGCTTGTGATGTTCATTTGATGAAGTTGAACTATCTGATGCCGAGTAATAAGCAAGATCCCTTCTGGCGCTTTAGCGCTGCTATTGAGCAATCTGGTTCATCAAGTTGGCATTAGTCTGGATTTTCTCATTTAGTTGCCTACGACTTTCCATCAGCTCTCTCATCAAGTCATTGAATTCAGCTCTAGTTATAGAATTAGTGGGGTTCTGGACTACAACAGGCTCCACATTCACATTAGCAGGCTGGTTGCTTGGACCCTCTTGTTGGACGCTGGCAGTTTCGTTGGCGTCAACATTCTGGGAAGTGGATCTAGTGCGCCTTCTTTGCTTAGATCTTGGTAAATCTGAGTAGTATCTGCAAGCTTCTGAAGATGAATCTGGATCTCCTTTCGGGAATTTCCTCAGTCCAGTAGCAACAAAGGTGATCCTAATAGATTGGGAATCAAGGTTCTCAATGAAAGCACCAAAATGTTTGCAACCAAATTGGCCACAAACACCCAAGAACAGATTTAAGTAGTGAAATAAATGAAGAAATTAAATGAAAACAGAGGAAGATCACAAAATATCAAGAAAAACATAGAAGAAAGCAAAAACAATAAGATTAATAGTGGTTCGGCATTGATTGCCTACGTCCACTTTGAATATTCTCTTTATTGCTTCTCAATTCACTTGATTACAATTATAAACAGCAAGAAACAGCAAGAGATCAAAAAAGAATGGAGGAAGTTAGTTACAATAATGGTGGAGTTTAACCAACAGCCTAAGAGTCCTCAGAATGGCCCCCTATGCCTGTATTTATAGACGAAGGCGGCCGCCAATCTGATTAGAACTTCGACAACATGACCTCTTTGACCATATGGGCCCACCATAGGAAGGGCTAGGCCCAACTCTCAATGCATAAGGATCGGTACCCATTCCTCCATGTATTGAGTTTGGGCCAGCGATCCTTATGGTAGCTCCCATATGCTCTAGCATGAGGGTGCTTCAAATATCAAAGCGTTTGGATGAGCGAAGCTCTTACTTTTCTTCAATCCTTGGCTCAGCTTCATGATAGTTTGAGGAATGTCGATCCTTCTCATTGTTCTAGGATAGGCCGAACCATCCCTTGCTTACTAAGCCAGACCCCTCCCCCCGTTTGTTGCTCTCAATGTCGATCCATATCTTACGAGCCACATTATGCTGACCCATCTTCTCATAGGAAACACTATGTCGATCCCTTCTTACATTAAATGCAATGCCGATCCACCTTAGAGTGTTACACCGAGCCCTATGGTACCAGAGGTGTGTGTACCGACCCCTTCACATATAGAATTCCATGCCGATCCCTATAGCTTTATACCTCATACCGACCCTTCTATATTTCCATTCAAGCTGACTATCCTGCCAAGTAATCATGTCGACTCCCTATCATCTTAAATGTATACCGATCCCTCGAATTACCACCAAGACTGACCCCTTATCATCTTACTCTGCAATACCGATCCCTTTACTATCTCATCCAAGTTGACCAACGACCATGCCGACCCCTTTTCCATCCAAACTAATCTCCATAGTTCTAACATCCTGCATCGTCTGTCTATTAACCCTGTTTAGCCCGAGCTTCATATAACTATCTGGACTCTATATTTGAGTCATGTAGTCGTGGCTTTATGGTCGCTCTTCTCATCAACAGTCGAATCTGCCTTCTATGATGAGCCTTATATAGCCGGGCCAGGGTACCGGGTAACACTATCCGTGTGAATTTAAAAGATGATTTCACCGCTGTTCGATGGATAATAAAGGTTGAATACAAAAATTGATGCCGAGTAAAATTAGTATAATTTCTATGGATCCGATTTACTTGAATACTAACTAATTTGGACTTACCATCTTATATAACATGGTTTCAACCTATTAAAAAGATATGTATTGGAAATAAGAAACTTTTGTCAAGATTTAAATAAATGATTAGGAATTAATTTAATTCATATACTTAAAACTAATTGGTTTGGGTTTAGTTAACGATGTCTTAAATAACATTGTTTTTGACAAGTTTAAAAGTTATGATTTAGAAATCTTGGTTAAGATTTAAATAAATAATTTGGAGATATTTTCCTAAGTAAAGGATGAAATGATTTGGAATTATTCCAAGGTTTAGAAAGGTTTTAATTAAACAAAGATTTGATAAATGAGGTTTAATGATTCCGTATGTACCGAAAAGAAAGGTTTTAAAGATATATATCTCTAGAAGATATTCTTTATAAAGAGAAAGTAAAATCAAATGATAAGCACTTATTTGCTTAATATCCTTTTATCGATGATTGATTTAAAGGAACCAGGGTCAGATTTGAGCGATTCTTATCCGAAAACCACTTCGAACCAATTTACGAGTTCGAAAGTGAAGACATGTTAAAGACGATGAAGTTGAAGGCGGGGATTTTCATAAAGGAAGGACTGCTTATTGATAATTTTGGAGTAGCTCCCAAGATAAACAAATACCATTCGTTCATTCATTTTGGGATCTTCGTATGCAAGGACTACTCGCTACTAATCCCAAGGGATGTGGTAGGAGGGTGCGTTCAGTTTGTCCTATTCCTAGACAACTTGTATGGATGAATGTTTGACGTTGCGTTCCTAAAATCATAGTGCATTGATCTCTACAAACGTACATCTGTTTGGTGGTGTAGGAGGTAACCCCTCTTATGCTTAACACCCTTCTCTAAGACATACGAGCTTAGAGGTTGTACTTCTGTGAAAATCAATAGTGTGTTGTTGGAACTGGCAATGTGACATTTTAAGTGAATATGTTCTAAATAAGGTAAATGTTACCTCGAGCCTCACACTTGGGGAATTGCGAAACAAGGGTTGCTTTAGGGCTAAGTGGTTCACTACTATTAGGGTATGAAATCACTTTTCTAGATTTATTTTGCGCCCGCTATGACGTCGGGTTAAAACATATATGGTGTTTGGTATGAGAGCTCTCGGATAGGTCAAGAACGACCGAGGTGATATCATATTCGGTTCTATCCGCTACCAGATGGTATGCGGATAGGCCGGTCTTAATTCGCAGAGGTTTCGAAGATGTCAATCCTCGGTGCATCCCCCTAGAGATGCACTATACGGGAGGTAGTACCTTAGCTCGCTGTTCATTGGAAATCCAATTCTTCAATAAGCGACCTTCAAACTTAATTGTAAGCCTATTATGCTGGAATTTAACAACTTAACAATTTCGGTTAAGATTATGTATATTTACTTGAAAAGTGTCTTCAAAGAATGTCATTAAAAATAATATCACTAAATTTTATGTAGAAATGATTTGGTTATCGTAAAGTAATATCCCGTTCGGTGTTTATGTGTGGTGTGATTTTATGAGATACCCTTTTGTTTTTGAAATACTCGTACTTTGAATTTCTCACACCAGCCCATGACTGACCCGAAATTTATTTTCATTCGCTTAAATTCTCAATGCCCCATTTTTCTAGGCATCCTAGTAGTCAGGTTTAGTTTGGAGTATTTTGAAAGAACTCAGAGCATGGAGCTAAAAGATTATTCTAAAGATTGTTATCCATTTCCACCACACTCATGTACTATCGTATTCTGCATTTGTAAGGACAAATATTTATAACTGTTCATTTTAGTGTTAAGTTAAACTCTGATAAATGTATTTAGAATTTTCTATTTTAAAGATTATATGTTTAAATAATATATGTTATTCCATTTGTGTAAGATTCCGTTCTGCCTTTATTTTCTTTCTACCCTTAAAAGTCGGGTTTTCCGACATTTGAATTTGTGGCATGTGAATACTGAGGATGAATTAGTGTCAATTTTTGAGGGTCTAAAAGCTGGGTCATCACATTTTTGGTCAATTTTCATATATAAATTTTTCCAATCGGAGTTCAGACGAAAAAGTTATTAACATTTGAAATTTTAGAGTCGAAAATAATTATATATGTAAATACGATAATAAAATCTAATTAGCACTGATTAGTAACGTTAAATGGAACTAAGATGTTAAATTAAATCTAAGAGGATATATGTATGTGTAAATAAATTATTGCAATCAGCCTGAAATAGAAAGAAAACAAACGATTACATAAAAAAACAGAAATAAATTAACAAAAAATCATACACTATTAAATAAATGCATAAAACAAATCACAGGTCGACCTGCGAAGCACCAAGGTCGACCGATAGCGGTCGACCCATGGCTTTGGACGGTCGACCCGTGTCGTGAAAATTTTGTAGAATTGACGTGCGATTGAACGATGTTGATTTATCAAATTATTTTTCTTCCGGGCGAAGTAATTGATGCGTTTCTTTGATAAAAATAAAGATTATATAGGATAAATCTAACGCTCCAAGTTAACTGCAAACCCCTATAAATGCAAGCCTTGCTCTTACTTCTCTTCTCACATTTTCTAAAATAGAGCTTTGCCATTCTTTTTTCTCCACAATTTCTGGATTTTTAAAAGTAAAATATTATATTTTATATATGTGTATAAGTAGAGAAAAGCGGAAAATAAGAGAAGAGTAGAAGCAATTCAAAATGACAACTAAAAAGGTAAACTTGAATCTAAAACTCTAATCTAAAGTTAATTCAATAATATCCCCAGATATGTAATTTTAATAAGTGAATAAACTTTTTATTTTTTGATTTAAAGTAATAGAAAGTCAGATAAAAATGGAATGGATCCAGATCTGGAGAATTGGAAAGCTAAGCAAGGTGCGTGGGAACATTACATGTTTTGTAATAAGATTTGATTTATATCATTATGATCTACTTCATTTATTCCAATTTATAATCGATTTGGATATTTAATTGTAAGTGCGTAATGATTAGATATAAATATCAGTATGGATAATTTATTGTTTACGCGTAGAATCAATGTAGATAATGAATTGTATATGCGTAATGATTATGGAATAGATCTAATAAAATTTATTACGGTAGAAAACTTGCCTACACATTCTTTACGGTAACATGTTATAAATTTCTTAATAATAAGCTGGTATTTGAATGAAGGATAAAAATGTAAAATAAAGAATTTTGTTAAGATTTAGGGGTTTATGTGATATTTTAATTCGTTGGAATTCGGGATGTTGAAGTAGATTTATATACAATATCAAATCTAAAATAAATAAAAGTGCAATGTTTGAAATGACAAGGAATACACTTAAACAGAAAGAGATGTACAAAATATGGATAATTACCTATTTTGTACCGTATATTTCAAGTAATAAAAAAGATAGCTCCTTGCAATTATAAACACCTCACAAACGTCTCTTTTTATATAAGACGTAGAAATTTATGGTGTTAACATTATTAGAATAGAAACGTAGTTCCAACGCATTAAAATATAGTAAACCCCATTAGCAAAATGGTAAGAAATGAATGAAGTAAAAAAAAGATCCTAAAAAGTTAAGATGCAAATTACCAATAAAATTTGGAAGTAAATAAAAGGAAAGAAGGAATAAAAGGATAACATGGAAATAGAAAATAGAAAACGGATAAAAAGAACGAGCAACGATATTATGAACCCGATAAGAGAAAAGCGGTAAATGAACTTAAAGTAAATAAAGAGGATAAACGCATAACGAAATAAAGACCTAGGGTCAACAGTAAACTATAGAGGCGAGGTAGTTAAGTAAGCATGAATTAACACACACACATAGACACATATACACACACACACACAGAGTGTAACATCCCCTATCTTGAGGCCCAAAGCTAAGCGCTACAGATGCTGCAGTCATCTATAGTATTAATTTCCGGTGACAAAATACGGTAATGTTAATGGTATCCATAATATCAGAAGCACATGAACATGAAACAAACACGAATTTAAAGACAACTTTTCTGATTACATTTCACAAAAACATGTTTCATATTACATTACATAATCCCAATCATTTCCCAGGTTCAGAATAAATATAATTATTACATAAATACGCCAAGAGCAACATATGAAGATGCCCCCTTCGATGACCAGAGTACTAGATAGCCATAACTGACTTAATACAACAAAGCGGAATAAAACAACAAAACAACTCCTAAATAGCTATCCATCAGCCTATTGCTCGTCTCTGGAAGCTTTATTCGTCAACCTACTAAAACCTGTAAATCTTCAACCCTCAGCCTACTCAAATCAATTTTGAGCACCCAAGAGTTTAAGGGGAAAATATAAACTTTGAGTCAAACATAAAGCCTGGTGTGAATAATACTATACATCTCGGTTATTTGATATTAAGTGAGACCTCGCCGCTTAGCGGAACGGGTTTCCCCTCACCAATATCCTTTTAAAACATATCTTTTGCAAATCATAATCCTGCAACCAAAACTGGTTAAAACAATAAAGAAATATCATGTATACATACAAATCAGGTAAACAATGGACTATCTGTCCAAACACTATAGTCTTGTTTGGCTAACTACTAACCTTTGGCTGACTCGGGCATATTGGACAAAATAAATAAATAATCCAACATCTGTTAGATACTCCTATTCTGGACGGCCTGTCCCTAACTTATCTTCTCCCAAAGTCAACTGATCCTAATGGTTTTGCGGGCTCACTAATAACCTATCTCTTCTCCATAGATTCCTTTATGTGTGTAACATCATTTTAGCCTTACCTATGACAAATCCCTATACACTGGAATTTTGGACTTATATTAGCTAGGGGCTACTAGCTATAGTATAGGACCCGACCCCAAACCAGTCCCATCTAGTATTCTAATATCTGAGTCATTTTACTTAGGATAATCTTCCTTTAAAATTTTCCTTGAAAAACCTTTTCTCTCAAATTAATTTAAACCTTTAAATCATACTTTAAACAAGGAAAGTATATTCTATGCTTTACTTAAATCACCCTGCCTGTTATATATACTTTACACAAATCTTTGTTGTTAAAAACATTTAAACCTTTGAAAGTACCCCTTTCGAACCCATTGAATTACCACTTTCGAACCCAAGTAAACCTAGTCCAAAAGGCCAAAACATTCCTTTCGAAACCATTCATAATCACCTTTTGAAAACATTGAAATATTCCCTTTCGAAAGCTTTAAAACCTTAGACATCCTATCTTTAAAACACTTACACACTGCTTTTCGAAAACATTGGAAACCTTCCATTTGAAACCTTTCGAAACCATTGGGGAACCACCTCTTCGAAACCTTTATCATAAACCTTTCAAAAGCACTAAAATCTTTTATAAACATCAAACCTTTCGAAAGCATTTGGGTTCAAGTAAAACATGTGGAAACCTTTCAAAACCATTAAAAACCTTTCCTTTCGAAACCTTTTGGTTCTACCTTCAACAGAAAAAAGGGTCATAAAAGAAATAAGTCGAAATCACTCTTTCGAAAGCAATTCCTAAGTAAAGAAGTGATGGTATCGAAACCAACCCTTTGAAAGCATTGGAGAAGTGGCTAGGTTTTAAAAACAAAGTTACCCTTTCGAAATCATTTGCTTCGCAAGGTAGAAAGCAGCAGCAAGGGGTTTCGACCCTTTCGAAAGCATTTACTTAAAACAAAAGGCGCAACCTCTTTCGAAACCATTCTTTAAATCAATTTGACCCAGTCGAAAGCCAACTAAGTCGAATGTACTCCTTTCGAAGGCAAAGCAGGCACATTTTCATTTGAAAGCAAAGTAATGCTTCGACCCTATCGAAACCCGTTATCTCGACACAGTACCTTTCGCCTATATCCAATTCACTATGTACCAAGTCTTTGATACTATATGCATTGGTTTTGATGGAGGCGAAAGTACTTAACCGAAACCTAGGTGCCGAAAGTGGCGAAACAACTAAAGTATGACAAAATCTGATTTTTTAACTTTAAAAAGTAATTCTTTTCAACTAACTTGCCTTGTTTGTCAAAATATTATTGGTTTCTAATTTTCTTTTCTAAGAGTACTGCCAAAATTTTAGAAATAAACAATTTAAATTATTTACAAAATATCCCTTCTCCTTTTATAAATATATAAAAGATTTAAGTCACATACCTTAAATAATTTTATATATTCATTTAAAACACTTAGGAAAATTCTACAAAAATTCCTATAAGTCATTTTTAATATGTATTCTAACATATATAAATTTCAGACCCAAAACATACATAATTTAGCCGTAAATTATTTTAAACCCAAATATCCATTTTTCCTCACTAGAATATTAATATAAAATCCACATTAATTCAGAAAATTATGAAAATTGAAACCCATCTCTAAAATATCATTTCGATCTAAATCTAAAATCCCAAGACATTTAGATGTCATTTAATAGGGTTTTACATCAAAACATATCATAAAATCTATATGAATTAGCATAAATCATCAACAAACATATACATATACATTTTATCATTCAAAAACATGGCAAAACACTTGCAAATAGTTTGGATTTCATTCTAAAATCGAAAATAGAGAAAACATGAGATGTAGTCATTATTCACCCTAGCTTTGTGATTAAGGAGTTGAGATTTGAGAATGGATTAAGTTTATTTGCTTCTTCCTTTAGCTTATCTTTCTCTTGCTCTTGCTTAATGGTGGTTGGCCTCTTAGTTTTAATTTTTGCAAATGAACGTATGAAATAAATGAGAGTAAGCGTTTAGGGTATAAGGATCTACTTATTCCTATTTTGACCCTTATCTAACTTCCCTAACTTATTTTATTTTAACCCATTTTAGTTCATTGGTTCATGTTGGCACGACTACCCCAAATAATCACAAATCTCAATCCCCTAATCATTACATTATTTTATTTTATTTAACCAATTAAATATCCTAAATAATGTTACTTATAAATTAGGGTCGTTACGCAGAGCCTCAAGTATGCGTTTATGACGAGTGTGAACTATTATAGTTAAAGTATAGTTAAATGAATGATATGACATTTGGTCATTTGAAGTAGGTTGGATTGAGAGGCCAGTAGTGTTACAAAATTGAAGTCTGCCCACCGCAAGGGGCTACCGCATTTGTGTAACATTATACTGATGTGAGACATATCCGGCTATAGGACCGTGGAGTATATACATTTAAGTATAGATAAAGGAATTACCCCAATGCATAGGGGACGAATTTCATTTTGCATATACAGAGTTGGTTGGAGCGATTAATTTCACATAGGCTCAGGGGCGTTACGTACGAGTGACCACATCACTGGCGGAAAGTGGATGGTATAAATAACCATTGCAATGAACAAAAGCAAGAGGAAGTCAAAGTGCACATAGCGAATAGATTGCTACAGAACACTTCGAAATACACATACATATATTTAATTTATAGAGGACTTTTGTAGAGAGACCCAAGGGGTTTCTCACCAATATTGATTTACGTATATTCTTATGTTGCTTATATTGATGTTTGGTTAAAATATTTATGACATATTGTTTGGTTTGTATAAATGTTGTTATAGCAATTAATGCTATACCAACACTTATAAAATATCATCTCCTTAAACCTTTGTGTGTCTTGAACTTGTGCTTGTATTTTTACAAAATAAATATTTGGTTGCGTTTTTTCACTTTAAAAGTGGTTTAAAATTTATTTTCTAGTATTTTTGAGAATTTTGAAATAAAGGATAAGTGTTGTTTAAAATTTATAAAAGAAGTTATAAATTTGATTAATTATCTTTTAGGATAATTGATGTTGTTTAAATTTATAAAAAGGTTATAAATTTGATTAATTATCTTTCAGGATAATTAATGTTGTTTTAAATTTATAAAAAGATTATAAATTTGATTTATTATCTTTTGGGATAATTAATATTGTTTTAAAATTTATAAAAGATTACAAATTTAATTGATTATCTTTCGAGATGATTAACATTATTTTAAATTATAAAGATATTTTAAATTGATTTATTATCTTCTGAGCTAATAAATGTTGTTTTAAAGTTATAAATTATAGTTTATAAATATAAAAATCTTTAAAAAGAAATGTTTAAAAATAATGCTAAGTGTAAATTGTTTTGGCTGTATAGTAAACGATGTTTTAATGACATTTGTTTTTGACCCTTCTTTTTAATACACTTAGAAATATAATTTGCTATTTGAAAAGAATATTTTAAAGAGTATTTTAAAAGTGTTTTACAAATATTTGTGATGTGAAAATCAAGCACAAGTGTGAGTCAAATGTTTTAAAAAGTTTTATTCGTTTATTGAAATATTTAGTTACATTTAGCACTAAACGTTGAATGAAATCTTGCTATTCTTAAAGTTGAGAATGTTGTTGTGACAAGGTAGGCAGCAACACTGCCCTTACTGGTCAGGCTTCATTGTTTTCCCTAGGGTGGTGCTAGTTCGGGATCGACGAATTGTGACAAGTATAAGAGATTTAATTTTCATATACGATCTTTTTCTCATTCACGATGATTTATTTATTGACTATCGATTCTGCTATCTTCTTTGAGTTTCGTCAACCTAAGATGATTTGTTGTTCATTTGAGTGTTGATATCTTTTTTCGAAAATGACTAAAACCAAAGGGCGAGTGGACGTCAAGCTATGTGGGATTATTCCCATTAGGGTACCTTCACATCTACTCTAGATTGAATTCGATTGTATGCGTGCAGAGAGGTGAAATACTTGGATACTCGGTAAGGTTGGCAAGGTCTAGCTTGTACATTTCCGAGAGAGTCATAAATTGTATGACCATCTCAAGTATTTTGTCTAGAGGTATACTTTTGGTAAGGGGGCGCATCCTCCTAGTCATTGTTGGAAAATTTCCTTCTCCTTGTTTTTGATTCAAACCTTTGAATTGATTCTTTCTTAATTGCATCGGGAAGAATCTTGCGCTCTTCACGATGTTTAATTATTTATGTCCATTCTTTCAAGTATAGATGCTGTTCTTGTAAAGTAAAACCCATTATGTATTTAGCAGCGTGGTCTCACAGAATTATTATTTGTTCACAATATTTCTTGAATTTTCTCACGTTGGTTTTCCAGACTAATCCGGGTGTTATTTTAGTATAATGTTCGGGTCAGACCAAGTACTTTTCCAGGTTGTCATTGGTTGGACATGGGGCTCATGGAGAGAGCTGGAAGTTCACCTACCATAGTATTTTTTATTTTCCATTATATTATTATGTATACCCATCACCAATTGTAAGGTCAGGAAGTTATAATTATCCAGGTTGATGAGGTTTGCTTTTAACTCTGATATACCTTGTATCTAGGAGTGACAGCTTTTACGGTCTTTGTTATATTATATGCTATCGTTCTAGTATGAGATTTTATTTTCCCTTTTCCTTTTCTTTTCACCTTAATAATCCGCCTTTCCAGCACTTGGATGCTCAGCATTGAATACGTTAGACGTATTAAGTGCCGACTTTCAAGGATCGAAAAGGCAGGTCGTTACGTTTGGTATCAGATCCGAAGGTTAAGCGAGAACCTTGGCTTTAATGGGATAAACTCATTTGTGATAGGCTAAGTGACACCCTAGAATGAGTTGAGAGTATTATATATATAAGAGCATATTTATTATTACTATAAAACATATCGTGTTAATTGGTCTGTTAAGTTTGAATTTTGAATTCTGGTCGGGATATGGGATGCACACATTGTCGATAGGGATTTCAAAACACTTGAACAAGGAAAACGTACACGATATTGATTTTTGAAAATTTATTAAATGAAATATTTTACCTAGCATTATATATTTTATATATAAGAAATAAAGTTTTAAATTTATATAAGTGGAAAATAGGGAGAAGGACAAACATAAAGATAACTTTTGACGTAAGACAACACGTTTTTATTTAGTACAAAGGCCAAATTCTTGTAAAAATACATCGCAACGCTAAACTTAGGAGGCGACTAAAATGGCGGTGGCTTGGTAGGCAACCCCATGGCGGATGAGGCTTGGGATGGCAATGATGGTTGGTCGAGGCGACGAGGTGGCGACAGCTTAGGAGGCGACGAGGTGGATTAGGAGGCGATGGAAGTGAAGAGTGTTGGAGGTGTAGCATCGATGGTCAAGTCATGGCATCGATGATGGTGTTAGTAAAGATAGCAGAAGCTGATGGTGATCGATTTTTTTTGAACAATTAACAGTCGAAAATGCTCAATATAACTAGCATTATCTTTAAGTGAAAATGAATATAGCATTATATGTGTATAATGCTAATTTAGTTTAGCATTTTTTAAACTATAAAAAGGAATGATAATGCTAGATTGAGTTATCATTTTTAAACTATAAAAAATGAATATAACACCATGTTGATTTATATTAGTTTAATTTAGCATTTTTTGAACAATAAAAAATGAATATAGCATTGTATGTGTATCATGCTAATTTATTTTAACATATTTTCAGCCTATGAAAATGAATGATAGTGCTAGTTTGATAGAATGAATCGAATGTGTCAAATAATAGTTAAAATAGCATTTGTATCTTTAAAGTGCATTAGAATGTGCCGAATGTTAGTTAGAAATAGCATTTGTATTTTTAAAGTGCATTACAATCAATCGAATGTGTCGAATGATAGTTAAAATTAAAATTTGTATTTTTAGTTTACATTAGAGTGAATGAACTATGCCGAATGAAGATTAAAAATATCATTTTATTTTTAAAGTGCATTACAATGTATCGAATGTACCATATGATAGTTAAAAATGACATTTGTATTTTTAAAATGCGTTACAATGAATGGAATATGTCGAATGATATTAAAAATATCATTTGTATTTTTACAATGCATTAAAATGTATCGAATGTGCCGTATAATAGTTAAAAATAACATTTGTATTTTTAAAATGCATTAGAATGAATGGAATATGCCGAATGATAGATAAAAATATCATTTGTATTTTTAAAATGGAATGAATGGAATATGCAAAATAACTTTTGCATCCATACGTACCCGATTAGGCTTGGCATCCGGTGAGCTTTTACATCCATACATGCCCGATTAAGCTTGGCATTCGGTTAGCTTTTGCATTCGATGGTACTCTCGGTTAAACAATATATCTCGGGTATAGATTGGTTCCATATGTACTCGATTAGGCTTGGCATCCGGTTAGCTTTTGCATCCATACGTACCCGATTAGGCTTGGCATTCTGTTAGATTTTGCATTAGATGGTATGCTCAGTTAAACAATATATTTTGGGTAAAGATTGGTTCTATATGTACTCGATTAGACTTGGCATTTAGTTAGCTATTGCATCCATACATACCCGATTAGGCTTGGTATCCAGTTATATTTTGCATCCATACATACTTGATTAGGCTTGGCATCCGGCTAACTTTTACATTCAATGGTACGCTCGGTTAAATAATATATCTCAGGAATAGATTGATTCCATATATACCCGATTAGGCTTGGCATTCCGTTAGCATTTTAGTTATGAAGTTCACTATCATATTTAACATATTCAAAATAATATTTTAATATAGAATTTTAATTACGAAGCCCACTAGCATGTTTATAGTATGCAAAATTGTAGTTTAATGCATTTTAATTATGAAGTCCGCTACCATGTTTATGATATGCAAAAAAATAGTTGAATGTAGCATTTTAAATACAAAGTCCACTAGCATGTTTAGGATATGAAAAATGATAGTTTAATATAACATTTTATTTATGAAGTACACTAGTTTTTTTGAAATATGCAAAGTGGTATTCTAATGTATTATGTTAGTTACAAAGTATAGTAGCATGTTTATGATATCTAAAATGATAGTGTAAAGTGGCATTTTAACTATAAAGTACAATAGCATGTTTAAAACATGCAAAATGATAGTTTAATGTAGCATTTTATCACAAAGTCCAATAGCATGTTAATGATATTTAAAATGATAGGTTGATGTAGCAATTTAACTATGAAGTACACTAGCATGTTTAAAGTATGCGAAATGATAGTAAAATTTAGCATTTTATGAACTATAAAGAAATGAATATAGCATTATGATGATTTAATGCTAATTTAATTTAGCAATTTTGTTGTGTTATTGATTTTTTTAAAATTCAGATCGACAATGAGAGTGCATCCCTGAGGTGGTACAATGGGAGAAGACTATGGCGATGAGGTGGCATGGTGTTTGTTTGAGGAGTCGACAAGCTTCCTGCTAATGAAGACGATGGAGAGAGCGGCACCGACGCCGGCGGGGTGGAGCAGGGCACGGTGCAGGTCTATGCCACGGTGGTCGAGGTCAAGCTATTGAAGGCAATGGTGATGAGAGGGGGAGGGGCTATGAGGTGGTGGTGTCGGCGGTGAAGGGTGGCAACGTGAAATCGAATCGTGGACGTCAATAAAAGAGAAAATGTGGTTTTTTCCTTGAGTCTAAATTTGGAAACTTCTGTGCCGGATCTAACATTTTTACTGGCTAATTACCTATTTATATAATTATTTATGGTGTGTTTGTTTACTAAAAGTGATAATATTTCTTTATTATCATTATTGTTTGATTTTTCATGCTCGGATAGTTTAGGAGCATTGACCATTGTTTGTTAACTGTTGATTTATGCTCGACTAGTTTATAGGCATTTAGTGTTTTGGTAACTGTGAGTGTATTAAGACGAACCCCTAGTAAATTGAATTTCACAGTTTGATTATAAGATGTTCGATGAAATTGTTAAGTTAGAAGTCATCTTCTAATAAAATTATTTAATTTAATCTAAATAGGAAGATAAGACTTTTAGAGGATAAAAATTTGTGAAAAGTTTATCATAATAAAGAAAAGTTATTATAATATAAGATGATTTTGAAAAGGTCATTTTATGTGAGTATGGTATATAAAATGATTTATATAGGGTGTTTTATAAGTAAAAAAGAGTTAGATGTTTTCCTGGCGATTTTTAATGGCGTAATTTCCTGGCGATTTTGTCTTCGGCATTCTTTCTGGTGACCTTTTTTGTGCCTGCTCGTCTCATACGTTCTCGATCGTCTTTTCTTCTCCCTGGCTAGATGCCTCGTCTGAAGAAACCACCATCGAATGCCCTCTCCATGCTAAGGTCTGAAACCAGATCTGGGAAATCATTTTCACCATCTATCACGAGTTCGGCTCTTCCTCGAGTCTCTATTACAAGCGAACCTTTGGCAATTGAAAATTCTCAGCCTTCTCCGACCTCTCAACGTACTTCCATCATCCTCGTCGTTCTCCAATTGAATTCGAATAATGCTTCATTCGCTGTCCCTCATTCGAGCTCTCTGCCTGAGTCGTTGACAACTCTGCCTATGTCTGGAATCAGCGTTCCCGTCTTATCTTCTCCCCTATCGCCCTTGCTTGGTGCGGCAGCTAGGAGCGTGCCTAAACAATGGTCTGTTTCTTCTCCACTTTCTTTTGGTTTGAATGATAAAAGTGACGAACGGTTGTTGCATTGTGTGAATGCTGAGTCAGTCAATGTTGTCTCTATTGGAATAGTGCCTGTTGATGTAGTTACGCCTGTTGTTTCTACAACTGGTGCTGACAAAATGATACGTGGTGATTGCACAAACACTGCTGGTGGAAATGACTGTGTGGATGCTGTTGCAAATAGCAGGTCTATGTGTACTTCCCTGGATTCTACTCCTAAGATGCCATCTTCTTGGTCTTCTCTATTTACTAAGCTGGCAAGTAATGCATGTGTACATTCCCCAAGAGTGTTTGATAATGTTGTGCTTGAAGGAGCTATGGTTCCTCCTTCTGAGGTGATTCGGGCTTGCATTGACTATTGGAAGGACTACTTGGTTGGTTTTTTCTTGGATTCCAAACCAGACTATCAATTGGTTAAAGCGAGATGTAATCAAGTTTGGAAGCCTAGAGAAGGTCTTAGTGTCCACTTTGATAATGCTATGTATCACTTCAAGTTCACTCGTTCCGATGAGAGGCAACGTATCCTAGAATCTGATCCGATTCTTATCGCTGGGAAGCCGTTCATCATCACTTCCTGGAATCCTTCCATGGATAGGGCTATCGAGCAGGTTTTATCTATTACAGTATGGGCCCACTTTTCACGTATTCCTTCTGTCCTACAGCCTTCGATCGGTCTTGACTGGCTGGCCAGACTTGTTGGCAAGGTAATTTGTTATGACAAGAACACAATGGCAAGGAAGCGACTAGTTTATGATAAAGCCTTGATTGAGATAACTCCTACCAAACCCTTACCATCTTCTCTTCGGGTTCGTCTTACTGATGGTCATGAAGCTGAGATTCTTGTTCATTACAGTTGGAAGCTGGACATTTGTACGATCTGTCAGTCTTTTGGGCATTCCACTAATTCATGTATGCATGGGTCATCTGCTGTTCCTTTGTCTTTGAGGTCCCTGCTTCCTAGGCCCCCTGTTAGGAAGTGGGTTCGGAAAGCCACCTCTGTTATTCCTTCCCTTCCTTGTGATATCACCATACAGGTTGCTCCTCTTGAAATTCCTCCTCCTGTTATTGATCTAGTTGTGGAAGTTTCCCCTGACCCTATGTCTAATACAGCTTCCTCCGATACTATTGTATGGGACTCTGATGAGCATGCTTGGTTGCACCTTCCTTCTGACATGAGGTTTTCGCCCGAGAGAAATACCTACTATGCTTACATCAGTGATTCTGTTGAGGATTCGAGAAGTCTTATTTACCATATTGATGGTGAGGGCCTTGACCTCACTAGGGAGGGTGAGATTGGTGAGGTGAACAAGAGTAAGTTCTATGATGTTACGTGGGATAGGAGGTTTATTTACTCACCTAATTCGGTTAGTTATGCTTCTGATCTGGCTTTACTTTTCGCTGCATATGCTGATGTTATTGGTCCAGTGCCAGATGATGGTAGTACTTGTCCTTCCTTCCCTTCGAGAGGATAGGCAAGTTCTTTTGTAGTAGTATATCCCTATTTGTCTATCTCCTGTTCCTTAGTTTATTGGTGGCTTGTCCACTTTAATCAATTGCTCTGTGCATGTACAGATTACCTATTCTTTATTTATATATAATGGCACGGCACACTATAAAGCCGGCTAGCTTTGCTAAAAAAAGGGTTTTTAGAATTTAAATCCTATTATTGCTTAAATTGATTTCAAAAGGATTTAGAGAAAAGTAATGGTAATACTACTTGGAAATATTTGTAAGTATAAATATTTCAAAGAGAATTTTTAAGAAAGATACATTTTCTTTAGATAGTTCGAGGAAAACATCTCGATTATTTTTATGGTAGTATGAATAATCTTCTAAGTGACGCTCGAATATTTGCATAGACGAATGTTGTAGTGAACTTAGTAAATTATTCTCTTTATCATTATGCGATTGAAATGAGTTCAAATCCGAACGAACCCAAAGCGAGTGTCAGCGAATAAATTTTTAAAGTTATTTTATATAAAGAAATATATGTAGTATGATTTCAAAAAGGATTTGAAATAAAAATCGGGTATTTTTTTATTGAGTTTCCTTAAAGGAAATTGATTTAAAATAAAAGGTATTTTGATAAAAGAATGTTTTGATAAATGAAAATTTTAAACTCTTGGGTATAAAAGAGCTAATTTAACACACGTTTTTAAATGGGTTAAATTGGATAGGAAGGTTTTAATAAGCATTGTTTTATTAAAACCATTGTTTTTGTTTAAACATCCAAGTCTCATAAACTATTTGATGTTATTGGGCCGACTAATAAACATCTTTTCCTTAGAAATGTCTAAGGAAAAGTAGACTCTAGGACTGAGTTTCGATATCTGCATCCTACTCTTCTTAGCTACTTACTGGACTAGATAGGTAAATAGGTCAAAGTAGTCGACTCAATTTTAAGACCCATAATTTGTTTGGGCCTTCATTTGACTTTTGAAAAATAAATTAAAATTGACATTTTGTACACTCTTAGGATGTAGAGGAGTATTATACAAGTAACTAAAAGTAGAGTAAGTTTTTAATTTAATGTTTATAAAGAAGTGTCTTTATAAAATGTTTATAAATTTAAGTGAAAATTTGTGAAATAATTCATAAATAATTTTAGTATGGAATGAAATACTATAAATGAAAATGAAAGTGGATTAGAAAGATATTGGTGTAATTAAGAAACCAATCGGATTAAGTACGTAAGTTATACGTAGATTATTTTATTTGCACAGTTCTTGATCTAGAATTCAGGTATATAACTTCGGGGTGATTCACACCAGTCCGAAAAAGGATTTCTCACTTGATTCTTGACAGGGAACACTTGATTCGGATTCTTGATATGATACTGAGGCTTTCTTTCATAGTATATGACTATGTAAGGAGAACATAGGTTTCTAATCAAGGGACCTGATCGGAGTTCACACTAGGGAGATCGGGTGAGCGATACTAGTTCAGAAGTAAGGTTTATGTATCCGAGAAAGTGGTCAGATAAGACATTGCATGTGGATGATTTATGTACATCATATGGGCTTAAGTATATTTGTATGCTCTACTGTGTGGCTTAGCAAAGTTCGGGGAGTGAATTTCAATTTTGTTTAAGGGAGCTTAGATAATCTTCTAAGCAATAACCAAAGATTGATGGGCGTAATCGTACGCTAAGGAAATTATCTATATCCTTGGACGATTGAGAAAGTTATGAACCTAAGAAAAATTCTAAATCTTCTTTGTTAGTCATTAACATCTTAAATAATGTTAAGTGTTAGTTTATTCCTTTATGGAATTTGATTTGATTGATAGTGTGATTTTATATATTATGGTTTATAAAGCTTAAATTTGTATATAAAGGATTTTTAAATTGTTATTTATTAGGACTTAAATCCTGGTGCTTTTGAAAAAATAATTTTGAAAGAATTTGTGAAAGAAATAAGAATATTATTATTTTGAAAGTATTGATTAAGTATTATTATTACAATACATTTAAAAAAGTATTTGTGAAGTGATTTTTCAAATAGTTTGTTATGACTAAAGTTGGGCGATTGGAAGTTTTCCAATTTGGAAGAACCGCCAAGTGTATTTGTTTACTCTAGTTATTGTTTTATGAGGAACCGGAATACCACTGGATGCTCTATGTTGTTTTAACTCTAGTGTTATACCATGCTTTTATAGGAGGAGCCCCCTCATTGTCACAATTGATTTTGGTTTTGATATATTTCTCTTTGGAGGAATTTAAAATTTTGTTTTGAATATGAAAACCTGGACATTTAGTTCTAAATTTTTTCTTTTAAAAGATTGGATGCTTAGTATTTTATTACAGAGTATTCTCTGTTCTTTTGTTTACATATGGTTGTTATATTTGCATGTGGCTTTATGTCACATTAGAGTTGCATCATTATTATTTGTTGCATCATATTGCCTTGTTGCATATGGTGTTATATTGTTTATGCTGCTTGTGTTTATGATAGAAATAGCTAGTGTATTGCTCTTTTGTCAGCATGATTCTCTTTGGATTATGTAAGTAAAAGATAGATACAGGAAAGCAAGAGATCACTGTTTGATAGCTTGCACACTTGTATCCACATTGAGATAGTAAATTGCTTGCTAAAAGTCAAAAGAAAACGTGGTATGTAATAGATTTAGAGATTCATGATTTTATGCCCTAGATATAAGAGACCACTTTTGGGCTTTTGTTTTCTTTGTTGATTTGGGGCAGTTGTGGTGAATTGTAGTTTTTCTAGATCTAGCCGTGCAAAGGAGGTGTTGTCGAAATTTTTCGTAACATAAGAAACTTTAAAAAGCCTAATGGTGTGAGGACATTTTCTTCCTTTGAGAATTTCAGGGATGAAATTCTTTTAAGGAGGGGAGAATGTAATATTTCAAAAACTATAAATAACTTATATTCAAATGTTGAATATGCTAGTATATGATTTTTGTTTAATGATAATAAACATACATATATTCATATAAATGCATTTGTTATTGTACTATTTTATTTTTCACATAATTAAATAAATATTTGTTGAATAAAATAAGTAACACAGAATTTAAATTCAATCAAATATTTTATTCGAACAAATATTTTATTACAACTTTGAATAGTACAAAATTTGAGCTCTCACTATATATACAATTACATTACAAATTTGATTACATCATAAATTTCAATTTGCAATGTTCACCTCACTACATATCACTCATTCACTCGTATTTATCTTCAACTCTAGTCCAATTTGTATCCAACATCTGAATTACCTAAAAAATAAACACTGACGTAGTAAAATTGAAAAAGAAATATTTGTGCAGTGTATAATGAAATGTGTGATTTTGAAAATGTTATTTGCCTCAGTTATTTGGGTTGTTCGTCATAATATTTATTTTGAATTCATCTTACACGAACAACTTGTGACATGCACAGTGTATCACTGTACATGCCACAAGGCCGTGCACACTGATATACACTTGATAAAATTCCAGGGATAGGTGAGCACAAGGTCAAACTCGAGCCGAGGCTGGATTCAACTCAAGTGCATAGAGTCTCGGCCAAATCAACCAAAAACCAGACAGTATGTATGCAACAACAAGATCATGTACAACCACATAACAACACGAACAAGCTCAAAGAATCAATTCAACAATCCAGACTCCAAAATGCACATGTCAACAGTGGTGAAAAACAAAACATCAAATGGCACAAGTGTTGCCTCAACAGTGAAGACCAGCATACATGTATATACATGAGTATGATGCAACCAAAGAAAATTAACATGACTGCATACAAGTTCATGTACAACCAAACCTAAAATGGGTAGAATTAAACTCAAATAAACAACATACAATGTGAAGTGGACTCAAGGCAGATGGATTCAGTGCATTTCAGTTCATCGTAAAACAAGCAGAATGAAGGCATGAAGACAACTCAGGCATGAACAGACTTGAAGCAACTGAACAAAAAACTCAATGACTCAGTGGAACAAGACTATATTCTACATGCATCTAAACCATACATATGCAACATGAGGACATTTGAAATATGCAGCAGTTTCCAAGAGGAAACAACATGTATACATATATGCAGTAATGAACAAGGCTGCAATACCAAAGGACAATCACACACATATATACATACATATATGTATGTATATATGTATGGAGACATCACAAGAAAATAAAGGCAACAACAAAGTTGTGCCTAGACTACAAGACCACATGACACTACAGCTACCAATTGAACACAACATATCAACATGAACCAGAGTTCATCAGTTCAGAGGTGACAACAGAGCATCAAGCAGAACAAGGCATCATAACATACATATATACATACGTGAACACACACATATATGCAGGGGAAACCAAACTTCATTCCAAGCAAATAGTGAATGATGATATACAAATGTTATAACATGAAGCAGAGTTTACAGAAAAATCAAAACAGTAGCGGTTCGAATAACAAAGTCGAGGAGTTGAAAAAGCAGCAGTGTGAATATAGTCATAGAAAAAATCAAGTCAAGAGAAATGATCTGCAACAGTTGTAACGTGAACAAGTCAAAGTCTCAAAAAAAAAATTCAAATTCCATGATAGTAGGAGCAAAAGAAGGAACCGACTCAAGCAAGTGAAAATGTATCGGTAACATGTAAACAAATGAAGCAGTCGAGATTAATCATCATCATTTAAGCAAAATCGAACGGCCAAGCAAGAATTATGAAGAATTCAAACATATTTATACATACGAAAATATAGGAAATCGATTCCTATAAATACCCAAATTCATCATCGGCAGTTAATCATTCGAGTTCAAATAATTACCGAAAGCAATAAATCATAAAACTCGAATCAAGTCGAGAATAATCAAAATTCGAAAAAGAAAATCGCATACCAGTTTTCTAGCCATTAGATCTCGACAATTGGAAAAGCCGAAAGCCAATCAAAGCTAGGAGACGATTGACGGAGCATAGCGAAGCAATTTAATCACTTCAATAGCTCGAAAATCAAGCGGCAGCTTCAATCACGAAGCCCTAATTTTGAAAGAGGAAAACAAGAACACAGCCTAAGATTTTTCACGAAATAAGATAAAAGGGAAGTCGGCCGAAGTAAAGAAAGGAAGTTATCTTTATATTGTTTTTGGGCCGGCTATTGTTATTTGTTGATTTGGGTTTAAACTTATTTATAGGGCTTTGTTTTAAGTTCAAATTGTAATTTTCTTTTAAAATTTTCAAACTCTAGTTGTTTAACTAGGTTACAAACTACGGTGGTGTAGTTCGAGAATTCGCAACTCAGTGGCTGAGTTGTAGCAGGATTTTGAGCGTAGAGTTAGGTTAGTCGATAGCGGGTGTCGCAAGTTTACGTGTGTAAACGTCTGACTACTTAATTTCTAGTAGAAACCTTGGGGGTACCACATAGGCAGGGTTTTGCCAAAGCTGGGTAAATCTGTGTTGTTCTATTTCTGCTTTTATTATTCTGCTATTATCTGTGCTGCAATTATCTTATATATTTCCGCATTAATTTTTATTATAATTAGTATCACCCTATTCACCCCCCTTTAGGGTGAAATCGATCCTACAAGTGGTATCATAGCTAGAAACAAAAACCAAATTTTCAATTAAAAATTTGATTTTTATTAAAATGGCTTCCTTTAATAATGCTTTTGCTGAGGGTCAGTCCATAGTTAGGCCACCAATGTTCAATGGTGAATACGCATATTGGAATAATAGAATGAATTTTTTTCTGAAATCCATAGATGCTTGGATTATTGTTGAAATGGGATATAGGACACCAACAATTATGGTAGATAATCAAGAAATAGAAAAACCTATGGATCAATGGGCAAATTCTGAAATTAAACTGCTAACTGCTAATATCGAGGCTATGAACTCTATTATTTTCTCATTAGACCAAATTGAATTCAATCGTGTTTCACATTGTTTAACTTCGCAGGAAATCTGGCACACACTTGAAGAAATTCATGAAGGAACCTCCCAAATCAAAGAATCTCATCTTGAATACAATGAAAAAGTAAATCAGTGCTTCTCAAGAGAAACAAATGACAGTGAAAGTGAAGAACCAAGCGAGGTGTGTTGGCAGGCTAAGGAACAACAAGAATGGTATCTAGATTTCGGTTGCTCCAGGCACACGACGGGCGACAAATCAAAGTTTCTTAGCCTAGAAAAGCACAAAGGTGGGAGAGTCACAATGGGCAACAACGATAAATGCAAAATTATTGGTAAGGGTAAAGTAGGTAATGGTACATTTACCTTAAACGACGTATTATATGTTGAAAATCTACACCATAATCTGATCTCAATTAGCTAGTTATGTGATAAGGGAATGAATGTTGTTTTTGATTCTGACTTATGCAAAATTGTTGACCAATCATCAAAAGAGATCTTATTTTCAGGTAACAGGAAAGGTAATATATACTCTCTATCTTTTGATGATCTCACTCTTTCAAAATGTTTGGTATCTAAGGATGTAGAAGTAAATTTATGGCATAAATGATTAGGACATGCTAGCATGAATCTGTTAAACAAATTAAAAAGAAAATATTTGGTAAGAGGTTTACCATCACATGAGTTCAAAACAGAAATTTTATGTAAAGCATGTACTATGGAAAAACTTAAAAAATCATCGTTCCATGCCAAAACAATGTAAGCACTTCTAGAGTCCTTGAACTAGTTTATATGGATTTGTTTGGACCTAACGATATTGCAAGTCTAGATGGTAAGAAATATTGTTTCGTATTGGTTGATGATTACTCTAGATACACGTGGGTATACTTCTTAGCTAAAAAATCAAAAACTTTTTCTTACTTCACCAAATTCACAAAATTAGTTCAAAATGAAAAAGGAGTTTCTATTATTTCACTAAGAGGTGATCATGGTGGAGAATTTGAAAATTATGAATTTGAAAATTATTGTGATGAAAATGGATTTAAACATGAATTCTCTGCCCTACGTACTTCACAACAAAATGGAGTAGTTGAGAGAAAGAATCGAATCTTACAAGAGTTGGCTAGATCTATGATAAACGAGTATGAACTACCCTTGTCTTTTTGGGCAGAGGCGGTAAATATAGCCTATTATGTGAATAGAGTCATGATTAGGCCAATTCGACAAAAAGCCAAACATTGCATATTTCAAGGTTTTTGGCTGTCCGTGTTTTATTCTTAATACAGGTGATCAACTAGGAAAATTTGAGCCAAAAGCCGACGAAGGCATGTTCATGGGATACTCATCCAGAAGCAAAGCCTATAGAGTATACAACAAAAGGACGAGAACAATCATGGAGTCAATCAATGTGAAATTTGATGAAGGTATCGATGATTAAAACAAAGAAACAATCAAAAGCAATGTTGAAGAGGAGAATGAAAAAGATGAAAATGAAAAACCAAAAGAAACTACAACCACGAAAGAAGTCCAAAGAAATCTAGATCCAGAGAGATTGAAATTCAAAGCATATCATCCTCCAGAATTGGTAATAGGAAATCCTATCGCAGGCGTTCAAACTCGTTCCTCCTTTAGAAATTTGTGTGATTTGTGTCTATACAGTGGATTTATTTCAGAAATTGAACCCAAAGACATAGATACAGCTCTTAATGATGAAAATTGGTTTATGGCTATGCAAGAAGAGCTAAATCAATTTGAGCGAAATGATGTTTGGACTCTAGCACCTAGACCTAATGATTATCCAGTCGTAGGAACAAAATTGATTTTTAAAAATAAATTTGATGAATCTGGAAATGTGATTAGGAATAAAGCTAGGTTAGTTGCTAAAGGTTATAATCAAATTGAAGGAATTGATTTTGATGAAACTTTTGCACCAGTAGCAAGACTAGAATCCATTAGGATATTGTTAGCTTTTGCTTGCTATAAAGGATTTAAACTAAGAAAAATGGATATTAAAAGTGCTTTTCTTAACGGAATTTTGAAAGAAGATGTATTTGTTGAACAACCAGAAGGTTTTGAAAGTCACGAATACCCTAACCATGTATATAAACTTAAGAAAGCATTATATGGATTAAAATAAGCCCCTAGAGCTTGGTATGAATGTCTTAGCACTTATCTCCTTGAAAATGGGTTCAAAAAGGGCTATGTAGACACCACACTATTTCTATTGCATGAAAATGATGATCTTTTGATTGTTCAAATATATGTTGATGACATTATTTATGGTGCCACTAACAACTTGTTGTATGATAAATTTGAAAAAGTCATGCAGGAGAAGTTTGAAATGAGCATGGTTGGAGAGTTAAAATTCTTTTTAGGATTTCAAATCAAACAAAGTGATAAAGGTACATTCATCTCTCAAATGAAATATATTAGGGAACTTGTCCACAAATTTGGATTGAAAGATGTTAAACCTGAAAAAACCCCCATGAGCACAACTATTGAACTTTACAAGGATGAAAAAGGTAAGGCAGTTGATCAAAAGAAATATCGAGGTATGATTGGTTCACTTCTTTATCTTACTGCTCCTAGACCTGATATTATGTTCGTTGTTTGTTTATGTGCACAGTTTCAATCAAATCCAAAAGAATCTCATTTAAAAGCTGTCAAAAGGATTATAAGATATCTGTTGCACACCCCACGTTTTGGTCTATGGTATCCAACTAATGACAACTTTGAGTTAAAAGGATATTCGGATGCGGATTATGCTAGTAGTCTAGTTGATAGAAAAAGTACTAGTGGAACGTGTTTTATGTTGGGACATTCATTAGTTGCGTGGGCAAGTCGAAAACAAAATTGTATTGCATTATCTACCACTGAGGCAGAGTATATTGCTCTAAGTGGTTGCTCTGCTCAAATTTTATGGATGATACAAAATTTGCAAGACTAGGAGCTAAATTTTAAACGTGTACCACTAATGTGTGATAGCAAAAGTGCAATTGATCTCACAAATAATCCTGTACATCACTCACGGACAAAACATATAGATGTTAGACATTATTTCATTAGAGATCATATTTCCAAAGAAAATATCTGCATAAATTTCATTTCAACTGATTCTCAATTGGTAGACATTTTTACAAAACCCCTTCCAGACAATAGTTTATGTCGACTTCGTCTCAGTTTATGCATTTTAGAAATTTGATTCTATATTTTTGATTTTGATCTTAAATGCCTATGTTAACTAATCTGACTCCCTAGTGATTATTAAAAGATAAATAGTGATTGAAATATGTAACGACCCACTATTTTGGACCATTCAAATCGACAATAAATCCACACATGTCGGACTTGAATAATTCAAAACAATAGATTGTAAATAAAATTTGGCAAAACTCAGAATATACAGAAAACAAATCACAGACACAGAGTAATATAACAATGCAGCGGAAGCAAAGAAATAGTAGTTTATGAAGCTACTATATATGTATACATCAGAGTTAATAAGATACAATAGAAGTAAAAGATACAACAGAAGTCTCAATATGAAAATCAAGTATAAATCAGAATACATCACTGCAATCAACTGAATGACTGAAAGTGAAATAGATAGCTGGATCTCCAAGAAAGCTCCAACTCCAAAGGTGAGTCTTGAATGTTGTATCACTCAGTCTGACCCGAGCGTAAAGCAAAACACAAAACACTCGAGTCAGGACACACATACTTATATAATGTAAACCAACTCAAGTGAACTGTAATATAAAAGTACAAGTAACTTAAAGAATGCTTGGGATCGCCCATTCTTTAAGGATCCGTTAAACTATCTACTATGTAGTAATATTCGCTATTATAATAATGTCAATAATAAAATAAGCTTACTTTTAAATAGCGTTAAGGGGTTACCCATATAGCCCTTAACACATAATAGTGCCAATAGTCTATACAGTACCTGCATACCTCGAGAGGCTACGAGAAGATACTCCATAGGTACGACACAAATAGAAACTCGTAGTAAAGCTCGATATGGTAGGTGACACGGCACAACGAGGCAATGCCAGGGTAGATATACCAATTACGCATCCGAGCTGGTGGAAACGCATAGCAGCCACTACCGCCCACCTCGGAACACACTCCCAATCAAAATCGAAGGGTGGCCACCAAATCAAATCACAAAGTAATGGAATAGTATCGAAGAAATGTGTCCGATCAGAGGTGCTACCTCATTGGCCCGAGAATCGCTCCTGTTTTAGCCACCTTATGCCAACTCACGGGAGTTGGGTCCACGTATATACCTCAATAGGAATCGTCGCCACCATCCTACTTCATTCTGGAATCTCCACCGCGTACACGGTTGTCAAAGTGGTTTTCAGTATCGACAGAGAGTATGCCCATATTTGATCCCAGTCTCTTTGCCAACCAATTGTTATTATAACCCATGGATATTTATTCAAAAATCATTTATACTTTAAAATCCAAAATATCATATCCATTTCAATACTAAATACTATATTATTTCATTTCATAGCCAAATCAATATATCATTTCCATTTCAAAAACCAAAGCCATAATATCATTTAAATTTCAAAAAAACCAAATCAACATATTATTTAAATAAAACCCAAATTTCCAAATCACTGAATATTTCTTTAAATTTATTTAACTTGAAATATTCCTTTAAATTATCTTAAACCGAAACCAGGTTATAAAGTCACATTCTTAAATCTTAAATTCCAATAAGCTTCAAGCTAATATATATAAAGACAATTCTTAATTACATACTATTTCAAATAAATTCATTTCCAAACCATTTAAAAGTAAAGTCATTATACTTACAAATCAAATATTCAATTCCTAAAAATTTAGCCTTTTCTGAGTTCATTTATTCACTTAAATACTTTAAAACATTGAAATTTCAGCTTTCGCAGCACTTAGAAAAATGCTACGGTAAGTTATATTTGAAACAATTCATTTCAGCAAAGACAGCATTCATAAACTGCTGTAGTAGTTCAGTTTCATTTGAAAACAAGTTAAATTCAGCAAAGACAACATTTATTAACTGCTGCAGTAGTTCAATTACATTTGATAAATCTTCATTTCAGCCAACTGCAGCACTTATCAAGTGCTACTGTAGCCCTTTTATTAGTTTTAGATTTTAACTTTCTTTCTGCAACCACAGCACTTACCAAGTGCTGCAATAGCCTTTAGTTATCAAGCCTTCAGTTCATTTGCATCAACCACAGCACTTACAAAGTGCTGCAGTATCCTTTACTTCAGATTTTAAGTTAGTTTTAGAAATGATAGCATTTCTGAAGTGCTATTAATTCAATTTCCAGATTTATAATAAAATTTCGGAAACAATTAAACTTCAATTTTAAGCATTTTAACTTATAAAAATCATATTTTTCCACTTCAAAAATGTTCATTTAAATACCCTTTAACTTATGATTTTATAAAGAAAAATTTTACAATAAAATCACATTTTCCAATAATTTCACTTATTAAATTCAAGTGTACCATTTTCCCATTCTTTGCATTTTTTTTTCATTTAACTTAACACTTAAATTTAAATTACCAAAACTTAATCTCCATTTTTATTTGATTAACTTAAACTTTCATTTTTAAAACCAAATCACAAATTTCCAAATTAAGTTATATTCAAATTCCAATTTTTCCATTTATTTATTTCGCATTTTTAACTTGTAGAAAAATCACTAACACTTTATAAAAATCATGTTTAATTTAAATCGAAATATCATAATTTACAATTTAAAATACTTAAAAATTACCAAAAGAATATATAAAATAACCACGGGTCTGTATAATATTTTCTAACCTAGGTCAAGTGATACAGATAATATATCATTTCAATCCGTAATTTATAAAGAAAAATCCGGGTTCTATCATTTCAAACCCGCAATCCCAAGTTAAATAAAATAAATAAAAATCTCTCAGGCCTATCATTTCAGCCCATAACGATTTTTCCATATTCTAAAGTCCGTTCGGGTATGTATCATTTCAACCCATAGTGGTAGGGAACTTGCAGTGATGATAAGCAGGAAATAAAAAACAGTATACAAATAATATTATAACAGATGATATAACAGGTATATAAACAATATTTAACATCACATAAATATATCACAGGCATGTATGAACATACCACATTATTTTATACAATTAACTTGTCATCAATTCACAATTATAAAAGTACGTATGTCTAGAGTGAATAACTCACCTTTTAAAACTAGAATTGAAATTCAAACCCAAATCTAAACTCCGCAAGGCACGACAAAGCACGACTATATTCTTTTGAGTGGATGAAGAGTCGGATCCAAATCTTGTATACAAACAATTACACAAACATAAGTGTATAATTCAACATACAAGATATGAATCAAACAATGAACAATATGGATCAAAGGGACATAACCTTTTGATAAAACAAAGCAAGATGCAAACTTGAGTGAAAAGAGAGCCCAAAATCCACATCTTGTACATAACAAAATAAAGCAAACAAATATCCCAAACATAAGAACATGATTCAATACAAAGAATATAGATTACAACAATGAAAAGATAGGAAATAAAATGACATAACCTTGATAACTCAAAGCAAAGTGATCAGTACATGGCTTGGTTTGGTCAAAGTTTTGGTGATGTGGTGGTGATGGTGAGGTCGGCAATAGCATGGAGGCCAAGCCCATCTTGAAGGCAAAAGAGAAAAACAAAGAAATATGGAAGAAGAAAGCAAGGAGAAGCCATGGAATAACGTTCTGAATTTTTTTTCTTTCTTTGGAATGCAAATGAGATGAGAAACAAATTTTGTACGTGATTCACAAAGTGATGGCGGGTAGGGTTATAAAATTTGAACGGCTAAAGATGTGTAGATGAGTGGTTAGGAAATTAAAAAGGCACAATTTAAGGAGAAAGAATCTTGTAATTAATTTATTCATAAATGCAAATGAAAATGAGGAGTTTTGAAATGAGAAATAAATCTTCTTGTACGTGATTTGCAAATAAGAAATACACGGCTAGGAAAAGAGTTTGTACGGCTAAAGCAAGAAATAAAGAGGCCATGTAGATGAAAAGGCAAGAAATAAAGCAAATGTAACCTATGCCTAATTAATCAAAGTAACGTATGTCTAATTGATTTGTTTCCAAGCTATTAAAAATAGATAAATCAACCAAAATCAAATAAATATAATCAAAGTTTATACAAATTAAAATAGAAAATAAAATTACAGAAAATTATTGGGTGAAAACACTGTAATTTATCCAGTTTAAAAAGTATAAGTTTTAAATTCCCAATAAATCCATATATTTGATTTCTCAATCTTGTTATTGAATCAACTATTAACTTATGCTCTTATGGGTAATATTAACATTGGTTTATATACTAATACATTAATAACTTCCCAATTCATCCAAATTTCAATTAATATAGTAATTAATTTCAGTTACTTACCCTTAAATTCATTTATTATAGATCACATTCCAATTAATTAAAATTGCTTCCAAAAAATTTAATTTGGTTTAATTGCCATCTTTATACTAGGTCCATTATTACTCTATATACCTAGTTACATTGGTTTTATATCCCCTTTTTACATCTTAGATTTTGTATAAATGTTACATTTCTAAATGTGTAATCTTGTTAATTGTATACATTAATTAAGGTTGAAAACCAATTAATAAATTTACCTTAGTTCCCTTCTTTTTACAAATTTATTACTTTATAAATAAATTTACGTTCTATTTAATTTATACATTCACATCTCCCGTTACTGCATTAACTCTCATTAATGACATTAAAGATTTCCTATTTAATTTGTAGACTAAATAGGCAACTTATAATAGCTGTTGCCATTACCCTTAAATTTACACTTAAGTTTATTATATATTCAACTAATTATTATAATCACTTACCTAATATTGAATTCATTCAATTACTATTAATTATACTAATTCCTTTATTTATACACCACTTACCCTTATCACTTATATTCAAATTTATCCTCACATATAACAGTTAAAATTAAATTAATAGGCCAATTAAATAGTAACTTACAACCGTTACTATTACTTTGATTCATATAAATGAATTCATTATTATTTACAAATCAAATGTTATAATTACTTAATCAATACTGATTTACTTCAATTTATAGTAATCATATATTATCTCATAAATGATTCAACATTCACACTTGTCTTCTTATATTCAAATTTATAACTAAGTGCAACAATTTACCTTATTTCATCATTGGAACTTCATTTCAATTGTTACTAATTAATTCTAATTACCATTGTTCAACGATTAAATTATAAAGTTTTTTTTCCTTTTTCTTCTTTCTCTTCATATTAAATTATCAAAACTTATTAATTTACAAATTTAATTATTGAAAATTTTACGGGTCGTTACACTCTCCCAAACTCAAAACTTTTCGTCCCCGAAAAGGAAAAAGAAAAGAAAGAATTAAGTAAGCAGTACACCTTATTCAAAAATACTAACGTTATAAACAAATAAATTTACAAAATTAATTAATTTGAATAAAATATTCCGATTTATTTAAAAATTCTTTTAACACCATTTTATATTGTAAGTTATTCAATTAACCTTATATTCTATTTACCTCAATTAATCCTTTTATAACTAAAATTTAAGTGTATAACATTTATTATGACCACTCAAATTTTATTTTTAAAAATCCCTTTTTATATTGTATATCATCCAATTACATTGTTAACTTTTAATAATTAAGGTAAGTTATATTGGAATGCAATAGAATATTACACAAATAAAATTTTCTTAGTTCAATTGTCCAAGCTTAAATATTTATTCATAATTTTGATTTCATTTTATAATTGATGTTATCCTTTAAGACAAAGTTTAAGAATTAGATTTCCGATTAACTTCAAACAATTAAAGATAAATAAATATACACAACATATATCAAATCAAATTTAAATCATATATCAATATATATTATAAACCAAGTCATATTTAGAAATTCAATCAATTTAATTCTTCAAAGCAAAACTGTAGCAAAGCTACAGAATGGTCTCTTCACTTTGAAACTCAAAAATGAATGTCGATGATGCGGCCGCCATCACCGAAATTATTTTCCAGCGACAAGAAGAAGAGCACTGATTTAAACATTTAAAATTCTTTGGAAATAATTTCTATTTGAAAATACTTTAAATAATATATCCTTTTAAAACTTTAAAACCCAAAGTTTGAAATCTTCGGAAATTAAATTCTCGAATTCTTGATTTTAAATTCATTTAAATTTCCAAATTAATTTATAACCATGTTTACTAGTCCAATTATTTACATATGAAACAAAATTTATTCATTTACTAAGTTTGAAAACAATATTGTGTCGGTTTGCTCTGTTCAAGTGTTTTGGAGATCCTATTGATAACATTGATCAGACGAATCGATCGAAAACCCAAATCAATATCAACAACTCAAACCAAAATATATAAAACATTTTAAATATAGATTTATAATTACACTTCAAGAATGATTTGAAGATAAGTTGGAAACAAAAGACAAGATGATTAAACAATAGAATAAGGGAAATGGATAAGCCTCTATAAATCGTGGGCAACCTTAATTGGGTCAACCATGACTTCAAGAATTAGATCGATGCAGAATTCTGGGGTAAATCTACATTCGATCTTAAGAGATAGAATTTGGGATAACGAAAGATATTAGCATTTAAACCGAGGATTTAGAAATCTCCGATGAATCAATGCCAATTGTAAAGGAGTTTCACCCCTTCACAAGCCATTAGAAGTGGAGTTATAAGATACTCCAGAATCAAAAGAAGACGAATAGTGAGGGACATAAATGAATTTTGGAACCGAGGGAACGTTCCAAAATTCAAAGGAAACGGAGTCAAAAAGGAAGAGATTCACACTCGAATGAAAGTGATTCTGTAAATAAATTTACCATATATGCTAAGTTTGCCTAGAGCCAAAGCTCTGATACCAACTGTAACGACCCACTATTTTGGACCATTCAAATCGACAATAAATCCACACATGTCGAACTTGAATAATTCAAAACAATAGATTGTAAATAAAATTTGGCAAAACTCAGAATATACAGAAAACAAATCACAGATCATAGACACAGAGTAATATAACAATGCAGCGGAAGCAAAGAAATAGTAGTTCATGAAGCTACTATATATGTATACATCAGAGTTAACAAGATACAATAGAAGTAAAAGATATAATAGAAGTCTCAATATGAAAATCAAGTATAAATCAGAATACATCACTGGAATCAACTGAATGACTGAAAGCGAAATAGATAGCTGGATCTCCAAGAAAGCTCCAACTCCAAAGGTGAGTCTTGAATGTTGTTTCACTCAGTTTGACCCGAGCGTAAAGCAAAACACAAAACACTCGAGTCAGGACATACATACTTATATAATGTAAACCAACTCAAGTGAACTGTAATATAAAAGTACAAGTAACTTAAAGAATGCTTGGGATCGCCCATTCTTTAAGGATCCGTTAAACTATCTACTATGTAGTAATATTCGCTATTATAATAATGTCAATAATAAAATAAGCTTACTTTTAAATAGCGTTAAGGGGTTACCCATATAGCCCTTAACACATAATAGTGCCAATAGTCTATACAGTACCTGCATACCTCGAGAGGCTACGAGAAGATACTCCATAGGTACGACACAAATAGAAACTCGTAGTAAAGCTCGATATGGTAGGTGACACGACACAACGAGGCAATGCCAGGGTAGATATACCAATTACGCATCCAGGCTGGTGGAAATGCATAGCAGCCACTACCGCCCACGTCGGAACACACTCCCAATCAAAATCGAAGGGTGGCCACAAAATCAAATCACAAAGTAATGGAATAGTATCGAAGAAATGTGTCCGATCAGAGGTGCTACCTCATTGGCCCGAGAATCGCTCCTGTTTTAGCCACCTTATGCCAACTCACGGGAATCGGGTCCACGTATATAACTCAATAGGAATCGTTGCCACCATTCTACTTCATTCTGGAATCTCCACCGCGTACACGGTTGTCAAAGTGGTTTTCGGTATCGACAGAGAGTATGCCCATATCCGATCCTGGTCTCTTTGCCAACCAATCGTTATTATAACCCATGGATATTTATTCAAAAATCATTTATACTTTAAAATCCAAAATATCATATCCATTTCAAAACTACATACTATATTATTTCATTTCATAGCCAAATCAATATATCATTTCCATTTCAAAAACTAAAGCCATAATATCATTTAAATTTCAAGAAAACCAAATCAATATATTATTTAAATAAAACCCAAATTTCCAAATCACTGAATATTTCTTTAAATTTATTTAACTTGAAATATTCCTTTAAATTATCTTATACGAAAACCAGGTTATAAAGTCACATTCTTAAATCTTAAATTCCAATAAGCTTCAAGCTAATATATATAAAGACAATTCTTAATTACATACTATTTCAAATAAATTCATTTCCAAACCATTTAAAAGTAAAGTCATTATACTTACAAATCAAATATTCAATTCCCAAAAATTTAGCCTTTTCTGAGTTCATTTATTCACTTAAATACTTTAAAACATTGAAATTTCAGCTTTCGCAGCACTTAGAAAAATGCTATGGTAAGTTATATTTGAAACAATTCATTTCAGCAAAGACAGCATTCATAAACTGCTGTAGTAGTTCAGTTTCATTTGAAAACAAGTTAAATTTAGCAAAGAGAGCATTTATTAACTGCTGCAGTAGTTCAGGGTTCAATTTGAAAAATTAGTTCAATTCAGCAAAGACAGCATTTACAAAACTGCTGTAGTAGTTCAATTACATTTGAAAAATCTTCATTTCAGCCAACTGCAGCACTTATCAAGTGCTAATGTAGCCCTTTTATTAGTTTCAGATTTTAACTTTCTTTCTGCAACCACAGCACTTACAAAGTGCTGCAGTAGCCTTTAGTTCATTTGCATCAACCACATCACTTACAAAGTGCTGCAGTATCCTTTACTTTAGATTTTAAGTTAGTTTTAGAAATGATAGCATTTCTGAAGTGCTATTAATTCAATTTCGAGATTTATAATAAAATTTCAGAAACAATTAAACTTCAATTTTAAGCATTTTAACTTATAAAAATCAGATTTTTCCACTTCAAAAATGTTCATTTAAATACCCTTTAACTTATGATTTTATAAAGAAAAATTTTACAATAAAATCACATTTTCCAATAATTTCACTTATTAAATTCAAGTGTACCATTTTCCCATTCTTTGCATTTTTTTTCATTTAACTTAACACTTAAATTTAAATTACCAAAACTTAATCTCCATTTTTATTTGATTAACTTAAACTTTCATTTTTAAAACCAAATCACAAATTTCCAAATTAAGTTATATTCAAATTCCAATTTTTCCATTTATTTATTTCGCACTTTTAACTTGTAGAAAAATCACTAACACTTTATAAAAATCGTTTTTAATTTAAATCAAAATATCATAATTTACAATTTAAAATACTTAAAAATTACCAGAAGAATATATAAAATAATCACGGGTCTGTATAATATTTTCTAACCTAGGTCAAGTGATACAGATAATATATCATTTCAATCCGTAATTTATAAAGAAAAATCCGGGTTCTATCATTTCAAACCCGCAATCCCAAGTTAAATAAAATAAATAAAAATCTCTCAGGCCTATCATTTCAGCCCATAACGATTTTTCCATAATCCAAAGTCCGTTCGGGTATGTATCATTTCAACCCATAGTGATAGGGAACTTGGAGTGATGATAAGCAGGAAATAAATAACAGTATACAAATAATATTATAACAGATGATATAACATGCATATAAACAGTATTTAACATCACATAAATATATCACAGGCATGTATGAACATAACACATTATTTTATACAATTAACTTGTCATCAATTCACAATGATAAAAGTACGTATGTCTAGAGTGAATAACTCACCTTTTAAAAGCTAGAATTGAAATTCAAACCCAAATCTAAACTCCGCAAGGCACGAAAAGGCACGACAAAGCACGACTATATTCTTTTGAGTGGATGAAGAGTCGGATCCAAATCTTGTATACAAACAATTACACAAACATAAGTGTATAATTCAACATACAAGATTATGAATCAAACAATGAACAATATGGATCAAAGGGACATAACCTTTTGATAAAACAAAGCAAGATGCAAACTTGAGTGAAAAGAGAGCCCAAAATCCACATCTTGTACATAACAAAATAAAGCAAACAAATATCCCAAACATAAGAACATGATTCAATACAAAGAATAGAGATTACAACAATGAAAAGATAGGAAATAAAATGACATAACCTTGATAACTCAAAGCAAGGTGATCAATACATGGCTTGGTTTGGTCAAAGTTTTGGTGATGTTGTCTTCATGGTGATGTGGTGGAGATGGTGAGGTCAGCAATAGCATGGAGGCCAAGCCCATCTTGAAGGCAAAATAGAAAAATAAAGAAATATGGAAGAAGAAAGCAAGGAGAAGCCATGGAATAACTTTCTAAATTTTTTTTCTTTCTTTGGAATGCAAATGAGGTGAGAAACAAATTTTGTACGTGATTCACAAAGTGATGGCGGATAGGGTTACAAAATTTGAACGGCTAAAGATGTGTAGATGAGTGGTTAGGAAATTAAAAAGGCACAATTTAAGGAGAAAGAATCTTGTAATTAATTTATTCATAAATGCAAATGAAAATGAGGAGTTTTGAATTGAGAAATAAATCTTCTTGTATGTGATTTGCAAATGAGAAATACACGGCTAGGAAAAGAGTTTGTACGGCTAAAGCAAGAAATAAAGAGGCCATGTAGATGAAAAGGCAAGAAATAAAGCAAATGTAACCTATGCCTAATTAATCAAAGTAACGTATGTCTAATTGATTTGTTTCCAAGCTATTAAAAATAGATAAATCAACCAAAATCAAATAAATATAATCAAAGTTTATACAAATTAAAATAGAAAATAAAATTACAGAAAATTATTGCGTGAAAACACTATAATTTATCCAGTTTAAAAAGTATAAGTTTTAAATTCCCAATAAATCCATATATTTGATTTCTCAATCTTGTTATTGAATCAACTATTAACTTATGCTCTTATGGGTAATATTAACATTGGTTTATATACTAATACATTAATAACTTCCCAATTCATCCAAATTTCAATTAATATAGTAATTAATTTCAGTTACTTACCCTTAAATTCATTTATTATAGATCACATTCCAATTAATTAAAATTGCTTCCAAAAAATTGATTTGGTTTAATTGCCATCTTTATACTAGGTCCATTATTACTCTATATACCTAGTTACATTGGTTTTATATCCCCTTTTTACATCTTAGATTTTGTATAAATGTTACATTTCTAAATGTGTAATCTTGTTAATTGTATACATTAATTAAGGTTGAAAACCAATTAATAAATTTACCTTAGTTCCCTTCTTTTTACAAATTTATTACTTTATAAATAAATTTATGTTTCTATTTAATTTATACATTCACATCTCCCGTTACTGCATTAACTCTCATTAATGACATTAAAGATTTCCTATTTAATTTATAGACTAAATAGGCAACTTATAATAGCTGTTGCCGTTACCCTTAAATTTACACTTAAGTTTATTATATATTCAACTAATTATTATAATCACTTACCTAATATTGAATTCATTCAATTACTATTAATTATACTAATTCCTTTATTTATACACCACTTACCCTTATCTACTTATATTCAAATTTATCCTCATATATAATAACAGTTAAAATTAAATTAATAGGCCAATTAAATAGTAACTTACAACCGTTACTATTACTTTGATTCATATAAATGAATTCATTATTATTTACAAATCAAATGTTACAATTACTTAATTAATATTGATTTACTTCAATTTATAGTAATCATATATTATCTCATAAATGATTCAACATTCACACTTGTCTTCTTATATTCAAATTTATAACTAAATGCAACAATTTACCTTATTTCATCATTGGAACTTCATTTCAATTGTTACTAATTAATTCTAATTACCATTGTTCAATGATTAAATTATACAGTTTTTTTCCTTTTTTCTTCTTTCTCTTCATATTAAATTATCAAAACTTATTAATTTACAAATTTAATTATTGAAAATTTTACGGGTCGTTACAAAATATAAATGATGAGTGTTGATATTAATCATATATTCTGACTTGAGACGGTATATTTAGTAAATTTCTTTAAAAATTTAACAAGATCTATGTTAACTTTTGTTGGTAAAAATTCCATGACCAACTCTATTTCTATCATATTTCTAACGACCATCACTCATCAAAATCCAATATAGTATGTCAAAATGTGGTATTTTAAATGGAAAATTATTCGTTTTTATTTTTAGAAATATAAACATCCAAAGTATTCACTCTCATTTAAAAGTCCTCACGGTTATGTATGGGTGAATTACTTGGAATATTTGTTTATGTGCTTTCATGCTCATTTAAAAGTCCTCATGGTTATGCATGTATGGAACACATATCAAAATTGATTATTAAATAGACAAGTTGATTCTAATCCCATTTAAAAGTCCTCATGGTTATGCGTGCTTAGAAGATACTTGAAATTTATTTATTTTTTATAAAAATTAGGAATACTACTAATCTCATTTAAAAGTCCTAACGGTTATGAATGGTTAGTAGATATTCAAATTCCTGATATAAATATACCACAAATAGACACAACTATATGGTTTTATATGCCGACATCACCCCTATCACTCTAAAATGGAATATGCGCCTAATAGAGTATTTATGATTTTTGTTTGATTTTTTTATTGAAATTTAATATTTAAACTCGAATTGGGTATTAATTTTGTATTAATATCTATCACTTTATCTCTATTTTTCTAATACTATTACTCTTTTGCTGATAACAAAAGGGGGAGAGAAAAGTTAAGGTTTTGGAAAATAAAGTTCAAATATTTTATTTGTTATTTGCATATTCCCATCTAGGTTCATTTGCATATTTTTATTTATTTTCATGCATATATGAAGAGGGAGATTTGTTGTAGAGAGGGAGCATTCAAATAGGGGGAGCAAATAGAGTTCATCTATGCCCAAATACATTTAATAAATTCAAAATATTAAATATATGTTTGTTATCATCAAAAGGGGGAGATTGTTGAATATGATAGTATATGATTTTTGTTTGATGATAATAAACATACATATATTCATCTAAATGTATTTGTTATTGTACTATTTTATTTTTTACATAATTAAATAAATATTTGTTGATAAAATAAATAACACAGAATTAAAATTCAAACAAATATTTTATTCAAACAAATATTTTATTACAACTTTGAATATACAAAATTTGAGCTCTCACTATATATACAATTACATTACAATTTTGATTACATCACAAATTTCAATTTGCAATGTTCACCTCACTACATATACTCATTCACTCGTATTTATCTTCAACTCTAGTCCAATTTGTATCCAGCATCTGAATTACCTGAAAAATAAACACTGACGTAGTAAAATTGAAAAAGAAATATATGTGAAGTGTACAATGAAATGTGTGATTTTGAAAATGTTATTTGCCTCAATTATTTGGGTTGTTCGTTATCATATTTATTTTGAATTCATCTTACACGTACAACTTGTGACATGCACAGTGTATCACTGTACATGCCACAAGGCCGTGCACACCGATATACACTTGATAAAATTCCAGGGACAGGTGAGCACAAGGTCAAACCCGAGCCGAGGCTGGATTCAACTCAAGTGCATAGAGTCTCGGCCAAATCAACCAAAAACCAAACAGTATGTATGCAACAACAAGACCATGTACAACCACATAACAACACGAACAAGCTCAAAGAATCAAAACAACAATCCAGATTCCAAAATGCACATGTCAACAGTGGTGAACAAAGAAAACATCAAATGGCACAAGTGTAGCCTCAACAGTGAAGACCAGCATACATGTATATACATGAGTATGATGCAACTAGAGAAAATTAACATGACTACATACAAGTTCATGTACAACCAAAACTAAAATGGCCAGTATCAAACTCAAATAAACAATATACAACATGAAGTGGACTCAAGGAAGATGGATTCAGTGCATTTCAGTTCATCATAAAACAAGCAGAATGAAGGCATGAAGACAACTCAGGCATGAACAAACTTGAAGCAATTGAACACAAAACTCAATGACTCGGTGGAACAAGACTATATTCTACATGCATTTAAACCATACATATGCAACATGAGGACATACAAAATATGCAGCAGTTTCCAAGAGGAAACAACATGTATACATATATGCAGTAATGAACAAGACTGCAATACCAAAGGACAATCACACACATATATACATACATATATGTATGTATATATGTATGGAGACATCACATGAAAACAGAGGCAACAACAAAGTTGTGCCTAGACTACAAGACCACATGACACTACAGCTACCAGTTGAACACAACATATCAACATGAACCAGAGTTCATCAGTTCAGAGGTGACAACAGAGCATCAAGCAGAACAAGGCATCACAACATACATATATACATGCGTGAACACACACACATATATGCAGTGGAACCAGACTTCATTCCAAGCAAACAGTGAATGATGATATACAAATGTTCTAACATGAAGCAGAGTTTACAGAAAAATCAAAACAATAGCAGTTCAAATAACAAAGTCGAGGAGTTGAAAAAGCAGCAGTGTGAACATAGTCCCAGAAAAAATCAAGTCAAGAGAAACGATCTGCAACAGATGTAACGTGAACAAGTCAAAGTCTCAATTTTTTTCTTCAAATTCCATGATCGTAGGAGCAAAAGAAGGAACCGACTCAAGCAAGTGAAAATGTATCAGTAACATGTAAACAAATGAAGCAGTCAAGATTAATCATTATCATTTAAGCAAAATCAAACGGCCAAGCAAGAATTATGAAGAATTCAAACATATTTATACATATGAAAATATAGGAAATCGTTTCCTATAAATACCCAAATTCATCATCGGTAGTTAATCATTCGAGTTCAAACAATTACCGAAAGCAATAAATCATAAAACTCGAATCAAGTCGAGAATAATCAAAATTTGAAAAAGGCAAATCGCATACCAGTTTTCTAACCATTTGATCTCGACAATTGGAGAAGCCAAAAGCCAATCAAAGCTAGGAGACGATTGACGGAGCAAAGCGAATCAATTTAATCACTTCAATCGCTCGAAAATCAAGTGGCAGCTTCAATCATGAAGCCCTAATTTTGAAATAGGAAAACAAGAACACAACCGAAGATTTTTAACAAAATAAAATAAAAGGGAAGTCAGCCGAAGTAAAGAAAGGAAGTTATCTTCATATTGTTTTTGGGCCGGCTATTGTTATTTGTTGATTTGGGCTTAAACTTATTTATAGGGCTTTGTTTTAAGTTCAAATTGTAATTTTCTTTTAAAATTTTCAAACTCTAGTTGTTTTACTAGGTTACGAACTACGGTGGTGTAGTTCGAGAATTCGCAACTCAATGGCTGAGTTGTGGCAGGGTTTTGAGCGTAGAGTTAGGTTAGTCGATAGCGGGTGTCGCAAGTTTACGTGTGTTAGCGTCTGACTACTTAATTTCTAGTAGAAACCTTGGGGGCAGCACGTAGGCAGGGTTCTGCCGAAGCTGGGTAAATCTGTGTTGTTCTATTTCTACTATTATCTGTGCTGCAATTATCTTATATATTTCCACATTAATTTTTATGATTATTAGTATCACCTCATTCACCCACCCTTTAGGGTGAAATCGATCCTACATCAAATATTTGGATTATTTAAATATTTGAATTGTGAATTAAGTATTAATTAAATGTATTGAATAGTCTTATTTAGTTCCTTTTAATTAATAAATAATAATGGTGAACTCATTTTGTTAATTTATTTACAAAAGTAAATAGTTAAAATAAGTAATAAGAAAATCGATTATTAATAAAACGACTTGATTTTTAATTACGTGTTTTTAAAAGAATTTATAGGATTTTTCCATAATTTTTAATTTGAAAAATATTTAAATTATTATTTGACATATTTTTTGGCAAACAATAGTATTTTTGAAATTTCACAAAATAAGATAATTAGCGTATTTTACTTTTGTATAGCGTAGTGTCGGAAATCACAATACAAACTAACTCCAACCCTTAGACATTTCCTCATTTTCTTTTCCATCTCCTTTTTTTCATTTTCCCATATCTCTCTCTTATTTTCATTTTACAGTAAAATAAAAACATCAAGCCTCCTCTTTTAAATTCAAAATCTAATGATTTATTCAGTGACAAATTAAACAGTTGGATCTGTTGAGTTTGTATTGGCCTGAGCTTCGAATCTATGGAGTTTTGTGGCATGAGGTGGTGATTGGGTGGAAGTCCACGTTATGGTTAAAACTAGGGTTTAAGCGTGTCGTCGATTTAGGTGACGTTAGTCGATGGCGTTGGTTTCATTAGCTTTCCCTTGTCGAAATACACCTTTTCTCGTAGTTTGGTGGGTTGTGATGCATGTTTGGATGGAGCGACATTTTTACAATCGCACGCTGGGTAGCAATTGCAATTCGTTTCGTTTGACCGAGCTTCATCTGGTTGGGTGAGACGCAAAGCTCTTGCATAGTGTAGTTCGTTGCAAGTGAGTGGAGTCAATTTCGTTGAGAAACGAGCGAGAAAGGGAGGAGAGAAGGATCAACATTTTTGGGTTTTGGTTGTACAAGCATGTACATGTGCACGAAATGGAATTGAGGGAGAAGATAGATTAGGGAAAGGTGATTAAATTAATTAAGTAATTAGTGATTTATTATGCAATATAAATTCAAAATCTTGTAAAATTCGTATCTTCTTCATACGAGGTCCAGTCGATAAGCGGTCTTTTACGTTGTGCTCGTAGGAGCATTATCTACGCACTGGTATTATTTTTTCAGGTTTAGAGCAAGTGGAATTTTGAGCTAAAACGAACATCGTTCGATTTTAGATCGAACTAGAATGCAAAAGCGTCAACTAGAATTTTAGTGAGTTAACTCACATTTAAATAAACTATATGATATCTGTGTTGCTATAGATTATTGTTGGATGCTTGGATGATAGTTTATATATTATTATTTGATTGTTTGTTTGGATTTGATTCTTGCTTGGAAGCGGATGGCATAAATAACCATTTTTTTGCAAGAAACAAAAGTAAGAGGAAGTCAAAGTGTATATAGCGAATAGGTCGCTATGGAACACTTTGAAATACACATACATATATGTGATTTATAAGGGACTTTTATAGAGGGACCCCAAATGGTTTCTCTTCAATATTGACTTGCTTATATTCGTATGTCACTTATACTGATGTTTGGTTAAAATATTTGTGACATACTGTTTGATTTATGTAAGTGTCATTATAGCGATTATCGTTATACCGATACTTATGAAATATCATCTCCTTAAAACTTTCTGTAAATTGAACTTATGCTTGTATTTCTACAAAATAAACGTTTGGTCACATTTTTGCACTTTAACATTGGTTTAAACTATATTTTCAAGTATTTTTGAGAATTTTGAAATAAACGATAAGTGTTGTTTAAAATTTATAAAAAGGAGTTATAAATTTGATTAACTATCTTTTAGGATAGTTTATGTTGTTTAAAATTTATAAAAAGGTTATAAATTTGATTAATTATCTTTCTGGGTAATTAATGTTGTTTTAATTTATAAAATTGATTAATTATCTTTCGGGATTGTTAATGTGTTTTAAAATTATAAAAAGATTATAAATTTGATTTTACATCTTTTGGGATAATTAATGTTGTTTTAAAATTTATAGAAAGATTATAAAATTGATTAACTATCTTTCGGGATGATTAATATTATTTTAAATTTATAAAGATATTTTAAATTGGTTTATTATCTTCTAGGCTAATAAATGTTTTTTAAAGTTATAAATGATAGCATATAAATTAGAAAATCTATAAAAAGGAATGTTTAAAAATAAGGCGTTTTAAGTTGTAAATGATAGTATATAAATAAGAAAATCTTTAAAAAGGAATGTTTAAAAATAAAGCTAACTGTAAATTTTTTTGGGTTTATAGTAAATGATGTTTTAATGACATTTTTACCCTTCTTTTCTAATACACATAGAAATATAATTTGCTCTTTAAAAAGAATATTTTAAAGAGTGTGTTTAATTAAAGTGTTTTACAAATATTTGTGATGTGACAATCAAGCATAAGTGTGACTCAAATATTTTGAAAAGTTTAATTCGTTTATTGAATATATTTAGTCTTACAATTAGCACTAAACATCGAAGGAAAACTTGCTATTCTTAAAATTAAGAATGTTGTTGTGACAAGGTATGAAGCAACACTGCCCTTACTTGTCCGGCTTCATAGTTTTCCCAACGATAGTGCCAGTTCAAGATCGATGAATTGTGATAAGTGTAAGAGATTCAATTTTCATATACGATCCTTTTGCCATTCCAGATGGTTGATTTATTGACTATCGATTCTGCTATCTTCTTTGAGTTTCGTCAACCTAAGGCGATTTATTTCTCATTTTAGCATTGATATTCTTTGCTGGAAATGACTAAAACCAGTGGGCGAGTGGACGTCCAACTATGTGGGGTTGCTCACGTTAGGTGTAACGACCCACCTTTTTGGACGGTTTAAATAGACAATAAACCACACATGTCGAACTCAAACCATTCAAAAGGGAGGATTGTCAATGGGGTAAATAAGAAAATAAGAGAAAGGAAGGAAAAAAACATAGAATCTCGCAGTGGAATGACAAAATATAATTATCAAATAAACAGTTCATGAAGCTGTTTTACAAATAACATTTGATTACACTTTTACAATACAATCAGAGTTATACATACAACATGTATAATAGGATAATGCAGCGGAACAACATGATGCAATGGAAAATTACTAATAATATAATATACCAAACTCCGTCTTCGTCCTCTAGAAATAAAGTCTTCAACACTAAAATGCTCAGTCTGACCCGAGCGTAATGAAAAGATAAAACACTCGAGTCAGAACTAAAAGATCTTATGTAAGTGTAACGACCCGCTATTTTGGACCATTCGCATCCATTATAAGTGTATAGGTAGACACTCATGCCAAAATTGAATTGCTCAAAATACCGCGTTGTTAATTTAAATTTGGCAAAACTGAACATATACAGTAAATAAAATAATCACAGATCACAGACACAGAGTAATAAATGCAGCGGAAATAAAAGAGATAGTAGTTCATGAAGCTACTATATAAATGTATAAGTTACATCAGAGTTAAAACAGATACAATGGAAGAGTAATACGATACATCAGATACAAATCAGAATACATCACCGGAATCATCGAATACTGAAAGCAGAATAGATGGCTGGATCTTCAAGCAAAGCTCCAACTTCAAAGGTGAGTCTCGAATACCGGTACACTCAGTCTGACCCGAGCGTAAAGAAAACACAAAACACTCGAGTCAGGATTAACATTCTTATATCAATAAATCCAACTCAAGTGAAATAGCAATTGAAATACAAGTAACTCAAAGGATGTTTGGAATAACCATCCTTTAAGGATCCGTTAAACTATCTACTATGTAGTAGTGTACGATAAGTAGATAATGTCTATCAGTAATATAAAATATCAAAATAGTGTTAAGTCATGGCCCATTCCACCCTTAACACATTTTTATTCCCAAGAGCATATACAAGACCGTAGTTTCCCCAAAACCGGAAGTCACCAGAGGGCAATCCATATACTAAAGGTACAAAACAAATCGTAGTGGTCGCGAATAGGGAATACAAGTATGACAAGGCACATGAGGCAATACCCAAGGTAGTGATACTACCGTTTGCCTAATCCGGACTGGTGAGAACGCATCGCCGCAGCGACCGCAACACCATGAAACAACACTCCAAAAATCAAGGGTGCACCAATCGACAACAAGTAATGAGTAGTTCGAAGAAGTGTGTTCACTTGAGGTAGCTAATCCTCCATTGGCCCGGCACGGCTCCTGTTTTAGTCATTTCCAATTTGACACAAGTGTCAAGACTATCCATTATCGTTCTCTTTCTTCAGTCATCAACGTACATCATTCCAACCACTTCGTTCTGGATCAACACTCCACGAATGTTAGTTATTAAAGTGGTTTCGGTATCGACAGAGAGTATGTCCATATCCGATCCCGGTCTCTTTAATAACTACGTATTATTACACCGATTGGTCGGTTATATTTTTCAAAAACCAAATCAATTACAATTACAATTAGAATTTGCAAACCAACATTTCATTTGTCTTTCTAAACCAATTTCCAAAATTTACGTTTCAAAACTTCCAAATTACCATTTCAAAATCTTATAATTCAATTTCAATTTCTATTTAAAACAATTCAAATATTGATTCAAATTCGTATATAAGTTTCATTTCGAAATCATTTAAATTAATTTAACATTCAAATCAATTTAAATCCATTTATCAATTTCATTCAATGTTCGTTAAGTAAATTTTCATTTAAAACAATTTCTGTTTAATTTCCAATTCATTAGATCCATTATTTAAATTCAACTTCCTTATTTCAAAACTTACAATTTGAATTAAATTAAATTCATCAAATCAAATCCTTTAATTTCAAGTCTTACATTAATTTCAATAAATCACATTTTATCTCTTGTTAAAGAAATTCAACTTCACTTATTTACTTACTTAAATAATTTTCCAAAACTTAATTAATAAAGAAACTCAATTTCAATTATTTACGAAGTAAAATTTACTTATTCAAAAGTTCAATTTTCTAATTAAAGAATTTAATTCAATGTAATCATTAAATAATTCAATCTTATTTAATTATTAAATAATTCAAAACTTAATTATTAAATAATTTCAAAATTTAATAAATTCAAACTTTACTATTAAATCATTTCAACTTAATTCAATCATTTTTCAAATTAAACAATATTCTTCCATCAATTACATTGTTAACATTTTGTTTCGGATTATTAAATATTAACATTTTCCTTTCATTAAAAAATTCAAATTTCAACTTCATTTCAAAACCATATTATTTATTCAAATAAAATCTTCATTTTATTTTTAAATCAAATTATTTGACCAATCGGGTTTTATTTAATTCTCTATCCAAGGTCAAAGTTCAATTTGGGTATTTATCATTTCAACCCGATTCCAATTCAATTCAAAATCAAAGCATAGTAAAGGGAACTTGCAGTGTGATAACTGGGATAGTGTCAAAGTAAATAAACAAGCAATAACAATAACCAATATCAATCCAATAATCAATTCAAATAATCCCGAAATAACCGTATTAATTCACATTTATTTGTGCGAATTAATATAATTATTTCTAGAATCTACACTATCATTTCATGCAGATTAAAGATTATTCCACAAATTATTTATATGGTTTTTCACTTGTCATTCAATTACAATTTTATACTACAACAACTGATCCAATATACGTCGATGGTTCAAAGTGTAATTATCACTATTCTACATGTCAATTAATTTAACAATTAAAAGGGGTCATATTCAACTAATCAAGTTCAACATATATGTCGATTTAAATTTCAATTATCCTACGTCAAATTTACTTGCATAATATTTATCACTTTATACATTTCGATTTAACATCCAATATAAACAACAAACAATCACTCAATTATCAATCAAACAGGATTATCATCGTATAATTAACAAATAATGGTGTCAGATGTCACAGGTGAACTGATTCAGGTAATAACAGATATATAACAATATAAATAACTAACAGTTGCATATTTCAATTGTCGTTTCAATTGAAATCAGATTTAATAAATAAAAGAACGTTAATCGTGAGTGAGTGCTCACCTTTTGAGGCTAGAGATGCACGAGAAGATGACACGGATACGCACACTGATACGGACATAGAGATTGAGTTACGAATCCAAGCAAAACAAATCGGCACTCATTCAACGATCAAAGCTGTTAAATAGGAATTGCCAAAATCAGATCAAAACATTCAACATAGCAACAAATAAAAACATGTCTTGCGTCAAAGTTTAACAATATAATTCTATGTGCTACCGAGATCGAAATGGTCTGAAATTTGGTATGAATAAAGATCAAAACTTGTATTTCAAACTGCAAAAGAATCACTTGATTTGGACAAGAGACCAGAAGTGTAACGACCCGCTATTTTGGACCATTCAAATCAACAATAAATCCACACATGTCTGACTTAAATAATTCAAAATATCAGATTGTTAATTTAAATTTGGCAAAACTCAGAATATACAGTAAATAAATCAATCACAGAATCACAGACACAGAGTAATACAATAATACGCAGCGGAATAGATAAAATAGTAGTTCATGAAGCTACTATATAAACATCAGAGTTAGAAATAAAATACAACAGAATATCTCAAATGTAGTGAAGTCTCCAGTACAACAGATGACTTCTCTGGACAAATCAACTAGAAGAGCTGAAAGCTGAGGCGATAGTTGGATCTCCAAAGGAAGCTCCAAACTCCATGGATGAGTCTCAAATGCTGTATCACTCGGTCTGACCCGAGCGTAAAGCAAAACACAAAACACTCGAGTCAGGATTAACATTCTTATATAAATAAATCCAACTCAAGTGAAATATCAACTGAAATACAAGTAACTTAAAGGATGTTTGGGATAACCATCCTCTAAGGATCTTCAGAACTATCTACAAGATGGAAATATACATTATAACACCATGGTCATTTTAATTTAATTTATACTTCAAAACCCACATATCATTTCATTTCAAATATATATATTTTCCAAAATAGTATATATATATTAAATGATTTAAAAGTAAAGTATTTAAAATTTCCTCAAGTCTCGCAAATCGATTCAAATCAACTTCAAATTCCAGATTCAAATTTTATTCAAAGCTCAATTCATCAATTTAATTCAGTTCTAAATATACCATTTATTTTTCAATATATTTCAAAGTTTTAATATTCAATATTTTCAAAGTTAGATTTAACAGTTTCATATAGATCTTGGTTTAACTCCATTATTATTTAATCAGGGAATATTCACTTAATAGATTCAATATCATTTACTAGCCTTAAATCACATTTTACTAAATATTTCTTTAAACTTTATTTAAACAAGAAATATTCATTAAATTACTTAAATCAAACCCAAGTTATAAATCATATCTTAAATCCCAATTTCAATAAGTTTCAAATCGGTTTAACTAAATAAAATTATCTTCCCAACTTTAACTTATTCAAATTTTACTGAAATCTATTTTTGAAACATAAATTTAAATACTCAACCATATTATATGTATTTAATCAATCATTCCCATTTATATATAATAATTTAAGGCTCAACATTTTAAACCATATATTTCTTTTCAAAACCATAGAATTCATTTTCAAAATATTTATATATATGGACCAACGGTGTCTGTATATATATTTATCATATGGTTAAGTGATACAGATATTTATCATTTCAAGCCGAAATTTAAATATATATACGGGTAGATATCATTTCGACCCGTAATCCCAATTTCAATTCAAATGAAAATCGCTTGGGTTTATCATTTCAACCCATAACGATTTTCTCCTATTCTAAAGTCCGTTCGGGTATGTATCATTTCAACCCATAGTGATTTCTATACTAACAGGGAACTTGCAGAGTGATAACAGATATAGAAATAATATAACAGGCATAGATATATCATCAATAACAATATAATATAAACAACAGGATATGGTGTCATATCCCATAAGTGAATAGTTACAGATAATAGCATAGATAACAATTTAAATAACTTCAGTAGCATATTTCAGTTGTCGTTTCAATTGAAATCAAATTTAATAAATATAAGAACGTTAAATCGTGAGTGATTACTCACCTTTCGAGGCTAGATAGATTTGACAAAGAATTGAGCTACGAATTCCAAAGCAACGCTAGATGGACACGATTTGATGAAGAAAACAGGCACGGCGGACAAAGCTGATAATACGAATAGATGAAATAATCAGAACGAGGATGATGCAGATATTGATATATATGAACTTATATGCCTAACTATACCTATTTATAGAAAATCATATTTATTTTTTCGAACACATATTAAATTACATATCTGTGTATTCATATATTTCAAAATCATTGCTTAAATTAAAACACACATATTAAAAATAGAATCCATATACACATATGCATACATTTTCAAATAGATACTAAATGTAATTACCTAAAAATATATTAAGACGCATATAAGTTGAACTCAATAATTATGTGAAATGTAAATATAAAATAAGATAAATGAACCAAGGCCAATATATATAAATATGCAGACCAAATGTGACCAACATCTCTGACCTAAATAGCAACAACTACAAAATCTATATAGACTCAGGAAACTGTCCTTATGCATATAAGTGGATGAATATAACATATAAGTATAACTTAAACTTATATAGAAAAATTTCAACAACGTATATATACTTAAACTATAGCCCACTATTATATATATAATCTAATAAAATAATATATTATTATATTCATCAATAAATCATCACTGTCACGCATATATACGAACAGCCTGTATAGAATATATACTAATATATTTCCTTTTTTTAAACAAACCAAACTCATATATAATTGTATACCTATAACACCCCAATCTTATTATACAAGTATTAATATATACTAACATATAGACTTGTAAATTATATTATTAACGTATTGTAACTAACAGACCAACCAAAATATAATGTATAACTAACAAAGATCTGATAATAAAGATTTTGAACTGTTCCAATCACTAAAACAACGTATTATCTATATAATATATATATAACAACTCAATGTATATATAAGATACTACGAAATTTTCACTTATCTTTAAAACAAAACAGTCCTTACCGATATATATGCATGCAAATGAAGCAAAGGACCGACGAGCTACTGGTAGTTTGGAAAGGCGAAAAGTCTAAGGAGGCGGAGTGGGGAGTCACGGTGGCTAGAAGCCTGGTGATCGGCTGTGATAGGCAGAGGGTGGTGGTAGGCAAAAGGAGGCGGAGGGGAGCGGTACCCGAGGAAAATGGTGGCCATTCACGTTGGAGGAGATGCAGGAGGCCATGGCCGGAGAAGGGCTGCCGTGGTGATTGGTTGCTGCTCGTGGCCATGGTGGAGGGCAGCGGTGCAAGTGGGAGGTGGGTACGCTAGTAGCTTGAGGTGGCTTGGAGGCAGGCTATGGGATGGAAGGTGTTTGGTTGGAGCTGTGCTTGTCACTTGGGAAAGGTGGTTGCGGCCAAAATTTTGAAGAGAATGGGAAAGGAGAAGGAGCAGTTTGGGAAAAAGAAGGAATGGAAGATAGGAAAAGTGGGGAAAATAGAAATGAAAAGAATGAGGCCAGGCAAAACATATAGGAGCAGGTAAGAAAAAGAAAAAAAAGGAAAGCAAAGAAACGCTCCAAATAAATGAATGTAACGTAACGAATATAAAATTCATATATTTCCAAACTGATGGAAATAAGGGCAATGAACCATCAATGCATTGGAATTATGGACTAGTAACAGCTAATAATGAATGCCAAGTGGCCGTGTCAAATTTCAGCTGTTTTAAATTCGAATGGACATCAAAAGTGGTACCGATACGGAATCGTTTTGCGATTTTCTGACACGTATCGGACACAGAAACACAGGTACGAATATACTGTGGAAATCAGCACGACAAGACGATCAAAACGGTATACAGATACCAGTGACAGGATCATCCGATCAAAAAGTCGATATTCGGTACCAGGAAATGCTGCTATTTGCTCAGAAATAAGGTAAACGGAGCAATAGAAGTCCAAATTTGGAAAAACGAATTTCGCAGTCTGATTCAGAATGATCTGAATAAATTTTCTCCTGTTGATATATTTTGGTTTCAGAAAACTTTTAAATTCACTGTTATTAACCGGTTTGATTTGAAATGAAATTTTACAGGAAAATAAACTTCAATATTATCAGATGAAAATTTTCCAGTTGCTATATTAAAATATACGTTTTCCAAATAATAAATTTTTAATTTCAAATTTTATTGTTTAAAATTTCACAAATTTCCAGTTAAATATACTTTTAAAACCATTAAATTTTTCGGGTCGTTACACTCTCCCCCACTCAAAACTTTTCGTCCCCGAAAAGGAAGGAGGTAGAAGAATAGAAACAACCAGACAGAAAAGATAGATTGAAAGTCAAGATTAAACAATTAATTTAACTATATAAATTTTACTTAAAATTTGAAAACTTCATTTGCAATTCAATTATCTTATATACTTTAAAACCTTTCAAAAATCCATTTGTAAAATTTCTTGCTTCCTTTATAAATACCATTTATATGTTTAAATGACACCTTTATAAATGTATGAAAATCATTTGAAAACAATTATTTACATTATTACTTATATTTACAAAGAAGCTAATTGAAAACATTAAATCCATAGTTCATAAATTTATTAATTCTATCTAAAATACTTTTCAAATATTATTAATAAGTCAATAATCATTTACTTTAAATATGTTTTATCTAATTAATAACCTCAACATATTTATAACACTAAAATTTCTATTAAACCATGTAGTCTATAATTAAACAATACTTAAAAGAATATAGTCAACAAGAAAAAGAAGGAGGATTTGGAAACAGAATATAGGTGAATAAATAAAGCTAAGCAGATAAGGTAGATTCAAAAGAATAGTATCGGGCATGAATAATAAATTCAAACCATTAGAATTTCAATTTCGAATTATTAATACAAAATTTCTTTGTTGGAAATACTTTTATAATGAAATATTTTTTTATAACGAAACAAATTTCATTTCGAAAATACTTTTATAACTCGATGTTTCAACAAGTTTATCCTCGTTCCTGTAGACTCTGGCAGTGCGTTGATCAGGCGCAAAGCTAGAATTCTCCAGGTACTTAGTAGACTTGTTTCAACACCTAGTGAAAATACTGGAAAAACTTTTAAAAACAGATATGGAAAGTACAATCCAAACAAAAAAACAAACGAATCATGGATCGCAGATACACAATGGTTACGCCTGGATCCCCCAGGAAACATCCGAACCTTTTAAGCATTCACTGCCTTGCGAATTTCGCCATGCAACAAAACGGTGGACCGCAGGATACATAAAAATGGTTACGCCTGGATCCCCCAGGAAACATCCATACCCCTTAAGCAATCTCTGCCTTGCGGATTACGCCACTAACACGACCATAGATCGCAGATACACAATGGTTACGCCTGGATCCCCCAGGAAACATCCGTACCTTTTAAGCAATCACTGCCTTACGAATTACGCTATGAGGTCGAGTTCGTAAGACCATGGGTAACGCCATGGAATTCGAAGGACACTCGAGTATCATATCCGGAAAACCAAAATCAGATAGAATAATATCGATAGAATGAATCCAAGATGTGGCCACAAATCGGATATCAAGCAGAAGGCACTTTCCATATCTTTACTTCGAAAATATGTATCATATAGTACCTTTTCAAATCACTTTCAAATATCGTACTTATATAAAATCCATTATATATAAGATTTAATTTTCAAATCAAATACTTTCCAAAATCAATAGTATATCAAGTCATACTTATATAGACTTCAATTATATAAGATTTCACTTTCAAATTGAGTACCTTTTCAAATCTATAGTTTTCGAATCAATTTCATACTCATACAAATCAATTTTATATAAGTTCGACAACTCCCAAATCAAGTTTTTAGTAACATAAGGTTCTCAAATTTCAATTTGTTTCAATATTAGTTTAGTTTCAATATCATATACAATCTCACTAAATTATTTCTTCTCAATTTAAATATCTTTAGTTTCAAAGTTTCCAAAATAATAGATTTAGAAAATAAATCCAAATTTCCAAATCAATATAATTTAAGTCAACCAATTCATTTCCAAAATCAAATGTTTTCAAAATCATCTTATACTTACGTAAGGTCCATCTTATATAAGGATCAAATTTTTCAAAATAAATTTCGCTGTATGAAGAGCCATATGGGATTTAATATCTTTGCTTTTATGGGTTATATATCTTTGTAATTTAAATTGGAAATTTTCTTTTAGTAAGTAAAGATATTCTAACCCGACAGCTTTCAATTTCAACGTCAAAATATATCACTGATATTAGAACATAAGATGTACATACGTCATCATTTCGCAGAATCTCATTTGATCGCTCGCTCGATCACACAAGTTCGCTTTCGAACTAGTATTGTCCATTCGACTTCCCTAATGCGGATTTCGATATGGTTTCTCGACTAGAAGCCATCAGTCTCCTTGCATAGCCATATACTATGATAGAGAATTCTAGAATCGAGCCCAAAATCCATATCAAATATTCGCCATTAAGAATCGAATGAAAAATCCTAACACGAAATGGTGTAATCCACCTCGAACTTGTGTACTCAAACTTGGATCAAATTAATTATGCGAATAAAACAACATACGCACAACTTATATATTTATTCCAACTTGTTAAATATATAGTTTCATAAAGATGTTACTAAGTTAAAACATTTAAACTAAATTTTATTCAAAATATATTGAAGACCAAATTCTTTTCAAAATATTTCAAATCTAAATTTCATATAAGAAAAATTTAAAATTTGCCTTATTCATATACTTAACAAAACAGTTTCAACTTATTTAAATCATATTACTTCATACTTAAACATTCAAAACAAATTTATATACTTTATCAAATAATTCATACTTTCAAAAATTTTAGCTTTGAAAAGTTAACCTTGATTTGAAAGTGCTCGAACCTTCGAAATAGTTGAAGAAATCATTTTCAAATTTAAGAGTTGGAAATCAACCAATCAGTAAATCAATTTCAAAAGATAGGTTTCAAATCCGAAACTAAAGGACTGAACACCGGCTTACTTCAAATCATTTCAAATATATATATATACATATATCTTTTGAATATCAAATTTTACTTCGGAATTTGAAATCAAAATTGGTTTTGCAAAATCACTCGCGTAGCAAAGCTATTAAAGTGGCCTATCCCTTACTCTGAAACTCGAAAATCAATGTCGATGATGCGTGCACTCATCACCGAAATTATTTTCCAGCGACATAAGTGAGTTCTGGACTTCTATTTTCTCAAACTTCTTTTGAAATTTCTTCGAAATCATTCGAAACTCATTAGAAGTCATTTGAAACATTTCTTATTTGGAAAATACCTTTAAATCATATTATTATTATATATTTCAAAATCTTAAAACCAATTTCAAAATACCAGAGTTCAATTCTCGAATTTCAAATTTAAAATCCTTCAGTCATAAATCATTTTAGATAAATCAAATTTCTTATAAAATTTTCAAAATTTCAAATCCTTTCGAAACATCAATTTCTCATTTTAAAAAGGGTATATAATCTTTATCGAAAACATTTCACTTTTATTTATAGAATATAATCATACTTATCAAAATAATTATTTCAGTTTAGAAAACAATTTCCAAAATACAAACAAACCCGATTTTCGAAGGATGATTCAAGGATGGATTTCAGAACAAAGGTAGGGACTTAAATTAGAGGGACTCTAATCAAATAGAATTCTGATTCGAAGATAGGCTCGAACGAAGATGAGATAATTAAATTTCAAAAATAGAAAATGAATATACTTATATAAATCGCGGGCGACCTTAACCGGATCAACCGTGACTTCAGGAACAAGATCGATGCAGAATTCCAAGAAAAACCAACATTCGATCGTAAGAGATTGAATTCGGCATATAAAAAGATAGCAGTATCCAAACCGAGTGATATATAAATCTTCGGTGAATCAATGCCAATTGTAAAGGAGTTTCACCCCTTTACAAAACATTCAAAGATTGGCGGGATCGCCTATTCTTATAGAGATCATTCGAAGTTGAGTTATGGGATACTCCATAATCAAAAGAATACAAATAGGGAGAGACAAGAATGAATTTTGGAACCGCAAGGAACGTTCCAAAGTTCAAAGGAAATCAAGTCAAAAGGAAGAGATTCAAACTCGAACGAAAGTGATTCTGTAAATAAATTTACTATATATGCTAAGTTTGCCTAGAGCCAAAGCTCTGATACCAACTATAACGACCCGCTATTTTGGACCATTCAAATCGACAATAAATCCACACATGTCTGACTTGAATAATTCAAAATATCAGATTGTTAATTTAAATTTGGCAAAACTCAGAATATACAGTAAATAAATCAATCACAGAATCACAGACACAGAGTAATACAATAATACGCAGCGGAATAGATAAAATATTAGTTCATGAAGCTACTATATAAACATCAGAGTTAGAAATAAAATACAACATAATATCTCAAATGTAGTGAAGTCTCCAGTACAACAGATGACTTCTCTGGACAAATCAACTAGAAGAGCTGAAAGTTGAGGCGATAGTTGGATCTCCAAAGGAAGCTCCAAACTCCAAGGATGAGTCTCAAATGCTGTATCACTCGGTCTGACCCAAGCGTAAAGTAAAACACAAAACACTCGAGTCAGGATTAACATTCTTATATAAATAAATCCAACTCAAGTGAAATATCAACTGAAATACAATTAACTTAAAGGATGTTTGGGATAACCATCCTCTAAGGATCTTCAGAACTATCTACAAGATGGAAATATACATTATAACACCGTGGTCATTTTAATTTAATTTATACTTCAAAACCCACATATCATTTCATTTCAAATATATCTATTTTCCAAAATAGTATATATATATATTAAATGATTTAAAAGTAAAGTATTTAAAATTTCCTCAAGTCTCGCAAATCGATTCAAATCAACTTCAAATTCCAGATTCAAATTTTATTCAAAGCTCAATTCATCAATTTAATTCAGTTCTAAATATACCATTTATTTTTCAATATATTTCAAAGTTTTAATATTCAACATTTTCAAAGTTAGATTTAACAGTTTCATATAGCTCTTGGTTTAACTCCATTATTATTTAATCAGGGAATATTCACTTAATAGATTCAATATCATTTACTAGCCTTAAATCACATTTTACTAAATATTTCTTTAAACTTTATTTAAACAAGAAATATTCATTAAATTACTTAAATCAAACCCAAGTTATAAATCATATCTTAAATCCCAATTTCAATAAGTTTCAAATCGGTTTAACTAAATAAAATTATCTTCCCAACTTTAACTTATTCAAATTTTACTGAAATCTATTTTTGAAACATAAATTTAAATACTCAACCATATTATATGTATTTAATCAATCATTCCCATTTATATATAATAATTTAAGGCTCAACATTTTAAACCATATATTTCTTTTCAAAACCATAGAATTCATTTTCAAAATATTTATATATATGGACCAACGGTGTCTGTATATATATTTATCATATGGTTAAGTGATACAGATATTTATCATTTCAAGCCGAAATTTAAATATATATATGGGTAGATATCATTTCGACCCGTAATCCCAATTTCAATTCAAATGAAAATCGCTTGGGTTTATCATTTCAACCCATAACGATTTTCTCCTATTCTAAAGTCCGTTCGGGTATGTATCATTTCAACCCATAGTGATTTCTATACTAACAGGGAACTTGCAGAGTGATAACAGATATAGAAATAATATAACAGGCATAGATATATCATCAATAACAATATAATATAAACAACAGGATATGGTGTCATATCCCATAAGTGAATAGTTACAGATAATAGCATAGATAACAATTTAAATAACTTCAGTAGCATATTTCAGTTGTCGTTTCAATTGAAATCAAATTTAATAAATATAAGAACGTTAAATCGTGAGTGATTACTCACCTTTCGAGGCTAGATAGATTTGACAAAGAATTGAGCTACGAATTCCAAAGCAACGCTAGATGGACACGATTTGATGAAGAAAACAGGCACGGCGGACAAAGGTGATAATACGAATAGATGAAATAATCAGAACGAGGATGATGCAGATATTGATATATATGAACTTATATGCCTAACTATACCTATTTATAGAAAATCATATTTATTTTTTCGAACACATATTAAATTACATATCTGTGTATTCATATATTTCAAAATCATTGCTTAAATTAAAACACACATATTAAAAATAGAATCCATATACACATATGCATACATTTTCAAATAGATACTAAATGTAATTACCTAAAAATATATTAAGACGCATATAAGTTGAACTCAATAATTATGTGAAATGTAAATATAAAATAAGATAAATGAACCAAGGCCAATATATATAAATATGCAGACCAAATGTGACCAACATCTCTGACCTAAATAGCAACAACTACAAAATCTATATAGACTCAGGAAACTGTCCTTATGCATATAAGTGGATGAATATAACATATAAGTATAACTTAAACTTATATAGAAAAATTTCAACAACGTATATATACTTAAACTATAGCCCACTATTATATATATAATCTAATAAAATAATATATTATTATATTCATCAATAAATCATCACTGTCACGCATATATACGAACAGCCTGTATAGAATATATACTAATATATTTCCTTTTTTTTAAACAAACCAAACTCATATATAATTGTATACCTATAACACCCCAATCTTATTATACAAGTATTAATATATACTAACATATAGACTTGTAAATTATATTATTAACGTATTGTAACTAACAGACCAACCAAAATATAATGTATAACTAACAAAGATCTGATAATAAAGATTTTGAACTGTTCCAATCACTAAAACAACGTATTATCTATATAATATATATATAACAACTCAATGTATATATAAGATACTACGAAATTTTCACTTATCTTTAAAACAAAACAGTCCTTACCGATATATATGCATGCAAATGAAGCAAAGGACCGACGAGCTGCTGGTAGTTTGGAAAGGCGAAAAGTCTAAGGAGGCGGAGTGGGGAGTCACGGTGGCTAGAAGCCTGGTGATCGGCTGTGATAGGCAGAGGGTGGTGGTAGGCAAAAGGAGGCGGAGGGGAGCGGTACCCGAGGAAAATGGTGGCCATTCACGTTGGAGGAGATGCAGGAGGCCATGGCCGGAGAAGGGCTGCCGTGGTGATTGGTTGCTGCTCGTGGCCATGGTGGAGGGCAGCGGTGCAAGTGGGAGGTGGGTACGCTAGTAGCTTGAGGTGGCTTGGAGGCAGGCTATGGGATGGAAGGTGTTTGGTTGGAGCTGTGCTTGTCACTTGGGAAAGGTGGTTGCGGCCAAAATTTTGAAGAGAATGGGAAAGGAGAAGGAGCAGTTTGGGAAAAAGAAGGAATGGAAGATAGGAAAAGTGGGGAAAATAGAAATGAAAAGAATGAGGCCAGGCAAAACATATAGGAGCAGGTAAGAAAAAGAAAAAAAAGGAAAGCAAAGAAACGCTCCAAATAAATGAATGTAACGTAACGAATATAAAATTCATATATTTCCAAACTGATGGAAATAAGGGCAATGAACCATCAATGCATTGGAATTATGGACTAGTAACAGCTAATAATGAATGCCAAGTGGCCGTGTCAAATTTCAGCTGTTTTAAATTCGAATGGACATCAAAAGTGGTACCGATACGGAATCGTTTTGCGATTTTCTGACACGTATCGGACACAGAAACACAGGTACGAATATACTGTGGAAATCAGCACGACAAGACGATCAAAACGGTATACAGATACCAGTGACAGGATCATCCGATCAAAAAGTCGATATTCGGTACCAGGAAATGCTGCTATTTGCTCAGAAATAAGGTAAACGGAGCAATAGAAGTCCAAATTTGGAAAAACGAATTTCGCAGTCTGATTCAGAATGATCTGAATAAATTTTCTCCTGTTGACATATTTTGGTTTCGGAAAACTTTTAAATTCACTGTTATTAACCGGTTTGATTTGAAATGAAATTTTACAGGAAAATAAACTTCAATATTATCAGATGAAAATTTTCCAGTTGCTATATTAAAATATACGTATTCCAAATAATAAATTTTTAATTTCAAATTTTATTGTTTAAAATTTCACAAATTTCCAGTTAAATATACTTTTAAAATCATTAAATTTTTCGGGTCATTACAAGAAGAGTTACGATGTCACGAACATAGACTCAGGCCATGTTGTGACCGTTAAATGTTCAGGTCTGAAAACCCCTCTGGGTCTGACTTTCAGGTAAGAAACAGAGGACTGAACCACCTCGTATGCAGCTAAAATTTTATATACAGAAAGTAGAAAACTTTATCTTTTAAACAAAAAAAGAATCACTGTATTCCAACGTAAGACGGAAGAGATACGATGCGTCAAACACGAACTCAGGTCGTGTTTGCAGCAGTGTAAAATAATTTCAAGTACAAAAGAACAGCTGCTTGGGTCAAACTTCCAGATCCTCGACCACAAATCAAACGATGTCGGATTTTGCTGAAATTTGACAGGCATAAACTAGGTAACTTCGACTCTTTTTTAAAAATAGAATCAACCCATTTCGATAAAACATGAGTGAGATATGATATCGTGAACATGAAGTCTAACTGCCGTTCAGAAAAGAGAAAAAAAAATACATAAATAAATAAAAAATAATAAGTCACACCTAAAAGAAGCACTTTTGAAGTAAGACCACCTAAAGTTGGCCTAACAACACCATATCCCATAGCGACAGATGGATGAGTACACGTGAAATGGTTTCCGTATTGCTCCAACAGTCACAACCCAACTTGTAATCACAACAGGCCTTACTCCAGTACTGTTGAAGTTTAAAAATCCAAAATACCAAAGAGTCATTTCAAACAAACCAAGAACTATGACTGTAGTTATACAGTTCTGAATTGGTAGCACATCTCTCCAAAACCTGATATACTGAGCAGACCAAATGAGACCAAGCAACAGATAGGCCAGGGTCATGAATGTATAAAATTTCATTGATGGAGCCATTCTTCCAGGTAAATACCCGTTAGGGTTCTTCCATAATGTCCTTCACTTACCGTAAGTCCTGTTAGCTTTGGGTTACAAGATATAAAGAATAAGTTGTACATTCCAGTTTTAGTTATGAAAACCACTCCATTTTCCATTTTTGCATCTAGATCGTATCCACTGAAATGTGTGTTTATTATGTATGGCCAGTTAATATCTGAAGAAGATGGTCTCCTAATTACTTCTCCTTGTCTGCAACCCTCAAGTTTAGAAAGGCCAGGTGTGCAGCAAAAGGATCTTTGTCCACCGAAAGCGGATCCTCCAATATTATCACGGTCAGAAGCTTCGAATATTATAGCTTGAACCAGCCCAGTACTATGTTCCATGCTAGAATGTTGTTCAGCTGCTTCTTTACTTCTCCAAAATGTTATATTGTCAAATTTAATGGACGATCGATTATGAGACTAAAGGATACCTTCGCTTCCCCAGAGAGAAGATAAGCATTACCGCTTTAAATACGTTGAAGTTGTAACTGTGGATCGAGGCATTGACATTGAAGAGATTGAGCACGGAGACGATGAAAACGAAGGAGAGAGATATGAGATCCATGATTTGAAGAGAGTAGATATTGAAGAAAATGATTTGTTTTTTTTATTATATTTCTCTCTGTGTAAACGAACGAAAATAAAATGGAGCCGATCGGTGTTAGGAACGGATGAGAAATTAAAAGTAGGTACGCTTTGAATTCTGGTAACGGTTCAATATTAAATTTCTTGGGAAAATAAAAAGCCTAGAAGCTATATCGTTAATAGACACTGGGATACGAAGAGTTAGAAAACCAAAAGACTCGATTGCGGAACCGATACGCTAGGCGTTATGCAGATAGCACCACACACCGGACTCCGAAATTGACAATCGAATATATCGTAGAGATCATCACGACGGAACGATCACAACGGTATACAGATATCAATGGTATGATTGAATTATAAAAATTCGAATTTTCTAATAGCGGAAAATGCAAGAAAAAACGCTGAAAAATAAGATCGACGCAGACAAAGATGTCCGAATTTGGGAAAACGACAAACTGACATCTTGCTCAGAAGATGGTTTAGAATTTTTCTATGTAAAAATATTTTGGTTTCGGAAACATTTTATTTTCATCGTTTTTTAACTGATTAAATTGAAGTAAATTTACGCGCGAAATAAACTTTCATATTTTCGGATGAAAATTTATCAGTTGCTATGTTTAACTAGACGCATTCCAAATATCAAATTTATATTTCAAAATTTTATCGTTTAAAATTTCACAAAATTTTAACTAATTACGTTATTAAAACAGTTGAAATTTACGGGTCGTTACACTCTCCCCCACTCAAAACTTTTCGTCCCCGAAAAGGAACTAGGTAGGAGAATAGAAACAACCAGAAAGAAAAACAGATTTGAAATACAAAATAATAATTAATTTAAACCATATAAATTCAAATTTAAATTAATTGATATTCAATAATTGATTTAATCCATTTGATTTCACTAAAATCAATCTCAACTATTTCTAAATTCATTATCTTATTATCCAATTATCTTAAATTTACAATTTCTAAAACCATAAATTTGAATAGTCTTTTATTATAATCATATTTTCTTCAACAATTTTAAATTCTTCTTTATTCCAATTACCGTTAAATTTATTCTACTTAATATATCTACTCACATATATTTAACCCATATAAATTAATTTAAAACATAAAAGTTTCGATTTAAATTAATTTGCATCTATTAATTTCATTTAAATTCAAGGTATTTTCATATGTTGATCAAATTTCAATTTATTAATTCTTTCAAAACAAATTTATTTCATTATTAACTGAGTTTACTTATTATCCTATCTAACTCTATTAACATATTTATAATCAAAATTTAGTGTATAACATTTATTATAAACACTTCAAATTTTATTTATAAATTCAATTTATCTTATATATTATCCAATTACATATTCAACTTCTGAATGATTTAGGTAAGTTGTATTAGAATGCAGTTGAGCAATATACAAATAAAATTTTCCCAATTCAATTATTCAAGTTTAAATATTTATTCCAAATTTTGGTTTTATTTATAATTAAAATCATCTTTTAACAAAATTTAAGAATTAGATTCCCGATTAACTTTATACAATTAGAGATATATATAATATTTTTATATCAAATCAAATTATTTAAAATAAGATACTTATATATATATATAAATCAAATTATACTGAAGAAATTCAAATCAAAATATTTTTCAAAACAAAACCATAGCAAAGCTACAGAATAGTATCTCCACTTCGAAACTCGAAAATGAATGTCGATGATGCGGCCGTCATCACCAAGATTATTTTCCAGCGACAAAGAGAAGAGCACTGATTACAATATTTTAAAATTCTTTGAAAACGGTTCCTATTTGAAATTACTATATAAAATATGCATTTTAAAATTAAAACCCAAAGTTTGAAATCAATGGAAAGTAAATTCTTAAATTCTTATTTAAATTAATTTCAACTCCTAATTAAAATTTTAAACCATGTGTAATAATTTCATTTATTTATCAGATTGGAATAGTCTATGGTTTACAAAACAATAAATGAAAATGAAATATTAACATTTTTGACAACAAATTCTTTAACAATTTAATTTCTGAAAAAAGTTATACTTATATATAATATAATCATTCAAATTATTTTATTTACTAAATTTGAAAACAATGTTGTGTCAGTTTGCTCTGCTCGAGTGTTTTGGAAATCCTATCGATAACGCTGATCAGACGAATCGATCGGAAACCCAAATCACATCAACAACTCAAACAACACATATATAAAACATTTATTATTAATTTACAAATACATTTCTTTTCTCGACGATACAGGAATAAATTTTCAAAATAAGGTTAGGGTTTCAAATTTGATGGACTCAAATTAAAGAGAATTCTGATTTGAATACAAGTTCGAAAGAAAAGATAAGATGATTCAATTAACAGAATCAGAAGATGGATAGATATATAAATCGCGGGCAACCTTAACCGGGTCAACCGTGACTTCAAGAATAAGATCGATGTGGAATTCCGAGGTAAATCGACATTCGATCTCAAGAAATAGAATTCAGGTAGAACAGGAGATAGATAGCATCGTAAACCGATGATACAGAAATCTCCGGTAAATCAATGCCTATTGTAAAGGAGTTTCACCCCTTTACAAATCATTCGAAGTTTGGCGAGACCGCCGATTCACTATAAGGGTCATTCGGAGTGGAGTTATGTGATGCTCCAGAATTGAAAGGAGACGAATAGTGAGGGACACGAATGAAATTTGGAACCATAGGGAACGTTTCAAAATTCAAAGAATCGAGTCGAAAGGAAGAGATTGAAACTCGAATGAGAGTGATTCTGTAAATACATTTACACTATATGTTGAGTTTTGCCTAGAGCTACCAAAGCTCTGATACCAACTGTAACGACCCGCTATTTTGGACCATTCGCATCCATTATAAGTGTATAGGTAGACACTCATGCCGAAATTGAATTGCTCAAATTACCGCGTTGTTAATTTAAATTTGGCAAAACTGAACATATACAGTAAATAAAATAATCACAGATCACAGACACAGAGTAATAAATGCAGCGGAAATAAAAGAGATAGTAGTTCATGAAGCTACTATATAAATGTATAAGTTACATCAGAGTTAAAACAGATACAACGGAAGAGTAATACGATACATCAGATACAAATCAGAATACATCACCGGAATCATCGAATACTGAAAGCAGAATAGATGGCTGGATCTTCAAGCAAATCTCCAACTTCAAAGGTGAGTCTCGAATACCGGTACACTCAGTCTGACCCGAGCGTAAAGAAAACACAAAACACTCGAGTCAGGATTAACATTCTTATATCAATAAATCCAACTCAAGTGAAATAGCAATTGAAATACAAGTAACTCAAAGGATGTTTGGAATAACCATCCTTTAAGGATCCGTTAAACTATCTACTATGTAGTAGTGTACGATAAGTAGATAATGTCTATCAGTAATATAAAATATCAAAATAGTGTTAAGTCATGGCCCATTCCACCCTTAACACATTTTTATTCCCAAGAACATATACAAGACCGTAGTTTCCCCAAAACCGGAAGTCACCAGAGGGCAATCCAAATACTAAAGGTACAAAACAAATCGTAGTGGTCGCGAATAGGGAATACAAGTATGACAAGGCACATAAGGCAATACCCAAGGTAGTGATACTACCGTTTGCCTAATCCGGACTGGTGAGAACGCATCACCGCAGTGACCGCAACACCGTGAAACAACACTCCAAAAATCAAGGGTGCACCAATCGACAACAAGTAATGAGTAGTTCGAAGAAGTGTGTTCACTTGAGGTAGCTAATCCTCCATTGGCCCGGCACGGCTCCTGTTTTAGTCATTTCCAATTTGACACAAGTGTCAAGGCTATCCATTATCGTTCTCTTTCTTCAGTCATCAACGTACATCATTCCAACCACTTCGTTCTGGATCAACACTCCACGAATGTTAGTTATTAAAGTGGTTTCGGTATCGACAGAGAGTATGTCCATATCCGATCCCGGTCTCTTTAATAACTACGTATTATTACACCGATTGGTCGGTTATATTTTTCAAAAACCAAATCAATTACAATGACAATTAGAATTTGCAAACCAACATTTCATTTGTCTTTCTAAACCAATTTCCAAAATTTACGTTTCAAAACTTCCAAATTACCATTTCAAAATCTTATAATTCAATTTCAATTTCTATTTAAAACAATTCAAATATTGATTCAAATTCGTATATAAGTTTCATTCCGAAATCATTTAAATTAATTTAACATTTAAATCCATTTATCAATTTCATTCAATGTTCGTTAAGTAAATTTTCATTTAAAACAGTTTCTGTTTAATTTCCAATTCATTAGATCCATTATTTAAATTCAACTTCCTTATTTCAAAACTTACAATTTGAATTAAATTAAATTCATCAAATCAAATCCTTTAATTTCAAGTCTTACATTAATTTCAATAAATCACATTTTATCTCTTGTTAAAGAAATTCAACTTCACTTATTTACTTACTTAAATAATTTTCCAAAACTTAATTAATAAAGAAACTCAATTTCAATTATTTACGAAGTAAAATTTACTTATTCAAAAGTTCAATTTTCTAATTAAAGAATTTAATTCAATGTAATCATTAAATAATTCAATCTTATTTAATTATTAAATAATTCAAAACTTAATTATTAAATAATTTCAAAATTTAATAAATTCAAACTTGACTATTAAATCATTTCAACTTAATTCAATCATTTTTCAAATTAAACAATATTCTTCCATCAATTACATTGTTAACATTTTGTTTCAGATTATTAAATATTAACATTTTCCTTTCATTAAAAAATTCAAATTTCAACTTCATTTCAAAACCATATTATTTATTCAAATAAAATCTTCATTTTATTTTTAAATCAAATTATTTGACCAATCGGGTTTTATTTAATTCTCTATCCAAGGTCAAAGTTCAATTTGGGTATTTATCATTTCAATTCGATTCCAATTCAATTCAAAATCAAAGCATAGTAAAGGGAGCTTGCAGTGTGATAATTCGGATAGTGTCAAAGTAAATAAACAAGCAATAACAATAACCAATATCAATCCAATAATCAATTCAAATAATCCCGAAATAACCGTATTAATTCACATTTATTTGTGCGAATTAATATAATTATTTCTAGAATCTACACTATCATTTCATGCAGATTAAAGATTATTCCACAAATTATTTATTTGGTTTTTCACTTGTCATTCAATTACAATTTTATACTACAACAACTGATCCAATATACGTCGATGGTTCAAAGTGTAATTATCACTATTCTACATGTCAATTAATTTAACAATTAAAAGGGGTCATATTCAACTAATCAAGTTCAACATATATGTCGATTTAAATTTCAATTATCCTACGTCAAATTTACTTGCATAATATTTATCACTTTATACATTTCAATTTAACATCCAATATAAACAACAACCAATCACTCAATTATCAATCAAACAGGATTATCATCGTATAATTAACAAATAATGGTGTCAGATGTCACAGGTGAACTGATTCAGGTAATAACAGATATATAACAATATAAATAACTAACAGTTGCATATTTCAATTGTCGTTTCAATTGAAATCAGATTTAATAAATAAAAGAACGTTAATCGTGAGTGAGTGCTCACCTTTCGAGGCTAGAGATGCACGAGAAGATGACACGGATACACACACTGATACGGACATAGAGATTGAGTTACGAATTCAAGCAAAACAAATCGGCACTCATTCAACGATCAAAGCTGTTAAATAGGAATTGCCGAAATCAGATCAAAACATTCAACATAGCAACAAATAAAAACATGTCTTGCGTCAAAGTTTAACAATATAATTCTATGTGCTACCGAGATCGAAATGGTCTGAAATTTGGTATGAATAAAGATCAAAACTTGTATTTCAAACTGCAAAAGAATCACTTGATTTGGACAAGAGACCAGAAGAGTTACGATGTCACGAACATAGACTCAGGCCATGTTGCGACCGTTAAATGTTCAGGTCTGAAAACCCCTCTGGGTCTGACTTTCAGGTAAGAAACAGAGGACTGAACCACCTCGTATGCAGCTAAAATTTTATATACAGAAAGTAGAAAACTTTATCTTTTAAACAAAAAAAGAATCACTATATTCCGACGTAAGACGAAAGAGATACGATGCGTCAAACACGAACTCAGGTCGTGTTTGCAGCAGTGTAAAATAATTTCAAGTACAAAAGAACAACTGCCTGGGTCAAACTTCCAGATCCTCGACCACAAATCAAACGATGTCGGATTTTGCTGAAATTTGACAGGCATAAACTAGGTAACTTCGACTCTTTTTTAAAAATAGAATCAACCCATTTCGATAAAACATGAGTGAGATATGATATCGTGAACATGAAGTCTAACTGCCGTTCAGAAAAGAGAAAAAAAAATACATAAATAAATAAAAAATAATAAGTCACCCCTAAAAGAAGCACTTTTGAAGTAAGACCACCTAAAGTTGGCCTAACAACACCATATCCCATAGCAACAGATGGATGAGTACACGTGAAATGGTTTCTGTATTGCTCCAACAGTCACAACCCAACTTGTAATCACAACAGGCCTTACTCCAGTACTGTTGAAGTTTAAAAATCCAAAATACCAAAGAGTCATTTCAAACAAACCAAGAACTATGACTGTAGTTATACAGTTCTGAATTGGTAGCACATCTCTCCAAAACCTGATATACTGAGCAGACCAAATGAGACCAAGCAACAGATAGGCCAGGGTCATGAATGTATAAAATTTCATTGATGGAGCCATTCTTCCAGGTAAATACCCGTTAGGGTTCTTCCATAATGTCCTTCACTTACCGTAAGTCCTGTTAGCTTTGGGTCACAAGATATAAAGAATAAGTTGTACATTCTAGTTTTAGTTATGAAAACCACTTCATTTTCCATTTTTGCATCTAGATCGTATCCACTGAAATGTGTGTTTATTATGTATGGCCAGTTAATATCTGAAGAAGATGGTCTCCTAATTACTTCTCCTTGTCTGCAACCCTCAAGTTTAGAAAGGTCAGGTGTGCAGCAAAAGGATCTTTGTCCACCGAAAGCGGATCCTCCAATATTATCACGGTCAGAAGCTTCGAATATTATAGCTTGAACCAGCCCAGTACTATGTTCCATGCTAGAATGTTGTTCAGCTACTTCTTTACTTCTCCAAAATGTTATATTGTCAAATTTAATGGACGATCGATTATGAGACTAAAGGATACCTTCGCTTCCCCAGAGAGAAGATAAGCATTACCGCTTTAAATACGTTGAAGTTGTAACTGTGGATCGAGGCATTGACATTGAAGAGATTGAGCACGGAGACGATGAAAACGAAGGAGAGAGATATGAGATCCATGATTTGAAGAGAGTAGATATTGAAGAAAATGATTTGTTTTTTTTTATATTTCTCTCTGTGTAAACGAACGAAAATAAAATGGAGCCGATCGGTGTTAGGAACGGATGAGAAATTAAAAGTAGGTACGCTTTGAATTCTGGTAACGGTTCAATATTAAATTTCTTGGGAAAATAAAAAGCCTAGAAGCTATATCGTTAATAGACACTGGGATACGAAGAGTTAGAAAACCAAAAGACTCGATTGCGGAACCGATACGCTAGGCGTTATGCAGATAGCACTGCACACCGGACTCCGAAATTGACAATCGAATATATCGTAGAGATCATCACGACGGAACGATCACAATGGTATACAGATATCAATGGTATGATTGAATTATAAAAATTCGAATTTTCTAATAGCGGAAAATGCAAGAAAAACGCTGAAAAGTAAGATCGACGGAGCCAAAGATGTCCGAATTTGGAAAAACAACAAACTGACATCTTGCTCAGAAGATGGTTTAGAATTTTTCTATGTAAAAATATTTAGGTTTCGGAAATATTTTATTTTCATCGCTTTTTAACTGATTAAATTGAAGTAAATTTACGCGCGAAATAAACTTTCATATTTTCGGACGAAAATTTATCAGTTGCTATGTTTAACTAGACGCATTCCAAATATCAAATTTATATTTCAAAATTTTATCGTTTAAAATTTCACAAAATTTCAACTAATTACGTTATTAAAACAGTTGAAATTTACGGGTCGTTACAGTAAGTTAAATCAACAATGAGTAAATATGAGTGTAATGGCTTCAGAGATGTTTACAGGATTTTACATCTCCTGTCTAGTGTACAACGTGCGTGCAATAACTTAAGAGATGTTTCAGGATTTTCCATCTCCTAAGGATCTATTAAATTATCTATATGTAGTAGAATACGCTATATATGTAATGTCTATCAGTAAAGTATTAAAATAGCCTTAAGGCGTTACCAATATCCCCTTAACACATTTTTATAAACATTATAGTCTATACAGTACTGTAAACTCCACCATAAACTGGTGGGCTATCAGGGAGCACTCCATAGGTACGACACAAACCAAAATCTTAGTGGGCTTGATAAAGGCATATGACAAGGCACGCGAGGCAATGCCCAGGGTAGGATTCTACCATTTTGCACTACCGGACTGGTGGTAACGCATATCAGCTACTACCGCCCACCTCGAGACACACTCCCATAATCAAATCGAGGGTGGCCACCAATCAATCACAAAGTAACATATATGGTATCGAGAAGTGTGTTCGATCGGAGGAGCGACCTCACTTGGCCCGGTATAGCTCCTGTTTTATTCATATCAAGCTGACCCGAAGGTCATGGCTGCGTTCTTATCTCATACCAGTAGCGTTCGTGAAACCATCCAACTTCGTTCTGGATTCTCCACCACGTGCACAGTTGTTAAGTGGTTTTGGAATTGGCAGAGAGTATGACAGTATCCGACCCTGGTCTCTTTAACAACCAAACGCTTATTTCACACCGTGGACATTTTATAAAACATTTTTAATAATAAATCCAGAAATAGTTTATACCTTCATATAAAGATATCCATATACTTATTCCAAAAGTACAAATATATTCATAAATACCGAGAAAGATTTTCTTTCAATCAATTTCGAAAATAATTTATAATTCTCTCTTAAACCATTTATAAACTATTTATATGCTTTAGAACCATTTATAAAGCTATTTATAAATTCCAAAACGGTTTACAACTCTTTCCCTTTATATAAACTTCTACGCAAATTCCTTTAAACGCTTCCAAATCCCTTTATACAAGTTCTTTTATAAAACCCTTTATAAAATCCTTTAAACCTTTATAACTCTTTTATAAAACCATTATAAAAATCCTTTGTATAAAAATCCTTTTATAAAATCCATTATAAAATCTCTTACAAAACTTTATAAATTCCTTACAAAACCTTTTACAAAATTCTAAAATCTTTTACAAAAATCTTTTATCTATTAAAGTTATTATAAAAGTCTATATTTATTATCTTAAATCAAAACTATATTTATTATATTAAATTAAATTTAAAATATATATATATATATTAAACTATATTAAATATTTTATTAAATTAAATTTTAACTATTAAAATATATATTTAAAACTAAATAAAATCATAAGTAAAAATCTTAAATTTACTTTTTAAACCATATATTAACTTATAATTTGAAACCTTAAAACATATAAAAAAAATTATTTCCAAATATAAAATTTTAAAATAAAATCATTAAATTAAATTTTAAAAATCAAATTTATAAATCAAACATACTTTACCATTTAGAAAATAATTTAAAACAGACCAACGGTGTCCGTATATAATTTTCTACCATATGGTCAAGTGATTGGGTATGTATCATTTCAACCCAAAATAGTTAAATTTCCTGGGTATATATCATTTCAACCTGTATCCTGAATCAATAATTTCGAAATCAATAAAATCGCTTGGGTATGTATCATTTCAACCCATAATGATTTTTCCGTAATCTATAAGATCATTCGGGTATGTATCATTTCAATCCATAGTGATAACAAAGATATAAACATCCAATCATCCAAAATGTCAACATATAACATCCATCAAAATCAACATCCAAATCAGCCAATAAATCACAACAATTAACTGGTTACCATTATTAGTTATTTAACTAACAATTTAAATTCAATATTAATTTAAATGGTAATTTAATTCAATATAAATTCAATTTCGATTAAAATGTCAAATTAAACTACCAACAACAACCAATAATATTCTTATCACATCATAAATTTAATTCAACTAACATAAGAAGGTTTAGTATTTCTGAGTGGGTTAAATCATTAACCTTTGATTTCTAGTCAATTTAAAATCCAAATAAATCCCAAAATTTGAACAGTCTTAGAATTCAACCAAACCATTTCCATGTTGTTCGGAATTTCGATATGAGCCCAATGGAAGAAACGGCGTCCAAAACCGAGATCGTATGAAAAAGTTATGGTAGTTAGAAGTTTGAAAATTTAAATCTAAATTAGAATAAATCGAAGGGAAATGTAATTATCCATACCTCTCAAAACCATACAGTAAGTCGAGCACGCACGATCAACCCATCCATGACCACCTTTACATCACTGCCACGCCGCCCACGCTTGCCTTCGCCAAGATCCGACCGTGCCACCATCACGGCCACGTCCAGCCGCCCCCACGGTGAGTTCGTCGTAGCCTCCGCCGCCCCCTGGTGTAGTTTTCCACCTCCATCTTAAACGCCAATCGTGGCGAATTGGTTGATGATTTCAACAAACTAACCACATGGATCGAAGCATCTCAATGCCCTCTACAAGATGCAAACCGATCGTTAAATAGTCGACGATCCACCGTTGATCGTGAAACCCTAGCAATGGACGACTGAGAAAGATCGCCAAATTCTGGCCAAACCGAGACTCAATTGCAAAAACGAACTGCAGATGTAGATTACGCTCAACGAGAGCTTTCCAACGATATATAACTCGATAGGTTTTGAGGAGTTTGAATTTTGGAGTTTGATTTGGTAATTGAAATTAGGGTTTTGATTGAAATTGAAATTAGGGTTTTCTGCCATTGGGAAGGAAGAGAAGATAGAAATAAGCAGTATGTATAGAAAAATGAAAATGAGAAACTGCTAGGGTTTATAGCACCCTATATATAGGCAGAGATGGATAAGAATGAATGGACAGATCGAATTGGGTCGAAACGATAACAACGACCTAAAAAGCATGTTTCGTTCCCGAAACGAAAGTATAGGCTTTCGATATTTTTAAACTCAATGGAACTAGTTTCAAACCCTAATTCCATTGTATACAGAAATTAGCTTTTAAAATCAATTTATATCCATTTAAATTTCATTAATAGATTTCTACGCATTTCGAGCTCGCACGATCAAACGATAAGTCTTATCGCTACAAAACTTGAAACCTTAGAATAAATCACTATTACGGATCCAATGAAACTAGTTTCATTGAAATCCAAGACAGTGCTCAAAAACCCAATTTTACACGTTAATTAAATAAATTATCATTTTAAAATCAATTTAACCACTTTTAAATTCTTAACTAAAAGTTAACAATTTTCATCATTCTTGATTAAACAGGAATTTATAATTTTTTAAAATACAATTTTCCATATTAAATCCAAGATTTAAATATTACATTAATTTCAGCGTTCAATTACAACTGTAATAAATCCATTCATTATAATTTATATTCCAAACAAAAATCTTTTATTTTGATTCTCACTCTTATTATTGAATCAACTATTACCTTATGAATATAATTAACATTAGTTTACATTTTATTACATTCCTATTCTACAGTTATCATCTTAACTCATATTAACAACAATATTTAATTATATTAAATTCACATTGATTTTCAAATTATTTTCAACGGATTAAATAATAAAATAATAATTAAAACAATTATTACACATTAGTAATTCAAACACATTTCTAAGTCTATTGTTTACAAACAAAAGCTAGTAAATTTATGTACTAATTAATTTATTTCATATTCTATAAAAAAATCTATTTCAATTAATAACAGACAATTTCAACATTGAATCCAACATTTAATTTATTCCATATTTACAATTATAACCTAATTAACTTTACAATTATTTCAACTCATTGAAATTACATTAAAATAGTTGTCAATAACATTCAAACAACATTATTAAATCATATTCTAATTATTTTTCTCAGTAATAAACCATAAATTTTAATTTCTCACAATATTAAATTTCAAAATCTTATTTAATTTAATAGTTTTAATTATCAAAAATACGGGTCGTTACACTCTCCCCCGCTTAAAACTTTTCGTCCCCGAAAAGGAACAAGAAGGAACTAAAAAACTTGATATAATTTTATTCAAATTATACAGTTTACAAACAATTTAAATTTACATCATTAAGTTTTAATATAACTTTGAAAATAACCACATTTGCATAAAAAATTTCTAAGTCTTAAATTTATGAAAAATTTCTATAGAGTCTCCTTTGTACGGATAGGTCCGAAAATATAATAATATCAATAATTACAATATATATATATATATATATCATATTTCAATAATAAAACACCCAAACCATGGAAAAAACAATTAAAATATCGTTGCAAAACCGTAAACCAAAAACGCACCTATTTGTCAGGCAAACAAACTCTATTTATGAAACCAAAAGCAGTAGCTATTGCTTTCATAAAACTGTATCTCACTTACATAATCCAATAAGAGTTAAAATTATGTAAAAGAGTAATATTTTAGTTGTTTCAATTAGTAGCACAAGCAGCACACAATATATAATAATCATATGCAAACAAAACCAGTACAACCATTATATGCATCAAATGAATCCATCAACCATTTATAGCAACCAAAACTAATGGTTTGTCCAGGTTCAGAAACCTTTCATCGTACAAGGGTGATAAATAAACTACCAAGTGTACCTTACGCTCAACAGCCTTAGATAATTACTTAATAGATTATTCACACAACCTTACACAACTTGAAGTATCGTTTCCCAAACATCCTATAAGCCAAAACAACAAAGAATTTAACACATTATTATTTAAGTGTATGCTATTGGTTTCCCTTTTTTTCATCATTTAATTTTCATTTATTTTCATTCATTCATACAATGTTGTTTTTTTTCATTCATCTACTTACATAAAAAAATTTCCATTCAAATATTGAAATCATCAATGAATCCCTTATTAAACTATTACATCCATTTCATTGCAGTTTAATTCACAATTATTGTTTATATAGCTTGATTTCAGTTTAATATTAATATTCATTCATGAATCATTTCAACTTAAGTTTCTTAACTTTTTAATTTACATTCATTTCTTCACATACAATATCATTTAATAATAAACTTATTTGTGACTCATTTTAGTATTTCTTAGAGTTTATAATCATTTTCTTAGATAACATTCACTTTTACTATTCAATCTAATTATAAATCACTTCAAAACATTAACTTAAGCTTATAATATTCATGTAACATCTTAATTCTTTTATTTATAACATATGTTCATTTTGAGCATTTTTGTTACTTAAGCTTTTACTTGTCTAATATTCCATTACATATTCATATTAACATTTCAACTTTTAAACATTTCTGGTAAGTTTTATATATATTTTTAGAATGTAAGTGAATGTTATACAAATTTATCTTATTCATTTTGATTAACAAAAATGTTCAATAGTTTACATCTTCTAAATTTTCATTATCTTTTAATTTACAAGTGACAAATCTCCAATTTCTTTACATTTCATTAATCACTTAGCTTCTAATTTCTTATTATTTTTCTTTAGAAGTTTCTAACTATTAAAATTTCACTTTATTTCTACAACTGAAAATCATTAATTTAACATGAACTTAAGAACTAAATACCGAGTTCATTTCAAATCATTTTGAAATAATATATATATTCATATCTTTTATATATATTAAATCATACTTAAGAAAAATTAAACTAATTTTTTTTTGTCAAGACAAATGTCTAGAAAAACTACTACCGTGGTCTTCCCACTTTGAAACTCGAAAATGAATGTCGACGATGTCGCGATCATCACTGAAATTATTTTCCAGCGACAGAAGAGGGGAGTACAGAACTTATTTCCTTTTAAAATTCTCTTAAGACATTTCTTTCAAATCACATTGAAAATATTTATATCTGAAAATACTTCCAAATAATACTAATATTGTATTCCACAATCTTTGAAAGTCAATTTCAAAACTCCGGAACTTAAGTTCTCAAATTTCCAATTTATATTCACTTTATTTGTAAATCCTATTTTGCAACTAATATTTATAAGATTTCACTTCCTAACAACAAACAATCACATACAACTATATCCATTTATAAAAATTATTATTTTATATACAAAATATAATACTAGGTAAAATTATTTCATTTACCTATTCTTCAAAAACAATATTATGTCGGTTTGTCCTATTAAGTGCTTAGAAATCCCTATCGATGCCATAGCGTCCTACGTACTGACCAGAATTTATAAATACTAAACAGAACAGATTAACACAATATAAAATCATTTTTTATAGCACTAACAAATACGCTCTCTCTCATATATATATATATATACACACACACACACACTCAGACTTATTTTAGGGTATTAATAACCCTATCTCTAATGAGTTTAAACCCCAATAGGTAAGGTATCTCCAAACCAAAGCTTTGATACCAACTGTAATGACCCACCTTTTTGGATGGTTTAAATCGATAATAAACCACACATGTTGAACTCAAACCATTCAAAAGGGAGGATTGTCAATGGGGTAAATAAGAAAATAAGATAAAGGAAGGAAAAACAAAACACAGAATCTCGCAGCGGAATGACAAAATATAATAATCAAATAAACAGTTCATGAAGCTGTTTTACAAATAACATTTAATTACACTTTTACAATACAATCAGAGTTATACATACAATGGGTATAATAGGATAATGCAGCGGAATAACATGATGCAGCGAAAAATTACTATTAATATAATATACCAAACTCCGTCTTCGTCCTCCAGAAATAAAGTCTTCAACACTGAAATGCTCAGGTTGACCCGAGCGTAATGAAAAGACAAAGCACTCGAGTCAGAACTAAAAGATCTTATGTAAGTTAAATCAACAATGAGTAAATATGAGTGTAATGGCTTCAGAGATGTTTACGGGATTTTACATCTCCTATCTAGTGTATAATGTGCGTGCAATAACTTAAGAGATATTTCGGGATTTTCCATCTCCTAAGGATCCGTTAAACTATCTATATGTAGTAGAATACGTTATATATGTAATGTCTATCAGTAAAGTATTAAAATAGCGTTAAGGCATTACCCATGTCCCCCTTAACACATTTTTATAGGCATCATAGTCTATACAGTACTGTAAACTCCACCATAAACTGGTGGGCTATCAGGGAGCACTCCATAGGTACGACACAAACCAAAATCTTAGTGGGCTCAATAAGGCATATGACAAGGCACGTGAGGCAATGCCCAGGGTAGGATTCTACCGTTTTGCACTACATGACTGGTGGTAACGCATAGCAGCTACTACCGCCCACCTCGAGACACACTCCCATAATCAAATCGAGGGTGGCCACCAATCAATCACAAAGTAACATATATGGTATCGAAGAAGTGTGTTCGATTGGAGGAGCTACCTAACTTGGCCCGGTATAGCTCCTGTTTTAGTCATATCAAGCTGACTCGAAGGTCAGGGCTGCATTCTTACCTCATATCAAGCTAAACCACCCTACTTCGTTCTAGATTCTCCACCACGTGCACAGTTGTTAAAGTGGTTTCGGAATTGGCAGAGAGTATGAAAATATCCAACCCCGGTCTCTTTAACAACCAAACGCTTATTTCACACCGTGGTCATTTTATAAAACATTTTTAATAATAAATCCAGAAACAGTTTATACCTTCATATCAAGATATCCATACACTTATTCCAAAAGTACAAATATATTCATAAATATCGAGAAAGATTTTCTTTCAATCAAGTTCGAAAATAATTTATAAATCTCTCTTAAACCATTTATAAACTATTTATATGCTTTAGAACCATTTATAAAGCTATTTATAAATTCCAAAATAGTTTATAACTCTCCTCTTTTTATAAACTTCTACGCAAATTCCTTTAAACGCTTCCAAATCCCTTTATACAAGTTCTTTTATAAAACCCTTTATGAAATCCTTAAAAGCCTTTATAACTCCTTTATAAAACCATTATAAAAATCCTTTATACAAAAATCCTTTTATAAAATCCATTATTAAATCTCTTACAAAACTTTTTAAATTCCTTATGAAACCTTTTACAAAATTCTAAAATCTTTTACAAAAATCTTTTATGTATTAAAGTTATTATAAAAGTCTATATTTATTATCTTAAATCAAAACTATATTTATTATATTAAATTAAATTTAAAATATATATATTAAACTATATTAAATATTTTATTAAATTAAATTTTAACTATTAAAATAAATATTTAAAACTAAATAAAATCATAAGTAAATAATCTTAAATTTACTTTTTAAACCATATATTAAATTATAATTTGAAACGTTAAAACATATAATAAAACAAATTATTTTCCAAATATAAAATTTTAAAATAAAACCATTAAATTAAATTTTAAAAATCAAATTTATAAATCAAACATACTTTACCATTTAGAAAATAATTTAAAACCGACCAACGGTGTCTGTATATAATTTTTTACCATATGGTCAAGTGGCTGGGTATGTATCATTTCAACCCTAAATAGTTAAATTTCCCTGGTATATATCATTTTAACCCATATCCCGAATCAATAATTTCCAAATCAATAAAATCGCTCGGGTATGTATCATTTCAACCCATAACGATTTTTCCCTAATCTATAAGATCATCGGGTATGTATCATTTCAACCCATAGTGATAACAGAGATATAAACATCCGATCATCCAAAATGTCAACATATAACATCCATCAAAATCAACATCCAAATCAGCCAATAAATCACAATAATTAACTAGCCATCATTATTAGGTATTTAACTAACAATTTAAATTCAATATTAATTTAAATGGTAATTTAATTCAGTATAAATTCAATTTCAATTAAAATGTCAAATTAAACTACCAACAGCAACCAATAATATTCTTATCACATCATAAATTTAATTCAGCTAATATAAGAAGTTTTTGTATTTGTGAGTGGGTTAAATTACTCACCTTTGATTTCTAGTCTATTTAAAATCCAAATAAAGCCCAAAATTCTAACAGTCTCATAATTCAATCAAACTGGTTCCATGTTGTCCGGAATTTTTATACGATCCCAACGGAAGAAACCGCGTCCAAATCCGAGATCGTATGAAAAAGTTATGGTAGTTAGAAGTTTGAAAATTTAAATCTAAATTAAAATAAATCGAAGGGAAAATACGTAATTATCCTTACCTCTCAAAACCCTACAGTAAGTCAAGCATGCACGATCAACCCATCCATGACCACCTTCACATCACTGCTGCGCCGCCCGCGCTTGCCTTTGCCAAGATCCGACCGCGCCACCATCACGGCCACGTCCAACCGCCCCCACGGCGAGTTCGCCATACCCTCCGTCGCCCCGGCGCAGTTCGCCGCCACCGTCTTTAAACGCCAATCGTGGCGTACTGGTTGATGATTTCGAAAACTACCCACAAGGATCGAAGCCTCTCGATGCCCTCTACAAGATGCAACTCCCATATCGTCAAATAGTCGACGATCCACTGTTAATCGTGAAACCCTAGCAACGGACGGCTGAGAAAGATCGCCCAATTATGTCCAAACCAAGACTCATTTGCAAAAACAAACTGCAGATGTAGATTACGCTCATTGAGAGCTTTCCAACGATATATAATTCGATAGGTATTAAGGAGTTTGAATTTTGGAGTTTGATTTGTAATTTTTTTTTTGAGATAATGGGGAACCTTAAGATCATGGTATTGAAATTAGGGTTTTGATTGAAATTGAAATTAGGGTTTTTTGCCATTGGGAAGGAAGAGGAGATAGAAATAAGCAGTATGTATAGAAAATTGAAAATGAGAAACTGCTAGAGTTTATAACAGCCTATATATAGGCAGAGATGGATAAGAACGAATGGACAGATCGAATTGGGTCGAAACGATAACAACGACCTGAAAAGCCCGTTTCGTGCCCGAAACGAAAGTAGGTCATCACATATATCAAAATATAGGTTTTCAATATTTTTAAACTCAATGGAACTAGTTTCAAACCCTAATTTCATTGTATACAGAAGTTAGCTTTTAAAATCAATTTATATCCATTTAAATTTCATTAATCGATTTCTACGCGTTTCAAGCTTGTACGATCGAACGATAAGTCCGATCGCTACAAAACTTGAAATCTCAGAATAATTCACTATTACGGATCCAATGAAACTGGTTTCATCGAAATCCGAGATAGCGCCCAAAAACCTAATTTTACACGTTAATTAAATAAATTATTATTTTAAAATCAATTTAACCACTTTTAAATTCTAAATTAAAAGTTAACAATTTTCATCATTCTTGACTAAACAAGAATTTATAATCTTTTAAAATACAATTTTCCACATTAAATCTAAGTTTATATATTACATTAATTTCAGCGTTCAATTACAACTGTAATAAATCCATTTATTGTAATTTATATTCCAAACAAAATTCTTTTATTTTGATTCTCACTCTTATTATTGAATCAACTATTACCTTATGAATATAATTAACATTAGTTTACATTTTATTAAATTCATATTGTAACGATTCGGAGATTTTAATGATTTTTAATAACGTAATTAACTAAATTTTCATGAAAATATATTATATAATTTTGCAATGGAAGTTTGATATTTGGAATACGTCTATTTAAATGTAGCAAATGTTAGAATTTCATCAGAAAATGTGGAAGGTTGTTTTATTGTGAAATTTCAACTTTTATTTGAATCGGTTAAATTGATGAAAATAAAATATTTTCGAAATCTAAATATTTTTATATAATAAAAATGTAAATCATTTTCTGAGTGAGACATCATATTTCGTTTCGCCAAATTTGGATTGCTCTAGCTCCGTTTATCTTATTTTCAGCGTTTTAGCAGTAGTTTGGCAGCAAATATCGACTTTTGATAGGATGATCATATCACTCATATCTTTGTACTATTTTGTTCGTCTCGTCGTGCCGATCTCCGCAGTATATTCATTTGTGTGTTTCGGTGTCCGGTACGCGGCGAAATCCGCGAAACGGTTAGCCGTGTCGGTACCCGTTTGAACCTGTTGGGCTTTCCTGTGTCCATTCAGTTATCCGCCTACTGAAAACAAACAGCTACTTGCTTTTATTATTCCAGAATTCGTGCCTGTGACTTTTGTTATTCCCTTGTTTCAATTTATATTGGTTTCGTTGCATGGTCTCTCTCTCTCTCTTTCGTTCTTTCTTCTTCCTTCCATTGTAAAAAAAATGACAAACTTATATATTTTTATCTAAAGCTTGTCCATATTTTCTCACTCCCCTGATCTACACGACACCCCACCAGACCACAGCCTATCGACCGGCCTCCCCTCCACCGTGCTCCACCACCAAGTCACCACTCTCGGTCTTGCCAGACTCGCCACACTCAGATCTCTCTACACCGCCTTTGATCTCCAACATACCCGCCTCCAACCCATTGCAACAGCCTCGTCCATTACTCCTTCTCGCGTACCACAATCTGACCCGCTTACACGCCCTAGATTCCTCCACCCACCGCCGTCTCCATCCCATTCTCGACCACATAGCCCACGTTCATATGAACGCCACCTATATCAAAGCCACTGGCTGCAATAGCTCACGCTGGAAGCCGAACCCACCTCCGCAACTCCGAGCACCCATCCTTCCTCCACCGCCAGCCAATAGCTTCAACCTAGACAACCGCCTCTCACACTCAACCTGAGCCTCACAAGCCACCACAGCCTCTACGAATTGTTGTCCTCCCTTCACCCGCCACCCGACAGCCTTGAACCCCACTGTACCCATCATTTTGCTGACCACCTGCTCATCAAGCACCGCCTATCTCCTTCCTGCCACCTTTCTCCCTCACTCCTACAAATCCGTGCAAACCCAAGGTAGCACTATGCCATGCCATAACCTCGTCGCCCGCCTCCTTGAACTGCCGCTTGAACCACTCCGCGCCATTTCTAACAATTCGCCTTGCAGCCACCTTGCTTCCCTTGGTCGTGAGCAGCCTGAGTATATATATACTATGTATATATTTTAAAGAATATTGATTTTTAAATATATTTTTTAAATGTAATATATATACGTTTTGATTTTAAAATATACGTGTTTTAAATTAAGTAATGATTTTGTAATATAATATATATAGACTTTATGTTAATATGTTTTAATATTGATTTTAAAATATATTTATAAAGATTTATTTTGATATTGGTTTTAAAATATATGTATATAAAGATTTTTAAATATGTGTTTTAAATTAAATATTGTTTTAAAAGGAATATATGTTCTATATACATATTTGATTTTATCGAATTCTATGCTTTGCTTATCGCTGTCGAACTTTGTCGCGGCAGCCTCTAAGTGTTGTTGTAGAGTGTCTGTATCCGTGTGCGTGTCCGTGTCATCTTCTTCGCCATCGTTGTTCTCTAGCCTCGAAAGGTGAGTGATCACTCACAATTAACATTATTATATTTAGTCAATTTAATTCACCTGAAATGACGATTTAAATATGATGTTAAATCTGAATTTGTTAGTAATTTAATCGTTGAATATGATATGTTATTAACTGCAATTGATTACCTGTATCAATTGACATATGACACCATAACCTGTTGAATATATTATATTCAAATTTGTTAAGTATGATATATGCCTACTATTGATATGTATGTCATTTTATAATATTATTATATTGTTCTCACTCTGCAAGTTCCCTGTTAGTTAGGAATTCCCTATGGGTTGAAATGATACATACCTGAATGATCTTATAGACTAGGGAAAATCGTTATGGATTGAAATGATAAACCCAAGCGATTTTATTGATTTTGAATTTTGGGATTGCGGGTTGAAATGATATATACCCATAAATATTAAATTATTGTAGATTGAAATGATAAATATCCGTATCACTTGACCATAGGATAGAAAATTATATACGGACACCATTGGTCTATTTTTGAAAATGATTTCTAATGTTTTGAAAGGAAATATATGAGTTTTAATGAAAATTGATTTTTAAAAATATAATATACAGATTTTATTTTAATATATGTGTAAATTTGGATTTTTAAAATTATATGTTTTGAAATTTTTTAAAATTATAAGTTAAGTTTTTAAAGTGTAAATTATAAAAATTTACTTATAACTTTACAATTTTTAAAATATATGTATAATTAAGATTTAAATAGACATAATAATAGAATTTAACATAATAAATTTAATAAAAATTTAATTTAACTAATATATATATATATATATTTAAAATTTATATTAATATTTTTAAATAGATTTTGTAATAACTTTAATAAATAAAAGGTTGGAAAGATAAATTAAAGTTGACTTAAAATTTAAATTGGTTAACAATTGAATTTAAATAAAGATTAATTTGGAACTTGTTGATTTTGAGATTTTAAAGATATGGAATTTATAACTTGATTATGATTAAAGGTAATTAAATAAATATTTTCAAATTTAAAATAAATTAAAATTGAATATTTAGTTTTGATTTAAATTTGTAATTTGAGATTTTATTTAAATGTCATTAAAATTAATTAAGTGAATATTTTTAATTTTAAATAAAATTAAAGTTGGATTTTGAAATATAAATGAATTTATCAAATTGAGTTATTGTAAATTGTTTAAACTTTGAAACCTATTGACTTGGAAGTGGTTTAAATTTGTAATTCAACCCTGGATTTGAAATCAAAATGAATTGAAATGGTTTTTAAATGAGAATTTGAATTGAACTTTTAACCTTTGTAATTGAAATTGTTGAACTGAGATTGATTTAAATTTAATTTTGGAACTAAAGTTGATTTGAATTGATTTGTGAAATTGGAAGAAACAATTCTAATTTGAAACTATTTTCGATATAAACTCTTTTTAATATATAAACTATTTTTAATATATAAACTATGTTAATCTATAACCTATTTTTAAATATAAACTATTTTTAATATATAAACTATTTTTATTATATAAACTACTTTCAATGTTCAAACTTCTTGAGTTGGAACTATTATGATTTAGATTTAATAGATTTAAATGCGGATATTTTGATATGATGGTTTAAACTATTTTGTGTTTATGATTTTGGAAGTGAATAAGATTTTGAATGTGATGTGATTTTGAAATGAATATGATATTTGATATGAGGTATGAACTGTTTGAAATGAAAATGACCACGATGTGAAATAAGCGTTTGGTTGTTAAAGAGACCGGGATCAGATATTGTCATACTCTCTACTAATATCGAAAACCACTTTAACAACTGTGTACGTAGTGGAGAATCCAGAACGAAGTAGGATGGTTTGGTGATGTCTATATGAGGTATGAACGCAGCCCTGACTCCCACGAGTCAGCTTGATGTGACTAAAACAGGAGCCACGCCGGGCCAAGTGAGGTCGCACCTCCGATCGAGCATGCTTCTTCGATACCATTCTATTACTTTGTGATTTGATTGGGTGCACCTTTGATTTGGGAGTGTGTCTCGAGGTGGGCGGTAGTAGCTGTTATGTGTTACCACCGGTCCGGATCCGCAAAACGGTAGTATCCTACCCTGGGCATTGCCTCGCGTGCCTTGTCACATGCCTTATCGCGCCGTCTACGAGTTTGTTTTATACCGTACCTATGGAGTGCCTTCCAATAGCTCTCCAGTTTACGGAGGAATTACGGTACTGTATAGACTATGGGAATATATAAAAATGTGTTAAGGGGGATATGGGTAACGCCTTAACGCTATTTTAATATTTTACTTTACTGTAGACATTATCTATATAGCGTATTTTACTATGTATGTAGATAGTTTCACGGATCCTTAGAGGATGGGAATCCCAAACATCCTTTAAGTTATTTGCATTTCACTTGACATTTCACTTGAGTTGATTTACTTGCATAAGAATGTTAATCCTGACTCGAGTGTTTTGTGTTTTGCTTTATGCTCGGGTCAGACTGAGTGTCACAACATTTGAGACTCACCTTTGGAGATTGGAGCTTTGCTTGAAGATCTGTCTTATATCTATTTAGCTTTTAGTTATTTCTGTTATTTGCAGTAGTTTATGTTCAGACTTGTTATTTGCTTATGTATTAGTGACTTCCATGTATTTGGGATTTTTGCTGTATTTGACTCTGATGTTTATATAGTAGCTTCATGAACTGTTATTTATCTTTCCCCTGCTTAAAGTTATATTACTCCATGTCTGTGATTCTGTGATTGATTTATTTACTGTATATGCTAAGTTTTGCCATATATAAATTAACAATCTGTTGTTTTAAGCAATTCAAGTCTGACATGTGTGGATGATTGTTGATTTGAATGGTTCGAAATGCCAGGTCATTACACATATTCTACAGTTATCATCTTAACTCATATTAACGACAATATTTAATTATATTAAATTCACATTGATTTCCAAATTATTTTCAACGGATTAAATAATAAAATAATAATTAAAACAACTATTACACATTGGTAATTCAAACACATTTCTAAGTCTATTGTTTACAAACAAAAGCTAATAAATTTATGTACTAATTAATTTATTTCATATTCTATAATAAACCTATTTCAATTAATTACAGACAATTTCAACATTGAATCCAACATTTAATTTATTCCATATTTACAATTATAACCAAATTAACTTTACAATAATTTCAATTGATTGAAATTACATTAAAATAGTTGTCAATAACATTCAAACAACATTATTAAATCATATTCTAATTATTTTTATCATTAATAAATCATAAATTTTAATTTCTCACAATATTAAATTTCAAAATCTTATTTAATTTAATAGTTTTAATTATAAAAAATATGGGTCATTACACTAGGTTATCTTCACATCCACTTTAGATTGAATTCAATTTTATGCGTGCAAAGATGTGCAATACTCGGATACTCGGTAAGGTTGGTGGGGTCCATATTGTAAATTTTCGAGAGTCTCTGAGTATATGACCCTCTCAAGTATATTGTCTAGAGGTATGCTTCAGGTAAGGGGGGCGGTTATTGTCGGAAATTTTCCTTCTCCTTATTTTTGATTCAAACCTTTGAATTGATTCTTTCTTAATTGTGTCGGAAAGTGTCTTGTGCTCTTCGCGATATTTAATTATTTGTGTCCATTCTTTCAAGTATGGATGTTGTTCTTGTGAGGTAAAACCTGCTCTACGTTTAGCGGTGTGGTCTTACGGAACTAATCATTTGTTCATCATTATTAACGAATTTCTTCGTTAACCCCAAAACTGTAGGAAAGGTGGAGTTGGTTAAGTGATGGCTAAGTTGATCCTAGTTGAAGTCACTAGGAAGGAGTATGCTCGATGTCAAGTTCGAATCCATCTTCGTTGAATGTCATAGAGGAAACAAATCAATATGGAAATCATAAGTCAAGCGAATATGAAAGTTACAATTCAGGTCAATTTGTCAAATATGTTATGCAGTAGTTCAATATTCAATCCTTTATGTGTACAAAGTTTAACTGTAACAATCGGCCGAAATCCCCAAATTGATTTAGGTTACAAAGTGAAAAATGTAAGTAGAGAAATAAGAAATGATTCCCCTTCTTCATGACCCCTAGGTCCATATTTATAGGGGTGGGCGCTGCATGACTTCGACGTGCTTCGATAATAGCTTCGGCAACAGCTTTGGCAACCTCAATATTGCTATGCACTGGTCTTTGTTCGATGACGACAATGACAGAACCTCGATGCCGCCTTAGTAGACATGGTCTTCGGTGCAAATGATCTTATGCGTTAAGGTATTCTTGATTTATTGTCAGCAGCATCAGTTGAAGGCGACACTAAGTACTGATGAAGATGTTGGAACTGGGCCAGCTCGCAGTGGAAGAAATGGTCGAATTTGAATTTTTTTTTACCATTTTGGATCTTTAATGAGCCTATGAAGTCTAAATGTATATTAGATCCATTCTAATAAACCATTAAATAAAGTCTTATTTTATTTAAAGTTATTTAAAAGGAAGTTTAAAATTAATTTAGTTTAAATGTATAGTGCATCAAATACACTCAACAACTGTTTATAAGAGTTAATTTAGAGAAGGAAACCGTTCATTTTTTCCCCTAAAAACATGTAATTAATTGAGAGTATAATAAACATTATATGAAGAGAGAAACCTTCCATTTTCTCTCTCTCTAATTAAATTGATTGGGCCATTAAATGATTTTAATTGGCAATTTATTCATGGCATAAAATGTAACTATTGTCCAAATGTACTTTACTATAAATTATGTAAGTGCAACAAATCTGATAATGTATAGAGATGATACTTGCTACATATGTGTCTTTATTGTCCGTAGTATTATTTAAAATACATATATTTACATTTATACACAATATACATATGCATATAAATGAGATAAAATTAAGTGTCGCTTTTATAACTCCAAAAGGTCAGCAATTTTGAACCTAGTTTCAAAACTGAAAGTTTTTAAGATTAAATATTATGATTTTACATACATGTCCATCATATAAATTCAATTCAAATTATATATATATATATACATATATATATATATATGTATGTATATATACACACGCACATAAATTTGTGTGTATATATACACATACAAAAATCATTGCAAATAATGTTTGAAACTTAATTCACCTTTATGTTAAAATTTATAATTTAGTATATGTTCCAATATAACGTAACAACTAAAGCCGAACATTAATTTTAAAAGGAAATCCTAGGGTTTATAATATTTTGCAATAGAGTCAAGTTATGTTTATAAAGAAAACTTTTTTTTATATAACTTTAAACAGAAGTATGCAAAAACCAAAAATTGAATTTGAAATATTGAACACAAAACATACATGCAAACATAAATAAATCACATATGTTTTCTAGTTGAATCAATAATAGAAATATTTCATTAATTAAGACTTAGATTTTAATCAAAAGGTGTTTTTTTAAATAAAAAACTTGAAACAACAACAAAATAGATAGGACAAATCAGACACATATGTATATGTTGCAAAGGTTTCAGAGCTAAACAATTAAGCAATATGAAAAATAATTAAATATGGGATCATATAATGTAGATCTAATAATGACAACAAGGATTGGCTAACAATCAAAATATATCTTGAAACAGATTTAAATTAAAATAACATGGTTAACATATGTAATTAATTAAGATGAAACAAAAGGGATCTAATCTATTTGACCAAATAAACAAATACACAGATGAGATGAAATAGGAGATGGATCTAAATTACATAAACAAGTTGAATGATGAATATATAAAATTAGAATTATCACCTTAAGATGTTGCCAAGAGAATGCACCTTGAATGATGAATTAAAGGCTCTTAGATTACATGAATCAATCTCCGAATTTTGCAAGAATTAAGAGATTAGAACCACCTTTTGTTATTAATTTTATTTAATATATTTTTTTGGAAATTTGGAGGTTAGGAAGCCATAAAAATTTGAAATTCTCTGATAGAAAAGCAAGAGGGATGATTATGATAGGAAATAAATCAATCGTATAAGAAAGTAAAGGGAGATGTGTTTTAAAGGAATGATAGAAACCTTTCCGATTCCATCCTAAAAACTTTCCCATATTAATTCCTTTTTAAATGTTAGTCAGATCCTCTCTCTCTTCTACATGCATTGTAACGCCCCACTCCGAGAGCCTCATTAACAAAGAGTATTATATGGATAATACCATCTGCTAATGCGGACAATGGAGTATAATGGAAGCGACCATGTGTAATCTTACTTTAACTATCTACTGAACACGTCGAAAAGTGGAATCTATATTTTATTTTTTTCATCTAATGTGGTTCGACATATTCAATAAATACTTAAAGAAAAACTACAGTGGCTAAAAGATCTATCAGAAAAAAGCATAATAGCAAAATGAACATCATCATAGACCAGCATCAGATAATAAGCAAATAGTCTCAGCACAATACAACATCAAGTACAGATCCAAATATAAAAGTGGGTACAAAGACACTACTCACACATCCGTGAGTCAAAAGAATATACACAAAATAGTCATAATATCAGAGTATCATAAAGGATGGATAACAAGTAAAACTATCTATAGTATAGCGGATATATCCAAAGCGGAAGCAACGAAGCAAGCTAAGTCCAAAGCGACCTAACCTGAAACAACTCGGTCTGACCCGAGCATAAAATACTCGGGTCAGGCTAGCTAAACAAATCAGTTAGATAAACTTAACAATAATCATGATAAGATAATGAGGCAACATATAACATAATAATCTCCAAAAGAGAAACATATATCATGGTAATAAAGACCAAAATCTCTCACATAGAGAAGAAACAAACATCTAAGTAGAGATGTATAACAAGCCTCATATCATCGGCATAACATAAGCACAAGTGCCAGTGTAGGCACAAAACAAGTTCCACAAGGTAGTCGTGCTTATATCGTGTGGTTGCATAAAACCATCTCCGAATGGCACTACACGAGGAAATATAAATCACACAGGAAAACATTAGCGCGCTAGTATTGTACTCAATCACACAGGAAATATACCCCAGTGACACACCCATCACTTTAGCTAAGGGGCAACACCTAAAGGAGATAGTCCGAAGACACTATCAAGAAGGTGATGAGCCAGAAGGAGACAGTCCGAAGACACTATCCCAAAGGCAAATAAACCCAAGGGAGATAGTCCAAAGACACTATCCCAAAGGTATCACTCAGGAAACACGCCGTAGTGGTAAAGGCTCGTAGGCCCAGTACTCGTTTACCACTAACGGTAGGAATGTGTCACGAACTCTTAGCAAGGAACCTGTAAAGTAGTAACGTGAGTCCCATACCCCAACGTTCGCACTAAACGGTTTACTAACCAATCGTAAGCTTCCACACTCAAAGCAGTAAAAAGTTCACCTCATGTCATCGGTAAACTAGGCCAAAAGGCCAAAACGATCAATCGAATAGATCGGGGATTAATCGGAAAGATAAATGCGTGGATTCATGGTCCGTGTTTTACCTAACCATTTAATCACCTTTCCACTTCGCTCTAAGTGCAGAAGAGTGTATATTTTACTTAGAAAATAGATGGAGAAAGCGGATTATTAATCGTTTGAAAACCTCTTTAGAAATAGTCTTTGAAATTCTCCTATTATGGAGTAATGAATTTAATATTTAAAATAATACTAAATAATAGTTTCAAAAGCCAATTTGATGGAAAATCACTTTAAAATGATTTATAAATTCCGTGCATGAAATCTAGAGACAAATCTCAAAGAAATCGGAAAAACTCAGAAAAATAATCGAAATTATACTAAGAATAAAATCGCTGAAAACAAGTCGATGTTACTAGTTCGATGGCAGATTTGAACCTGCAAACCAAGTCCAAATGGCATGAAAATTGGCAGGCCTGTAGACCAACATACCTGCTCCAAACTGCAAAAAGAATCGGGCAATTCTGACTTGAAACGAAGAAACTGCGTCGTCTCAAAGTCGGACAAAAATCACAAAACTCTGCTGTGTCAAAACAGGGCAAAAGTCCCACTTCGACGACATGGTCGAAGGGTCATATGAATCCAGATCTTGATGAAAATTTGCAGGAGCATAGTACAGTACCCCTACTTTGATATGAAATAAGAATCGTTCGGTTCCGATTTGAAATGAAGAAATGGCAATGTTTCAAAGTTGGTCCGACGATAACTGAAAATGGTCACTATTGTAAAACAGTTTCTGGGTGCTACTTCGGCAATAGAAAAGAAGTACCTAACGTACCCAGATCTAAACCAAACTTTGCAAGATTGAAGATCTCGACCTCGTCTTTCCAACGAGACCAACATCAATGAAATCCGACATCGGAACCGCTCGTTGCGAGGTCGCGAAGTTGGACGTTTGAACTACAATTAATCAATGTTTTTCAAAACAGTTTCTGGGTGCTACTTCGGCAATAAAAACGAAGTATCAAACGCACCCAGATCTTAACCAAATTTTACAGGGTTGAAGATCTCGACATCATCTTTGCAACGAGATCAAAATCGATGAAATCCGACATTGGACGAGCCCGGGATGGCGTCGCAAATTCGGGGTTCTACGCTGAAAACAACGAGAGAAAAGAGACTAAGGCCTGTAGCTATGCACTAACAGGCCAGAGACGAAAACCCACAATTTTGGCATAGTAAACTTCAAATTCTGGCAAAATGAATAAAATAAAAGTTGTAGCTTAGTTTCTAAGCTTTCCGGAATGATCAAGACCGTCAAATTCCAATCAGGGATGAAAATTCTATGACTAAAACAATTCTCAGATCTAAATTCTATATCACATTCGTTTTGCTCTCGGGATAGTAGTAAGAATGCACAGTTTTGACCAAATTAACTTCGAAATTTCATGAAACTCAAAACATGAAACCTTTAGCCTTATATCTAAGATTTCCAAAACATCCCAAATTATTAGATTTGGATAAGAAACGAGTAACTTATGGCCAAAACAATTTCAGGTTTTTATTTTATCAACCCTGTAGTTTGTTGTCAGGTCAGCAACAAACAATCGTGATTTCGACCATTCAAACCTCAAAATCATGCAAAGCTCAAAACATAGAAGTTATAGACTACAAAATAAGCTTTCCATAACATCAAGAAAATCTCAATTCTGATTTAAGATGAATGAGATATGCTTAATTTACTAACATTAATATACTAATTTTAATTTCAGCTAGCATGTATTACAAGAAGAAGATCAATCACTCTTCACTTCAACCCTACAAGCTTCAATCTAATATCAAAATAAGTATTTCCTAAATTAGGGTTTAGGAATTTCTGAAATTGAAGAGGAGAAGAGATGGAGAAGATGAAGATGGAGCTTACCTTAGCTTCTCTTTGAATTTGGAGCACGAATTTGAAGTTTGCAATTGAATCTAGGGTTTTGAATTTTAATTTCCCTTTTCTCTCCCCATTTTCAGTTGCTTGAGTGTTTAATAAAGTAGAAATGAAGTAAAGAGGAGAGGAGAGGGGCTGAACTAGGTTATATGATGAGTTAGGTCAAACTCAAACCCAAAAAGCCCAACAGAAAATAGCAAAATTCAACTTACTCCAAACATATCGAAGCTTATACTAAAAAAAGTCGCAAATGCTATTTTGGACTCAATGGAAGTGGTCCCGAGTCCTAATTCGACTGTTTGCAAAAAGTAGCTTTTCAGACTTAAATTCGATTAACGACGATATATTTAAATATAAAATCGTAAAATATGCGGGTTGTTACAGATCTCCCCTCCTTAACAAAATTGCGTCCACGCAATTCCTAGAGAAGAATTTGCAACAACTACATACTTACAACCAAGAAGATAAGAAAAATAAGCTTGAGATAAAAAGATATTCTCACCATTGCAAAGCAAAGATAGAAAACCCGGATAGGATCGCTCGATAAACTCTCTGGTTTCCCAAGTACAGTCATTGGGATTAGCAGACCATTGAACTTTAATGAGCGGCACGTCCTTGTTTCGAAGGTGTCTCACCTCTGAGGCAAGTACGCGAATAGGCTGCTATACAATAGATAAATTTGGTGAGATCTCAAGCCCTTGCAAATCAGGAGAGTCAATAATAGAATCTGATTCTCGGAGACACTTCCGAAGCTGAGAGACGTGAAACACGTTGTGAACTCCGGATAGATGAGCTGGAAGTGAAACTCTATAAGCCACAGGGCCAATACGTTCAGTAATAGGAAATGGTCCTACAAAGCGAGGAGCCAATTTCCCTGTCTCATTGAAGCGCATAACCCCTTTCAAAGGAGAAACACGAATAAAGACAAGATCACCAACCGAGAACTCGAGTGGCTTCCTATGGTTATCCGCGTAGGATTTCTGGCGGCTTTGTGCCTCTTTCAATCTCTGCCGAATAAGAACAATCTTCTCAGAAGAATCATGAACAAACTCCGGGCCAAGAATAAGCTTCTCCCCGGATTCTAACCAACAAGAAGGTGATCGACATGGCCTTCCGTATAAGGGTTCGAAAGGAACCATACCGGTACTGGACTGAAAACTATTGTTGTAGGAGAACTCTACATGGGGTAGATGATCCTCCGAAATAACTCCAAAATCAAGAATACAAATACGGAGGAGATCCTCTAAGATACGATTCACCCGTTCAGTCTGTCCATCAGACTATGGATGATAAGCTGTGCTGAAATTAAGCTTTGTTCCCAAAGCATGCTGAAGACTCTTCCAGAAATGATTGGTGAATAAAGGATCACGATCACTCATGATCGAACTAGGAACACCGTGAAGTCTCACGATTTCCTTGATAAATAACTTAGCCAAAAGAGAAGCAGTCCTATTAGATTTAATAGGAACAAAATGAGCTGACTTGGTGAGGCGATCGACAATAACCCAAATGCTAGAATGGCCCGATCTCGTACGAGGTAGGCCATTAATGAAATCCATCGAAATCTGATCCCATTTCCATAATGGAATCTCTAAAGGCTGAAGGAGACCAGAAGGGCGCTGATATTCGGCTTTAATACGCTGACAAGTCATGCAATTACTCACATAACTCGCCACATCGCGCTTCATGCCTTCCCAATAATAAAGGCGATGCATATCGGCATACATCTTACTACTGCCAGGATGAATAGTATACTTAGAACGATGACAGTCATCAAGAATGTCATGCCTAAGTGCAGAATCAGAAGGCACAACACGGGAAAAATCCTTAATGAATCGATGGTAGTAACCCGCCAATCCAAGGAAACTACGAATCTCATGAACATTCTTAGGCCTTTTCTAATTCTGGATAGCTTCGATCTTTGAGGGATCGACCAAAATGCCGTCGGAAGATACAACATGGCCTAAGAACTTAACCTTATTCTCCCAAAAATGGCACTTGAAGAATTTGGCTTTAAGCTGATGGTGATGAAGAGTACTCAAGACAATTCTCAAGTGATTAGCATGCTCGGCTTCAGACTTAGAATGAACAAGAATGTCGTCAATGAACACAAGGACGAACTTATCGAGATATTCCCGGAATACTCGATTCATAAGATCAACAAAGAAAGCAGGAGCAATAGGGCAGGTGGAAACACGGTGACCTTCCTTCTTGTAATAATGGCAGAAGAGAGGCTTAGGACAAGCTCGAATCATATGATTAGGAGAACCACAATTGAAACACTTCCAAATGGAAGGTGTTCCAGCAGACTAAGAGTTAGAACCAGATTCAACGGGCTTCTTCTTCTTAGAAGGGAGAAATCCCTGCTTATGAAATGGAAACCTCTTCTTATTGGGGTTCTTGCGAACCTCGACATCATCACCACTATCACACTCCTTCTCGATGGCCTCGAGATGAAGTGCCGAATCAACTAACTCCTCAAAAGAAAGCTTAAGCTGGAGCATTAAAGACTTCTTAAGATATTTCTTAAGACCAGAGACAAACTTCATATTCTTCTTATAAGAAGTGCTAATGAATTCAAGACCATACTTAGATAAGGCCTCGAATGATGCAACATATTCAGAAACGGAGGACTTCCCTTGCTTCAACTCAAGGAAGCGACGGGCCAATAAAACTTTCTCAAATTCAGGAACGAATTTGAGTTCGAATCGTTCCTGGAACTGAGTCCAAGAAAGAATAGACTCATCAAGTTCGGCTATAAGAAGCTCGAACCAATCAAGGGCACGCTCTTGCAATAAGCTAGAAGTTACAAGAACTCGATCATGGTCAGAAAGATCCATGCGAGAAAAGATACGCTCACATGTGCGAATCCAAGCTTGGACCTCAAGAACGGACTCGGAGCCTTTGAATGGTTTTCCACCAAGATGAGAACAATCACTGCACAGGCGTGCGAAGGCAGACTTGCGTGGAGGAGATGCACGAATAGGAGCTGGAGGCCGAGTGCTCCTAAATAACTCCAAAAACTGATCGGTAGACATATAAACGCCGTCCGGATGCGAGCCACTGGATTGCCCAGCATCCGAGCGTCGTCCTCTGCCCCTTAAGGCCATTAACTGAAAGATAAGATAAGATAAAGATTATTCACAAGGTAGATATCATTAATTCAAATATGGAATACTACGGAATAAAATACATTCCTAGACATATTCCTAACTTATCTATCCAATGTCATGAGGAAAGGGCTTTGTAATATTTGAAGCATACTAGGATGTATTGTACTAAGTGTTATTGTTCTGTGTTTATTATACTTAGTTCTGAACCTCACTCTGATACCAAGCTGTAACGCCTCACTCCGAGAGCCTCATTAACAAAGAGTATTATATGGATAATACCGTCTGCTAATGCGGACAATGGAGTATAATGGAAGCGACCATGTGTAATCTTACTTTAACTATCTACTGAACACATCGAAAAGTGGAATCTATATTTTATTTTTTTCATCTCATGTGGTTCGACATATTCAATAAATACTTAAAGCAAAACTACAATGGCTAAAAGATCTATCAGAAAAAAGCATAATAGCAAAATGAACATCATCACAAACCAACATCAGATAATAAGCAAATAGTCTCAGCACAATACAACATCAAGTACAGATCCAAAGATAAAAGTGGGTACAAAGCCACTACTCACACATCCGTGAGTCAAAAGAATATACACAAAATAGTCATAATATCAGAGTATCATAAAGGATGGATAACAAGTAAAGTTATCTATAGTATAGCGGATATATCCAAAGCGAAAGCAACGAAGCAAGCTAAGTCCAAAGCGACCTAACCTGAAACAACTCGGTCTGACCCGAACATAAAATACTCGGGTCAGGCTAGCTAAACAAATCAGTTAGATAAACTGAACAATAATAATGATAAGATAATGAGGCAACATATAACATAATAATCTCCAAAAGAGAAACATATATCATGGTAATAAAGACCAAAATCTCTCACATAGAGAAGAAACAAACATCTAAGTAGAGATGTATAATAAGCCTCATATCATCGGCATAACATAAGCACAAGTGCCAGTGTAGGCACAAAACAAGTTCCACAAGGTAGTCGTGCTTATATCGTGTGGTTGAATAAAACCATCACTGAATGGCGCTACACGAGGGAATATAAATCACACAGGAAAACATTAGCGCGCTAGTACTGTACTCAATCACACATGAAATATACCCCAGTGACACACCCATCACTTTAGCTAAGGGGCAACACCTAAAGGAGACAGTCCGAAGACACTATCCAGAAGGTGATGAGCCAGAAGGAGACAGTCCGAAGACACTATCCCAAAGGCAAATAAACCCAAGGGAGATAGTCCGAAGACACTATCCCAAAGGTATCACTCAGGAAACACGCCGTAGTGGTAAAGGCTCGTAGGCCCAGTACTCGTTTACCACTAACGGTAGGAATGTGTCACGAACTCTTAGCAAGGAACCCGTAAAGTAGTAACGTGAGTCCCATACCCCAACGTTCGCACTAAACGGTTTACTAACCAATCGTAAGCTTCCACACTCAAAGCAGTAAAAAGTTCACCTCATGTCATCGATAAACTAGGCCAAAATGCCAAAACGATCAATCGAATAGGTCGGGGATTAATCGGAAAGATAAACGCGCGGATTCATGGTCCATGTTTTACCTAACCATTTAATCACCTTTCCACTTCGCTCGAAGTGCAGAAGAGTGTATATTTTACTTAGAAAATAGATGGAGAAAGCGGATTTTTAATCGTTTGAAAACCTCTTTAGAAATAGTCTTTGAAATTCTCCTATTATGGAATAATTAATTTAATATTTAAAATAATACTAAATAATAGTTTCAAAAGCCAATTTGATGGAAAATCATTTTAAAATGATTTATCAAATCCGTGCATGAAATCTAGAGACAAATCTCAAAGAAATCGGAAAAACTCAGAAAAATAATCGAAATTATACTAAGTATAAAATTGCTGAAAACAAGTCGATGTCACTAGTTCGACGGCAGATTTGAACCTGCAAACCAAGTCCAAATGGCATGAAAATTGGCAGGCATATAGAACAACATACCTGCTCCAAACTGCAAAAATAATCGGGCAATTCCGACTTGAAACGAAGAAACTGCTTCGTCTCAAATTCGGACAAAAATCACAAAACTCTGCTGTGTCAAAACAGTGCAAAGGTCCCACTTTGACGACATGGTCGAAGGGTCATATGAACCCAGATCTTGATGAAAATTTGCAGGAGCATAGTACAGTACTCCTACTTTGATATGAAATAATAATTGTATGGTTCCGACTTGAAACGAAGAAATGGCAATGTTTCAAAGTTGGTCCGACGATAATTGAAAATGATCACTATTGTAAAACAGTTTCTGGGTGCTATTTCGGCAATAGAAAAGAAGTATCTAACGCACCCAAATCTAAACCAAACTTTGCAAGATTGAAGATCTCGACCTCTTCTTTCCAACGAGACAGAAATCGATGAAATACGACATCGGACCCGCTCGCAGCGAGGTCGTGAAGTTGGACGTTTGAACTACAATTAATCAATGTTTTTCAAAACAGTTTCTGGGTGCTACTTCGGCAATAAAAACGAAGTATCAAACGCACCCAGATCTTAGTCAAATTTAACAGGGTTGAAGATCTCGACCTCATCTTTACAACGACACCGAAATCGATGAAATCCGACGTTGGACGAGCCCAGGATGGCGTCGCAAAGTCGGGGTTCTGCGCTGAAAACAACGGGAGAAAAGAGACTAAGGCCTGTAGCTATGCACTAACAGGCCAGAGACGAAAACCCACAATTTTGGCATAGTAAACTTCAAATTCTGGCAAAATGAATAAAATAAAAGTTGTAGCTTAGTTTCTAAGCTTTCCGGAATGACCAAGACCGTCAAATTCCGATCAGGGATGAAAATTCTATGACTAAAACAATTCTCAGATCTAAATTCTATATCACTGTCATTTTGCTCTCGAGATAGTAGTAAGAATGCACAGTGTTGACCAAATTAACTTTGAAATTTCATGAAACTCAAAACATGAAACTTTTAGCCTTATATCTATGATTTCCAGAACATCCAAAATTATTAGATTTGGATTAGAAACGAGTAACTTATGGCCAAAACAATTTCAGGTTTTTATTTTATCAACCCTGTAGTTTGTTGTCAGGTCAGCAACAAACAAACGTGATTTCGACCATTCAAACCTTAAAATCATGCAAAGCTCAAAACATAGAAGTTATAGACTACAAAATAAGCTTTCCATAACATCAAGAAAATCTTAATTCTGATTTATGATGAATGAGATATGCGTAATTTACTAACAGCAATATACTAATTTTAATTTCAGCTAGCATATATTACAAGAAGAAGATCAACCACTCTTCACTTCAACCCTACAAGCTTCAATCTAATATCAAAATAAGTATTTCCTAAATTAGGGTTTAGGAATTTCTGAAATTGAAGAGGAGAGAGATAGAGAAGATGAAGATGGAGCTTACCTTAGCTTCTCTTTGAATTTGGAGCACGAATTTGAAGTTTGCAATTGAATCTAGGGTTTTGAATTTTAATTTCCCTTTCCTCTCCCCATTTTTAGTTGCTTGAGTGTTTAAAAAAATAGAAATGAAGTGAAGAGGAGAGGGGCTGAACTAGGTTATATGATGAGTTGGGTCAAACTCAAACCCAAAAAGCCCAACAGAAAATAGCAAAATTCAACTTACTCCAAACATATCGAATCTTATACTCAAAAAAGTCCCAAACGCTATTTTGGACTCAATGGAGGTGATTCCGAGTCCTAATTCGACCGTTTGCAAAAAGTAGCTTTTCAGACTTAAATCCGATTAACGACGATATATTTAAATAAAAATATTTAAATATAAAATCGTAAAATATGCGGGTTGTTACATGCATGGCTAGCCATAGATGGTGCCACATGGACCCTCAAAAATTTCCAAAATCTCATTAACATCAATCCCATTTAAATCCAATTCAAACGTGCGTGCGTTTATAAATTTTATATACGCACACCATTAAATGCTAATGTTATTCAAATAAATTAAAATAAAATTTTAATAATTAATATTTCACAAATACTAATTAATTTAATTTATTTAAAGCCCCTTTTTTAGTATTTATCATGTTTAAATCTAATTTAAACACTGTAAAGATATCATATATCAATATGTGCGTTTATAACTCATATATTAATGATAGTAGACTTGAACTTCATAAATGATAGTATGTCAATCCTAAACTCATATTCAATCTTAAGTTAAGAACTTAAATTGGAAATGTCCCAAACAATAAGTAGTGGTTGATTCAACCAAAGGTTAAGTTCATCGCCTTGAATAGAATTGCAATAAAAGAAGTACAAATAAAAGCACAAATTTAAAATTAGGCTAGGGGTAATCCCAAATGTTAAGAATACCATGATAATGTTATATAATAACAATTTTGCAAATAGTTCATAAAAGAACCTAAAACTCACTGGAAGTTGAAAAACATACTCTAAAGGGTTCCACATGATAAAACCAGTATATCAACATCTAAGGGAGTTAACTGCTAAAGTAGATAATTTAAACAATATAACATACATGTTCACTAAGGGACTAACCCAATCAGTTTTTAAGAAAACCGATCCAAGGAGTTGGAATAAAATTTCATAATTGAGCTCAAGTGCGATTACGATATTGATGGAGTTAGAGGTATGCCCTAGGGGAGATTATGTAATTTGTTACCTATATCTAACTTGATAACCAATCTTATTCATAATAAATGAGTTTGATTTCTATAATATAGTTTTTTATATTGTGATATAATTAATCAAGTAATTAATTTGAAGTATATTAAACAGAAAATCCTTAAATGACATGTTATGTGATAGTAATTGCAATATGTTGCGACCATGAGAATTTTATCACATTAAAAAATAACTTATTGTTTTAATTGTTCCTAGTCTAGATGTTTCGAGAAAGGATATCAATTCATCCGTTGAAAGTAGAGTACCTAATGCTTTACAAATATTGGGTACTGTATTACTCTAGCTATTAAGGGGCACCAAGGTTTACGTAGTGATAGTTATTGAATAATTATGGAGTGACTCACTGAAGAATATTTTGTTGGTTAATATAACCAAGTTCGAATAGATAATCTCGAAGTGAAGAACTTACAAAGTTCCATTGACTTGAGAATACCGTGGAACTTCAATGTAGACATCCCACTTTGATTATAGTTAAATCATGGCATGGAGATCCATCGAGTAACTATAGTTTGGTTTGAGTTGAAGCACCGGAAGTGAAACACTATTCAATAAAGAATTCTTCTCCTCAATTATAAGGGGTTAGTATCAAGGTAACCTGTGATCAACTCAAAGTCAAAGTCTCTGGCCAGAGCAGCAAGGTTAATAGTAATTATTATTATTGAACCAAGGAAGTTGTGTTTGGACTAATTAAGTTAAATGTAAAAATCTGTCTTTCTTACTTTGAAAGACGAGTCGTTGGGGAAAATAAAAGAAAGATAAGAAGAAACTAAACAACACAGAATCTCACAATGCAACGGAATAATATATAATAATCAATATAAGATCATACAGAGTCATCACCAAAATAATATTACATCAGAGTCATACATTACAAGTTCCAAACTGGGACAGTTATTGTTATCCCGCCTTTTTGCAAAGCCGTGATACCAAGGAATTGACCGGGAATCAAAGACAGTTCATCCCGAAAAGCGGTTATACACAGGTTCGCTATGGATGCTGGTAAATTTTTCCCGAGTCCGGATCGAGCTACAATTAACATAACGTGACAATCAAATCCATAAAAGCCAACATTTCAAATTTCAAGTCGATCGGAGTTGGTATGCTCAAGTTATTGATCAATCAAATTCTGTGAGAAGCGCGTTCTGTTCGTATCCATCATTTCTCATCGATCCATTTCGTATCCATCGTACCTATTCCACTTCGTATCCATCACGTTCGCTCTGTTTCATATCCATCAACTAAGGAGAGTTCGTATCGATCATCTTGTACACAGTTCGTATCGATCATCTTGTACACAGTTCGTATCGATCATCTTGTACACAGTTCGTATCGATCATCTTGTACACAGTTCGTATCGATAATCTTATACACAGTCATATCGATCACCAACAAACGATACGAAACAACACTTAAAAGGCGTCGATACAAAATTGATCTTCAATCGATACGAAGAGTTCAAGTTTATATCGATACGATTTAGAGTGGAGGCTATCGGTACAAAGCGGTCAATATGCCATCGATACGAAATGGCTTCAGGGATCGATACGAAGGGAAGTGCAGTAAAGCGATACAAAGAGAACACGTAAAGATGGATGACTCAGTCACTCGGCATAAAAAGTGGATCGATCCTAAAAGCTAGCGCCACGTCATCGGTCATCACGTGCCTAGAAGCGATGCGAATGGAAGCGATGTGAACAGAAGCGATGCGAATTCAACAGCCTTCAACAAATTCAAACTTGCATCGATCATAACTCGAGATCTACAAGTCCAAATGCTACCAAATTTTCACAGGAGCTTGCGTCCAACCTCAGGAATGTTCATGATCGATCTCGACTCAATTGGACTAAACCTTGATCGTCGTATCGACCACGAATCGAGTCCAAACGACCGGGGATCGATCGCGTGGGCCCACCCACGTGAGAGAAGGGGTCTTTCGAGATCTGGGCGAGATATTTGCTACCTACGCCTATAAATAGCAGCCCAGGACCTACTGAAAAAGGACCTTTGGCTCTTCTACGTCCAGACTCTACCGAAATTACAATTGTACTTGAATTCTACTGTTGTAATTCTTTGTAAACAGCAAGCAAAAACCAATAAAAGTCAACCATTTCATAGTGGACGTAGGCCATACGCCGAACCACTCTAAATCTATGTATTTCTATGCGTTTTTCATGTTTATCGATTGGTGTGTTTGTTAGATCTTCCTCATTTTCCATTTATATTCTTTATTTTATCTCTTCAAACACATCCGAAGAGTGTTGTGCCCAATATTGGTACAAACAGTTATAAATGTCTATCCCAACATAACTGATACAAAGTACATAGATACATACACAGCGGATGTAACGACTAGGCATTTCGAACCGTTCAAATCGACAATCATCCACATATGTCGAACTTGAATTGCTCAAAAAAGCAGATTGTTAATTTATATTTGGCAAAACATAGCATATATAGTAAATAAATAAATCACAGAATCACAAACACAAAGTAATAACAATAAGCAGCGGAATAAATAAATAGTAGTTCATGAAGCTACTATATAAACATCAGATTCTAAAGCAAATACAACAGAAATCCCATATACAAAGTTGTCTCGTATACATAAGCAAATGACAAGTCTGAACATAAAACTGGAAATAACTGAAAGCTGAATAGATATAAGACAGATCTTCAAGCAAAGATCAAAGCTCCAAAGGTGAGTCTCAAATGCTGTGACACTCAGTCTGACCCGAGCATAAAGCAAAACACAAAACACTCGAGTCGGAATTAACATTCTTATGCAAGTTAATCAACTCAAGTGAAATGTCCAAGTGAAATGCAAATAACTTAAAGGATGTTTGGGATTCCCATCCTTTAAGGATTCGTTAAACTATCTACATACATAGTACAATACGCTACATAGATAATGTCTATAGTAAAGTAAAATATTAAAATAGCATTAAGGCGTTACCCATATCCCCCTTAACACATTTTATATAAATGTCGTAGTCTATACAGTACTGTAAACTCCAGCAAACTGGTGGGCTATCAGGGAGTACTCCATAGCTACGATACAAAACAAACTCGTAGAAGGCGCGATACGACATGTGACAAGGCACGTGAGGCAATGCCAGGGTAGGATTCTACCGTTTGCACTCTCGGACTGGTGGTAACGCATAACAGCTACTACCGCCCACCTCGAGACACACTCCCAAATCAAAGGTGCACCCAATCAAATCACAAAGTAATAGAATGGTATCGAAGAAGCATGCTCGATCGGAGGTGCGACCTCACTTGGCCCGGTATAGCTCATGTTTTAGCCACATCAAGCTGACTCACTAAAGTTAGGGCTGCATTAATACCTCATATAGAATTGTTCTGGACTCTCCACCACGTTCATAGTTGTTAAAGTGGTTTTTGGTATTGGTAGAGAGTATGACAATATCCAATCCCGGTCTCTTTAACAACCAAACGCTTATTTCACACTGTGGTCATGTTATATTTTAAACAGTCATTATCAAAATATCATATTCATTTCAAAGTCATATCACTTTAGAAATCATATCACTTTCAAAATCATATTCACTTTCGAAATCATATTCGCTTCTAAAATCAAAACCACAAAATAGTATAAACCGTCGTATCAAAATATTCGCATTTAAATCCAGTAAACCTAAATCATAACAGTTCCAACTTAAACGGTTTAAATATTGAAAATAGTTTATATATATTGAAATAATTATGAATTAAAAATAGTTTATATTTAAAATAGTTTATAAATTAAAATAGTTTATATATTCAAAATAGTTTCAAAGTAGAATTGTTTCTTCTAACTTCACAAATTAATTCAAATAAACTTTAATTCCACAATTCAATTTAAATCAATTTCAGTTTAACAATTTCAATTGAAAAGGTTAAAGGTTTAATTCAAATTCTCATTAAACCATTTTAATTTATATCGATTTCAAATCCAGGTTTGAATTACAAATTTAAAACCACCTCCAATTTCAATAGATTTTAAAGTTTAAATATTCAAACAATTTACAATAACTCAATTTGATAAATCTCATTTATATTTCAAAATTCAACTTTAATTTTATTTAAATTTGAAAATATTCACTTACTCATTTTTAATAACATTTAAAAAATCTTAAATTACAAATTTAAACCAATATAAAAATTAAATATCTAACTTCAATTATATTAAATTCTGAAAATATTCATTTAATCACTTTTATTCTAAGTCAAGTTATCAAGTTACAAATTCATATCTTTAAAAATTCCAAATTAATAAGTTTTCAAATCAATTTTATTTAAATTCAATTCTTAAATAAATTAAATTACAAATCAACCTTAATTTATCTTTCCCACTTTTATTTATTTAAGTTATTATAAAATCTATTTTCAAAATATTAATATAAATTTAAATAAATAGTTTAAACATATTATATATATTAGTTAGATTAAATTCTTATTAAATTCTATTAAATTAATTATTATTAAATTAAATCTTATTTTACTAAATATATTGTATAAAATCTTATTTTATATATTTAAAAATATTAAAATTATAAGTGAAATCTAAAAATTTATATTTTCCAAAACTTAACTTATAAATTTAAAATTTCCAAACGTATAATTTAAAAATCTAAATTTTACACATATATTAAAATAAAATCTTTATATTATATTTAAAAATTAATATTTATTAAATTCCATGTATTTCCTTTCAAAACTTTGGAAATCATTTTAAAAAAATAGACCAACGGTGTCCGTATATAATTTTATATCCTATGGTCAAGTGATATGGATATTTATCATTTCAATCCGCAATAATTTAAAATTTACGGGTATATATCATCTCAACCTGCAATCCCAAAAATTCAAAAATAAGTAAAATCGATTAGGTTTATCATTTTAACCCATAATGATTTTTCTTAATCTATAAGATCGTTCGGGTATGTATCATTTCAACTCATAGGGAATTCCTAAACTAACAGGGAACTTGCAGAGTGAGAACGATAAAATAATTGCATAAAATGACAAGGCATATCAATGGCAATATAATCATAATTAGCAATTTTAAATATAATATATATACTAACATATTATTGGTGTCAATATTGTCAATTAACATAGGTGAACAAATGCAAATAATAACATATCATATTTAACAATTTAACCACTAATCAATTCAAACTTAACAACATATTTCAATCGTCATTTCATATAAAATCAATTTACTAAACATAAGAATGTTAACCGTGAGCGATTGCTCCCCTTTCAAGGCTAGAGAACAATGGGGATGAAAGTAAATGGACACGGACACGCACCCGGATATGGACACGAACAAGCTAGAAACAGCTGCGCCAAATTCGACAGCGGCAAGGTAAAGCGAACTAACTAGAATCGATGAAAACAAATCAATAGCTTGAGATTAATTGAACAAAATATACATATATATATATATGTAATATATATACCAATATATATGCATATATATAAAATATCGATATATACCTCTTAAACTCTTCTCCACGCTCATATTTCATAGCTTTGATTGCGAGAGAGATGAAGAGATGATTCATCTATGATCCGGACTGCTCGGGTTCGGGAGGAGATAAGCAAGTGCACGGTTACCAAAAAGCAAAGTATATATACAACTTTATATATAATATTTTTAAAACAAAAGAAGGCTGCGACCAAACAGAACAGAGGTGAAGCCATTGGAGGTGCTTGGTTTGCTTGGAGGGTGGTCTGCTGTGATAAGGTGAGCGATTGTGGGCTGGTTGGCAATCTGGTGGAGGTTGCTGGAGGAGCACGACTTTGTTTTCAGGGTTCGAGTGTAGGGTTTGGCCGCTCGAAAGGTGGTGACGGAGGGCTGGATTGTCGTGGTGCATGCTGGCGAAGTGAGGAGGTTCAGGGTGGAGGAAGCTTTGGCTGGAGGCTATGGTGGCGGGTTGAGGGAGATCAAGGGTCGGAGAGGGAAGTGGAGTAGGTCTGCATGGAAAAGAAGGGGCTGTGACCTGTCGGAGCGAGGTGGGAGCAAGGTGGGGTTCAAGGTGGAGGCTAGCGGCCATGGGAGAGGGCGGAGCTGGTTGAGGTGGTGGATTGGATGCGGTTGGCAGAGGTGGAACGTGAGGAGTAGAGGTGCAAAACTGGTTTGAAGAGTGATGGCCAGGTTTATCAAAGGAAGAGGACAAGCACAACTATCAGGAAGAAATATATATTAATATTTTTTTCTCAAAATGAAAGAGAGGTAGGGAGGGGAACGAACAGAAAGGATTTACAAAGCAAATGAACAGGCTTTTATATATATAAACTTATATTATTTTATTTTCAAACGAAACCAGAGAGAAGAGTATACGAATGAGAAAAATGAACCACAAATAAATTGAAAAGGTAAGAATAACAAAAGTCAGGACAATTGAATTCATAGAATATTAGTAACTAGTGGCCATTTGTATTCCAACCGGTGGATAAATGAAAGGTCGCAGAACACTCTATAGACTCAAACTGGGTACCGATACGGCTAACCGTTTTATGGATTTCGCCGTGTACCAGACGTCAGAATGCACAAATGAATATACCGCAGAGATCAGCACGACAAGATGAACATAAAGGTACATAGATATGAGCAATACGACCATCCTATCAAAAGTCGATATTCGCTGCCAAAATGCTGCTAAACCGTCGAAAATAATATAAACGTAGCTAGAGCAGTCCAAATTTTGCGAAACGAAATACAACGTCTCACTCAGAAAATGATTTACATTTTTATTATATAAAAATATTCAGATTTCAAAAATATTTAATTTCCGTCAAATTTTAACTAATTTAAATTTAAATTGAAATTTCCAATTGAATAAACCTAAATATTTTCTAATGAAAATCCGACACTTGCTACATTTAAATATACGTATTCCAAATATCAAATTTTCATTGCAACATTTTATTGTTTAATTTCAAGAAAAATCTGGTTAATTACGTTATTTAAAATCGTTATAATTCTCGGGTCGTTACACTCTCCCCCACTCAAAACTTTTCGTCCTCGAAAAAGAACGAGATAGGAGAATAGAAGCAACAGAAAGGAAATATAGATTCGAAATACATAGTAACAGATACAACAATTAATTCAAACTATATAAATTCCATTTATTATTATTATTCAAATTAACTTACTTCCAATTAATTTATATTCCTACCAAATTCACCTTATTTACTTAAATAGCATTCTCTTTTTATTATTCAATTTATTTCACATAACATATCTTGCAACATAGATTAAGTGTATAAACATTTATTATAACCACCCAATTTTTATTTATAAATTCCCTTAACAAAATTTCATTTTGGACATCTTATTACTTACATTTTATATTGTTTTATGAATGTTTTCAAATGTAATTGAGCACTATACAAATTTACCGTTTATTTACAACATTTCTATTAAGCAAAATTTTGTTTGAACATTTTTATTACTTAAGTTTTCTCTTGTAAAACCTCTAATTACATATTCACGAAACATTTAACTTTTTTGAATATTTCGGGTAAGTTATATATGTTTTAGAATGCAAATGCGTGTTATACAAATAACTGTTATCCTAGTTCAACCATTTCAAGTTGTTTAAATTCCATTTCTCATTTTAGATACTCCAATTATTCAAAAATTTTGCTTCATTTCAATAATTGAAAACCATCACTTAACATAAAATTTAAGAGTTAAATTTTCGGTTTCACTTCAAACCATTTTGAAATAAATATATACATATATATTTTATACATCAAATCATACTCAAGAATCTAATTAAAATACATTTTCCAAAACAAAAGTGTAGAAAAGCTACTAAGTGGTCTCCCCACTTTGAGACTCGAAAACGAATGTCGACGATGATGCAGTCATCAACGAAATTATTTTCCAGCGACAAAAGAGGATGTGAGGAATGCGGAATATTGATCTTAAGGCTAGGAATAACACTAGGGGGGTGAATAGTGTTTATAAGAAATTAATAAATTTTTTTGAGTTTATGTTAATTTGAACACAACTGTATGTAGTATTCAGACAAAGATATAATCACAGAAACAAACACAGATGCAGAAATAAAGTAAATGCAATAAAGGAAAGAACACACCGGATTTTATACTGGTTTGGAGTTACCCTACATCCAGTCCCGCACAACTAAGTACGGATTTCCTTTCAAAAATAAATTCAACAATTACAACCCTCGATTTCAAGGCTACGAGGTATACCCTCCAGAATCACAATCCTCTGGGTAGAGATACTTGATTTCCCGGGCAACAAGTTCACCCAATTGATTTCCAAGGCTACAATCACACCTTTCCTCGCTTGATTGATTTCCAAGGCTACAATCACATCTTTTCTCGCTAGATAGATTACAAAGAAGCCTATAACTCTGAATAGCACTTGGATCTTGTTGAGATAGCGATAGAGAATCAAACCAGAGATAATCTAGTTAGATTCAATGTTGATTTCGGCAGAGTGATGATAGGATTTTGAATAAGAAAATGTGGAAGAAGAAGAGAAGTGAAAACTAGAAAATCTGATATAAAATTCGTTGAAACTAACCCCTATTTATAGAAGAACAACAGTCATGTCCATTCGTGAAAGGTTATGGCGAATAGACACTTCTTTTGAAATTCAAATTTTTGAATCTAACTGTCACTATGTCGACATGGGGTACTAGGGCATGTCGACATCCCAAAGGAAATTTTGATGTTTTGTTTTTCTTTGAAAATAACCTTTATCTTATATTAAAACTATTTTAAACTTTATAAATATACTTGACTATAGATAAAATACATAGATAAATATAGAGTATAATATATATATATATATATAATTTTACTATAATTTTATATTTAAATCTAAGTATAAAGATGGTTCAAAACAAACGAAGTTTTAAAACACGAGTTTATTAAAAACAAAAACAAAGAATATTTTAAGGCTAAAACAACTTTTTGAAAATCATTTGAAAAGATAATTTTTAAGGCTAAAACATTTTGAAAAGCAGTTTTGAAAATCATTCTGAAGTAGTTTTGAAAATCATTTTGAAGTAGTTTTGCAAGCTTCTTCCTGCAGAATATCTCATCATATCAGGACTCGAGAACTTGTACAAAACCAGGATGTTCGTGGGTTTGTAAGCCACTTGTCGTAGGTTTGTAAGCTACTTGTCGTGGGTTTGTAAGCCACTAAAAAGGTAGAAATGGGTTCCATCCCAAAAGAAAAATGGAGTGAAGATTTCAGTGCTATTGTGAAGTTTTAACAAAATTCTAGACTCAATACTTATCTTGAAATCTTGAATTCTTGATAATCTTGGTATACTTGATATCCTTGATACTCATGAGTCTTCAATCTTGATATCTTGAATCTCTATACTGTACAGTCTTCATTCTTGGTACCTGCATGGTTAAATCCTGCATATGCATATATATATCTAAACTATAATGTTAGTATTTATATTTTATAATCTTATTCTAAGGTTGTTGTCATCAAAACCATCAACTCATGGACTAACGATCTCCCCCTTTTGGATGATGACAACCTTTGTTTATAAAATATTACTTCTATCCTAATAACTTCGCCTAAATCTAATAACTCCCCCTTAATCTATGCCTAACTACCCTATTTTATATTTCTCCCTCTTTGTCATCAACAAAAACAAACAAACTCTAAACTATATAACTCTCCATCATTCTTGTACTGAAGTACCTGCATTAATAAACTATATAATAGAGTATATGAAGAAATAACTATACTTATAGACATGATATTCAATCAACGATTATAAATATATCAATGTATATTTATACAATCATCAAACCACACCAAGTATAAATTAAATCAATCAAAACAACCAATTTCAATCAAAGCAATCAATTCAAACAAAGTAATTAAATTAAGCAAACAAATTAAACGTTACGAGGAACTTCCACCCATCCTTCTTCTCCGAAAATAGGGTCTGCTTTGATGGCATCCCAATTTTCATTATCATTTGTGAGAGAGACATGAGGATGTGCTTTGTTATCATCCTTGTGCAGGGAAGAAATCATCCATCGAATTGCCTTGAAATGCCTTTCTTGTTCCTTGATCATCTGCATTTGACTCAATTCTAAGTGTCGTTGGTTACGAAGAATGAACGAGAGAATATTCTTGAATGAATTAAGAGTTTCTTCAAGATTTTCGGATAAGTTATGAATTGGATTAGCCATTTTTGAAATTGTGAGAAGAATGAGAGATAGAATAGATAAGAAATAATATTCAGTAATGAATTCTGGAAGAAATGGGTATATATAGGTGTAGAAATTCGTTTGAAATTAATAGACATATGGTAGTTATTCAAATTTCAAATTCAAAATGAAGTGTCATTTCTGACCAGTATATGTCGACATGGTCAAGGGTGGTATGTCGACATGAGGTAGTGAAATTTGATGATAATTTTGATTTTGTGAATAATTGTGTATATATATATTTATATAATATACTAACATTTATTCAAGAGATAAGATAAGCTAGATAACAGAAAGGAAATTCAATTTCATTGCATAATAGGATAATACAATGATTAACCATAAAGAACTACATAAACACTCAAACTTAAACTAATTCGACATGATATGAAAATATAGAACTAGTTAGAGGATGATGAAGATGAAGATAATCCAAGTTTCTTGCTGACTTTGGAGAAAAACTTGTTCATCTTGGATGATATTTTGTCCAACTTCTTACTAACGGATCTTTTAAGAACCCGTTGATTCTCAACAATAATCTTTTGGTTTTTGAGAAGGGTTTTGTTGGTAGGATTGGGGGGATATTCAATACTTTCTAGGGATGTTTCACCTTCTTCTTCTTCTTCTATTTCCATTTCATCCCTTTCTTCTTCTTCTTCCTCTTCCTGCTCTTCCATTTCTTCATGAGCCAAACGCTCTTCCTTTTCGGCAAGAGTCTCATAAGGTTGAAAAACATATGGGATTTTCATGAGAGAAATGTTTGAGATATTAAAAACTTTTCTTGAAATAAATTCTTCTCCTTTGAAATTTACTCCAAAATAGTTGAAAATCCGAGTAAGGTAAATTCCATGGTATAAAGTGTTTTCTCCCATTTCAAAATTTTTAGGACGAAGTTCATCCAAAATAACTTGCGCCCAATTGATATCATAATTTCCGAAAATAGCAAAAAGTGCTTTGCACACTTTTGAAGTAGGATTGTTAAAATTTCCCGATCTTGGGGTCAAAGTATGTTGTAAAAGAAGATTGACAATTCTTGCTTTAGGACGAAATTTTCGGTTTTTAAATTCAAAGTTTTCATCTCCTTCAAAAATATGATGAAATGTCTCACGATCATGTTCATCGATTTGAAAACTAGAAAGATCCATTCCCGTGCTTTTGCAATTGAGAATGGTACCCAAAAGATGACAATTCAAAACAATTTTAGTGCCTTTGACACTACTCCAAATTTCATTATCATTTCCTTCATAAAATTCTCGATTGAGATTTGCATAGAAAATTTTAACAAGATTTGGGTAACAAACAAAATCATTTTGAGAAGAATCAACAAGACTAAGAATTTGATTGTTTGCAAAAAGAGTATCCATTTCATAAGAAGAAAAATCTTGAAAAATAGCAAACTTTCCAGGATGGACTTTTCCATAATTAGCATAATTGATGTATGCTTTTATTGCCTCCGGATTAATGAGAAGTTGCTCTTTCAAGTTTATGGAAAGTCTCATGGTAGAGGGGTTGCTTGAAGTTTTGAAGAGAGAGTTTGAATTTGAAAATGAAAGTGAAAAGTTGTGATAAAAGATAGTGAATAAATAGATTTTTGAAAGACATGTTTTCTGGTCAAAAAATGTCTTTTCAAAGTATTGAATGAAGTGAAAAGGTGGAGGGAAATTCAACCATTTGAATTCAAATTTTGAATTTCAAATTCTGGTACCTATGTCGACATCACGGTAGGGACCATGTCGATATATGCCTATGAATTTCTATGATTTATTTTTCCTAAGTATTCTAATATATATATATATACTTATTATTTTAATGTCTATATATATATATATATCTGGAGTATTATTATAGTATATTCTAGAAAATATTATTATATTATTAAAAAATAATACAAATAAAATAAAAATAGTAAAATAAAATAAAAATAAATTTAAAAATCAATCAACACACCAATTCAAAATCAATCAATCAAGCAATCAATCATCTAATTCTAAGCATGCAATTTCAATCAATTGTATTGTAAATGTGTACCTTTTTCTGAATCCGTTTCCTTGAATTTGTTGAAGTCGTGAACTGCCGTGAAACACAAATTTGAGTTATCTGTCTGCTGATCATCATCGCTTGAGGACGAGTCTGAGTCATCTAGAGTAGCAGTAAATGCACGCTTCCATTTCTTTTCTGAATCATTGTTTATAGGAGGATTCTGCCTTTCTGGATACGGACAGTCTCTTTTGATATGGCCTGGTTCATCACAGTTGAAACATTTGACATTGTTTGGCACTGCAGTCTGATTTCCAAAATTCTTATAGTTGTTTCTCTTGAGATTATTCTTCTTTCTGTATTTCAGGAATTTCCGAAAATTCTTGGTCATAAATGCTATCTCTTCATCATTATCACTGTTTGAGTCTGATCCGTCGGTTAATGCATTAAATGCCATTGATTTATTTTCAGAAGCTTTGCTTTCTCTTCTCCCGATCATTTGGACTTCAAACGACATTAGATTTCCAATCAATTCTTCTATCTTTAAGGTACTGATGTCATTTGCCTCTTCAATTGCAAGTGTCTTTTGATCCCATTCTGGAGTGAGAGAATTTAAAATTTTTCTGACTTGATCTTCTTCCGAAAATTCCTTTCCCAAGGATATTAAAGAATGCACAATATCTTGAAATCGACTATACATATCTGAAATAGACTCATTAGTATTCATTTTAAATAACTGAAACTGATTTGTGAGCATGGAAATTTTGGTCTGTTTAACTTTGCTTGTTCCTTCGTGAGTCACTTGCAAAGTTTTTCAGATTTCATATGCAGACTTACAAACTGACACTCTATTAAATTCATTTCTATCAAGTGAACAAAACAGAATATTCATTGCTTTAGAATTATTTTGTGCAACAGTCTTTTGCTCAGTGGTCCACTGTGCAAAATTAGTTGTGGGTTCAGAATATTCAGTTTGTGTGATATTCCAAGTATCTAATCCTACAGATTGTAAATATATTTTCATCCTACATGCCTAATATGCATAGTTACTGCCATTAAAAAGTGGTGGTCTGGTAGTAGACTGACCTTCTACAAATGAACTAGTGACAGGGATACTAGTGTTAATAACAGTACCAGTGTTGGTAGCCATTTTGAAAACTTTTCAAAAATCAGATTATGAAACTTTTGAAAACCTTGCTCTGATACCAAATGTGAGGAATGCGGAATATGGATCTTAAGGCTAGGAATAACACTAGAGGGGGGTGAATAGTGTTTATAAGAAATTACTAAATCTTTTTGCGTTTATGTTAATTTGAACACAAGTGTATGTAGTATTCAGACACATATATAATCACAGAAACAAACATAGATGCAGAAATAAAGTAAATGCAATAAAGGAAAGAACACACCGGATTTTATACTGTTTCGGAGTTACCCTACATCCAGTCCCGCACAACTAAGTACGGATTTCCTTTCAAAAAGAAATTCAACAATTACAACCCTCGGTTTCAAGGCTACGAGGTACACCCTCCAGAATCACAATCCTCTGGGTAGAGATACTTGATTTCCGGGGCAACAAGTTCACCCAATTGATTTCCAAGGCTACAATCACACCTTTTCTCGCTAGATAGATTACAAAGAAGCCTAGAACGCTGAATAGCACTTGGATCTTGTTGAGATAGTGATAGAGAATAAAACCAGAGATAATCTAGTTAGATTCAATGTTGATTTCGGCAGAGTGATGATAGGATTTTGAATAAGAAAATGTGGAAGAAGAAGAGAAGTAAAAAACCAGAAAATCTGATATAAAATTCGTTGAAACTAACCCCTATTTATAGAAGAACAAAAGTCATGTCCATTCATGAAAGGTTATGGCAAATAGACACTTCTTTTGAAATTCAAATTTTTGAATCTAACTGTCACTATGTCGACATGGGGTACTAGGGCATGTCGACATCCCAAAGGAAATTTTGGTGTTTTGTTTTTCTTTGAAAATAACCTTTATCTTATATTAAAACTATTTTAAACTTTATAAATATACTTGAGTATAGATAAAATACATAGATAAATATAGAGAATAATATATATATAATTTTACTATAATTTTATATTTAAATCTAAGTATAAAGATGGTTCAAAACAAACGAAGTTTTAAAACACGAGTTTATTAAAAACAAAAACAAAGAATATTTTAAGGCTAAAACAACTTTTTAAAAATCATTTGAAAAGATAATTTTTAAGCCTAAAACATTTTGAAAAGCAGTTTTGAAAATCATTCTGAAGTAGTTTTGAAAATCATTTTGAAGTAGTTTTGCAAGCTTCTTCCTGCAGAATATCTCATCATATCGGGACTCGAGAACTTGTACAAAACCAGGATGTTCGTGGGTTTGTAAGCCACTTGTCGTAGGTTTGTAAGCTACTTGTCGTGGGTTTGTAAGCCACTAAAAAGGTAGAAATGGGTTCCATCCCAAAAGAAAAATGGAGTGAAGATTTCAGTGCTATTGTGAAGTTTTAACAAAATTCTAGACTCAATACTTATCTTGAAATCTTGAACTCTTGATAATCTTGATATTCTTGATATTCTTGATACTCATGAGTCTTCAATCTTGATATCTTGAATCTCTATAGTGTACAGACTTCATTCTTGGTACTTGCATGGTTAAATCCTGCATATACATATATATCTAAACTATAATGTTAGTATTTATATTTTATAATCTTATTCTAAGGTTGTTTTCATCAAAACCATCAACTCATGGACTAACAGAGGAGAGTACTGATTTATTTCTTTTTAAAATTCTATGGAAACAATTTCCATTCGAAAATACTTTCAAATAATATTTTCAAAACCTTGAAAAATCAAATTTTGAAAAGCACCGGAAATTAAAACCCTCAAATCCTTAATTTAAATTCATTTCATTTGGAAAATAAGATTTATAAACCATATTTATAAAATTTCAACTCCTAATAACATACAACAATAGTTAATGGTTTAGGAATGTTGACAAAACAATAAATGATAATCTATTATTATCATTTCTAACAACCAATTCATTTAACTATCTAATTTCAGAAAATTATACCCTTATATATATAATATATAATCACACATAAAATTATTTCATTTACAAATTTAGAAAACAATATTGTGTTAGTTTGCTCTATTCAAGTGTTTGGAATCCCTATCGATAGCGTTGGCCAGACAAATCGATCGAAATCAAAAATTCAAACTTAACAACTCAAACAACACAATATAAAAGATTTTTATATCTATTACAAATACGCTCCCTCATAGGATGATTTAAGAATAGATTTAGAACAAGAATAGAGATTTAATTTAGAGAGACCCTAACCAAAGAGAATTCTAACTACGAAGATAGGCTCGAAAAGAAGATAAGATAATTATATTACAAAAGAGGAAAGATGGATAGTCTTATATTAATTGCATTGACCTTAACCGGGTCAACCGAGACTCCATTTTCAAAAACAATGTGCCCAAGGAATCAGACTTCATCCCTCTAGAAATGGCATCGAGAAAATTTTGCTTTCAATTATGGACTCCTAAGAGTTTCCAGAACATAGTCCAATGGAGATTCATGCTCCTTCTCTAACTTAGAAAAGACGAGAATATCATCAACGAAAACAAGGACAAACTTGTTGAGAACATCGTGGAAAACGCGATTCATGGGATCGATGAAGAATGAAGGAGCGTTGGTTAATCCAAAGGGTATGACTAACCATTCATAGAAACCATTCTCCGTTCGGAAAGCTGTCTTGTGAAATGCTTTCCTTGGCAACACGAAGCTGGTGAAAACCAGTAGCAAGATCGATCTCCAGGAATAAGATCGATATAGAATTCAATTTCCCGCTAGGGAGGAAGAGAAATGACTTTACCAAAGACATCTGGAAATAGTTGGACAACAGGGATGGAGTCAAGATCACTAGGCTGAGAATCAAGCGAAAAGATGAAACTGCCTGCATAATCGTGAGGCAATCGATATTCAATCACAAGAGAATTACCCTGGTCGTCTACTAGAGAAATGATTCGGGCTTTGCATGAAATAACAGCATCAAAACCGAGGACATAGAAATCTCCAATGAATCGACGCCTGTTGTAAAGGAGTTTCACCCCTTTACAAATCATACTAAGGTTGGTGGGACCGCCGATGGGATTAGTCACACACAAGGATAAGGTTGCCAATTGAGGTTGCAAGATGTGCTCAAATTTATTATAGAGATCAATAGAAATAGAGCCATGGGATGCTCCGGTATTAAGAAGAACACGAACATGAAAAGACAAGAATGGATTTCAAAACAAAGGGAAAGTTCCAAAATTCAAAAGAAATCTAAATCAAATAGGATCCTAACAAAGAATTTCAAGCTCGAACGAAGATGATTCTGTAATTAATTTACTCATTCTAGGGTATTACTACCCTATCTCTAATGAGTTTTTACTCCATATGCTAAGTTTTGCCTAAACCAGAGCTCTGATACCAACTGTAACGACCAGGAATTTCGAACCATTCAAATTGACAACCATCCACACATATCAGACTTGAATTGCTCAAAACAACAGATTGTTAATTTATATTTAGAAAAACTAAGCATATACAGTAAATAAATCAATCACATAATCACAGACACAGAGTAATAACAATAAGCAGCAGAATAAATAAATAGTAGTTCATGAAGCTACTATATAAACATCAGAGTCTAAAGCAAATACAACAGAAATCCCTTATACAAAGTTGTCTCATATACATAAGCAAATGAGAAGTCTGAACATAAAACTAGAAATAACTGAAAGCTGAATAGATATAAGACAGATCTTCAAGCAAAGCTCCAAAGGTGAGTCTCAAATGGTGACACTCAGTCTGACCTGAGCATAAAGCAAAACACAAAACACTCGAGCCAGGATTAACATTCTTATGCAAGTAAATCAACTCAAGTGAAATGTCTAAGTGAAATGCAAATAACTTAAAGGATGTTTGGGATTTCCATCCTCTAAGGATCCGTTAAACTATCTACATACATAGTACAATACGCTACATGGATAATTTCTATAGTAAAGTAAAATATTAAAATAGCATTAAGGCGTTACCCATATCTCCCTTAACACATTTTTATATATTCCCGTAGTGTATACACTACCATAATTCCTCCGTAAACTGGATGGCTATCAAGGAGCACTCCATATGTATGACACAAAAAAAACTCGTAGAAGGCACGATAAGGCATGTGACAAGGCACGCGAGGCAGTGCCAGGGTAGGATTTTACCGTTTGCACTCCCGGACTGGTGGTAACGCATAGAAACTACTACCGCCCACCTCGATACACACTCCCAAATCAATGGTTCACCCAATCAAATCACAAAGTAATAGAATGGTATCGAAGAAGCATGCTCGATCGGAGGTGCGACCTCACTTGGCCCGGTATACCTCCTGTTTTAGCCACATCAAGCTCACTCGCTGGAGTTAGGGCTGCATTAATACCTCATATAGAATCGTTCGCCAAACCATCCTACTTCGTTCTGGAAGCTCTACCAATGCATAGTTGTTAAAGTGGTTTTCGGTATTGACAGAGAGTATGATAATATCAGATCCGGTCTCTTTAACAACCAAATGCTTATTTCGCACCGCGGTCATTTTATATTTCAAACAGTTCATTATCAAAATATCATATTCATTTCAAAGTCATATCACTTTAGAAATCATATCACTTTCAAAATCATATTCACTTTCGAAATCATATTCGCTTCTAAAATCATAACCACAAAATAGTTTAAACCTTCGTATCAAAATATTCATGTTTAAATCCATTAAACCTAAATCATAACAGTTCCAACTTAAACGGTTTAAATATTGAAAATAGTTTATATATATTGAAATAGTTATAAATTAAAATTAGTTTATATTTAAAATAGTTTATAGATTAAAATAGTTTATATATTAAAAATAGTTTCAAAGTAGAATTGTTTAATCCAACTTCACAAATTAATTCAAATCAACTTTAATTCCACAATTCAATTTAAATCAATTTCAGTTTAACAATTTCAATTGAAAAGGTTAAAGATTCAAATCAAATTCTCATTAAACCATTTTAATTTATATCGATTTCAAATCCAGGTTTGAATTATGAATTTAAAACCACCTCCAATTTCAATAGATTTTATAGTTTAAATATTTAAACAATTTATAATAACTCAATTTGATAAATCTCATTTATATTTCAAAATTCAACTTTAATTTTATTTAAATTTGAAAATATTCACTTAATCATTTTTAATAACATTTAAATAAATCTCAAATTACAAATTTAAACCAATATAATAATTAAATATCTAACTTCAATTATATTAAATTCTGAAAATATTCATTTAATCATTTTTAATCAAAGTCAAGTTATCAAGTTAAAAAATCATATCTTTAAAAATTCCAAATTAATAAGTTTTCGAATCAATTTTATTTAAATTCAATTCTTAAATAAATTAAATTACAAATCAACCTTAATTTATCTTTCCCACTTTTATTTATTAAAGTTATTATAAAATCTATTTTCAAAATATTAATATAAATTTAAATAAATAGTTTAAACATATTATATATATTAGTTAGATTAAATTCTTATTAAATTTTATTAAATTAATTATTATTAAATTAAATCTTATTTTACTAAATATATTGTATAAATCTTATTTTACATATTTAAAAATATTAAAATTATAAGTGAAATCTAAAAATTTATATTTTCCAAAAGTTAACTTATAAATTTAAAATTTCCAAACATATAATTTAAAAATCTAAATTTTACACATATATTAAAATAAAATCTTTATATTATATTTAAAAATCAATATTTATTAAATCCCATTTATTTCCTTTCAAAACTTTGGAAATCATTTAAAAATAAAATAGACCAACGGTGTCCGTATATAATTTTCTATCCTATGGTCAAGTGATACGGATATTTATCATTTCAATCCGCAATAATTTAAAATTTACGGGTATATATCATTTCAACCCGCAATCCCAAAAATTCAAAAATAAGTAAAATCGCTTGGGTTTATCATTTTAACCCATAACGATTTTCCTTAATCTATAAGATCGTTCGGGTATGTATCATTTCAACCCATAGGGAATTCCTAAACTAACAGGGAACTTGCAGAGTGAGAACGATAAAATAATAGCATAAAATGACATGGCATATCAATGGCAATATGATCATAATTAACAATTTTAAATATAATATATACACTAACAGATTATTGGTGTCAATATTGTCAATTAACATAGGTGAACAAATGCAAATGATGAGGTTCAGGGTGGAGGAAGCTTCGGCTGGAGGCTATGGTGGCGGGTTGAGGGAGATCAAGGGTCGGAGAGGGAAGTGGAGTAGGTCTGCATGGAAAAGAAGGGGCTGTGGCCTGTCGTAGCGAGGTGGGAGCAAGGTGGGGTTCAAGGTGGAGGCTAGAATCCATGGGAGAGGGTGGAGATGGCTGAGGTGGTGAATTGGATGCGGTTGGCAGATGCGAAACGTGGAGGAGTAGAGGCGCAAAACTGGTTCGAAGAGTGATGGCCAGGTTTATCAAAGGAAGAGGACGAGTACAACTATCAGGAAGAAATATATATTAATATATTTTTTCCCAGAATGAAAGAGAGGTAGGGAGGGGAACGAATAGAAAGGATTTACAAAGCAAATGAACAGGCTTTTATATATATAAACTTATATTATTTTATTTTCAAACGAAACCAGAGAGAAGAGTGTACGGATGAGAAAAATGAACCACAAATAAATTGTAAAGGTAAGAATAACAACAGTCAGGACAATTGAATTCAGATAATATTAATAACTAGTGGCCATTTCAACCCATAACGATTTTCCTTAATCTATAAGATCGTTCGGGTATGTATCATTTCAACCCATAGGGAATTCCTAAACTAACAGGGAACTTGCAGAGTGAGAACGATAAAATAATAGCATAAAATGACATGGCATATCAATGGCAATATGATCATAATTAACAATTTTAAATATAATATATACACTAACAGATTATTGGTGTCAATATTGTCAATTAACATAGGTGAACAAATGCAAATGATGAGGTTCAGGGTGGAGGAAGCTTCGGCTGGAGGCTATGGTGGCGGGTTGAGGGAGATCAAGGGTCGGAGAGGGAAGTGGAGTAGGTCTGCATGGAAAAGAAGGGGCTGTGGCCTGTCGTAGCGAGGTGGGAGCAAGGTGGGGTTCAAGGTGGAGGCTAGAATCCATGGGAGAGGGTGGAGATGGCTGAGGTGGTGAATTGGATGCGGTTGGCAGATGCGAAACGTGGAGGAGTAGAGGCGCAAAACTGGTTCGAAGAGTGATGGCCAGGTTTATCAAAGGAAGAGGACGAGTACAACTATCAGGAAGAAATATATATTAATATATTTTTTCCCAGAATGAAAGAGAGGTAGGGAGGGGAACGAATAGAAAGGATTTACAAAGCAAATGAACAGGCTTTTATATATATAAACTTATATTATTTTATTTTCAAACGAAACCAGAGAGAAGAGTGTACGGATGAGAAAAATGAACCACAAATAAATTGTAAAGGTAAGAATAACAACAGTCAGGACAATTGAATTCAGATAATATTAATAACTAGTGGCCATTTGTTTTCCGACCGGTGGTCAAATGAAAGGTCACAGAACACTCTATAGACTCAAATTGGATACTGATACGGCTTACCGTTTTATAGATTTCGCCGTGCACCGGACGCCGGAATGCACAAATGAATATACCATGGAGATCAGCATGACGAGACAAACAGAAAGGTACACAGATATGAGCAATACGATCATCCTATCAAAAGTCGATATTCGCTGCCAAAATGCTGCTAAACTGTCGAAAATAATATAGACGGAGCTAGAGCAGGCCAAATTTGCCGAAACGAAATACGACATCTCACTTAGAAAATGATTTACATTTTTATTATATAAAGAATTTCAGATTTCAAAAATATTTAATTTCCATCAAATTTTAACTGATTTAAATTTAAATTGAAATTTCAAATTGAATAAGCTTAAATATTTTCTAATGAAAATCTGACACTTGCTACGTTTAAATATATGTATTCCAAATATCAAATTTTCCTTGCAATATTTTATTGTTTAATTTCAAGAAAAATCTGGTTAATTACGTTATTTAAAATTGTTAAAATTCTCGGGTCGATACAGCAGAATAATATAATAGCTAGCTATCGGTGAAGCATCTACTCCAAGCTCTTCTAAAATGCATCCGAAAGAAACCTGGATCACTTGGCTACTCATACAAATTTGAGCACTCAAGAGTTTTAGGGAAAGAAGATAAAACTCCAAGTGAGACATGGGTCTGGTCTGAATGAAGCATAAGTTTTTAACTTTATAAAAAAACCTTCAAACCAAAAGTATCTCGTAAGACCATGTTGCACATAAACGCGGATGGGTTTTTGCTTACGATAACCAAAACATTTCTATATAAAATCATTTGATATTATCATAATGTCTAGGTTTAAAATAAATATTTAATATAGCTGAAATGCTTGCATCTCACATTTCAGTAGTTGGGCACAACAAAGTCCATAAAGGCACGTATTGGAAAATGGATTCACCGGGTACCACCTCCATAGTGCATCTCCAGATAAAATACACTGAGAGCCTCACATGGACTCCCTTCAAGTCAAGACCGGCCCTACACCTTGCTGGATAGCGTTGAATATGTCATCACCCTGGTTGGGATCAACAACCTAAATGGGCCCCGAGCATACATAATCTATAATATCGATCTAGACTAGATGATGACCATACCCTAATGGTAGCAAACCACATAGCCTTGAAGCATATCCCCTGATTTTAGTCATTCCCGGATGTGAGGCTTGAGGTTACGGTTACCTTTCCTTTAAGCAGACCATCTTGGAATGCTAACACTACCCTCCAGGCAACCAATGCAATGTTAGAATTCATCCATTCAAGTTGTTCCGGGATCTAACAAACGTTCAACTTTTACTATCTTCCATTTTGGAATCACCCTTAGGAAGAATAGTACATCTCCATAGCATACTTCCTAACAATCCATCGCGAGCATTATTAGTTTGGAGTGGTTTGGATAAATTATACTTATCCGAAATTGGGGTCTCCAAACAAAGCGATAATTTCCGGCTAACTCAATTCTGGTTCTTTTGGAAGTATGTAACCAGTATTCGAGTCCTCATCGGGGAACTCTGATATACACAACATACTTTCTGAGTTAAAATAGGTCAAGTTATAATAGTGGACAATCCTCTACTTAGGGTAATTACATAGAGTTTTCATATGGATAACCATATATTTAATTTAAACATGGCACATTAACTTTGGTTTCATATTTGTTTGTAAGGGTAATCGACAAAGAAATCCCTTGATTTAAAACATTTTCGAAAAAGAAAAACAGTTTTAAACAAAACCGATATTTTAGAAATAAAGCGATTTAAAACCCCTATTTATTAATTAAAAAATAAATTAATACTTTAATAAATAATAATTAAATCTTAATTAAGTCTTAATTAAAATCTTAGTTAAATTCAACTTAATTGGTAATTAATTAATAATTAAACCCTCTTTTAACTAAATAAATAATCATTAATTAATCTTAAATAAATAATTAAATAATAAATAAATCCTTACTTTATAATTAAATAATAATTAAATTTTAATCATTTGACTAATTATAATTAACTTACTTAATTAACACTTAGGTCCTAATTACCTTTGTTAATTAATGATTAAGCATTAATTACCTTAGTTAATTAATTAAAAAATCATTTATTAAATAATTAATTAATTAAATAATAAATACCTTTCTAAATACTTAGCATAAGTTAGAAAAGACTTTTATAAAATATACTTAAGTAAAACACTTATAGATTTGAAAAACCAGTTCGTTTTACGAACTACTTCCATAGCAACTATCGCTATACGACCCGTAATTTCAAAACTTGAAGTTGGATTATTCTAAATCTTTTAAACTTTAACTCTTAGAAACTTTACCACTTTGTAAATCATCAAGGTGTGTTTTCGAAACCAAACAAGTTTAACTTAAGTATACTTTTAAATTTAAAACCCAAGTTCACAGCTTTTACACAAGGGATTACATGTCGCTTATACGAGCAAAGGTGCTAACTTTCTTAGCATACATCATGTATTCAAACAATAACATTCATATTCACATCACAACCACTAACATGAGCCAAGATCTCAAATTTCTAACTAATATAAACATTAGACTTCATTTCAAGTCTAATTTCAAATCATGTCACATAAGCACATATAAATCATAACCAAACATCACTATAATTCAAGCACTTATACATTCATATAAACCAATAATTATTTTCACCCAAATACACATCATATATACAAAAAATTAAGCAATGATATATGTTTTAGAATCTTAGTAAAAGGCTAGAACTTTACTCACCAAAAGTTGACTAAATCAAGGCAACTTCCTCTAGATATTGTATATAAGCTAAGTCTTCGCTTTAATATGGAAAAATGAGATTTTTGGAGGGTTCAAGTGGACAAAAGTGTTTGGCTTAGGGGATGTGGGCTCGGCCTAAGGTGGTTAAGGGTGGGTATGTGTTTGTTTTGTGGAGGAGAGGTGTTGAAACGAGGAAGGAAAGCTTTAAACAAGAATTTAGAAGTTTTAAAGTGGGTGTACTAAACTTTTTAGGCTTTTAGAAATATTTAAAAAAGCCATTAAAGTGTATATGAAAGCTTGGAAGAGAATTTAGAAAGTAGAAATGAATTCAGAAAATGAGGAAAATGGTAGGAAATGAGTTTATATACTAGTGCAAAAGTTAAATTACTAAAATAGCCTAAGAGTACATACCCTCCACTAGATTTCTGCCACATCATTTTCTTATCCCCCTCCCTTTCATTTCAAAGCCAACATACATTTATTTACTATGGTACTTATGTTTTTAAAGACATGACATGTTATGACAATTTTTCCTCTTTACTTTTTAAATTTATTTAATTTTCATAAAATGTCATTTCACACTTTAATAAATTAAAGTATAAACATATATGTATATCCTAAAACGTATTCTAACTTGTATATAAATGTTTATATATGTTACACAAATGTGCACAACGTTTTCCGACAATTTTTCGACACCTAAAAGTCAAAAATTTGAAAAATGATTTTCGGTCACATTTTCTATTTTGTTTTGAACTAATTATTTTTGTAAACAAAATTTAAAAACTATTTCAACATCATTAGTTATTATTTAAAAGAGTTTTAATTTGAGTTATAAAATCCATTAATTAATTATAAAAATATGTTTAAATATCCATAATTAAAGTAATTAAATCCTGGGTCGTTACACTCTTCCCCCCTTAAAAGAATTTCGTCCTGAAATTAGCAGCCAAAGAGATAACTCATAATAAATCAAAAAGTCATATATTATATAGCATGAAATCCATACAAAGGACATGTTAGCACCAAAATTGGTCACTAACCTCGTAGAGAAAGATTGTGTAGAGATATAAGTGATGAAGATAAATTAAACAGAGAAGATAATGCTAATTTAAATGCAGAAAGTAAGAACACCAAATTTATAGTGGTTCAGCGTAATTGCCTACGTCCACTTTGAGATTAAACTTTATTGATCTTTCTTCTTGTTGATTACAAATACAATTCGTGAATCAAATGCTTGAATGAAGTTGTTAAGTAGAGAAGATGAGTCTCAAAAATGGCAGAGTCTCCCCGGTCTTCTCTCTCCAAAAAAAAAGGCCCCTCTTCACTGTGACACTGCCCCTCTATTTATAGGCAAATATGGGCTGGACTTCCCAAGTGGGCTTGGTGGCCGAACACTCTAGCCCGAGTACGGTGGTTGCTGCTCGCCGAATCAAGCATGTCGAACGCTATAGTGCCGAACGGTCCTTTCCATGCCGAACGGTCCGTCTGATGTGTGGGAAGTGCAGTATGGTTGCAATGAAGACCGAACGTACTTCTGTCCGAAGCTCTCGACCGAACAATGCATGCAGGCCGAACGATATTGTTACCTCGAGTAGCTGTGCGTACCGAATGTCTTCAGAATGCCGAGTACTCCCGTTTCCGAGTACTACCTCGAGTACCATGGGATGCCGAGTACTCTTGTTGCCAGGTTCTACTTGATGCCGAGTGCTCTTGTTGCCGAGCACTCCTATCGCCGAGTTCTATTGATGCCGAACGCTAGCTGACGCTGGGCATTGGTCGACGCCGAGTGCCAGTCGAAGCCGAGTAGTTTTGTATGCCGAGTACTACTGATGCCGAGTACTACGCCGAACGCCGAACACTACTTGACGCCGAGTCTTTCTGGATGCCGAGCACTACTTGACGCCGAGTCTTCTGGATGCCGAGCACTACGGATGCCGAACGCTATGGATGTCGAGTACTTCTCTGGGTACTAGTTGCCTGGTCAAATCTCCAGGAAACACTTGCCCCCCAAAGTGTATCGCGTGGCCGAACGTGATGCGCTTTGAATCTAGTGCAACTTTCCTTGGCGATGTCTCCTCGAAAATGCCTGTGACGGAGGTGTGTGACGAGCGTGGCCCGGACGCCGAACGCTGCGTTCGAAGCCGGACAATCCTCATGTGCCGAACGACACTTTGCTCTGATGCCGAACACTGTGGCATTGACCGGTTCTACCGGGTATATCCTTTTCAACTTCGTCCTTCCCCTTATATAACCAGGTCCTTCCCGTCTCTTCTCTTTTACCTTTTCACTTCTGTCACTCTTCAAAGATTTGCAATTCTCGCTAGCCGAGCAGATTTACAACTTGACCATTCCTTCTTAATCTCCTAACTGCAAACTAGGTACTGTTCCTCGTATAACTCGAATAGGTTTCAAGCGAGATGATCAAGTGCGTCATGTAGAAAGCTTTCGAGTAGGTCGTCCTTATTGTCGAACGATAATGCGAGGCGAGGAGGAAGGATTTGGGGTGTTTGCACATAAGGCTATTGTATTTAGCTTCATCTCGCCGAACCAAAGTTAAAAAAGGAAAAGGAAAACGTTGGAGGTGTTAAGGGTGTTGGATGGCACAGCTCTGGTTCGGCGTATGTTGCCATGCGCCGAATGGTGGAGGCTGCCTAACAGTAAGGCCGAACACACGCCAGAATGCCGAACAAAACCCAAGCCGAACACTCATTAAAATATCGAACAATAACCTAGCTGAACAAAACCCAAGCCGAACACTTATTAAAATGTCGAACAATAACTTAGCTGAACAAAACCCAAGCCGAACACTCTTAGATGCCGAACAGTATCAAGGCCGAACAATACGATTGCCGAGCAGAACTTAGACCGAGCCAAATAAAGTCGAACACTATACCTAGGCCGAACAGTCTGAATGCCGAACAGGACCTAACCGAACACTTGACACGCCGAATGAACATACACGCTGACCTATACTTAGGCCGAACAATACAATTGCCGAACAGAACTTAGACCGAGCCAAACAAAGCCGAACACTGTACCTAGGCCGAACAGTCTGAATGCCGAACAGGACCTAACCGAACACTTGACACGTCGAACGAACATACACGCTGACCTATACTTAGGCCGAACAATACAATTGTCGAACACCATTTAAATGCCGAATAGTATAAATGTGAAACTACACTTAGACCGGTCACTCTATAAATCATATGTTTTCTGAATCTGGAACTGTACTCACCACCAGGCGGGCTCTTTGAGACGGTCAGCGATGACGGTCTTCGAAGGCGACGATTCGAAGCTCATTCTTATATCTTTGAAATCTTTAGATTCTTATTGCTTGTACACGAATGCTTGCACTAGTTCACACACCACGTGGGGGGAAAACTCGTGTTGCTAATTCTAACGTTCAACGTTTTTTAAGTATAGTTCTCTCAAGCACATAGCCAGATTCGTTATTTATCGGGAATGTCGAGAAAGTCTAGCTCCGCCACTATATCCGACAGGCCTGGGCCGTCATCAAGGCAAGTAGCCGCTGATACTTCTAATCCGTCGACTTCTCCTGTTCATAACCTAGCACCTGATGCCCTGGAGGCGATAATCCTACTAGACAATCCGATCGATTCACAAGCTTCGAAGGTCAACGAAGCCGCTCTTCGACGGATATGCTCCATTCATGGCATCCCTTTTGCCGACGTGTTAGTTCCTTCACGACACGATCGTCCTCATCTGCCCCCGGTCGGGTATACTACCTGTAACAAGTTCATGTGTTGGATGGGCAGCGTACATCCATTCAATTTATTTCTCCGGGATGTATTGCAGTATATCGACATAGCTCCGTCGCAGCTGCACCCGAACGGCCATGCATTTCTATGTGGGACTTACTTACTTTTCATGGTCGTCTTCTCCAGACCTCCAACCGCCGGTGATATCAGATACATCTATATGATCAAGAGATGGAAAGACAGTCCTTCCTTTATGTTCCTCGAGCCGTACCACAAATGCCAGATCTTGACGGGGGCATGCAGTAAATTCGCCCTGTACAAACAGGAATGATTCTATATGCGCTGCCCTCCCGGTTTTGCGAGGAGATGGGTTGAAGGCAGTAAGTTTCTCTACTGAGTCACCATTCGCATTTAACCGGAGTCATGTTTTTCCTTACTCTCTGTTTTCATCTTTTCAGGTATCAACCCGCGTCCGGAAGGCCGAGGATATTCTGAGGCTGTCGAAGCCATTAGAGCTCTTCCTACCGAGGATCGAGACATCCGAGCTATCATTTCAAATGAATCACTGTCGGGGTTTGGCTTGCTAGCCCCTGGTCATCGGATCAGCCTTCCAGAAGGTGTCACCATTCCCAAACCTCCGTCCGGTAAAGGGAAAAAATAGGCCGGGTCGTCGTCGTGCCGCATTCCCGATATGCATGAAGACAGTGAGCGCAAAGAAGACGAAGCTCCTGAGACTCAGGGCGAGAATGTGGGTCCCGCTTGGAATCCGGCAATCGAAGTTCAAGATATTGAGACGTCATCCTCCCCTTCGAAGGGAAAGAAGAAGTTAAAATATAAAGTGCAGAAGGAGAAAGTCGGTGGCACTTCAAAAGTCACGCCTATCCCGCCTGAGAAAGAGGCTTCCTCGCAACACCTGGAAAGTTCCTTGAAGGGTCTATCGAACCTTTCTATTCCCGAAGATATACTTAATTACGGGTTTGATGATCCTGAAGCCCTCAAATTTTCTTCACCCGCTAGAGGCCATGCGGGAGTTCAACTCCCGGTCCAAGGAGACAACACTCCGATTAGTAAAGATAAACGAACTGGTCCGTCGGGGGGAACACTAGGACACACGCACATACGCATTCCATCATACACTTCAAGTTTTTTCTTATCTTACGGATTTTTCTTAACTCGTTGTTATCTCCATTCTTTGCAGGTGATATGGGGCGTTCTCACGGACTCGATTGCCTTCATGGCTCTTCCATATTTCATCACTCTGGACAAGACTCTGGTTCAGGCAGACGCAGGGGCAGAGACGATTATGAAGATAGAGACAACCGTCCCCGTGAGTCGTCTCACCACAAGAAGGCATATTCTCAATCTTCGCAGTCTCGTGATCCCCTTCCTCCAACTGTGCCGGATAAAGATAAAACTTCACAGAAGGGTTACCACTCTAATGCTCCTCGAGAACAACACTCTGGTTCATCGAGTACGAGGCAAGTTCGGGAGCAACGAAAAAGAGTGGAACTTTCAAAGCCTCCTCCTCCTACTCCTGTGGTGGACCCGACTGTTGCGGAAAAGATGGTCGATCTTAAGGCCAAGTTTCCGAAAATTTGCTTCGATGGTCTGAAGTTCCTCCCAGCCATTCATCATATTCCCGGGCATGTGAAGCAGAGTGCCATTGCCTGCAATAACGACGTCTATGTTCAACATGACGCGTTTGTGCACTTGGTGGAGAAGATCTCAGATGTATCCGTTGAGCGCCAACATGAGATTGATCGCCTGAAACTGGAGGCTGGCTGCGACAAAAACATCATCGAGCACCAAGATGTAGAGCTCGCTTCGTATAAGTCGAAGCTGGAAGCCGCTGAACAAAGCGCAAAAGATACTGCTGAGGCAGTTACTCGTTTAGAGGCGGCTCACAAAAAAGAGCTTGACGAAGCAGTCCAGCGCAGCGGTGCCCTCGCCCTAGAGAAAGACTCTGTCCAAAAAGAGAGGGATGCGCTCGTCGTGTAAGTCAGAGAGCTGAAAGAATTACTCTCCAAGGAGAAGGAGGACAAGGTAGCTGCTCAAGAAGAATCACAACGATACTGTGATGAAATCGTCGCTACTTGTCTCATGAAAGCGAAGCTCGATGACGAACTTGCCGGGGTTGAGAAAATGAAGGATAAGGCCCGCGAGGAGGGCAAAAGAAAGGCTGCGGAGGAGATTGATTCTCGCCTCGAGGCGGCCGCAGAAGCCGGCAGGGAAGAGGTCAAATGCATGTTCGATTCGTTGATTGCTGAATACGGAGCCCGCGTCCTCATGCATCGCGACTTAACGTTCTTGGGCGACGGCTATCTCGAATCCCTAGCTGAGGCCTGGGAAACTTTGATAAGGATCAGGAAGATCGAGTCGGGCTCCAAAGAGGTTGATGAGGAGGCCTTGGTGAAGGAGTTCCTTAGGGGGAATGAGCCATCGGATTTATCCGCAGCATTGGCACTTTACAGCAAAGGCTCTCCCCTTGCAAAAGAGAAAAATGATGAAGCTGGCCCGTCTGGGGCCAATATTACTGCTCTTCATACTGCTGCTCAATCCGCTGCTCAATCGGTCGGTCAGCCGACACTTGATCCATTCGAGCAGCATGTTGGTTATGACCCCGAAGACCCCGGGCTTGGTGCTCATGTGCTATCCCCTATCCTAGAGGGTGAAACCCCACGCGCCACCGATAGCCAACCGGAACCTGGTAGGAAATTCTTCTTTCTCTAGAAGTTGAAAGATCCCGTCTTTTTTCAGCAGTGGCTACTCGTTCTAACGCTTATTCTTTATGTTTTCGTGCAGGTTGTTCTGACGCCGAGCCAACTCCGAGGAGCGATGACGCCAGGGAGGAGGCAGGGAAAACAAGCGATGCTGTCCACGCGGGAGTACTCCCTGGTCCCGATGCTCAGGTGATCGGGGCGCTGGATGATGATAAGCTCGACACTTCATCTCCTGCCGAAGGGAATGATGAAATTGAAATCACCGGCGCCTCTGAGCATACCTCGCAGATGAGCATGAAGGACCGCCTTGCCGAAGAGGAGAAGAAAAAGGCCGAGGTCAAAGTTGAACCTGGAATCCTGGAACTTACCGACCCGCGGAACAGACCTTTGAAAATCATCCTCCCGGGCAGGTCCAAACCACTAGATGTTCCGTCTCCTACTCCTGACTCCGCTTCCGTAGCAAGCAAGAAGTCCAAGAAAAAGCGTGAGGGAGAGGAGTCATCGGAAAAGACAAAAGAAGACAAGAAGAAGAAATCGAAGAAATAATCGATACACTCGTTCAACGAGCTTCTTGCTTAAGTCTTGTAATTGCTTTTATCTTCCGTAGCTTGTAGTTTGTATAGACAGGTCTGAATTTTGTAGGAGTGATCATGTAACCCCATTTTGGACTGATCGAATAAAGTTTTTAGTTTCTTTTTCGTTCGAATGATTCTCTTGCTTTTCTTTGGTTTGATGACTAATTGTAGCCATAACTCAAGTTCTTATGAGTTGCCTTATCTCCCAGTCCATTTTCATGTTGTTCAAACATCTCCAGACGTGGCATACTCCTTATTCCACATTTCTCGAGTACTTGGACCTTTTTTCTAAATCTGCGCTCCGGGGATTTAGAGTAAGTTGATCCACGTTCATGGGATTTGGAGGTTCGAAATCGTTTATACTCTAGTCCGCGCTCTGGAGACTTAGAGTACTCCGATCCGCGCTCTGGGGATTCGGAGATTTGGAATCGTTTATACTCTAGTCCGCACTCCGGGGACTTAGAGTACTCCGATCCGCGCTCTAGGGATTCGGAGATTTGGAATCATTTATACTCTAGTCCGCGCTCTGGGGACTTAGAGTACTCCGATCCGCGCTCTGGGGATTTGGAGATTTGGAATCGTTTATACTCTAGTCCGCGCTCCGGGGACTTAGAGTACTCCGATCCGCGCTCTGGGGATTCGGAGGTTTGGAATCGTTTATACTCTAGTCCGCGCTCCGGGGACTTAGAGTACTCCGATCCGTGCTCTGGGGATTCGGAGATTTGGAATCGTTTATACTCTAGTCCGCGCTCCGGGGACTTAGAGTACTCCGATCCGCGCTCTGGGGATTCGGAGGTTTGGAATCGTTTATACTCTAGTTCGCGCTTCGGGGACTTAGAGTACTCCGATCCGTGCTCTGGGGATTCGGAGGTTTGAAATTGTTTATACGAGTTCGTACGTCGTACAAGATAATGTAGTTCGTCATTCAACTATGAGATACAGAAACGTTAGTGATTCATGGAAAATACGGCTTCAAGCCTTTATTAACAAAAATCAACTAAACTGCTTGATTACAACTTTAAAAAGAAACTACGTTATGACTGAACGGAAACATGCAGGAAATAACAGTGCCTAAAATAAGAAAGGAAACATGCTAAATGTAATAGTGCCGTAGATGTTCACTGTTCCATGCTCGGGGGAGTGTCGTGCCATCAACGGTCGCTAGCTTGAATGTTCCCTCTCCAAGCTTCCGTTCAATGGCGTACGGACCTTCCCAGCTGGGATTCATACGTGATGGTACCGGGAAAACTCGTTTCAGAACGAGATCACCCACATCAAAAATCCTTGGGCGGACTCTGCCGTCGTAGTAACGCTTGACACGGTGTCTATGCACTGCCGCCCTTAATTCAGCTTCTTCACGCTTTTATCGATGCAGTCCAGGGATTCCAACAAGAGATTCTGGTTTGTTTTGGGATCATAGTATGTCACTCGGTGTGATGGAACTTCAAGTTCCATGGGTATAACGGCTTCGGAGCCGTATGCCAAGGCGAATGGAGTGTGGCCGGTCGCGGACTTGTGGGTAGTTCTATATGCCCATAATGCTGTCGGGAGTTCGTCTACCCACTTGCCTCCAACCTTCTCCAGACGCTTCTTCAGTATGGACTTGATTATTTTGTTGACGGCCTCGACTTGCCCGTTAGCTTTCGGGTGTGCCACGGCGGCGAACTTCTTCTCGATGCCATACTTTAAACAGAACTCTTTGAACTCTCTGCTTTCAAATTGCGTCCCGTTGTCCGTAATGATGGTGTGTGGAAGGCCAAAGCGGCATATAATGTTTCGTACAATGAAGTTAATGACCTTCTTAGAGGTGATTGTGGCCAAAGGTTCTGCCTCAGCCCATTTTGTGAAATAGTCGACCGCAGCTATCGCATATTTCGTGCCACCTTTGGATATAGGCAAAGAGCCGATTATGTCGATTCCCCAGATCGCAAATGGCCAAGGACTAATCATTTGTGTGAGTTCCGTTGATGGAGCCCTCGGGATTTTCGCATATCTTTGACACTTGTTGCATTTTCTTGCGTAGTCCGCGGCGTCCCGGTTTACGGTGGACCAGTAATATCCATAGCGGAGGATCTTCTTTGCTAGCATTTGCCCCCCAGTATGGTCACCACATTCCCCTTCATGAACTTCTCTTAAGACCCGCTTTGTCTCATCATGAGCGATGCATCGTAATAATGGGACTGAGAATCCTTTTCGATACATTGACCCATCCTGCATTACGTATCGCGCGGCCTTTCGAAGGACCTGCCGTCTTTCGCTCCTTTTTTCTGGTAAAGCCCCGGTCGTCAGGTACAGTTTGAATGGGGTTATCCACGATTCCTTATCGATTTCCGTTTCCAAAACGCGATCGACTCTCATCTCGTCTATGCTCGGGGCATGCAAGACTTCAACGGGATACAATCCCATTTGCTGCGCATCGCCAGTACTCGCAAACTTAGCCAACAAGTCGGCTTCTTTGTTCTGTTCGCGCGGGACATGTGAAATGTCATAACGCTCAAGACTCGAGAGTAGTTCTTGGACCTGAACAAGGTACGGAGCGAGCTTTCGTCCCTTTGCTTGGTAGTCTCCCCGTACTTGGTAAACTACCAACTGTGAGTCACAAAAGATTTCGACTGATTTGATCCCGAGCTCCCTGATGAGCCTTAAGCCAGCGATCAGTGCTTCATATTCTGCTTCGTTATTTGCAGCCGGGAAATCAAGCTTCAAGGCATAACAGATTGATCGGTTTTTCGGAGTTATAAGACCTATGCCCGTGCCGGAGCAACGGTCATTTGATGCACCATCAGTGTATAATTTCCATCGAATGGGGGGAAGGATGTCGTGATCATCCGGTTTGACGGGTATAGTAAACTCAGCGATGAAATCTGCTAATGCTTGTCCTCTGATGGCTCTTCATGGTAAGTAGGCGATATCGAATTGGCTCAACTCGATGTTCCACTTTAGCAATCTTCCAGAAGTTTCCGGCCGTTGGAGTACCTGCTTCAGGGGTTGATCGGTATAAACACCGATTGAATGCGCTTGAAAGTATGGGCGCAGCTTGCGTGATGCAATCACCAAGCAATAAGCCAATTTCTCGATTTTAGGGTAATTCCTCTCTGCCCCTGTTAAACGCTTGCTAACATAATACACCGGCTTTTGGACTCGATCCTCCTCACGAACCAGAGCCGCACTTATCGCATGTGGGGATACAGCCAAGTATACATATAACATTTCGTGGTCAACTGGTTTTGACAGCGTTGGTGGACTCTCCATATGCCTCACCAGATTCTGGAATGCTTCCTCACAACTAGACGTCCATTCAAAATTTCTTTTCCCTTTCTTTATTATATCAAAGAATGGGATGCACTTGTCAGTTGCCCTGGATATAAACCGACTTAGCGCAGCTACTTTTCCATTTAAGCTCTGTACTTGCTTTATAGTCCTGGGCGCTTGCACATCTCGAACAGCTTGGATCTTTTCTGGGTTGGCTTCAATTCCCCTAGCATTGACGATGAATCCCAAAAACTTCCCCGATGCAACGCCGAAGGAACACTTCAGAGGGTTGATCTTCATCCCATAAAACCTGAGTATGTCGAACATTTCAGCCAAGTCTCGAATGTGGTCGTTTGACCGTCGTGACTTCACGAGCATGTCATCCACATAGACTTCCATCGTTCTACCCAGCTGGTCCTTGAACATTCGATTCACTAAACGCTGGTAAGTTGCTCCCGCATTCTTCAATCCGAAGGGCATCACTACATAGCAATAAAGCCCGACATTCGTAACGAAACTGGTGTGTTCTTGGTCTGGAATATGCATCGGGATTTGGTTGTACTCGGAGTATGCATCCATGAATGATAATAGCTCGTGTCCTACGGTGGAATCGACCAACTGATCGATCCTAGGCAACGAGAAACTGTCCTTAGGGCATGCTTTGTTCAAGTCGGAATAATCTACACAAGTCCTCCATTTCCCATTCGCCTTTTTTACCAGCACTGGGTTGGATAACCATTCAGGGTAGAGGGCGTCGCGGATGAACCCATTTGCTTTGAGTTTGTCCACCTCCTCTCCAAGAACGGCGGACCTCTCCGGATCCATTCCTCTCCTTTTCTGTTTAACTGGAATGTATTTCGGGTCTATGTTCAACATATGACTCGTGATGGCGGGGGAAATCCCACACATATCAGAATGCGTCCAGGCGAAAACATCAAGATTCGCTCGGAGGAAGTCGCTAAGGTCTTCAGTCATCGTGGGGCCAAGCTGTGATTCGATCTTTAGTATTCACGAAGGGTCGTCATGGCTAACTGAAATGTCAATCGTTAATTCAGCCGGTGCCGCCTTCTCTTCCCTGGGTTTCTCATCGTCGTCTCTCGGATATATATCTCCGAAGATCCGAGAACTATGCCCGAGCCAGGGCTCGGGCACTACTTGTCAATTATCCGCATTAAGGATGCGGACGGGATTGTCCGCAACCTTTCCCTTCCCCCTCCGATGGGCCTCTCGGAGCTCAGCCACATAACAGGAACGACCAGCTGCTTGGTCGCCATGAACAATACCTACTCCTTTGTCAGTCGGGAACTTCAAAGTTAAACACCACGGGGCTAATGCTGCCCTAAACTCAGCCAGGGCTGGCCGGCCCAAGAAAACGTTATATGGAGAATCCACATCAAAAACTACAAAGGGTAGAATTCGCACTCTCCGACGCTCGCCTTGTCCCAGTTCAACTGGTAACTCAACATACCCTACGGCATCGGTCGCTGCGCCGTTAAAGCCGTGTATACGAGCCTTGGACGGTTTCAAGTCCTTTGTTTCTAGTTTCATTTGGTCATAAGACTTCTTGAAGATGATGTTGACTGAACTTCCGCAATCAATCAGAATTCTTTTCACATATGCTGGTCCGATCGTCGCAGATATGACCATCGGGTCGATGGTCGGAGCCTCTACTTGATCAGCGTCTCTGTTTCTGAACACTATATCGTCTGTCATTACGCGTTGCTGCTTAGCAGGGGTCCCATCCTCCACGTTCGAACAGCACTCAAAATCCGCATGCTTAAAAGAACTTGCATATCGCTCCATTTCTTGCCAATTCTTGTCTGCGGGGTGAGGCCCACCGACGATGGTATTTATGACTAGTCTACCTACGGTTCGGGTAGGCTCCTCGGTATGACGCGGAGCTGGTGCACGACCTGGGTTGGACGTTCCCTGTCCTCCTTCCTGTGGATCCTTCACAAATTATTGCAACTTCTTTTGCCTGATCAACTTCTCGATAGCGTCGTGCAGGTGTCTGCATTCCTCCGTATTGTGCCCATAAGTCTCATGGAAGCGACAATATTTCCCGGTCCGCTTCTGTTCCTCGGTTGATTCTGTTGGACGTGGCTTTCTGTACTGAAAGGCATTGCAGGTGGATAGGTAGATGTTCTCAAGCGGCGCGTTCAGCGGAGTATATTCGCTGTAGCTTGGAATTCTCGACTTCCACTTCCCCGCTTCTCTCTTCTTCCCTTGATTTCTTCCTCCAGACTCCTTAGGCTGTTCGGGCTTGTTTTGGACATTGACTGGGACCTTTCCCGAGCTGTCTCCGGACTGCTTCACAGCAATGTTGCTCTTCATAGACTCTTGGATAGGTCCTGGTGCCTTATCTCGTCGTACCCACCTAGCCTCCTCTCTTCTTATGAATTGGTGTGCCTTTGAGTAGAAACGCTCTAGCGTAGCCGGAGGCTTTCCTGCCAACCAGTCTCCAAACTCAGAATCTGGATCCACACCTCTCATTATAGCCATCAGAATTGCATGGTCATTGGGGTTACTGACTTCAGTTGCCGCAACGTGGAATCTCTGTAAATATTCCTTCAATGATTCCCCGGGATTTTGGATTACACTTGAAAGAGACATTACGTCTTTTGGGCGTGTAGTGTGTATTCTGAACTGCTCAATAAACTTCCTTGCCAACTCTTCAAAATTTGATACGGGCCGCGGAGGAAGTCGGGTGAACCACATTGTAGCGATCCCAGAGAGAGTAATCGGAAAGCATCTACACTTGGTGGCATCATTTGCTCTAGCTGAATCCATCATCCATTCGTACCTCATGACATGTTGCCTGGGGTCAGTCTTCCCTTCATACGCGGGGATAGTAGGCATACTAAACTTCCTGGGGTACGCCGCTTGCAACACAACATCCGTGAATGGAGTATGACTTCTTGACACTCCCCAATCATCATTTGATAAGCCCTGATTTTCTTTCATCAATTGCCTAATCATGGCTGTTAGATCTGGTGTCTGTATGGGAGGCGGGAGGTTAGAGTCTGTTCTACGCACCTGTCCATGCTGATGTCTCCTCCCCTGGCGATCTGCCACTCATGCTTCTTGAGGTTCGACATCATTAGCGTTTTGATGGCCTGGGCCTCCATCCTCCGTTTGCACTTCGGTCCTGAAGTTCCCAGCTCTTGCTTGGTTACGGTCTCCAGCTGTTTGAACATCAGCTTCTGCTCGTGCAGCTTCAGTCTTACGTCGCCTGCGCCTGGGAGGTTCATCAGAGGAAGTTGAGCTGTCAGAGGAGGAATAAGGAGCGGGACTGCCCCCAGCAGTCTGTTGCTGCTGTTGAGTGAGTTGTGCCATCAGGTTGGCGTTAGCTTGCATCTGCTTTCCTAGTTGTCTCCTGCTTTCCCTATGTTCTCTCATCAAGTCATTGAACTCTACTCTAGTGACAACTGGAGTCTGTTCTTGAGCGGCAATCCCTGCACTCGGAATCGCTGGTTGATTGCTAGGTCCTGCTTGTTGCACGCTAGCAGTCTCGTGGGCATCCACATTATGAGAAGCTGACCTGGTACATGGTCCTGCCATTGTAGAGTTATCGGTATGAACTCCGAGTAGAATCAATGGATGTCCTATCAGTGAGTTGGATCTTCCTTGGGGGATTTGTTCAATCCAGTAGCTTCAAAGCAGATCCTTGAGGTCTGAGAATTCAATTCTCAGTGAAAGCACCAAAGTGTTAGCACCAAAATTGGTCACTAACCTCGTAGACAAAGATTGTGTAGAGATATAAGTGATGAAGATAAATTAAACAGAGAAGATAATGCTAATTTAAATGCAGAAAGTAATAGCACCAAATTTATAGTGGTTCAGCGTAATTGCCTACGTCCACTTTGAGATTAAACTTTATTGATCTTTCTTCTTGTTGATTACAAATACAATTCGTGAATCAAATGCTTGAATGAAGTTGTTAAGTAGAGAAGATGAGTCTCAAAAATGGCAGAGTCTCCCCGGTCTTCTCTCTCCAAAAAAAGGCCCCTCTTCACTATGACCCTGCCCCTCTATTTATAGGCAAATATGGGCTGGACTTCCCAAGTGGGCTTGGTGGCCGAACACTCTAGCCCGAGTACGGTGGTTGCTGCTCGCCGAATCAAGCATGCCGAACGCTATAGTGCCGAACGGTCCTTTCCATGCCGAATGGTCCGTCTGATGTGTGGGAAGTGCAGGATGGTTGCAATGAAGACCGAACGTACTTCTGTCCGAAGCTCTCGACCGAACAATGCGTGCAGGCCGAACGATATTGTTACCTCGAGTAGCTGTGCGTACCGAATGTCTTCAGAAAGCCGAGTACTCCCGTTGCCGAGTACTACCCCGAGTACCATGGGATGTCGAGTACTCTTATTGCCAGGTTCTACTTGATGCCGAGTGCTCTTGTTGCCGAGCACTCCTATCGCCGAGTTCTATTGATGCCGAACGCTAGCTAACGCTGGGCATTGGTCGACGCCGAGTGCCAGTCGAAGCTGAGTAGTTTTGTATGCCGAGTACTACTGATGCCGAGTACTACGCCGAACGCCAAACACTACTTGACGCCGAGTCTTTCTGGATGCCGAGCACTACTAGACGCCGAGTCTTCTGGATGCCGAGCACTACGGATGCCGAACGCTATGGATGCCGAGTACTTCTCTGGGTACTAGTTGCCTGGTCAAATCTCCAGGAAACAGGACATACACTATGCATCGATAACACAATAATGCATACACTATACATACAAACAATGACTATCCTAACATCAATTCCGAATAGGCTTCCCTCATGTGATCCACCGTCTCCCAAGTACAATCTCGGGGATCCCCACTCCGCTGAATCTTTTCTAACTTCACCACCTTATTGCGCAACCTCTTCTCATCCTGATCTATAATATGAACTGGATGTCTGATCACCGTCAAGTTCGGTTCTACCTCAAAATCCTCTAGAACTGACGGCTCCATAATCAATGATGGGTCATGAACATACTTCCTCAAATGAGACACGTGGAAAACATTATGGACCCCCGACAAACTTTCTGGTAATTCAACCTTGTAGGTAAGCAGTCCAATCCTTTTAATAATCTTAAAAGGTCCAATATACCTGGGGTTCCAGCTTCTCAACCCTTCCAAATCGAACAACTCCTCTGATTGGGGCGATCTTTACAAATACAGAGTCTTCGACTTCAAATTCCAAATCGCATCTTTATTTATTGGTGTTTGTACCAAAATTGGGCACAACACTCTTCGGATGTGTTTGAAGAGATAAAATGAAGAAATAATTTGTAAAATGAAGCAGATCTAACAAACACACCAATAAACAGGTAAGAAAATGCACAGAAACACATGAATTTAGAGTGGTTCAGCATATTGCCTACGTCCACTATGAAATTGATGACTTTATTGATGTTTTTTTATGATTACAACTGATTTCAGCGGTTGACAGCAGATTACAATAGTATAACTGAAGTTTGATAATCATTTCGGTAGAATATCGGCATAGAGAGGCCAAAAGTCCTTCTTCTGTAGGCCTTGGGGCTCTATTTATAGGCGTAGGAGGCAAATATCTCGCTTAGATCTCAGGAGACTTCTTTTGGCATGTGGGTGGGCCCACGCGATCGATCCTAGGCGATTTCGACTCAATCCGTGATCGATACGAACGAATTTCGTATCGATCAAGACTTGCTCCAATCGAGTCAAAATTTGGCAGGAACATTCTTCATGTTGTAAGTAAGCTGCTGTGAAAATTTCATAGCATTTGGACTTGTAGATCAAGAGATATGATCGATGCAAGTTGGAGTTTTTCCATCCGTGATCGATACGAACGAATTTCATATCGGTCAAGACTTGCCCCAATCGAGTTGAAATTTGGCATGAACATTCCATAGGTCATACGTAAGCTCCTGTGAAAATTTGGTGGCATTTGGACTTGTAGATCTCAAGTTATGATCGATGCAAGTTTGGATTTCTCAACAGTGATCGATCAATATCTTGAGCATACGAACTCCGATTGACTTGAAATTCGAAACGTTGGCTCTCATAGCTTCGCTTGTCATGTCATATCAATTTTAGCTCGATCCGGACTCGGACAAAATTCATCGATATCCATAGTGAGCCTGCGTATAACCGATCTGTCATTGGTTTCTAGTCAAGTTCTTGGTGTCACGGCCTTGCCAAAAGGCGGGATAACAATTGGCATAACTCTTTCGGTGATCATGGGCTTCCTTCATCCTTCTCTTTATCATCGCAGCTTTTTCAATAGCTTCTCAAATCATGTCCGGCCCATGTACTAGCCGATCTCCAGTCTCAACCCAACATGTCGGCGACTTACAAGGACGTCCATAGAGAGCTTCGTAGGGTGTCATGCCAATGCTTGCTTGATAGCTATTATTGTAGGAGAATTCCACTAAATGAATATGATCTTCCCATGATCCTCCAAAATCCAGAATACACACCCTCAAAAGATCTTCTAGAATTCGATTCACTCTCTCCGTTTGTCCATCTATTTAGGGGTGATATGCTGTGTTCAAGCTTAGCTTTGTTCCTAAAGCTACTTGCAACGCCTCCCAAAATTGACTAGTAAAGATAGGATTTCGATCACTTACTATACTTACTGGGACTCCATGCAATCTTACTATATCCCTTATATAAATTTCTGCCAAAGAAGCTGCATTTCTTGTCTGCTTTACCGAAATAAAATGAGCACTCTTTGTTAGCCGATCTACAATGACCCATACACCTTCATTTCCTTTTCTGGTTCTAGGTAAACCTTTGATAAAATCCATTGATATCATTTCCCATTTCCAATTTGGGACTTCTAAGGGTTGAAGTAAATCGGCCGTCTTCTGGTGATCACCTTTTATCTGCTGACAGATCGGACATCGGCTGACATAGATTGAAATATCTTTCTTCATCCCAGGCCACCAAAACACTCACTTCATATCCTTGTACATCTTATTAACTCCAGGGTGGATACTTAACTTAGACATTGGCATTTCTTTAAAACTTCCTGTCTAAGACCATTTATATCAGGAATGCATAATCTTCCATTCATCCTTAAAGTACCATGGTTATCAATCTCAAAACTAGAACTTTGGCCCTTCTCAATGCCTTGAATAAATTCCAATAGAAGACTATCTTCGTTTTGTTTCCTCGCAATTCTTTCAAAGAGAGTCAGAGTGACTTCCAAGAGGGCCAAAGCTGCATTCCAACTTAGAGCGTCTAGCACCATATTTGCTTTCCCTGGCGTTTAGAGAATATCCAAGTCGTAAGCCGCCAGGAATTCTAGCCATCACTGCTGCCTCAAGTTCAGGTCCTTCTGAGTGAAAAGGTACTTCAAGGACTTGTGATTAGTGAAGAGCGCGAATTTTTCACATATTTAAAGAAGGAAATTACTACAAGGATCCGTAAAGATTAGTAATAAACTAAAGAGGAATAGAAGGATTCTTACCTAGAAAGTAGTGCCTCCAAATCTTCAACGCAAATACTACGGCTAACAGTTCCAAGTCATGCGTTGCATAATTCTTCTCGTGAGGCTTTAACTATCTACTTGCATTGTAATGAACCAGATTTTCGACCCTCAAAAATTGACACTAATACGTCCACTGTATTAATGCCCTGCTTTTGCCATTCCTCCCGGTTGTGAGGCTTAAGGCTACGCTTTACCTTTCTGAATAGCAATCTATCTTGGTGTGCTAACACTGCCCTCCAGGCATCAATGCAATGCCAAAATTCATCCATACAAGCTATCCAGGATAAGGAAAAACCGAAGGCACTACTTCTACTACATCCATTTTGGAATCACCCTCAGGATTAGTAGCAGTAGCCCTTGCACTTCCATGGCTCCATCTTAGATCCCATGCTTCAAGATGTCTTCATTTCAAAACTCTTGAGTTGGATCGAAGTGGTTTTCAAATAGCATATCTGATCCCGGTCTCTTTGAAACAACTTTCGATATTTCCAGTAAACTCAACCCCGGATCTTTAGGAAATAAACAGACAAATGACAAGAGCGAGTTCACCTCCTAACCGTTTGTGGACGGATTTCCATATCATTCGTCCTAGAAGAACAAATAAGTTTATACGAATAGTATAGCACCTTCGACGGTAACTATACCATATAATTCTCATGTTTCTCCTAGATATTTCCAAAGTTACGTTTTGGTCCATATTTTATAGTTGGTTATTTAACTATCAAATAAACAAACATCCAATCATGGTTTAATTTCCATATGGGATCTACTAAGCCTTTATTAATTCTCTTTAATTAATGAAACCACTTTATAAAAATTGATCAAAAGATCTTTTCAAACACTATTTCCAGACCCCTATACCTTTATACTTGGGAAACATTCATATACTTATCTCAACGGTATAAGTATATTACCAAAACATTTTACTTTTCATGCCTTGAAACAAAATCATATACTTACCTTACTAGTATAAGTATATTTACAAACTTTTCAAAGTTTTCTTCTTCCCAAATCCCATATTAAATAACCAATCATTTCTTCCAAATAAAACATTCCGCTTATCCTTTATTAAAAATTCCCCTTTTAAAAGCTCATCTCATATTTCAATTAACTTATAACTTTCAAAATAAAGTTATAACCCACTTTTATAAACCTTTAAGTTAATTTATAAACCTCTTTCCAAACCTCTGAAATGATTTATAAACCTTTTTCCTATTTTTAAAACTCTTTATATAAACCTTTCTATACTCCTTTATAAATATCGTTTGTAAAACACTTAAAGTAACACTTCAGTAAAAAACCCTTTTATAGACAAGCTATTACTTATAAATAACTTTACAACATAATAGCATAACTTGAAAATCATTTCTAAACTCTAAACTCTAAATTGATTAAAGAATTTAAGTTAATTCAAAACACACTTTACAAATTCAAAAGGAGGCTTAGCAATCCCAATGGTACTAGTTTAAGTTACCATTCAATTTCAATTCGATTCCCAAGTTACTTAACAATTATTTACATAAGCTACCATATATGTAAATACAATTCATATCCACTCAGGGAATAACACGTCAATATAACAAGTCGGCATATACAAGTCCAAATAACATAACAACAAGATGGTGATTTATCCTGCTAAATAGATGTCCAAACAATTCAATCAATTTATAAAAGAACGTGGATTTATCCTGCTTAACACATGTCCATACAATCAAATCACTTACACTATAGCAAAATGGTGTTTTGTTCTGCTAACGGATGTCATTTAATTCTCCTAATCATATGGATTACTTAAGGGTCTGGACAAGAGATCATTTGATATGGAATCGATTTACTTTGAAAAAAACTAATTAAAACACGTTCTGTTTAGTTTAAAATCACCTTTGAAAAGTTAAAAGTATATTTAATTAGCTTAAACCCTAACTAAATCTTAATTGATCCAATTTAAATCAAGATTAAATCATAATTAAACTCTAATTAGGCTTAATGAACTTGATTAAGTACTAATTAACTTCCTAATGCAACTTGTTAAGGTTAAACCAAATTGTTTAAGAGTTAAACCATAATTAATTAAATATTAATTAAATAACCCATTAATTAAATAAATAATTAATTAACCATTAATCTTAATTAAATAATTATTAATGAATTAATTACTTCTTAACCCCATTAATCATTAATTAAAACTTTATAAATCAATTAATAGTCATTAACTTAACTTAAGGGATGATCAACCTCTAATCACCTTCTTAATTACCACTTAGGCGCTAATTACCTTTTAGTTAACTAATTAATTAATTATATTACAACTTAATTACTTTTTAATATTACTAATTAAGTTTTAAAAAACTTAGTAAACTAATTTCAAAATAAAACAAATTTGAAATAGAAATTCAAACCTTTGCCGAACTGCATTCATAGCGACTATGGCTATGGGCCCAGTTCGCCCTAACATATTCTTAGCGAACCACTTCACAAACCCTTACTTTTCATGATTTGAAACATACTTTAGAAAGTTTTTATGAATAAAAACTTTAAAACTAAAGTTACAAACATTAATTCATTTCAAAACTTTAAACTTCAAAAACAAACTTCGATTCCAACCGGATCTCATAACCATCGCAATTACACAAAGTAGTTAACTTTGTTTACCAACCTCATGCCATAACTCATGTTTTACAATCAACATATTACTAACACCAACCATCCTCATCATAGATTGCAAGTATACATCCAAATATACATGCTTACTAACTTTATAATACAACATCGATTTCCATAACCAAATCAAACTAAAATCAACCATCCAAATCATAATCAAACCACATGACTATCATTCAACTTCTACACTATATAGCCACCATATATAGTGACATAAATAAAGTTACCATTTTCATTAAAAAACGAGTAATTTACTCACCAAACTTGTAACGACCCGTATTTTTACGGATCGAAACATCGTAAAACAGTTGACATTAGGTTACATTGTTGATAAGTTGTCCATAGTCTAAGTCATAGGTCGTGGAGTTGTTAGGTCGGAGTAGACGACCTAAGAAAGTGGAGAGACCTAAGGATTTTGGGATAGGTCGTATAGGAGTTGGGTTGTATGGTGGTTTAGGTCATGGGGTAGGTTAGGTCGGTTGGAGCGACCTATAGGAAGTTGGCGACCTAAGGTAGTGGACGACCTAAGAGTTAGCAACCTACAGGAAACAGCGACTTAAGAAGATAGCGACCTAAGGTTTGAGCGACTTAAGGAAAGGCAGCAACCTATAGGAGTTAGCGACCTAAGGAATGAAGCGGCCTAAGGAAGTAGCGACCTAATAGTTAGCGAGTTAAGAGTTAGCGGCAACGACCTATTAGTTAGCGAGTTAGCGTAGTTAGGTCGTTAGACGACCTAAGGTGTTAAGTCGTATCCTAGCTAAGTTAGTTAGGTCGTAAGCTTCTGTGTTGAGTTAGGTCATAAGCGACCTAAGTTAGTTAGGTCGTGAGCTTCTGTGTGTGTTAGGTCACGTGTGTGTTAGGTCGTAGAGGCGCGCATGTGTTAGGTCGTAGGTCGCGTGGATGCACAGATCTGGGTTAGGTCGTAGGTCGCGTGGATGCGCAGATCTGTTAGGTCATAGAGGCTGGAATTGTTAGGTCGTGGGTTTTTAGGTCGTGAACGACCTAAGAGCGAACGACCTAAGGTGAAATCAGCCTATAAATAGGAGGGTTCTTCTTCATTTTTGGGATCCGGATTGTGAAGCGACGAAGTGCTACCATTTTGCGAGCTCGAGTTCTACACTTCTTCACTTCTTATCTCCACTTTGATTTAGTACTTCCTTCCATCCAAATCGAAGATCCAAGAGCTTAGATTGAAGATCTACATCCATCGAAGAGAGATTTCATTGTTTGAAGCGGATTTGTGATAGATCGAGTTAGATCCTTCGCTGTCCAGATCTAAAGTGTGTAGCTTTTGAGGTGTTTAGGTGTTTTGGTGAGTGGTGATTATCTCTCACGCGGATCCAAAGGAGTATATCGGATCGTTGGTTTGATTTGGTGTTAAATTAGTGATTTCCATGCATTTTTGTAAACTTAAGTATAGATCCATTGTTCATGATGATTTGACATCCATTTTACTACATGTTAACCTATGCAAGTTCATTCATCAAGATTATAGAGATATTACTCATGTTTTCATGCTTGTTAGACTTTAGACTCTTTATTTACAAAATTGCCATTATTGTTATAATTGTTCATTAGATCATATTTGAATGCTTGATTACTTGGATTAATGTTTGACTTGATTGATTGTTATGAATTAGTTGATTGACGATTTGATTTAGACAAGATGGTCGAAGATGATTCAAAAGCTAAGGGAAAGGCTCTTGAATTGGAAAAGCTGCTCGTGGCATATGTAGCGGATGATGAAGCTCATATGGATAGATTTGATGATGATGTTGAGATGAGGCTTTGCTATGATGAGATGAGGCGTAGCATAGTATGAGATAGTCTTGGTCTAATCCAGATGGGATCATTCCAAGCATGTTGATAACTCGGTGAAATGGTCTGAGTTTGAGGATAATGGTTTGCTCGAGAGGCGCTTGAGCTAGTATGGAAATAGTCGTCGAGGAGGATGACTAGAAGGCTGAGATCTCATCGTTATTGATGGTTCTAGCATGCTCAAAGAAAGAGTACGTTGGGCAGATTCGATAGTCCCTGAAGGCTACTGATTGGTAGTCGAGTACTCTGGGCAGATTCGATAGTCCTAGGCATGGGTTTTGACGACGTGCGGAGTTATGTCTAGAACCGGGGTTGCCATTAACCCTTGACGGACGGCTGAAAGAATGTGCCGGTCATTCAATTAACGGTGATATCGAAGCAATGATAACAGTGATAGCCAGAGTCATGGATGTTTGGTTGTATCGTCATTCGGTCTCAAGAGCGGTATTTTCTGGGTGCTTATCTGATCTTGGTTTAGGCCTTGGGGGTTTGTACTTGGAAAGCATCGCACTTGACTCGAGTGATAACTGCTTTACTTTAAATTGTATGCTTTGCTATGTTTGCTTCTGCTTAGTGTGTGTCTGGGGGCTATCATTGTAGAAAGAGGTGGAGTGGGAGGGTTGGATTCCTATTCCTTTTTCCTTTATGCACTTTTGGTATGTTGTTAGTTAATTTACCGCTCACTAAGACTGTTGTCTGACTCAAGGCTTTATGTTTTTAACTCTTATTGCCTTGGGCTGTTCATCCATTTTGGGACGGGCAGACTAGGTAGCAGGTGACAGGTGCTGTTCTTGCTTTCCACGATGCTGATGACGAATACGAGCTGGAGGCTTGCATATTGTTTTCTTACTATATGTACTGGATGTTCCGCTGCTTGTATATTCTCTGAGTGTTATGTAGTGAGGCTTGATGTATTGACTATTCAAATGTTTGTATTCAACTATTATGAGGTTTTATTGATGAGATTCTATTTTGTGAAGCTTCACTATATATATATTCTATTGTATTTTGTCCATGCGCTGTGAGTAATACGATAGATTCTGCTGTTTTAATTTACTTTGACAATCGTCCATGGCTGTCTGGCACACTTTACAGCGCACTATCTCTAGGTTCAGTGCAGGGGTCATGGGTGGTCATCACATTTGGTATCAGAGCATTGGTTAATCGATTTTACCCAACGCTCGCTGACGTAACTACGTATGAGAGACGTAATTGTATTTTGATGGATGATTACTATATATAATATAGTAGCCTAGTAGAGTTTGAGTCCTTTATGCAGTTGTTTCTCAAGATGTGCTAATCATTCCTTTTTATAGATATTAAGGATGAGTCGAAGAGGGAGACCAGCTGCTAGGGAAGGCCGTGCTGCTGAGGGGACTGCTGATTATGCAGCTATGTTCGAAGCTATGATGACTTCGATCATGAGAAGGATACCAGTTCCGGGGACAGCAGTTGATGTTGGAGTTCAGGTCCAAACTCCGAAACCAGTGGATTTTGCTAAGCTGTGTAAAGATTATACTGCTCTTGGAGGAAAGGTTTTCTTGGGGACAGAATCAACCATTGAAGTCCAGAGGTGGATAGATGCTTGTAGAAGGATCTTTGGTGATTTGGGAATTGAGGATGCAACTAAGAGGAAGTTAGCATCAAGACAGCTTTAGGGGAGAGCTTCTGATTGGTGGAACTCTATCACCATTGATACTCCGGAGGAAGAGATTACTTGGGAGCAATTCCAAACCAGATTTGAAGTTAAGTTCATTTCTACGGCTCAGAAGTCTGTTCTGTTTAAGAAGTTTGTGGAGCTCAAGCAAGGTGGAAGACCAGTTCTTGAGTATGTTTCTGAGTTTGAAGCTTTGTCCAAGTATGCCCGGTCGTATATTGAATCTTCATATCAGAAGAACGAGAAGTTTGTGATAGGCTTGGACAGTTATCTTGGGAGGCAGTTGGTGGATCATTTGGACGATCCATTTGAGAAGCTTGTGGAGAAAGCTCTCAGGCATGAGAATCTGTTTCCTAAGGAAAGGTCTGTTGTTGCTGTGACCAAGGAAGAATCTAAACCACAGCAGGGTGGAAACAAGAAGAGGAAGCAGCAGTAACAAAAGGGTAAGGATGGCCAGAAGAAGCCAAAGGGCGAAGTGACCTGCTACAATTGTCAGCAGAAGGGCCATTTCTCCAGGGATTGTAAGAATCCGAAGGTGCCGATGAAGTGTCACAACTGTGACAAGCCGGGGCATATCAGGAAGAATTGTTCGGAACCGCGGAAGGACAAGCAGATTGTGCAAGCTTATGCTTTGGGGGCTATTCCATCATCTTCGAAAGCTCCTACCGTTGAAGAGAAAGGAAAGAGTGTGGTGGTTCAAGGTACTCTTTCCATATGTGGTGTTCCAGTTAGAGTTCTATTTGATACTGGGGCGTCGCATTCTTTTTTTTGTAGTGAACTTGTAGGCCGGTTGGGTTTAGAACCGGATATCGTTGATAGGCCATTGGTTGTGACTAATCCAGTTGGGGGTTCGTCTTGTTTGTGTATGTTATGCCGTGGTCTGATTGTATCGAGTCATGATTGCTCTTTTGTTTGTGATTGTTTTGTTCTGAACTTTGCGGGGTTCGGAATTATTTTGGGTATGGACTGGCTTAGGAAGTATGCGGCAAAGGTTGATTGTGAAAGGTTGGAGGTGACAGTCGAGAATGTGGAGGGGTGAAAGATTGTGATACGATGTAAGTATGAAGAAGGCATCTTCATGAGCTTCATGTATTCGCTGGTTGTTCCACGGGATGGACTGTCATCGTTGCCAATCGCTAATGGATTTGAGGATGTCTTTGACGAGGTCAAAGGGTTACCGCCGCATAGAGAGATCGAGTTTCGTATAGATCTAGTGGAAGGAGCCAGACCTGTTGTGATGCCTCTTAGGCGGATGGCGCCTAGGGAACAGCAGGAGTTGAAGGTGCAGGTTGATGATCTTTTGCAGAAAGGATTCATTCGGCGTAGTTTGTCCGAATGGGGTGCACCAGTTGTGTTTGCAACCAAAGCGGATGGATCGTTGAGGTTGTGTGTGGATTATCGTTTGCTGAATAAGGTGACTAAGAAGAACAAGTATTCATTGCCAAGAATAGATGACTTGTTTGATCAGCTTCACGAAGCTAAGGTGTTTTCTCAGATGGATTTGGCAACGGGATTTCACCAGTTGAGGGTGGCTAAGGATAGTGTGCCGAAGACTGCTTTCAGGACACCATCCGGTTTCTTTGAGTGGCTGGTAATGCCGTTTGGATTGACTAATGCGCCAGCATATTTTGTGGATCTTATGAATAGAGTGTTCAGAGATCAGTTGAGCAAGTTCGTGCTAGTGTTCGTGGATGATATTCTGATTTATTCCAGGACTGAAGAAGAGCACAAGACGCACTTGCGTATTGTTTTGGAAATCTTGCGGAAACATCAGCTGAAGGCTAAGTTTTCGAAGTGTCACTTCTGGAAGAGTGAAGTGAGGTTCTTAGGCCATGTTATCTCTGGAAATGGAATAGCGGTTGATCCCGCCAAGGTGGCAGCAATCCAGGATTGGGTCAGACCTAAGAATGCATCTGATGTGAGAAGTTTTCTTGGATTAGCAGGATATTATCGTCGATTTATCAAAGACTTTTCCAAGGTGGCTGCACCATTAACAGGATTGCCGAAAAAGAACCAAGTATTCGGATGGGATGATAAGTGTGAGCAAGCTTTCAGAATCCTGAAAGAGCGACTGACAAGTGCTCCTGTTTTGACTATTCCAAGTGGGAATGATGAGATGGTGGTTTACACCGACGCTTGTGGTACTGGACTTGGAGCAGTACTGATGCAGAGGGATAAAGTTGTTGCGTATGCAAGTCGACAACTGAAGCCGCATGAAAGGAATTATCCGACTCATGATTTGGAGTTAGCGGCGATTATTTTTGCTCTGAAGATGTGGAGACATTATCTATTGGGAGTTCGATTCGAGTTGTTTACAGATCATAAGTCGTTGAAGTATCTTTTCTCCCAAAAGGATTTGAATCTTCGTCCGCAACGATGGCTAGAGTTTTTAGCATCATATGATTTTGGTATAGCTTATACTCCGGGAAAGGGTAACGCAGTGGCAGATGTGTTAAGTCGAAGACATACAGGATTGGGAGTCATGTTTTCAGAATGGAAGAATCTCGAGTATTTAGCTGGATTTGACTTCAGGCCCAGATGTGAATTGGAACCTGAGATGTTGGCAAACTTATCGATAAGACCGACTCTTGTGGAAAGAATTGGCGAAAGCCAAAAGCGAGACGATAAGCTTGTCAAGATTATCCATGATTTGGAATCTGGATTGGACCCAGAAAAGGATAAAGGATTCGAGGTCGATCGAGAAGGTTGGCTTCGGAAGCAAGGACGACTAGTTGTTCCCGATATAGATGAATTGAGAAGTGAAGTTCTGAAGGAAAGTCATCACTCGAAGCTGACAATTCATCCAGGTGGAAATAAGATGTATCGGGATATGAAGAGAACCTATTACTGGGAAGGTATGAAGAAGGATGTTGGAAATTTTATTTTCAAGTGTATGAACTGCCAGTTGGTAAAAGCCGAGCAGAAGAAGCCAAATGGATTGCTTCAGCCATTAGAAGTTCCTACATGGAAGTGGGAGCAAATATCGATGGATTTTATTGATGGACTACCTAGAACAAGAACAGGAAATGAAGGAATTTGGGTCATTGTAGATCGTCTGACTAAGAGTGCAAGATTCAGTCCTGTTCGATCGACTAGGACTGCATCAAAGTTGGCTGAGTTGTATGTTAAGTGGATAGTTCGATTCCATGGTATTCCGAAGAGTATAGTGAGCGATTGAGATCCATTGTTCACTAGTGGATTTTGGAAGAGCTTTCAGGAAGTTTTGGGAACCGAGTTGTGTTTGAGTACAGCTTATCACCCTCAAACAGATGGTCAGACCGAGATAGTCAACCGAGTTTTGGAAGATCTCCTCAGAGCTTGTGTTTTGGATTTCGGAGGATCATGGGAAGATCACCTTCATTTGGTGGAATTTTCGTATAATAACAGTTACCAGTCAAGCATTGGTATGGCACCGTATGAGGCATTGTATGGAAGACCGTGTAACTCTCCGACATGTTGGTTAGAGACCGGAGAAAAACTGATACTTGGGCCAGAGATGATTCGACAGACTTCGGATTGCATAGAGATCATTCGGCAACGAATGAAGGCAGCCCAAGACCGACAAAAAAGTTATGCCAATAAGCGTCGTAAGGATTTGGAATTCGACGTAGGTGATATGGTTTTTGTGAAGATTTCTCCACTGAAGAATGTTATTTGATTCGGGAAGAAAGGGAAATTGACTTTGAGATTTGTTGGACCATTCTCGATCATCGAGCGAATTGGAAAGCTCGCCTACAGATTGGAGTTACCAGAGAAGATGTCGGGTGTGCACAATGTTTTTCACGTATCGTATCTACGGAAGTATGTGCATGACTCGAATACAGTGGTTTATGCTGATAGCTGTGAAGATTTCGAAGTTGATCCAGTCGATAAGAGACCTCGTAAGCCGCTTCGTGTTGTGGAAACCGACACGAAATAGCTTAGGAGGAAGGTAGTTAAGTTGCTCAAGATACAATGGAGTGATGATGATAACGAATGTACATGGGAGGTGGAAGAGAGGATGAAGGCAGCTCATCCTGAACTCTTCAAGGTATGGCCCTAAGGTGTCGTGTCATCTAACGACATTGTAACTTGTTCTAGTTTGAGAATTCTGCATGCTAAGCTAGAATTGGATGCATGGTTTATTGATTGCTATGGATGGTAGGAATGCAGAATAGTCTTTGATTGCTCTGTTTGTTTGGGATTTCGGGGGCGAAATTCCTAAGGGGGAGAGAATGTAACGACCCGTATTTTTACGGATCGAAACATCGTAAAACAGTTGACATTAGGTTGCATTGTTGATAAGTTGTCCATAGTCTAAGTCCTAGGTCGTAGAGTTGTTAGGTCGGAGTAGACAACCTAAGAAAGTGGAGCGACCTAAGGATTTTGGGATAGGTCGTATAGGAGTTGGGTCGTATGGTGGTTTAGGTCGTGGGGTAGGTTAGGTCGGTTGGAGCGACCTATAGGAAGTTGGCGACCTAAGGTAGTGGACGACCTAAGAGTTAGCAACCTACAGGAAACAGCGACTTAAGAAGATAGCGACCTAAGGTTTGAGCGACTTAAGGAAAGCCAGCGACCTATAGGAGTTAGCGACCTAAGGAATGAAGCGGCCTAAGGAAGTAGCGACCTAATAGTTAGCGAGTTAAGAGTTAGCGGCAACGACCTATTAGTTAGCGAGTTAACGTAGTTAGGTCGTTAGACGACCTAAGGTGTTAAGTCGTATCCTAGCTAAGTTAGTTAGGTCGTAAGCTTCTGTGTTGAGTTAGGTCGTAAGCGACCTAAGTTAGTTAGGTCGTGAGCTTCTATGTGTGTTAGGTCGCGTGTGTGTTAGGTCGTAGAGGCGCGCATGTGTTAGGTCGTAGGTCGCGTGGATGCGCAGATCTGGGTTAGGTCGTAGGTCGCGTGGATGTGCAGATCTGTTAGGTCGTAGAGGCTGGAATTGTTAGGTCGTGGGTTTTTAGGTCGTGAACGACCTAAGAGCGAACGACCTAAGGTGAAATCAGCCTATAAATAGGAGGGTTCTTCTTCATTTTTGGGATCCGGATTGTGAAGCGACGAAGTGCTGCCATTTTGCGAGCTCGAGTTCTACACTTCTTCACTTTTTTTCTCCACTTTGATTTAGTACTTCCTTCCATCCAAATCGAAGATCCAAGAGCTTAGATTGAAGATCTACATCCATCGAAGAGAGATTCCATTGTTTGAAGCGGATTTGTGATAGATCGAGTTAGATCCTTCGCTGTCCAGATCTGAAGTGTGTAGCTTTTGAGGTGTTTAGGTGTTTTGGTGAGTGGTGATTATCTCTCACACGAATCCAAAGGAGTATATCGGATCGTTGGTTCGATTTGGTGTTAAATTAGTGATTTCCATGCATTTTTGTAAACTTAAGTATAGATCCATTGTTCATGATGATTTGACATCCATTTTACTACATGTTAACCTATGCAAGTTCATTCATCAAGATTATAGAGATATTACTCATGTTTTCATGCTTGTTAGACTTTAGACTCTTTATTTACAAAATTGCCATTATTGTTATAATTGTTCATTAGATCATATTTGAATGCTTGATTACTTGGATTAATGTTTGACTTGATTGATTGTTATGAATTAGTTGATTGATGATTTGATTTAGACAAGATGGTCGAAGATGATTCAAAAGCTAAGGGAAAGGCTCTTGAATTGGAAAAGCTGCTCGTGGCATATCTAGCGGATGATGAAGCTCATATGGATAGATTTGATGATGATGTGGAGATGAGGCTTTGCTATGATGAGATGAGGCGTAGCATAGTATGAGATAGTCTTGGTCTAATCCAGACGGGATCATTCCAAGCATGTTGATAACTCGGTGAAATGGTCCGAGTTTGAGGATAATGGTTTGCTCGAGAGGCGCTTGAGCTAGTATGGAAATAGTCGTCGAGGAGGATTGTGACGACCGCCCATGACCCCTGCACTTAAACCTAGAGATAGTGCGCTGCAAAGTGTGCCAGGTAGCCATGGACGATTGTCAGGGTAGATTAAAACAGCAGAATCTATCGTATTACTCACAGCGCATGGATAAAATACAATAGAACATATGTATAGGGAAGCTTTAAAGAACAAAATGACATCATATAAAACTTCATAATAGTTGAATACAAGCATCAGGATAGTCAATACAACAAGCCTCACTACATCACTCAGAGATTACAAAGCAGCGGAACATCCAGTACATATAGTAATAAAGAAACAATATGCAATACTCCAACTCGTCTTCAATATCAACACCGTGGAAAGCAAGAACAGCACCTGTCACCTGCTACCTAGTCTGCCCGTCCCAAAATGGACGAACAGCCCAAGGCGATAAGAATTAAAACATAAAGCCTTGAGTCAGACAACAGTCTTAGTGAGCAGTAAATTAACAATCAACATACCAAAAGAGCATAAAGGAAAAGGAATAGGAATACAACCCTCTCACTCCAACCTCTTTCTACAGTAATAGCCCCCAGACACACACTAAGCAGAAACGAACATAGCAGAGCATACAATTTAAAGTAAAGCAATTATCACTCGAGTCAAGGGCGATGTTTTCCAAGTACAAACCCCCAAGGCCTAAACCAAGATCAGATAAGCACCCAGAAAATACCGCTCTTGAGACCGAATGACGATACAACCAAACATCCATGACTCTGGCTATCACTGTTATCATTGCTTCGGTATCACCGTTAATTGAATGACCGGCACATTCTTTCAGCCGTTCGTCAAGGGCTAATGGTAACCCCGGTTCTAGACATAACTCCCGCACGTCGTCGCAGCCCGTGCCTAGGACTATCGAATCTGCCCAAACGTACTCTTGCTTAGAGCATGCTAGAACCTTCAACAACGATGCTATCCAAGCCTCCTAGTCATCCTCCTCGACGACTATTTCCATACTAGCTCAAGCGCCTCTCAAGCATCCATTACCCTTAACTCGAACCATATCACCGAGTTACCAACGTGCTTGGAATGATCCCGTCTGGATTAGACCAAGACTATCTCATATCATACTTCGCTTCATCACATCCTCGCAAAGTCTCATCTCAACATCATCATCATCGAATCTATGCATAAGAGCTTCATCACCTGCTACATATGCCACAAGCAGCTTTCCAAATTCAAGAGCCTTTCTCTTAGCTTTTGAATCATCTTCGGTCTAAATCAAATCATCAATCATCTAATTTATAGCAATCAATCAAGTCAAACATTAATCCAAGCAATCAAGCATTCAAATATGATCTATGTAGACAATTATCACTATAATGGCAATTTCGTAATTAAAGAGTTGAAAGTCAAATAAGCATGAAAACATGAGCAATGTCTCTATAATCTTGATGAATGAACTTGCATAGGTTAACATGTAGTAAAATAGTTGTCAAATCATCATGAACAATGGATCTATATGGATCTACACTTAGGATGAAGAAAATGTATGGAAATCACTATTTTAACACCAAATCGAGCCAACAATCCGATATACTCCTTTGGATCCATGTGAGAGATAATCACCACTCACCAAATCACCTAAACAACCCCAAAACAACACGCTTCAGATCTGGACAGCAAAGGATCAAGCTTGATCTATCACGAATCCGCTTCAAACGATGAATTCTCTCTTCGATGGATGAAGATCTTCAATCTAAGCTCTTGAATCTTCAATTTGATCTTCAACTTGGATGGATGGAATCACTAGATTAGAGTGGAGAAAAGAAGTGAAGAAGTGTAGAAGTCGAGCTCTCAAAATGGCAGCACTTCGTCGCTTCGAAATCCGGATCCAAAAAAGTGAGAAAAACCCTTCCTATTTATAGCAGAAATTTCCTTAAGTCGTAACTCGGCTATCTCCATAAGTCGTCTCCGACTTATAACCTTCCGACCTAAGCCCCACCAACCTACGACTTAACAAAACCCTACGACCTAACCAGATAACACCTCCACGACCTAACTATTAAGCCCATACGCGACCTAACACTCACGCGCATACGACCTAACTATTAAGTCGACCTACGACTTAACTAATATGCGCGTCCTAACAGAAGATACGACTTACGACTTAACAGTTATGCCCCTAAGTCGTCTACGACTTAACACGTAGGCTACGACATAACAGATCAACTCTTAAGTCGCTCGCGACTTAACAACTACTAAGTCGCTCACGACCTAACGCTTAGGCAAAAACCCAGCGACCTAACGCCTACGACTTATCAAAACACATGCTACAGCAACCCAACGACTTAACACAGGCACACTACCTCGCGACCTAACAGACTTACGACTTAACTCGTTCGACTTAACTCCTTAAGTCGTCTACGACCTAACTGCTCAAACACGCTAACTACAAGGTCGCTAAATACTGGGTTGTTAACTCGCTAACTCTTAGGTCGCTAACATCTTATAGGTCGCTCCAAAATACTAGTCTCCTTAGGTCGCGCTACCTCTTAGGTCATCTACGACCTAAACCACTACCCTTCTTCCCTAGGTCGCCAACCCCCATAAGTCGTCTACGACTTAACTGTTATACGACCTAAGCTCCAAACAACCTAAGCCTCAATATACGACTTAACTCAAACCTTAGGTCGCCTTTCCTTCTTAAGTTGGTCACGACTTATCTCTTAGGTCGTTCACGACCTAGGACTTAGAAAAATTATGCCTAAAATCTGAAATGACTTGAAAATGCTAAAATTCCAGATTTTGACGAACTTGTCGATCCGTAAAAATACGGGTCGTTACATTCTCTCCCCCTTAGGAATTTCGCCCCCGAAATTCCAAACAAACAAAGCAATCAAAGACTATTCTGCATGCCTACCATCCATAGCAATCAGCCAACCATGCATCCAATTCTAGCTTAGCATGCAGAATTCTAAAACTTAGAACAAGTTACAATGTTGTTAGATGATACGACACCTTAGGGCCATACCTTGAAGAGTTCGGGATGAGCTGCTTTCATCCTCTCTTCCACCTCCCACGTACAGTCGTTATCATCGTCACTCCATTGTATCTTGAGCAACTTAACTACCTTCCTCCTAAGCTGTTTCGTGTCGGTTTCCACAACACGAAGCGGCTTACGAGGTCTTCTATCGACTGGATCAACTTCGAAATCTTCACAGCTATCAGCAGAAACCACCGTATTCGAGTCGTGCACGTACTTCCGTAGATACGATACGTGGAAAACATTGTGCACACCCGACATCTTCTCCGGTAATTCCAACCTATAGGCGAGCTTTCCAATTCGCTCAATGATCGGGAATGGTCCAACAAATCTCGGAGTCAATTTTCCTTTCTTCCCGAATCGAATAACATTCTTCAGTGGAGAAATCTTCACAAAAACCATATCTCCTACGTCGAATTCCAAATCCTTTCGACGCTTATCGGCATAACTCTTCTGACGGTCTTGGGCTGCCTTCATTCGTTGCCGAATGATCTCTATGCAATCCGAAGTCTGTCGAATCATCTCGGGCCCAAGCATCAGCTTATCTCCGGTCTCTAACCAACATGTCGGAGAGTTACACGGTCTTCAATACAATGCCTCATACGGTGCCATACCAATGCTTGACTGGTAACTGTTGTTATACGAAAACTCCACTAAATGAAGGTGATATTCCCATGATCCTCCGAAATCCAAAACACAAGCTCTAAGAAGATCTTCCAAAACTCGGTTGACTCTCTCGGTCTGACCATCTGTTTGAGGATGATAAGCTGTACTCAAACACAACTCGGTTCCCAAAACTTCCTGGAAGCTCTTCCAAAATCCACTAGTGAACAATGGGTCTCGATCGCTCACTATACTCTTCGGAATACCATGGAATCGAACTATCTACTTAACATACAACTCAGCCAACTTTGATGCAGTCCTAGTCGATCGAACAGGAATGAATCTTGCACTCTTAGTCAGACGATCTACGATGACCCAAATCCCTTCATTTCCCGTTTTTGTTCTAGGTAATCCATCAATAAAATCCATCGATATCTGCTCCCACTTCCATGTAGGAACTTCTAATGGCTGAAGCAATCCACTTGGCTTCTTCTGTTCGGCTTTTACCAACTGGCAGTTCATACATTTGGAAATAAAATTTCCAACATCCTTCTTCATACCTTCCCAGTAGTAGGTTCTCTTCATATCCCGATACATCTTATTTCCACCTGGATGAATTGTCAACCTCGAGTGATGACTTTCCTTCAGAACTTCACTCCTCAATTCATCTATATCGGGAACAACTAGTCGTCCTTGCTTCCGAAGCCAACCCTCTCGATCGACCTCGAATCCTTTATCCTTCTCTGGATCCAATCCAGATTCCAAATCACGGATAATCTTAACAAGCTTATCGTCTTGCTTTTGACTCTCGCCAATTCTCTCCACAAGAGTCGGTCTTATCCATAAGTTTGCCAACATCTCAGGTTCCAATTCACATCTAGGCCTGAAGTCAAATCCAGCTAAATACTCGAGACTCTTCCATTCTGAAAACATGGCTCCCAATCCTGCATGTCTTCGACTTAACGCATCTGCCACTGCATTACCCTTTCCCGGAGTATAAGCTATACCAAAATCATATGATGCCAAAAACTCTAGCCAACGTTGCTGCCGAAGATTCAAATCCTTTTGGGAGAAAAGATACTTCAACGACTTATGATCTGTAAACAACTCGAATCGAACTCCCAATAGATAATGTCTCCACATCTTCAGAGCAAAAACAATCGCCGCTAACTCCAAATCATGAGTCGGGTAATTCCTTTCATGCGGCTTCATTTGTCGACTTGCATACGCAACAACTTTATCCCTCTGCATCAGTACTGCTCCAAGTCCAGTACCACATGCGTCGGTGTAAACCACCATCTCATCATTCCCACTTGGAATAGTCAAAACAGGAGCACTCGTCAATCGCTCTTTCAGGATTCTGAAAGCTTGCTAACACTTATCATCCCATCTGAACACTAGGTTCTTCTTCGTCAATCCTGTTAACGGTGCAGCCACCTTGGAGAAGTCTTTGATAAACCGTCGATAATATCCTGCTAATCCAAGAAAACTTCTCACATCGGATGCATTCTTAGGTCTAACCCAATCCTGGATTGCTGCCACCTTAGCGGGATCAACCGCTATTCCATTTCCAGAAATAACATGGCCTAAGAACCTCACTTCGCTCTTCTAGAAGTGACACTTCGAAAACTTAGCCTTCAGCTGATGTTTCCACAAGATTTCCAAAACAATACGCAAGTGTGTCTTGTGCTCTTCTTCAGTTCTGGAGTAAATCAGAATATCATCCACGAACACAAGCACGAACTTGTTCAACTGATCTCTGAACACTCTATTCATAAGATCCACAAAATATGCTGGCGCGTTAGTCAATCCAAACGGCATTACCAGCCACTCAAAGAATCCAGATGGTGTTCGAAAAGCAGTCTTCGGCACACTATCCCTAGCCACTCTCAACTAGTGAAATCCCGTTGCCAAATCCATCTGAGAAAACACCTTAGCCTCGTGAAGCTGATCAAACAAGTCATCTATTCTCAGCAATGGATACTTGTTCTTCTTAGTCACCTTATTCAGCTCACGATAATCCATACACAATCTCAATGACCCATCTGCCTTGGTTGCAAACACAACTGGTGCACCCCACTCGGACACACTACGCCGAATGAATCCTTTCTGCAAAAGATCATCAACTTGCACCCTTAACTCTTGCTGTTCCCTAGGCGCCATCCGCCTAAGAGGCATCACAACAGGTCTGGCTCCTTCAACTAGATCTATACGAAACTCGATCTCTCTATGCGGCGGCAACCCTTTGACTTCGTCAAAGACATCCTCGAATCCATTAGCGATTGGCACCGATGACAGTCCATCCCGTGGAACAACCAGCGAATACATGAAGCTCATGAAGATGCCTTCTTCATGCTTACATCGTATCACAACCTTTCGCCCCTCCACATTCTCGACTGTCACTTCCAACCTCTCGCAATCAACCTTTGCCGCATACTTTCTAAGCCAGTCCATTCCCAAAATAATTCCGAACCCCGCAAAGTTCAGAACAAAGCAATCACAAACAAAAGAGCAATCATGACTCGATACAACTAGACCACGGCATAACATACACAAACAAGACGAACCCCCAACTGGATTAGTCACAACCAATGGCCTATCAACAATATCCGGTTCCAAACCCAACCGGTCTACAAGTTCACTGCAAACAAACGAATGCGACGCCCCAGTATCAAACAGAACTCTAACTGGAACACCACATAGGAAAAGAGTACCTTGAACCACCACACTCTTTCCTTTCTCTTCAGCAGTAGGAGCTTTCGAAGACGACGGAACAACTCCCAAAGCATAAGCTTGCACAATCTGCTTGTCCCTCCTCGGTTCTGGACAATTCTTCCTGAAATGCCCCGGCTTGTCACAGTTGTGACACTTCATCGGTGCCTTCGGATTCCTACAATCCTTCGAGAAATGGCCCTTCTGCTGACAATTGTAGCAAGTCACTTCACCTTTCGGCTTCTTCTGGCCATCCTTACCCTTCTGCTGTTGCTGCTTCCTCTTCTTGTTTCCACCCTGCTGGGGTTTAGACTCTTCCCTGGTCACAGCAACAACAGATCCTTCCTTAGGAAACAGACTCTCATGCCTGAGAGCTTTCTCCACAAGCTTCTCAAACGAATCGTCCAAATGATCCACCAACTGTCTCCCAAGATAACTGTCCAAGCCTGTCACAAACTTCTCATTCTTCTGATAAGCAGATTCAATATATGATCGGGCATACTTGGACAGAGCTTCGAGCTCAGAAACATACTCAAGAACAGATCTTCCACCTTGCTTGAGCTCCACAAACTTCTTGAACATAACAGACTTCTGAGCTGTAGAAATGAACTTAGCTTCAAATCTAGCTTGGAATTGCTCCCAAGTAATATCTTCCTCCGCAGTATTGATGGTAATAGAGTTCCACCAATCAGAAGCTCTCCCTTGAAGCTGCCTTGATGCCAACTTCCTCTTAGTTGCATCATCAATTCCCAAATCACCAAAGATCCTTCTACAAGCATCTATCCATCTCTGGACTTCGATAGTTGATTCTGTTCCCAAGAAAACCTTTCCTCCAAGAGCAGTATAGTCCTTACACAACTTAGCGAAATCCACCGGCTTTGGAGTTTGGACTTGAACTCCAACATCAACTGCTGCCCCCGGAACTGGTATCCTTCTCATGATCGAAGTCATCATAGCTTCGAACATAGCTGCATAATCAGCAGTCCCCTCAGTAGCACGGCCTTCCCTAGCAGCTGGTCTCCCTCTTCGACTCATTCTCAGTATCTATAAAAAGAGAATGATCAGAACATCTTGGAGAACAACTGCACAAAGGACTCAAGCTCTACTAATCTACTATATTATATGTAGTAGTCATCCATCAAAATTACAATTACGTCTCTCATACGTAGTTATGTCAGCGAGCGTTGGGTAAAATCGATTAACCAATGCTCTGATACCAAATGTGACGACCGCCCATGACCCCTGCACTTAAACCTAGAGATAGTGCGCTGCAAAGTGTGCCAGGTAGCTATGGACGATTGTCAGGGTAGATTAAAACAGCAGAATCTATCGTATTACTCACAGCGCATGGATAAAATACAATAGAACATATGTATAGGGAAGCTTTAAAGAACAAAATGACATCATATAAAACTTCATAATAGTTGAATACAAGCATCAGGATAGTCAATACAACAAGCCTCACTACATCACTCAGAGATTACAAAGCAGCGGAACATCCAGTACATATAGTAATAAAGAAACAATATGCAATACTCCAGCTCGTCTTCAATGTCAACACCGTGGAAAGCAAGAACAACACCTGTCACCTGCTACCTAGTCTGCCCGTCCCAAAATGGACGAACAGCCCAAGGCGATAAGAATTAAAACATAAAGCCTTGAGTCAGACAACAGTCTTAGTGAGCAGTAAATTAACAATCAACATACCAAAAGAGCATAAAGGAAAAGGAATAGGAATACAACCCTCTCACTCCAACCTCTTTCTACAGTAATAGCCCCCAGACACACACTAAGTAGAAACGAACATAGCAGAGCATACAATTTAAAGTAAAGCAATTATCACTCGAGTCAAGGGCGATGTTTTCCAAGTACAAACCCCCAAGGCCTAAACCAAGATCAGATAAGCACCCAGAAAATACCGCTCTTGAGACCGAATGACGATACAACCAAACATCCATGACTCTGGCTATCACTGTTATCATTGCTTCGGTATCACCGTTAATTGAATGACCGGCACATTCTTTCAGCCGTTCGTCAAGGGCTAATGGTAACCCCGGTTCTAGACATAACTCCCGCACGTCGTCGCAGCCCGTGCCTAGGACTATCGAATCTACCCAAACGTACTCTTGCTTAGAGCATGCTAGAACCTTCAACAACGATGCTATCCAAGCCTCCTAGTCATCCTCCTCGACGACTATTTCCATACTAGCTCAAGCGCCTCTCAAGCATCCATTACCCTTAACTCGAACCATATCACCGAGTTACCAACGTGCTTGGAATGATCCCGTCTGGATTAGACCAAGACTATCTCATATCATACTTCGCTTCATCACATCCTCGCAAAGTCTCATCTCAACATCATCATCATCGAATCTATGCATAAGAGCTTCATCACCTGCTACATATGCCACAAGCAGCTTTCCCAATTCAAGAGCCTTTCTCTTAGCTTTTGAATCATCTTCGGTCTAAATCAAATCATCAATCATATAATTTATAGCAATCAATCAAGTCAAACATTAATCCAAGCAATCAAGCATTCAAATATGATCTATGTAGACAATTATCACTTAATGGCAATTTCGTAATTAAAGAGTCGAAAGTCAAATAAGCATGAAAACATGAGCAATGTCTCTATAATCTTGATGAATGAACTTGCATAGGTTAACATGTAGTAAAATAGTTGTCAAATCATCATGAACAATGGATCTATATGGATCTACACTTAGGATGAAGAAAATGTATGGAAATCACTATTTTAACACCAAATCGAGCCAACAATCCGATATACTCCTTTGGATCCGTGTGAGAGATAATCACCACTCACCAAATCACCTAAACAACCCCAAAACAACACGCTTCAGATCTGGACAGCAAAGAATCAAGCTTGATCTATCACGAATCCGCTTCAAACGATGAATTCTCTCTTCGATGGATGAAGATCTTCAATCTAAGCTCTTGAATCTTCAATTTGATCTTCAACTTGGATGGATGGAATCACTAGATTAGAGTGGAGAAAAGAAGTGAAGAAGTGTAGAAGTCGAGCTCTCAAAATGGCAGCACTTCGTCGCTTCGAAATCCGGATCCCAAAAAGTGAGAAAAACCCTTCCTATTTATAGCAGAAATTTCCTTAAGTCGTAACTCGGCTATCTCCATAAGTCGTCTCCGACTTATAACCTTCCGACCTAAGCCCCACCGACCTACGACTTAACAAAACCCTACGACCTAACCAGATAACACCTCCACGACCTAACTATTAAGCCCATACGCGACCTAACACTCACGCGCATACGACCTAACTATTAAGTCGACCTACGACTTAACTAATATGCGCGTCCTAACAGAAGATACGACTTACGACTTAACAGTTATGCCCCTAAGTCGTCTACGACTTAACACGTAGGCTACGACATAACAGATCAACTCTTAAGTCGCTCGCGACTTAACAACTACTAAGTCGCTCACGACCTAACGCTTAGGCAAAAACCCAGCGACCTAACGCCTACGACTTATCAAAACACATGCTACAGCAACCCAACGACTTAACACAGGCACACTACCTCGCGACCTAACAGACTTACGACTTAACTCGTTCGACTTAACTCCTTAAGTCGTCTACGACCTAACTGCTCAAACACGCTAACTACAAGGTCGCTAAATACTGGGTTGTTAACTCGCTAACTCTTAGGTCGCTAACATCTTATAGGTCGCTCCAAAATACTAGTCTCCTTAGGTCGCGCTACCTCTTAGGTCATCTACGACCTAAACCACTACCCTTCTTCCCTAGGTCGCCAACCCCCATAAGTCGTCTACGACTTAACTGTTATACGACCTAAGCTCCAAACAACCTAAGCCTCAATATACGACTTAACTCAAACCTTAGGTCGCCTTTCCTTCTTAAGTTGGTCACGACTTATCTCTTAGGTCGTTCACGACCTAGGACTTAGAAAAATTATGCCTAAAATCTGAAATGACTTGAAAATGCTAAAATTCCAGATTTTGACGAACTTGTCGATCCGTAAAAATACGGGTCGTTACAAGGATGACTAGAAGGCTGAGATCTCATCGTTATTGAAGGTTCTAGCATGCTCAAAGCTAGAGTACGTTGGGAAGATTCGATAGTCCCTAAAGGCTACTGATTGGTAGTCGAGTACTCTGGGCAGATTCGATAGTCCTAGGCACGGGTTTTGACGATGTGCGGAGTTATGTCTAGAACCGGGGTTGCCATTAACCCTTGACGGGCGGCTGAAAGAATGTGCCGGTCATTCAATTAACGTTGATATCGAAGCAATGATAACAGTGATAGCCAGAGTCATGGATGTTTGGTTGTATCGTCATTCGGTCTCAAGAGCGGTATTTTCTGGGTGCTTATCTGATCTTGGTTTAGGCCTTGGGGGTTTGTACTTGGAAAGCATCGCCCTTGACTCGAGTGATAACTGCTTTACGTTAAATTGTATGCTTTGCTATGTTTGCTTCTGCTTAGTGTGTGTCTGGGGGCTATCATTGTAGAAAGAGGTGGAGTGGGAGGGTTGGATTCCTATTCCTTTTTCCTTTATGATCTTTTGGTATGTTGTTAGTTAATTTACCGCTCACTAAGACTGTTGTCTGACTCAAGGCTTTATGTTTTTAACTCTTATTGCCTTGGGCTGTTCGTCCATTTTGGGACGGGCAGACTAGGTAGCAGGTGACAGGTGTTGTTCTTGCTTTCCACGATGCTGATGACGAAGACGAGTTGGAGGCTTGCATATTGTTTTCTTACTATATGTACTGGATGTTCCGCTGCTTGTATATTCTCTGAGTGTTATGTAGTGAGGCTTGATGTATTGACTATTCAGATGTTTGTATTCAACTATTATGAGGTTTTATTGATGAGATTCTATTCTGTGAAGCTTCACTATATATACATTCTATTGTATTTTGTCCATGCGCTGTGAGTAATACGATAGATTCTGCTGTTTTAATTTACCTTGACAATCGTCCATGGCTGTCTGGCACACTTTACAGCGCACTATCTCTAGGTTCAGTGCAGGGGTCATGGGCGGTCGTCACAAAACTTCCGCAAAAGCTACCTGAACTTAAGCTAAACTTGCCAACGACTCCCTAGCTTTGAAGGATGAAAGCTTTAAGTGCTAGCAACCCTCAAAATGGGCTTGGCTTAGGTGTACGTAGGCTCGGCCAGAGGTTTTGGGGTGGATGTGTGGTAGTAGCTTGAAGGTAGAGGAGCGTCGGGTTATCATTGATTTGTCGAAAATGAACCCAAAATTAGGTCATTTTCCCACTGGTTTTTAGGCCACCAACTCAAGAAATTTGGAAAAGTAGCCAAAAGGAAAGTTATAGGAATGTTTTTCCTTTATCATTTCAAAAAAGAATCACTCATTTTTTATTTGTATTAAAGAAGTTATGATCAAAAGAAGAAGGGTAATTTTCGAACTCGAAATTTTAGGTAAAAAAATTACTTTGTAAAGAATTGGTCTTTTGACAAAGCTATGTTAGAAATTTTAAAAAGTGGTCAACTAGAATGTTGTAGCCATTAAAATTTAACACATTTTCCAAAAATGAAAGACTTCATTTGAGCTGGAAATGAGGAAGAAAAGGTTGGTGGAAAGAGGAGGAAAAATGGAGAAACATATGGGCTATTTATAAGCAAGAATTCACGCCTCATCATTTTGTTAAGTCACATCACTCTCTTATATATATATAATTATTATGTTTAATCACATCACCCTTTTATATATATATATAATTATGTTTAGTCACATCACTTTCTTATATATATAATTATTATGTTTAATCACATCACTCTTATATATATATAATTATGTTTAGTCACATCACTTTCTTATATATATATATATAATTATGTTTAGTCACATCACTTTCTTTATATATATATAATTATGTTTAGTCACATCACTTTATATATATATTAATTAAAATTAAGACATGACAAGAGACAATGATGTTTAATGATTACAATCTAAGATGTGACAAGAGAGGAATATATATTTATATATATAAGATTATTATTTTTAAATTTATGAATCGTCACATCACTTGCTAAAAAAAAGTAACATAAGATAATCTATTCTTAAGTGTATTATTATTTAGCTAATTAACTCTTATATATATGTATATATGGTGCACAAAGACGAACAACGTTCCCGACAGCTTTCCAGTGTCGAAAGGTCGAGATTTCGGAAAACGTTCTTCGGTCACATTTTCTGTTTTTCTACAAACTGTTTAATTTGGAAAACAAATTTGAAAATGATTTTATCATCATTATTAATTAATTAAAATGAGTTTATTTTCATTATAAAACCTACATATAGAATTTTTAAAATTAAATAAATATTCACTAATCAAAGCGGTGAAATTCCGAGTCGTTACATTCTTCCCCCCTTAAAAGAATTTCATCCCCGAAATTACACCTCGGCCTATCCCAAAAAACACTTAACACTAAACATCAGCTTGTATGATGTACATAGATCATTATTATGTAAAATCTGATTCGATCTCAACTCGAATACATAACTTTCCTTCTGAACTAGTATCGCTCACCTGATTCTCTAGTGCGGAAACCTATCAAGCTCCTTGATTTGGAACCTCTATTCTCCTTACATAGTTGTAACTATGATACAAAATCTTAGTCCCACACCAAGAACCCTCATCAAATTCTCGTTGTCAAAGGTCGAGTAGTAGCTCCTTATTTGGAATGGTGCAACACCTCAAAGTCATGTACTCGAATCTTGGATCGCTCTATATGGAAAGAGAAATGATCTACGTCCAACTTACGCACTTACTTAATTGGTTCTCCCTAATACCAATTCTATTTCCACCAAATTATTTATGAAAACATTTCATAAACTATTCTTAGGTTCAACTTGTATGCTACTTCACTACATCCTAAGATCCTATATCCTTATCTGATTCCATTATTCCATTTTGCTTTTATCTTCCTAAGAAAATTCAAGATCCAAATACTTGGCTTTTATTTTCAATTTTTTTTGAAATGGAACTCTATCATGCAAATATATAGACATAGCCCGAGTAACTCCAAAATGATACTAAGGAACTGGGTATCACCAAACAGTATCATATACTCCCTTACTAAGAAGGGTAATACTCAAGAGAAGTGTTTACAATCTGAACACATCTCTTTCCCAATTTTAAGTTATTTTCGAGCTACTCGAACTAGTTAACTTAAAAATATTCCTTTTATTTCCAAATTCTCATTTTGGAACAATACTGTACATTTTCCAACAACATATATCACCAACTCACTTTGGATTTGTTCGGGTTGAACTTGTTTCGATCGTACAATGATAAAGAGAAAATTAACTAAGTACCCCACAACGTTCACATAGGCAAACATATGATCGTCACTTAGAAGATTATTTTGATCATCACAAAACAATCAAGACTTGTTACCCATACCAATCCAAAGATAAAACTTCTTACTTACTCTTTTATTCCCAAAAATGTATACTTAAACCAAATAGTTTTCAAATATTATTATTATTATTTTCCCAAAACCATGAAAATCATTTTTCAAAAGCACCGGAATTTAGGTTCTCAAGTTTTCAATCTAAATTTCTTCCAACTTAAATGATACATTTTTATAAACTCATTTTATAAATCACTTCTATTAAACCATTTTTTAATATTTATCCCAAAATATTCTAACTTTGAAATCAAATTCTACCTCAACATTAACATCGAACACTTTTTATTCAAACTGTGAAACTTAATTCACAAGGTGTTTGTTTCCATATTTTTCCCAATCCTTATCTACCCAACTCATTTCTTAAAAAGGGAACATACTAACAATAGTCAATGCTCAACTAGACGAGCATGATTAAACAAACACTTAATGATAATAATAATAACATATTATTATCTCCTAACACCTTAACCAACTATATTACACTATTTGTGAAAACCATTCTTTTATATATAAAATATACCCTGGGTAAAATTATTTCATTTACCCAATTCCAAAACAATACCGTATCGATTTGCCTAGTTTAAGTGTTTAGAAACCCCTATTGGTACAGTTGTACACCCTATATCGACCAGAGTTCATAAACTAATAAACCGATAAATCAACACAATATAAAACATTTGATAATCACTAACAAATACGCGCTCATATATATATACACTCAAACTCATTCTAGGGTGTCACTTACCCTATCTATAATGAGTTAACTCCACCAAAGCCAAGGTTCTCGCTTAACCTTCAGCTCTGATATCAAATGTAACAAACCGGATTTTTGACCCTAAAAAATCGACACTAATACGTCCACTGTATTATATGCCGAACATTCAAGTACCGAAAATACCAATTTGTTAGGTTGAAAAAAGAAGGTAGGAGATAGAAGAAAACTAAACAACACAGAATCTCACAACGCAACGAATAATATAAAATAAAACAATGATCTTTACAAAAAAGAAACATCTTTATTTATATATACAACATCAGAGTACACTAGACTTATCCTAAATTTGGACAGTTATAGAAACCTGTCCTTACATTGACAAACATACATACATTATAATACAGCGGAAGAAAAATATACGTGAATACGTCTTGACCATCCAGCTTCTCTTCAACTCCAAAGTATCCAGCTAACCTGGGAAAAACATGCTCGGTCTGACCCGAGCATTACATGGAATAATGCATGGGTTATTCTGGTAAACCAGCGTGAGTAAAAATTGATAACAAGCAACAACCAAACTGATTTCTATATTTGAAAACTTTTCACAAAGGGTATCTCGTAAGACCACACCGCACATAAAAACAGATGGGTTTTAACCTTACGATAACCAAAACATTTTATATCAAAATCAAGTGATATTATCATAGTGTCCTGGTTTAAAGTAAATAGATAAAATAGCTGAAATGCTTGCATCTCATAGTCCAAAATACTAGGCTCTACAATAAAAAATGTAAGGCACGTAGATTCCAACAATGGCAAGATAAGGGACTATCTTCCGATGATACACCTCTAGAAAATGCACTAATGCTAACACAGAGCCGACTGCCCCTTTAACATGGCAGACCGGATTTCCACACCCCCTTGACACCGAGGCCTTATACTACCACGGTGTTTGCGCGCAAACCAACTCTGAAAGGGACATCTAGAATGGGGTGACCGCTCCTAATGGTAGCTAACCACATCGCTCTGCTGCATGCCCTGCTTTTGCCATTCCTTCCGGATGTGAGGCTTGAGGCTACGCTTTACCTTTCTGAATAGCAATCTATCTTGGAGTGCTAACACTGCCCTCCAGGCATCAATGCAATGCCAAAATTCATCCATACAAGTTATCCAGGATAAGGACAAACCGAAGGCACTACTTCTACTACATCCATTTTGGAATCACCCTCGGGATTAGTAGCAGCAGCCTTTGCACTTCCATAGCTCCATCTTAGATCCCATGCTTCAAGATGTCTTCATTTCAAAACTCTTGAGTTGGATCGAAGTGGTTTTCAAATAGCATATCCGATCCCGGTCTCTTTGAAACAACTTTCGATATTTCCAGTAAACTCAACCCCGGATCTTTAGGAAATAAACAGACAAATGACAAGAGCGAGTTCACCTCCTAACTGTTTGTGGACGGATTTCCATATCATTCGTCCTAGAAGAACAAATAAGTTTATACGTACAGTATAGCACCTTCGACGGTAACTATACCATATAATTCTCATGTTTCTCCTAGATATTTCCAAAGTTACGGTTTGGTCCATATTTTATAGTTGGTTATTTAACTATCAAATAAACAAACATCCAATCATGGTTTAATTTCCATATGGGATCTACTAAGCCTTTATTAATTCTCTTTAATTAATGAAACCACTTTATAAAACTTGATCAAAAGATCTTTTCAAACACTATTTCCAGACCCCTTACATTTCCTTTATACCTGGGAAACATTTATATACTTATCTCAATGGTATAAATATATTACCAAAACATTTTACTTTTCATGCCTTGAAACAAAATCATATACTTACCTTATTTGTATAAGTATATTTATAAACTTTTCAAAGTTTTCTTCTTCCCAAATCCCATATTAATAACCAAACATTTCTTCCAAATAAAACATTCCGCTTATCCTTTATCAAAAACTCCCATTTTAAAAGCTCATCTCATATTTCAATTAACTTATAACTTTCAAAATAAAGTTATAACCCACTTTTATAAACCTTTAAGTTAATTTATAAACGTCTTTCCAAATCTCTGAAAATGATTTGTAAACTTTTTCCTATTTTTAAAACTCTTTATATAAACCTTTCTATACTCCTTTATAAATATCGTTTGTAAAACACTTAAAGTAACACTTCAGTAAAAACCACTTTTATAGACAAGCTATTACTTATAAATAACTTTACAACATAATAGCATAACTTGAAAATCATTTCTAAACTTTAAACTCTAAATTGATTAAAGAATTTAAGTTAATTCAAAACACAATTTACAAATTCAAAAGGAGGCTTAGCAATCCTAATGGTACTAGTTTAAGTTACCATTCAATTTCAATTCGATTCCCAAGTCACTTAACAATTATTTACATAAGCTACCATATACGTAAATACAATTCATATCCAATCAGGAATAACACGTCAATATAACCAGTTAGCATATACAAGTCCAAGTAACATAACAATAGGATGGTGATTTATCCTGCTAAATAGATGTCCAAACAATTCAATCAATTTATAGCAGAACGGGGATTTATTCTGCTTAACACATGTCCACACAATCAAATCACTTACACTATAGTAGAATGGTGTTTTATTCTGCTAATGGATGTCATTTAATTCTCCTAATCATATGGGTTACTTAAGGGTCTGGACAAGAGATCATTTGATATGGAATCGATTTACTTTGAAAAAAAACTGATTAAAACACATTCTGTTTAGTTTAAAATCACCTTTGAAAAGTTAAAAGTATATTTAATTAGCTTAAACCCTAACTAAATCTTAATTAATCCAATTTAAATCAAGGTTAAATCATAATTAAACTCTAATTAGGCTTAATGAACTTGATTAATACTAATTAACATCCTAATGCAACTTGGTTAAGGTTAAACCAAATTGTTTAAGAGTTAAACCTTAATTAATTAATAATTAATTAAATAATTAACCATTAATCTTAATTAAATAATTATTAAACACCTAATTACTTCTTAACCCCATTAATCACTAATTAAACTTTATAAATCAATTAATAGTCATTAACTTAACTTAAGTGATGATTAACCTCTAATCACCTTCTTAATTACCAATTAGGTGCTAATTATCTTTTAATTAACTAATTAATTAATTAATCATATTACAACTTAATTACTTTTTAATATTACTAATTAAGTTTAAAAAAACTTAGTAAACTAATTTCAAAATAAAACAAATTTGAAATAGAAATTCAAACCTTTGCCGAACTGCATTCATAGCGACTATCGCTATGGGCGCAGTTCGCTCTAACATATTCTTAGCAAACCACTTCACAAACCCTTACTTTTAATGATTTGAAACATACTTTAGAATGTTTTTTAAAAAAAAAACTTTAAAACTAAAGTTACAAACTTTAGCTCATTTCAAAACTTTAAACTTCGAAAACAAACTTCCAACCAGATCTCATAACTGTCGCAATTACACAAAGTAGTTAACTTTGTTTACCAACCTCATGCCTAGCTCATGTTTTACAATCAACATATTACTAACACTAACCATCCTCATCATAGATTGCAAGTATAGATCCATATATACATTCTTACTAACTTTATAATACAACATCGATTTCCATAACTAAATCAAACTAAAATCAACCATCCAAATCATAATCAAACCACATGATTATCATTCAACTTCTACACTCTATAGTCACCATATATAGTGATATAAATAAAGTTACCATTTTCATTAAAAAAATGAGTAGTTTACTTACCAAACTTCCGCAAAAGCTACCTGAACTTAAGTTAAACTTGTCAATGACTCCCTATCTTTGAAGGATGAAAGCTTTAGGTGCTAGCAACCCTCAAAATGGGCTTGGCTTAGGTGTATGTAGGCACGGCCAGAGGTGTGGGGGTGGATGTAGGGTAGTAGCTTGAAGGTAGAGGAGCCTCGGGTTATCATCGATTTGTCAAAAATGAACCCAAAATTAGGTCATTTTCGCACTGGTTTTTGGGCCAACAACTCAAGAAATTTGGAAAAGTAGCTAAAAGGAAAGTTGTATGAATTTCTTTCCTTTATCATTTCAAAAAATAATCACTCATTTTCGAATTTTTTTGAAGAAGTTATGATCAAAAGAATAAGGGTAATTATCGGACTTGAAATTCTGGTTAAAAAAATTGCTTTGTAAAGAATTGGTGTTTTGACAAAGCTATGTTAGAAATTTTAAAAAGTTGTCAACTAGAATGTTGTAGCCATTAAAATTTAACACGGTTCCAAAAAAATAAAAACTCCATTTGTGTTAGAAATGAGGAAGAAAATGTTGGTGGAAAGAGGAGGAAAAACGGAGAAACATATGGGCTATTTATAACCAAGAATTCACACCTCATCATTTTGTCAAGTCACGTCACTTTCTTTTATATATATAATTATTATGTTTAATCATATCACACTTTTATATATATATATATATAATTATGTTTAGTCACATCACTTTCTTTTATATATATATATATATAATTATTATGTTTAATCACATCACTCTTTTATATATATATAATTATGTTTAATCACATCACTTTCTTTTATATATATATAATTATTATGTTTAGTCACATCACTTTCTTTATATATATATAATTGTTAATTAAAGCTAAGACATGACAAAAGACAATGATGGTAAATTATTACAATATAAGATGTGACAAGAGAGGAATATATATATATATATTTATATATATAAGATTATTATTTTTAAATTTATGAATCGTCACATCACTTGCTAAACAAAATTAAAATAAGATAATTTGTCCTTAATATATTATTATTTAGCTAATTAACTCTTATAAACATGTATATATGGTGCACAAAGACGAACAACGTTCCCGACGACTTCCTGGTGTCGTAAGGTCGAAATTTCGGAAAACGTTCTTCGGTCACATTTTCTGTTTTTCTACGAACTATTTAATTTGGTAAACAAATTTTGAAAAAGATTTTACCACCATTATTAATTAATTAAAATGAATTTATTTGCATTATAAAACCTACATATTGAATTTTTAAAACTAAATAAATATTCACTAATCAAAGTAGTGAAATTCCAGGTCGTTACATGCATAGGCTATGACCTTCCCATGCTGCATTAACACTGCACCCAACCCAACTCTACTAGCATCAGTATAAACAATCAAACCCCTCTCCTCCATCTATAATAGCTAAAACCGGGGCACTGGTCAACCTTTCTTTTAATTCAAGGAATGCTTCTTCATACATTTGAGTCCGCTCAAACTTAACATCCTTTTTTGTCAGCTTGGTTAGATGAGAGGCGATCTTAGATTAATCCTTTATGAACTTCCTGTAATAACCCGTCATCCCTAAAAAGCTTCTCACTTCTATGGGTGTTTGTGGTCTTTTGAAGTCTTGCTCAGCAGCTAACTTAGCCGGGTCAACTGAAATGCCATCTCCGATACAACATGACCTAAGTATCTCACTTCTGACTGCCAAAAGTGGCACTTAAGAAAGCTTAGCCTTCAAAACATTTTTCCTTAATGTTTCTAACACTAGTTCCAATGGATTTTATGCTCTTCTTCAGTCTTGGAATAAATAAGGACGTCATCAATGAAAACCAACACGAACTTATTTAGAACATCGTTAAAAACTCGATTCATAAGATCAACAAAAAATGCAAGTGCATTGGTTAGCCTAAAAGGCATAACCAACCGTTCATAGAAAAGGTTTGGCCCTCCAAAAGAAGCTATGGGTATACTATCCTCCGCTACCCGTAACTGATGGAAACCCATAACGAGGTCCAATTGGGAAAATACCCTAGCCCTATTAAGTTGGTCAAACATATCATCTATTTAGGGTAACAGATACTTATTCCGAATGGTCTGCTTATTTAACTCCCTATAGTCCACACACAATCTTAAAGAACCATCAGAGTTAGCCACAAAAACTACCGTCGATCCCCAACTCGAACGACTCGATCTAATCAACCCTCTTCTTAACAAATCATCGGTTTGACTTATTAGCTCCTACTCCTCTCTCGGGGCCATTCTACGTAAGGGTTGAATAACTGGTTTCGCACCGAGAACTAAATCAATACAAAATTCAATTTCCCGATGGGGAGGCAAACTGCTAATCAACTCAAAAATATCCGGGAAATATTTAACTACTAATATAGACTCTAGTTCTTCTTGGGATGATTCTAAGGAATAAAGGAAACTATTCATACGATTATTTAGGACCTCACATGATATTTTTCCAATGCCCTTCCGATCTTGGCTTTCAACACTATACTCCGATTAACGTAGTCAAGGATAGCATTATACTTAGGCAGCCAATCCATTCCAAGCAAAACATCAAAACCTTTAAAATCAAGCACAAACATGTTCCATGGGAAACGATAGGTAAGGTAGGAAATTAGTATGTTCTTACAAATTAAACATAGACTAGTCATACCGCCAACGGGATTTGACACATAGATAGGGATTTCTACAAATTCCGGGGTAAGTTCTAATCTATCTACAAATTCTTTAGAGATGAAACTATGAGAAGCTCCAGTATCAAACAAAGCTCTAAAAAAATGTTATTGATAAGTAAAGTACCTTCCAAGACTCCCGTCCCTTTAACATCTTCAGAGGTTGAGGGCTCATCCTTAATAGCGTAGACCTTAATCTGCCGACCCTTCTTCAATAGTGTGTAGTCCTTAACCATGTGTCCAAGCTGATGGTAATCATAGCAAAGTGTCTTCTGGACCATTCGAGAGATAACCTTCGCCTGCTAACAGTGTGTTGAAATATGCCCCTTTTTATTACAATTGAAACAAACAACATCTTTATATTTGTTTCCATGATCTCCTCCTATTGGTTTTCCCTTACCCTGTTTCCTTTTCCAGTTTAGGTTAAAATTCCTTTTATTTGGATTAACGGTACCGCCACTAGATGATGATGCTGCTGCTGATGGCTTCTTCTTCAAAAGCACTTCATATCTCAGGGCCATGTCTACTATATCCACAAATGATTCCTTTATATGAGCGGTCATATTTTCATGGAACTCTTCTCTCATACCCAATATGAACATCTCATTCTTCTTTAGCGGGGTATCAATAAGTCCAGGACCGAAACAAGATAACTCATTAAACTTTGTCTCATATTCAGCCACCGACAGGTCCCCCTACTTGAGATCCATGAAACTTCTATATAATCGATTTTTCCCACAGTTGGCATGAATTTGTCTTCGAATCCTTCTTTGAATCTATCCCATGAGAACTCTTCTTCTGGAACTTTTATGGTGATAGAATCCCACCATGTAGCTGCACCCTCTTGCAATCGCCATGATGCCTAGAACCGTTTCTGATCATCGGAAATGTCCAAACCTTTGAAAATCTTCTCACATGACCGTATCCAAGCTTGTACTTCAATGATAGATTCGGTATGCCTGAAAGGTTTTCCTCCTAGATTTGTGAAATCCTTGAACAAAGTTGCGAAGATTGCTCGAGGTTGTAATGGAGCTACGGCCTCAACTGCTATTCCACCCCTTCTAACATTTGGGTTTCTTCGATTTGTGGTTGTTATGCTACTGTTTCCTCTTCCTCGTCCCCTTCTCCAACTCATTCTTACTACCTGAATAAAGTAAGATATCTTTAAGATACTTAGATGAGATAAATCTTTAAGGAAGGGTACTAATCAAACCTATCAAGGCCGGTCTAACTGATAGGGATATATATGTTTACGAATTGTAACGACCCGCCAATTTATCATTTTGATAAATTGTATTTATTTTTAAATGCAAATAAAAGGATGATAATATAGATAATATTGTTTCAAGTGATAATAAGTAATAGTAATCTTATTTTGAATAAATATTTTCCTTAAAATTTATATCGATAAAATGACATTGTATTTAAATAAAGATTTATGAATTTAAATTAAGATTTAATGATTTAATAATTATTTTAATTATCCAAATTATTATTTTAAATTATGATAATTCATTTTGAATAGTTATAAAGTTATAATGAATCATTTATAATATTTTTATAAAGATATATATTTGATTTAAAAATATAAGGAAAAAAATCGATAACGCTTTATCGGTATAATGGCAATTTTTGTAAATAATTTCTAATATTAATTTATATGGTGTTATAATTCAAATGTGATCACTTTAATTAGTTTAAAATGATAAGAATTTTATTTTTTAATTTTGTTTTCAAATATATGTACGTTAATAAATAAGTGAAAAGATGACCGATAATCGGTTCTTCGGATTTCAACGATTTAACGAACAAAAGTTGTTCGAAGACGTACAAAGTGTTATGCACCTACATGTACATACATATATATGTCACATGCACAAATACATATATATATATATATATTACAAAAATGATTTAATAATTCCTAAGCTTAACCTTTAAGTAACCATAAAGCAAACATCACTTCATTGTACCACACCATCACCTGACATCAACCATCACATGGCTTTGGGGGGGAATCCATGTGCTAGGGGCTAGGGGAGGGGTGTGGGCTAGGGGTATTTAGGTAATTATGCAATTTAATATTTTATTCTAAGGATTTTCCTATAAATACCACCCCTTTTCTCACAAATTCCTAATACCATTCCACTTCTTCTTCCTCTTCTTTTCAAGCTTTCTAAGAGCCTATTTAATGGTTTCTTATTCATAGAAAAATATTTTATAAAAGTTAGAAAAAATATAACAAATAAAAAGAGAAAAAGGTATATACTAGCTTATAATATCAATCCACTTCAAAACTAGTCTGAAACACCTCCTCTTCACTTCCAAACCCCATGGCCACCACTCACCATTCCCTTGGCGGTGAGCGCCATCACAATCAAGGCTAGGTCGAGCTCTCTCTTAGGTCATAGGATTGGTTTCGTTTGCTTTGGTTCGATCGTAGCGGAGCTATAGCCGATTTTCAAATTGCTTGAAGGGAAAATGAAGGTGAGAACTCTTAAACTATTATATTATATGTTGAATGATGATATGATGTTTGCAAATGGATGTTTAATATGCTTTGATCATCAAGTTTGGATTGTTTCATATGAATGTTGAAAATATATGCAAGTCGTGGAAATACACATCGATAATCACAAAAGAAATCACTTTCCTTGAATTAATGAAATGGTGTGTACGGAATGTTAAGCCTATTTAAAAATGGTTTAACATGGGTTTGAAATATTTTATCGACATTTAAAAGTATTTTGGTGAAGTTTGAATGAGAATGGAAAATATAGTCAAAAATAGGTGCGTCGCGTAACGGCAGTTCGCGATTTCGCGCCATAAAAGTCAAACAAGTGTAAAAGTTGGAATATAGCTTGGAATTCTTCAATATAAGAATTTTCCGAACTATTATATCCATAGTTTTCCAACGAAGAAAGAAAATCGAGATTTCGATAAGTAGATATTGAGATATGAGTATAACAAGTTTTTGAAAAATCGTGGTTTTGCAGTTCGGAATCCAAAACTGGATTTCTTTGAAAATGATGTTTTAAAATTATTTAAAAATATGAAATAAATTCTAAAAATATTTTAAAATGTTTCAAAAGTGATTTGAGCTATAAATATGAATTTCAAAATGATAAAAATTGATCAATATAGCTTAAAAAAGCACTTTCCGCAGCACTTTTTCGCAGCACTTTTCAATAACTTTTGAAATTTGGATTTAAACTTAACGATTCTTTTCCAAATATTTTGGTAAATGTTTTAAATGATTAACAAATTATTTTAAAGGTGATTTGAAGGAAGTGGTTAAATACATAATTAAAAGTTAGTAGAGTATGTTAAATGATTTAGAGTCGACCAAAGTACTTGACTGCCTTATGGTGTTAGAGAGGTAGTGTCTAGGCTTGAGTTTGGAAAACCAGTTTTCTGTTCTCCCTAGCTATCCGAACCGGCTTGACAGAGGGGATAATAAATTTGATTTACTCAGATCAAAATTTTCCAACGAATAAAAAATAATAGTTTCCAGATTTAAACAACTTGGATTTTATGGAGATAATCTTCTTTGTACTCGGTGTTAAAGCTCGAAGAGGGAACTCGTACTATTCATGGAATTTAAAAGGTGATTTTGCCGTTATTCCACCTATAGTATTTGTTGAATACAGCAATTGATATGAGTAGAATTAGATGATTTCTATAGATTCTGCTCACTTAATATTTACTAGTTTTGGATTAACATCCTAGATAACATGGTTTTAACTCAATCAAAATTATGAATTTTTGAATTAAGAAATATTTCTTAAGATTTAAATGAAATGATTCTAAAAATGTTTTCCTAAGTGAAAAATGAAATGATTTCTAATTATTCCAAGTTTAAAAAGGGTTTTAAGCAATCAGAGGATTTGATAAGAGAGGTTTAATAATTCCGTATATACCGGAGAGAATGTTTTGGAAATGTATATCTCCAAAAGAGATTTTGATAAAAGAACTTAATCAATTAAAGAATGATTCCCTATTCACAAAACCTCTTTTTATCGATGATTTATTTGAAGGAACCGGGGTCGAATCTGGGGTAATTCATATTCGAAAAGCACTTCAAACCAATGTATGCATTTGAAAAATAAAGACCTGATAGAGAGAATGAAGGATGAAGACCAAAGATCTTCGGGATGAAAGGACTGCTTGTTGATAGTTCTAGTTAGCTCCCAAATACTAAAGTAGCAGCGATCCCTTCATTTCTGAAACTCTTTGGGTTGCAAGGAATTTTCGCTACAAATCCTAGGGTTAATTTTTGACATGATGTGGTAGGAGAGTGCCTTCGGTTTCATCCAGTCCCAAAAGGAACTTGTATGGATTTCATCGTTGACTTTTATAAACATATGTCTGTTTGGTGGCAGAGAAAGCAACTTCTCTTAGCTTAACACCCTTCTCTGATACGTATAAGCTCGAAGGTTATATGTTTGTGGAAGTCGATAGGGATCGATGGAATGGCAGTGTGGCATTCAAAGGAAGATGATGTGCTATGTGTAAGGTAATCGTTACCATAAGCCTCACACCTGGAAATGGTCGAAACAGGGTAGATGCGGCAAGGCTATGTGGTTCGCAACCATTAGGGTATGATCATCCCCGTCTAGATATATTTATTCCCGCTATGACGTTCGAGACTTAAATTATTTTGGATGTATGCTGTGAGGGCCCTCGGATAGGTCGGTAACGACCGGGTTGATGACATATTCGGTACTATCTAGGAAGAGGTAAGCTGGTCTTGTGTTGGTAATGGACCATCAGTTAGGCCTTGGTACATTCCTCTAGAGATGTACTGCCGGAAGGTAGTCCCTTCACCTGGTCATTTGTATGGAAATCTATTCTCCAATAAGTGCCTACCATTTTGTTTGTAGAGCCTAGTATGCTGGAATTTAATAATGGTTACAATTTCGGCTAAGATTGATAAGTTTACTTGCAAATGTTTTCAAAGATATGTGATTAAAAATAATATCAAGCGATTTTACGTAATAATGATTTGGTTATCATAAGGTAAAAACCCGTTCCGTGTTTATGTGCAGCGTGGTCTTATGAGATACCTTTTTGGTTTTCAAAATACGTATTTTTAGTTCTCACAACAGTCCCATGACTAACCCGGAGTTTATTTTTCCCTTTCCTTAAACTCTAGGTACCCTAATTTTCCCGAGCAGCCTCATAGTCAGGTTTAGTTTTGAAAAAATCTGGATGGAGCTCGAAGCATGGAGTCAGAAGATTTTTCTAAAGATTTTGGTCTATTTCCACCACACTCTTGTACTATAGTATTCTGCATCTGTAAGGACAGAAATTTATAACTGTCCAAGTTTTTTACACTGATAAATGTATTTTAATTTCCGCTGTAAAGTTTTTATTGAAATAACATATATGAGATTATGTTATGTCTTTACTTTTCTTTCTTACCCTTGAGAATCCGCTTCTTCGGCACTTGATTTACGGCACGTGAATACCGAGGATGTATTATTGTTGATTTTTGAGAGTCGAAGAAATAGGTACTCACATGAATAAAATTTACGAATACGCGCTCTCAAAGTTGACCCCAACCAAAAGCCTAGGTTTTCGCTAAACCTAACTTTGATACCAAGTGTAAAAATCAGCCTTTCTTACTTCGAAAGACGAGTCGTTAGGGTAAAGAAAAGAAAGATAAGAAGAAACTAAACAACATAGAATCTTACAACGCAATGGAATAATATAAAATAATCAACATAAGATCATACAGAGTCATTACCAAAATAATATTACATCAGAGTCATACAGTACAAATTCCAAACTGGGACAGTTATAACTGTCTATCCCAACATAACCGATACAAAGTACATACATATAAACAAAGTGGAATAAGATAATAGCTAGCCGTCGGTGAAGCCACTTGCTCCAAGCTCCTTCAAAATGCATCCGTAAGAAACCTGGATCACTTGGCTACATGTATAAATTTGAGTATCCAAGAGTTTAAGAGAAAGAAGATAAAACTCCAGGTCAGACATGGGTCTAGTGTGAATAAAGCATGAGTTTTTAACTTTATAAAAAAAACCTTCGAACCAAAAGTACCTCGTAAGACCACACCGCACATAAATACGAACGAGTTTTTGCCTTACGATAACCAAAACATTTCTATATAAAATCATATGATATATCATAATGTCTAGGTTTAAAATAAATATTTAATATAGCTGAAATGCTTGCATCTCACATTTCAGTAGTTGGGCACAACTAAGTCCGTAAAGGCACGTATTGGAAAATGGATTCCAACAATGACAAGGCACCGGGTTACCACCTACCATAGTGCATCTCTATATAAAATACACCGAGAGCCTCACATGGACTCCTTGCGTGTCAAGACCGGCCCTACCCCTTGTTGGATAGCGCCGAATATGTCATTACCCTGGTTAGGATCAACAACCTAAATGGGCCGCGAGCATACATAATCTATAACATCGATCTAGATTTGGTAATGACTATACCCTAATGATAGCAAAACACATAGCCTTGAAGCATATCCATTGATTTTAGCCATTTCCTGGTGTGAGGCTTGAGGTTACAATTACCTTTCATTTAAGGAGACCATCTTGGAATGCTAAAACTGCCTTCAGGTAACCAATGCATGCTAGCATTCATCCATACAAGTTGTTTCGGGATTGAACAAACATTCAACATTTACTATCTTCCATTTTAGAATCACCCTCAGGAAGAATAGTACATCTCCATAGCATACTTCCTAACAATCCATCGCGAGCGTTATTAGTTTGGAGTGGTTTGAATAAATTATATTTATCCGAAACCGGGGTCTCCAAACTAAGCAATAATTTTGGGCTAACTCAATTCCGGTTCTTTTGGAAGTATGTAACCAGTATTCGAATCCTCACCGAGGAACTCTAATATACACAACATACTTCCTGAGTTAAAACAGGTCAAGTTATAAATAGAGGACAATCCGCTACTTAGGGTAATTATACTGAGTTTGCATATGGATAACCATATACTTTATTTAAACATTACACATTAACTTTGGTTTCATATTTGTTTGAGGTTACTTAAGGGTAATTGACAAAGAAATCCTTTGATTTAAAACATTTTCAAAAAAGAAAAACAATTTTAAAAAAAACCGATATTTTAGAAACAAAGCGATTTAAAACCCCTATTCATTAATTAAATAATAAATCAAACCTTTATTAAATAATAATTAAATCTTAATTAAGTCTTAATTAAAATCTTAATTAAATTCAACTTAATAGGTAATTAATTAATAATTAAACCCTCTTTTAAATAAATAAATAATTATTAATTAATCTTAAATAAATAATTAAATAATACACAAATCCCTAATTAATCATTAAATAATAATTACTTTTAATTATTTAACTAATTATAATTAACTTACTTAATTAACACTTAGGTGATAATTACCTTTGTTAATTAATGATTAAGCACTAATTACCTTAGTTAATTAATTATATAATCATTTATTAAATAAATAATTAAATAATAAATACCTTTCTAAATTCTTAGCATTAGTTAGAAAAGACTTTTATAAAATATACTTAAGTAAAACACTTATAGATTTGAAAACCTAGTTCGTTTTACGAACTGCTTCCATAGCGACTATCGCTATACGACCCGTAATTTCAAAACTTGAAGTTGGGTTTTTCTAAATCCTTTAGACTTTAACTCTTGGAAACTTTACCACTTTGTAAATCATAAAGGCATGTTTTTGAAACCAAACAAGTTTAACTTAAATATATTTTTAAATTTAAAACCCAAGTTCAAAGCTTTTACATAAGGGATTACATGTCGCTTAAACAAGCAAAGGTGCTAACTTTCTTAGCATACATCATGTACTCAGACTATAATATTCATATTCACATCACAACCACTAACATGAGCCAAGATCTCAAATTTCTAACTAATATAAACATTAGACTTTATTTCAAGTCTAATTTCAAATCATATCACATAAGCATATATAAATCATAACCTAACATCACTATAATTCAAGCACTTATACATTCATACAAACCAACAATTATTTTCACCCAAACACACATCATATATACAACAAATTAATCAAATGATATATGTTTTAGAATCTTAGTAAAAGGTGAGAACTTTATTCACCAAAAGTTGACTAAATCAAGACAACTTCCTCTAGATATTGTACATGAGCTAAGTCTTCGCTTTAATTTGGAAAAATGAGATTTTTGGAGGGTTCAAGTGGACAAAAGGGTTTGGCTTAGGGGTATGTGGGCTCGGCCTAAGGTGGTTAAGGGTGGGTATGTGTTTGTTTTGTGGAGGAGAGGTGTTGTAACGAGGAAATAAAGCTTTAAACAAGAATTTAGAAGTTTAAAAGTGGATGTACTAAACTTTTTAGGCTTTTAGAAATATTTGGGAAGCCATTAAAGTGTATATGAAAGCTTGGAAGAGAACTTAGAAAGTAGAAATGAATTTAGAAAATGAGGAAAATGATAGGAAATGAGTTTATATACCAGTGCAAAAGTTAAATTACTAAAATAGCCTAAGAGTACATCCCCTCTATTAGATTTTTGCCACATCATTTTCTTGTCCCCCTCCCTTTCATTTCAAAGCCAACATACATTTATTTACTATGGTACTTATGTTTTTAAAGACATGGCATGTTTCGACAATTTTTCCTTTTTACTTTTTAAACTTATTTAATTTTCATAGAATGTCATTTCACACTTTAATAAATTATAGTATAAACATATATGTATATCCTAAAATTTATTCTAACTTGTATATAAATGTGTGTGTATGTTACACAAATGTGCACTACATTTTCCAACAACTTTTCAGCCCCTAAAAGTCAAAAATTTGAAAAATGATTTTCGGTCACATTTTCTATTTTGTTTTGAACTAGTTATTTTTGTAAACAAAATTTAAAAACTATTTCAACATCATTAGTTTTTATTTAAAAGAGTTTTAATTTGAGTTATAAAATCCATTAATTAATCACAAAAATATATTTAAATGTCCGCGGGTGCGGCGCAGTGGAAAGGAGGCTTGGGTTCTGGTAAAATGACCCAAGTTCGATTCCTACCATGCGCTTCCCTATCCTATATAAATTTACCCGGGGGTATGGGGGCTTGGATCAGCGGACGGCTTTACTATACCCTCCTCAGGAGTTTACCGGTCCGCCGGGTTCTACTGGGTTTTCAAAAAAAAAAGTAATTAAATCCTGGGTCGTTACATTAAATGTGGATGATATTGGAATTTTGACCAAAATCAAATTTCATAAGTCCTAAAGTAATATAATTTTGACGAAGATAATTTGCGTAAATAATCATTACTGCTAGATACCGTTTATAATAGTAAATTTTGTTTTTCATCAAAAAGATGTGTAAGTAATAAATTCAGCCAAAATATCAAACCAGTAGCTAAAGTTATGTGTGAATGTTAATATTCAAATTTTTCGATATTAATCGCTAACTGAATTTATACCTTTGAGTTGCACAACCATAATGATGAATACTATGAAAGACCACACGATTCAATTCGTTATAAATTAATTAAACTAGTTAATATTTATGAAATATTAATTATTATATTATATTTTATTTGATGTTTGAATGCCTTTAGTATTTAATGAAAAGCATATATATAAAGGTTATGTATGTGCATACCGTTATACGATATCGATAAAAAAATTTAAAATTGATTTAAAGAAATTAAATACTAAAGGGTTTTGGAAATTTTAAAAGCCTTTATAGCCCTTTCTTGACTGGCCATGAACGGTAAAATATGGGGATTTGATTTTGATTTAATGAAGAATTATAGAGGGAAGGTTTTAAGGAAGGAATTAGAAAGGTTTCAACTGCTTCTTTAAACCAAAATTCCTTTCATTCATTCATTCATTATATTCTCCTAAAAATTCATTTTCTCAAGCTCTCTTCTCTCCCTCCTATTGTCAAATTTTGCATGGCCGCCATGGAATAAAATTCTTAAAACTAAATTCAAATTAGATCAGATATATTCAAGGTTGTGTTTGCCTCTTGATCCTAGAAAAATCCAGAATTTGATTCAATTAAATCTAGAAGTTTTATTCTTCGTTCAAGGTGTGATTTTGGCATCATCTTAAGGTAATTTTTTAATCTTATTTGATTATGTAATACATGGTGTTAATGTAGTGTAGATCCTCATATTATGTTTCTCTTTTGATTATATTTTCATCCTGTATGTATAGTTCATATCCCAAACATTATACAATAATTTTATATATGCCTGGGTTGTCCAATCTAATTTTGTTATTGATTTGGATATTAATGTTTAAGAAAACTATTTGGACTTAAAACTAATTTCAATTAATTAAAATAATTTTATAACTTATTATATACACGAACTAAAGTAAGCTACATGTATTGATTACTTGAAATTATTTTGAAAAATGAATACATGTTATGTATGCTTGTTGGTTTTGTTTGTAAATTCATTTAGTTATTGTTTACATATTTTTAAAAGTTGTTTCAATTTAAAATTAATAAGTGGACTTTTATGAAAAATTGTAAACTATTTTGAATCCTTTACAACTTAAAGCTAGCTTTCTATTTACTAACTTTAAGACATATAAAACCAAAAAATTTATAAACTTATATTGTTTTAAATTTACAAAATTGTTTACAATTATTTATGCTTGTATACATACAAATGTACTATTTCAGTTTAAAGTTTATAAAAAGAACCTGTGTGTAAAATCAAAAATTTAATTTTAAATCCTTCCTAAGTTAAAAGTACATTTAAAATTGTTGTTCTAGAATTCAAAACATATAAAATAGTCAAATTTAATTTTAATATACATACTTGTGTGTGTTTGTGTGTAATTATTATTATATATGTATATACACAATGGTTATTTTATATAATTTTAAAAAAAACCATAGACAAAAAAGGCATATATAATGGGATAAATATGTACGATGCGGTGTAAATCTCATCACCTATAAATGTACACATTAACCATGTACGTTGTTTATATATTGCAATTGCACTGTATACATATGAGCTTATTTGATATCCTTATTATAATATATTTAATTCAAACTAAATTTTAACTCCATTATCCAAACTAAGTATAATAAGATTTTATTTGAAATTATACTGGATTGGATCTAATATACCATTTAGACTTCACAGGCCCAATAGATCCAAAATATGAATTTTTTGAAATCTACCTATTTCACACGCTTCCGACTGGCCCAGTTCCTTTAAAACGGATTTCATTTCAAACAAGATTTTATTATATGAGTTTGGTTATTTAACAAATTACATAATTATCACTAGAGCACACCTTTAAATCTTTCATTATACACCTCCTTATATGTCATTTTTCCATGGTTTCGTTCCACATTTATCAAATATGCATCACTCAACATCTTAATATTGTTAATTAAACAAGAACAGATTGTATCAAACATTAGTATTAGCCGTAATAGACCCAGGTTCAATCTGCGCTCCTTATGGACATTTAGACGTCTGACAATGGAATTTAGACGGTCCAAACTTTATATAGACGTCTTGTTTACCATTCGGACATCGAATTAGCCGAAGGTATCTTTCTTTTGTTTTTATGACTTTTAGATTTAGACGTTTGAATCATTATTTCAAACATCTGAATCCTATTTTCAAACTCTGGAATATGTAGTATTTGAATGTCTTCTTTTCTATTTTGTTTTATTTGATTTCAAATGCCTGAATTTTCAATTCTAATGTCTAAATTGTTATTACGTGCGAAATTTCTCCTTTTACTTGTATTTTCACTTAAGAATTTTTCTATCTTCACGTGAACAATAGTTTTTCTTTTGAATACATTATAGGAAGGTTTTAATTGCTCTTAATAATCTTATTCTCCCTTTAGTACGATGTTTTTATGATTGTTTTGCCTTGATTATCCCCTTAATTCTCTTATTCTCTCTTTTGTATTTGACAATTTAATTACTTACATAGTTCATCTTTAATTACTTTATCTTCCACATTTATCAATTAATTTAATTGCATCAAACCATTTCCTAATCACTCTACTATTAGATTTATAATCAACCTACACATTCTCATCTATTTAGATTGGTTATTACCTCAAATGGTTTTTCTATGTTGTCTTAATCATCTTTCCTTTCCTTTGTCAATAAAGGTCACAATTCAACTGTGATGGCCAATTATCATTCCTAACCCAAATATCAATATCCATATCTCAATTCAACATATGCATATGGGTTATTCATGTCAACTGTGACCATTTATTTAACATAGACTATCAATAATGGATTAAAAACATAATTAGGATCATATAGCAAAGTAAATAAACCCCACTCACAAATTAAATGAGTTAGTCTCTAATACTAGAAATTCTCTTTATCTCTCGTTATTCGAATTAGTCTTAGGTTCCGAACTTCGTGAATCGCTGATATTTCAATATACACAAATATCCCTCTTAAACCTAATCTCTTAGACTTTTATTTTATTTTATTTGATGGTGATTTGGTGGTTTAATTTTTGATCTAGGATTTTAGATATAGGGTTTCTCTTGTTTGAGGACATGATGGAGATGAAGAATAAATGAGCATAGGTTTCTTTCTATGTGGAGAAGGAATATTAGTACCCTATTTTGTACTAATTGGTTGGCAAACCCAACAAGCCTGTCTTAATGCAAATTTTCATTTAATTATAGTCTTGAATTCATGTATCCGTTTTTACGTTCTTATAGTGAAACTTAACTAGAAAAATATGTTTTGTGCAATGATGCAAGTTTCATCGTTTAATTCAATCATTGATAAAAATTCTTATTTATCTTTTTTGTACAATTACTATTTTACCCTTTATTCATTATTTATTTTATTATTAAAATTTTATGGTGTTACATTCGAAACCTCTATAAAAGAATTTCCTCTTTGAAAATCCAAATGAAAGAAAATGTAACTCGCTTACTAGCATACAAACATATACCACATAAACAAACATCCAATCTACACCCATACATTCATATATACATCCAATAGCATACATATATGCTTGTATTTCTTCTCTTACCTTCTCTCTCTGTATAATAGTAAGACCATGGGCTACTTCAAGAAAGTAGGAAATTAGGCAAGGTGATCTTGTGTCATCTTATCATTTTATGTTAGTTATATAAGCTTTTGGTTGCATGATTAATCATTGTGTGGCCACTAAGAAGTTTCAGTTGCATACTAAATGTAAGAATCCTTTGATCACTGCCTCAGTGTTTTCTGATGACTTGATAATATTCATTAAACCATCTATATGTTCCCTACAACGAATTTTGAATGTCCTTTGTGATTTTTACAAGCTAACTGGACTTAGTATTAATCTACAAAAATCAATTATTATGATTACTAGAGTGCCTCATAATATTGCTGACAATATATTAGAAGTAACTTCTCTACAACCGATGTTTAATAGTATGTCTTACCTTGGAATTCCATTATCCACTGCAAGAATTACCATCACCCAATGTTTACCCCTTTTTGAAAAGATGACTGCTATTATAGAAAACTAAGCCAACAAATTTCTAAGTCAAGCTAGTAGATTGGTTTTAATATAGTCTATCATCTTTTCTATGACAGTGTATTGGTGTAGAAGTTTCATTATTCCAAAGAAATTAATCAACATGATACGAAAAGCTATGAATCAATTTCTCTGATTTGGAAATATGCATTGTAATTAATCCATATAGCCTTAGAAAGCTTTAAATGCCCATTAAATATGGTAGTCTAGGCATTACAAATATGATGAATTGGAACAAGGCAGCATTCAGTAAACATTTGGCTGATCTACTTAATAAAAAAGAAAATGTTTGGATGAATTGGTCTCTGATACATAACATTGGGAAGAAGGACCTTTGATTAATGGAAGTTCCCTAAGATAATAGTTGGGTGTGATGAAGCATTCTTAATCTTAGAAGTAGTATCCTTCCTTATATTCAGCTAATAACAACTAAGGGTGGATCTGCTAGCTTATGGAACGATCCTTGGGCCTTCCAAGGCATGGTTCCAAGTAACACGTTATCGTATCAAAAAAGATTGTAGTCGGATATTAGAAGTGAAGCTAAAGCTTTTGAATAAATTCATGAATGATTAATAACCCTTCCATGCTCTAGCAATCAACAAATCAAGGAACTATGGAGAAAGCTACAAGGAATTCAATATTCTATATCCGATGCTAAGAGTGTTGTTTGGACTTTGAAATCGAATGAATGCTAATATTTCTAATATTTACAAAGATATAAGTAAACCTGATGAATTCCCTGTCTTTGTTTGGTTTAAGAAAATTTGGATTAATCGTTATAGAAAAACATTAAAAAAAATACTTTGGAAAGTTCTAAGAAATGGCTTGCATACTAAAGCTAGTCTAGTGGCTAGGGGCATGAATGTTAATGAAGCTTGTGTATTCTACCTAGTTGGGAAAGAGGACAATCTTTATTCACTCTTTAACTATGCTTAAACTTACTATGTAACACCCTAGAAATTTTAATTATAAATTAAAATAATAATAAGGGTGAAAATGTAATTTTACATAAAAGGTAAAAATATAAATTTTCATAAACATTGGAATTATACCTCGAGACCTATTCTATTGCATCTGGAACATCGTTTATGGTTAAGAAACTTATATAACTTGTTAAATTTCATAAAAAGTGTTGAAATTAGTGAAAACTATAACCAATGGCATTTTCATAATTATTAAATTTGGGATTTAATCAGCTATCCCTAGTTTTCAACTATAAATTAGATCCTAATCCTCATTTATTCTCATTCAAAATCCTAGTCGTCACTTCCTTATCTCTGCAATTTCTTCTTTCACTTCCTCAAAAACTTCTCAATCTAAATAGAACTTCTTTTCTTTTAAAAAATTCTCAAACAAAAACAAAAATAAAACAAAGAGGAAATCAAATTAGAGAGAAGAAAGGGAGGAGTTACGAATCAACGACTAGGAGGAGAACTAGATTTAAGGAAAAGGAAGTGTTTCTACAAACAGGGTGAGTGGGTTCTTCTACAAAATGCATATGATGAAGATAAGTAATTGATTTTCAATTATATGCCTTTTAGTAAAAATTTGATTTTATTCTTGAATCTATGAAACTATTTTGAAATCGCTTAGGTAAATGACGAGTAATGGAATTATAACCAACTTAAATCCTATAGATCTAGTTTTATACAACATGTTTAAGTTGATGCTGATAAATAAGAAATCATTTGAATTGAAATTGTAATAAATTTATAAATGTGAATTTCGTATAAAAAATTGAATTTACTTTTAATAGATGAAGGATAATTAATATAAATCCCTTGAATAAAATTAAGAATTACCCTTATTAAATTTGAATCCACATATGACATTCGTTGAAAAGAATATATAGGTAATCGATTTAAACATATAGAATTTAAAGAAAAAAGTTAAATACGATGAATTGAATGGAATTGCTTAAGTTTGCGTATAAACAATGATGAAACCATAGTTGAACACTTGTGAGAGTCTGACCCAACAAGTGTGCTAGAACCTGAGAAGAAGACATGGAAAATTTATAAAATAAAGTTAAGCAAAGTTAATAAATATCTGGAAAAAATAGTGAACTAGACGACTAAAATGTCAATCAAACATCTACATCCATTTTTATGATGTCTAATGCTATTTTTCAAATGTCCAGTTTTCAGGCTTTACAGCCCAAGTGCAACTAGTGCAATTTTAATTCGATTCAAATGTCTGAATTCATCTTCAAACGTTTGGATGTGAGGAAGCAATTCAGACATCTGAACACCTGATGCATATTTTTTATATATTCAGACGTCTAAAATATTTATTCAAACATCTAAAACATATCATTTAGCTCAGGTTGAACCTAGACCTAGTACATGCCAAGTAGGAAGGATTGGAGGAAATGTGTCCCCTCTTTGTTGTTCACGCAGCAGAGTGGAGTCGTGCTGCTAGTTGGAATATAATCACCTTGGTGAAGTTCTAGACTCGTGGTTCATGAAGTTAGCGGGCATGGCATTTAACATGGCAAGTTCTTAAATCGTAATTTGAAGCTCCTATCATTCATAGCCGATCCTAACCACTAATGGGTGATGTAACTACCCGTGAATTTATCATTTTGGAAATAATGTTTAAATTTAAAAATATACAAATATAAGATTTTGAACATTAATAATGGTGTTTTGAACAATTACTAATATTGGTAATCTTGTTTTGAATAAATGTCTACAAAATATACACTTTGGAAAATATCGATGAAATGACCGAAAATCGTTTTATCGATAAACAGCTCTTAGACCATCCAACATCGTGCATGGAGCTGGATACATATAGTCATTTATCTATGTGAGTGAGAATATGTAATAAAAATATTTATTTTATTTTTGAAAACAAAATGTCTTTATGACATCATTAATGATATCACTATATTTGAATAATTGATTTTTGAATTTAAATTGAGTTTAAATGATTTAATAATTATTTTAATTATTAAATAAGCCCTTTTAATTATTATATAATGATAGAAATATTATTATCAAACTTTGTTTACAAATGTGTATATATATATATATTAAATAAGAAGTGAAAATATGACCGGAAATCGAAAGCAATGTTGTGAATCATTTGAGATATACATATGCACACATATATGTACATATACACGAACATGTTCACATGCACGTGAATATACACATATATACAAATAAATAATAAAAGATAAAAGGAAAATATCATGATATTATGTATAAATATCATGATATTTCTTTAAACCCAAAGTCAACCTCTGGCACCAAAAGTAGAAGTATAGGGTACACACATGGAGGAGAGGGGGTACTTCGACCGTGAGTGATGAGGTAGGAGGAGGGAGTGGTGGTGAGGAAATGGTGATGTGTGTGCACACTGCATATAAATATCATGATATTTTTATCACAGCTTTGCCTATAATTACCACCGTCCATCTTCACTTCTTTACTCATAAATTCCTAAGCTTTCATCGCTTCTTCTCCCCACTTTAATAGCTTCCTACCTTAGGAAACTAATTAATAAAATTATGGCAAAAAGTAACTAAAATTACATAGTATATATATTATCCAAACCCCTCCAAACCAAAGCAAATCTCCTTCTTCTCCCCCCTAAATCCATGGCCAAAACATCCACCACCCAAAGGTCGAGCCATTCCTCTCTTCTAAGCAAGGCCATGAGCACCCAAGCACCAAAGGGCAAGGCCGAGCCCATATAGGAGTTTTAGTGCAAGCTTAGTAAGCTAAATTTTCCGAATAGCGAAGCTATAATCGTTTTAAAGTTAGTTCGATTGAATCTAAGATGAGAAACTCTATTTGTATACGCTATATTGGATGATATATATGTTTGGCTATGCTTGGTTATGATGGTTGTTTATCATGTCTGAATATGATAATATGTTTGTTTGGTTAAGAGAAATATTCATGTTTAATACACATAGAAATTACACGAAGGAAATCACTTTTCGTTATGAATTATAAAAGTGTTATGAGTTGGTTAAAACTCTTTAAAATGATTAAAAATGGTTTATAAATGTTTTGTAAACACTAAAACTCAATTTGAAGAAGTTTCAACAAGTTATGAAAATTTAGTCAAAAATAGGAGTGTCACGTAACAGTAGTTCGCGATTTCACGCCATATACGATGGATTCGAAGTCGAAATTCTTTGGAATAAGAATTGTAAAGACCTATCTTTTTGGACGCTTTAAGCAGACACACATGTCAACTCAAACCATACAAAGAGGCAGATTGTTATTGGGGTAAATAAGAAAAAGAGAAACAAATAAAACAAATATAGAATCTCGCAGCGGAATGATAAAATATAATAATCAAATAACAGTTAATGAAGCTGTTTTACAAATAAATTTGATTATACTTATACAACACAGAATCAGAGTTACACATATCAGAGATAAATACATAACAATGCAGCGGAATAGTATGATGCAGTGGAATAATATAGTAAGTAATAGTAATACAATCTTCGTCTTCGTCCTCCGGAAATAAGATCTTCAAATCCTGAAATGCTCAGGCTGACCCAAGCGAATTGAAAAGACAAAACATTCGAGTCAGAACTAAAAGATCTTATGTAAGTTAAATCACGGTAAATATGAGTGTGACGGCGTCAGATATGTTTATGGGGTTTGACATCTCCTATCCAGTGTCTAACGTGAGTGCAATAACTTAAGAGATGTTTGGGATTTACATCTCCTAAGGATCCGTTAAACTATCTACTATGTAGTACAATACGCTATTATAATAGTGTCTACAATAAAGTAAAGTATTAAAATAGCGTTAAGGCGTTACCCATATCCCCCTTAACACATTTTTATATATTCCCATAGTCTATACAGTACCGTAATTCCTCCGTAAACTGGAGGGCTATCAGAGGGCACTCCATAGGTATGGTACAAACCAAACTCGTAGAAGGCGCGCTAGGGTATGTAAACACGGCACACGAGGAAATGCCAGGGTAGATATACCGTTTGCGGATCCGGACTGGTGGTAATGCATAGCAGCTACTACCGCCCACCTCGGAACACACTCCCAAATCAAAAATCAGAGGGTGGCCACCAAATCAATCACAAAGTCAGAATATAGTATCGAAGAAGTGTGTCCGATAGAAGGAATGACCTTACTTGGCCCAGCATGGCTCCTGATTTTAGTCACATCTAAGCTGACTCATGGGAGTCAGGGTCACGTCATACCTCATACAGAAATCGTTCGCCAAACCATCCTACTTCATTTCTGGAATCTCCACCACGTACACAGTTGTTAAAGTGATTTTCGGTATTGGCAGAGAGTATGACAATATCCAATCCCGGTCTCTTTAACAACCAAACGCTTATTTCACACCGGATGGTTCTTTTACATTTCAAAAGTCAATTCACAATTTATATCAAAATATCATATTCTCAAAACCATACCACTTTCGAAATTTTATTCACTTTCAATTCTTATCACATTTGAAATCATATAGTTTCCAAAATCATAATTTCTTTCAAAAATCATATTTCCAAATAGGTTAATCCTTACTTCCAAATCATCATATTCAATTAATTACAACATTTAGATCCCAAATTTGGTTATAACATCATTTAACCGTATTCACTTTAAAATCTAGGATTCAAGACATAAACACATCTACTTTATGTAGTTGAAATTTAGAAAGATAGTTTAGATAGTTATAAATAGTTTTAAATAGTTGTAAATAGTTATACTCTAAAATAGTTTAATTAAAGATTAAAGATACTGTTAAATTGATTTAAGATGGTTAAATAGATTCAAAATAGATTTAATATAATTAAAATAAATTAAATAGCTTTAAAATAGATTTAAAATATGTTAAAATAGGTTAAAATAGTTTAATAGTTTGAAAATCTTAATAATTTAGAAATTTTAAAATAATATATTCTTAAACAGTTTATATTAAAATATGAATTTGGGATTTATATCAATTTAAACTATTTATTTTATTTTCAACACATCTGAACCATTTCAATTTCAAAATCAACAAAACCCAATTTAAATCCTTCAATTCAATTTCTTTCCAATCCATGTTTGAAATATCAATCTAAATTATTCCAATTTAAATACATTTCAAAGTTATATTTCAAACCAATTCAATGACTCAATTCCGATAAAATTCCATTTATACTTAAATTTCAACTTTACACCTTCAATTAATTTCTTAAAGCAGTTCCTTTAAACCAATTCACATTTCAACATAAAACTTGATTTTTCAATAATAATCCAATTTACATAAATCACATTTTATTTCAAAATATCATTTAATTAAATTCAAAAATTAAGGATTTTAAAATCATTTACTTTAACCAATACGGTGTCCGTATATAATTCTCTACCCTAGGGTCAAGTGATACGGATATTTATCATTTCAATCCGCAATTTAAAATTTTACGGTTATATATCATTTCAAACCGCAATCCCGAATTTTATATTAAAATCCATAAAATCGCTCGAGTCTATCATTTCAACCTATAACGATTTTTCCCTAATCTATAGATCATTCGGGTATGTATCATTTCAACCCATAGTGAACTTGCAGTTTATAACGATATAAAATACCACATCCATTCATCTAATATCTGAAAGTGTACGTGCAGTACTAAGGATCGTGTAATATGGTATATAAATGCAGAAACTGATAATAGCAGTAAAATAAAAATTAAAGTAAGCACACCAGGAATTTTTATACTGGTTCGAACTTCCTGTTCTACGTCCAGTCCCAGAATACCCTCTGGATTTAAACTAAACCCCTCACTTAACCCGGAGGAATAGGTATACGACACCTGAGCAGCCGAACAGGAATTTTTCCGCCTCAACAACCGAAGAGGACTTCAACTTAATACAAATAGTTTGTTGACGAATGTGTTATGAATAACACTGATTGTCTTTTGATAGTACAACTTTCCTATAATCAAATCCTCAAGAGTATATATGTGTGTGAAGAATTAGAAGGAAGATAATCACGTAGAATCAAAGTATATGAATTAATTCAAGGATTCTAGTGATATTGAATAAGAATGAATGCTTTTATTTGCAGAAATAAATAGAGAATAGATTTCAGAATTATAAACAAGAATCGGTCATTGTAGAAGTGAATTGAACATGTTTATATAGTTGTAGAATAGTTACAATCTTTCATGAAGAGTTTCAATCAAGAGTTGTGTCCATATCTGTTGGATTAAGAACATTCCACTTCATGAACAATTGCACCTCTTCAGAAAACTAGCCGTTGTGTTCTGGTCGGTTGACCGAGAAACCTGGGCCGGTCAGCTGAGTTTACAGATATAAATAAAACGGTGCATATCTGTGCACTGGACACAGAGTCGGTCGGCTGAAGATTCTGGTCGGTCGGCCGACCTGCTGTTATTTGCATAGTGTACACTAATTTTTGTATAAATCAATTTGTGTGTATGTGTGACTACTTGAGGAATGATTTTAACAATATTCTAAGACTCAATGAAATAAAATATTTATACTAATATCTAGATTGTAGTCTTGTCTCCTTTGTAGTGTGCAATATATGGTTATTCTCCTTTTTGTCGCTTTCGTATAGTATTCTCGTCGTATGATCTCTAAAGCTTGTGTCATGAATCAAAACTCATGAATCAACATTCTCCCCCTTTTTGATTGATGACAATACTTAGGTGACGAAGTAGAATTTATCTATATTATAATTCTCCCCCTGAATATATGGCGACTTTTCGTTGCTACTGACATCGCCTTTGCCGATGATATATCCTTTTGAGTTATCTCCAAAGGTGACTGCTCCTCCATTTGAGTATATAATGTTTGACAACATTTCTTTGTTTCCAGTCATGTGTTTTGAGCAACCGCTATCTAAAATCCATTTTCCTTTCTTCTTATGTAGTACCTGCAAAAGGTTTATAAAAAGTTGGTACCCAATCTTTTAAGGGTCCTAAGAGTTAGATCTTAGGAAGCCAAACCCATACGGGTTTAGAATTCCCTTTATAAACATAATTCTTGTTATTATGAACAGTTTCCATAAATATTTTGATATGTTTATTCCTTATCAAAACATTATTTGTTTTTGGAATCCATATCTTGATGGTTTTAGTATTTGAGTAAACTGTTTTCTTAATATCTTTCTTAATATTATTATTAATCCTACTTTTAAAATTATTTTGTTTCTTAAATCCTAATCCAGATTTATTGTTAGAGGATTGAGAATTTTTAAGTAAGCAAGAAAGATTCTCTCTTCCTTTGTTGAAATTAGATACATTTTTAGAAATATCAACAAATTTTATTTTAAGAATAGATTTTTCTAACTCTAAATCCTTAATCTTAGAGTTTAAACTATTATTTTCGAAAAGTAAAACATCATTTTTATTTTTCTGAATTTCTAGTTCTTCAGATATTGACGAAATTTGAGAAGATAAGTTAGAATTTGATTGTTGAGAACTTTCAAGTTCATCTTCTAATATTTTCTTCTCATCTTTCAGCATATCTACTTCTAAGACAGTTCTATCTAACTTTCTTTGCAACTCCTTATTTTTCTTTTTGAGTTGTTTTGCTAAATTTACTAATTCAGAATTTATTTCAGTTAAATCTTCAAAAGTAAAATCACTTACATCGTCTGACGAAGCCATGAAGCACACATTTGCTTGTTCATTATCACTTTCACTCTTTGATGAGGATGATGAGTCAGTGTCGTCCCAAGTGACAGAGAAAGCTTTTCGTTTGGTTTTGTCCTTCTTGAAATTATTCTTTTTACGCTCTGGACAATCTTTCTTCATGTGTCCTTTCTTATGACATTCATAACATTCCATTGCTGAAGATGATGGTTTGCTGCTATTGGAATTGTTGTTGGAATTATTTTTGTTTCCCTTGAATTTTTTTCTGTTGAATTTCAAAAACTTTTTGAAATTTTTAGCGATCATTGCCATATCTTCATTATTCGAGTCGGAGTCATCTTTTTCTGCTTGGAATGCCACATTTTTCTTTTCTTGTGCTCCATTTCTTTTTGACTGCAAATTTACTTCGTAGGACATTAAATTACCTATCAATTCTTCTGGTTTTAATGTTGACAAATCAGTTGCTTCTCCAATAGCTATGACTTTTCGTTCCCATTCGTCCGTTAAAGAATTTAAGATTTTTGTAACAACATCAAAATCAGTAAACTTTTGTTCTAATGATAATAAAGCATGATAAATATCCTGAAATCTAGAGTACATGTCATTTATAGATTCATTTGGTCTCATTTTGAAATTTTCAAATTGATTTTTCAACATAGAGATTTTGCTTAATTTAACTTTGTTCGTTCCTTCATGCGATACTTTAAGAGTTCTCCAAATTTCATAACCGGAAGTGCACATGCTAACTCTATTGAATTCATTTCTATCTAATGCACAAAATAAAATATTCATAGCCTTTGCATTTGAAGTAGCATCTAGTTTTTGTGTGTTACTCCAAGTTGAGTATTCTTCAGTAGGAGTCGTGTACTCTCTTTGTATAATATTCCAGATATCAAATCCACTATATTGCATATAGATTCTCATTCTAGTTGACCAATAATTGTAATTTATACCATTAAAAGGTGGAGGTCGTGAAGTCGATTGACCTTCTGTGAAACTAGAATTAGTGTTAGTGTTAACATCGTTAGTTTGTGTGGTTGCCATATTACTAGAAATAAATATCAAATAACTTTGTGATGGTTATAGGATTTCCTTGCTCTGATACCAAATGAAAGTGTACGTGCAGTACTAAGGATCGTGTAATATGGTATATAAATGCGGAAACTGATAATAGCAGTAAAATAAAAATTAAAGTAAGCACACCAGGAATTTTTATACTGGTTCGAACTTCCCGTTCTACGTCCAGTCCCAGAATACCCTCTGGATTTAAACTAAACCCCTCACTTAACCCGGAGGAATAGGTATACGACACCTGAGCAGCCGAACAGGAATTTTTCCGCCTCAACAGCCGAAGAGGACTTCAACTTAATACAAATAGTTTGTTGACGAATGTGTTCTGAATAACACTGATTGTCTTTTGATAGTACAACTTTCCTATAATCAAATCCTCAAGAGTATATATGTGTGTGAAGATTTAGAATGAAGATAATCACGTAGAATCGAAGTATATGAATTAATTCAAGGATTCTAGTGATATTGAATAAGAATGAATGCTTTTATTTGCAGAAATAAATAGAGAATAGATTTCAGAATTATAAACAAGAATCGGTCATTGTAGAAGTGAATTGAACATGTTTATATAGTTGTAGAATAGTTACAATCTTTCATGAAGAGTTTCAATCAAGAGTTGTGTTCATATATGTTGGATTAAAGAACATTCCTCTTCATGAACAATTGCACCTCTTCAGAAAACTAGTCGTTGTGTTCTGGTCGGTTGACCGAGAAACCTAGGCCGGTCAGCTGAGTTTACAGATATAACTAAAACGGTGCATATCTGTGCACTGGACACAGAGTCGGTCGGCCGAAGATTCAGGTCGATCGGCCGACCTGCTGTTATTTGCATAGTGTACACTAATTTTTGTATAAATCAATTTGTGTGTATGTGTGACTACTTGAGGAATGATTTTAACAATATTCTAAGACTCAATGAAATAAAATATTCATACTAATATCTAGATTGTAGTCTTGTCTCCTTTGTAGTGTGCAATATATGGTTATTCTCCTTTTTGTCGCTTTCGTATAGTATTCTCGTCGTATGATCTCTGAAGCTTGTGTCATGAATCAAAACTCATGAATCAACATTCTCCCCCTTTTTGATTGATGACAATACTTAGGTGACGAAGTAGAATTTATCTATATTATAATTCTCCCCCTGAATATAAGGCGACTTTTCGTTGCTACTAACATCGCCTTTGCCGATGATATATCCTTTTGAGTTATCTCCAAAGGTGACTGCTCCTCCATTTGAGTATATAATGTTTGACAACATTTCTTTGTTTCTAGTCATGTGTTTTGAGCAACCGCTGTCTAAAATCCATTTTCCTTTCTTCTTATGTGGTACCTGCAAAAAGTTTATAAAAAGTTGGTACCCAATCTTTTTAGGGTCCTAAGAGTTAGATCTTAGGAAGCCAAACCCATACAGGTTCAGAATTCCCTTTATAAACATAATTCTTGTTATTATGAACAGTTTCCATAAATATTTTGATATGTTTATTCCTTATCAAAACATTATTTGTTTTTGGAATCCATATCTTGATGGTTTTAGTATTTGAGTAAACTGTTTTCTTAATATCTTTCTTAATATTATTATTAATCCTACTTTTAAAATTATTTTGTTTCTTAAATCCTAATCCAGATTTATTGTTAGAGGATTGAGAATTTTTAAGTAAGCTAGAAAGATTCTCTCTTCCTTTGTTGAAATTAGATACATTTTTAGAAATATCAACAAATTTTATTTTAAGACTAGATTTTTCTAACTCTAAATCCTTAATCTTAGAGTTTAAACTATTATTTTCGAAAAGTAAAACATCATTTTTATTTTTCTGAATTTCTAGTTCTTCAGATATTGACGAAATTTGAGAGGATAAGTTAGAATTTGATTGTTGAGAACTTTCAAGTTCATCTTCTAATATTTTCTTCTCATCTTTCAGCATATCTACTTCTAAGACAGTTCTATCTAACTTTCTTTGCAACTCCTTATTTTTCTTTTTGAGTTGTTTTGCTAAATTTACTAATTCAGAATTTATTTCAATTAAATCTTCAAAAGTAAAATCACTTACATCGTCTGACGAAGCCATGAAGCACACATTTGCTTGTTCATTATCACTTTCACTCTCTGATGAGGATGATGAGTCAGTGTCATCCCAAGTGACAGAGAAAGCTTTTCGTTTGGTTTTGTCCTTCTTGAAATTATTCTTTTTACGCTCTGGACAATCTTTCTTCATGTGTCCTTTCTTATGACATTCATAACATTCCATTGCTGAAGATGATGGTTTGCTGCTATTGGAATTGTTGTTGGAATTATTTTTGTTTCCCTTGAATTTGTTTCTGTTGAATTTCAAAAACTTTTTGAAATTTTTAGCGATCATTGCCATATCTTCATTATCCGAGTCGGAGTCATCTTTTTCTGCTTGGAATGCCACATTTTTCTTTTCTTGTGCTCCATTTCTTTTTTACTGCAAATTTACTTCGTAGGACATTAAATTACCTATCAATTCTTCTGGTTTTAATGTTGACAAATCAGTTGCTTCTTCAATAGCTAGGACTTTTCGTTCCCATTCGTCCGTTAAAGAATTTAAGATTTTTGTAACAACATCAAAATCAGTAAACTTTTGTTCTAATGATAATAAAGCATGATAAATATCCTGAAATCTAGATTACATGTCATTTATAGATTCATTTGGCCTCATTTTGAAATTTTCAAATTGATTTTTCAACATAGAGATTTTGCTTAATTTAACTTTGTTCGTTCCTTCATGCGATACTTTAAGAGTTCTCCAAATTTCATAACCGGAAGTGCACATGCTAACTCTATTGAATTCATTTCTATCTAATGCACAAAATAAAATATTGATAGCCTTTGCATTTGAAGTAGCATCTAGTTTTTGTGTGTTGCTCCAAGTTGAGTATTCTTCAGTAGGAGTCGTGTACTCTCTTTGTATAATATTCCAGATATCAAATCCACTATATTGCATATAGATTCTCATTCTAGTTGACCAATAATTGTAATTTATACCATTAAAAAGTGGAGGTCGTGAAGTCGATTGACCTTCTGTGAAACTAGAATTAGTGTTAGTGTTAACATCGTTAGTTTGTGTGGTTGACATATTACTAGAAATAAATATCAAATAACTTTGTGATGGTTATAGGATTTCCTTGCTCTGATACCAAATGAAAGTGTATGTGCAGTACTAAGGATCGTGTAATATGGTATATAAATGCGGAAACTGATAATAGCAGTAAAATAAAAATTAAAGTAAGCACACCAGGAATTTTTATACTGGTTCGAACTTCCCGTTCTACGTCCAGTCCCAGAATACCCTCTGGATTTAAACTAAACCCCTCACTTAACCCGGAGGAATAGGTATACGACACTTGAGCAGCCGAACAGGAATTGTTCCGCCTCAACAGCCGAAGAGGACTTCAACTTAATACAAATAGTTTGTTGACGAATGTGTTCTGAATAACACTGATTGTCTTTTGATAGTACAACTTTCCTATAATCAAATCCTCAAGAGTATATATGTGTGTGAAGATTTAGATGGAAGATAATCACGTAGAATCGAAGTATATGAATTAATTCAAGGATTCTAGTGATATTGAAGTGCTTTTATTTGCAGAAATAAATAGAGAATAGATTTCAGAATTATAAACAAGAATCGGTCATTGTAGAAGTGAATTGAACATGTTTATATAGTTGTAGAATAGTTACAATCTTTCATGAAGAGTTTCAATCAAGAGTTGTGTCCATATCTGTTGGATTAAAGAACATTCCTCTTCATGAACAATTGCACCTCTTCAGAAAACTAGCCGTTGTATTCTGGTCGGTTGACCGAGAAACCTGGGCCGATCAGCTGAGTTTACAGATATAAATAAAACGGTGCATATCTGTGCACTGGACACAGAGTCGGTCGGCCGAAGATTCTGGTCGGTCGGCCGACCTGCTGTTATTTGCACAGTGTACACTAATTTTTGTATAAATCAATTTGTGTGTATGTGTGACTACTTGAGGAATGATTTTAACAATATTCTAAGACTCAATGAAATAAAATATTCATACTAATATCTAGATTGTAGTCTTGTCTCCTTTGTAGTGTGCAATATATGGTTATTCTCCTTTTTGTCGCTTTCGTATAGTATTCTCGTCGTATGATCTCTCAAGCTTGTGTCATGAATCAAAACTCATGAATCAACAATATCAACAATCAATATCCATCACAATCATCATCCAAATCAATCAATAAATATCAATAGATAATTGATAAATCAATGATAGGTATTTAATTGCAAATTTAAATTCAATAATAATAAATAACGATTTAATTCAAATAAATTCAAATTAACTGAAATGACGATTCAAACATGGCAAACAACTATAAATAAATTTCAAATCACATCACAAATTTAATTTAACTAACATAAGAAATTTTTGAAGTTGTGAGTGGGTCAAATCACTCACCTTTGAATTTAAATTGATTTGAAATCAAATTTAAACCCAAAATTTGAACAGTCTCAGAATTCATCCAAACCCGCGTCAAAATGTCTGGAATTTCGATACGATCCCGGCAAAACAAACCGCGCGTGAATCGGACCTCGTTTGTGAAAGTTATACGAGTTAGAACGTTTAAAATTTTATAAAAATCACAATAAGCTAAAATAAAGAAAATAACACGTCACCTTTGTCCCTTCCATGCCGAAACCCTAGGCGTTCAGACAAATTGCGACCCAACGAAGTAGAGCCGCCACACGAGACGCTGTTTGACCATGAATTACGCGCGCTACCGACCACCAGAAGCCCTCCGGCCACCCTCGTTCCCACCGCCTTGACGAGCCGCACCCACCAGCACCGTCCGACCTCCCCACGTCACCGGAATCGCCGTGCGCTACCACCCCATTTGAAACCCTAATCGATTTATTTTGCTCGATCCGACCGTTGAATCGACGAACCAATTACACCGATGAACTCCACTCGCGAATCTCTACAAAACTGTGCCTTCAAATCGATGATCAGGCAAAGTTGATCGCGACTCGATGAACGGTCACGATTTGTTCTTCAATTTCTGGACAAACAGTGGTTCAAATTGGAAAATGAATTACAGATCTGAGATGCACTCGTCGAGAGCTTCAAATCGATTTAAAATTCGATATATTTTGAGGAGTTTAAATTTTTGATTTGATTTTGAATTGCAATTGAATTGGAAATTTGGTTTGTCTGCCATTGGAAAGAAGAGATGAGAAGGAGATGTACGTATAGACAAATGAGAATAAGAAGTAGCTAGGGTTTATAACGGGTTATTTATAGACGGATCAGAAATAGAACGAATGGATTAGATCGATTTGGGTTTGAATGATAAACGACCCGAAAAGCCCGTTCTGACTCCGGAACGAAAATGGGTCAACCCATATATCAAAATAGATGTTTTGGATAGTTTCAAACTCAATGGAACAGGTTTCAAATCCTAATTCCATCGTATGAAGAAGTTATGTTAAAATCAGCTTATTTCAAATTGATTTTAATTAAATTCAATTAAATTGATTTCTAGGCGTTTCGAGCCCGTACGATCAAATAACATGTCTGATCGTTACGAAACTTGAAATCCTATAATAATTCACTGTTACGGATCCGATGAAACTTGTTTCGTCGAAATCCGAGTCAGTTGCCAAAATGGCTATTTTCACGTTAATTAAATAAATTAATATTAAATTAATTAGACCACTTTTTAATTCAAATTTAACTATTTACAATTTCTATCATTTTGGATTACGTAGAAATTCATAATCCTTTAAACAAATTTCCATATCAATTTATTATTGAATATTTCACCAATTTCAATGTTTAATTTCAATTTCAATAAATTCAGTAATTATAAATTTAATTTCCAATAATTCCATTTAATTGAACTTTCATCCTACCATTCAATCCATTATTATCAAATAGATGAAATTAACATTGGTTCATGATTATTTACCCTAATATTCTCAAATTTCATCTTAATTTCCATTAACGTGATATTTAAATATTTAATCTCATTTAGTTGCAATTAATCCAATTATTATAATTTAAATTCCAATAGATTGATAAATCTTGATTTCAATTCTTCTTATTCACTCAATTATCATATTATGAATAGAATTTACATTGGTTACATCTTATTGAATTAATATTTCTCAATAATCAATTTAATATACATTAACTGCACTAATTAAGTGAATTAATTACAATTGATTCCAAATTTTAATTTAATAGACTAAATAAGTAGGTAACTTATAATAAGTTATCACCATTTACCTTTCATCACATTTATAAGTTTATTACTTTCAAACAAATGTACACTTACTTACATAACACGGATTTTTATTCAATTACCATTTATTATATTTTAATTCATTTATAAATCTAGTATTTACATTTGTTTTCCTATGTTCACTTTATAACCAAGTATAACCTTAAATTATTTCAATTAATTGGAATTCCGTTCAAGCTGTTAATAATTTACTATAATTAACATTATTACCATTCATTTTAGTTATTCTTTCATTATTAAATTACAAATTTTTATTTCTATCAATATTTAATCACAGAATGTTATTTAATTAACCATTTTAATTATCGAAAATTTACGTGTCGTTACAAGAATTTTCTAAACTCTTACAATCATAGTTTTCAAATAAATAAAACGATCGAGATTTCATTAAGTAGATTTTGAAATATGAGCCAAACAAGTTTTCAAAATAGTCGCGCTCTAGTAGTTCGGAAACCAAAGCGATAAATTCTTTAAAATGGATATTTTTAATTCTTTAAAAATATGAAATAATTTCTATAATTATATGAAATTTTATAAAAGAGATTTGAGTTATAAAAATGGATTTCTAAATGATAAAAAAGTTGTTTTGATCAAATAAGCCTTAAAAGCACTATTCACAGCACTTTTTGCAGCAGTTTTTAGTAACTTTTAAAATATAGATTTAAACTTAATTATTCTTTCCAAAATATTTTATAAATGTTTTCAAATAATTAAATAAGTGTTTTAAAGATAATTTGGAAGTTTTATAATTATTTTAAAAAGAGTTTAAATGAATGGTTAAAAGAAAAGCTGTTATAAATAAATGGTTTAATCTTGGCTCTAAAAGCCGATGAGTAGACTGGATTTTCATGTTTGTGAGATCCGGATGTGGGGTACTTAAACTAAGGTAATGTTCAAGAGGAACCAATGTCCTGGCTCAACTGGCCTCTTTCTTGGGTGAGGAATAGATAAGGTCGAAATGCCGGAAACGAGGCAAGTATAAAAGATTCAAATTTACAAATTTAATACAACTTGGATTGTGTAGAAATAATCTTCTTATACTTGGTATTAAATTCCAAGGATGGAACCCGTACTATCAATGTGAATTTAAAAGGCGATTCCATCATTATTCAATAGATAGTACTGATTGAATACAGAAATTGATATTGAGTAGAATTAGTATAATTTATGTCGACCCTTTTTACTCAATAATGTTTTCCAACATGATTTATGAGAAATGATTTGGTGTTTTTCAAAGTTAAAGAGAGGTTAAATAATCTCATATATACTGGAAAAGAAATGATATATCTCTAAAAGATGTTTTATCGATAATTGTTTCGAAAAGACCGGGATCGGATTTGGGTGATTCCTATCCGTAAACCACTTCGAACCAATGTACGTTCGAAAGTGAAAACATGATAAAGGCAATGATTTTGAAGATGGAGTGAAAAGCCACTTGCCACTAGTTCCTCGATTTCCATATTATATACATATGGTGGCAGCAATACTTAATTTTGAAAATATTTGATGCAAGGACTTCTCGCTACTAATCCTAGGGGTGATTCCCAAAACATGATGTAGTATGAGAGTGCCTTCAGTTTGTTCTATTCTTGGACAACTTGTATGGACGAATGTCTGACTTGCATTTCTAAAATACATGCACATTGATCTCTAGAAATGTACATCTGTTTGGTGGTGTAGGAGATGACCTCTCTTACACTTAATGCCCTTCTCTGAGACGTACGAGCTCAAGAGGTTATACATTTGTGAAAATCAATAGTGTGTGATGGAATTGGCAATGTGGCAATTTAGTGAAATGTGAGCTATAAGAAAGGTAATCGTTACCTCAAGCCTCATCACCCGGGAATGACAAAAATAGGGTGGATGCGGTAGGGCTATGTGGGTCGCACCCATTAGGATATAGTCACCACCTTTCTAGATTACCCTCTATATGTCGGGTATGTTGTGTATGCTTTGGGATCCTGGTAAAGGTCAGTAACGACCGGGATGATGTCATATTTGGTACTATCTACGGTAAAGGTAGACCGGTTTTGTGTTGGTAGAGGACCATCAGTTGGTGCCTCGGTGCATTTCTCTAGAGATGTACTGTCAGAAGGTAGTCCCTTACCTTGTCATTGTATGGAATCAATTCTCCAATAGGAGCCTTTATGGCTGTTATACTGTTGAATTTAACAAATGTAACAATTCCAGCTATGATTAATATGTTATTTGAAAAGGTTTTCAAAGAATGTCATTAAAGATAATATCCCTGATTTTGCATAGCAAATGTTTTGGTTATCATAAGGTAAAAACCTATTCCGTGTTTATGTGTGGCGTGGTCTTATGATATACCCTTGTTTTTAAATATCCATACTTTGAGTTTCTCATACCAGTCTCATGACTGACCCAGAGTTTATTTTCTTATTCCCTTAAACTCTAGGTGCCCTATTTTTCTGGCGGCCAAGTAGTTATGTAGCATGGAGCATTTTGGTAGAAACATGGAGCATTTTGGGAGAAACATGAAGCATTAAGGTTCTTATAATGATAGTTATTTATCGTTAGTTTCCGTTGTGTTATGTATTGGGTATCTACCAGATCCTATATGGGATAGGCAGTTATAACTGTCCCTGGCTGTGTTAGTACCTACCATAACTCTGATGAATCACTTCGTAGTGATTGTATGTACTTTCCACATGTATAACTATAAGTTATTTTAAATACAAGGTGAGGTTCCATTTTGTTCCGTCTTTTATCTTTATTTCTTTTAAAACCCCTGATAATCCACCTCTCTGGCACTTGGATTTGCGGCACGTGAATACGAGGATGTATTAGTGTCGATTTCTGAGGGTCGAGGTGGTGGGTCGTCACAGTTGGTATCAGAGCTCACGGTTGAGCAAATACCTAAGCCTTGATGGGGTCAACTCATTAGAGATAGGGTTAGTAGCCCTAGAATGAGCTTAGTCAGAGAGTGTGCATATTTGAAACTTTTATCTAGATAAGTATATTTGGATTTTATGCCCATTCCCCAAGATAATATAGTCTATAATTTGAAAGATGTTTCCTTACTATATGTAGATAGTAGGAGATGAGTAACAGAAAAAGACGAGGAAGGGGAGGTAGCAACACCACAGCCACCAACAGTCGATCAAATGCTATGGTAATTGAGGAAGTGGTAATCCCTATGCAACCTCAAATTAACTTTGCTACTCTATGCAAGAATTACACCAGCTTGGAAGGGAAACCATTCAAAGGAACAGAGTCCATTATTGAAGTACAAGCTTGGCTCTGATCATGTGAAAGGATCTTTAAAGGATTGAATATCGGGGATGAGCAGAAAAGGTTCTTACCTTCTTGGCAGTTGCAAGAAGGGGCTCTAGCTTTGTGGGAGTCCATAACTCTAAATGATTCGGAGGACAATTTCTCATGGGAAATGTTTAAGGTTGTATTTGAAGAGCAATACATGCCAGCAGTCGGAAGATCTCGTCTCTATAGGAATTTCATGGACTTGAAACAAGAAGAACTATATGTGGAGGAATATTCCCACAAGTCCAATGAACTATCTCACTTTGGGCCTGGTTTGATAGACACGCCCCTCAAAAAGAACAAGATGTTTATTACAAGAATGAAGGAACAATATTAGGACAAGATGACTGCTCATGTAAAAGGAACCTTTATGGACCTATTGGATATGGGCTTCCGATATGAAGCCTTAGACCAGAAGAACTCAGTATCTGCTTAAAGAAATAGCAATAATCAAAATAAGAGAAAGAAGCTATGATAAGGAAAGACCGGGGGAGGATCACAAGAGAATCGTTTTAAGGATTATAATTGCCAAAAGAAAGGCCATCTTTTCACAAATTGTAGGAATCCCAAGGTTCAAAGGCAGCAAAAAGAAACCATCTCTCTTATGGTGCAGAAAAGTCTCTGCCATAACTGCCACCAACCCGGACATTGGAAAAACAAGTGCTCGTTAATGAAGAAAGGAGAGCAGGCTAGATTTTTTGCCATAAAGGATGAACCCTTAACCTCCGCAGATGTAAAAGGCAAAGGAGTTCTAGTAGGTAACATCTATGTTAATAGTGATTTAATTAGGGTATTATTCGATACAGGAGCTTCCCGTAGTTTTATTGCAAAGAGATTAGTAGATAAATTAAAACTAATCACAAAAGTAGTAGATACTCCTATCTGTGTGTCCAACCCCATAGGTGGTGTGACTAATCTTTGTATGGTTTGCAAGGATATCCAAATCGCTTACCCTCCCCATCATTTTTCATGTGACTTATGTCCTTGACTTTATTGGGTTTGAAGTTTTACTCGGTATGTACTGCTTATTCAAGAATAAAGTTATTCTAGATTGCATTAAGAGAACGGTATCTTTATGGACCAATTTTGGAAAATTTATAGAAATATTTTGTGAGGAACCTAGTCCAGTTAGGGATAGTTTCTTGTATGCACTTGACTCATCTCGAAATAGGTTTGGAGACAATACCAATTATCAATGAATTTCATGACGTTTTTGAGGAAGTTAAAAGTTTGCCCCACATCAAGAAATTGAGTTCCGTATTGACTTAATACCTAGTACAAGACCCGTTATTCACCTTATTTGAAGGATGGCCTCGAAGAAAAAGATTGAGTTGGAAAACCAAAAGGATGAGTTCTTAAAGAAAGGACTAATTAGACCAAGTCATTCGAGTTGGGGCGCAGCGATGGTTTTGTTGCAAAGTCTGATGATTCCCTAAGGCTTTGTGTAGACTATCGAGACCTAAACAAGCAAAAAATTAAAAACAAGTATCCTCCACCCCGCACAGATGACTCATTCGATCAACTTCATGGTGCCTGGATAATTTTGCAAATGGATTTAGCCACAGGATTCCATCAACTAAGAATTGCTGAGGATGGCATTCCATTCACTGCATTCAGAGGTCTGGATTGCTTTTACGAATGGTTAGTTATGCCTTTTGGGTTGACCAGTGCGCTTGCTTATTTCGTAGACCTTACGAATAGAATATTCAGATATGTGCTAAATAAATTTGTGTTGGTTTTTTATTGATGAAATTATTATCTATTCCAAAATAGAGGAGGAATATGAAAGGCATTTGAAGATGATGTTGGAAATATTGAGAAGAAATGTACTTAATGCTAAATTCTCGAAATGTCAATTTTGGGAGAAAGAAGTAAGATTCCTTGGGCATATTTTGTCAGGAGAAGGGATCTCAATAGATCTACGAAAGATTTCAGTTATATAAGATTGGAAGCAACCACAGACTCCGACGGATGTCTAAAGCTTCTTAGGATTAGTCGGATACTACAGGAGGTTTATCCAGGATTCCTCCAAGATTTCCTCCCACTTAACAAAGTCGACTATGAAGAATGTTAAATTCGATTGGACACCAAAATGTGAAGCAGCATTCCAAGAGCTCAAGAAAAGGTTAACTACCACTCCCGTCCTAGCCATTGCTGATGGAAGTGAAGGTTTAATCGTCTATACTAATGCTTGCGAAGAAGGCATAGGTATAACTCTGATGCAGTATGGGAAGGTTATCGCTTATGCGAGTAGGCAACTAAAAACTCATGAAAGGAATTATGCAACACACGACTTAGAATTATTAGGCGTTGTGTTCACATTAAAAATGTGGTGGCATTATTTACTGTGTAAGAATTCATTATGGTTAATAAACTTTAATTGACCATAGTAAATAATATTCCTTCTTTAAATAGGTAAAAAGTTCGATCTCTTCACAGATCACAAATCTTTGAATTATCTTTTCACTCAGAAGGACTTATATATAAGACAGCAACGTTGGTAAAAATTTCTCGCGTCATATGATCTTGACATTTTATATAAGCTTGGGAAAGCCAATGTAGTTGCGGATGCGCTAAGCAGAAGGCATGTCGTTATAGCTTGTTTAGTGGTACGTCCAACCTTGATTGATCGAATAAAGGAAACCCTGCTTAGGGATATGTTCATTGCAAGGATAACCAAGGAAGTTAAGAAGAACATGATACCGGGAAGGTGGACGAGATTCAATATGGATGAGCAAGGAATTTTACGAATGCATGACAGAATTTGTGTTCCGAATATTGATGGGATTAGGCGGGAAGTTCTAGCCGAGTGCCACAATTCTTGACTTTCAATACATCCTGGGGTTACTAAAATGTACCGGGACATGAAGTGGACTTTTTGGTGGGAACGAATAAAGAGGAACATTTCAATCCATGTTAGCAGATGGGCAAATTGCCAGCAAAACAAAAGCGATCAACAAAAGACTACTGGATTACTTCAACCTCTTGAGATTCCAACTTGGAAGTGGGACCAAATATCGATGGATTTCATCTGCGTCTTACCTCGAACAAGGAAGGGAATTAAAAGCGTTTGGGTTATCGTAGACCAATTAGCCAAGAGCGTACACTTTATTCCAGTAAAGCCAATAAGGGCAGCCTCAAGCTTAGCTGAAATATACATGAGAGAGATTGTTTGATCACATGGTGTTCCAAGAAGCATAGTAAGTGATTGGGATCCAATTTTTACTAGTCAATTCTGAGAGGCATTACAGATACCTTTGGGAACAAAACTGGATTTAAGCACCGCATATCATCCCCAAATTGATGGGCAAACTGAAAGGGTAAACTGAATATTAGAAGATATTCTACAAGCTTATGTCTTAGATTTTGGAGGTTCATGGGAGGATCATCTTCATCTTGTGGGATTCTCCTACAACAATAGCTACCAGGCAAGTATTGATATGGCACCTTATGAAGCGTTATATATGTAGATCCCGAGCGTGTTAGATCGAAATAGGGGATCTGTTAGTACTTGGCCCCGATATGATCCGAGAGGCCTTAGAAAAGGTAGACATGATCCTGAAAAAGCAGAAAGAAGCACAAAGTAGGCAGAAGAGTTATGCCGATCAAAGGCGTAGGAATTTGAAATTTTCAATGGGAGATTTGGTATTTTTGAAGATTTCTCCCATAATGGGGGCGTAGTGAGATTTGGAAGAACTGGGAAGATAGTACCTCGATATATTGGACCTTTTTCCATTCTTGAGTGGATAGGCCAATTAGCCTATCGAGTAGAATTCTAGAAAGATTGTTGGGTGTACACAATATTTTTCACTTATCCCATTTATGGAAGTATGTGTATGACCCGGAACAAGTTATAGAGACGACAATACATGAAGATTTGGAAGTGGAACCTAACTTGATAGTTATCAAACAACCTAATCGAATAGTGGATCGTAATGAGAAACAATTAAGGAGAAAGGTTGTGTGATTAGTTAAATTTCAATGGAGTGGTGATGATAACGATTGCACATGGAAATGAAAGATAAAATGAAAAAGGCTTATCCTGAGTTTAGAATAAATGTGTAGCCTATATGTATGCATTGTATCGTCATAGTGTACTCACCTCCTGTAGTGTAGTCACTTACCATATCTTTGTATACATTTCATCATATATATATATATATTCCTTTTTGAGCTATCTTCTTGTCATAATGTCGATGACGAAATTCTTTTAAGGAGGGAGTCTATAACAACCCATGGATTTATCATTTTGGAAATAACGTTTAAATTTAAAAATATTCAAATATAATATTTTTAACATTAATAATGGTGTTTTGAGCAATAAATAATATTGGTAATCTTATTTTGAATAAATATTAACAAAAATATACACTTTGGAAAATATCGATAAAATGATCGAAAATCATTTTATCGAAAAATAGCTCTTAGACCCTTAGACATCATGCACGGAGCTGGAAACATACTCATTTATCTATGTGAGTGAGAATATGTAATAAAATTATTTATTTTACTTTTGAAAATTAAATATTATGACATCATTAATGATATCACTATTTTTTAACAATTGATTTTTGAATTTAAATTGAGTTTAAATGATTTAATAAATATTTTAATTATTAAATAAGCCCTTTTAATTATTATATAATGATAGAAATATTATTATCAAACTTTGTTTACAAATATATATATATATATATATATTAAGTAAGAAGTGAAAATACGACCGGAAATCGAAATCGAAGTCTGTAATGATTTAACGTAGTAAAGTTGTGCAACGTTGTGAATCATTTGAGATATACATATGCACACATACATGTACATATACGTGAACACATTCACATGCACATGAATATACATACACACACACACAGATATATATATATACACACACGCACACAAATAAATAATAAAAGATAAAAGGAAAATATCATGATAATATATGTAAATATCATGATATTTCTTTAAACCCAAAGTCAACCTCTTACACCCAATGTACAAGAACATGGGTACACACATGGGGGGTAGTTCGATCGTGAGTGATGAGGTAGGAGGAGGGCATGGTGGTAAGGAAACAGTAATGTGTGCACACATAAATATCATGATATTTTTACCACTTCTTTGCTTATAAATACCACCATCCATCTTCACTTCATTTGCTCATAAATTCCAAAGCTTTCTTCACTTCTCCTCTCCACTTTAATGCCTTCCTACTTTAGGAAATAAATGAAGAAAATTATGGAAAAAAGTAATTAAAATTATATAGTACATATTTATTACCCAAACACATCCAAACCAAAGCAAATCTCCTCCTTTCCCCCCTCTAAACCCACGGCCACACCATCCACCACCTTAAGGCTGAGCCTTTCCTCTCTTCCAAGCAAGGCCATGAGCACCCAAGCACCAAAGGCCAAGGCCGAGCCCATCTAGGAGCTTTAGTGCAAGCTTAGCAAGCTAAATATTTTGAATAGCGGAGCTATAGTCGTTTTAAAGTTAATTCGATTGAATCTAAGGTGAGAAACTCTATTTATATATGCTATATTGGATGATATATATGTTTGACTATGCTTGGTTATGATGGTTGTTTATCATGTCTGAATATGATAATATGTTTATTTGGTTATAAAAATATTCACGTTTAATACACGTCGAAATTACACGAAGGAAATCATTTTTCGTCACTACAAGAAATTATGCTTTTAGTTGCACTTATTAGTAGCGTTTCAAATGTAAGTGCAACTATTATTGTTTTGCACTTTATTTTTCAATGCTACCAAAATTTCCCGCCTTCCCGCCAATGCTAAAACACTTGTTTCATTCCAGAAGTCTTCCTTTTTTTCCTCTTCACTTACATAAATTCCCCAAGCCCAATAATGTTTCCTCCCTCATCGTCCTCGCGCTGCTCCTCTTTGCCATTATGCTCCTCTTACCGTAGTCGGTGGACTCCTCCTTCAATTTACTGCTCTCTCACGTCCATTTTATAGCCCCAAATCGGTATGATTTTATATACAGAATTTTTAATTCTATTTGGATTTTATATGGTGATGTATGAATGTCTGCCCAAATCCTAAATCTCTGTCTGTCAACGTCAATTTTACAAACCCTAGTTAGCACTCGTGTACGTCAATTTTACAAACCCTAAATCGCTACTTCTCTTGGTCAATTTGATATCTGTAAAATACTAATACTCAACTATAATCAATTAGAAACACAATGTATTTGATTCATCATTGTGATTTTTAGGTTTGTTTGTTGAGTAGGTTAATTTATGTGGTTCTCAAGTATTATTTTGTTTAATTTGATTTGTCATTAGTTTTTGTACATATATATTGTACATTGCCTACATTTACATGTAGTTTTCTAATACTTAATCTATTTTAATAGAGTTGATTAATGCAATAGTTGATAGGAAAGGTGGAAACCATCAGAAGCTTACAACTCCAAGGTCAAAACATTCAGCTACTAAACGAAGAAGGAGAAGTAAAATTAATGATAGGCAAGTATAAAACTCATATCAATACAATAGTACTATTTATATCTTCATTTGATTATGATAAGCATTTTGTGACTCTTATGGACATCTATATAATAAACATAGGTTTAAGATGATTAGAGATATCATACCAACACTGATCAGAAGAGGAATGAAAGTGTTAGTTATAAAAAATTAGTCCATTCCTAATGTGCTTTATCCTATAGCAAAGTAGATTAGTCAACACTTTGTACAACACATTACATAATGCAATAGGCATAAAATCCGATAATGTGTTAGGATTATGCACTTTAGAAACAAGACAGAGAAATGTATTATTTATTTCACTAATTAATTTCCCAAAGCATGTAATATCCATTATAACTTTAAGTAGATCCGTGCTTATTAAATTCCAATGTTATCTATAAAACTTAGAAGTAATGCTATTAAGACTAGGGCTGCTGTTTTTATCAATTTGAAAAACAACAGTCTTGAGTTCTTCTATAGAAAAAGGTTGGACTTATGACTTTTGAACATGAGCAGCTAAATTTTTTGGCATGTGACATGTGGAAAATTATGATTTATTGAAAGACAATTAAATTAATTGGCATAGAAAGAGATTGGTTCCCTTGCCACATTATTAGCAGTTTGAGCAATGTTCCGATGTTCATCAAGTAAATGCTTGAACCTTACATCCGACTTAGGCTTTGACATTAAGAATGGAAGTATTTTATGGTTTTATCATATTTTATAAGCCATTTGAATCTAATTAACTGTTGACCATGAGTGATCTGATTTTGTGCATATCTCCAAGAAGATTAATACATTCCTTATACTACTCAGTTAAAATAGTATTTTTAGGATGGTCTACCATCTTCTTATATAAGTCATTGCATATCTCTCTCTAGTAGAATTGCATAACTGATCAAAATTAACAAAAGACTTATTCCATTTTTTAAGTGCTACTTTGATCGACTTGAGCTTTTGCAAGAAAACAAAAGGTAGATTACCATTAACTTGAATGTGCCAGCTTTGATGCACAACTTCATCGTATCCATGCAAATTTGTCCAGGCATTATTGAATCTCATAAGTAGATTTTTGCTGGAATTGTATTGTGTGGCAAGTTTGAAAATTTTTGTGTTCTACGAATTATTATAAATTAAAATCATATGGTTTCACTTATCTCTAATTTGCTAAAATGTTACAGGTTATAGAGTACATTCGATTCATGCAAGAAAAACTGGAGAAATATGAACCATCATGCTTTGGTTGGATGAAAGAAACCAAGAAATTAACACAATGGGTGATTTCTTGTCTCTCAATTTTTGATGTTTATGGTGAAAAAAAGAGGTTTTATTTTTTTCGCTAGACTTTGTTTCATTTTTGTATATTTTCCTTTTTTAAAGGGATGATTTGTTAGATATTGTGTATTTTAAATTACCAACAAAGCTTACAAAAAGCTTTTGCATTTAATTTCATTATGTTTCACAAATATTGACATTGAGGACATTAATTCTAGATTAAATATCAAATTGGTAATAACTTTAACAAATAATTTTTTGGCTTTGATGTCAATTCTCTTGTATAAAATCTCAACTCTGATTTTCCAAATTTTCACTTAAAATATGTTTTTGCCATTCTGATTGATTATTCCTCTATTTTAGAATAAAAACAAGCATTTAGAATCATACTGCTCCCATTCTTGTGGAATTAGTAAAAAGATTTATGCAAAATACAGTATTTATGTTAGTAATCAAAACAAACATAAGAAATTAAGGATGAACTACACTTTCAAACATAGTCTTTTGCTTGATTACACCATGACATGAACACATTTCACATTCTTTATGTTCGTAAACAAATACATAGATCTGCATGTTTATACCCCACTAAACTATTGTATATTTAGGTTGGGGGGATTTACGTAAGGCTCTTCTTGAGAGATCCTAAGTTTCCCTTGAGAAATCCTATTTTTTTTGTAAGGACTGCTTGACCAATATGTCTCAGCAATTGCTGCTACCCATTATTACGAAAATTATGTCATCTTAGAGCTCCCTTTGCTACTTTCTATTGCGCTTGTATCTTTGTTGAGAGTTCACCTAGCACTTGCTAATCATGCTCTGGTTACACAAGGCATGAAGTAAGTTGACAAAAAGTTATACTGATTGTGCACTTCTTATATCATAATTATTATAATGCAGGAATTCCTCAAGTCTTTTGCAGGCTCAAGAAATTTTTACTTTTATGTCATACACAGACAAGCACAATATTGATAGTTATACTTTGGAGTAAAAGTAAATAATAAGATTGCTCAAGTTCTAAGATAACAGATTTTGTCTATTTATACTGTCATAACTCCATAATAAATAAAACTACAACATCACATTTCATTTCTATTTTCAAATATGAAATGATTTTCAACTGCTTTGTGGATATTCGATTTGTATTGTTAAAATTTCATATGTGAAAGCTGCAGATTTATACCATATTCAAGAGGCTAGGGTCCCATGTTCAACATTTTGAGGAATTTTTTAGGTACATTTTCTTCTTCTTTTTTACTTCTATATCTGTTATCTTTTGGTTTCTTGGTCGTCAAGTATTTTTAAGGTGTGTTTGTATGTTCTGTTAATTTCTTTACTTTTTTGTAGTCATGATGCTATTGCATCAACATCATTGAAAACCCCATATATAAACATTGAGTTTGCATCATTTTTGAAGTTCATCTTAGTTCTTGAACTTTCAGGTCTGGTAGTCAATATTGGACGACTAAACAATTGTAATTTTTAGTAACACACAGGTTCATTTGGCTTATAAGTGAAAGTGATAAGAATATTATCTCTGTTTTGTCGGCAGGGGTCCTTTTCAATCTTGGAATAGCAATAGTGTCTCCAAGACAGTAGGAAAGAATTTCTGCAACGGATTCTACAACAACAATTCACCTTCTATAAATAGTAGGTTCAGTTGTAGGCTCTCTTTGAATTTTTCAAAGTAGAGGTCTAATGATAAATCAGATCCATTCATATCCTTTGCATTATGCACAACCGTTCAATGATAAATGACTGATTTATTCAAGTCAAGATGAAAGCATATGAGTTATCAGTGTACTCATGCTCTGAAAATTTCAGAGTAGGAGAGCTGATTCCGTAGTTAGGGATTCGGTTCTCCACTCTGAATTTTCCAGAACAGAGGCACACCAATAAATCAGTCCATATGTCTTGAATACATCAGCTGCTCAATGATAAATGAATCTGGTTTATTCAAGTCAAGATGGAGGTATTTAATTTATCAATATACCTTTACTCTGAAAAATTCAAAGGAGAACTGATTCTGCAGTTAGGGGTTTGGCTCTTCTGCTCTGTATTTTCCAAAATAGGTGCACCAATATATCAGTTCCATTCACGTGTCCTGAATAAGTCACAACCACTCACTGATAAATTATTGTAGTTTATTCCATTTAAGACGGAGATATCTAATTTATCGATGTACCCTGCTCTAAAAAATTCAGGGTAGGAGAGGCGATCCCATAGCCAGAGGTTTGAATTCCCTGCTCTAATACAGAGGGACAGTGATAAATCAGTTCAATTCATGTGTTTTGAATAAATTACGGCCACTTACTGATAAATCACAGCTAGAAACCTAAATTTAGTTAAACGGATAAGGCATTGTTATATCAATAAATTCATGTCAAATAAGATCTTAAAAGACCATCTATTTAATCATGGAATTTAAGATTGCAAATTGCTTGGGTGCAGCTGAAGGCCTATCTCATTTGCATGCAGGATTAGTAATTCGGGTCATTTTTTAACTAGTAATTGTTGTCTTCGATAAATGGTTACAGTTCTTTATTTTGTACAGAAGGTTTGTAGGTTCATTTACCAGACACCAGTCACATAGTTGATAATGAGTCGACTGATTTTGTTGTTGCTTGTGTCGATAGGCCAGAAATATTTTCTGCACACCGAACCTGTAATTCAGAGTCCATACTAGGTATAACACAGATAATTTTCTGTCTTCAACCACAGATTCATTGTCTAATCATCCTTTGTTATATCGAAGTTCTATGATGTAACGTACAGAACCTTGAATATCCACCATCAAATGATGAACACTTGCTGCTGGTAAGACTGCTGTCAATGGACTTTTATCATTATATCTTTATTTTTGTACTCCATTACCATTTTATTTTATTTTTGTTTTCTTGAGATCTGACCACAATGTTACAAAGTTGGCTGACAAATGTCTAGCTGGACATCTGATAGAAGATGGAAATGAGTGAAGTTGTAAAGTGCTTCAAAAAAATAGTGCAGGTTAGTGAAATTCAGTTAGGAGCTAGAGGCATCTAGGAAGTGATGATTTGATTCTTCTTAAGTCATAATTTTTCATAGCTATCCCAAGTTCTATTTCAATGCATGTCTTATCTCTAGTAGAATGTTTTTCTGTAGCCATATTTGTGTAATATTGCTCAAAAATTGATTTTTACGGCAAACGGTATGGTGAACTAAGCACTAATTTGTCGATAAAGTTCTACACAAGTTGCACAACTGAATGTTTTATATTCAAACATCCATGATAAATTATGCTTTCGGTTTACAAGTGTTCCAATTTACAAAAACTCTGGCCAAGTGACATGTTTAGCATTGGCACATAACCATATGAAGTATCAATACTTTATCTTCTAATTGGTGTATGAAAATTCTAATATACCAAGATAGTGCAAAATCTATTTAGGATTATTGCGAAAAATTAGAGTTGAAATTTTGTCCACTTATGCTTAAATATACAAATACTAGAAAGCAAGGCTGATATTTTTGTCCACTTATGAGAAACTAGGAAGATCAACGACTGACGTATGGTTTCTTAATATGAAGCAGTTATAAAGAAGAAAGAAAATGAGACCATTAAAGAATTTTTTTGCCTAGTGCAGAAAAAAGAAAATGATACTATTTGGGTATACTACGAGTGTAAGGGGTTTTTTCTTAAAAAAATTTACAGTTTAACATTTGCTTTTGGGGTACAAAGATAACAAAGCTTTTATTGAATTTTGCAGATGAATATTTGGACTTGCACATAGTTAAGTCTGGTCCTTTTTGCAGTGGTTGTACATTTCCAATAGGGTAGCTAAGAACACTAGAAATTATGGTTATACCTTTTTTATTCCAATATTCAAGTTTTAGATCCTCATTGTTGATTATTACTTGTCTACAAGTGGATGAACTTCTCCGAAGAAATTATTAGTTGTTTATGGTATTTGCTTAGCTAGTTGTTTATGGTATTTGCTTAGCTAGTCATCTACGTATGGATTTTATGGTAGTTCAGTTGTTTATTTCATTTTTTTTCTGGTATTTCAGTTGTATAAACTTCTGTACGTATGGATTTTATGTTAGATTTTGTCTTGAAACTACTGTATTTATGTACTAGTTGTGTGACTATGTACGGTTATGTACTACTCATGTATCTATGTATGGTAATGTACTACTTGTGTTTATGGTAGTTCATTTGTTCATGTATTTTTTGTTTATTATTGAACTATTTATTATTACTGTTTAATATAAATTATGAATAAAGTGAAATGGAGAGTGAACGAGCTAGCAGAATGTGAGAAATAGACATAGAAAAGCAAAAAATATGGTGGCAAAAAAAACGCAATGAAAAAAAATATTGTTGCGGCGAAATATATATTGTGGCATATAATAAACGCAGTTATAAGGTTTGGGTTTAAGTTGTAACCCAAACATCACTTTTGATGGCGTTTCAACATGCTACAAAAAAGATTTACGGTGACGTTTTTTTGCCGCCGCAATAAGGCACATTATAACGTTGTTTACAAAAACGCAACCAAAAATATTGGTTTTTTAGTTGCATGTCGTATGGCGGCATTCTCTAAAACGCCACCATAAGTTTTGGTTGCGTTTTTTGTGCGCCACCAAAAGTACTTTTTGGTGTAGTGCGTTATGAATTATAAAAGTTTTATGAGTTTGTTAAACCGCTTTAAAATAGTTTATAAATGTTTTATAAACACTAAAACTCAATTTGGAGAAGTTTCAACAAGTTATGAAAATTTGATCAAAAATAGGCGCGCATGTAATGGTAGTTCGTGATTTCGCGTCATAATAGTTTAAACCCATTTATATGATGTGGGAGTCGGAATTTTTTGGAATAAGAATTTTCCGAACTCTTATAATCATAGTTTTCAAACAAAAGAAAACGATCAAGATTTCATTTAGTAGATTTTGAAATATGAGCCAAACAAATTTTCAAAATAGATGCACTTTGGTAGTTCGAAAACCAAAGCGATAAATTCTTTAAAGTGGATATTTTTAATTCTTTAAAAATATGAAATAATTTCTATAAATATAGTAAAATGTTTTAAAAGTGATTTGAGTTATAAAAATGGATTTCTAAATGATAGAAAAGTTGTTTTGATCAAATAAGCCTTAAAAGCACTATTCACAGCACTTTTTGCAGCTGTTTTTTATAACTTTTGAAATATAAATTTAAAACTAATTATTTTTTCCCAAATCTTCTATAAATGCTTTCAAATAAATAAATAAGTGTTTTAAAGATAATTTGGAAGTTTTATAATTATTTTAAAAAGAGTTTAAATGAATGGTTAAAAGAGAAGATGTTATAAATAAATGGTTTAGTCTTGGCTCTTAAAGACGATGAGTAGATTAGATTTTTCTTTTCATGAGATCCGGATGTGGGGTGCTTAAACTAAGGAGATGTTCAGGAGCAACCAGTTCCTTAGCTCACCTAGCCTCTTTCTTAGGCGAGGAATAGATAAGGTCGAAATGTCGAAAATGAGGCAAGTATAAAAGATTCAAATTTACAAATTTAATGCAACTTGGATTGTGTAGAAATAATCTTCTTATACTTGATATTAAATTTCGAGGAGGGAAACAATACCATCCATGTGAATTTAAAAGGTTATTCCATCGTTATTCGATGGATAGTACTGATTGAATACGGAAATTGATATTGAGTAGAATTAGTATAATTTCTATCGACTCATTTTACTCAATAGTGATTTCCAACATGATTTATGAGAAATGATTTGGTGCTTTCCAAAGTTAAAGAGAGGTTTAATAATCTCGTATATACTGGAAAAGAAATGATATATCTCTAAAAGTTGTTTTATCGATAATTGGTTCGGAGAGACTAGGATCGAATTTGGGTGATTCCTATCCAAAAACCACTTCGAACCAATGTACGTTCAAAACTGAAAACATGATAAAGGCAATGATTTTGAAGATGGAGATCTTCATAATGAATGGCTATTTTCCCCTAACCCCTCGATTTCCATATTATATACATATGGTGGCAGTAGTACTTTATTTTGAAAATCTTCGATGCAAGGACTTCTCGCTACTAATCCTAGATGTGCCCAAAATAGGATGTAGTAGGAGAATGCCTTCAGTTCGTCCTGTTCCTGGATAACTTGTATGAACGAATGTCTGACATCGCATTTTTAAAATACACGTACATTGATCTCTGCAAACGTACATCTGTTTGATCCTGTAGGAGGTAACCACTCTTACACTTAACACCCTTCTATGAGACGTACGAGCTCAGAGGTTGTACATTTATGGAAATCAATAGTGTGTGATGGAATTGGAAATGTGGCATTCAAGTGAAATGTGTGCTATGAGAAAGGTAATGGTTACCATCGAGCCTCATCACCCGAGAATGACAAAAACAGGGTAGATGCGACAGGGCTATGTGTGTCGCACACATTAGGATATGGTTATCACTTTTCTAGATTACCCTCTATATGTCGGGTATGTTGTGTATGCTTTGGGACCCGGTAAAGGTCGGTAACGACCGGGGCGATATCATATTCGGTACTATCTACGGTAAAGGTAGGTTGGTTCTGTGTTGGTAGAGGACTATCTGTTTGTGCCTCGGTGCATTTTTCTAGAGATGTACTGTCGGAAGGTAGTCCCTTGCCTTGTCATTGTATGGAATCCACTCCAATACGTGCCTTTACAATTTTAGTTATAAACCTATTATGCTGTCGAATTTAACAAATGTAACAATTCCAGCTATGATTAATATGATATTTGAAAGGATTTTCAAAGAATGCCATTAAAGATAATATCTCTGATTTTGTATAGCAAATGTTTTGGTTACCATAAGGTAAAAACCATTTCGTATTTATGTGCGGCGTGGTCTTATGAGATACCCTTGTTTTCAAATATCTGTACTTTGAGTTTCTCACACCAGTCCCAAGACTGACCCGGAGTTTATTTTCTTATTCTCTCAAACTCTGGGTTCTCTATTTTTTCGGGCAGCCAAGTAGTTAGGTAGCAGGGAGCATTTTGGGAGAAGCATGGAACATTTTAGGAGAAACATGAAGCATGGAGGTTCTTATGATGATAGTTATATATTGCTAGGTTCCACTGTATTATGTATTGGGTATCCACCAAACGTTGTAAGGGACAGGCAGTTATAACTGTCCCCGGCTGGGATAGTACCTACCGTAACTCTAATGAATCACTTAGGAGTGATTATATGAACTTTCCACATGTATAACTATAAGTTGTTTTAAATACGAGGTAAGATTCTGTTTTGTTCCGTCTTCTATCTTTATTTCTTTTATAACCCCTGATGATCTGCTTCTCTGGCACTTGGATTTGTGGCACGTGAATACCGATGATGTATTAGTATTGATTTTTGAGGGTCGAGGAGATGGGTCGTCACAGGTGCGACTTTTTAACTGATTAAGTTATTTTCAGCATTTATATTTTATTCCTTCAGTTGTGAGATCTGAAAGTATAGAAATGTTTTAAAGTTATAATTATCTTTGTACCATGTAAACCATTTTAAAACTTAACGACTCGTACTTCTTGGCACGATGCAAGTTCGAAAATCATTTTGGACTCTGAACCGGTGTGTTCGGAGGTTCGGGTTGTTACATACTACTTGTGGAAAAAGTTGATACATAAGGCTGGGAGGTTTGTTCCTGATTGTGATAGTGTTATAGAGCGGAATTTGATATTTAGAGCAACCAAATGGAGAAATAATGATTCCTTCATCTTCTTGCTTCTGTTAAAAAAAATTCATCAAAGTGGTTTGGTACGAAGAAACGAGAGAATTTTCAATAGAAAGTCAAAAAAAGATGCAAATCTATTATGAGCTCTTTAATGAAATTGGAATGGTATAAAAACTGTATGCTTGTTTTTGATGAGTCCACTGTTAGCTTATGGTGTCGATGGTTCTGGCTTTTGTTTTCTTTCTAGTTTTGTTATGCTTTCTTAGTTTTCTTGTTTTTCTTGTTGGTGCCTGGTTTTCCCTATGCTCTCTTTATTTATTTTTTTGATGTTTTTTATTATTTTTTATTGTTTTCTTTTTCTTAATGAACATAGTATGCTATGTTTCCTTCTTTTTGTTCCTTTGGTACTACAATAAACTGGTAGTGGACCAGTCAACCCCACTAGCTTTGCTAAAGAAACATATATATGTGCCATCTATCAAAGATTCAACAAAAATATACAAGTATGAAATCAACACATAGGCATGAACGTGAATGATGGATATGCTTTCGATATTAATATGCACAAAATACAATTAGTGGCTTCCTCTATGTATGCAAATAGTATGTCATATAGGCTTGTATATAAAACATCATAATAATAAGCATACAGTTCTACAGAATATAAACACACATCATATCACGTTAAAGTATCATCGTAGCATAAAATTCCCAAAGCCACTAGTTCTAGGAACTAGCTTATAACACTTCATTGTTCCTAGAAACCATGCATGCAATCAAAAATCCAATCTAAACAATCATACAAGCAATCAATCATCTATAAAAAAATTACCTAACCTAAGTAATGTAGTAAGAAAATAAATTGGAAACATACCGATAAAGAGTTCAAAATGAGAAGCATGAATCTTCTTCTCTAGTTCCTAAGTACTCTCCGCTGGGTCGTTTCCACACGGTACTCGGACCAACTTCACTTCTTTACTTCAAAGCATTTTTAACTCTGTGCTCTACTATATGAATAGATCCATATGGTGCAATAGACTCCGACTCCACTTCCATATCCTCTAGTTGATCCATCTCGACTATAATAGTTGAATCTTGAACATACCTCTACATATGTAGCACATAAAATACGTTGTGAACTCCCACTAGGTTTTTAGGAAACTCCACTCTATAAGCTTTCCTTACTCTCTCTAATATCAGATAAGGTGATACAAAGCGAGGCATTAGAATTCCTAAACTACCAAACCCCATACATTCTTCAGCGGTGGAACTTTCATGAACACCATGTCACCTACTGTGAATTCTGGCTTTGTCTACCTCTTATCAGCATATGACTTATGTCTATCCTGTGCAGTATTCATTCTCTTTCATATTAGTTCTACCATTTTGGAAGTGACTCTTATTTTTCTGGTCTTAGTATAACCCTATCAATCACCTCCCACCAACAAGACGGTGATTTGCATGGTCGTCCATGCAAAGCCCCGAATTGTCCCATGCCTATGCTCACTTGATAGCTGTTATTATATGTAAACTCCACCGATAGCAAATGATTTTCCCATGCACCACCAAAGTCAAGAACAGAAGCTCTCAATAGATCCTCTAATACCTTATTCATTCTCTATGTCTGTCCATCTATTGTGGGTTGTATGCGGTGCTAAGATTCAACTCAGTCCCTAGGGTATCCTAAAGTCTCTTCCAAAGCTCTCTAAAATATAGATCTTTGTCATTGATTGTGCTCATTGTAACTCCATGCAATCTAATCACCTCTCTAATGTATAATGTTGCCAATGATGTTGTTGTCCGCTAACAAAATACTGGAATGAAATAAGTGCATTTGGTCAAACGATCAATAATGACTTAGATGCTCTTATTTAACCTTCTACTCCTAGGTAAGTCGTCAATGAAATCCATCGATACGTGTTCCCACTTCCACTGTGCAACGTCCATGGGAAGCAATAATCTACTTAGCCTTAAATCTCTAACAAGTCAAGCATCTAGCAACATACTCTACCTCTTGCTTCTTCATCCTCAGCCAATAAAATACTCCCTTGATATCTTTGTACATCTTGTCTCCATTGAGATGAATAGTCATCCTAGAATGGCAAGACTTTGATAAAACTCATCAATTAGCTCTCTAACTTCTAGTACACATAATCTACCATCTCTTCTTAGATACCCCTTCAACTGAATAGAGTGCATGTCTGAATGAAAAGACTTCTCTCCCTTCAGTAAGTTCTCCAAAATACATGCGTATGTCCCATCAGTTCTTTGGCTAGAAACAATACAATCTACAAGTGTTGGTCTTACCTTTAAAGCTACCAATAAACCTGGAACTAACTCCGACGATGCCCTGAAATCATATCTGAAAATAAATTCTAACTGTCTTCACTCCAGTAATATGGAACCCAATACCGCAAGCTTCATACTCAAAGTAGCTGCCACTACATTCCCTTACACCTAGAGTGTATGCAATATTGAAATCATATGAAGCTAGAAACTTCATCCACATCTCCTACCTCAAATTTAGATCCTTTAGAAAATTATTCAAGAGATTATGATCTGTATACTCAAATCTCCCTCCTAATAAATAATGTCTTCAAGACTTAAGTGTAAAAATAATCGCTGTCAAAAGGTTTTAAATCTCCTTCATCTCACCCGAGATAGAAATATGAGATTTTCTCCGAAATCCGAGATTTAATAGCATGGTTAGTTATCAGAGTTTTAAACCTCCTTCATTTCAGATGAGATGTGAGCCCGAGATTTTTCCAAGGATAGATTGAGATGACGGACCAGGCCGTCTTACATCATATTTTAGTAGACCTCCAGCACCCTGATTGGCGCATTGGACAGTTGCGCTCGTTAGCTAAGTTAGTTATACGCATTCTACAGTATAACCTTTTCCCCAAGACGGGGAGTTATGATCAGATTTATCCCATAGTAAGGCAGGCCACCTACGCCATATTCGGAGGCTTACAGGTGAACTGGGCCAAGGCGATCATGGCCTAGTGTAACAACCCGGGATTTGCATTACCAATTAATAAATAAAGGTTAGGATTTTTATTTATTTTAATGAAGCATAAAAGGATTTGGAATAACAAAAATTTATTTGAAAAAGGCTATTTTAATTTAAATGGGAAATATGGGATTTAAAATGAGGATAAAATGTTATTTTTGGAAAGTTAAATATTTTAAGAGAAATTTTAAAAACGGGTTTGGGTAAGAAAAAAAATGAGTTTTATAAACATATATGAACACTTAGACTAATTTTTGGAAACATGTAAATAACTCTCTTCTTATTGGGTTACTAAACCTAGCCCAATAACTTTTCTAAACCTCCTCTATAAATTATCTCAAACTCTCCTAACCTCATTCATTCATCCCTAATCAAAACCCTAATCATTTCCTAAAGCTTTCTTAACAAAAATGGCCTCTATCTTCATCTCCTTCTAGTTTTAGCTTATGCAAGTCATTCTATGCAAAGGTAATGCAAATACCCATCTCAAATCCGTTTTTATATCTCTCTAATTTCTGAAATTTAATTGGTAACACATGTTTAATGTGTTTTTTGATCTTATAGCCTCCTAATCATCTTTTGCTAACTTGGGTTGATGCTATAGTAGTCTTTGTTGCTTTCTAGAGAGGTATATTGCTAAAAACCTCTTCTAATATGTGTTTAATCATCTTTTGATTTCGGTAATCAGTTAGTAACACATGTTTTATTATGTAACATGTGAATCATAGCTCTTTGATCATCTTTGCTTTCATTTTGGGGTGTGCACATAAGGTGCTTGTGATATTGCTTTCTAAGGTAATGCTAAGCTTTGGCCCTTTGTTCCCTTTAATATAGTGTAGTAATCATAATAGGGTAGTTAGTGATTGATATTGGTGAAATTTGATGCCAAAAACTTGATAAAAACACCCCAAAATCACCAAAATCAGCATTTTCAGCTGGCTGGAATGTTTCAGCCTAAAAACAGGCTGAAACAGTGATCTGAGTGCACCAGGGCAGGCCTGGGTTGCACCCAGGCTGCTGCCCAGGCGCAGCAGGCTAGCCCGGTTGGGCTAGCCGGTAGCAGGCTCGCCCTTAGTGGGCGGGTCCACATAGAGCGGCCCGCTATTCTCCCCAGCCCGCGCGGGCTGGGGCTTGTATTTTCCCCCAGCCCGCATGGGCTGGGGCTTGTTTTCTCCCCAGCCCATGCGGGCTGGGGTTTGTATTTCCCCCCCAGCCCGCATGGGCTGGGGCTTGTTTTTTTTCCCCAGCCCATGCGGGCTGGGGCTTGTATTTCTCCCTAGCCCGCGGGCTGGGGCTTGTTACTTCCCCAGCCCAGGCAGGCTGGGGCTTGACTGAACCCCAGCCCGCTTGGGCTGGGGCTTAATATTTTTCCCCAGCCCGCCTGGGCTGGGGCATGTTATTCTTCCCCAGACCAAGCGGGCTGGGGCTTAATATTTTTCCCCAGCCCGCCTGGGCTGGGGCATGTTATTCTTCCCCAGCCCAAGCGGGCTGGGGCTTATCATTTTTCCCCAGCCCGCCTGGGCTGGGGCTTGCAAATTCTCCCCAGCCCAAGCGGCCGGGCTGGGGCTTGATCAAACCAGCTGCACCGCCTGGTGCAGCCTGGTTTACAAGAACGGGCTGCACCATGCGGTGCAGCCGGCTTCCATGAAATGGGCTGCACCCACTTAGTGCAGCCGGGTTCCGACCCACCGGTTGCACCATTTTGGTGCAACCGAGTCCGGGTTGCACCATTTTGGTGCAACCGCTTCAAATTGATTGTTTCTGCAATGAACCTTTGGGTTTCAATTGCGAATCAGAAATTGTCGAACTTTGGTTCACAACCATTCGGAATATTTTCCAACACGAATATTGGTTTTCAGTGATTCTCTGATTTATCGATTTCTTTGAGATTTGTCTCTAGATTTCGTACACGTGTTTTATGAATTATTTTCCAAGGATTTTTCACTCCTAAATGGCTTTCGAAATTATTATATAATATTATTTTTTAATTAGTAAACTATTTACTCCATAGTAGGAGAGTTTTCAAAAGCCGTTTTAAAGTGATTTCAAAATCAATTATAAATCCGTTTCGAACCATTATTTTCTATAATAAAAATCTCACACTCACTTTTTAGCACGTCGAGTGAAGTGGAAAGGTGCTTAAACGGTTAGGAAATCTCCGGCCTATGGAACCGTGTGTATTTTCTTTCCGGTTAATCCCTGACCTATTCGATTGATCGTTTTGACCTTTGGGTCTAGTTTACCGATGATACGAGGTGGACTTTTTATTGTTTGGAGTGTGAGCTTGCTATTGGTTAGTAAACCGTTTAGTGCGAACGTGGGGTATGGGACTCATTGTTAACACTTTACGGGTTCCTCTCCAAGAAGTTTGTGACACATTAGCCTCTGGGTGGCCAGTACTGGACCTTTGGGTCACCACGCCTCTGGGCAACCATCTCTGGACACCTGTTCTATGGAGCGGTTTCTTTTTTTCGGCATGTGCCTCTGGGCCTTTATCCTTCTAGGAAGGATCTCGCCGTCTCGTGCGTTCCGCATCTGTGCGAGTGATCGATCACAACTCTACAGTACTTGGCAATAACGACTCCGGTCGGTGCACGTGCTATACTTGTATTATTTGATGATTTTTATATCCATTTGAGTACCGCCATTCGGTGTTGGTTCTATGGAACCATACGATGTAAGTGCGATTACCTTGTGGATTCACACTGTCTCTGGACACTGCTTTTCAGTGTTTGATTTCATTGACTTTTCAGTATATCCCCTTTGCTCTTTGGAGCATCGATCTTTGCTTGGGCATTGATTACAGACTCTGGTCACACATGGGATTATTGCCTATGGGCAACTTTATATAGCTTTGGCTACGCCGATGATATGAGGCGATTTTATTTATTCAACACTTTAGTGCTGATATTCTCTTTGGAGATTTTTATTGTTGATTGATAATTAGGGACCGTCATTATATTCATGTGGTCCAAAATACTCTTCTCTTAGGAAAAAGTACTGTTTTATTTATGTACCGCATTATTATATATCTCAGTTATTACTGATTGTTTAGTTAGCCTGACCCGAGTGTTTTCGCTCGGGTCAGACCGAGTTGTTTCAGGTTAGGTCTCTGGACTTAGCTTCTGTGCTTCCGCTTGGACATTATCTGCTATGCTGATAGATAGCGCTTTTATTTGTCCACTATTCCGCTACTCTGTTATTATTCAGACTTTGATATGTACATATTTTTGACTCACATGTGTGGGCAGTGGCTTTGTACCCACTTATAGTATTTGGATCTATATTGACGATGTATTGTTCTGAGACTCTGTGCTGTTATGTGATACTGTTCTGTGATGCTATTTTATTATGTTATTATGCTTTGTTCTGATAGGTCTTTAGCCATTGTAATTTCGTTATAAATATTTATTGAATATGTCGAACCACTTGAAAAAAAAATAGATACCATCCTTTCGACGTATTCAGTAGATAGTTATAGCTTGATTACAAATGGTCGCTTCCACTATACTCTATTCTCCGCTTTAACAGACAGTATTGCTCCCGTAATACTCTTTGTTACAGTGGGTCTCAGAGTGGGGCGTTACACCCAGTATGTGACAACAGTAGGATTTCGCCGATCTTCTATGATCTATTGTCATCTTTGGACACTGGTCTTTAGGTGGGCCGGGGTTGAGATGGATAGAGAGACTTATAGTTAGCAGACCCACCCTATGATTAATTCATCCACTCTCAGGAGGATGAATATAGATTTGGCCCAGATACAGGCTCCACAGGAGGAGCAGGAGCCCGAGCCACAGCCCTCGCCACATTACCAGGAACCACAGTGTTTCCACGAGCAGTAGAGCTTTCCTTCACCACCGTTTGGAGGCAGCGTTGGACAGACAGAGTTGCATTGGCCCGCTTGGCCACCAGAGCCCGCGATGCAGAGTACTTGGGGATACGGATCTTGGGGAGAGGAAACAGGACCCTCCCAACCTCCTCCGTCGATGAGCTATAATGAGCAGATTAGGAGCATTGCCGAGGGGCAAGAGCGACTCGCCAGGGAGCATGCAGAGCTTCTGCGAGGACAGCAGGAGTTAGTTAGGACACAACAGGAGTTAGCTAGGGCACAACACGACATTGTGATGAGCACCAGATGGTAGAAGGAGCGCCTTAGCTGTTTAGGTTCATTTATTAGGGCCTTCTTGTGTTAGGGCGGACATGGTCCTAGGCCTCCTAGCCCTAGATGATAGCTGTGTTAGCCTACTAGCGTTACCTATCTAGTATCACCTTATAGTAGGGTTTTTTTTCTCTTTTTATAAAATTGTACTCTTATGTAAGCATTTAATTCCTATTGTAGTAAATCAGTATTAATGCTTTTTCTTTGTGTTTTTGTGATGTTCACAAATAGAGAATAAGGACATAAGACGTTATTACAAAAAGTAATAATAGAAAGAAGAATAACAAATTTAAAGAAAGCAACGGTAACATCAATATGAAATTTTTTAGAACAGTAACCCAAAATTCCAAATACGGAGAAAGAGGCGCGTAAAAGAAAATCGGAGAAATATGAAGTTTTTCCGTTTTCTATCTTCTTTCTGACATAAAAATCGAATTCAGAAAATTAGATTTTTCTGAAATTCGAATATTAAAAGTTGTGTGTTAGGGTTTGGATGAAAAAATTGTTTAACTACACCCCTATTCAGTGAGAGTGTGGGAAAAAGTGGATGAAAAATATTTTGAGTTTTTAAGAAAAATTGCATTGATATAGAAATTTCAAGTATATTTAGGTTGTGTGCATCATGTTTTGAAAATAAATTTTTTAGAAAGAAAAACATTCATGTAGGAGGTACCGCTTAGAAATACATGTACATGCATATATTTGTATTAAATGACACTTTTTGCACAAAACACGGATGATTGCAAAATTGGATGTACACAAAATTGTTGTGATTAATGCGAGGAATTACATTTTTTTTACCCTTGTCGAATTTCGAGGATGAAATTTCCTAAGGGTGGGAGAATGCAACACCCCGCATTTTTATATAATTAAAATGAAGCAAATAACGATGAATAATAAAAATAAACATTTTTGAAATTGTCGGAATATGGCCTCGAAATTTGTACCATTATGTCCGGGGCGATTTTATGATCAGTTTCCATATATTACTTGTCAAAATCCGAGTCTATATGAAGAAGTTGCGGGAGAAACGAAAACGAGAAATAAAAGGAAAAGAAAATGAAAAATAAATAAATACATATATGGGTCGACCGCTAGGTCGACCGAGCAAGCTCCAAGGTCGACCGCCCGGTCGACCTAAGGAGTAGGGCGGTCGACACCACGGTCGACCCGCCTTGCTACCTGGACGATGTTTCGTCCAGGTACGTGCCGAGTGATGTAAAAATTGATTTTCGCGCGATCCGAGCCCTACGTTTATTAATCTGATGGCTCCAAACGATCCTGTGACGTGGTGGCTCCAGATTCAATCTAAGAATCCAACTGTCTGAGATTCCCAAACTCCCCTATAAATAGAACCCTAGGCTTAGCTCTTTTCTCACAATCAGATTTTCTCCCAATGGGTTCATTGCCTGAGGCTGGACCCTAAATAGAAAATATTTCTTTGGGTTCATTGCCTAAGGCTGGATCCTAAAAAGAAAATATTTCTAGGGAGGGGATCTTCTAAATTAAAATATTATGCACCTAAGAAGGGGATCCAAAAGGACCATGGAGCCAAGCTGAGCACAAGCAAAGCTAAGGACGACAGGTGAGTGGATTTAATTATATATCTTTTACGTTTATGATATATTATCGTTAGATTACCATTAAATAATTTTATTCAGTATTTCAGTAATTAATCCTGTCAATTAGTTATGCTGAACTGTAAGAAATTTACAGTTATTTACATCTATTTTAAAGTTATAATTTAGCCTAAATGCTAGCTTCTTTTTATTCCCTTTTTATGCGAATAATATAGTTAAAGAAGAGAATTCGCAATTATGGATTAAAATAAGAAAATACTAGATTTTAGAAAATTAGATGTATGATAAGAAAAGCTGAAATAAAGCAAGAAAATTAAGAATTCTACAATAAATCATGCTAAAACGGGAGCAATAAATTAGAGAAAACTCTAATAACTTGATTTGGTAGTAAGTGATAAAACTAATTGGTTGGTTTAGAAAATATGATACATTTCTATAGTTTAATATTTAAAAGGTAACGATAAACGTAATTGCAAGAATAAAAGAAAGAAAAAGGGAATTAGTATAAAATAGAGAAACCACTATAGTTTACACTATCTAAAAATAATAAGAAATATCTTGCAGTTACGAATTATTGTTTATAGTATTATTTAGTATGGTTTTCATAACCAACCAAATAGAATAAGACTACTTCCTAGAATAGAAGAATATAAAGCAAAGAACTGAAGGAATCAAGTTAATTATTAGATAAAAATCTGAAGCCGTAAACGATAATGAATCTAGATCTTCATTTACTGCGCAGACAATAAAATTAAGTAAAATAGTTATTATGATAAGTAAAGTGTATAATATAAGAGAATTAAATTCAATATCATAATAAAATAAGACGGACTGGAGTAGAAAAGAGACGCTTGTAATTATATAACATGCAGATTATAAAAGAAGATAAAAAGTGAAAATTACAAGTAAAATTATAACATAGGTTATAATTAAGTAGAAAGAACGTAAAGGCTTATTTTAAGACTTAGAATAAGTTAATAAGCAAATATAGTAAGGATAATAGTAGAGGCTTATTTAAAAAGACTTATACTAAGTTAATAAGCAATAGAACAGAAATAATAGAAGAGGCTTATTTTAATAAACTTAAGACTTAAATTAAGTTAATAAGTAGAATAATAGAAGTGGCCCATATCAACAGCATTCCCTTCAGTCAGAAACTGATAGTCCCACAATAGTTAGGTGAGGCTGGGACAAGATTATGCTAATTAGGGTAAATAAGCCAACAGAATAAGAAAAGTAAACTAAACGCAAATTAAAGAGATTAGACTTAGGGTCTAATAAAAGAGTGAGATGCGTTTGGAGCAACCCAAAGGATGAAGAGCCTAACGAAGCAGTTCATCATAGATTTCAGCGATGGAGAAGCACGTCCAACTTAGTTATTTTGGGCTAGAAGGAAATACGAGACTTCAACGGGACGTGAGGATACTCTAGGATGGCCCTCTGGTGTAGGTGTAGTGATGCGGTCCTCCAGAGGCAGGTCTATAGGTGTTCCATCAAAAGAGTATGCCTTGACTGCTGTTTGCATGGCAGGACCATTATAGGCAGTCGGAAGGGGTTGGTGTTTGGAGTAGGATATTCGTATGTCCCAGTACTTGCAAGTAAGTTTAGTGAGCAGAACTCAAAAGGATAGTCGCATGTGGATATCGACCAGCATCAAAACCAAGAACGAGTTCGAGAAAGACTAGAGTTAAACCAACAGTCCAATGATACTTTCACTATCGAGACATTGGATGAGGGGCACCGCCAATTGGATGTTAGATTATTTGCAGTAGGGCACGACCACTTAACTCTTTAGAGGTCTTTCGATTAGTTGAGGGGTGGCTGCGTGGGGCCATAGCCATGATGAGAAAAGAGACAGACCAAGTAGAATATATGTATTGTAGGCCTAACGAAGCTGTCCTTTACAGATATAGAAAATCCCCAACTGAGTTTCGTACAGGGTAGACCGTGTTGGCGGGATTCTGAGAGTAAACGGAACGATTACGTATAGTCCTCAATGTATGCACTGGGTGGTACATTGTGGATGTCCGAGCATTAGTATAGACTAGTGCGAACACGGTTTTACGTTTTCTTAGTAAACGTCAGAACATCTATATTGTAGGCCTTACGGGGCGGTCCTTTATAGATATAGTCATAGAATGCCATGGAAGCAAGACGATGGAGTCCTTTACGAGGAGGATATGGAAGGTACCATGGTTAGTACCTAGGACCAATTTGGTCATTGGGCATATAACTACATATATATTAGTTATTAGGTTTTAATCTACCAAGGAGTAGATGAGCACGATTCACGCACAGAGGCGAGAGTATTATAAACCTAATGAACGTAATATAACAATAAATGGAAATAAAATGGTATATGTAGAACTAAGCTTAGAAGTATATAATTTGTTCATTCGCCAGACCTTTAGTTCTGACCTCCTCCTCATAACACCCTACAGGTTAGGTAGATGGTAGAGACTTTCCAGTTTTGAGGCACTTGTTTAGAAAGTGTTATTATATTGGTGAGTATTTACTTACTATTATATTTTAGTCAGTTCCGCTGTGAGATATTTAATTGAGCTCTGATATATTTGTCTTTGGCCATTTGCAGGATACGGGATACCCAACTCGAGCTTCAGTGGGCTTGGGTTTTAGCATTTTTGCGAAAAATCCGGATCCACTGGAATTCGGGTTGTTACATCAACTATGCAGCATTAGTTCTCTGATCAAAATTTTAAACAATCATAATTCATTTAGTTATTGAAAATCAAATTAACATTCTCTGTTAATAGTTTTCAAAATAGGATGGAGGCTCCAAGCCCCAACGTCGCGTGCCTCAATCTCGTCGCCACCAGAAAACACCACACTAGCCACCAAGCTCGCGCGACCCTTCACCATTTCCGCAACCCCTATCTCGATGAACAGGACTGACCATTGTCTCCCCCACTCGACTACGACTTCCACTCGCCTCATACCAGTGCCACGCCTCCATCCTGAGAATGTCAAGTTCCCTGATTCCCACACACGCGACCTTCTCCTTCGCGTTTCAAGGCATCGCGACTTCGTTTACATTCGAACCCAAGATAGTCATCCCCTCTTCGATCATCGCAGTCCCCTAGAGCAACCGGACCACCACCCACGTGACTCTAGCGACACACCAACTTCCACCAGGTGCCGCGTCCTCTATCCCTCGTCAGTCACCAAACTCCTACCTCGACCTGCCCTGACTTCGAGCACGAATTCCAATCGCCAACGCTTACGAAGTGACGAACCAACCACCTCCCTTGAACGACCCATCCCCTCGTCTTGGCCCTCTCGCCAGGCGCTCGCCCCTCAATTTTCAAATCACTATTTTGGTTTGCCCCTTTTTTTATACGAAACGAATTTGATTTCGTTTTTCTGAAGAAGGAAAGAAGAGAGGCTGTAACGATCCGCAATTTTGGACCATTCAAATCGACAATAAATCCACACATGTCGGACTTGAATAATTCAAAATATCAGATTGTTATTTAAATTTGGCAAAACTCAGCATATGCAGTAAATAAATCAATCACAGAATCACAGACACAGAGTAATACAATAATACGCAGCGGAATAGATAAAATAGTAGTTCATGAAGCTACTATATAAACATCAGAGTTAGAAATAAAATACAACAGAATATCTCAAATGCAGTGAAGTCTTCAGTACAACAGATGACTTCTCTGAACAAATCAACTAGAAGAGCTGAAAGCTGAGGCGATAGTTGGATCTCCAAAGGAAGCTCCAAACTCCAGAGGTGAGTCTCAAATGCTGTATCACTCGGTCTGACCCGAGCGTAAAGCAAAACACAAAACACTCGAGTCAGGATTAACATTCTTATACTAATAAATCCAACTCAAGTGAAATATCAATTTGAAATACAAGTAACTTAAAGGATGTTTGGGATAACCATCCTCTAAGGATCTTCAGAACTATCTACAAGGTGGAAATATACATTATAACACCGTGGTCATTTCAATTTAATTTATACTTCAAAACCCCAAATATCATTTCATTTCAAATATAACTATTTTTCAAAATAGTGTATGTTCATTTAATAATTTATAAAGTAAAGTAATTATAATTTCCTCAAGTCTCACAAATCGATTTAAATTAACTCAAATTCCAAATTCAAATTTATTCAAATCTCAATTCATCAATTCCATTCAGTTCTAAATATACCATTTAAATTTTCAATATATTTCAAAGCTTTAATATTCAACAATTTCAAAGTTAAATTTAACAGTTTCATATAGCACTTAAATTAACTTTATTATTATTTAATCAGGGAATATTCACTTAATAAATTCAATATCATTTATTAAATCTATATATATATCACTTAATAAATTCAATAAGCTTATATTGGTTTAATTATAAATCTATATATATATCATTACCATTTATATATAAAATTCTAAGAATCAACATTTGTTAAAACCATATATTTCTTTCCAAAACCATAGAATTCAATTTCAAAATATTTATATATGGACCAACAGTGTCTGTATATATATTGATCATATGGTTAATTGATACGGATATTTATCATTTCAATCCGAAATTTTAAATATATACGGGTAGATATCATTTCAACCCGTAATCCCAATTTCAATTCAAATAAAAATCGCTTGGGTTTATCATTTCAACCCATAACGATTTTCTCCTATTCTAAAGTCCGTTCGGGTATGTATCATTTCAACCCATAGTGATTTCTATACTAACAGGGAACTTGTAGAGTGATAACAGATATGAAAAATAATATAACAGGCATATATATCATCAATAACAATATAACATAAACGGCAGGATATGGTGTCATATCCCACAGGTGAACAGTTACAGATAATAGCATATATAACAATTTTAAATAACTACCACAGCATATTTCAATTGTCGTTTCAATTGAAATCAAATTTAATAAATAAAAGAATGTTAATCGTGAGTGATTGCTCACCTTTCGAGGCTAGAGAAGGTAGGCAAAGAAATTGAGTTACGGAATCCAGGTCCAAATTCCAAAACAAAGCTAGATGGACATGATTCGATGATCAAAGCTGATAATAGGAATAGACGAGTTCAAATCAGGATTGGAGAAGATAGATGGTAAAAATGAACATATATGTAGCTATATATACTATTTACAATTCATATACAACTCAAAATTTAATTAAACACATAACTTATATTTAAAATCAAATCTTTAACTTAAACACATAGAAAAATTAAGTCAATATACTATGTACATACCAAAATCATACTCTAAATTTTCAAACACATATAATATATATATTTCAAAATCCACATTTAATTCAGAAATAAGCTTATATATGCAAGCTACAAATCACAATATAATTTATACTTAAAATCGAAATGAATTTGCCTTATTCCAATATATATAAACTATCATTTCAAATAATAAAACCCACATTTTAAAATAATACATGCAATCAACTATATATGCATATCCAACTTATGTAATGCAGACCGTATGATATGCAGACCCAAAAATGCACGCAATACAAACAACACATATATAATTTTAGTTAGATATAGGCGAATACAGAAGCCTATGTATGACTTACACCCCTATTTGTTTTAAAATCAATTACAAAACAATACAACTTAACCATTATAACATAGATGGAAACTCAGCAGGTTAATAAAAATCAAATTGTCCAAATACGTATATACTATATAACTTGTAACTGTTATAAACTTTTTAAATTGTAAACAATGTATGCAGACCAGAATATCTACATACTTTTATATGGACACTAATATACTATCAATGCTATATATATGTACTGACCTTTCCAAAATCAACTTATTAATATATTATAAAATCAATATGAAAGAGCAATCTATATGTACTCTTACAGACCTACGCATATATATGAACTCGTACAATATATAAGCTTTTGAAGAAAAGTAATCTTTCTTTATAAACAAGCTACATGTAAGATATAACTTGATATCCTACCTACACACAACCAATGATATGTATATCATGTTGAAACCCATACATATACAACCAACAAGTTTCGTATAAACTCCTATGAAATGTGAACTCGTATAACTTATGTGCACACATATAAACAAGCAGATTATATATTTATAAATTAATATAACCTGTACAATACCCAACAGATCAAACGTACGTATATAAAATTTACATATATAAAACAGCTTTATATAAATAAGAACCTATATATATATACACAAATACATAAGATATACAAACTTAGTTATATAAGCAGATTACACATAACAAAATATAAGTACAGTATATGTAAAAATCATTTTTTTTTTGCTGGTATAAAGATATATGTAGACCTACTATTATTCAATAAATGAATATTATACATTCAATACCTTTATATATATAAAAAGGGGGACACGCGTTGCTAGCATACTAAAGGAGGAAGGGTGCTGTCGAGGCTGAAAGCGATGCAGAGGAGAAGGTAGGGGAGAAGCACTAAGCGGGTGTTGTGGGATGGGGTCGAGGTGAGCGAAGGGAGGGGAGAACTGGGCAGTCGAGGGCGGAGAGAAGAGGGAGAGGAGGAAGTTTGGTGTTTGCTTGATGGAGATCTGACAAAAGAAAGGTGGAGGACCAGGAAAAGGAAAACGTGGTGAGGAGGCCTTGGTCAGTTTGTCTGGGAGATGGAAGTATGTGGGTGATGGCTCGGTGATGGGAGCAGTGGTGTCGGCGGTTGAAGGAGCGGAGAGGAACAGAGGGGAGGAGGCACAGATCTCGGGTGAGGTCGGAGATGGTGACGTGGAGAGAAGCCGTGACTGTTGGGTTTTGGGTGGAAGAGCTGGGAAGTGGAAAGATGTTTGCCTTTCGAGGTGGGGTAAAAATGAAGATGGGCAAGCATGATTCACGGCAGGTAATATGGAAGGGTAGTGGAATGGGAATAAAAGAAATTAAAATGAATGAACAGACGTAACCAATGAACTGTTCGAATGAATACAACGCAGACGAATTCATACGTTTCGATGTTCACAAAGTATGGAATGGCAACGGTCACCCTGGAATTAAGCTGGAAGGTTAAAGCAATTGATGGTTGCTTTGGATACCACGGTTACAGTTTAAAAAGGGCAAAGAGAAATAAAGAGGCACGGATTCGGTACCTATACGGTGAACTGTTTTACAGATTCCGTTGTCCATCGGACGCCGAAACAAGCAAATGAATATACCAAGGAGATCAGCATGACGTGACGATCAAAACGGTATACAAATATCAGTGGTACGAATAATTTATCAAAAGTCGATAATCGGTACCGAAAAATGCTGCTACTTTACCAGAAATAAGATAAACGGAGCAGTAGAAGTCCAAATTTGGAAAAATGAATTTCGCAGTCTGATTCAGAATGATCTGAATAAATTTTCTCCTGTTGACATATTTTGATTTCGGAAAACTTTTAAATTCACTTTTATTAACCGGTTTGATTTGAAATGAAATTTCACAGGAAAATAAACTTCAATGTTATCAGATGAAAATTTACCAGTTGCTATATTAAAATAGACGTATTCCAAATAATAAATTTTTAATTTCAAATTTTATTGTTTAAAATTTCACAAATTTCCAGTTAAATATACTTTTTAAAACCATTAGATTTTTGCGGGTCGTTACACTCTCCCCCACTCAAAACTTTTCGTCCCCGAAAAGGAATGAGGTAGGAGAATAAAACAACCAGAAATAAAAGTAGATTGAAAGTCAAGATTAAACAATTAATTTGAACTATATAAATTTTACTTAAATTTGAAACTTCATTTGCAATTCAATTGTCTTATATACTCTAAAACTTTTTTTTAAGACCCATTTGCAAAATTCTTACTTCCTTACAATTACCATTTTTGCTTAAATAACAACTTTATAAATATATGAAAAACTATTCGAAAATAATTATTTACATTATTACTTATATTTACAAAGAATCTATTTGAAAACATTAAATCCATAATTCATAAATTTATCTCAAGATACTTCTCAAATATTATTAATAAACCACTAATCATTTACTTTAAATATGTTTTATTTTATTAATAACTTCTAAAATATTAATAACACTAATAATTTACTATTAAACCATGTAGTATATAAATAAACAATATTTTAAAGGGATGTAGTCAACAAGGAAAAGAAGGAGGACTTGGAAAAACAGAATATATGTGATTAAATAAAGCTGAGCAGATAAGGCAGATTCAAAAGAATAGCATCGGGCATGAATAGTTAATTAGAACCATAAGAATTTCAATTTCAAATATTAATACAAAATTTCTTTGTTGGAAATACTTTTATAATAAATTTTTTTTTTTATAACGAAACAAATTTCATTTCGAAAATACTTTTATAACTCGATGTTTCAACAAGTTTATCCTTGTTCCTGTAGACTCTGGTAGTGCGTTGATCAGGCGCAAAACTAGAATTCTCCAGGTACTTAGTAGACCTGTTTCAACACCTAGTGAAAATACTGGAAAAACTTTTAAAAACAGATATGGAAAGTACAATCCAATCAAAAACACAAACAAAACCTTTGTCTAACCATGGTTCGCAGATACACAATGGTTACGCCTGGATCCCCCAGGAAACAATCCATATCCGTAAGCTTTCTCAACCCTGCGAGTTACGCCATGATGACTAGTAGAATGCAGGATACACAATGGTTACGCCTGGATCCCCCAGGAAACAATCCGTACCCCCAGGCAAGACTCAGCCAAGCATTTGCGCTACTATTCGCGACCTACACAGATTGCAGGATACACAATGGTTACGCCTGGATCCCCCAGGAAACAATCCGTACCCCTAGGCAAGACTCAGCCAGGCAGTTGCGCTATGCAGTCACGAGAGAACAATAAGACCATGGGTAACGCCATGGAATTCGAAGGACACTCGAGTATCATATCCGGAAAACCAAAATCAGAGAGAATAATATCGATAGAATGAATCCAAGATGTGGCCACAAATCGGATATCAAGCAGAAGGCACTTTCCATATCTTTACTTCGAAAATATGTATCATATAGTACCTTTTCAAATCACTTTCAAATATCGTACTTATATAAAATCCATTATATATAAGATTTAAATTTCAAATCAAATACTTTTCCAAAATCAAAAGTATATCAAATCACACTTATATAGACTTTAATTATATAAGATTTCATTTTTCAAATTGAGTACCCTTTTTCAAATCCATAGTTTTCGAATCAATTTCATACTCATACAAATCAATTTTTATATAAGTTCGACAACTCCCAAATCAAGTATTTAGTAACACAAGGTTCTCAAATTTCAATTTGTTTCAATATCAGTTCAATTTCAAAATCATATACAAATTTCACCAAATTATTTCTTCTCAAATTAAATATCTTTAGTTTCAAAGTTTCCAAAATAATATATTTAGAAAATAAATCCAAATTTCCAAATCAATATAATTTAAGTCAACCAATTCATTTCCAAAATCAAATGTTTTCAAAATCATCTTATACTTACATAAGGTCCATGTTATATAAGGATCAATTTTTTTTTCAAAATAAATTTTGTTGTATGAAGAGCCATATGGGATTGGGTATCTTTGCTTTTATGGGTTATATATCTTTGTAATTTAAATTTAAAGTTTTCTTTTAGTAAGCAAAGATATTCTAACCCGACAGCTTTCAATTTCAGCATCAAAATATATCAATGATATTAGAATATACGATGTACATACGTCATCATTTCGCAAAATCACATTTGATCGCTCGCTCGATCACCCAAGTTCGCTTTCGAACTAGTATTGTCCATTCGACTTCCCTAATGCGGACTTCGATATGGTTTCTCGACTAGAAGCCATCAGTCTCCTTGCATAGCCATATACTATGATAGAGAATTCTAGAATTTAGCCCAAATTCCATATCAAATATTCGCCATCAAGAATCGAATGAAAAATCCTAACACGAAATGGTGTAATTCACCTCGAACTTGTGTACTCAAACTTGGATCAAATTAATTATGCGAATAAAACAGCATACGTACAACTTATATATTTATTCCAACTTGTTAAATATATAGTTTCATAAAGATGTTACTAAGTTAAAACATTTAAACTAAATTTTATTCAAAATATTTTGAAGACCAAATTATTTTCAAAACATTTCAAATCTAAATTTCATATTAGAAGGATTTTAAATTGCCTTATTCATTTTCTTAACAAACAGTTTCAACTTATTTAAATCATATTACTACATACTTTAACATTCATACCAACTTATATACTTTATACTTTTCAAAATTCTTAGCTTTTGAAAAGTTAACCTTGATTTGGAAGTGCTCGAACCTTCAAAATAGTTGAAGAAATCATTTTCAAATTCAAGAGTTGGAAATCAGCAACAAATTAGTAAATCAATTTTAATAGATAGGGTTATATCAAATCCAAAACTCGAGGGCTGAACACCGGCTTATTTTAAATCGTTTCAAATACATTTACATATATCTTTCGAATATCAAATCATACTTCAAAATTTTTGAAATCAAAATTGGTTTCGCAAAATCACTCGCGTAGCGATGCTACTAAAGTGGCTTATCCCTCACTTTGAAACTCGAAAATCAATGTCGATGATGCGTGCACTCATCACCGAAATTATTTTCCAGCGACATAAGTGAGTTCTGGACTTCTATTTTCTCAAACTTCTTTTTGAAATTTCTTCGAAATCATTCGAAACTCATTAAAATCATTTGAATCATATTATTATTATATATTTCAAAATCTTAAAACCAGTTACAAAATACCGGAGTTCAATTCTCGAATTTCAAATTTAAAATCCTTTAGTTATAAATCATTTTTAGATAGATCAAATTTCTTATATAATTTTTTTTTTCAAAATCCTTTCGAAAACCTCAAATTCTTATTTTAAAAGGGTATATAATCCTTATCGAAAACATTTCAATTTTATATATAGAATAAAATCATACTTATCAAAATAATAATTTCGGTTTAGAAAACAATTTCTAGAATACAAAACCCGATTTTCAAAGATGATTTGAGAATGGATTTCAACAAAGATAGAGATTCAAATTAGAGGAACTCTAATCAAATAAAATTTCTGATTCGAAGATAGGCTTGAACGAAGATGAGACAATTAACTTACAAAATAGGAGATGGATATACTTATACAAGTCGCGGGCGACCTTAACCGGGTCAACCGTGACTTCAGGAACAAGATCGATGCAGAATTCCAAGAAAACCAACATTCGATCGCAAGAGATAGCGGTATCTAAACCAAAGTTATATAAATCTCCGGTGAATCAATGCCAATTGTAAAGGAGTTCCACCCCTTTACAAATCATCCAAAGATTGGTGGGATCGCCTATTCTTATAGAGATCATTCGAAGTGGAGTTATGGGATACTCCAGAATCAAAAGAATACAAATAGGGAGAGACAAGAATGAATTTTGGAACCGCAAGGAACGTTCCAAGTTCAAAGGAAATCGAGTCAAAAGGAAGAAATTCAAACTCGAACGAAAGTGATTCTGTAAATAAATTTACTATACATGCTAGGTTTTGCCTAGAGCCAAAGCTCTGATACCAACTGTAACGACCCGCAATTTTGGACCATTCAAATCGACAATAAATCCACACATGTCGGACTTGAATAATTCAAAATATCAGATTGTTATTTAAATTTGGCAAAACTCAGCATATGCAGTAAATAAATCAATCACAGAATCACAGACACAGAGTAATACAATAATACGCAGCGGAATAGATAAAATAGTAGTTCATGAAGCTACTATATAAACATCAGAGTTAGAAATAAAATACAACAGAATATCTCAAATGCAGTGAAGTCTTCAGTACAACAGATGACTTCTCTGAACAAATCAACTAGAAGAGCTGAAAGCTGAGGCGATAGTTGGATCTCCAAAGGAAGCTCCAAACTCCAGAGGTGAGTCTCAAATGCTGTATCACTCGGTCTGACCCGAGCGTAAAGCAAAACACAAAACACTCGAGTCAGGATTAACATTCTTATACTAATAAATCCAACTCAAGTGAAATATCAATTTGAAATACAAGTAACTTAAAGGATGTTTGGGATAACCATCCTCTAAGGATCTTCAGAACTATCTACAAGGTGGAAATATACATTATAACACCGTGGTCATTTCAATTTAATTTATACTTCAAAACCCCAAATATCATTTCATTTCAAATATAACTATTTTTCAAAATAGTGTATGTTCATTTAATAATTTATAAAGTAAAGTAATTATAATTTCCTCAAGTCTCACAAATCGATTTAAATTAACTCAAATTCCAAATTTAAATTTATTCAAATCTCAATTCATCAATTCCATTCAGTTCTAAATATACCATTTAAATTTTCAATATATTTCAAAGCTTTAATATTCAACAATTTCAAAGTTAAATTTAACAGTTTCATATAGCACTTAAATTAACTTTATTATTATTTAATCAGGGAATATTCACTTAATAAATTCAATATCATTTATTAAATCTATATATATATATCACTTAATAAATTCAATAAGCTTATATTGGTTTAATTATAAATCTATATATATATATCATTACCATTTATATATAAAATTCTAAGAATCAACATTTGTTAAAACCATATATTTCTTTCCAAAACCATAGAATTCAATTTCAAAATATTTATATATGGACCAACAGTGTCTGTATATATATTGATCATATGGTTAAGTGATACGGATATTTATCATTTCAATCCGAAATTTTAAATATATACGGGTAGATATCATTTCAACCCGTAATCCCAATTTCAATTCAAATAAAAATCGCTTGGGTTTATCATTTCAACCCATAACGATTTTCTCCTATTCTAAAGTCCGTTCGGGTATGTATCATTTCAACCCATAGTGATTTCTATACTAACAGGGAACTTGCAGAGTGATAACAGATATGAAAAATAATATAACAGGCATATATATCATCAATAACAATATAACATAAACGGCAGGATATGGTGTCATATCCCACAGGTGAACAGTTACAGATAATAGCATATATAACAATTTTAAATAACTACCACAGCATATTTCAATTGTCGTTTCAATTGAAATCAAATTTAATAAATAAAAGAATGTTTATCGTGAGTGATTGCTCACCTTTCGAGGCTAGAGAAGGTAGGCAAAGAAATTGAGTTACGGAATCCAGGTCCAAATTCCAAAACAAAGCTAGATGGACACGATTCGATGATCAAAGCTGATAATAGGAATAGACGAGTTCAAATCAGGATTGGAGAAGATAGATGGTAAAAATGAACATATATGTAGCTATATATACTATTTACAATTCATATACAACTCAAAATTTAATTAAACACATAACTTGTATTTAAAATCAAATCTTTAACTTAAACACATAGAAAAATTAAGTCAATATACTATGTACATACCAAAATCATACTCTAAATTTTCAAACACATATAATATATATATTTCAAAATCCACATTTAATTCAGAAATAAGCTTATATATGCAAGCTACAAATCACAATATAATTTATACTTAAAATCGAAATGAATTTGCCTTATTCCAATATATATAAACTATCATTTCAAATAATAAAACCCACATTTTAAAATAATACGTGCAATCAACTATATATGCATATCCAACTTATGTAATGCAGACCGTATGATATGCAGACCCAAAAATGCACGCAATACAAACAACACATATATAATTTTAGTTAGATATAGGCGAATACAGAAGCCTATGTATGACTTACACCCCTATTTGTTTTAAAATCAATTACAAAACAATACAACTTAACCATTATAACATAGATGGAAACTCAACAGGTTAATAAAAATCAAATTGTCCAAATACGTATATACTATATAACTTGTAACTGTTATAAACTTTTTAAATTGTAAACAATGTATGCAGACCAGAATATCTACATACTTTTATATGGACACTAATATACTATCAATGCTATATATATGTACTGACCTTTCCAAAATCAACTTATTAATATATTATAAAATCAATATGAAAGAGCAATCTATATGTACTCTTACAGACCTACGCATATATATGAACTCGTACAATATATAAGCTTTTGAAGAAAAGTAATCTTTCTTTATAAACAAGCTACATGTAAGATATAACTTGATATCCTACCTACACACAACCGATGATATGTATATCATGTTGAAACCCATACATATACAACCAACAAGTTTCGTATAAACTCCTATGAAATGTGAACTCGTATAACTTATGTGCACACATATAAACAAGCAGATTATATATTTATAAATTAATATAACCTGTACAATACCCAACAGATCAAATGTACGTATATAAAATTTACATATATAAAACAGCTTTATATAAATAAGAACCTATATATATACACAAATACATAAGATATACAAACTTAGTTATATAAGCAGATTACACATAACAAAATATAAGTACAGTATATGTAAAAATCATTTTTTTTTGCTGGTATAAAGATATATGTAGACCTACTATTATTCAATAAATGAATATTATACATTCAATACCTTTATATATATAAAAAGGGGGACACACGTTGCTAGCATACTAAAGGAGGAAGGGTGCTGTCGAGGCTGAAAGCGATGCAGAGGAGAAGGTAGGGGAGAAGCACTAAGCGGGTGTTGTGGGATGGGGTCGAGGTGAGCGAAGGGAGGGGAGAACTGGGCAGACGAGGGCGGAGAGAAGAGGGAGAGGAGGAAGTTTGGTGTTTGCTTGATGGAGATCTGACAAAAGAAAGGTGGAGGACCAGGAAAAGGAAAACGTGGTGAGGAGGCCTTGGTCAGTTTGTCTGGGAGATGGAAGTATGTGGGTGATGGCTCGGTGATGGGAGCAGTGGTGTCGGCGGTTGAAGGAGCGGAGAGGAACAGAGGGGAGGAGGCACAGATCTCGGGTGAGGTCGGAGATGGTGACGTGGAGAGAAGCCGTGACTGTTGGGTTTTGGGTGGAAGAGCTGGGAAGTGGAAAGATGTTTGCCTTTCGAGGTGGGGTAAAAATGAAGATGGGCAAGCATGATTCACGGCAGGTAATATGGAAGGGTAGTGGAATGGGAATAAAAGAAATTAAAATGAATGAACAGACGTAACCAATGAACTGTTCGAATGAATACAACGCAGACGAATTCATACGTTTCGATGTTCACAAAGTATGGAACGGCAACGGTCACCCTGGAATTAAGCTGGAAGGTTAAAGCAATTGATGGTTGCTTTGGATACCACGGTTACAGTTTAAAAAGGGCAAAGAGAAATAAAGAGGCACGGATTCGGTACCTATACGGTGAACTGTTTTACAGATTCCGTTGTCCATCGGACGCCGAAACAAGCAAATGAATATACCAAGGAGATCAGCATGACGTGACGATCAAAACGGTATACAAATATCAGTGGTACGAATAATTTATCAAAAGTCGATAATCGGTACCGAAAAATACTGCTACTTTACCAGAAATAAGATAAACGGAGCAGTAGAAGTCCAAATTTGGAAAAAAGAATTTCGCAGTCTGATTCAGAATGATCTGAATAAATTTTCTCCTGTTGACATATTTTGATTTCGGAAAACTTTTAAATTCACTTTTATTAACCGGTTTGATTTGAAATGAAATTTCACAGGAAAATAAACTTCAATGTTATCAGATGAAAATTTACCAGTTGCTATATTAAAATAGACGTATTCCAAATAATAAATTTTTAATTTCAAATTTTATTGTTTAAAATTTCACAAATTTCCAGTTAAATATACTTTTTAAAACCATTAGATTTTTGTGGGTCGTTACAAAGGCACTTTTATTTCATTCGATTTGATTTCATGATTTTGATCTGAAAAGAAAGGGGAAGACGTGATTTGAACGTGAATGGGGGCTTGGGTACGATGTTGGTCGGCTTAGATTTGACTTCGATTTGATCATATATATTTTTATTTAATTCTAAATATCTCACATTACATAACCCAAAATTTTGAACCTCTATGGAGGCATGCTGCCAGGCATTCCAAATGTTATATCGCTTATTCGAACCTAATGGAACAATTTTCGGAACCTAATTCGATCGTATGTGGAAGATAGCTTTTTAAATTGACTATTTATATTTAATTCAATTAAATTATTTCTAGGCGTTTTCAGATCGCACGACCAAATGGTTACTCCGAACTCTACAAAATTTGAAATTTGATAATAGTACACTATTACGGATCCAATGGAACTGGTTTCGTCGAATTCAAAGACTATGCCCCGGATTGCTATTTTAATGCGTCGATTAAATCGACGATTTCAAAAATTCCGAAATCACTTGAAATTTCAGTTTAAAAATCTTACTAACTAAATTATAATTCGAAATCCAATATTTAAACCATTTAAATATTCAAAATCAAACGACGAAAATCCGGGTCGTTACACTATCCAGGTTAGGGGTAGGCCGGTCTTGTGTTGGCAGGGGATCCCGGCGAGGTCCTCGGTGCTTTTTCTAGAAGTGTACTGTGACGGGCGGTACCCCAATAGCCCAGTCATTGGATGGAAACCATTCTCCAATAAGCACCGTCCGGTTTTGATTGTACCCAACTATGATGAAACGTGAGATGCAAGCATTTCAGCTATTTTCTAATTTACTTTCTATAGACACTATTATAATATCAGAGGATTTTGATATAAAATGTTTTGGTTATGTAAGGTGAAAACCCGTCATGTTTATATGTGACGCGGTCTTACGAGATACCTTTGTTTTCAAAGGATTTTGATAAAAGTTAATAATTCAAATTGAGTGTGTTTTCTCATGTTGGTTTTCCAAACTGACTCGAGTGTTATTTTATTATAATGCTCGGGTTAAACCGAGTATTACAGATTCAGGTTAGAATGCTATGGAGCTCAGGAAACGAGCTGGAGGAGGCTTAGGCATATATTAAGTAATTGATTTTATTCCACCGTGTGTATAGACTGTATAGTCAGCACTGGTGAGGACAAGTTATTATAACTGTCCAGATTGATTGTTGATTGATGTACTCTGATGATTGTATGTATATTAATAGATACAGTTTCTTTTGTATTAAAATCTATTATTATATATTATATTTAGTTCCGCTGCGATTGTGAGATTCTATGTTGTTGTTTTTATTTTCTTCTACCCCTTTCTACTTTACCCCTATCAATCGGTATTTCCGGCACTTGATTATTCGGTATGTTATACAGTGAACGTATTTATGTCAAATTTTCAAGGGTCGAAAATCCTGGGTCGCTACAAAAGTGATGATAGATGTCCACTCTAGATGAGTGATGATCATACCCTAATGGGAGCGACCCACTTGGCCTTGCTGCATGCCCTGTTTTTGTCATTTTCCAGTTGATGAGGCTTGAGGCTACATTTACCTTAAGAATAGCATTCATACTTGGAATTCTAACACTGCCTTCCAAGCAAGCAATGCAATGATAGCATTCATCCATACAAGTTGTTCTGGGTTTAAACAAACCGAAAATCACAATCTTCATTATCTTCATGATATCATAATTCGTGTAACGAGCCACCTTTTTAGACGGTTCAAATCGATAATAAACCACACATGTCAGACTCATACCATTCAAAAGGGAGGATTGTTAATGGGGTAAATAAGGAAAAAAGGAAAACAAAACACAGAATCTCGCAGCGAAACGACAAAATATAATAATCAAATAAACAGTTCATGAAGCTATTTTACAAATAACGTTTGATTACACTTTTACAATTCAAATCAGAGTTATACATACATCAGAAATAAACAAATAATGCAGCGGAACACATAATGTAGTGGAATAATAAATAGCAATAATATACTGAATCTTCGTCTTTGTCCTTCAGAAAATAGTCTTCAATACACTGAAAAAGCTCAGACTGGCCCGAGCGTAATGAAAAGACAAAACACTCAAGTCAGAACTAAAAGATCTTATGTAAGTCAGATCAAAATAAGTAAAATAGAAATATTAGTGCAATGGTTTCATAGATGTTACAGGATTTTCATCTCCTACCAAGTGTACAACGTGAATATAATTATTTAAAGGGTTTCAAAAAATTCGAAATATCAATCTTAATCATCTAATTAAAACAAATCCGAAGTTTGAATTAACTTAAACCCTTCAAATAATTCAATTCCAAATAAAATCCAAATTCAAGAAATTATATGGGTATATGTCATTTCAACTAGTATCAAAAATCAACATTTCCAAATCAATGAAAACCGCTCGGGTTTATCATTTCAACCCATAACGATTTCCCCTAATCTATAAGATCGTTCATGTATGTATCATTTCAACTCATAGGGATAATAGAGATATAGACATAAATAACATCCAATCATCCATCCAATCACCCAAATATCAACAATTGAACATACAACACAATCATCATTGAAATCAACCAATAACTAATAACAATTTACTAGTTATCATTAACAGGTATTTAACTGGCAATTTAAATTAAATGGAAATCAAATTCAATAAAAGTTAGATTTAACTGGAATGACAATTTAAAATATACTAAACAGCAACCAATCACATCATAAATTCAATTTAACTAACATAAGAAAATCTAGTAGTTGTGAGTGTTTCCTCACCTTTCGTGATAAAAATGGAGCAATATGGAGATTCCTAGCAAAGATCCAAATGCAAAGCAAATCCAACAAAGCTTCGATACGAACACGAATCAATAAACAAGTTTCAACTACTTCCAACTTCAAAACAATCCAAGATCCAAACTACGGACAAACCTGAAACTAAGTCATCTTTAAGAAAATATTCGGACCAGAATATTTCTAAATCTGTAAAATTGACCAACTAGAAAGTTGTTATAAATTATTTTCTCTCCACTTTCAAAAAAAGAATCACTCAAAAAGCTTCTGTCTTGAGGAAGTTATGGTCAAAACAAACAGAGTATCATGATTTATGCAATCCAGATTTGGTGACTACAATAGATTTCTAACTTATATTGAGCACTTATACTTTAAAATTAGGTCTTTACCCTAACTTTGTTGATTTGGTTCAAAAGAGATGTAGTCAAATCAATCCTTTTATATTAATGTTGCTAAAACGAGTGTTAAAAAGTCTTGATTTAGCGGGTGTAGCGGAAAATAGCGGGGCTTAAAGTAGATCTATTGTTTTTGATAACACTATTTTGAAAAAGTGTAGCAGTCGAAGAGAGCTATGTGCTATAGTGGGGATTTTGCGGAGTTTTAACTGCATAGATAAGACCAAACATCTTGATTCCTAAGCAATATGCAAAACATCCAAAAGAATAGCGCTACTCACAAGAGTAATTTGTTGTTTACAACTGCATATCATACTGGCCGTTTTTGGCGAGTTATCATTCTCATTTAGTTCTACTATAAATTCTTAACCCATCCACTTCATTCAATATCTCATCATCAAATATGGAAAATAAAGAACAATATAGTATTGTAAAAACCATCGTTTACTCGCTTAACAAATTTTAAGTGTTTTTATCGCTTGACATCTTATAATTAATAATGTCCACTGCATCATTTTCATAACAGAGAAATTTAATTCTTACCCAATTTAATTTGTGTTTATACCATTCGATACATTTTGTTTCATGCTTTAAAATGCACCTAACGGCGTCGAATTCCAGATGTCTAAGTTTCTTAGTTGATAGTACGTCAATTTTACACTTTGAATGATAGTATTTCACACATACAGATAGATATGAACAATTGGTCTTCGTCGTTGTTCATCCTTTTCAATATACCAATTTTGTAAAAATCTACCACTACTTACTAATTTCAAACATATCTAGTCATTCTCGGCTATCCATTTTGCAACTTTCATTCTAATGGTCTGATCGTCGATCCGAAGGTACCGATGCATAAGCCTCAATCTCAATTTCAATTTGGCACCAAGGTTTTTGTCGATCTGAAGGACCGTCTCCTCCTCTTGAGTTCAACCAAGGTTTTCGTTCCTACAACCTTTAACCAGATAGCTCCTAGTTTGGAGGTTTTCAATTCATGCCCCAATCTCATTTTCCCTAATTTTTGGCATCGTATTGGCCTAAACTGTTGCCACCCATAGCTCTGTGGCTCTGCGTTCTCCTAACGAGTGCAATGGTGCATAGTTGTGCTCCTATAATGGCTTGTATTTGAAGATATTACGCCTCGACAAAGATCCAGCTACCTACGATTGGAAAACCTCCTAACGCCACCACCTTGGCCACCTATTCGTTGTCAAAAAAGTTGCGATGACTTCCTTTCACCCCCTACTCCCACCACCCCACCACCCCAAACACACAAACACACACAAAAGGTGCACACAGTTGAATCTGTGGCGTCTCTTTGAGCTATCAAATTTAAGACATAAAGCTATCACATTTAAGAGAAGAAGCTACCACAAATAAAGAATAAAGTTATCGTAAGAAGAAATGAAGTTATTGAAGTAAGAAAAAAGCTAACGCAAAAGAGTTTTGTATCAACCTATATCTTGATACGTCTTTAAGCACATTTGGAATATTAATTTAATTCTTTTAATAAGATGACGTGATGATAAATTAAAATGGGTTGTGAGGTTTAATCTAAGCCGGGAATAATTAATTATAAGTGAAGTACTTAATTAGGACTTTTTTAAGGTGGTGAATTGAATGAATAAAGGATAATACAAAACGATATTTTCTTAATGGACCATGACCGATCGAAACTAATTTACCCTTGTGCATATACCACATTGTCATTTATTTGGTTCTTATTACCTTCATTCTCTTAAACAAAATAAAATGCTTAAAATGATTATTAAAAAAATGCTCAAAATGATTGTTAATTGTATAATTCTGTCGAAAACTAAAGGAGATGAAAAGCAAGCAACTTTAGGAAGAGAAGAATTAGGATAAGGTTGTGGAATCTTAATCTTTATGTTTAAGTGGGCAATATTACATTAGTGCAAATTAACATTAGGAAGTTCGTTCCGATAACGAATGATGATTAGGAGTGTTTTCTACAATGGATTTGTGATTATCAAATCTTGCTACCCTTTAAGGCATTATTATCTAATGTAAGAAACTAAGTGGTAAAATTTTAGGGCTATCAATTAGTACTCGAAAAATTTGAAATTCGACTGTATCCGAAATATGAAAAATTATCTGATATCTAAAAAACGAATACGGATACAGATACGGTCATATCCATATCCGATAATTATCCGTTCGGGTTTTATCAAGATTATAGTTTTTTTTATGTATTTTAGTACATAAAATGATAGTCGTTTACTATTTTATCCAAGTAAAAAAAATTAATATATATATAAAATTCAAATTTTACCATTTAAATTTGTTTTTCTTAGTGTATTTTTTTTACATATATTTAGTACAAAAATAGATTTATAACAATCAATTTTTTTTTATCTGTTTAGATTTATTGGTTGTGAACTGGTTAAAGAATATCGATATTTATGCACATCCACGGATACCGATATCCGATATCTGAAAATGAGTTCGAATACGGATATAGATGTGACACTGTCTGTATTCCAAAGTGTGTTTAGGGCCTAGATAAAATAGTTCATTCATCGACTTTAACTTTTAGTCATTCGATGCATTCTGAAAAGTGGAAAATAGGCGCAAGGACAAATTTTCATAAAATTTTTGGCTGAAGGACAACAAGTTTTATTTTTAGGCTGAAGGACAAACTTTGAAAGATAATTAGGCTGAAGGACAATGCTAATACAACTAGCATTTTGTACAATGTAAAACTGGATATAATGCTAGTTATAATTAGCATTTTGTACAATGCTTGCACTGTACAAAATGCTAATTATATTTAGCATTTTCCTTCAGCCTAATTTTCTTTCAAAGTTTGTCCTTCAGTCCAAAAATGAAACTTTGTGTCCTCCAGTCTAATTTTTTTTCAAAGTTTGTCCTTGTGCCTAATTCCCTCTTCTGAATATATACCAAAATTTCCAAGGACAAAAAGGAGAAGAAAAAAAATAATAAAACAAAAAGAAGGAAAATTTGTCCATTCTGCCTTTACAGAGAGGCGAACATAATTGTTACCCTACGTGGTCTAGTATCCCCACTAAAACAAAGAACTCTCTAGTTCCTTCGCGCATTTTCTCCTCTCTTCGTCTTCCATCCTATAAAATGAGAACATTCGTCTTCGCCAAACCATATCTCATAAAGAAGAAAGGAATCGTCGCAGTAAAATCTAGAAACACTCTAAAATGAATCCAGACAAAAACACACACAAGACAAATGAGGCGATCTTGGCCGCCCACGAGCTCGCCGTTACCAACGGCCATGCTCAACTCACCCCTCTCCATCTAGCCATTTCTCTCCTCTCCGACCAAACTGGACTGTTTCGTCAGTCTATTCTCAACTCTACCAACAACAATGAATCATCCGTCCAGTCGGTTGAACGTTTATTCAACAATTCGTTGCGAAAAATTCCATCCCAATCACCGCCTCCCGACCAAGTCCCCGCCTCAACCTCCTTTACTAAAGTCATCCGTCGCGCACAATCCTCGCAGAAATCGAAAGGGGACACACATTTAGCAGTCGATCAGTTGATTCTCGGTCTTCTAGAAGATTCTCAGATCTCCGATTGCTTGAAAGAAGCTGGCATTAGCGCATCCCGTGTAAAGTCCGAAGTTGAGAAATTGAGGGGTAAAGAGGGAAAGAAAGTCGAGTCAGCTTCTGGCGACACTAATTTCCAGGCATTGAAGACTTATGGGAGGGATTTGGTTGAGCAGGCTGGGAAATTGGATCCGGTTATCGGCAGAGATGAAGAAATTAGAAGAGTTGTACGTATTCTGTCACGAAGAACAAAAAACAACCCAGTGTTGATCGGAGAGCCTGGAGTTGGAAAGACAGCTGTGGTAGAGGGGCTCGCACAGAGGATAGTCAGAGGTGACGTGCCCAGCAATTTACTGGATGTCAGGTTGATAGCACTTGATATGGGAGCATTGGTGGCTGGTGCAAAATATAGAGGAGAATTTGAGGAGAGGCTGAAATCTGTGCTGAAAGAAGTGGAGGATGCAGATGGGAAAGTGATACTGTTCATTGATGAGATACATTTGGTGCTTGGAGCAGGAAGGACCGAGGGGAGTATGGATGCTGCCAATTTGTTCAAACCAATGTTGGCGAGAGGGCAGTTGAGGTGCATTGGTGCAACCACGTTGGAAGAGTACAGGAAGTATGTGGAGAAGGATGCTGCTTTTGAGAGGAGATTTCAGCAGGTGTTTGTGGCTGAACCCAGTGTGGCTGATACCATTAGTATTCTGAGAGGATTGAAGGAGAGGTATGAAGGACACCATGGTGTTCGTATTCAAGACAGAGCTCTTGTTATTGCTGCTCAACTTTCTGCCCGCTACATCACTGGTATGTTTGCTTCTCCGACTCTCTGTTTATTTAGTCTACAATGCTTATGGCAACATTGTTTGGGTATCACGTGTATCATTAGTACGAGAACATTATTTGTTTAACCAAAAAGACACCATTGAGTATTGAAACAAGATTAATTTTTGGATTCCATTTTTTTTATGGAAACAAGATTATTACTAAAATATGAATCAAATAAGCTTCCTAAATTAAAAGTAGAGAGTCGAAGAACAAAAATAATAGATGAGGTAAAAGGATATTTCTAGATAATTTTCCATAATTCGAAAGAAGAAAAGAGAACGCAAACGAATATAGCTGAGATAGCTGACTAAAGCGAAAAATGTAGTTTAGGTGTTAAAATAACTTCAAGATACGATTGTTGGATTTTAAAGGGTGATTGGGGCTTGTTTTTAAAATTTATCAATTAGCAGTTAAAATTATTTTATAATAAATAAAAGGGGGTGTTAACAAAATTGTATTTCATCAGGTTTACTTGCTTTTGCTTTTGATATATGAAAAAACGTTGTATGTTAACCAATAATTATGACTAGAGTATTTGGGTAGTGACTAAAGTTATATGGGTACCGAGTATCAAGTTGTTTGTGAACTTCCCTTAGATGCACAATTCTTAACTGTCTGCCATTTAGCTTAATGATACTGGATCTGGTCACTAATTTCCGGTTGTAGGTAAATCTGGCTAGAATGAGATGTAGAAGTTTGGTGTCATATACATTGATGATTAATTTATCACTTACTGTAATGGCAACCATATCATGCTCCTCTTTAAAAGCAAACTCCAAAACGTTGCCTAAAACAGTGGTAAATACCATGCTGCATGTTGACATTTGCCCAACAAAGCAGTGTGATTAGAATGAGATGCTGGGGGTTTGGTGTCTTATGAAATGCCGGTGATTAATCTTTGATATATTGTGATGGCAACTGTGTAATACTTACCATTAGAGAAACTTGCTAAAACGTTACCTGATACACTGTCAATGTTCATGTTGTAGGGCGGCGTTTGCCTGATAAGGCAATAGACTTGATTGATGAAGCCTGTGCAAATGTAAGGGTGCAACTTGACAGTCAGCCAGAAGAAATTGATAACCTAGAAAGGAAGAGAATACAGCTAGAAATAGAATTGCATGCTCTAGAGAAAGAAAAGGATAAAGCAAGTAAAGCTCGACTAGTTGAGGTTAAAAAAGAAGTTGATGACTTGAGGGATAAGCTAAACCCATTAAGGATGAAATACAGAATGGAAAAGGAAAGAATCGATGAGATACGGAAATTGAAGCAACGACGTGAGGATTTGTTGTTCACTTTGCAAGAAGCAGAGAGGAGAATGGATTTAGCTCGTGCAGCCGATCTCAAATACGGTGCTCTTCAAGAGATTGATGCAGCCATTGCAAAACTTGAAGGCGAGACAGGAGAAAACTTGATGTTGACAGAGACAGTTGGCCCTGAGCAAATTGCAGAGGTTGTAAGTAGATGGACAGGCATTCCGGTGACAAGGCTAGGCCAAAATGAAAAGGAAAGACTGATCGGTTTAGCGGAGAGGCTACACAAGAGAGTGGTTGGTCAGGATATGGCAGTAGATGCAGTGGCTGAAGCTGTTCTCAGATCAAGAGCTGGGCTGGGTAGGCCACAGCAGCCTACTGGGTCGTTTTTGTTTTTGGGTCCAACTGGTGTTGGTAAAACAGAGCTTGCAAAGGCACTTGCTGAGCAGTTGTTTGATGATGAGAACCTTTTGGTCCGAATCGATATGTCGGAGTACATGGAGCAGCATTCAGTGTCCAGGCTAATTGGTGCACCACCTGGCTATGTTGGCCATGAAGAAGGTGGCCAGCTGACCGAGGCTGTGAGAAGAAGGCCTTACAGTGTGATTTTATTCGATGAAGTTGAGAAAGCACATGTTGCCGTGTTCAATACATTGCTTCAAGTCCTGGACGATGGTAGGCTTACGGATGGGCAAGGCAGAACGGTAGACTTCACAAACTGTGTGATAATAATGACATCGAATCTGGGAGCCGAACACTTGCTTGCTGGTATGGTGGGCAAATCTTCAATGCAGATAGCAAGGGAGAGAGTGATGCAGGAAGTGAGGAAGCATTTCAGACCAGAGCTGCTGAACAGGCTTGATGAAATAGTGGTGTTCGATCCACTGTCGCATGAGCAGCTGAGAAAGGTGGCTAGGCTTCAGATGAAGGATGTCGCTGTTAGATTGGCAGAGAGAGGGGTTGCTCTGGCTGTCACTGATGCTGCCTTGGATGTTGTTCTTTCTGAATCTTACGATCCTGTAAGTTTTTCTGCTTTCATGAAGATATTGTTTATGTTCCATAAATCGTACTGTTGCTATTTATATGATATATATAGAGTATAGAGTATACTGAGCTTCCATGATAATGTGATCATCAGGTGTATGGTGCGAGGCCAATAAGGAGGTGGCTAGAGAAGAGAGTGGTCACTCAGCTTTCCAGAATGCTTATCAAAGAGGAGATTGACGAGAACTCGACTGTGTACATTGATGCACTGCCTGGGAAGAAGGATCTTTCATACAGAGTGGAGAAGAACGGAGGACTTGTCAACTCGGCTACTGGTCAGAAATCGGATATTCTGATCGATGTACCAAGTGGTGTTAGAACTGATGCCGCTCAAGCTGTTAAGAGAATGAAGATAGCTGCTGCTGATGAAGATGAAGAAATGGTAGATGATGAATAATTTTATCTATTTTAGTATTTCAGTCCCAAAATCTGCTAAGAAGTGAAAAAAAAGAATGAAGTGAAAATAAAGAAATTTAAGATGTTTTAGAGCTGGGACTGTACTTCTTAATCTGGGAGTTCAGTCCGAACTTGTTTTCTGTATGTATATTTTTTGTTATTATTGTCTTTGAGTAGCAATTAGAAGTTTAATTTTGCAATGGCAGTGTGTGGTGATTTCATTTGAATAGACTGAGTTTTCATCTTTCAGTTTTTGCATTTCTACACGGTTAATACAATGTATTGTTCGTCCACAAAACAGCTAAAAGGTAACACAAGCGTTGTTCCACGCCTATGTGAGGGGAAACACATCATGATTAATAGATGATTTAAGTCACTGTAAAGGAAGATAATAAATCAATGTTTCTGTTGCTTTTCACAACGTAACTGAGGTCTCAATCACTTGAAAATGAACAACATATGCTTCCGTACTGTATTTTTCTTTCCCATCCAAGTCCACTGTGCATTGTGTATCTTAGCTATGAAAAAAAGTTGGTACGTTCAAAATCATTTTTCATATCATATTCGTAGATTGAATTTTTATCTGTTTCACTCATAATTAATAAAGACAAAAAGGATATCCATAATCAAGGCCGGCCTTTTGGTAAAGCCAGCAAAGCAATGGCTTTGGGCCACGTAAATCGGAGGGCACCAACTTCAAGTCACCGATATACCAAACGAACAACCTGAAAATGAGAGAAAAATAGTTATCGCCATCCCGATCTACAGAAAAACAAAATAACGCGATCAAATTCGTGACTCCAAACTCCGACGACAATGGTGGCGACTCGACTACGATAGCGATTAGGCGATGACTCCAATTGATAACGACTAGGAAGCGACTCGATTTCGACGGCAACATAAAATTCCATTTTCCAACTAGGGCACAATCGCACAGACATCTTCGGTCTTCCAATCTTCTTCCATCTTCGGTGCTGGTTACTTGGTGCTTGTTGTTAAAAAGGTAATTAATTTTGGTCCGTACTGTTTGTTTGTGTTTTCCCTTTTGTTCTTCAATTTTTGATGTTATACTGAGGGTTTTGGCAGAAGTCTATCAAGCCTTTGATATTTATTTGCCAATTTCAGTTGTTGGCATGTCAATTCAACATAGTAATTTTCGTTAGTTTATCCTAGGTGGCTATGCTCACAAGGATTGAAATTATTTTTTGAAACACAAAAGTGATTTAAAAAACACAATCCATAATCTACACTCAAATTTAGTATGCTTAATGACACTATTAAATCTTGAATCGTAAAGGCCATTGTTCATTTTTAAAACTAATAAACGTAAATTACTTCATCGTTAATTTGTGGTTTGGAAGAGGACAAATCATTGTAAATATGAACAAGGTTGTTATTTTGATATGTTTTTTTTTGTTTTGTTGTGTAGAAAGTGTTTGTGGTGGGTACCTTGTGACTTAGAAAATGTGCGCCCATGCACATATTACAGATGGCTAGATTTAATTTTTTTAGTACAGATGCACTATATTCAGTCCACTTGGTATTTTATATTTTTCCTTGAAATTTTTTCAGATTCATAAAGCTATTTTATACTTTATTTATTGAGTTTATGTCTCTACCTTTGAAGCATACAGTGGCCCAGTCCTATAAATATAATTCATACTAAACTCATATTTCAATTTTATTAATCTAATTTGTACTTGTAATAGGGCTTTGACTTACAATTAGCTTTAAGTATCAAAATTCCTAGGATCGGCCTGACTAGTACAATGCAAATTCAATTTAGTTTTTTTATCGTATTGTAATTTATATTATTTACTAATTCAGTAATTTGTTAAATGGTTCAATGAACAACATCTATGTTCTACAATACAATGCAAATTCAATTTTGATCCAGTGTTCTAATTTTAGGTTAGTTCATATAAATTTAAGGATTGATTTGTACATTTTTGATTTGTATACTAATTAGTATAGATTAAATCAAAATTGGTATATTCAAATTGATTAGTTAAAATGGATTTTTGGTTCAAATTATCGTTGAAAATATTTTTGATAAATTATAACTAATAGATTGGACATTCATAATTTAGTATTTTTGTTATTATAATAATTATTAATATACAATATTAATAGCATTAGTTTTGTTAATATAACAATATTAGTCGATGTTACTTTTGTTATTATATTGAAAATATTTTTTTGTTATCATAATACTTTTAGTTTCTGTATAATGGTCTTGTTTTTCCTTTTGGCTTTAGATATCAAAACTCCTAGGACCAGGCCTATCCATAATACAATAATAACAATAAATTTGGATTGCAAATATTCATTTTATATACCCGTAATATGAATTATTACCATAATAAAATACTATATATAAAACACTATATGGTAAAATATGAATAATCTTAACTACTATCTTGATAAAAGTTGGATATATAATTTTTGAATGCGCATACTATCTTATCCATATCTGTATCCGTTTTTCAAAATTAAAATATTTTTTTATTTTTCGGATACGGATGCGGATGGATTTCGAAATTTTCTGATACTCATTTTATCATAGAAGTTTGAATGCACTTTTGTAAGAGAAGTTTATTATAGAAGTACGAAATTCGTCCGTATTCATATTCGAATTTGAAAAATTGGCTATTCAAACGCTTTCCAATAAAGTGCATTCAAACTACATTTTATCATAGAAGTTGGAATGTACTTTTGTAAAACGCTTTCCAGTACTGGATAATTATAACAAAAATTGGCTTACACACTACATCAGGTATAAACCAAATAAAATTAAACTACTATTGAAATTGTCACGTACGATGTACAATGCAACCAACTCAGATAAAATTATAAAATTTTGATTGCACTATAGATACTGCAAGTTGACTCTGATAAAGGACTATACAAATTGAATATGCATTATACATGTATACATGATGCAAGTCAATCCTAATATAAAACCATGAAAATTAGCATGCACGTTTTATAATGCAAGTTAATCTTGGTACAACATTATATATACTGCAAATCAATGCAGACATAAACATTCATTGAAGTTCAAGGTGTTATGTCGGGATCAAATATGGCAAAAAATGTATTTAACTAAAGTAATAGATAGTAAATGCAGCAAAAAACATAAACACCATCCCCGTCCAGTTTGGAACCCATTTTGGATTTCAAAGTACCCTCAATTCAACCAATAAAACAAGTTTTTACAATTGTCCGAACTAGGCCTGTCAACGAATGCTTTCAGATGCAGATAGTGTCATATCCGCATCCGCATTTAAAATCATTTTTGAATATTGGATATACGCATCCGCGGATACGGACGAATATCAGATAATTATCATATCCTCTAACAACCAATAAATCAAGAACCGTGAACATAAATATTTTTCAATCCCATTGATTATAAAAGTATTAAAAATTAACAAATATGATGACAATAAATAGTTTCAAGCAGTTAATAAGCATTAAGCGCATATAATATAAACTACTAATTTAACAAAATAATAAATAAATATCATTCACTACACCAAAATGCACATAATTTGCACTATAATTTTGACAAAAAACGGACGGATAATTTTCGGATGCGGATGTCTTCGTATCCGTACCCGCATCCATTTTTTCCGGATATCGAATATTTAACCGTTTTTCGGATGCGGATGCGGACGAGTTTCAGATTTTTCGGATATCCATTGACAGCCCTAGTCAGAACAACTGAACTAGACTTCAATACGATCGCCTATCCACCGACTTCTCGAACTTTAACAAAAAGTAGAAAGTTATTGACTTTCACTGTATCTGAAAACTCTGATATATCAGCACTGTAGTACAAAATATATAAACCATCCAAACGATACTTAACGAAGATGTGGAGGTTGAGGAAGTTATTCGACCAGAATCTAAGGGTGTGGAGTTGAAATGTACAGAGCGATAATCAGAGACCAAAGAGAAATAAAAGAGTAAGAAATTGAACTGCTGGTATGGGAAAGAGTAAACCCTTGTATAGATGATGTAGGGACGTTGCTGAGTAGTTTCATCTATAAAAAATGGAGAGGAATGATTTCTAGACGTGGAGTAAGAAAGACTAAATGAAGAGATGCAACCAAATACAAAAAAAGGTTTCAAAAGATTTGCTCACAGATTTCACATATCTACTTTTGGTCAAGTGAGGAATGAGACTTGGGCATTTTGGAAGAAAAGAACAAAGTCGATAGAAAGTGGTTCAAAATCATAAAGTTAAAAGAGCGCCCTAGGGGGGCAACAATGTAATTTATTAAGTCGAAAAATGTTTTATTTTCTTTTATATATGTTGTTATATATAGATATATATAATGAATTAAATACATTAAATATGTATATAAGTAGAAAATTCTTAAAAGAAGTATTTTATCGATTACAGTTACGGATATGTTTGTAACCATGTATATTAAATCGATAAATATATATAGATATACAAATAAACACTTGCTTCTTAAAAGTTTCTAGTCAAGATGTATCGAGAATAATATAATACATCCGTTGAGACTAGTGTACGTAGCACTTTTCATATAACGTACGGAGATTTACTCATGACGGTTGGGGGAGCCAAAAGTTTACGTACTTGTGGTTGTTTGGAACAATCGCAGGACAACGTGATGAGAGTCTTCTATAGGATAATACAACTTAATCAAAATAGAAGATTTTAGGGTAACGACGTACGGTAGTAGTCTTCTGACTTTAGAGTATTAAGTATCCAGATTGTACTTGACTACGTTAAGGCACACGACATGACAACACAACATAATTGGGTACGTATTGAACTGCTTGAAGTAAAACATTACTCAAGAGATGATTCGTCTTCTTCCTTATAGAAGGTCGGTATCACCATAAATGGTAAGTCAACTTAAAGTCAAAATCTCTAGCCCGAGTCAATCGATTAATCAATAATTGTTATCATATTAAACCAAAACTTTAAAGTGACCTACGCGATTAATACAAATATTAATATAGTTTTTGACCTTAGACCATACTCTAGATGTCTAAGTGATATAGTGATGGCGAAAATAATACGTGTATAAATTGTCGTTACTATGTGAGCGTTGAACTTAACTCTATACTGTACTCAACAAAGTCCGTACGGACTTTGATATTTGAATTATCTGAATATTGACTATCGACCGAGTTCATACTAGAAAGTTAACATAACCGCATTATTGTTTATTTTCGAATTCGACCAATGGTAAAAGTAATTTATAAATGTTATAAATTAATAATAAATTAATACAGATTTTGTATTCATACTTATAGCTAATTATAATTATTTATTTCAGTCTCAAAATCAGATCAAACAATGTATAAAAGTTATATGACGATACAATCGATTTTGGAGTCAGAAAGTAATTAATTAAATAATGATTCAAGAGGGGTCAAAGAGGTGTTTGACCATGCTTGTTCAACATCATAACCGACCATAGATTGGGGATATCCAGGGCTTTACAAAGTCTATATATCTAGAGGATTTAGTGGAGAGAAAGATGTAGACCTATAAATATCTATAGCCATCACCATAATTTGACACTAATATTTCTGTTATTGTGCGTATAGTCTTAGCCGCCTACCTCAACCCTTGGTGATGCAATGTCTTCACCTTTGCCATATGAAGAGAAGGAAACGTGTGGTGCTCCAAGGAGGGGAACTGAACAAACAATGTACCAAATCTTGGCATGGTCAAATTAAAGAAAGGTATTTTATATATAAACATGTAAATCTTCATTTCCATTATCTATAAATATATTTGTTCCGCGAGTATAAAAAAGTTTGACATCATTTTTTTATTTAAAATCGTTTTGAAACACAAAACGTATTTTCAGTATATAACACACACATATATAATATAAATATATATTATAGTTTATTTTCGGTTAGCGTAAAAAAATTAAATTAAGACATTTATTTATTTAAATCGAAAATCATATCATTTATTTGTTAAAAAAAATCTGAATTTGTTACTATATTTTTAATTTAAATTTTTTTAATTATCTCTTATCTCTACTATTAATAATGAGAATTCGATGAATAAAATTTCAACCGCGTCTTTTTGAAATTCCGAAAATGCCCTTTGTCCACCAACGGAATCTTACCGTCTGTTTACAACCTCCACCACCATCCCCTTTCCTAGCACTCTTAAACATAATTTCACTATAAATTTGCATCCAACGCCATCAACATAACTTTTTGAAATAAAAATGTTGTGACCACCAAAGCTATCGGATGCACATACGTGCGATTTATACTAGTTAAAATAATAGTTTTATATGTGTATGTTTATTTATATGCATATATATATATGTATGTACAAACATATATAAACATATATATATCCGTATATATATATATGTATATATATATACTATATATATATATGTATATATGTGTATATATATATATATATTATATAAACATATTCAAATTTTCTTTTTGGCTTACTAAAATATCCTTTTTTATTTTATTTACTAAGTCAATATTTTGAAAATAAAATCCATTTTGAATTATTCAACTTAAATCTATTTCGGCCAAAATTATTTATTAAAAAAACCTTTATTTATGTTGGTTACTGCAACATTATACACACACACACAAATCCCACACCCACACAATGAATAAGTCAAATATTTAAATTTGAATTTTAAACTAACTATATATATAGCCAAAAATTAAAAAAACGAAATATAGGTATATATGTGTGTGTGTATAAGTATATATTCATATAAATTTAATTAATAGTTTCTATTACAGTAAATTTGTTTATACTTATTATATATATTGTGTCTATATACACACATATGTACTTAAAAGCATGTTATTATACTTATATATATGTATATATTTATTATTAAATATTAAAATCTAATGAAAATTAAGTGGCCGACCAAAATAATAAATAAATAAATAATTATTACTTGCTTCATGAAAACCTAGGATAAATTATATTAATATATATCACTCTTGGACATCTTAACGACCGTAGGACAAAGCAGTCAATTTTCCCCTTGAACCCCTAGTGTAGGTTAAATATATTGTTGTGATGCTCATATTGAGAATATGAATATCATAACATATTTAATATAAATTAAAATAAATTAATAATTTAGTTTAAATTAAATTATTAATAAAATTATTTTTAAACATTGACATTAGATAGATATTTTAATCAAATAAATTAAATTAAAATATTACAAATCTCTTTTATTAATCAAAATACTAAATTTGATTTCATGTAAAAAATATTATCTACATAAACACAAAATAAAGATCTTATTATTTTAATAGCAGAATTTATTTTTGAAATTAACCCTTTTAATCCTACAGTCAATGCACATGATCCAACAATGGTAATCAGAGCCAGCACTGTGCTTGTGTAAATAATTGACCAGCATCAAGGAAAAATCCAAAGTAGATGGGTGTCTAGAAAAAGGTGCTTAGACTAAGAAGAAGATTACTTTAATCAAGGTTCACTATATGTGGATAACCTCACGATCTCATGGTCTTTACCAAGCACGTCGAAATGGTTCGATTTTAGAGTATGCCATTATAGAAGCTGTGCAGTTAAAGCCCTGCAAAATCCCTTCTATAGCACATAACTCTCTTCGACCGCTGTGCTATTTCAATTTATCACTATTAAATAATAGATCCGCTTTAAACCTCGTTATTTTCTGTTACATCTGCTAAATCAAGATTTTTTAGGAGTTGCTTTAGCAATATTAATATACAAAGATTGATATGACTAATTCTCTTTTGAGCCAAATCAACCAGGTCGGATTAAAGACCTAATTTTAAGACATTAGTGCTTGATATAAGTTAGAAACCTATTGTAGTCACCTAATCGAGCCTGCATAAATCATGATATTCTTCTGTTATTTATATAAGGTTAAACAATTTTTTTTTCATACACAAATAAAGTGAGAGAAAAAATAAATTAACTATAAATATATGGTTTTATATTCAATGAAGCTTTTTTCACCTCCATTATTTTCTGCTATATCCCTGCTTTATCCTCATTATATCTATTTGCACTTCCATCGCTATAGAACCATTAACCGCTTTGGCTGCATAGTATGGAAGACTTAGAAGTGTTTTTGTGTCTTAGGATGATTTAAATAACATATTCGAATATAATAAAATTAATATACAATTTTTTAAATTAAATAATTAATTGCATAATTTTACAAAAATTTATGAAATGCAAATTTGAAATCGTTTTAAATTAAGTAATTAGTTATATAAATTTATAAAGGGTTATAAAATGTAAATTTAAAATTGTTTTAAATTTAAATAAATAAATAAATACAAATGTTATTTTTGTAAATGGATTAAATTGTTTAATAAATAGAAGGAAATACATATGAATATATATATATATATATAACTAAATAAATTATAAATATTATAATTAGACGTGTGTGTGCGTGCGTGTATTATATGTATGAACAGAACAAGAGGTCAAAATAAATAAAACCTATGGGCCTGAAGGCAGTATACATTGGATATATATAAAAGATATTTGATATCATGAATTATAATGTTATACTCATCTCTCTTAAATAGTTGATAATATTATAGTAAATTAATTTTAAATTATGAGTTTAATTAATAACGCTCTCCTTCATTTATTATATAAATATAGTACCTTACATATCCATGGTTGTTGAGCACCCTCAAACCATGAAATATCTTAGGTGATGTTTATATTATCTATAGATAAGTAAGAATGTTTATGTAACTCAGTTGAGCATCCTCAAGTGTTATACAACTCCCATTAGGATATTGCGAAATGATGGGTTTATGATATCTAATGTACTTCATGATTTGTTGAGCACCCTACTCAAGAATGATTAGGAGCATAGATAAAAGTAGGTTAGGAGTTATATATGTGATATAATTAGTAAAGTGTTACTTTTTTTGAAAATGAGTAAAGTGTTACTATTTATTAGGCTTACAATTTTTGAGCAGCCTCAACCTCGTAGTAACATGGTAAACAGATCTTAATGCGAAGTAATTTATGAACTTATTGTATCTCTTTTTTTTTGAGAGATGCAAAATTTAGTGGGAACCTTATTAGATAAATATAATAAATCAATCTAATAAGTATAAGAACATATGTGATATTATAATAATTATAATAATGTCCTAAAATAATTTTGAAGAATAAAAATAATCGATAATAATGTTTATCAATCATAATTTACTAAATGAAATAAATTAAAGATTGGCGAAGAAATGTAAAATATACTTACCAGTAAATCTTTTGGCATGATGATGCTCCGAGACCATGTAAGAGCCAATGTTATACAACCATTAAAAAATTTGTGCCTTGGTCACTCAAGTGTTTATTTTCCCAAGACTGTTTATCGTCTTCTATGAGTTTTGAACTCTAAATCAATACAAAAGTATGGGTATTTGATCCATACTTGATCAAATATAAAAGTTGTATGGTGAACAGTCATGTTCGTATTATACGAAATCTCGATGAAAATATTTTATTCGAAATGAGCAAGTAAATCTTAGTGTTAGATCATGTGTTTAATATGATCAAATACAATAAGAATCTTATTGTGTTAGAGACAACAGTAGACTAAGGACGATAGATGGGCCTTGGAATTTAATCCTTGAAATGTCAATTTTGATCGATTTACTTAAATACAACTTATTTGATATCCTTAAAATATTATACCGTATGCATTTTAGTAATGAATTTGGTGCAGTTTTGTAGTAAAGGGTTTCCATTTTGAATGGTTCGACCTTTTGAAAGAGAAAGTGAAAGTCTTAGAATTGAAATTATATTGGTCGGTTGGGATAAAAAGAGTGAATGGTCATTGCTGCTTTATGAATAGACATTGAAAATGCAATTAGTTATAGTATTCGTAGATGATTAATACATGAATAAGAAATATGATTTCTATTCCAAATGTATTTTTCTTATATAAAATTGTATTCTATAAAATTTGTTTCAATAAGTTGGAGATGTTTTATCTAAAATTCTCAATTGTAAATTAGTCACATTAATGGAAATAAATTGTGATGATAGCCCTACACCTCCGATGCACAATATAACATATGGAGTGCGCTGTAGCTATACTGGACCGATGTAGAGCGATGGTCAAGGGATAAAGTAGTCAATCCCAAATCAAAACCTGTTATATATCTCACAGCGCATTGAATAAAATATAATAATCAAATGGATATAAAACATGCGAGATTGAAATATAACTATGTGAACCATCACAGATAAGATCATAGGTTCAATATAGTTAGAAAAAATAGTAACAGAGTTTATACAACTGATAAATAAAATCAAATATCTATCGCTAAAATAAAATGTAGCACGGGGTAAAGCCCCATAGTGCTGCATAGAGGAATAAGCAAATAAAACATAGATAATAACATATAAATAGCACCAGCCTTCTGCTTGTCCTTTGAACATCTCCAAATTTTAATATCAGACTTGCTATCCAGTCTACTCATTCAAAAGTACCCGAGATAATAAGAAGTAATGCATAAAAACTCAAGCTAGATAAAAATTGTTAATGTAGAATTTCGTCTACACCAACATCTCAAGGTTCGAAGTTATAGCTCCAAAAGATGATTTAATTATAGGTCCTGGATATGAAAATATCGAGACAAGAGGTAGTGTTACTGAAGTTACTATACATTAGGCTGCTGAGTATAAACGATGAATAGGAAGAAAATAAGGTACCGAAAGTAAATAACACTAAGACTTTTATAGTGGTTCGGGCTAAAAGTCCCTACATCCACTGTCCTTTCCTTATTTAGTCACTCTTATATAGCCGAGAGGCTTATTACATTGAGTCTATGTGTTTTCGCCATTAGCAAAATTTTGATTTGAGCTCTAATATAGGAAAGTACTATGTAATTTTATGTCAGTTCTTTTGTGCCCCTAAAGATCCCTTGTGCCTTGGGATTGCTGCTTATTTATAGCCAACATGTTGTATTACCATTGGTGGAGATTCTTCCCCTAGATTACTGAGGTTACCAGTTGTACGGTTGCGATTGGAGCTTGTTCTGGATATCTAGCATTGCTGCTTGTGAAGTGCAGATTGATGAGTTATCTTCCCACCTAAATGGTCTCTTGCATCTGAGCTGTATATTGTTTTATTAATTGTTTCGACCGTTGATTTCTCTATGCTATAGATGGGTGCTTCGGGTCGTCGATCCGCTAATGGGCTACCCTCTTCAGCCTGTGGTATCATTCTCTCGAAATGGGTTCAACCCATTCGTTCTTTTAAACGCCTAAGTACTATACCTCTTATAATACATACTGGACTTTCCTTAGGAAGATAATCACTATTTTTTCTATTTAGAATTTTTGGTATAACACATGCCCCCTTAAATTTTACTTCATATGCGAAATATGGAGTGAACTTTGAAGTGTGCGGGTTTGATTCATTTTTTTATTACTATCTTTCGAGGTTGGTTTGCTCTATATGTATGGAAGACGTTACAACACTTAATTATTGATAGAGTATTAGGTCAAGTGATGAGTATTTAAAGATTTTGAAAGCTGACGGATAAAGATTTATCTTGGACTGAAAAGTCCAAAAATTAAAAGGAATGTTTGAACATCGAAAGGTCGAATCTAAATTAAGACCATAAGGTTGAAAATCATGCTTTTCGTTCAAAGTCATCGAAGCGAAACTGTTTTGATGCCGAAGGGCGAAATCTGATTTGGGACCATGTGGTCAAAACCTTTTTGAAAGCGATGCTTGTTACTTGAAGCCATCTAGGCCAAGTGGTAAGCGAAATGATTACAGTGTCGAAAGACGAAATCTAATTTGGGACTGTGAAGTTAAAACTTTTTGAAAAAGACGCTTGTCACTTGAAGCCATCTAGGCTAAGCGGTAAGCGAAATGATTACATTGCCGAAAGGCGAAATCTAATCTGGGATCGTGAGGTCAAAACTTTTTGAAAATGACGCTTGTCGCTTGAAGCCATCTAGGTTAAATGGTAAGCGAAACGATTACAGTGCCGAAAGGAAAAAAAAATCTAATTTGGGACCGTGAGGCCAATTTTTTTTAAAAGGACGCTTGTCACTTGAAGCCATTTAGGCTAAGTGGCAAGCGAAACGATTACATTGCCGAAAGACGAAATATAATTTGGAACCATGAGGTCAAAACTTTGTTTGTTGTACGAACCTGGAAGTGGTCATTTAGGACTAGACTTTTGAGAGGATGGGTTCTTATTTTTCATTAAATGTTGGTCCAAGTGTTGGCAGTTGATTGGTTATCTACAAAAAGGTGTTTCTCTTTCCCTATGCAAGGATGACTTGGCATCTGATGAAGCAATCTTTTGGTATTCTTTGACAAACTAAATCTACGATGGAAAGCTTTTCCTTCTTTAATCTATGTCATTACTTTTGATATAAACAGTTCTTGATCTTTCTCTCCTCTTTTACCTATTCAAATTACAAAGCCGCCATTAATATCCTCATGTTTTTCTTCAATTCCTCTTTCGATATCTGCGCCCAAGCTAGTAAATTCTTTTTGATATTATCTTTCTCACTAAGTCTACTAATATAGCTGCTATCATTCCTCCTATTTATCCAAGAATTAAATTCGGATCCGATTTGCGTAATCTTTATTTTGAAAATGACTTCGATTTTTCTTTTTGTATATGAACTTAATTTTTTAGGTTGGAAATGGATGCTCTAATCCGTGATCAGCAAATTCATGATGAAGTTTTGTCTTCTTACGGGATTATTGGGGTTGACGTTCACTCCCTGGTCTGGGTTGCACTTCGGTTATCCTCCTAAGGGGTATTTCGTGTGGTCCATAGAGCATTTGGAGCATAGGGTCTTCTTGCCCTTAGCCCCTTTGTTTGTTAGTGTTTCGAAGTTTTACAACATTAATCCTTTCCAGCTTCTAGCTACTTCTTATTCAACTCTATCTGCTATGGCGATTATCTATTCCGAGAAAGGCTACCGGGACATATCTCCTACCGAGATTAACTATATGTTCAACCTGTTGGAGGCCAAATCTTTCAGTGAATTTCCTGCATATTTTCTTAAATTCTTAAGATGGTCTCCCTTAAAGGATCCATTTAGCAAAGTAACATCTTGCCAATGGTTCTTGGTTAAGGCTCCTTCTGATCGAATCGTTACTTCTTTCAATTGTGCCAGTAGGTCCTTGAACGTTTTTCTTTTCCTTCTTCTTCTTTTACTCTCGGTCGTGTTTCTTTATTTTACCCAATTCTAGAAAGTGAGATGCAAGATGAGTGTGGATCCAGCTGTAACCAATCCATTTAAGGATAGGTAACAAGAAGTCATGAAGATTCCAATTTTGCAAAGGTTCAAGCATTTGGTTCTTACCGAAAGTAGACTGAAAGCTCTAGGACTGATACCTCCTTCTTTTAATTTTGGTGGTCTTAAACCTTCATAGAAGTATGACGAAGCTTCTACCGTAATCATCCATAGTATGGATGAGGCCGCATCTCGTCCTAAGGAAAGTGAGATTGAGGGTATCGCTTTTGATTCCTTTGGTTTTGCTTATTTGATTCTCTTATTACAACTTTAATTTCAGTCTCGATTTTAACCCTATCTCCTTTTCCTTGTTATAGTGCCTTCTAAGAAAGTCGGCCCCCAAGATAAGGGAAAAGTAACCAAGAAAATGTCCGGGTTGCCCACTCTTGATAAAGAGGTTATTGACTTAAAGAAGCCAAAGGTTTCTTCCTAAGCTAAAAGTTCTAAGAAAAATGTTTCAAATCTTCTTTCCAAGAAGAACAACTAGGCCATAGAGGTCACAAGGGCTGCTTTTGAAGGTAGCCTTTCTTCTTCCATCACTGAAGCATGCACAGGGCCTCCAACCACTGTTTTAGGCATTCGACAGACAATCGAATATGGCCTCCGGGAGAGTATCAAGGTAAAAAGGGGTTCGTGTGGAGGTTTATGATTTCGATATTTGTCCATACTCTGTTTACTCTTCCTCGGACTATGGTGGAATTCTTGGTCCTTTAACATGGGTGATCGAAAATTGGGGTAATAGTGGCTGCTACCGAAGCGACGAAGAAGTAATTTGCAGAATTGAGGGCTAAAATTCGGGAGGTGAACGTTCAAGTGGAGGAATCAGGTGGAACTGCTAGAGAGAAAGAGTGCAAGATTGAGGCTCTCGAAAAAGCTTTGGAGGAAAGGGACGAAAGGTTGAGGAAAGCCGAGGCCGGGGTAATTGATGAAGAGCGATATATTGCTGGAGATGAATATGAGAGAGAAGTCAGTGGATGTGCTTTCCAAGAATCTGTTTGATGCCTATGCTCAACACTGAGACCAAAACATGCCTTTCTCTTTAACTTATTTAAGGAACAATGCTAATGTAGTGGAGGCTAACTTTGCTAGGAAGTATAAGGGATGCGAGAAGGGAAAAGAAACCGAGGCCGTGGCGGTAGACAAATTCGAGACCCTGATAGAGGAAGAAGAAGAGGCAGTTACTGTTGGCGAGGAGATACAAGAAAATACTCCTGATAATAAACTTGACAAAGGAAACATATCATGAATGGTTTCTGTAACAATATGTTTTTTAACTTTTTACTTGTATGCATTATTGGATGAAACTTCTTTGTTGACTTGATTTTTTTTTAATTTGACTTTATGTGATTATCAGATAATGTCTTAAACTAGAGTAGCCAATATGAAGTCCTTCTTTCATCTCTGCTAATTTTAAGTTGATATTCCGTATGGGGTATCCTACTTGAATTGTTTAAGGATTCGGTGAAACTATGCTTCACTCTTCCAATCTTATAAGGACAAAGTAGCCGAACTCCAAAAGTTGAAAGTAATCCTTACGGCTTTTGAGGGTAAGAGCAGATTCCTTGAGTCGAAGCTAGGCCTTAGAACTAAGAGCTAAATTATCTTGAAAAAAGTAAGCTTCGAATCAATATCTGGGTTCAAGGGATAATGTGGCTATTCTTTTTAAACGGGAAGAGGAAAGAAAGGCTGAGGATGATAATGCTGATAGGCTCCTTCCAAGACCATGGATTTCCATTTTGTTTTGGAGGGTTCTGGCTTATCGTCTCGGTTTGCCTAACTGGGGAGGATCTCCTCTCTTGCTTTTATACCTTACTTGATGGTGCTCTTGGATTTGTAATCCAATTTTGTAAAGCTATCCCTTTAGGCGTTCGTCTATGCCTATCCTTTGTAATTTCTCTTGAATAAACTATATGTAAGGAAACTCTATTCCTTTCGGCTTCATTTCTTATGTTGTCGCTTTGTTTGAGTGCGCTTTTTAAGACTTTTCTTCTGTAGGGGTATCCTTTTCCCATAGATATATTTCCATTAAAATAAGGTTTCGGACCTAACCAACTTTTATGGCTGGGTTCTTGTCTAGAGCCAACATAGTAACACAGTCATAGTTCCATCTTATTCTGATTTCATGTTCATCCTTCTTTTTAGTTTACCAAGAACCTACTTGATGTCTTGACTTAGGAACTTCTCCCAACATTCTATCTGTATCAGGAATCTACTAATCTTCTTAATCTAATTGGGTACACCTATCATTCTAGTCTAATTGGGAATCTACCCACCATTCCAATCTAATTAGGAATCGACCCAACATTCTCACCTAATTGGGAATCTACCTATCATTCTAATCTAATTGGGAATCTACCCAATTCCTATCTGTTATACCAAAAATTATCAATAGCAAAAATAATGATTATCTTCCAAAGGAAAGTCTAGTATGTAGTACAAGAGTTATAATACTTAGGCATTTGAAAGAACAGATGGGTTGAACTCATTTTGGGAGAATAATACCACAGGCCGAAGAGGGTAGCCTATTAGCGGATCTAAGGCCCGAAGCACCCATCTATAGCATAGAGAAATCAACGATCGAAACGATTAATAAAGCAATATATGCTCAGATGCTAGAGACTATTTAGGCGGGAAGACAATTCATCAATCTGCACTTCACAATCAGCAACGCTAGATATCTAGAACAAGCTCCAATCGCAACCATACACCTAGCAACCTCAGTAATCTAGGGGAAAAATCTCCACCAATGGCAATATAGCAAGTTGGCTATAAATAGGCGGCAATCCTAAGGCACAAGGGATCTTTTGGGGGCATAAAAGAACTGACATAAAATTACATAGTACTTTCCTATATTGGAGCTCTAGTCAAAAACTTGCTAATGGCGGAAATGCTTAGACTCAATGTAATAAGCCTCTAGACTATATAAGAGTGACTAAACAAGGAAATGAAAGTTGATGTAGGGACTTTCAACATGAATCTCTATAAACGTCTCCGTGTTATTTACTTTTAGTACTTTATTTTCTTCCTATTCGTCATTTATACTCAGCAGCCTACTGTATAGTAACTCCAGTAACCTCCCGTCAAGGTATTTTCATATTCGAGACCTATAATCAAATCATCTTTCGGAGCTATACCTTCGGGCATCGGGATGTTGTTGTAGATGAAATTCTACATTAACACTTTTGGCGCTAGAAGGAGGACCGAACCTCTGCCATTTGTTCCCTTTCGAAAAAGCCAGCGACATTATCCTTTTGGCTAAGACCAACCTATAGGATGGGAGACCGACCTCGTAACTACCCCTCAACCTTTACATTCAGCTCATTGAAGAAGACAACAAAAAAAGATTAGTCGCCCTCATATTGAAGAAGGAAAATGGTCAAGAATATGATCCTATCTATGAACTCTAGGCTTCTCAGATCATGCAACTCTTGGGATGACTTCAGGAATCTCTCCATGAATCTGGCCAACTTCGAAAAATTATTAAAGCCCCATAAGGGTTTGGACTCCTCTAATAAAAGGACCACCTTGGACAATCAAGGTGGTGAGTCTCGAAAGAAGTTAAAACATGATCATGTTCTTACTCCCCTCAACTAGAATATGTCTCAGATCTTTCTGAGGACCTATGGAGAGATCCGCTATCCTAATTATTCCCCTTCCACCACAGAAGATCTGAAAGGAAAGAGCTACTGTATCTATCATCGAGTAAATGGACACGAAACAGATAAGTGCCAAAAGTTTTCGTGGCTCCAGGACAAGTTCATGTAACTCTTCCAAATGAATGAATGTGTCACTTTTCTACAAAAGATGGAAATGTATGAAGAATCCTTAAAAAAAGAGGTCTTTCATGATCGATTGAAAGATATCAGTCCAGCTACCTTAATCCTTTCGATTATGCCCTTTCTTGTAAAATGTTTAAACTCTAAGGAGCACTTTATTATGTCGGAAGTCTTGAAGAATTGATTGGCAGCATCCACGACAAATAAAAGCCCCCGGTTCCATCAAGAAGTTTATCTCGGTTATAGTTTTAGAAGTTTTGACTGTAAAGGAGAAATGCACCCTATACTTATGGATCTCCAGACACTTAATCAGTTGGCCTCGGTACATACATCTTTGGCATAACCCTATTCTGAGCTTCGATCCTAAGGGAATATTCAAGTCTCAGTATTCACGATCTCCCTTTCGGCACATTTTCTCTCTTTAATAACTTTTACATATCATACCTATGCCAAGAATTTAGAAATTGAAACTCTGCAATTGAACTGACAAGGTCAATATAGAGTTTCATTTTACTCGGTTTAAGTAAAACCCTCATGCTAATCTAGCGATATTAATGGAAGGTTATCACTTTACAATGTTTAATCTCTTTTCTCAAACTTAAATTGAAAACTTTCTGCCAAACTAGGTAATCATGTGAATTCAAAATGATTTTTACAAGACGTTTTGAAACTACCCCTTTAAAAAATGAGAATATAATACTTTATATCTCTCTTCGTCAAGTTTACATTTTTCCTTCAAACTCTACATGTTTCTCTTTACTAGGTAATAACATGCATATTCGATTCAAAATGAATTTTATATGGTCGATACCAAAAAAGTGTTTGTAGATGATTGATACCGGCTAAAGTGGTTGTAGATGGTCGATGCAAGTCGAAAGTGGTCGTAGATGGCCGATGCCAGCCGAAAAGTAGCTAAAGATTTTAGACCCGATGATAAAATTGGTAGACCTCGCCAAAAGAGCACCCCTACAGTGATGTGCCACAAAAAGTGAAGCAATATCACCTGGGTTTCAAAAGATGTCGAAAAGCAGAAAGCATGCTAATAGTGAGTCATGATCAGTGTAATCATGCATTGGGTAGATTCCTAATTTATAGTTGGGTAGATTCCCAACTAGAGTAGAGAAACGGGTATATTCCCATATAGATTAGAAATGGGTAGATTCCTGTATAGATTAGAAATAGATAGATTCCTGTATAGATTCTCATATAGATTAGAAAAGGGTAGATTTTCATATAAATTAGAAATGGTAGATTCCCAACTAGATTAGAATGATGGGTACATTCCCAATTAGATTAGAATGATGAGTAGATTCTTGATACGGATAGAATATTGGGAGAAGTTCCTAAGTCAAGAAATTAAGTAGATTCTTGTTAAACTAAAAAGAAGGATGAACATGAAATCAAAATAAGACGGAACTCTTAATTATGTTACTAGGTTGGCTCTAGACAAGAGCCTAGCCATAAAAGTTGGTTGGGTCTAAAACCATATTTTAATGGAAATGTACCCGAGGGAAAAAGATACCCCACTAAAAAAATTCCTAAAAAGCGCACTCAAACAAAGTGACAACATAAGAAATGAAGCCGAGAGGAATAGAGTTTCCTTACATATAGTTTATGCAAGAAAAATTACAAAGGATATGCCGAGATGAACGCCTAAAGAGATAGATTTACAAAATTGGATTATAGAACCAAGAGCACCAGTAGGTAAGGTATAAAAGCGAGAGAGGAGATCCTCTCCCAGCAAGGTAAGCCGAGACGATAAGTCAAAACCCTATGAAACAAAATGGATATTCATGGTCTCAAAAGGAGCCTACCAGCATTATCATCCTCGCCCTTCTTTCCTCTTCCATTTAAAAAGAATAGCCATGTCATCCTCCAAACCCAGATATTGATTCGAAGCTTAACCTTTTTGATATAATTTAGCTCTTAGTTCTAAGTCCTAGCTTCGACTTAAGGAATCTACTCTTAACCTCAAAAGCCGTAAGGGTTACTTTCAACTTTTGGAGTTCGGCTACTTTGTCCTTAGAAGATTGGAAGAGAGAAGCATAGTTTCACTGAATCCTTGAACAGTTCAAGTAGGATTGTAACACCCCAATTTTTGATAACATTATTCAGGAGATTTAATTAGATAAATTAAATAGAATAATGTAAATGTTAAGTGATAAGAGGGTTGAGATTTGAAAAAATTTAATTAAGGCCATGCCTAATAAAATAATTAATGGGCTTAAGAATGGTTTTTGGATAATTAAACAACATAAGGGTATAGTAGGAAATTTTCCGCCCATAACCCTTACCCTTATATATTTTCATTCGTACCATTTCACTACCCATTCACGTCATTTTGACGATGGTATTGAAGATATCAAAACTGTCGAAAGGTACTTTTTTTATAAGTTTAAGCCACTTCCCGTAGCTTTCGAAAGGGGTTAGGGTTTCGAAGGCAATGGTTTTGAAAGGGGTTCCAAAGTCAACCTTCCACTATTTTACCCAGATGTTTTATGCTTTCGAAAGGATGGTGCCGGCGTCATCATGTTTCCCCAATATTTTTTTGTATGATAAAGAATGGTTTCGAAAGAGATGCTTTTGCCTATATTACTTTGACCCAAATAATATTTTAAGTATAAACCCAATATATTCGAAGGGGGGACTTTCAATGATTTTGGAAGGGATACTTCCAATGGTGTCGAAAGGGGTACTTTCAACTGGTTTCGAAGCTATGCTTCTAAAGTTAAATGTTAATACTTTAATACTATCGAAATGTTTCGAAAGGAAGGTTTTAAATTATTAAAAAGGCAGGAGCCTTATGTTTTAAAGATGGATTTTAATGCTTTCGAAGGAGGTCATCCTATGAAGTCGAAAGCAAGGTTTCGAAGGTGTCAAAAGGTTTTATAACCCAAACTCTGTTTTTAAAGGAGAAACCTATGGCTAAATTAAAGGAGTTTTTATAATTGTTTTGAGAAGAAGCTTTCCTTGATAAAATAACAGGTTAAAGGGATTAACCATGTTTTATATTAAGCCCACAGGAGTGGTATTGCTTTGTTATTATGTTTGCTTCTTCAAATATAAATATATTCATATTGTTTTGAATCTCATAACTGTATTTTGGGGAAAGGGCAGAATAACCAACTAGGTTGATCCAGTAGTGAATATAATTTAAGTTAACTTCAGAATGAGTAGAATTGCATCCAGGAGGTCAGGAAGACTATAATATAGGATGCTAAAATATAAAAGAAAGATATTGGAAGGGGCCAATAGGTTCTCAATAAGCCGACGATAACTGTGCATAGGAAAAGATATTGGCAGGGGCCAATAGGTTCATAGTTAGCCCATGAAAACTATGTATAAAGGAAGATGTCAGAAAGACAAGTTCATAGTAAGCCCATGAAAACTATGATTTGATATTGGCAGGGGCCAGTAGGTTTATAGTTAGCCCATGAAAAGTATATCCAGATTAAGATATTGACAGATGTCAATAAATTCCTAGTCAGCCCATGAAAACTAGGGTAAGATGAAAGGATATTGGGTCACAAATTGGTTCCTAGTCAACCCATGGAAACTAGGATAAGAGTAAAGATATTGGAGTTACCAATAGGTTCTTAGTGAACCTATGAAAACTATGTAATTGGAAAGGAAGTCCTTAAATGTTTTACCGGTTATTAGTCAGCCCATGAAAATTAATAGGTTAATAGTCATCCTAGAAACTATAATTAAGACAGATAGTCGGAATGAATGGGGATGGATAATCCAGAATCGATTCACTTATTTTGCATATCATCATACTATACTGTTTTTGAATTGTTTTAACCATTGTGGATGTAGGAGCACAATATATGGTCTTATAAAGGTTTTAAGATACCAGTGAGGGGAAAACCCGTTCCGCTAAGCGGCGTGATCTCACTAGATATCTAAATGATTTGAGATGGTGGATTATTATTCATACCAGGCTTTATGCCTGACTCGAAGTTTATGTTTTCCTCTTAAACTCTCGGGTACTCAATTGATTTTGAGTAGTTTGAGAGTTGAGGTTTTCAGGTACCTCATTAGACGAATAAAGCTTCCGGAGACGTGCAAGAGGCATGATGGCTATAAAGAGTTTTCTTTTATTTGATTACGCCGTGTTGTTTGTAATGGAAAAGTTGTTATATTGCATGTATATACTCTGATCATCCAAGAGGGCATCTTCATATGTCACTCTTGGCGTATGTTGTAATAAATATATTTTCTCTGAATGTGATTTGCAATTGTGGGATTATGTAATAAATTGGAAATATTTTGAAATGGAATGTGGTTTTGTTTGAAGTTTAAATTTTTTCCATATTCATATGTTTATGTGTACCAATGAATCTAACAACGCCGTATTTGATCGCCGAGGATTAGTAACTATGGATGACTACAACATCCGTTGCCGTTAGTTTTGGGCCTCCAAGTAGGGAGATGTTACAAAGATACTCCCTAAGGAATATCAACTTAAAATTAGCAAAGATGAAAGAAGGACTTCATATTGGCTACTCTAATTTGGGACATTATCTGACAATCGCATCAAGTCAAATTCAAAAAAAAAATCAACTCATCAAAGAAGTTTCGTCCTAGAATGCATTCAAGTCAAAAGTAACAAGTCATATTGTTACAGAAACCATTCACGGTATGTTTTCTTTGTCAAGAGTTATCAAGAGTATTTTCTTGTACCTCCTCGCCAGCAGTAACTACTTCTTCTTCCTCCATCAGGTTCTCGGCTTCGTCTACTGCCACGGCCTCAGTTTCTTTTCCCTTTTCGCATCCCTCACACTTCCTAGCAAAGTTAGCCTCCACTACGCAAGCGTTGTCCCTAAATAAGCTAAAGAGAAAGGCATGTTTTAGTCTCGGTGGTGAGCATATGCATCAAACAGATCCTGGAAAGCTCGTCTACTGGTTTCCTTCTCATATTCATCTCTAGCAATATAACATTCTTCATCAATCACCTCGACCTTGACTTTCCTCAACCTTTCGTCCCATTCCTCCAAAGCTTTTTCGAGAGCCATAATCTTGCGCTCTTTCTCTCCAGCAATTCCACTTGATTCCTCCACTTGAACGTTCACCTCTCGAATTTTACCCTTCAATTCCGCAAACTCCTTCTTCGTTGCTTCGGTCGCAGCCACTTTTTCCTCTATTTTCGACCACCCATGTTGAAGGACCGAGAATTCCGCCACAGTCTTAAAAAGGGTAAACATAGTAAGGGAAAATATCGAAATCGTAAACCTCCACAAGAAACCCTTTTTACCTTTATACTCTCCAGGAGACCATATTCGATTGTCTGTCCATCGCATAATATAGAAGTTAGAGGCCTAGCGCGTGCTTCAATGATGACAAAAGAAAAGCCACCTTCAAAAGCAGCCCTTGTGATCTCTATGGCCTGCTTGTTCTTCTTGGAAAGCAGATCCGAAACATTTTTCTTAGAACTTTTAGCTTGGGAAGAAACCTTTTGTTTCTTCAAGTCGATAACCTCTTTATCAAGAGTGGCAACCTAGACCTTTTCTTGGATATCTTTCCCTTACCTTAAGGGCCGGCTTTCTTAGAAGGCACTATAACAAGGAAAATGAGATAGGGTTAAAATCGAGACTGAAATTAAAGTTGTAATAAGAGAATCAAATAAGCAAAGCTAAAGGGATAAAAAGTGAAACCCTTAGTCTCGCTTTCCTTAGGACTAGATGCGGCTTCATCCTTGCTATGGATGATTACGGTATAGGCTTCATTATACTTCTCCCGAAGGTTTAAACCCAGCAAAATTAGCCGAAGGAGGTATCAGTCCTACAGCTTTCTGTCTGCTTTCGGTAAGATCCAAATGCCTCGACCTTTGCAAAATTGGAATCTTCCAGACTTCTTGGTACCTATCCTTAAATGGATTGGTTATGGCTGAAACCACACTCTTCTTGGGTCTCACCATTTAGAATTGGGTAAAATAAAGAAACATGACCGATGATAAAAGAAGAAGGAAAATAAAAATGTCCAAGGGCCTACCGGCACAAGTGAAAGAAGTAACGATTTGATCAGAAGGAGCCTTAACCAGGAACCATTGGCGAGATGATATTTTTCTAAATGGATCCTTCAAGAAAGACTGCCTTAAGAATTTATGACAATATGTAGGAAATTAATCTGAGTTTAGCGTATAGTTGATCTCGGTAGGAGATATGTCCCGGTAGCCTTTCTCGGAATAGAGAATCGCCATAGCAAATAGAGTTGAATAAGAAGTAGATAGAAGTTGGAAAGGATTAATGTTGTAAAAATCAAAAACACTAACAAACAAAGGTGTTAAGGGAAAGAAGACAATGGACCACACAGAATACCCCTTAGGAGGATTACTAAAGTGTGACCTAGGCAAGGGAGTGAGCGCTTCAACCCCAATAATTCCGTAAGAAGACAGAACTTCGTCAAGAATTTGCTGGTCAATTAATGGGAGCATCCATTTCCAACCTAAAAAAAAGAGCTTCGATACAAAAAGAAAAATCAACGTCATGTTCAGAATAAAGATTACAAAAATTGAATCTGAATTTAATTCTTGGATAAATAGTAAAAGGATGAATGGTAGCAGCTATATTAGTAGACTTAGTGAGAAAAATAATGTTAAAAAGAACTTACTAGCTTGGGGGAAGATATCGAAAGAGGAATTTAAGAAAAACTTAGGGGTATTAATGGCGGCTTTGCAATTTGAATAGGTAAAAGAGGAGAGAAAGATCAAGAACTGTTTATATAAAAATAATGGCATAGATTAAAGAAGGAGAAGCTTTCTATCGTGGATTTAGTTTGACAAAGAATACCAAAAGATTGCTTCGTCAAATGCCAAGTCATCCTTGCATAGGGAAAGAGAAACACCTTTTTGAAGATAACCAATCAACTGCCAACACCTGGACCAACATTTAATGCAAAATCAGAACCCATCCCTTCAAAAGTCTAGTCTCGAATGAACACTTGCAGGTTCATACAACAAACAAAGTTTTGACCCCACGGTCCCAAATTAGATTTCTCCTTTCGGCAATGTAATCATTTCGCTTACCACTTTGCCTAGATGATTTCAAGTGACAAGCGTCGTTTTTAAAAAGTTTTGACCTCAAGATCCCAAATTAGATTTTGCCTTTTGGCAATGTAATTGTTTCATTTACCACTTAGCTTAGATGGCTTCAAGTGACAAGCGTTGTTTTCAAAAAGTTTTGACCTCACGGTCCTAAATTAGATTTCTCTTTTCGGCACTTTAATCGTTTCGCTTACCACTTGGCTTAGATGGCTTCAAGTAACGAGCTTCGCTTTCAAAAAGGTTTTGGTCTCAGATCCCAAATCAGATTTTGCCCATTGGCACTAAAATAGTTTCGCTTCGATGACTTTGAATGAAAAACACGATTTCCCAAAATTTAACCTTAAGGTCTTAATTTATATTCAACATTTCGACGTTCAAACATTCTTTCCAAGTTTTGGACTTTTCAGTCTAAGATAAATCTTCATCCGTCGGCTTTCAAAACCTTTAAATTCTCATCACTTGATCCAATACTCTATCCAAAAATAAATGTTGTAACGTCTTCCATATATATAGAGCAAACCAACCTTGGAAGATAATAGAAAAAAAATGAATCAAACCCGCACACTTCAAAGCTAACTTCATATTTCACATATGAAGTAAACTTTAATGGGGCGTGTGTAATACCAAAAATTTTAAATAGCAAAAATAGTGATTATCTTCCTAAGGAAAGTCCAGTGTGTATTACAAGGGCTATAATACATAGGCATTTAAAAGAACAAATGGGTTAAACCCGTTTTGGCAGAATGATACCACATGTCGAAGAGGGTAGCCCATTAGCAGATCTAAGGTCCAAAGCACCCATCTATAGCATAGAGAAATCAATGGTCGAAATGATTAATAAAGCATATACAGCTCAGATGCAAGAGACCATTTAGGCGGGAAGACAACTCATCAATCTGCACTTCATAAGTAGCAACGCTAGATATCTAGAACAAGCTCCAATCGCAACCATATAGCTAGTAACCTTAATAATCCAGGGGAAGAATCTCCACCGATGGTAATACAACATGTTGGGTATAAATAGGCGGCAATCCCAAGGCACAAGAGATCTTTTAGGGGCACAAAAGAACTAACATAAAATTACATAGTACTTTCCTATATTAAAGTTCTAATAAAAAACTTGCTAATGGCGGAAACGCTTAGACCTAATGTAATAAGCCTCTTGGATATATAAGAGTGACAAAATAAGGAAAGGACAGTGGATGTAGGGACTTTCAGCCTGAACCACTATAAAAGTCTCGTTGTTATTTACTTTTAGTACTTTATTTTCTTCCTATTCATCGTTTATACTCAGCAGCCTAACGTATAGTAATCTAGTAACACTACCTCTCGTCTCGGTATTTTTGTATCCGGGACCTATAATAAAATCATCTTCCAAACCTATACCTTCGGACCTCGGGATATTGGTGCAGACAAAATTCTACATTAACACTACTTATACAAGAATCTACCCGTTTCTAATTTATACAAGAATCTACCCATTTCTAATTTATACAGGAATTTACCCATTTCTAATCTATACAGGAATATGCTCATTTCTAATCTATATGAGAATCTACCCATTTCTAATCTATATGGGAATCTACTTGTTTCTCTACTCTAGTTGGGAATCTACCCAACTCTAAATTAGGAATATACCCAATGCATGATTACACTGACCATGACTCACTATTAGCATGCTTTCTACTTTTCGATGTCCTTTTAAACCCGGGTGATATAGCTTCACTCTTTGTGGTGCGTCACTGTAAGGGTGCTCTTATGGCGAGGTCTACCAATTTTATCATTGGTTCCAAAATCTTTAGCCACTTTTGGTTGGCACTGGCCATCTACAATCACTTTTCGGCTGGCATCGACCATCTACAACCACTTTTGGCTAGTATCGACCATCTACAACCGTTGGTATCGACCATATATAACTACTTTTAGATGGTATCGACGATATAAAATTCATTTTAAATTGGTAATTATGCCTGTCATTACCTAGTATAGAGAAACATGTATTCTTTTGAAAAGGAGCAGTTTTGGAATATATATATATATATATATATATATATCGTGTAATTTATAAATTACCTTGCTTGCCAAAGAGTATGAAGGAAAAGAGTAAACGTGATGAATAGGGATATAAAGTATTATATTTCCTTTTTTTTAAAGGGGTAGTTTCAAAACGTTTTGTAAAAATCGTTTTGAATTCACATGATTACCTAGTTTGGTAGAAAGTTTTCAATTTGAATTTGAGAAAATAGACAAAACATAGTAAAGTGAAAACCTCCCGTTAATCTTGTCAGAATAGCGGGAGGGTTTTACTTAAATTGGGTAAAATGAAACTCTATATTGACCTCGTCGGCTCAATTATAGAGTTTCAATTTCTAAATTCTAGGCATAAGTATGGTATGTAAAAGTTCTTAAGAAGAGAAAACGTACCAAAAAGGAGATTTTGAATACTGAGACTTAAATATTCCCTTAGGATTGAAGCTCGGAACAGGGTTATGTTGAAGATGAATGTACCGAGGCCAACTGATTAAGTGTTTGGACATCCGTAACTATGGGGTGCCTTTCTCCTTTGGAGTCAAAATTTCTGAAACTATAACCGAGATAAACTTCTTGATGGAACTAGGGGACTTTATTTTTCGTAGATGCTGTCAATAAATTCTTCAAGACTTTCGAGATAATAAAGTGCTCCTTAGAGTTCAAACATTTCAAAAGAAAGGGCATAATCGAAAGGGTCAAGGTAGCTGGACTGGTACCTTTCGATCAATCGTGAAAAACCTCTTTCTCTTTTTTTTCAAAGGATTCTTCATATGTTTCCAGCTTTTATAGAAAAGTTCCATATGCATTCATTTGGAAGAGTTACATGAACTTGTACTGGAGCCACGAAAACATAACAAGGTAAAAGTAAAGTTCCAAAGTAAGGTATTCAACTTAATGTTTAATAAACTTAGTCAACTTTCCTTTCTGTGTAAATTCCTCGACTATGTACGAAATCTTTCGGCACTTATCTGTTTTATGTCCATTTACTCGATTATAGATACAGTAGCTCTTTCCTTTCAGATCTTCTATGATCCTCTGAAAGATTCTGGTTGAGGGGATCTCTCCGCAGGTCCTCAAAAAGATAGGGGATCTCTCCGTAGGTCCTCAGAAAGATCCAAGAAAGATTCTGGTTAAGGGGAGTAAGAACCTGATCATATTTCAACTTCTTTCGAGACTCACCACCTTGAGTGTCTGGAGTGGTCCTTTTATTAGAGGAGTCCAAACCCTTATATTTTAGCAACTTAGTGGAAAGATCTTTAATTCGTCATGTAGGACTTTAACGATTTTCTGGAGTTGGGCAGATTCATGGAGAGATTCTGAAAGATATCATGAGAGTTGCTTGATCTAAGAAGCCTAGAGTTCAGAGATAGGATCATATTCTTGACCATTTTCCTTCTCCGAGATGAGGGTGACTAATCTTTCATTGTTATCTTCTTCAATGAGCTGAATGTGATGGTTGAGGAGTAGTTCCAAGGTCAGTCTCTCATCCTTTAAGTTGGACATACCCGAAAGGATGATCTCGCTGGCTTTGTTAAGAGGGAACAAATGACGGAGGTTCGCCCTCCTTCTAGTGCCAAAAGTTTTAATGTAGAATTTCGTCTACACACCCTGAGGTCCGAAGGTATAGCTTTGAAATTTGATTTGATTATAGGTCCTGGAAATGAAAATACCAAGATGAGTTGTAGTGTTACTGGAGTTACTATACGTTAGGCTGCTAAGTATAAACCACGAATAGGAAGAAATAAAGTATTGAAAGCAAATAATACCGAGAATTTTATAGTGGTTCGGGCTGAAAGTCCCGATATCCACTATCATTTCCCTATTTAGTCACTCTTATATAGCCGAGAGGCTTATTACATTAAGTATAAGTGTTTCCACCATTAGCAAGTTTTTGATTAGGGCTCTAATATGGGAAAGAACTATGTAATTTTATGTTAGTTCTTTTGTGCCACCAAAAGATCCCATGTGTGTTGGGATTGCCGCCTATTTATAGCCAACATGTTGTATTTCCATTGGTGGAGATGTTTCCCTTGGATTACTAAGGTTACTGGATGTACAGTTGCGATTGGAGCTTATTCCGGATATTTAGCATTGCTGCTTGAGTGAAGATTAATGAGTTGTCTTCCCGCCTAAATGATCTCTTGCATCTGAGCTGTTTATTGCTTTATTAATCATTTCGACTGTTGATTTCTCTGTGCTATAGATGGGTGTTTCGGGCCTTAGATCCGCTAACAAGCTACCCTCTTCGACCTGTGGTATCATTCTCATGAAACGGGTTCAACCTATTCGTTCTTTTACATGCCTAAGTTTTATAACTCTTGTAGTACATACTGGACTTTCCTTAGGAAGATAATCACTATTTTTATTATTGAGAATTTTTGGTATAACAACAGTCTGGTGTGAATGATAAATAATCTCAAGATACTATAAAAGCCGGTATAATATAAGAAACACTAGGTATGTGGAGTCCTACCTGCTCTGTCCCTACATCCAATAAGTTAGCAAACTCAAATACATGTTAAACTATCATCATATAGTGCACCGATGCTTAGAGTACAGAATAGGGTGTCGGGGTATCTAATATAGTAATGTCTATATCACAAGACATCATTACAATTGCACATCAATTGAGATGAACACAACAATCATAACACACATAACAATCAAAGTAATCACACTCTTGAATACCTCTAGTTGACTTATGTAACCAACTTAGATGGTCAGTGACTACTCAATATCCCAGGTACTCAATGCTAAAGCTCATACCCACTCATATGGTTAAGCATACAGACCACTCTTATGTCCAATTCATGGATCCAACTCATGGTACACTAAGACTACCCCAGGTTATACTCTGACTACCTGCCCTACATAAGCACATATCACTACCACACGTACCGATAGTAGCATTGCCTCTTATCTACTTCAATAGTGATCACTTAGCACTCTCTCATTCGGTAACTCCTCTCATGCCATAATCACTTCCCTCACGAAGTACTCAATCAAACATCTTATGTTGTCGATTCATCGAAGTTCAAAGCACCTTACTTAGCTCTTGGGATCCCCTACGCTCATCTTGAAGTAAACTCTCCATGCTCAAGTGCATGTCCCAAAGTAAATCAAAGAAATCCCCACATCCTCATCTCGAAAATGCCTTATCGATCCTTCAAGGCACAAAACTCCACCTCCTCCTACCCATATCCTATGCAATCATTTTTATAAGCCCAATATAATGCCATGATACTAAATAATTGATTGCATGGTTATTGGACCACATTTAATCGAGCTTTGATGACCATTCACTCATTACTTCTCTGGAATGAAGCAGCCAACTCTTTACCCGAGTACTCAAGTAAAGCCCTGAAGCAATGCCACCTCTTGACCAGATTACCTTAGCCAAGTTCTTAAGTTCAAAATGGTTCAGTTGAAGATGGATCGTCCAAGATGGATAGTCCAAAATGGATCGTCCAAAATGGATTGGTTGAGTTCCATTTTGACTTAATGACTTGGCTAATTTTTCAGCAAAATCTCATCACTCCACTTCGTGCTGCATTCTTCCGCCAAGTCTCGAAGCTCCTCCACCCAAACCCCGAAGCCTCACACCTTGAATCTCGAAGCCAAAAAGGGATCGGTCATCTCCTTCAGACCGATCATCCATGGTTTATAACCCAAAATATTAACTCCAATTTTCATGCAATCGATTATATAGCTTGTCCACACCATCTTCTACCTCCTGTATTGATCGTAAGTATTTTGGAGCACTTTGGATCAATCGCTCATGATTGACCGATCATGATGGATCGATCATGATCGATCGTCCAGAATCATTTTAGCATTTCTGAGTTGATTCCCCCTTTATTTCAATTGCCTTAACTCCCTATGCAATTTGAATGTATATATTCGGCTATAAACACTCTAAACTCGATCGAGTCTCTATAATGCCTATCGATACACTGTACTTTATCCTAAGAAAACAAACATAGCAAAACTATCAAGCAAGCATTGTATAATAATCTCACACACAATACAATTATCATATAACTGTAATCAAGCCAAAACATGAAATGTTGTACCCATAAGAACATAAATGAGAATATTTAGATCTACATTCATTTTAAACATTTTAATTCCTTTTCAAACATGGGTAACTTTAGATTAGGTCAAAATCAAAATTTTCAAATTTAGAATCCTTTCAATAACACATTTTAGTATAATACTGGCAATCATGGTACAGTGAGATACATAAATCACTCACCTAAGATCCAAAATGCATGAAAGTCGAGGCAAACGAGGTCCAACTAGCAAGGTCATGAATCCCAAGGTGCTAATCCTCAAATCTAAGATGCTCCTTTTCTAATCTCTTTACTAATATACTCTTAATTTCTTGATTAGGCTAATTAAAGTATGGTTTTCAATCATTTTTGGCTAAGGAGATAATTAATGGAGGTTAGAATATTTTGGGAAGTGTGTAAATGACTAGGGGTTGTCTCATCAAGTTAGTGAGGCACAATTTTTAGAATAAACCAATAGATCTAGCTGTGGGCTTAGTCTAATGAACCACTAATATGTTAAAAAACTGTCTAACTTCAAATGGTCATATCTCCTAAATGATAAAGCCAAAAAATATATTATGACCACTCTATGGAAAGATAAACTGCCTTATCTTTCATTTGGTGTGATTACAGACCCTAATCCAGCTTCTATCAAAAGTTATAGACCTTACAAGTTTTTAAGGTTAATATTATCTAATACAATTCCTTAGGGTCAAAAATGTCAAAATCCTATACTTCCCAAAATTATAGCCTATTTGGAAGTCAATTGAGTACAAAAATAATATTTCTACGACCGGTCAATATGTAAAAATGTATAGAGAATGCGAGTTTTTACATTCTCTCATCCTTTAGAAATATCTCTCCTGTAATCCCAAAAACAAAGTAAGGTCAACAATATAGTTACCCGGCATGCCTAACAACCATAAGCAAACATAACATACATCAACATGCATACATAAGCATGAAATAAAGTCTATTCCTACCCTCGCATGCAAGGTAATAATCTACTCCACATGATATCAAAAGTGAAAGTTAATGCAATAAACAAAAAATATTACCAAGTAAAGAGTTATGGATAAGTAGTACTCATGCTCTCCTCAGTCTCCTAAGCGCAATCACTCTCACTTGCACCCCTTTGAACTTTCACCAACTTCATCCTAAGCTACTTCACATCATGTGCGACTATACAAATAGTCTTAAGAGGTCCCGATGCTTCTGCTTCGGTCTCGATATCATCTAGTTGATCTGGTGGAATAGTCACAGCCGAGCTATGCACAAACTTCCGCAAATGAGAAACATGAACACATTTTGCACACCCATCAGCTTCTGAGATAAGTCAACTTTATTTGCTAGGTTCTAGTCCTCTCGAGTATCGAAAAAGGAGTTATGAATCTTGGTGCTAACTTCCCCTTAGTACTGAATTGAACTATATTCTTCAATGGAGAGATCTTAACAACACCATATTGCCAATAGAGAACTCATGGTCTCGTCTTATCTTAGGCTTCTATTTACCTTGAGCATCTCTCATTCATTGATGAAGGATCTCAATCTTCTCAGAAGTCTCTCTGATCATATCTAGGCCAAGTACTAGTTTCTCGCCCGCTTCCCACCAACGTGAGGGAGCATTGCTTGGTCGACCATATAGTGCCTCGATTGGTGCCATACTAATGATAGGCTGATAATTTTTCTTGTATGTGAATTCAACAAGATGTAAATGATCGTCCCACAAGCCCCTAAAGTCGATTATGCATGCTCGCAAGAGATCCTCTAAGATATGATTCACCTTCTCATCTTCCCATCAATTTATGGGTAACAAGCTGTACTCAAATGCAGCTCTATCTACATTGCCTCATGTAATCTCTTCCAAAACCTGCTAGCAAATAATGGGTCTCGGTCGTTCATAATTCTTTTCGGCTCACAATTGAATTGTATTATCCACTTCATATATAACTCAGCCAATTTGGATGTTATCTTATTAGACTTTAAGGGTATGATTGAGTACTCTTTGTCAATCTATTAACCATGACCCAGATGATATCGTACCCCTTGGTCCTTAGCAATCCACAGGTATTTGTTCCCACTTCCACTGGGGAACTTTGAGTAGTTGCAGCAAATAACTCAGCTTCTTCTACTCAACCTTCACTTGCTTGTAGTTCGTACACTTTGAGATGAATGCTCTGACGTCCTTCTTCATCCCTTCTCAGTAATTTTTTTGCATTGTATCATGATAAATTTTATTGCCTCTAGGATATATAATCAATCTCACAAAATGGCACTCATGTAGAGTCTTAGTCTTCAACCCATCAACATCAGGTACAGACAATCTTCCAACATATCTTTAGACTATATTCCACTCTCAATCCGAGTAATGACATTCATTAGTCTGGCATCACGTCTCCGACTAATACAATCTTCTTAATCCGTGTAGGCCTGGTAGTCAAACTTGTCAACACATCTGGTTCTTGCTCACATCGTGGTCTGAAGTCATAACCACCGATATACTCTAACTATATCCACTCTAGGAATATAACTCCCAAATTGGCATGTCTTCTACTCAGAGCATTAATAGCTGCATTTCCCTTACCAGGCATATAGGAAACGTCAAAGTTGTATGAGGATAAGAATTCCAACTATCATAGCTAAGGAAGGTTGAGATCCTTTTTGGGAGAAGAGGTACTTAAACGACTTATGATATGTGAACAACTCAAAACTTTCCCTTAACAGATAGTGCCTCCAAATCATTAGTGCGAACATAATCACTACTAACTCTAAACCGTTGGTGGGTACCTCCTCTCATGCGATTTCAGCTAGAGGCCGGCATGCATGACTACCTTGCCCTTCTGCATTAATACTGCACCCAATCTGATACACAAGCATATTTGTATATCGTCAACTCCTTATTCCTACTTGGAATGACTAACACAGGTGCACTCGTCAACCATCCCTTTAGACCAACGAACATGTGATCGCACCTCCTATCCCAAGCAAAAGTCTGATTTTTCTTTGTCAAGTTGGTTAATGATGTTGCTAACTTTGAGAAGTCCTTAATGAATCATTATAATATCCATTTAATAAGGAAGCTTCTCATAGTTGTAGCATTCTTGGATTGATCATAACCCTAGATTGCTGCAACTTTTGCAGGATTTGTAGTAATACCCTGCTCAAAAACAACATGAACCAAAAATCACAATTCTCTCCTCCAGAAGTGATACTTCGAAAACTTCGCTCTAGTTGATGCTTCCTCAACACCTCGAGTATGAACCTTAAGTGTATCTTCTATTCCTCTTCAGTCCGGGAGAAGACAAGAATATCATCAATGAACACAAGTACAAACTTATTCTACTTATCTATGAAAACACAATTCACGAGGTCGGCAAAGTAATTTGGTGCGTTGGTTAGCCAAAATGACATAACCAACCACTCATAGAATCCTGATGGTGTACGGAATGTAGTAATCGGCACACTCTCTCTCGCCACTCTTAGTTGGTGGAACTCCTTGCTAAGTCCAACTGAGAAAATACTTTAGCACCGTGAAGCTAATCGAACAAGTCATCAATACACGCGAGTGGGTACTTGTTCTTTCTCATCACTAGTTAAGCTCACGTTAGTCGACATAAAATCTCAGGAAGCCATCCACTTTTGTAGCGAACACTATGGGCGATCCTCACTTAGATATACTTCTTCGAATGAATCCTTATCTCAAAAGGTCATTCACTTACACCCTGAGTTCACGTTGCTCTCTAGGTGTCGTATGCCTCTATGGCATAACACCTAGCCTTGCATCCTTCACCAAGTCAATGTCTAACTCAATCTCACATTGCGGAGGTAATCAGCTTGCCTCCTTAAATATGTCTGGATAATCCCTCACTATGAATACTAAAAAAATTCCTCACAAAGGATCTCAAATGAATATAAGAAGTTAACAATCATTGCATCATCGGGCATGTAGCTCAGATCTAGCCTACGCCCGTCATTTATCCCGATCATCACCATCAATCTCCCACAATCCACTATGAATATGTACTTTTTAAGCTAGTCCATCCCCAAAATGATACCAAAACCCACGAAACCAAAAACAAAGCAATCGCATGAAAACTCATAACCATGACTCGTAACACTATGTCATGACAGACCATACCCAAGTTGGTCTAACCACCCATAGGGTTCGATACAACCAATGTTCAATTTACTAGGCCAGGTTTCAACCCTATCCTACCTACTATGTCATTAGATAAAAAGAATATGATGCATCGATATCAAATAAAAGACGAATAGGTATTCCATAAATCGAAATAATATCTTAGATGGTAATGCCTTTCCCCTTTTCCTTTGCTAACAGAGCACTCAACGTAGTTGGAATGGCATTAAGCGCATAAGAAGACACCATTTACTAATTCTTCAGGGGTTTTGAGCAGTCCTTCTTAATATACTCAACTTTATGGCAGTTGTAGCACTCCTCTCTATACTCTTACAGGTGCTACTTAGATGACCCTTCTCCCTGAAGTGAAAGTAAGTGGGTTCCTGTTTGCCCTTTTTATGACTGCCTTTAGCCTAAAGCTGCTTCTTTCCCTTATTTTTGTTCCACTTTCACTTTCCACCCTTGCTTACTTTTGGCTTTGGCTCTTCTTTGGCAGCAACAACAACAATAGACGTAGACTATGAGTGCAACCTCTCATATTGGAGGGCCTTCTTAATAAACTTCTTGAAAAATTCGTCGATATGGCCCACTTGCTTTTCCCCGAGATAATAATCTAAGCCCATAATGAACTTCTCATTCTTTTTCAATGGAGTATCAATAAAAGATAGGAAATACTTCAACAACATGTCGAACTCGACCAATAATTCATAAAATGACATATCTTCCTACCTTAAGTCAACAAATTTTATGAACAACACTAACTCCTGAGCAACCGGTATGAATTTCTTTTCGAATCGAGCTATGAACTGCTTCCAAGTAAACTAACCTTCAGAAGTAGCGATCCTAACAGCATTCCCCTAGTTCATTGTTCTCCCATGAAGTTACCTAAAGGCCAACTTCCTCTTCATTGCGTCTTCCAACTATAGGTCCTCGAAGATATGCTTGCAGGTGTCCAGCCACTCTTGCCCTTTTACACCATGGATAAAATAGTCCTTGTTCAATTTAACAAATTCAATTAGGGTGCTTACAGTGGAGTGCCACCTCCAATAGCAACAACATGGTAGTCCCTTAGGTATTTTGCAGCATGTTCCTTATTATCTCGGTGAACAGAGCTTGTAAGTCAGGGTTAGCAAGCCCTAAGCCCCCTCCTTCCTCTTCTACTCCAAAGATGGAGTTTCTCGCCGCATTCCTTGTGTGTTAGCTCAATCATACAATCTGTAATAAGAATGATCCGTCTCTCGATATGGAAAGCAACTTAAGTGGTACTCGTGTATGCAATGCGACTTATATTATGTATATTACTATATATTTTTGAAAACCAAAATATAAAACAAGTACGTTCTCTCATATATCGCTCGATCCATTCTTGGGTAATAACTCATAATCTAACTCTGTTGTATCTCATATCATTTTAGGTTAACTATGCATCTAAGCTCTAATAACAAGCGTAATGACCGCCTTACACCTTCAGTACCCATTATAACCTATAGAGTGCGCTTTAGTGGTACTAGACCGATGTAGAGTGATGGTCAAGGGATAAAGTAGTCAATCTAAATCAAAACCTTTTGTATATCTCATAGCGCACTGAATAAAATATAATAATCAAACAGATATAAAACAGGTGAGATAGAAATATAACTATATGAACCATCACAGACCAAAGCATGAGTTCAATACACTTACACAAAATAGTAATAGAGATTCAAAAATAATAAATAAACTCAAATATATGTCTCTAAAATAAAATGTAGCACCGATAAAGCTCCAAAGTAATATATAGCGGAAAAAGCAAATAAAACTCATATAATAACATATATAATAGTGTCGACCTTTTGCTCATCCTCTGACCAGCTCCATGCGCTAATATAAGACATGTTATCTAGTATACTCATTTAAGAGTACTTGAGATAATAATAAGCACAACATAAAACCTCGAGTTAGACAACAATCTAGTGTGAGTGATAAATAATCTCAAAGTACTATAAAAGTGGATATGGTATAAGGAACACTAGGTATGAGAAGTCATACTTACCATGTCCTTGCATCCAATAAGTTAGCACATAAAGTCAAATACATGCTAAACTACTGTCATATGGGGTACTAATGCTTAGAGTACATAATAGGGTGTCGGGGTATCTAACCAGTAATGTCTACATCGTAAGACATCCATCCTAATCCCACATCAATCTAGGCTAATACAATAATCATAGTACACATAACAATCAAAGCAAACATCACACTCTTGGATGTCTCTGGATTACTCATAAAACCAACTCATATGGTCATTGACTATCCAATATTGCATGCATTCAATATTAAAGCTCATGCCCACTCAAATGGTAATGGATATAGACCACTCAGATGTCCAACTCATGGGTGCACTTAGACTACTCTACCCTTTTGAGCACCTATCACTAGCACATGTACCAATTGTAGAACTGCCTCTTATATACTTTACAAGTGATCACTTAGCACTAGCCCGTTCCGTAGCTACTCTCATGCCATAATGACTTCCCTCACGAAGTACTCGATCAAACATCTCATGTTGTCGATTCGACAAAGTTCAAAGCGCCTTACTTAGCTCATAGGATTCACCTACATTCGTCTCAAAGTAAACTCCTCATGCTTACGTGCATATCCCGAAGTAAACTAAGAAAATCCCCACATCCTCTTCTCAAAATTCCTTATCAATCGTCCAAGGCACAAATCTCCCCCTCTTTCTACCCATATCACATGTGATCAACTTTATAGGCCTAATAAGATTCCATAACCCTACAAAATCAATCGCATGGATATTGGACCACATATGGTCGAGCTTTGATGAACGTTCGGTCATGACTTCTCTAGCTCCAAGTAGCCAACTCTTTGCTCGAAATACTCAAGTGAAATCCCTGAAGCACTACATCCTCTTGCCCAAAGTCCCTTTGCTAAGTTCTTAAGTGTAAAATGGTTCGGTCAAAGATGAATCATCTAAGATGAATCATCTAAGATGGATCATCTGAAACGGATCATCCAAAATGGATTGGATCTGATCCATTTTGACTTGGCTAGTTGTTCAACGAGATCTCATCACCCCACTTTGTGCTTCATTCTTCAGCAAAGTCTCGAAGCTCCTCTACCTAAACTCAGAAGCCTCACACCTTGAATCTCAAAGCTGAATTTGAATTGATCTTCCCCTTAAAATTGATTGTCCATGCTTTATAACTCCAATATATCAACTCTAATTTTCATGCGAACGATTCTGTAGCTTGTCCACACCATCTTCTACCTCCTATATTGATCGCAAGTGTTTTGCACTTTGGATCGATCGGTCAGGATCGATCATCCAAATTCATGTCATAATTTTCTAACTTGGTTTCACCTCTACTCCAATTGCCTTAACACCCTATGCAATTCTTTTGCATTAATTCGATTCCAAACGCTCTAAAACCGACCGAGTATCTAAAATGCACATCGATACACCATACTCTATCTTAAGCAAACAAACATACCAAAACTGCCAAACAAGCATTATATCATCACACATAGTATAATTATTACATAACAATAATCAAGAAACATGAAATGCGTTATCCATAAGAACACAATTGAGGACATTTCGATTAACATTCATTTTAAAATCACATTTTCGACTTTAAAATCATTTCAAAAACACATTTTAATACTATATTAGCAATCATAATATAATGAGAGATATAATCACTCACCTAAAATCCAAAACGCACAAAGATTTAGGCGAACAAGGTCTTACTAGCAAGGTCATAGATCCTAAGGTGCTACTTTCAAAATCCAAGATGCTCCTTTGCTAATCTCTTTTCTAATATCCTCTTACTTGCTTGATTTGTCCAATTAAAGTAAGTTTTTAGTCTCTTTTTGGCTATGAAGATAATCAATGGAAGATTGTTATCTGGCCTTTTGACCCGGCTATATGTAGGCTAATTGGACAAGTTAGACTTGATGATAGATAAGGCAAGTAGCCCAAAAGGATGATCATGAAGTCTAAAGATCAAGCACAGACAGTGGTATGAAGCAACAATCAAGCGAGATCAAGAGAGACTCTCTAGAATATTCTAAGTATGGATTAGTACATCCCCTAAGCAGGGGATCGGTACCTATCCCTTCCCTTAGGCAGGGGATCAGATTAGACCACTTTGGCTATGAACAAGTTAAACCAGCAGTTCAACTCAACGAAAATCAATCGATACCTCCAAAAAACATATAAGCGATTATGCAAATCAACTTTAGAAACACGAATCTTGCATGGAGAGGGACCCACAGGAGAGATCGCATGGGCCCGTAGGACAATCTAGACCGATCGACACCTATCGCCCATCCTTAGGAGTTGGGTAACAAAATTTTTTGGGTGACCTCGTCTTCATCGTGAGAGTTTGTCAGTGAAATTTCCAGGAAGATATTTGGTCATCTACACCTATAAATTTAGAGTTTATTGTTCATTTTAGGGATCTTCACTTGTTGTTTTACTTAACTCTATTGTAATCAAGGATCTATTATAATCCGATCCCTCTGTAACCAGAAAAGAAAGTATTTAATAAAGCAATTCCTTTAAGTGGATGTAGGTAATCAACGCCGAACCACAATACATTTGTTTGTTCTTGTTTCTACCTGTGCAGTTAATGCCCCGCTATATCCCCGCTATAACTCCGATATATCTTATAGCGGATTCCTACCGCTACGATTTTTCCATATATCCCCAACATATAGCCTTTTCGCTTTAATCCCCGCTATTTCCACTATATCCCGTTATTTCCGCTATATTCCGCTATATCTTCTATAAAAAATTAGATTGAAAAATGATATTTATACGCTATAAAAATTATGAAATTAATTAATTTCATTGAATTTTTGATATATGTTTAGAAATGATAATACTCTAATATTCTACTAAATTAAATTAAGTTATATAACAGTTTTACGTTCATTTACAATACATTTGCACATATTTTTATTTAAAATTATTTTTGTATTAATTATAATTCAATTGAATGTTAATTTTTCACATAAGTACTATCTATATATTTGTAAAAACAACAAGTATGGGATTTATATGCTATTTTAGAGTAATCCGATATATCCCGCTATATCTTCGCTACATCTCCGCTATGACTTTTTGCACCTCTACCGCATTGAATCCACCAAGCACTTTAACTGCACAGGTTTCTACTTATTTACTCTCTATTTTAAGTTTAATTCTTCACTTTATTTCTCTACTTTCAATCTATTGGTTGTTGCGCCAACTTTTGGTGCAAACATTTTGGTGCTTTCACCGAGAAAAATTCTCAGCTTGATTGGATATCATCATCAACTTGTGGATTCCCATATCCGTGAGATAGATTCAGATTTCTACCTGTAAGTTTCCGTTTCTACTCAGATTTGAAGAAGATCTATAAGGAAGCTTTTAGCCATGGCCAGAGGAAACAAGTCCACTATTTCCCGTGCTGCTAAAGGTAATGAAGATACCATCATTCAACATGTTGACCAGAATGTGAAACGGTAGCTACCGATGCCCCAAATCTAGCTGATTACATCACCAAAGCCGACTTTGAAGTCCTGATGAAGGAACTATTAGATAGCTATCAGCAAATCAATCAGCAAATCCAGTCAATATCGACCTAATGAACCAGTTGAAAGACCAACGTGGGAAGAAAAGGAGGGAGCCTACTCTGTACTCAGGATCAGAGAACTCCTCTTCATCTGACGACTATCATAGGAACAGAAGGTGCAAGACAGATGTGTATGATGCTGGAACATCGAAAGGGAACTATACGATCGACTATCGCTAAACTACCCGGATCGACACTGAACCCTCCAAGGGGATTGGCACCGAATCTCCAACCTAGGGTGAATCTTCATGCTGGTGGAAAAGACAACTCCAGACGAGCTGTGATCGCCAAGGCACTGGAACCCAGGCGAATGTGATTGAACCACGGCCTAGAGACAATGATAGGATTGTTGCTTGATGTGCACGTAAAAGTGTATATTTATACTCACATATTTAATCCTGTTTTAATTAAATAATGATCATATTGGGGTATTTTTATATGTTTTTACCAAAATCCAAATATCATCAAATCATCATTCATTCATCTTCATTTAGGGGCAATGGTAATTTTGTGCATGTATTAATTTTGAGAATATTTATTTGCACATTATAGTTTTATCTGTAGTAATTTGGATGGAAAATGGAAGAGCTTCATGTATTCATGCATGCATAAGTGAAAAAGAATGAAGAACTAAAAGAATTCATGCATCATGGAGGAGCCCACCTACCCACTAACCCATGGACCACAATTAAATGCTAATGGAGATTAAAAGCATATGCACATGTTCATGAAGGTTTAAAGGCATGTTAATGGGGATTAATTACATGCTAATGATAACTTGGAGGCCACATTTCCTAAGGGGCATTTTGGGTAGTCCTCTAAAATATGGATTAGGGTTTTAGGTATGTATAAATACCCCTTATGTTTCATGTAGAGAGCTCTTACCACCTTCTCTTTAGTTTAGTTGTAGCCACAAATGTAAACAAAAACTTTCTTTCTTTTTAATGGCTTCTTAGCCTTTTACTCTTATGTAATTTATTTACATGCAATTTTAATCCATGCACTTTTAATTCATGTTCTTTTCTTTTTTATTTCTTCTTATGTTAGTAGTTTAGATCTCTTTATTTTATGCAAGTAGACTAGCTTTTAGTTTATTTAAATTAGCTCTCTTCTTTCAATTACCTGTGATGTGACAGTTGTCCATAGTATAGTGGATTCTTATATCTTTTATTATATATGATTTACCCGATAGGCACCTTATATATATATTACAGTGATGTTGGTATTACATTATTGAGTTTGGGATATATATTTGGGTAATGCTAGCCTAATTATTCTTAGAGATATCTCATATGTTGATGATTACTAGATTTTGATGATGATTTATGGATATGGACGATTCACCCATTTGATGTTTTTTCGTGATTTATAATTTGATGAGTTTTTATAGGTGATGACATCTTTATGCATGGATTTGTAGTATTCTATGTTATATGACATTGGGCTTGTTTAAGATATTTTCATTATATACCATGCATACATTACTATATAATTTCATATTATAGTTATGATTATTGTTTTGAATTATGCTGATGGCGTTATAATATTTTTTTTATATCCAGTATATACTGAGTTCCATATGTATATTGACCCTTTGATTTAGATGTAGTCTGACCCACGTGTTATTTATATAATACTTAGGTCAGTCTGAGACATTGTAGGTTCGAGAATAGTGAGACCAACTTGTGTTATTCTTAGCATAAAGGAGACTAGGATATAGTACTATTGTATATCATATGAGTATTATATAATTTCATGTAGTATATTCTGGTGTTGTATATCAGACCTACCTTGTATATTCAATATTATATATTATTGCTACAGTTCTGACTCTATGTTCTCTAATATTTATTATATATTGTGTATTGTCCTATCATGGAGGCACACGTGTTTATTTCTTTGTATTGATCTTGTGTACGTATAGGTAAGTTATTTATTTGATGTTTCAATACGTACCAGTGTTAACCTAAGGGAATATTCAACTATATGTACCACATATAGCTTCATTATCTGTATTATATGAAAATATTACCTAGTAATACTCTTGGATAGTATGGATATAAAGGCGAGATGTTACAATAATAAGTGATGCTAGACTAGATCGTCACTATTCAAGTTGCGACCCCAATTCTATCCGCTAGGATGAATTATAGCATTTAGCAGTCTTACCACATAATGGTTTCTTCATATGTCAATTTATATCATTTATAAAACATTTGGCTTCCCAAGCGTTATTTTTTCCTAAATGATATTTTTATCCTATCTTTTTTTCATATATAGAAGTCATATACATGCATTATAACATATCATCGCATTAGTAAAACACAACATGTATAAAATCAAAACATAGTAACATATGGGATAAATTAAACTTAGCCATGAAATTGCCACTAGTATTTCCTTATATTAACATGAAATCATGAGTGCAAGAATGGTATACATAGTATGGCAAAATCATAAAGCATCACATGATACAGACATAGCCAATTCCTTATACAATCAATGCATAACAAGTAAAGCTTCAAACAACTTCATACACTTTAATTTTTCATTAACCCAAAATCTTTATACTCATGTTAATCTCAATAATAAAAGGGTTTCTAATAATTTCATTTTTCATTTTTGGGGCCATTTTAGGTTATATAAAGTAAAATATTCTCCAAAATTCCCTTTAGAAATTCTCTTTACCTTAACATTGAAGTATAATTCTTCTATTGTTGATATATTTTGATGATCTTAAATTCCCATATATTCATATGCACTAAATGTGTAAAAATATCATATATAATGAAATATATCCTTATTAAACTCTCAGAGATTTTAGAAATCAACAAAGTCGAGATTTAAATCAAAAGATTTTGAAAAATGACATTCTGTCTTCGAGTTCATTGCTCTAGGAATTACGTAACCAATTGACTTTTCAGTCATGCATGAAGCAATAAGCTCCAGGCGAATTTCTAATTGTCTAACGATCGTTCAGGTGATCGTACGACGAAACAAGGCCTACTTTGGGTCATCATTCAGCAACTTCAAACACTCATTAGACTAACATCATTTGATATGCAAAACATGAGCCTTTGTTAATTCAAACTTTGCATTTTTAAACAATTCATTGTTCAATTTCAACATTTCTAAAATATTAATCCATATACCATCCAATTCAATCATTTATTGATATCGAACCTGTGTAGTTAAGCGCTTAGCGGTTCTATAGCGATAGAGGTGCAAAATGTTATAGTGGGGATAAAGCAAGAATATATCGGAAAATAGTAGAAGTGCAAAAAACTTCATTAGATACAAAATCAAATATTTAAATTTAATTTACTCTCATTCATTTGTGTAGGAAAAAATATTATTTAATATTATATTATAGAATTAAAGAATATCATGATTTGTATAGTTCTGATTTAGTTATTGCAAAAATTTCTAACTTATATTGAGCACTTATACCTTAAAATTAGTTCTTTAGCTAACTTTATTGATTTGGTTCAAAAGAAAAATAGTCAAATCAACCTTTTTATATTAGTGTTGCTAAAGAGAATGCTAAAAAACCTTGATTTAACATGTGTAGCAGAAAATAGTGAGGCTTAAAGCGGATCAACTGCCTAATAGCGTTACATTGAAAAAGCGTAGCGGTCGAAGAGCGCTATGCGCTATAGCAGGGATTTTGCAGAACTTTAGCGAGGCTTTAACCATACACTAACTCATTAATACAGCATGTCAAATCATGATCACTTAATATATAATCTGAAATCATGTTATACTCACATTTGTTTTTCAATATAACTTGAAAATAACTAAATTTGACCTCCAAACACCCAATTCAATTAAAAAACGACATAATAATTCTCTGAACCGATTTTAAATTGCAACATGATATGAAATAAACACATATAGAGATGATATAAGAGGTATATATTAGTTAGGAGCTTTATTACCTTAGTTTCTAGCTTAAAGGTGCTTGAATTTGGATCAAAATACAAAACCATAGCTTAGGAAATGATGTGCGGTGATTTTTATTTGCCTTAGGGGATGAGGTAAGTGATGATAAGGGCTAGTTATAGATAAGGATGAGAGTTACTAGGCTAGGTTTAATCCGCTATGTAACGAACCTGGCTTTTCGATCCTCGAAAATCGACACTAATACGTCATTGTAATACATGTCGAGTATTCAAGTGACGAAAAAACACCGATTGTTAGGGGAAAGAAAGAAGAGGATAAAAGATAGAAGAACTAATAACAAACACAGAATCTCACAACGCAACGGAATAACATATATTAATCAACATAATACTTTACAAAGTCATTTACAAAATGATACAATAGAGTCATACTAATACAATTTCTTATTTAGGACAGTTATAGCAGCCTTTCCTTATACACAGATATAGAGTACGTAATATACAGCGGAACAAGATGATAACTATCTATCGATGAAGCCTCCTGCTCCAAGCTCCTCCAAAAAATGCATCCGTAGAAACCTGAACTACTTGGCTACTCGTAAAAATTTGAGCACCAAGAGTTTTAGGGAAAGAAAATAAAACTCCAGTTCAGACATGGGTCTGGTGTGAGTAAACTCAAAGCAACTGAATTTTTAATTAAAAAAATCTTTTAAAATCAAAGGTATCTCGTAAGACCACGCCATACATAAACACGGACGGGTTTTTATCTTACGATAACCAAAACATTATTATAGAAAACTCAGTGATATTATAATAATGTCTAAGGGTTCAAAGTAAAATATTAAAATAGCCGGAATGCTTGCATCTCACGTTCCAATATATTTGGTATACAACTAAAACTATATGGCGCTTATTGGAGAATGGATTTCATACAATGACTGGGCTACTAGGGTACCGCCTATCACAGTACACGTCTAGAAAATATACCAAGATCATACCTAACGACCCCTGCCAACACAAGACCGGCCTACCCCTTACTGGATAGTATCGAATATGTCATCACCTCGGTTGCTTTGCAACCCATTTCATATTAAGCTCTCATGCATAACCAATCCATAAATATGTAGATGTATCGTATCTAGAAGGGTGACAACATACCCTAATGGGTGCAACCCACATAGCCTTGCTGCATCTTCCATGTTTTAGTCATTCCCGGTTGATGAGACTTGAGGCTATGTTTTACCTTCTGAATAGAAAGCCCTCTTGGAATGCTAACACTGCCCTCCAGGAAGTAATACAGTGCCATCATTCATCCATACAAGTTGTCCAAGATAAGGACAAACTGAAGGCACTACTTCTACTACATCCATTTTAGAACCACCCTCAGGATTAGTAGCAAGCAGCCCTTGCACTTCAATGGCTCCATCTTCGATCCCATGCTTCAAGATGTCTTCATTCTAAAATGCTTGAGGTTGATCAAAGTGGTTTTTGAATAACATATCCGATCCCGGTCTCTTCGAAACAACTTTCGATTGTTTCCAGTAAACTCAACCCCGGTTCTTTAGGAAATAAATAGACAAAAATAAAAGCGGAGTTCACCTCCTAACCGTTTATGGACGGCTTTCCTTATCATTCGTCCTAGAAGGACAAACGAGTTTATACGTATAGTATAACACCTTCCACGGTAACTGTACCATATAATTCTCATGTTTCTCCTAGATATTTCCAAAGTTACGTTTGGGTCCAGCTTTGATAGTCGGTTATTTACTATAAAATAATCAAACATCCAATCAGGGTTTAATTTCCATATGGGATCCACTAAGCCTTTATTAATTCTCTTTAATGAATGAAACCACTTTATAAAACTTGATCAAAAGATCTTTTCAAAACACTAATCCCAAAACCCTTAATTTCCTTTATACTTGGAAACATTTATATACTTATCTCAACGGTATAAGTATATTACCAAAATATTTTACTTTTTATGCCTTGAAACAAAATCATATACTTATCTTATCAATATAAGTATATTTACAAACTTTTCAAAGTTTTCTTCTTTCCAAATCCCATATTAAATAACCAAACATTTCTTCCAAATAAAACATCCGCTTATCCTTTATCAAAAATTCCCTTTTTAAAAGCTCATCTCATATTTCAATTAACTTATAACTTTCAAAATAAAGTTATAACCCACTTTTATAAACCCTTAAGTTAATTTATAAACCTCTTTCCAAATCTCTGAAATGATTTATAAACCTTTTTCCTATTTTTAAAACTCTTTATATAAACCATTATATACTCCTTTATAAATATCATTTACAAAACATCATTTGTAAAACACCTTAATAACCCTTTCCGATAGTAAAACCCCTTTCTATACACAAATTATCATTTATAAATACCTTTATAAGACTTATATAACTCGAAAAACCATTTATAAACCCTTAGTCTCAAATTGATTAAAGAATTTAAGTAAATTCAAAACCATACTTTATAAATTCCAAATGAGGCTTAGCATTCCCATGGTACCGATTTAAGTTACCATTTTATTTCAATTTAATTCCAATGCACTTATCAATTATTTATATAAGCCAACATATATGTAAATCCAACCAATTATCAAATCAGGGAATCACATGTCAATACAACTCAACTAGCATATACATGTCTAAACAACATAATAGCAGGATGGTGATTTGTTCTGCTAAATAGGTGTCTAAAATAATTTAATCAATTAATAGCAGAACATGAATTTATTCTGCTAAACACATGTCCAAACAATCCAAACAATTACCCTATGCAGAAGGGTGTTTTATTCTGCTAATGAATGTCCATACAACACAAACAATCACATTCTAACTTATTTACAGTTATTTTGTCTATTTAATATCATGGACAAGAGATCCTTTGGTTAAAATCAAACCACTTAGAAAAGAACCCAACTTAAAACATAACCGATAAAGTTTAAAATAACTTTTAATAATTAAATCATAATTTAATATAAATTAAGGCTTAATTAAATCTTAAATAATCAAAATCAAATCATAATTAAGTCTTAATTAATTAAAAGTAAATTAATAATTAAACTTTAAACAAATAAACATTTACACTACAAAAAAGAGGGCTGTTTTCCAACCTAGAATTCCCTACGCCATCCCTACGCCGCGTAGGCGCGGCGTAGGGAAAACGTGGTAACATAGGGAAGGGGTAGGGACGGCGTAGAGAATTCCCTACACATTTCCTACGCACACCAGGTTCTCCAACAATTGACTACAGCGTAGGGAATGTGTAGGGAATTGCCTACCCAGTCCATACACCTTATTGTTCCCCCTATGCATTTCCTACGCCTGTGGAAGAAAGAGGTTGATATTTCTCTACGCTTTACCTACGCCAGACAATTATTAACTTTTGTAGTTTAACTTGAAATTATATTATAAAAATATATAATTTAATTTTTCAGTAAATCGTATTAACTTTCGAAACTAAAATAAAATTATATGTATATATATATATTAAATTTAAATTATAATAATTAACCTTTAGATGTTTAATTAAATAAAAAAGAATAATAATTAAATTTAATAAGTTGAAATACCAAATTAATAGTCCGAAATATGAAAATTATGATTCAAGAAAAGTAAGCAAGAAAATTACATTATATAATTTTTTTTAAATTCAGTTAAACTTAAAAATAAAACTGATTAAACTTTGCGAAAAATCTGCTTTTGTTAGAAATGTGACATTTTTTAATGAGTTATTGTTTTTCTATATTATTGTAAAAGTCTTTTTTTTCTTTTGATAATTGATTATACTTGGTTTAAATTTTAACCTGGTTAACATAAATTTGCAAAATATAGGCATTGAGATATATCTGTTCAACTTTTGCATCCAAATCAACTATTTTTTGTCTTTTTAACATATTAAACATTTAGTATTTTTTTATTTTACATGGCCTACAAAAGAATGAAATCGCGTAGGAAACGCATCAGCCACAGGCACTTAAACAATTACCTAAATAATAAATTATACAATAACAAACGCATCAGCCACTTTCCTTCCTCAGTACGCCTAAACTACCAAAACCCTAAATCCCAAATCGTTTCCACCTCCAACCGACTACAGCAGCAACCGATCCGAGCAATCCACGACTACAGGCGCCAACCTCCGACGATAATCGACGACGCGACCTCCATCCACACCGCTGCATCTATCGAAGAAACTCCATCATCCGTGGCTTTGATCAGGTAACACATTCTTTAGCTAATTGATTTATTCGTTTTATATGCAAAACTATATTTGTAAAATCATTTGATTTATTCTTTAGCTAATTTATTTGCACTCACGTTCATTTATATCATGGGCTCAATAAAGCTTTGACGTCGACCTGTTTACGGTCCAATCAGCTCACATCTGGCCGTCGCTAAATATCCAACGGTCCACATTTAACTAAAATCTCATATAATCCTTTACTTCGATCATGAGTTTCGATTTTAGGGTTTCATTTCCTCCCATAAAGCCCGCCACTTCCAATCTCAGATTCAACAATGGCGAAGGAGCGACAAGGCCAGCGCGTCAGGTCTCATTTTTCTCCATATATCTCACTATCTTGTATTGATTGCAGTCCCCCCCGACCTTTTCGACTTTTTAAATGCAGACTTTACGTTCGAGGAACGATTTTGGGATACAAGAGATCGAAATCGAATCAGTATGAAAACACTTCGTTGATGCAAATTGAAGGAGTGAATACGAAAGAAGACGTGGCCTGGTACTGTGGTAAGCGGCTGGCATATATTTACAAGGCGAAAGTGAAGAAAAATGGAACACATTTTAGGTGTATTTGGGGAAAAGTCACTCGTCCTCATGGAAATAGTGGAGTCGTGAGAGCTAAGTTCAGGTCGAATTTGCCTCCTAAAGCAGTGGTAAACATTTAAGATTTAATGTTTTGTACTGCTGCTGCTTCTGTTGTTAGTTGAATAACTTTTTAACTAATTCATGGGTTTTGTGCAGGGAGCTAAGGTTAGGGTGTTTATGTACCCAAGCAGTATCTGAGGTAAAGCATTAATTTTAATTATTGTTTTCATGTGTTGTATATTAAATTTTTTATTGCCCCTTTACCATATCAAATATATTTTAGCTTGGTTTAAGTTATGCTGCTAGCATGTTAATTGCTATAATTGCTTTTATATGGCTTTGTATTCATCACTGTGGTTTTTATTATTTGATGACGATGTCTTTCAACAGGGCATCTGCTGAAGAAGTGATTCAAAGGATGAATGGAACTATGATAGGTCAGCAAACTGTTAGGGTCTCGTGGGGTAGAACAAGCAACAAGGTACTTATGAATCTATAATGACCAGGTGACATCAAGTGCAGATATATGGGTTTTATATATGAATTTGAAAAAATAAAATACTTCTTTATATGTACTAATTTTGATTTTATAAGCATATAGTTTGATAGAGATGATATTTAAATCTCAATGTATGATAGAGATGATATTTAAATCTCACTGTATTGATAGACATGCATGTAACAGAAAATCTCACTGTATTGATAGACATGCATGTAACAGAAAATCTCACTGTCATGATAGAGATGATATTTAAATGCAAGATTTTTTTATTTTCGTTGTACTAATTTGATTAAATAATTTATATGTAGATATAGAGACAATACATACACTGCTAGGTTTGGAGTTTCAGATGACAAAAAGAAACTTGTTGAGGAAGTAGAAGAGCTAAGAAGTAAAAATCAAGAAATGGATGTTACAATTAACAAACTACAAGGGGATTTATCTTCATGCAGGAAGAGATGAATTCTGTGCAAGAGTTTATACGGGGGTTGAGGCGGGAGCAAGGATCGGAGATATGACATACTTCGTGAGTTAGTCTTGTTTTGATTGTGGGTTTGATGTTCTATTTTTATAAGGTACATTGTATGATGTTTGAATTAGATGAAACAACTATGTTTGAGTTATGTAGCAACTTTATTTTATTGTTGGACATGATTTTTTTAAATACATTTGTAGCAATTTTATGGTAATTTGACAATGATATGCATTCTACATTAATGTTTTGTAATGATATATATTGTTACTATTTTGCATGTGGTTATATATTATATTTAATGCTTTCTGTTGTTGATGTTCGGGTTTATTATATTTTATTATGATCTGTGGTAGATGAAGATAAATACAATAAAATCATATTGAATTTTGGTGTACGGTGGCGTAGGGAAGGCGTATGGAACACGTAAGGAAAAATCCAATTTCTGCACTTTAAAAGGAAGAAGGCTAGGCGTAGGGAAGACGTATGGAATTAAGCGTAGGGAACGCGTATGGAAATAGGCGTAGGGAATGCGTATGGAAATAGGCGTAGATAAGGCGTATGTAATGCGGCGTAGGGAAGGCGTATGGAATGCGGCGTAGAGAAGGCGTATGGAATAGGGCGTAGGGAAGACGTATGGAAGGAGGCGTAGGAAACCCGTAGGGATTATTTTGCGACGCATTGTTTTCCAACCTCTTCTTTGGCGTAGGGATGGCGTAGGTAAAATCTTTTCCCTACGCCGTGCCTACGCCAAACTGGCGTAGGGAATCCAAAATTCTTTTGCAGTGTTACTTAAAATTAATCCCTAATTAAGTAATAATTAAGTAAATAATTAATCTTTAATTAAATAATAATTAGTTAAATAATTCAAATTTATTTAAATAATAATTAAAATATTAAACTTGATTAAATAAAAATAATTACCCTTTTTAACTTAATTAACCATTAATTTAAACTTCTTAATAACTTACTTAATTATCACTAATTAGTCACTAATTACTTATCCTAATTACTGATTAGTTAGTAAATAATTATCCTTAATTAATAAATTATTAAACATACTTAATCAAGTTATAATTAACTATGTGTTGCTAATTACGTTTGAAAATAGGTTTTCAAATCATTTTTAAAAGAAAACTTTAAAGTTAGAAATCAAAATTTTCCGAATTGCATTATAGGGACTATTGCTATGAACGCAATAACTTAGAATTTGCTTCTCTAAGTCAACATCTAAAACTTTAACCTTCCACTTTGGATTATCTTTTAATACATAAAAGAAAGGGTTTTGAAAACCTTAACTCGGGTTAGAATTTAAACAAAAACATTTACTAACTCAAAACTAGTAAATGATTAGATTTCCAGATGGATCTCAAGTCCTTTCAACATTCCAAACTGCTAATCTTTTCAAAACCATTCGACCAAAATCCAAGATCTCACATACACAAGCATATCATTTGCATAACATATCAAGTTCACAACTTTATATCCAAACATAGCACTTAAACCATTGTTTTCATATCTAATGCTAACCACATATTAGCACATATGTCTATCAAAACCAAGTCATAATTCATACAACAAACATCATCCATTTAGCCATAATGACAAACATATACATAGATAAAATCTTTCCCAAAAAGATTAGAATTTACTGACCATAAAGATTTCCTAATCTTGAAATGTTTTAGAACTTGAAAAGCTTCACAACTCCAAAAAGTAACCCAAAAATAGGTCATCTTGCTCTTGGCTTTTCACCATTTTACTCTCGGAATTTCGAAAAGTAATCAACAAAAAAGTTTTTGGAAATTCTTTTATCTATCATTTCAAAAAAAGAATCACTTAGGGGCCATTTGGATAGCAATAAATAAGTTGTTTTTTTGCTTATAAAACGCAAAAGTTAAAAAGTCAATATGGATAAACAAAATTTACCAACTTTTAAAAGTCACTTTTCAACTTATTTCAAAAGCAATTTTTTTTGCTTTTCGACTTACTTAAGTCGATTTTTTATATGAAAAAATACTAAAAAAAATTATTTTCAAAATTCAAATTTCAAATTTTTCAAGTTTCAAATTTTCAAAATTGAAACTTGGAAATTTCAAATTTCAAACTTTTAGTATTTCAAAATTTTAAATTTCAAATTTCAAAATTTCAAAAAGTCAAAATTCAAATTTTCAAAACTTCAAAATCCAAAATTCAGAAATTCAAATTTCAAAATTTCATAATTTTAAATTTCAAAATTTCAAAATTAAAAATTCAAAATTCATATTTCAAATTTCAAATTTTCAAATTTCAAATTTCAAATTTTCAAAATTTCAAACTTCATATTTTATATTTTCAATTCCCAAATTTTCAAATTTCAAAAATTCAAATTTCAAATTTCAAAATTTCAAAATTTAAATTTCAAATATTAAATTTTCAAAATTTCAATTTTCAAATTTTCAAAATTCAAATTCAAAATTCAAAATTCAAAATTTCAAAATTCAACATTCAAAATTTCAAATTTCAAATCAAAGTTTCGAATTTCAAAACTTGAAATTTCAAAATTTCAAATTTTGAACTTTAAAATTTTGAATTTTCAAAATTCGAAATTTTCAAATTCGAAATTTTACAATTTAAATTTTCAAAATTTCAAAATTCAACATTCAAAATTTCAAACTTCAAAATTTCAAATTTCAAATCAAAATTTCAAAATTTTGAATTTTTAAAACTTTAATATTTTGAACTTTAAAATTTCGAATTTTCAAAATTTGAAATTTTACAATTTAAATTCTTAGTAAACTTTTTTTTCAATTTTAACTTGTAAGTCAAAAGTTTTCCAAATATAATTTTTCACTTTTTAACTTTCTAAAAGCAAAAGGACTTTTGAAATAAGCAAAAGTCCTTTTGCTTTTGTTTGCCAAATGGGCCATTAATTTGGATCATTTTTGAGAAATTTATGGTCAAAAGAAGAGGTGGTATTTTCGGCTTTCAAAACATAGGTCCGAAAATGGGTCTTAAAGACAAGCGTTTTTGACATCGCTAGACTAAAAACTTGAGGAAGTGGTCAACATGAAAGTTGTAGCTACTGGATTTATATACGGTTTGAAAAAAAAATCATGATTTATATCAGAAAGGTAGAAGTTATGGCCGAAGGAAGTAGGATGAAAATGGAGAAGATTTTGAGTGGATGTTGAACAAGTTTTCTAAGGATTTCTTTTTCTCTTTTTTCTTTTTTTCTTTTTCATCTCTCAAGGCTAAAAGAAGAAGCCATGAAAAACTTTAACAAGGAAGAAGAAGAAGGAAATGGAATCAAGGAGAAAAGAAAAAGAATAGGTGGGCATATATATAGGCAAAATGAATTAAATAATATAAGTTGTCATAATTATATCTAGTCACATCACTTTCTTATATATATATATAATTATTATGTTTAGTCACATCACTTTCTTATATATATAATTATTATGTTTAGTAACATCACTTTCTTTATATATATATAAGTTAAATTATTAATTAAAGCTAAGACGTGACAAGAGATAATGATGGTTAATGATTATAATCTAAGATGTGACAATACTTAATATATATATATATATAAAACCTAAGATGTGACAATACTTATATATATATATAAGTTTATTATTTTTAAAACTGTCATGTCACATCGCTTACTAATCCAAATTAACATAAGATAATTTATTCCTAAGTTTATTATTATTTAGTTAATGAACTCTTATATACGTGTATATATGGTGCACAAAGATGAACAACGTTCCCGACAACTTTCCGGTGTCGAAAGGTCGAAATTTCGGAAAACGTTCTTTGGTCACATTTTCTATTTTTCTACGAACTATTTAATTTGGTAAATAAATTTTGAAAATGATTTTATCATCGTTATTAATTTATTAAAATGAGTTTATTTTCATTATAAAACCTACATATTGAATTTTTAAAATTAAATAAATATTCACTAATCAAAGCAATGAAATTCCGGGTCATTACATTCTTCTCCCCTTAAAAGAATTTCGTCCCTGAAATTACACCTCGACATATCTCAGAAAACACTTAACACTATACATCAACTCATATGATGTACATAGATCATTCTTATGCAAAATCTGATTCGATCTTAACTCGAATACATAACTTTCCTTCCGAACTAGTATCGCTCACCCGATTCTCTAGTGCGGACTCCCATCAGGCTTCTTAATTTGGAACCTCTATTCTCCTTACATAGTTATAACTATGATAGAAAACCTTGGTTCCATACCAAGGACCCTCATCAACTACTCGCCATCAAAGGTCGAGTAATAGATCCTTATTTGGAATGGTACAGCACCTCAAAGTCATGTACTCGAATCTTGGATCGCTATATATGGAAAGAGAAATGATCTACGTCCAACTTACACACTTACTTGATTAGTTCTCCCTAATACTAATTCTATATCCACCAAATTATTTATGAAAACATTTCATAAACAATTCTTAGGTTCAACTTGTATGCTACTCCACTACATCCTAAGATCATATATCCCTATCTGATTCCATTATTCCATTTTGCTTTTATTTTCCTAAGAAAATTCAAGATCCAAATACCCGGCTTTTATTTTCAAAAACTTTTTGAAACGGAACTCTATACTGAATCATACAAATATATAGCCCGATTAACTCCAAAATAAGGAACTGGGTGTCACCAAACAGTATCATACATTCCCTTACTGTAACGACCTGGATTTTTCGAAGGTTAATTTTGAATATTTAAAATGGTTTAAATATTGGATTTAGGATTGTAAATTAGTCAGTAAGATTTTAAAACTAAAAATTTAAGCGATTTCAGAATTTTCGAAATCATCGATTTAATCAACGTGTTAAAATAGTGATCTGGGGCACAGTCTTGGAATTCGATGAAACCGGTTCCATTGGATCCGTAATATTGTATTATTACCGGATTTCAAATTTCATAGTGTTTGGAGTTATCTTTGATCGTATGGGATATAAACGCGCTGAAATTAATATCGAAATTCAATATAATAATGGGTCCAAAAAGCTATCTTCTCCATACGATCGAATTTGGACTCGAAACCTTTCCATTGCATTCGAAATAGGGGTATAACATTATAAACGCCTAACGACACGCCTTGATAGGGGTTTGAGATTTTAGGTTACGAGATCGAGACGAGTTGAAAAGTTATATTATATATATATATATATATTCATTTGAGTGACAATATTCCCATCACCCTTTATCCCTTCACCTCAGTCACTATAGCCTCTCCTCTACACGCTATCTCCTGCTTTTAAATCACGACTTTCCCTCTCCTCTCAATCAGTTCGAATGAACGAATAAAAAAAAGAAACCAAAATCAATTCAAAATTTAATCGCGAGCCGCCTTTTTTTAAAACTCACGGTGCTTTCTTTTCGTTCTTATCGAAATCTTCAGAGAAAAAAATGGCAGAACAATGGGGAATTCAAATCGAAATCACAGAGAAAAAAAGAAAATAAAAGGGAATCGATCTCTTCGTATTAAAAATCGATCGAATCGAAGCAGGCCGAAGTCGAGGCAGAGGAGACTTGGCGCGTGCAGGCGAGTGGGGTGAGGCGCGATCACCGTAAGGGGGTGTCACAAGTAGTTCAAGGTCGCGGCCTAGGTTTTCGCGAGCGGGAATGAGGGCGTCGTGATTTTGGGCTTCGATCGATGTCGTGGAGCTAGGGTTTTCGATCGAGGAGTGTGCGTGGTCGCGATGGCCGACGCGAGAGGTAATTGGGTGGCACGTAGGAGGAGGCCGTTGGATTCGCTTGCGAGCATGGCGACGATGGTCGGAAGCGTGCGAACGAGAAGCCTGAGCTGGGTTGTTGGGTGGAGTTGCGGCGTTCGGGATGATGGGAAGGAGTCGCCGTAGGTGCTGAGGTGGGGTATGGTTTTGGGCAGAGGAATGCCACGGAAGAGAAGCAGCGAATTGAGGACGGTTGATCATTAGAGGAAGGTATTGGGTATTGCAAATTTGAAATTAACATAAATTAATTTTTGATTTGAAAGTAGAAACATTTAATAAAAATTGAAGTCTTTTATATATCGTAAAAAATTTCGTACGAGGTTCGAAATGAATGTAACGAGTCGAGTGGACTCGTAGTTGTGAAATCTACGCATAGGAATTGGTTTGGGATTGGAAGGATTTGCAGTAAAAATCAAGATGAGAAAATTCTCACTCATTTGGGTTTCCAATTCAATTTTAAAATAGTTAAAATAAATATTGGATGCTTGGTTGAATTTATAAAATTATTATCTATTGAATGTTAAATATATATATATAGTAGTATATATATATATACTAGTATCTGGAGTGATATACCCGCACATTATAGCGGATGAGACCCTATGCACCCCGCAAAATAGCAGGCGACCCTATATACCACGATATCCCCCTCGAAGTGTGATTGGTATTATATTATGTTGTATTAACATTTGTGGATGCAGGGAAACAGGTTGGAGGGATCCAATTGGATTCCTCAAATATGTTGCTTATTTTTCATATATAGTGATATATGATTTGCGTAGAATAATCTATTATAGATTATTGTAGTGATTGGAATTATTGGATGCTATTGTAGCACTGGCCTGAGATTTTGATATTTTAAATACCATAAATATATTTTTAAAATGGAAGGAATTAAAGGAAATTTTGATAAAAAAATTTATATTGAAATTGAGTTTATTTAAAAAGAAATTGAATTAGAAAAATATATTTGATTTTGATTCTACTTAACTATTGTGAATTATTAGATGTGAATTTTAAAAATGAATTATACAAAGAAAATTTATAAACGATATTCTGGAAATTAAAAAGGAGATTAAAATCAATATTTAAAAATAGATTGGAAGTATAAATGGAAATTATAAGAAATGAATTTATATAATGGAATTTTATAAATAAGATTTGTTTTATAAACAAGTAAAACTCAAAGGAGTTTATAAATTTATAAAACGATGTTTATAAATAAGGAAATGATGGTCAGTTGATAAATTGGAAATATAGATCTACGATGTGAATTTATATCGAGTTATGGAAATCGCTGGGAAAGAAATAGTGGAATCTATTTTTGAATATAAGAATAGTGGTAAAGTTGAGATATAATCGATGTAATACGAATCGAGAGGGATTTATAAATTGAAATTGGCAATGTTGGATTTTTAAAAATAGATTTTTGTCGAGGAATCAAAAATGGTTTTAAATGGGATTTTAAATTTCTATACAATGTAACTAAAATTATTATTTATAATATTCCGAATAGTTAGTTATTCTAATATTTAATATTTATTGAAATAAATTCTAATTTTATAAATCAGCTTTGTAAATTAATTAGTTATTTAAAAATGATTTGGAAATGAGTTATCGATGTTATTAAAAATGTTTTGATATTTTAAATTTACTTAAACATATTTTAAAATAAACTATTATCCTTTAAAAATACTTATTTTGTATATATAGTTTTAAAAGATTGGAATTTATTAATTAATCCTCTCGAGATTGCGAACGAAGTTATTTAACGGATAGGATTTTATAAAGGGAAAATCTTATAATAAAATTCCTGGAACTTAAGGGAGATTCTGAAACATTAGAAATAAGAACTTTGGGGTTGAATCTGAAGTCATAGAGAAGTTATAAATAAATAAAAGAGATTATAAGTAGATATAATCAATTTTGAAAAGGAAAAAAGAATTAATGTAAATTCTGAAGACTTATGATATAAGTCGCGAAACATTCTCTTAAGTATTGATATTTGGAAGGATTTTGGAAAATAAGGCTTATAATATTTTCCTATGTATAGGAAATGGAAATTTGGGAATATTTCTAAGTGTTGAGATGTTTGAAAATATCCTGTTACAGATTTAAGTATTTGAAAATTGTTTTTAAATGTTGGAAGGAATTGATATATCTTGTAAAGGGATTTTGGAAATATTTTGGGAAAATTTATAATAAGGCCTACTGACTGCTTATGGATGTTTTATTGATAGTTAAATAACCGACTATCAATATTGTCCAATTTCGTTAATCATTTCGAAGTGACCGGGATCGGATTTAATTATCCGAAAACCACTTCGATTCGGTTTGAACGTAATGAATGAATACCGTGAAGATGATGAAGACGGTGATTCGGTTTGTCCAGACCCAGGACAACTTGTATGGACGAATGCTATCAGAATATCGTCATTGGAGGACGATGAGAATTCTAAGTAAAATTGCTCTTGAAAGGTAACGCTTAGCCTCGAACCTCATCAACCGGGAATGACTAAAACATGGGAGATGTAGCAAGGCTAAGTGAGTCGCACCCATGTAGGGTATGTTATCACTTTTCTAGATGTCCTCGGAAACCTATTTATCTTAGATATGGATATACATAAAAGAAGAAGCGCTCGATGGTAAGGGTGGGAACACCGGGGGTGTTAAGATATTCGGTCTATCCAGGTTAGGGGTAGGCTGGCCTTGTGTAGTAGGGGATCCCGGCGAGATCCTCGGTACATTGTTCTAGAGGTGTACTGTGATGGACGGTACCCCAGTGGCCCAGTTATTCGTTGGAATCCATTCTCCAATACGAGCTTACGGTTTTGTTTGTAGAACCTAGTATGCTGGAATTTAATTAATGTAACAATTTCAGCTATTTGAATAAGTATTTGTATTTAGACACTATTATAATATCACTAGATTTTCTATAAAATGTTTTGGTTATCGTAAGGGAAAAACTCGTCGTGTTTATGTGTGATGTGGTCTTACGAGATACCTTTGTTTTTCAAAGGATTTTGATAACTCTAATAATTCAAATTGAGTGTCTTTTCTCACGCTGGTTTTGCAGACTGACTCGGGTGTTATTTTATTATAATACTCGGGTCAGACCGAGTATTACAGTTTGAGGTTTTGAATGCTATGGAACTCAGGAGACGAGCTGGAGGAGTTCAGACGTATTTCTATACTTGACTTATATTTCTGCTGTATGGGGACAAGTTATTATAACTGTCCAGATTGATGTATTGATTATTGTACTCTGATGATTGTAAGTATAAAACAGTTACAGATTCTTTTATATAAAAATCTGTTATTATATATTATATTTTGTTCCGCTACGACTGTGAGACTTTGTGTTGTTGTTTCTATTTCTTCTTCTATTTTTTCTTCTTTACCTTAGTTATTCGCTCTTTCGTACAATTTGGGTTGAGTAGGAGTGAATATTTATCAACTCAGAAGGGTACATAACTACGGGTCGCTACACTTACTAAGAAGGGTAATACTCAAGAGAAGTGTTTACAATCTGAACACATCTCTTTCCCAATTTTAAGTTATTTTCGAGCCATTCGAACTAGTTAACTTAAAAATATTACTTTTATTTCCAAATTCTCGTTTTTGGAACCATACTTTACATTTTCCAACAATGTATATCACCAACTCACTTTGGGTTTGTTCAGTTGAACTTGTTTTGATCGTACAATGATAAAGAGAATAATTAACTAAGTACCCTACAACGTTTACCTAGGCAAACATCTGATCGTCACTTAGAAGATTATTCTTAACAATCAAGACTTGTTCCCTGTACCAATCCAAAAATAACACTTCTTACTTACACTTTTATTCCCAAAAATTTATACTTAAACCAAATTGGTTTCAAATATTATTACTATTATTTTCCTAAAACCTTGAAAATCATTTTTCAAAAGCACCAGGTTTAGGTTCTCAAGTTTTCAACCTAAATTTCTTCCAACTTAAATGATACATTTTTATAAACCCATTTTATAATCACTTCTATTAAACCATTTTTAAATATTTATCCTAAAATATTCTAACTTTGAAATCAAATCCTACCTCAACATTAACATCGAACGCCTTTAAGTCAAACCGTGAAACTTAATTCATAAGGTGTTCGTTTCCATATTTTCCCCAATCCTTATCTACCCAACCCATATCTTAAAAAGGGAACATACTAACAATAGTCAATGCTCAACTAGACGAGCATGATTAAACAAACCCTAAAAGATAATAACAACAACATATTATTATCTCCTAACACCTCAACCAACTATATAACACTATTTGTGAAAATCATTCTTTTATATATAAAATATACCCTGGGTAAAATTATTTCATTTACCAATTCCAAAACAATACTGTGTCGATTTGCCTAGTTTAAGTGTTTAGAAACCCCTATCGGTACAGTTGTACACCCTGTATCGACCCGAGTTCATAAGCCACTAAACCATTAAATCAACACAACATAAATATTTGATAATCACTAACAAATACGCGCTTATATATACACTCAAACTCATTCTAGGGTGTCACTTACCCAATCTCTAATGAGTTAACCCCACCAAAGCCAAGGTTCTCGCTTAACCTTCAGCTCTGATACCAAATGTAACGAACTGGTAGGCTTTTCAACCATCGTGGCAGTGACGATCGGTAGGCTTTTCAACCATCCCAGCCCCACCGTGGCATACACTGGTACCTCGAATCTGCTTTTACGGCCAACCTCGCGACTGTAAGCACCTAGCAAACAAACCCATCAAGGCCTTATACTACCTCTCCGAGATGTGTAGGGGTAAGAGTCTCTTGCTCGCCACCAAACAAAAAGCAAGAACCCCCTATAAATTAACCCAACCAATGGAAACAAACCCGATCTCAGTTTCTTCGAAACAACTTTCGACAGTTTCCTGTAAACTCAACCCTGGTTCTTTAGGAAATAAACAGACAAAGATAAGAGCGGAGTTCACCTCCTAACCATTTGTGAACGAATTTCCTTATCATTCATCCTAGAAGAACAAACAAGTTTATATGTACAGTATAACACCTTCCACGGTAACTATACCATATAATTGTCATGTTTCTCCTAGATATTTCCAAAGTTACATTTTGGGTCCAGCTTTGATAGTCGGTTATTTACTATCAAATAATCAAACATCAAATCAGGGTTTAATTTCCATATGGGATCCACTAAGCCTTTATTGATTCTCTTTAATTAATAAAACTGCTTTATAAAACTTGATCAAAAGATCTTTTCAAAACACTAATCCCAAAACCCTTAATTTCCTTTATACTTGGAAACATTTATATACTTATCTCAATGGTATAAGTATATTAACAAAACATTTTTCTTTTCATGCCTTGAAACAAAATCATATACTTATCTTATTAGTATAAGTATATTTACAAAAATTTCAAAGTTTTCTTCTTTCCAAATCCCATATTAAATAACCAAACATTTCTTCCAAATAAAACATTCCACTTATCCTTTATCAAAAATTCCCTTTCGGAAAGCTCATCTCATATTTCAATTAGCTTATAACTTTCAAAATAAAGTTATAACCCACTTTTATAAACCCTTAAGTTAATTCATAAACCTCTTTCCAAATCTCTGAAATGATTTATAAACCTTTTTCCTATTTTTGAAACTCTTTATATAAACCATTCTATAGTCCTTTATAAATATCATTTACAAAACATCATTTGTAAAACACTTTAATAACACTTTTCAATAGTAAAACCCCTTTCTATACACAAATTATTATTTATAAATACCTTTATAAGAATTATATTACTTGAAAAACCATTTATAAACCCTTAGTCTCAAATTGACTAAAGAATTTAAGTAAATTCAAAGCCATACTTTATAAATTCCAAATGAGGCTAAGCAGTCCCAATGGTACTGATTTAAGTTACCATTTTATTTCAAAATAATTCCAATGAACTTATCAATTATTTACATAGGCCAACATATATGCAAATCCAACCAATTATCAATTCAGGGAATAACATGTCAACACAACTCAACTAGCATATACATGTCTAAACAACATAATAGCAGGATGGTGATTTGTCCTGCTAAATAGATGTCCAAAAAATTTAATCAATTAATAGCAGAACGAGAATTTATTCTGCTAAACACATGTCCAAACAATCCAAACAATTACCTTACAGCAGAAGGGTGTTTTATTATGCTAATGAATGTCCATACAACACAAACAATCACATTCTAGCTTATTCACAGTTGTTTTGTCTACTTAATATCATGGACAAGAGATCCTTTGGTTAAAATCAAACCACTTAGTAAAGAACCCAACTTAAAACATAACCGATAAAGTTTAAAATAACATTTAATAATTAAATCATAATTTAATATAAATTAAAGCTTAATTAAATCTAAAATAATCAAAATCGGATCATAATTAAGTCTTAATTAATTAAAAGTAAATTAATAATTAAACTTTAAACAAATAAACATTTACTTAAAATTAATCCCTAATTAAGTAATAATTAAGTAAATAATTAATCTTTAATTAAATAATAAATGGTTAAATAATTCAACTTTAATTAAATAATAATTAAAATAATTAAACTTGATTAAATAAAAATAATTACCCTTTTTAACTTAATTAATCATTAATTAAAACTTCTTGATAACTTACTTAATTATCACTAATTAGTCACTAATTACTTAATCTAATTACTGATTAATTAATAAATAATTATCATTAATTAATAAATTAATTAATTATTGAACAAACTTAATCAAGTTATAATTAACTTATGTGTTGCTAATTTCGTTTGAAAATAGGCTTTCAAATCATTTTTAAAAGAAAACTTTAAAGTTAGAAATCAAAATTTTCTGAACTGCATCCATAACGACTATTGCTATGAACGCAATAACTTATAATTTGTTTCTCTAAGTTACCATCTAAAACTTTAACCTTCCACCTTGGATTATCTTTTAATACATAAAAGAATGGGTTTTGAAAACCTTAACTTGAGTTAGAATTAAAAAAAACACTTACTAACTCCAAACTAGTAAATGATTAGATTTCTAAATGGATCTCAAGTCCTTTCAACATTCCAAACTACTAATCTTTCCATAACCATTCGACCAAAATCCAAGATCTCACATACATAAGCATATCATTTGCATAACATATCAAGTTCACAACATTATATCCAAACATAGCACTTAAACCATTGTTTTCATTTCTAATGCTAACCACATATTAACACATATATGTTTATCAAAACCAATTCATAATCCATACAACAAACACCATCCATTTAGCCATAATGACAAACATATACATAGATAAAATATTTTCCAAAAAGATTAGAATTTACTCGTCATAAAGCTTTCCTAATCTTGAAATGTTTTAGAACTTGAAAAGCTTCACAACTCCAAAAAGTAACCCGAAAATAGGTCATCTTGCTCTCGACTTTTCACCATTTTACTCTCGGAATTTTGAAAAGTAATCAACAGAAAAGTTTTAAGAAATTCTTTTCTCTATAATTTGAATAAAAGAACCACTCGATTTGGATCATTTTTGAGAAAGTTAGAGGTGGTATTTTCGACCATCAAAACATAGGTCCGAAAATGGGTCTTAAAGACAAGCGTTTTTGACATAGCATGACTAAAAACTTGAGGAAGTGGTCAAAATGAAAGTTGTAACCACTGGATTTATATACGGTTTGAAAGAAAATCATGATTTGGAGCAGAAAGGTGGAAGTTAGGGCCGAAGGAAGTAGGATGAAAATGGAGAAGATTTTGAGTGGATTTTGAACAAGTTTTCTCAGGATTTCTTTTCTTTTTCTTCTTCTTTTTCTTCTTCTTTTTCTTCTTATTTTTCTTCTCTTAAGGATAAAATAAGAAGCTATGAAAAACTTCAACAAGGAAGAAGAAGAAGAAAATGGAAGCAAGGAGAAAAGAAAAAGAATAGGTGGGTATATACATAGGCAAAATGAATTAAATAATATAACTTGTCATAATTATACTGTAACGACCCAGAATTTTTGGTCATTTGAAATTGTTTATTTAATCAATTTTAAATGTTAAAGGTTAGTTTTATAGATCTAATAATTTGAATTTTCAAATATAACGATTTATTGGATAATTAAATAATTGAATTTAATAATTGAAAATTGGTTAAAACATTGAATCTTGAGTTTTAAGCTTGATAAAAATAATTTAAAGGCTTATTAAATTTATACTAATAAGAATGAAGGTAATAGAACTTTTATATTTAATTTAAAAGTGATTTGTTCGATTTTAAAAATAGCTCGTTTAAATTAACGAGTAGAAATAGCCTTTTGGGGCACAGTCTCGGAATTCGATGAAACAAGTTCCATTGGATCCGTAATAGTGTATTATTATCGGATTTTAAATTTTGTAATGTTTGGAGTTATCGTTTGGTCATACGGAATAGAAACGCGTTGAAATTAATATCAAAAATTCAATATAATAATTGGGTCCAAAAAGCTATCTTCTCCATACGATCGAATTAGGACTCAAAACCTTTTCCATTGCATTCGGAATATGGGTATAACATTATGAACTCCTAGCGGCATGCCTCGATAGGGGTTTGAAATTTTAAGTTACGTAATCGAGACGATTTGGAAATTTAAATAATAAACATATATGTATTGACTTGACTATATTTCCATCCATTCTTTTCTCTCATCTTCAAAACACTATAGCCATCCACCAATACACAAGGCATCTTCTTCCTTTTTTTAAAAGCACAGCCGAACGTTCACAGTGAAGAAAAAAATAAATCGAACTTCAAAAATAAATAACTCACAAAATACTTCATAAAAAATTCAAAACAAGTTTGTAAATTCAAGTTTTTGTGCAAGCTTCAATCTGCTATATATGTTGAAGGGTGCGGTGGGGTTTTCCGCATGCTGGGTAGTGGCCATGAGGACTAGGGTTAGAGATTGTCGTTGTTTTGGGCGTCGACGAGGGTTTTGGAGCAGGGGTTCATGATCGCGAGGTGAAATAGCATCACGGTAATCAATTTGGGAGGGTGCGATTCTTTGTGGGGGGTTGCGAACTAATAGAGGGCGAGCACAGTGGCACTGTCGCATTTCGATCTAGGTGGGTGGGGCCGTGGTGATGGGGTGCAGCGTAGTGAGGAGGAGGAGGAGGCGAACGTGTTGGTGAGGTTGGTTGGTGGTTTCGGCATGTCGATCGTGGTATCATCGCATGCACATGTGCACGAATTGGGAAGAGCTACAGGCAAATGGTTTGGGGAAGAAAGCTTTATATTGGGTCGGGTCTTGTAACAGTGGGTATGGGCTTTATTTTTTAAAAAATAAAAATAAATATTAGTGTTAATTTAAATTAAATTATCGTCAACTTATAAAATTTATAACTCTCACATACGAGGTCGGATTGGGACGAGACTTTTTATTGCGATCGTGATTTGGTTGGTTTCGGAATATAGTTTGAGTTATTTAAGAGATTGATTCATAAATGGAATTTAATTTAGAAATCGTTTTATAATGGATTTAAGTGATGTGAAACCGTTGTAAACTGGAAATGAGACTATGGGATTTATAAACGATGTTTATAAATAAAGTGAAATGATTATCATTTGATAAGATGAAGATATAAATTCACGGTAAGAATTTATAATGAGATGGGTAAATCGGTTTAAAAAGAAACGATAGATTTTTCTTTTGGAAATGTGAAAAGGGATTTATGAAATTGGGAACGTAAGTCGATTGGTGATGAATCAAGAGAGATTTATAAATATTAGACTGGCTATATTGGGATTGAAAAATATATTTGTATTGAGAAGTCGAGTTTGTTTTAAAAAGAGGATTTTTTTAATTATTAAACTAGGTTATTTAAAAATGTTTTAGCATAAGAATATTTTAGAAAGCTAGTTATTTAAATATTTTTAAAATTGTCAAAGTGAATTATAAGTTTTATAAACAAGTCTTGTAAACCGATTAGAATTTTATTAATAAATCAGAATTAATTATTGTTTCAAAGTTATCTTATTATTTTAATTGTTTGAAGGTATATTTAATTATTAATTAAAGTTATTTTATAATGATTTGATTTAAAGTTAATTATTACTTAAGAATTAATCAGTATTAAGAAATTAGTATTATTTCAAAGATAAATTGTTCAAATATTAATAATGCTTCAAAAATAATATATTATATAATAAACTTTTATAAAGAGTATTTTCTAATTAAACTCGGAAAATTTATATAGAAACCTTATGAGCATTGTTTTGAGGTAATTATTAAATAAAGTTTTCAGAAAGTAATGGTATACTTTCATGGCGAAATCGGAGGCAGAGATTGCCTGCAATTAAGTTTGGATTTCTCTGGGATAGAGACGTAATCATTGAGCTATGAATCCATGGTTGATATCGCGTGGTGCTTTCCATATTTATTTGAAAAGGTTTTCCAAATATTTTTGAAGGAAATGGTTTGTGAATATACTTATTTCGATGAGATAAGTATATACTTTTGAATAAAGAGATTTAATTAAGGAACCCTGAAACTTATAGAATTCGTTATAATCGAGTTAAGGAATTTACAATATAAATTGTGTAGGGATTTGAGAAAAGAGAAATAAATGGAACTTTCCTAAGTGTTGGGAAGTAAGGGTTTTAGAAAAATATATTTTTAAATATTTTCTAAGTGTTAAAATAAGAGATGGTTTGAAATATCCTAATATGGATAAAAATATTTGAGTTGTCTCAAACATTGAAACCTGGAAGGGATTTGAATATATATCTCATAAAGATATTTTGAAAATAAATTTTGGAAAAAATTATAATATGGGCCTAGTGACAGCTTATGGATGTTATATTGATAGTTAAATAACCAACTATCAAGTATTTGGCCAATTTCATTGATCGTTCCGAAGAGAACGGGATCGGATTTAATTATCCGAAAACTACTTCGATCTGATTTGAGCGTTACGAATGGATATCATGAAGATGGTGAAGACGGTGATTCGGTTTGTCCAGACTCAGGACAACTTTTATGGACGAATGCCATCAGTACATCGTCATTGGAGGACGATGAGCATTCTAAGTGAAATTTTTCTTGAAAGGTAATCGTAGCATCAAGCCTTATCAACCGGAATGACTGAAAATCAGGGGAGATGCAGCAAGGCTAAGTGGGTCATACCCAATTAGGGTATGTTATCACCTTTCTAGATACCCTCAGATATATTATCAATTATGGATACGGTGGTGCATGGAAAAGAGCTCTCGATAAGGGTGGGAACACCCGGGGTGATAACATACTCGGTTCTATCTAGGTTAGGGGTAGGGCCGGTCTTGTGTTGTAGGGGATCCCGGTGAGGTCCTCGGTACATTTTTCTAGACGTGTACCATGATAGATGGTACCCCAGTGCATAGTCATTGTATAGAATCCATTCTCCAATAAGCGCCATACGGTTTTGATTGTGCCCAACTATGCTGAAACATGAGATATATGCATTTCAGCTATTTTCTATTTACTTTGTTTAGACACTATTATAATATCAGACGATTTTGATATAAAGTGCTTTGGTCATCATAAGGTAAAAACCCATCGTGTTTATGTGTGATGCGGACTTACGAGATACCTTTGTTTTTCAAAGGATTTTGAAAATAGTAATAATTCAAATTGAGTGTGTTTTCTCACGCTGGTTTTCCAAGTGTTATTTTATTATAATGCTCGGGTCAGACTGAGTATTACTGATTCAGGTTAGGATGCTATGGAGCTCAGGAGATGAGCTGGATGACAGAGACGTACTCCACGTACTTGATTATATTCCGCTGTGTATTGTATGCTGTATATTCAGCATTTGTGAGGACAAGTTATTATAACTATCCAGTATTCATTTGTAAATTGTTGTACTCTGATGATGTAATGGATAAATAACAGTTATAGTTCCTTTTGTATAAACACATGTTAGTATCTATTATATATGGTTCCGCTGCGATTGTGAGATTCTGTGTTGTTGTTTCTGTTTTCTTCTACCTCTTCTCTTTCTTTTCCCCTAACTATCGGGTTTTCCAACATTCGATTTCTCGGCATCTAATACAGTGGACGTATTAGTGTCGATTTTCGAGGGTCGAAAATCCTGTTCCTGGCATTTGGTATAAGAGCTGAAGGTTAAGCGAGAACCTTGCTTTGATGGGGTAACTCATTAGAGATAGGGGCAGTAGTACCCTAGAATGAGTTTGAGTGTATTAATAGATATGAGTGCGTATTTGTTAGTGATATTAAAACTGTTTTATATTATGTTGGTTGATCTATTAAGTGGTTTATGGATTCTGGTCAATACGAGTAATTAACGTTATTGAAAGGGATCTCTAAACACTTGAACAGAGCAACTTGACATGGTATTGGTTTGAAATGGGGTAAATGAAACAATTTTACCTAGATTATTTTTATATATGAAAGAAATATTTTTTTCATAAATTATTATTAGTATATGGTGTGCTTGGTTGTTAGGAAATGAAAATATTAAACTATTATCATTTGTTATTGTGGTGATTGAATAAAAGTTGATATTATAGTCAAAAGTTAAAAAATAATTTCATATAATGAAATGGAATTATGTAAATGTGATTTATAATTTGAAATGAAATGAAATTCCAGAAGTATATTTAAATATGATTTGTTAAAAGGGTTTGAAAGCTGGGAAATTGGGAATTTAATTCCCGTTGGTTTTGAAAAGTTTTTCAAGGTTTTGGGAAATAATAATGATATTATTTGGAGAATATTTTTGAATGGGAAAAATTTAAAATAAATTTTAAAGGAAATAAAAGCATTGAACTCACTTCGGTCGCTGGAAAATAATTTCAGTGATGACTGCAGCATCATCGATGTTCATTTTCGAGTTTCCAAGTGAGGAATTGCTACAATTGGAGATTTTGTTTTGGTGAAACTAATTTGATTTAATTCAGAGGAATAATGTGATATACCAAGGGATTGTGTGTGTGTGTGTGTATATGATTTCAAAAATGATTTGAAATACTTAGAATAAATTGTTTAAACTCTGGGATTTTGTATTAAAATGTTTTATTTGGAAATATAGAAAAATAAGTTGATAACTTATGAAATTTGGAATTAGAAAGACAAAGCAAAATTTAAACTGTTGGATAAGAATGCAAGAGAAGTAAAAATTTAGGATTGAATTATGAAATGGAATTTAACTTCAATTATGTTAAATAAAATGGGAATTGAATATTTATCCTAAGTTGGACTAAATAAAATAAATTTTGGAAATAAAATTTATTGAGATTTGGAATGAATTAGTTGATGGAACTAATTAAAATAATTAGTGAATTAAATATGGTTTGAGATATGGTTGATAAAATTCAATATTTGAAATTTGGAGATAAATTGAGTTAAATGGAATCGAAATTGAATTTGAATAGAAATGGATATAAGCTTAAGTTGTGAGGTGGTAATAAACATAAGAGCTTTTGTATAAATGTTTATAATTGACTTAAGGAAATTTGATGGTGGAATCTTAAGTGGAATGGGTATTTAAGGGATACACCAAATAAATAGGTGAATGTGAAGTATAAATGTGAATGATAAATGTAAATTAAAGTAGTTTGATATAGCTAAGAATCAATTGAAATAAATACGTAAGTTGTACGTATATTATTTTATTCGCATGAAGATTTGATCCAGATTCGAGCACAGAATTTCGAGATAATTTATATTGATACGAGTTAGGATTTTTCACTCGATTTTCGACGGTGAACCCTGGATATGGATTTTTGATTGATTCTGGAATTATCTATCATAGTTATGGCAATGACGGTTTCCAATCAAGAAACCAGATCTGAGTTCGCACTAGAGAGTCATGTGAACGATACTAGTTTGGAAGTGAAATTGTGTGGTCAAGTGAACGATCATTTTGATATTGCGTACGGATGGTATATGTACATTGTACAGGTTTTGGTGAAATAAATATTGGAAATTGAAAATGCTGAATAAAATGATTTTGAATTATATGATTGGATATTATTGGTAAATAAGATGCAGGCATTAAAATCGAAAAAAAATTGGATTGCCCGACAAAAAGGTACATGTCTAGATTGTTGTTTGGATTTGATGATTTTATGATTGAGCCACTTGGCTTTTGTTTTCTTTTGTTGATTTGGGCCCATAGTGGCGTTTTGAAGTTGTTCGGATCTAGCCGCGAAAAGGAGACGCTGGCGAATTTTTTCGAAAATTTAAGGAGTTAGAAAATTTTTGATAACTAAAAATTGATTTTGGATTATAATTTGAAATGGTTAAGTAAATAATATTATTTGGAAATTAGAAAAGGAGATAATGTGGTTTCAATAAATTGATTTCGGGGAGTTGTTTAAACCGATTGGATTTGAGGAAGTTAAGGGGTTTTAGGCCATTCTTCTTACCTCGGAAATTTCAGGGACGAAAATCTTTTTAGGAGGAAGGAATGTAACGATCCAGAAATTTTGGTCATTTGGAATTATTTATTTAATCAATTTTAAATGTTAAAGGTTATTTTTATAGATCTAATAATTTGAATTTTCAAATAGAATGATTTATTGGATAATTTAATTATTGAATTTAATAATTGAAAATTGGTTAAAACATTGAATCTTGAGTTTTAAGCTTGATAAAAATAATTTAAAGGCTTATTAAATTTATATTAATAAGAATGAAGGTAATTGAACTTTTATATTTAATTTAAAAGTGATTTGTTAGATTTTAAAAATAGCTCGTTTAAATTAACGAGTAGAAATAGCCTTCCGGGGCACAATATCAGAATTCAAGGAAACTAGTTCCATTGGATCCGTAATAGTGTATTATCGGATTTCAAATTTCGTAGCGTTTGAAGTTATTGTTTGGTCGTACGGAATAGAAACGCGTTGAAATTAATATCGAAAATTCAATATAATAATTGGGTCCAAAAAGCTGTCTTCTCCATACGATAGAATTAGGACTCGAAACCTTTTCCATTGCGTTTGGAATAGGGGTATAACATTATTAACACCTAGCGGAACGCCTCGATAGGGGTTCGAAATTTTAAGTTACGTAATCGAGACGATTTGGAAATTTAAATAATAAACATATATGTATTGACTTGACTATATTTCCATTGGTTATTTTCTTTCATCTTCAAAACACTGTAGCCATCCACCAATACGCAAGGCATCTTCTTCCTTTTTTTAAAAGAACAGCCGAACGTTCACAGTGAAGAAAAAAAATAAATCGAACTTCAAAAATAAATAACTCACAAAATACTTCATAAAAAAATTCGAAACAAGTTTGTAAATTCAAGTTTTTGTGCAAGCTTTGATCTGCTATATATGTTGAAGGGTGCGGCGGAGTTTTCCGCATGCTGGGTAGTGGCCATGAGGACTAGAGTTAGAGATTGTCGTTGTTTTGGCATCAACGAGGGTTTTGGAGCAGGGGTTCGAGAGATCGCGAGGTGAAATAACATATTGGTGATCAATTTGGGAGGGTGCGATGCTTTGTGGGGGGTTGCGAACTGACAGGGGGTGAGCATAGTGGCATTGTTGCATTTCGATCTAGGTGGGTAAGGCCATGGCGATGGGGTGTAGCGTAGTGAGGAGGAGGAGGCGAACATGTTGGCGAGGTTGGTTGGTGGTTTCGGCATGTCGATCGTGGTATCATCGCGTGCACGCATGCACAAATTGGGAAGAGCTACAGGCAAATGGTTTGGGGAAGAAAGCTTTATATTGGGCCGAGTCTTGTAACAGTGGGTATGGGCTTTATTTAAAAAAAATAAAAAAAATAAATATTAGTGTTAATTTAAATTAAATTATCGTCAACTTATAAAATGTATAAATCTCACATACGAGGTCGGATTGGGACGAGACTTTTTGCGTTGTGATCGTGATGACGAGAACTTTGCAGTGAAACTAGTTCGGATGGATTTGGAGATAGTCAAAATTTGGGCTAAAATCGGGCGTCGTCCGGTTTTAGTTCCAAAACGGAACGTCTCGGTGACAACTGAAAATCAAAGTGAGTTAATCTCACTCATTTTTGGATTACTAGTTTAATTTTAAATAGTTAAAGTAAATTATTGGATGCCTGGTTGAATTTGATAATTATTATCAGTTGGATGATATTATATATATAGTAGTATATTTATTAATAGTTGGATTGATTATTCCCACATATTTTAGCGAATGAGACCCTACGCGCCCCGCATAATAGCGGATGACCCTATATACTACGATATCCCGCCTCGAAGCGAGATTGGTATTTTTATGTTGTATTAACATCTGTGGATGCAGGAAAACATGTTGGAGGAATCCAACTGGATTCCTCATAAATTTTGAATTTAATTTCATATATAGTGATATATGATATGTGTGAATAATCTGCGATAGATTATAATATGATTTGAATTTATTGGATGCTATGGTAATGCTGGCCTAGATTCTGGTATTTTAAAAATACCATAAATATATGTTTTGAATTTGAAACGAAATTAAAAAGGGATTTTTGGAAGTAAATTATTTATATAGAGTTTTGGATTAGTTAAAAGAAATTGATTGGGTAAATGTAACAACCCATAATTTTGTAAATATTTTTAACTAAATTTTATTTGAAAACTTTGATTTTTAAATCAATTAAAAGTGAATTTTAGAATTTTCTCAGTGTAAGTTTGGGATTTTGTTTGTAATTTATTTTCCAAATATAATAAAATAATTATTTTCTGGAAATTTTATATTTTGGGTTAACTTTGGTCAAACTTTGACTTACAGTTGAAATTTTTAAATTTGAAATTTTAATTTCAAATCCTTTTCTTTGAAGCGGAATATACTTCTAATATTTGTCCTGCTTTTCGTTTCGTCAAATTCTGTTTTGTACTTTTTAAATTTGATAAAATACAGCATTTTATACGCAATTATTTTCTGTATTTTTATTTTCTATTTCCTATGTTCATTTCTATACTTTTATTTTCTATTTTTATTTTATTTTGATTTGCACTTTGATTATTTAATTGGATTTTTATTTGGAATATAGGGTTGGAAAATTCAAAGGACTTCGGTTTCTCTTTCTTTAACTTGTGCCTTTTCCTTTTCCCTTGCCTTTTCATTTCTTAGCTGTCCACTTTATGCTCCTAGCCGTTCCTCATACATAGCCGACCACTACTCCACTCCTCCACCTCTAGTTGTCGACCACACCACCACCCCATGCCTTGGCCGTGACTCAAAGATCTAAACCCTTCACCAAAACATGTTAACAACACCACCATTCCATGATTTAATCATAGCCGACCACCACATATGCACCAATCCCCTTCCTATTAGCCTCATCACCCAAACATCACCTTCTAGCACTTGCCATAACCACAAACACCCCTTGCCGTGTGCCTTGACCAAGATCCAACCCAGGCCGAGCCCTTTTGCACCATGGCCGAACCAATAGTTGCATGCCTTTAGACCTTTTTTGCCTTCCTCCTCTTGTAACTTCCACCTCTTCATATTCCTTTTCCATAGCCATGCACTAAACCCATCATGGCCGAGCCTAGCTTACCTTTTTGCATCATGGCCAAGCCTATTAGTGATGTAGCCAAGCCATTGATTGATTAAAGCAAGGTTATGTCATTTTAATTCTTATTTCTTTTCATTGTTTTGGTTCCTAATCTTGTATGTTGAATTATAGACTTATGTTTGTGTCTTTGGTTATGTACAAGATTTGGATCTTGACTCTTCATCCATTCAAAATCTATTCGTGCTTTGTCATGCTTTTCAGAGTGTAGTTGTGTGTTTTGAATTGTTATCTCTAGCTATAAAAGGTGAGTTTATCACTCTCGACATCCGTACTTATATAATTGTGAAACAATTGCATGTGAATTGTAAAATTTTATATGTTATATTTATAAGTTCATATATGCCTATGACATGATTTTATGACGTAAAATTCTGTATATATACTAGTTACATCACCTGATATGATATGCTATGTTATATTGCTTATTTATTTGTTGTTTCTCACACTGCAAGTTCCCTTTCACTATGGGTTGAAATGATACATACCCGAACGGACATTAGAATAAGGAAAAATCATTATAAGCTGAAATGATAGGCTCGAGTGATTTTTATTGTATTTGATTTACTTGGGATTGCGTGTTTGAAATGAAAGAACCCGGATTTTTCCTTTTTAAATTACGGATTGAAATGACACATATCCGTATCACTTGACCTAGGTTAGAAAATATTATACAGGCCTATGGTTATATTTTTAAATAATATTTTCCAAAAAAATTATTAAGTATTTTGAATTTTTAAATATATGAAATTTGAGCTAAAAGATTTTTTTTTGCAAAGCTTGAGCTAAAAGATTTGATTTAATGATTTAAATATAAGAAGATGTTGGTTTTCTATAAGTTAAGATTTTATAAGTCTATAAGTGGTTTTAATTGAAATTATAAAGATGTGTTGGTTTTAAATAGAATTTAAGGATCTTTATTGATGATAAATAACTTAATAATTGAATTTGACTTAATATGGAAGTTTTAAATCTAACCTAGTAATTGTTATGAATTTTACTTTATGAAACAGACATGTTGTGTGTAATAAATAATGTATTTTGAACTGATAAAATGGAATACAGTTTTAATTAGACATTTTGTAATAAAATTTATTTAACTAGAAAATCATAGTTAATTGATGTCTAAATGAATAGATCTAAAAGAAAATTTTGATTGTTATATTAACTATGATAAAATATTCTTTTGTGAAATGTTATGTTTTGTAAAATAAATAGTTATGATTTTTTAAATGGAAAAATGTAACTTTAATTATGACCTAACTTGATAATTGGAAATTTGGTTTTTCAAATGGAAATTTTAGGTTAAGTAAATAAATAGAAATTTAGTTTTATTTATGAAATGGGTATTTTAAAATAAAGTGTTAGGTTAGTGGTTAAAAATAAAAGTTAAGTAAAATAGTGTATTTCAACTCAATAAATGAATTATGGTTTAAATTGGATATTTATTTATAAGATTTTACTTTATTAAATCATAAGTTAAATGATATCCAAATGAATGTTTTTGAAGCATGAAATATGATATTTATAGGTTAAAAATGGCTAAAATTGAAGTTTTAATGTTTCTGAAAAGTTATAATAAAATCTGGAATTTTATTGGTAGCATTTATAAAATGTTGTGGTTTTAAGATGGCATTTGGTAAGTGCTATCATTTCTGAAATTTTACTAAGTTCTGAAATAACCAAATACTATTACAGCATTTTTATAAGTGCTACTGTTCTGAAATTTAACTATGGTTTGAAACAACTAAATACCTATTACAGCACTTTATAAGTGTTGTTGTTTCTGAAACTAAGCTATTTGAAAAAAAAAGCTAAATATCTATTACAGCACTTTATAAGTGCTGCTGTTTCTGAATTTGACAATATTTTGAAATATTACTAATATATCTACTGTAACACTTTATAAGTGCCGTTGTTAGCTGAAAGTGCAATGTTTTGGAAATTTTATAATTGAATGAATGAACTTAGAAATGCTACAACTTTGAAATGAATATTATTTGACGTTGAATTTAAATGGTTTAAATGAATATTATTTTAAAGGTGTTATGATTTTCTAAGTATTATGATTTTCAAAGAATAACATTTCTAAATTGTTATGATTTCAAAATATTATGGTTTTAAAGTGTTGGGTTTCAGAGTTGTTATAACTTTGAAAAGTACTATGGTTTGAAAATGAGATTTTTGAAATTGTATTTAATTAAGAATTGTCTTTAAATATATTAACTTGGAACTTATTGAAATTGAATATTTAAGAATGTGACTTTATAAATTGGTGGTTTAAGATGATTTAAAGGAATATTTCAAGTTTAATAAATTGAAGGAAATATTCAGTGATTTGGAAATGGGGTTTTATTTAAATTATATATTGATTTGGTTTTGGAATTTAAATGATATATTATGGCTTTGGTTTTTGAAATGGAAATGATATATTGATTTGGCTATGAAATGAAATAATATAGTATTTAGTTTTGAAATGGATATGATATTTTGGATTTTAAAGTATAAATGATTTGGAATAAATTTCCATGGGTTATAATAACGATTGGTTGGAAAAGAGACTGGGATCGGATATGGGCATACTTTCTGTCGATACCAAAACCACTTTGACAACCGTGCACGCGGTGGAGATTCCAGAATGAAGTAGGATGGTGGCGACGATTCCTATTGAGGTATATACATGGACGCGACTCCCGTGAGTTGGCATAAGGTGGCTAAAACAGGAGCGATCGACGGGCTAATGAGGTAGCTCCTCTGATCGGACACATTCCATCGTATACCATTCTATTACTTTGTGGTTGATTTGATGGCCATCCTCGATTTTTGATTTGGGAGTGTGTTCCGAGGTGGGCGGTAGTGACTATTATGCGTTACCACCAGCCCGGATGCGTAATTGGTATATCTACCCTGGCATTGCCTAGTTGTGCCATGTTACCTACCATATCGAACTTTACTACGAGTTTCTATTTGTGTCGTACCTATGGAGTATCTTCTCGTAGCCTCCCGATCTGGAGGTACGCAGGTATTGTATAGACTATTGGCACTATTATGTGTTAAGGGGGATATGGTTCCTCCTTAACGCTATTTAAAAGTAAGTTTATTTTACTATTAGACATTATTATAATAGCGAATATTACTACATAGTAAATAGTTTAACGGATCCTTAGAGAATGGGCGCTCCAAAGCATCCTTTGAGTTACTTGTACTTTTCTATTACAGTTCACTTGAGTTGATTTACATTGTGTAAGTATGTATGTCCTGACTCGAGTGTTTTGTGTTTTGCTTTACGCTCGGGGCAGACTGAGTGATACAGCATCTTGAGACATACCTTTGGAGTTGGAGCTTTGCTTAGAGATCCAGCTATCTATTTCACTTTCAGTTATCCTGTTGATTCTAGTGATGTATTTAGATTTGTACTGGATTATCATATTGAGACTTCTGTTGTATATTGTTAACTATGATGTATATATATAGTAACTTCATGAACTACTATTTCTTGCTTCCGCTGCATTGCTATATTACTCCGTGTCTGTGATCTGTGATTTATTTATTTACTGTATATGAAGAGTTTGCCAAATTTAAATTAACAATCTGGTATTTTGAGCAATTCAAGTCCGGCATGTGCGGATGCGAATGGTCCAAAATAGTGGGTCGTTACAGTTGGTATCAGAGCTTTGGCTCTAGGCAAAGCTTAGCATATATGGTAAATTTATTTACAGAATCACTTTCGTTCGAACTTGAATCTCTTCCTTTTGACTCAATTTCTTTTGAATTTTGGAACGTTCCCTGCGGTTCCAAATTCATTCTTGTCTCTCCCTATTTGACTTTTCGAATGATTGTAAGGGGGTGAAATTCCTTTACAATAAGCATTGATTCACCGAAAATTTCAGTTTACGATGATATCTATCTCTTGTTAGCCCGAATTCTATCTCTTGAGATTGGATGTACGGTTGTCCCAGAATTCTACATCGATCTTATTCTGGAAGTCATGGTCGACCCAGTTAAGGTTGCCAGTGATTTATATAAGCTTATTCATTCCCTTGTTCTGTTATTTAATCATCTTGTCTTATGTTTCAACGTATCTTCAAATCATTCTTGAAATATATTTGTAAACTAATATTTAAATTGTTTTAAAATATATTGTGTTGTTTGAGTTCATGATGTTGATTAGGATTTCCGATCGATTCGTCTGATCAACGCTATCGATAGGATCTCCAAAACACTTGAACAGAGCAAACTAACACCATATTGTTTTCAAACTTGGTAAATGGATAAATTTTGTATAATTATATTTTATATATGTATAATTTTCTGAATTTTGATAGTTAATTGAATTGGATGTTAAGAAATAATATTTGACTCTGTATATATCTTGTAACCATTGGCTTTTGTTTCATATATAAATAATGGAACTATAAAATATGGTTATAAATTAATTTAGAAATTTAAATGAATTTAAAATCAAGAATTTGAGAATTTAATTTCCGAAGGTATCAAACTTTGGGTTTTAAAGTTTTAAAAGGATATATTATTTGAAATATTTCCGAATAGAAACCGTTTCTAAAGAAATTTCAAAGTTTTAAATCAGTGCGCTTCTCTTTGTCGCTGGGAAAATAATTTCGGTGATGACTGCAGCATCACTAGCTTAACGCTATTTAAAAGTAAGTTTATTTTACTATTAGACATTATTATAATAGCGAATATTACTACATGGTAAATAGTTTAACGGATCCTTAGAGGATGGGCGGTCCCAAGCATCCTTTGAGTTACTTGTATTTTTCTATTACAGTTCACTTGAGTTGATTTACATTGTGTAAGTATGTATGTCCTGACTCGAGTGTTTTGTGTTTTGCTTTACGCTCGGGTCAGACTAAGTGATACAGCATCTTGAGACTCACCTTTGGAGTTGGAGCTTTGCTTAGAGATCCAGCTATCTATTTCACTTTCAGTTATCCTGTTGATTCCAGTGATGTATTCAGATTTGTACTTGATTATCATATTAAGACTTCTGTTGTATCTTGTTAACTATGATGTATATATATAGTAACTTCATGAACTACTATTTCTTGCTTCCGCTGCATTGTTATATTACTCTGTGTCTGTGATCTGTGATTTATTTATTTACTGTATTTGATGAGTTTGCCAAATTTAAATTAATAATCTGGTATTTTGATCAATTAAAGTCCTGCATGTGCGGATGCGAATGATCCAAAATAGTGGGTCGTTATAGTAAAATAATGGTTTGAATTTGCAGTTGACTATTCCGTGATATTTTAAATGGAGATTTTGGAATAATGTATATAAAGGATTTAAAAAGAAAAAAAAAATTAAGTGATACTTGTTTTACATATTAAAGGTTTTCAAAATCGAGATTTGGTTGGTTTTGGAATAGAGTTTGGGTTATTTAAGAAATTGATTAATAAATTGAATTCAATTTAGAAATCGTTTTATAATGGATTTAAGTGATGTGAAACCATCGAAACTGGAAATGAGACTATGGGATTTATAAACGATGTTAATAAATAAAGTGAAATGATTATCATTTGATAAGATGAAGATATAAATTCACGGTAAGAATTTATAATGAGATGGGTAAATCGGTTTAAAAAGAAACGATAGATTTTTCTTTTGGAAATGTGAAAAGGGATTTATGAAATTTGGAACGTAAGTCGATTGGTGATGAATTGAGAGAGATTTATAAATATTAGACTGGCTATATTGGGATTGAAAAATATACTTGTATCGAGAAGTCGAGTTTGTTTTAAATAGAGGATTTTTTTAATTATTAAACTAGGTTATTTAAAAATGTTTTAGCATAAGAATATTTTAGAAAGTTAGTTATTTAATTATTTTTAAAATTGTCAAAATGAATTATAAGTTTTATAAACAAGTCTTGTAAATCGATTAGAATTTTATTAATAAATCAGAATTAATTACTGTTTCAAAGTTATGTGATTATTTTAATTGTTTAAAGGTGTATTTAATTATTAATTAAAGTTATTTTATAATGATTTTATTTAAAGTTAATTATTACTTAAGAATTAATCAGTATTAAGATATTAGTATTATTTCCAAGATAAATTGTTCAAATATTAATAATGCTTTAAAAATAATATATTATATAATAAACCTTTATAAAGAGTATTTTCTTATTAAACTTGGAAAATTTATATAGCATTGTTTTGAGGTAATTATTAAATAAAGTTTTCAGAAAGTAATGGTATACTTTCTAATAATGGACGTATTAGTGTCGATTTTCGAGAGTCAAAAATCCCGTTCATGACAGATATCTAGTCACATCATAAATCTTTTATAATATATATATAATTATGTTTAATCAAACCACTCTTTTATATATATATATATATTATGTTTAGTCACATCACTTTCTTATATATATATAATTATTATGTTTAGTCATATTACTTTCTTATATATATAATTATTACGTTTAGTCACATCACTTTCTTTATATATATATATATAAGTTAAATTATTAATTAAAGCTAAAACGTGACAAGAGATAATGATGGTTATTGATTACAATCTAAGATGTGAAAATACTTAATATGTATATAAAACCTAAGATGTGACAATACTTATATATATATATATATATTTATATATATAAGTTTATTATTTTAAAACTATGTCTTGTCACATCACTTACTAATCCAAATTAACATAAGATAATTTATTTCTAATTGTATTATTATTTAGTAATGAACTCTTAGATATATATGTGTATATGGTGCACAAAGACGAACAACGTTCCGGTGTCGAAAGGTCGAAATTTCGAAAAATGTTATTCGGTCACATTTTCTATTTTTCTACGAACTATTTAATCTAGTAAACAAATTTTGAAAATGATTTTATCATCATTATTAATTTATTAAAATGAGTTTATTTTCATTATAAAACCTACATATCGGATTTTTAAAATTAAATAAATATTTACTAATCAAAGCAATGAAATTTCGGGTCATTACAGCTTAGGCCTAAATAATAAATAATATTAATTTTATTTTGAATAAATTATTTCTCACATTGTTGTAGGCATTTTCCCCCACAACATGGTGAATACAAAAAGACGTTAAGGAGCATAGAAATGACCGAAAGGTGCATAATAAAGGTGCTATCATGTAATCACAGGGCAAGACGAAGTGCTACAAACAAATTTGGCATAGTTAGAAAATATTGTCAAACCACCTGAAAAATGTTTCTAAGGTCAGGCATGCACCTAGGTCGAAACTGCATCTCAATTCAAGCTACGGATTGGTAGATATGATCATCTTAAAATTTGTCCACCACCTAACCAACTCGGACCTCACCTTGGAGAGCTACTACCTACTCCAAGAAAATGGAACATTCAGAGGTATTGGAATACTCTACTTGACAATACAAAGCTATTGGTTCAAGTTTCATTCATTCTGACTTGAAATGAAGGAGTTATGACATAAAAACGTGTGTAGCTCAAGTGGTTGAGCACAAAGCTTCCAGTGGAAAGGTCAAGAGTTCGATTCCTGGAAAGCACATTATTTTTATGGAACACGAGAAATGGTCCGGTAAGGAATCTAACAGCTAAGTGCCTAACCAAACGTAAGGAAGGAAAAGAGAGAGGCAAAACCTTATGTTCTATACCCATGAATCAAACTTGTTTTGGGTACAGAATAGGAAATCTTGTTTGACACTCTAGGTACCGAACAGGAAATCATGTTCAGTACCCAAGGTACTGAACAAGATTCCTTGTTCGATAGGTTAGATACCAGATGTGAGCATGGTGTGGAAACTGAACCAATGTATAATATGAAGACCGAACTAAGGGAAACATGGGATGCCAAACCGAGGGAGGAAGTGAGAGAACCTAGCCAGCAAGGTGTCCATGTGCATCCGTCAAACCAACAGACCCCGAATAGAGCTTCTCCAGCTGAAACCAAAGAAGCTATTTGTGGAATGAAATCTGAGTACATATGGAAACTTCTGACTATATCGTCTATATATAGAAATATCTGAGCCGAGCGAGTTATAGATGGAAATTACCTGATTTACCGAAGGGCCACCATCATCTCCACTCCTATAAATACCAAAGCTTCCAACAATAATAGAAGGAGAATTCTGGAGATCCAAGCTTACAACGGTAATGGTGGACAAGTCTAGGGAAGCTAGGAACAGCCTAGCAGGAACAACCTAACAAGAACTACCTAGGAGGAACAACCAAGCAGGAATAGCCTAACAAGAAGTGCCTAGCAGGAACAATCGAGCAGGATTTGTCTAACAGGAACAACCTAACAAGAACTGCTTAGCAGGAACAACCGAACAAGGATTGCCTAGTAGGAACGACCTAACAGGAACAACCTAATAGGAACATTCTAGCAGGAATAGCCTAACAAGAATTGCCTAATAGGAACTACCTAATAGAGACAATCGAATAGGAATAGGCAGCTAAGAATAGCCAAACAAGAATAACCGAACAGACTTCCTTGGGCTATATTTTACTTTCTATTAAGCCTCAGATCATTGTATTTTGTATCTCAGACATTGTATCAAAGATATATAAGAAGAATAATGAAAATGGATAGTGGATGTAGGCACATTCTGGCCGAACCACTATAAATGTTTGTATTCTTTACTTTACTGCGATTTACTTTCTGCATAACCTATATGTGATCTGCTCTTCGAAAATTAATCATAATACAAATATAATAGTCATATCTTACACCCCATATTCATAGTTCTACAACAAATCGATTGGAGGTGTTTACCCATTTTTTGTTCTAACACACACTAATTCCCTTATTTCATCTCCTACAATTATTTGTTAAATTACTCAAGCCACTACAAAACAATTCATGATTTTCTTTCCCGAAATAGTTTTTCGATGGTAAAAAATGTCACTTTTAAACCTTAAATAAATTTCCTCAAATTTACTTCAAAATTCACAAATGTATTATGTTTCAAAATACAAATTTCAAATGACATTAAATTTACTAAACACAATTCAAATGTCAAATTTGAATTTTAAATTGATATTTCTCATTTTGATCCAATATAACCCAAGTACCAACTCTATTGAATTAAATTCAATAAAAATTTCCAAAATAACCTTTTGATCTCATTTATCTCATATTCTTTCTCTTTATCCCTTTTTAAAATATTTCACATAATTTAAATCCAAACATCCAATTTTATTTATCAAAATCCAAATTTAAATATAAAAAAATACATTTTGTTGTGTTTATTTTGATTTAGCTCCATACCAGGATGTTACAATATATATTTACTATTAATTCTTAATATATAATAAAATAATTTAATGGTGGATCAAAATAAATTATTACTTGCTTCATGTACACCTAAGATAAATTATATATATATATTTGTATGTATGTATATCACACTCAAACATCTTATTGACCATAGGACAAAGTGGTCAATTTTCCCCTTGAACCCTTAATACAGTTATTTGTGTTATCCGATAATTTGAACCAAATAATATTTCGATGAGCTTGGACTAAGCAACAATGAAGAAATAGATCAGAAAGTTTGGTAGACATCAAGATTGGAGAATACAAGAATTTTGGCTAAGTATTAAAAGAGAAATTGATCGGTATTTATCTATATGGATTAGTACCAAACCATATGAAGAGTGGACCCACCTAGCTAAGAGTAGACCATTGCATGAAGTTAGAAGAAAAGGAAAAGTTCAAGACAGAGAAATAGATTGGTACCGATCCTATACTATATGGATTCTTTTGTGGGCTTCACTATTCAAATTTAAAGACATGTGCTAAGTTCCGAAGAGTGCAAGAAAAGTCAATAGAATGGATCGACATCGATCCATACTGATCGGTACCGATCCATACCGATCTGTACCAATCCATACAGATCGGTACCAAACCATAGTTGTGAGATTTCATTCATCCCGACCAATTCTTCATGCTGAAACCTCGGATATAGAGGAATTAACTTGTTCAACCCGACTCCTACGATTTTGGTGGTCAATTTCGTCTATATATACCAAGCCTATAGCAAATAGAAAGTAATTTATGGAATTTCTACTAATATTTCAGCAAGGAAGCCCTATCAAATTCATACATGATCCGTTTACACCATCAAATCATTGTACTTCGATTGTAATTACCATATAAGTCAGTAATAAAGTTGATTGTGGACGTAAAATAAAATTCTAGCTGAACCACTTTATGTTTTTCCTCTCTTCTTTTGATTCTTAATATTTTAACTCACGTTTTTGACTTGGATGTTTTCCCACATTTTATGCAAATTTTTTGGTGCTTTCATTAAGATTGCGAGTCTCTCTGGCTAGATTTGTTGTTATTGGGATTTGAAGAAAGATTATTATCACATCTAAGAAGAATTGGCTCCAACAAAAGAGAAGCCTGCTAGATTTGGAGCATGTGTAGTTAAAGTGTTTAGTGATTCCATAGCGGTGGAGGTGCAAAAAGTTCTAGCTGAACCACTTATGTTTTTCCTCTCTTCTTTTGATTCTTAATATTTTAACTCTCGTTTTTGACTTGGATGTTTTCCCACATTTTATGCAAATTTTTTGGTGCTTTCATTAAGATTGCGAGCCTCTCTGGCTAGATCTGTTGTTATTGGGATTTGAAGAAAGATTGTTATCACATCTAAGAAGAATTGGCTCCAACAAAAGAGAAGCCTACTAGATTTGGAGCATGTGTAGTTAAAGTGGTTAGTGATTCCATAGCGGTGGAGGTGCAAAAAGTTATAGTGGGGGTAAAACGGGGAAATAGAGGAAAATAGCGGAGGTGAAAAAGTCTTCATTAGATATAAAAATTTAAAGTTAACTTATTCTCATTCTCGCATCATTTGTGTAGGAAAAAGAAATATTGTTTAATCTTATATAACAAAACCAAAGGATATCATGATTTATGTAGTCCACATTTGATGACTATAATCGATTTCTAACTTATATATAGCACTCATGCCTTAAAACTAGATCTTTACCCTAACATTGTTGATTTGATTAGTAAGAGAATTAGTCAAATAAACCCTTTTATACTAATTTTGTTAAAGCGGGTGCTAAAAAGCCTTGATTTAGTGGGTGTAGCGGAAAATAACAGGGCTTAAAGTGGATCTACTGTTTAATAGCACTATATTGAAAAAGCATAGCGATTGAAGAGCGCTATGAGCTATAGCAAGGATATTATGGGGCTTTAATTGCACAGTCTGGAGCCATCACTGAATGTGGTAATAAAGGATCCCACCATGAAGAAGATATTACTAGCTAGATGCCTTGCCAATGTCTTCATCTCAACAAGGGACTATGATGAAAGTTGAGATAGGGAAGATGATGTTAGATATGAACTTGAAGATGTTGCAGTAGCAGGAGGCACAGATTGATATGATGATCAAATTTCAAGAGCAGTTGGCGATGTTGGATCAGCCTTAGCGATTGATTGAATCTCGTAGGTGAAGGATGGGCAGAAGAGATTCATCACGTTCTTGTTCCAATAAAGAAATCTAGTCTTCAACTGAACGAAACATAAGACCGAAAAAACGATCAATGCAAAAACGACTAAGGCAACACAAAGAAAAGCTAGAAGAAATGCAATCATTCAGCCAAAGTCCAAACCAATCGATACCAATCATGTGATGACTGCCTTACACCTCTGGTACCCAATATACTTGCATAGTGCACTAAATTGGTACCCGACCAATGTTGAACAATTGTCAAGTGGTAAATAAAATAAACAATCACGGAATCTATCGTATATCTCACAACATTGGGATAAAATATAATATCAATCACAAATATAAAAGAGACGAGACATAAATTATCTAAATGAACCATCATAGCACAGATCACAGGTTCAATAATGTTATATAAACGTTAGTCGAGTTTATATAGCTGGTAAATAAACCCAAAATATCTGTCGCTAATAAAAGTCAAACACTACAAAGCCCCATAGTGTCACGCAACGGAAATAGTAAATACACCAAAAATATAGTATATGTAAAAGCGTAGCCTCATGCTAGTCCACCTATACAACACCGCATGCTATCTGAATCTTGTTATCTAGTCTACTCATTTAATTATACCTAAGATAATAAGAAGTAAAACATAAAACCTTGAGTCATAATAGTATGGTGTGAGCGATAGGAAAATCTCAAAAAAGCATGAAAATCGATATAATATAAGACATAGGGTATGGAGAGCCATACCTGACATGTCCTGCATCCAAAGTGTTTGAACATACAGAAATATTCAAATCTATTATCATTATCATCGTATAATGTACTACAGGTCTAAGTACAATGTCAGGTGTTGGGTATCCAAGCAACAATACCTAAGTTATGTGACATCCCTAGAGTGATAAACTAACATGGCAACCATAACATCCATCAAAGAATTTTCACATCACCCAAGTGTGTTGGATATAAGATAACTCGCATATCATTATCATAATTTAGAGACTAATGGAAAAGTCTCGGTTTCTCAGTGCTTTAATCCAGCCCACTTCATAGAGCCAAGAACTAGACCCCCAATTGTAAGGTCTGGGGTAATCTACCATCATAAGATATAGACACCATCATAATCCAGGTAGGCATCCCCTCATACCCCTTTTATGCTTGCACTATAGAAACGTCCGAGTATCAATAATCCTTTGCATAAGTCTCCATAATCAAACCCATCATCGTTTCATTCCATTCCAGTTATATCCATAGTAAAACACGTAATCCTTCTACTCCCAAGCTCCGCTCATAGAACTCATCCTTATGGACCATCATTACGACTACCATCATCAATTCATCATCTTGGAACATCTCTAGACACCCCTTCGTAAGTCATAGAATCATCGCATAAATTTCTGAAGTTATCACATCGAAGCATCACATCATCGCTTTATCATCAAAATCACCCGTCTTAAAGCTATAACATCAAAATTAAATGTTGAATGCATGAACGAACCATCACGTTGCACATCTCAAAGTCTCTTCATCATCCATGTCAAAAAATTGTCCAAATCGACCGCAACCAATAGTGGTAGGTACCGACTAATTCAGAGTGGTTAGTGAGGACCACTTTGGTTTTGTACTTAGCCAAAAATGGCTAGAAACCAAGTGAAAATGTTTGGCATCCCTACTAAAGCCTTAAGCACTCACCCTAGTCCACAATCTTCTGTCTCCAAATCAGTCGGTACACGTTCCAACACTCTTCTACTACTTATCCCATCCATTCGATTTCCCACCATGTGTGCATTCATCTATATGCATGAAACTTTATCTCATAAGATGTTTCCTAACACTATATCGCCTATCGTTCGGCGTTTTCAGTCCAAGCAGGCAACCAAGCATACATACAACCAACATAGCTTACATACAACTAACATATCATACATACAATAGGTACAACACATATATCAACCAATTTTAGATTCATATTAAAAAATAGCCTAAATCTAGCAATTTTTGAAAAATAGTATGTCCATAAGAATATATATGTATAATATCCGATTCAAAATCATTTTAAAAAACTTTAAAATACATTTATAAAATCTGATGTGGGTTTAGATCTATTAAAAATCATGTTTTAAATTGGAAATCATTTCAAAACATCGTTTTTACACTATAATGACAATTGAAAAAAATCACTCCAATAAAATTTACCCAATCCTATGCTAAGTCATAAAGGACTCCAATATGAGCACAATACAAGAAACCACATCCAAGTTGGACCTCATATGCAAAGGATACGGACGATATAATATATCAATTTATATTAATTTATTAATAAATTAATTAACCCAATTAATCACCAATTAACTTAATTAATAGATTTAATATTTACCTTCTTCCTTCCCATAGCTCAAGTAACCCCTCCACTTAACACCTTCACCCAAGCATGCCAACCCTAGTAACACTGTCTCATGTCGCCAACTGCCGCTACCCGAGACCGCGTGCACCATCGCACTCCCTTCTCCACTATCGCAGCTAGCTACTCCAACCACCATCTGACCATGCAAACACGTCTTCTTCCCATAAAAAATGTATGGAACCCATATTATCATGGGTTTTCTCTAATCATTTGTTCACCATGCCGTTCATCTCTAGCTTCGTTCATCCACATTTTAGTAATCCCCTCATCGAAAGTAACTATCTCGTATCAACGGTTTCACCTATTGTTAGATCGCCAAATAGTTCGGTGTTGATGATCATTCCATTCAACTCTAATATATCCTACACCATAGCACAAAACACGACCATTATATCGCTATTTTGATCCTCTCTCCGCTACGAAAACAACCCTATCATCCAAATCCATATCGATATCCAAATCACTCCCTTTGCTAGATTCACCTTCTTCGGCCACCACATGTGATATTGAGTCGAACCGAGACTATGGTTGCATAGCTGTTGGAAAAATCAGAGGGATCTAAGTTTTATTTTGGCCCAATCGGCGATTGATTTCTCATGAAATGGAAGAGAAAGGAAGTGGGAAGGGGTTTTCAAGAAGAAGGGAAATATAATCTGAATGATGGAGTAACATGTGGCTATAGTAAGTGTTTGGTGTTTATAGGGTAGTGGGTATGGTTTAGGGTTTGAAAATACAATATTCTCTTTATTTCCATAATTTCGATGCATATTTTGTGGTCATACAGCTTCCATGAATGCCCAAGTAGGCTATATTTTGGCATTTTAATCCGTACGGCTGCTGGAATGTCCGATCTAAAAAATTCTTTGACTACGCGACTCATACAATTTTTCTTGACCCAGAGACATTTTCCATTCATGCAAATTCTCCAGTGCTTATCCGTGCATGTATATTTGTAAATACGTATAACTATAGAAAAATGCCAAAAATATATCATATAAAATTCAAGGTCAAAATTATCCAATAAAATTTACAAAGGATAAAAAATGTCAGTACTCAACATCACCCAAATTTATAGCCAAAGATGAACCACTAAGGGTTTAATAATAATATTTATGATCCTTTGATTCATAAAATACGGGTCGTTACACTTCCCTCCTTTAATAATTATGCCCCTGGAATCCCCAAATCGAACAAAGTAAGGTCAAACAAGGCTACGCCACATACCTAACAACCATAAGCAATCATATCAAATGTAACACCCTGTAATTTTAACGATAATTAATTAAGAAGAAGTTAATTAATAATTAGTAATACCGAAAGATAGAATTTTTACAAACATTAGAATTTGGTTATGAAACTTGCATAATCAGATTTGTGGCAATTTTCTGATCTGTTTTCATATATAAAGTTTCTGATCGAAGTTCAAATGAAAAAGTTATTAGCTTTTGAATAATTCGAGTTAGAAATAAATATAAATGCAACTATGGTAATAGAAATTAATTAACGTTAATTACTAACGTTAATGGAAACTTAGATGTTAAGAAATGTTAACGTTATATAAAACCCGAGAAAATTTATGTAGTGGGAAACAAACAATGTAATTGGTTTAAAAAGGAACCAAATAACCAAGAATAAAATGCACAGATTTATTCACCAAGCAAAGGCCAATCGGTTGACCCGAATCTCTTGCTTGTCAACCACTAGCGGTCTACTAAGGGGGGTTAGTGGTTGACCTTTAGTGTTGTAAAATTGAAAATTAAACGTGGCCTATCGGCCCAGATTTAATATAATTTAATCGGATGGATGGCATTGATTTTAACATCTATAAATATAGACCTAAACCCTCACATTTAAACTCATATTTTTGGAGCAACGCCGGAGCTCTACCATTTCTCGTCTCCTCCAAATTATAAATTTCTTAGAAATAGCTATAGTTTATACATATACATATATACAATTGGAGAATCATAGAGGATGACTGAGAAAGAAAATAGGGTCAAATCAAATGGCCAAAGCCAAGTTCAATTGTAAATCCAGATCTAAAATGTAAATCAAATCCAAAACTCTTTTCTAATCTCGATCTCTAATAAATCTGTGTATTTTTGCAGTGTATATATCCAAATAGGGAGGAAAGGGAGTCAAATTGGAATAACAGGGAATAGACTGGGAGATTTGGAAAGCTAAAAAGGTGAGTGAGAAATTATATATTTTTATATAATATTATATTTATATAGTTGTAAATCTATTCCTGTATGCTTGAAATGTTAATTGGAGTTGTAGGGTAAATTTGTATACATGAAATAAAAATTATAAACCTTGCCTATATATCCTGTTATTGATAACTTCAATTGTATATTGCATGTATGTAAATCTGGAAAATACTGGGTATTAATAATCTCTTAATTTAGCATATAGTAGTAGTAGTAGTTCCCAGAACTTATAATATATGTAATGATTTTAGATTTGTAAATCTAAAATGACTTGTGTAAGTAAAAATGTAAATTGAGTTATAACAATAAATTATAGGGATTTAAGTAATATTTTAATTTATTGAATTATATAGCATGTTGCAATATGGATTTTCGTACATTATCAAGTTTCAGATTTATAAATAAAAGTGTAATAGTTGAAATAACAAGGAATACACCTAAAAAGAAAGAGATGTATAAAATAGGGACATTTACCGTATTTTGTACCATCTATTTCAATAACTATGATAAAGATAATTCCTTGTACTTCCAAATGTAACACAAATTCCCTTTTTGGATAAGACATAGAAATTTACACTGTTGACTGTCTCATTTGGGAAAAATGTAATTCCAATGCATTAGATTCAATCATGTAGATGTAATCCTTGTTCCTAAAAAACAAATGCGGTTGAACTCTCTAACTATAGACCTATCTCCTTAATTAACGGCTTAATAAAAATAATCACTAAGATTTTGGATAATAGACTAAAAAAATGGATAACCTAATAGATATATCCCAAACGACTTTCATGATAGGTAGACATATCTTGGATGGTGTGCCACTGATCAAGTAGTTATTAACTACTGTAAAAAGGAAGACATCACCTGTTCTCTTCTTAAATTAGATTTCGCTAAAGCATTCGATTCCATTGATTCAGAATTCTTATTGGATATACTTGAGCTGGGGGATTTGGCTCGAGGTGGGCCCCTTGGATTAAGCTCGTTCTTAAATATAGTATGTCCTCTATTCTGTTAATTGAGTTAAGGGAAACAAAATTCAATCTAAGAAGGGCCTTAGGCAAGGTGACCTTTTATCACTCCTTCTTCTTAATTTATCAATACACATTTTCAACACAATTTTGAGATTTGCCTTAAACAATAACATTCTTTCCTCAGAGGTAGCGGGATCGCTAATGGAGGAATCTCTTCCCTTTACTTCGCTAATGACACTTTATTATTCTGGTCCCACCTTCCTCACCATATCGCGTAACTTAAGCTAATTCTTTATAGTTTCGAACTTCTATCAGGTTTAAAAATTACTTTTCATAAAAGTTCGGTTTTAGTAATCAACAACCACTCTAACCTCACTAATGACCATTGCAAGCACTTTAAACTATAAATCTATGAATTTACCGATAAACTATTTAGGCATTCCCATTAGTCTTTCAAAACCTAAAAGAGAGGACTGGAACACGGTTATAGATAAAATTAATAAAAGACTCCCACTTTGGAAAGAGAATTGCTTATCTAGGGTAGGCAGGACGATTCTCATCAACTCGGTCTTATCTTATATTCCCATTTACTGAATGTCCTATTTCCGTTTTTCCAACTAGGTGATCAATAAGATAGATTTCATTAGAAAGAAATTCCTTTGGAAAGGCAGAACCGACTGCTCTAGTCTAAAATGTCTTGTCAACTAGGAAATTGTTTGTAAACCCAACACCCAAAGAGGTCTAGGAATAACCAATCTGAAGGCATTAAACATTTCGTTATTATGTAAATGGATTTGGAACTTCATGGATAATAACCCATCCACTTGGAAAGAAATTATCAGCAACTACTACTACAATGGAATAAAAAAAATTTATATAAACCAAACAATCTTCTGTTTTCATTCTTCTAGAAAAATATCTCTTCTTTGTTTCATATTTTTAAATTGGGTCTAAAATTTAACTTACATAATGGTAATAAAATAACTTTTTCAAACTGATCCTTGGGTTTCGCCTATTGCCTTAAAAAATGAGCTCCTTAACCTTTTTCTCGCTTCTAACAACAAGAACGATCTCATTGCCGACATTTTTGTGTTGCATGAAAATTTTAAATGGAATCGTTCTTTTAACCAAAGCCTAGTAGGAAATGCATTTATCCAATTTCAAAACTTAACTAATAATAGTAACCACATCAATCTAGATATCCATCACGATAACTTGATTTGGTGTTGGGATAATAGTGAAAGATACACGTTAAGTCCATGTATAGATTTCTGACTTTTTCAGGGGTCTACAATCAACGCCTTTTCAAATATGCCTGGAAAATGAAAGTTCCTCATAAAGTAAAGAATCATATGTGGATTGTGCTTCACAATAAATTGAACACCAATGAATGTCTTAATCTTAAATTATCTAACAATATTAACCAAAACATATGCTATTTCTGTAAGCATCATCTCGAAACCACTCGTCACTTATTCTATGAATGTCAGTTCACCCATCTATTGTTAACAAATTACTTTTTATTTTTAACATTGGCATCAATTCTGTTATTCCCCCTCCATTTGAGTATTGGAACAGTTTTAGATATAAATCCATTAAAACAGTTAGAAATTATGTATATGTGATATACTCTATCACTAGTTAGGTCCTCTGGCTTGAAAGATATAATAGAATTTTTAATAATGTAGATAAAAATCGCTCTTCTATGGTATTGCCTAATGTATTTTTATGTGGATAGGTTCTATGGAAGGAGATGCAGATTGTAGATCTCGGCTGACGCAGGTCACTAGCGAATTCTCTTCTCTGGATATTATCCCCTCCTCTAAGAATAGTTTGGCGTTGTGCACACCACCTTTCTTGGCATCACAGTATATCGCTTCCAAGCACCCATCATTCAGTGTTCAGTGTTCAGGTAGTAATCTCTAGTTCGGTTCATACCCCACAGCCGCCTCTTCCGTTCAGGCCTCATCATGCACAGTCCATTTTATTTGCCGCATCTTGCAGCATGTTTTATTGGATGGTTTTCTCCTTGGATGGCTTCTTAGGTTGCTACTTAGACCGCTGCTTGTTTTGCTATACAGTTTTCTTCATGGGGTATTACATTTACATGATGTTGCGCATTTTGGCTCATATTATTAAATAAAAATGGCTGTAGTGTACTCTTACACATGCATTTTGGCTCATATTCTGCATGCTAGTATGCTATTGTCTTTCACTATGTTCAACGTTCTGGCATCATGCCCATGTCTGCAAATGCTCATGTTTTTTCTATGGTATTGCATTCTTCAATGCGCACACAAAATAGTTTTTGTCTCCAACTTTCATGTCGTTCCAGCTCACGTTATAGGCTTATAATCAGCTCACAAATGCAGTGTTCAAACATTCATAGGCCCACATTTATTTCAAACATTATCTATACTCTATCCAGATGGAATGTCTTGCACTATATTCTGAAGTACTCACATACGCAGTGCCCACTATTAACTTACCAACTCACGTCACGTACGCGGCACTCCCCTACGTTTGGTCTTCACGTTCTCTCGTACCAGCTTTACAACTTTATTCAGCTTGTCTCCCAATCATTCTTTTAGCACTTGGCTACATTACAACAGCAACATTCTTCCATCTCTACCTATTCCTTTATAGCATGCATAGCTATTTTGTTACAAACATTATTGTTGGCGTCAAAATTGACCACCAACACCCAATTATGTGATAACGCCAAAATCACATTCAGTTACAGAAATATGAAGAGAAATAAATGAAAAACAAAATTAAAACAATCAAAAAGCAAGTAAATAGAGACACGGATTTATAGTGGTTCTGCTAACTTCGGCTTACGTCCACTCCAAAGATTTTCCTTTTATTAGCTTATACTGCTAATTACAGTTACAAATCCATAAAATTCAAGAATAAAAATAGCAGAGTATAGCCTGGGTAGAAGATGAAGTGAAGCAGAATGAAGATCCCTTTGCTGAAGCCACGCCTGCTGTATTTATATGGGAAGATGTGTGCCAGTCTCTCTGAAACTTCGGCTACAGGACCTTCTTATCCATACGGGCCCACCATAGGGGTCGCTAGGCCCAAATTCCAATGAATAGGGATTAGTACCGATCCCTTCATTGGTTGATTATAGGGAAACGATCCATATGGTAGCTTCTTCATGCTTAGATATGATGGCTCTCCAAATATCATGTTGATTAGATGTATGGAGCTCGTGTTTTTTATTAATCTTTGGTTCGAACCCATTTTAAAGTTGTTTCTACCGATCCCTTATAAGTGGGTCATGCCGATCCATGCTCTTCCACGATTCATTGTCGATCCCTTTGGTTCTGCAAACTATGCCTATGCCTTCTATCTCAGCCGATCCATCTTGCTTCATAAGGTTATGCATATCCCTCTTGCCTTACGTAACTATGCCGATCCCTCTTGCTTTCTAAGACTGTGTCGATCCCTCTTATTCCACAGCACCTATGCCAATCCCTTACCATTCAACTACGTCGACCCCCTTCTCTGGAATGAAGTATGCCAAACCCTCTTAATCGAGCATATCCATGCCAATCCAACCAAACAACACATGCCGATCCCTTCCTGATGTTGCCTGGGAAGTTTACCGACCCCTTCCTATGAGTTGAAGCATGTCGATCCATCTAAAATGTCGATCCATCCATCTTGCTAAGCTATTGAAGTACAATGATCTCTCCAGATTGAGCATGTCGATCCCTCCATTTTCTAGACTACTGAAAGTATACCGACCCCTCTAGATTGATCATGCTGATCCTTTGCTTGTCCAAGCTGACCTCCATATTTCAAGCGCCCTGCATCGTTTATCTACCAACTCCATCCAACTCTGGCTTCGTATAACCATTTATTCTTGAATTCTGGGCCTTACCATTGTCGCTCTGTACTCACTGGCCTTGATCATCGTAAAGTCTGTTGGGTTAAATATGCCTGTATACTGCCTTGGCAAAAGGCGGGTTAACACTTTGCCTCCCAAAACATGCCTTGCGATAGGATGGCGTGTTTTTAATTGCCTTACGTCCAATGTTCGGAACCCGTTGATAACCTGTGAACAAATTAGTGATCTTGCTGATTGTTAATAACGACCATTCGGGACCTTTAATCAATTTCGTGGTTGTCCCAGGCTAATGATGATCGCAGGGGATCAAGTGTCCGTTCGAGGCGAAATGCGATCGTTCGAGATCGAATGCCCGTTTGAGGCAAAATGCGATTGTTCGAGATCGAGTGCCGTTCAAGACGAAATGTGATCGTTCGAGATCGAGTGCCCATTCGAGGCGTAATGTGATCGTTCAAGATCGAGTGCCTGTTCGAGGCGTAACGTAATCGTTCGAGATCGAGTACCTGTTCGAGGCATAATCTGATCGTTCGAGAGCGAGTGCCTGTTCGAGGCGTAATGTGATTGTTCGGATGGGACTCAAAATTATCAATATCAGATTTTGCATTCGAGTGAGTTTTATAATCAAGAAAATTAAGTCCAAGTACTAAAAGAGAAACAGAAACAAAAAATAAACACTACTGTGTATGCATCTCTGGGTGTGACGGTTCATCGTCATGTCCGTTCTCGATCACGTACATGTGTAAGTGACTTAGCCGTTTTATTGTGGAGTTTGTTACTTATTCTTTGCCATTTCGATCAATTGATGACAAGTTGACGCCTTGATCCAAGGCAGTTCCCGTTTGATGCGGATGGTGGTTGCTCCTATTCCACTGCCACTGCCCGAGTTCTTACAGCCTGCCTTACGGACATGTCCCTCAGTCTCATCCTTTAAGTGTCTGCATTCGTTTGTACTATGCCCATTCAGCCCATGGAACAAAAAGTATTTTTTTTATTTCTTTTCATTGTTTGTAGGCTCTCTACTCATTGGCCTTTGATAGGGGATTTGCCCCTTAGTATCCAGATATATCCATTCCAATGTTTCAGTCAATTCCGTGTAAGAGGTGAATCTCGGCTCCCTTCGTGGTCACTTCGATCCATCAGAATTATCCTCTGCTTTCCGTTTTCCTTTATCCTTTTTTGAACCTTCATCTTTAATCGCATAAACTTCCACTTCCTCTCTTCCGCTCTATTAGCTTTCGCATCTTCCTATCGCAGAAACCTTTCTACTTCATGGTAAAATTCCCCGAGACCCACTGGTGGATCCGTTCCAATGATATCTTGAAATCCGAGTTATCCGCAATCCCTGACACTGCTGCCATCAAAACCATCGACGGATCCGATCGATCCACCGAAGCTACTGTCGCATTGAACCTGGTTAAGAAATCCTTGAGTGATTCTCCTTTCCACTGCTTCACCAGTGTTAAAGTCATCACACTCTTGGGTCTCGTAATGTGGACCCAAAATTGTCTCATAAACCTTTCGATCAATTCTGTCCATCTACTAACAGAGTCGCTTTCCAAATGTCTGAACCATAGTGCAGCTATATCCGTTAAGTACAAGGGAAAGCACCATGCCATAACCTCCTCCGATGTCTCCAGTACTTCCATGTGTCTCATGTATCTCATCAGATGAACGGTGGGATTTGTTTTTCCATATATGTCTTAAGCTTCGGTAGTTTGAACTCTAGTGGATTCCTAGCTTGCCTGATATTTGGAGCGAATGGACTTCTATTTACATCCTCCAAATCCCTGATCACTAATCGTCCATGCATAGCTTGCCTTATCATCTCCACAAACCTGTCATTATCTTCCAATGGTAGTCTCCTATCACCGTGCTCAAGCTGCCCCCCCTCCCGAGTCTACGAGGGAATTCTGGAACGTATTCCTCCGGTCGAGTACCCAAATTCTGGTACGCACCAAGCTCCATAGGATTGATCGCAGGTGCTCCAACATCATCACCAACCAAACCCGGGGGCACATCCCTTGGCCTTTGGGGTTCGGTACCGATCCCTTTAGAGGGATCAGTGCCGATCCCCCTAGGATGGCAGGGGACCGCCCCCGGCTGCTCTATTCCACACCTTTGTCTGTTACCTCCATTTCCATGTTCTTGGTTCTGATTTCCAGCGATTCCTGTTGCTTCAACTCCTTGATTCTGCATTCCAGCAGCTCATATGGCCCTAGCCTGTCCAATTTGTCGGAGTAGATTCTACATCATCTCATCCTGCCTTTTCATCATGCTCTCATGCATAGCATCCATCATCGTTTCCATCTCATCCCAGGTGATGAATATACATGCTTGATTAGCTCCAGCTCTTAAGGAAGCCTCCTGACTCCCTCCATGGTGGCTCCTTTTTGGTAGCGCTCATATTGTTGATTGCCTAGCCATTGCTTCCTATATCTAAGTATCCAAACTTCAAAATCTAAGCTTCTAGCTTCCAAATCCGTGGGTGCAAGCCTTCTCGGTGAAAGCACCAAAATGTTGGCGTCAAAATTGACCACCAACACCCAATTATGTGATAGCACCAAAATCCAATCCAGTCACAGAAATATGAAGAGAAATAAATGAAGAACAAAATTAAAACAATTAGAAAGCAAGTAAATAGAGATACATATTTATAGTGGTTCAGCTGACTCCGGCCCACGTCCACTCCAAAGATTTTCCTTGTACTAGCTTATACTGCTGATTACAGTTACAAATCCATGAAATTCAAGAATAAAAATGGTAGAGTATAGCCTAGGTAGAAGATGAAGAGAAGCAGAATGAAGATCCTTTTGCTGAAGCCACGCTTGCTGTATTTATAGGGGAAGATGTGTGCCACTCTCTTTGAAACCTCGACTACAGGACCTTCTTATCCATACGGGACCATTATAGGGGTCGCTAGGCCCAAATCCCAATGAATAGGGATCAGTACGGATCCCTTCATTGGTTGATTCTAGGGCAACGATCCCTATGGTAGCTTCTTCATGCTTAGATATGATGGATCTCCAAATATCATGTTGATTAGATGTATGGAGCTCATGTTTTTAGTTAATCTTTAGTTCGAACCCATTTTAAAGTTGTTTCTTCTGATCCCTTATAAGTGTATCATGCCGATCCATGCTCTTCCATGATTCATTGTCGATCCCATTGGTTCTACAAGACTATGCCTATGCCTTCCATCTTAGCCAATCCATCTTGCTTCATATGGTTATGTCGATCCCTCTTGCCTTACGTAACTATGCCGATCCTTCTTGCTTTCTAAGACTATGTTGATCCCTCATATTCCATAGCACTAATGCCCATCCTTTAGCATTAAACTACGCTGATCCCCCTTCTCTCAAATGAGATATGCCGAACCCTCTTAATCGAGCATATGCATGCCAATCCAACCAAACAACACATGCCGATCCCTTCCTGATGTTGCCTGGGAAGTATACCGACCCCTTCCTGTGAGGTGAAGCATGCTGATCCATCTAAAATGATGATCCCTCCATCTTGCTAAGCTATTGAAGTACAACAATCCCTCTAGATTAAGCATGTTGATCCCTCTATTTGCTAGGTTATTGAAAGTATATCGACCCATCTATATTAAGCATGTCGATCCCTAGCTTGTCCAAGCTAACATCCGTATTTCAAGCACCTTGCATCATTTATCTACCAACTCTATCCAACTCTGGCTTCGTATAACCATTTGAAATTGATTTCTAGGCCCTACCATCGTCGCTCTGTACTCACCGGCCTTGATAACCATAAGGTATGTTGGGTTAAACCCGCATGTATACTGCCTTGGCAAAAGTCGGGTTAACAATTGTTATATATTTTTTGTATTTGTTTTGCTTGATTCTTTGCGTTTTATTGATCATCTAACTGATGATCTCTATTTTTTTCATATGTGCTACCATTTTTTATTATCATCCATCAAACGTGTTGATGGTTTTTGATTTTTACTTATATAATATAATGAGTGCTCTACTTTTTTTGAGCATCACTCTAACATGAAAATATAGAAATCCCTAAGGATAAATTAAAAGAATTATAAATGTGATAAAAATGGCCTAAGAAAAAAATATGTGCAACATAAGTAAAACGGAAGTGAAATAAATGGAATGAAAAGATAGGCAAGTCAAAATTTAAAATAAAAAGGGTATAGATAGTCCTCTAAAATTAGATAGGAAATTAAAGGTTAAAAAGGAAAAGAAATAAAAAGTAAAATAGTGGGGAGAAAGGGGAGTAATGGAGAAAATGTATTTAAATCTTTTTAAAAGAAAGCGGTAAATAACCTTTATAAGATGTAAACACATAAAGATGTAGAGAAATATTATTAACTGGAAACAATAGAGGCACAATAATTAAAAAAGAATGAACGAAAATATATATAAACATACACGCGCGTGCACATACATACGCACACACGTAGCCTCAAGTATGCATTTATGACAGACGTGAATAATTAAAAGTAGTAAATAGCTTTGTAAATAAGAATGAGACAGTCATTAGTATGGATTGGAATGCGAGGTCAAATATGGTGCACAATAGAAGTCTGCCCACCGCAATAAGCCACCGACAGTTATGTATACATTACATTGATGTGGGACACATCCAACTTTAGCACTCGTGGAATTATATTGGCTTGCGTATAGGTGAGAAATACCCTCAGTAGAGTCTGCTTCAATAAATTAGGAGGGTGTTGCCTTGATTGCATTAGGAAATCTAAATAGGATGGTGAGTGGCCCGATGCTATGTCAATGTGTGTTGGTACCAAATCGAGAGCAGGAGCTTCACATAGGTTGAGTACGCCATCGATCATGCACGATCAACGAGAAAGATAAGGTTACACCTAATGGGCTACATCTCCTACTAGGGTAGATCGCATTAGGTAATGCACTGCTATAATTGTTTGCTGGTTTATTTTTTAAGGGCAATGCTAGTTAACCCATAAAAGAGATCTTTCAAAACAAATGAGGTAGTCCGAGGAGTTGAGTCCTATGTAATCCATGGTGCTTACTCCACAATAGGAAGCAGACAAATAGTAAATCCCCAAGGCAATATAGAATATGGCTAAGCCATTGTGATGCCGTTCTTAGGCACTACGGGAGTCCCTTACGAGGTGTAAACTATCATTGGGAGGTAGACACGAATGTAGACGATGAGTTGACATTTCGGGTTGCCCTCCAATGCGTAGTTGGAGTACGTGTAGTCATAATATGAGATGTAGTTCCATACGAACGAAATACTACATTGATGTTGGATCATAATGAGGTGTCGGATTAGGGATACTAGAGGGGATAGTATCTTGGTTCAAAAGGGATTGTGATACTTATATATATTATATATATGTGTGTGTGTGTGTATACATTTGTAGTTATGGTTTACTTTGGGTAGATGTGGCATATCGTATGCGTACGTCGAGTCGAGATAGCTAAGTAAAATGAAAAGACATAACATGTAATGGAAGACAGTTGGCATAAACTAGTATTATGTGTAAAATGTATAATTCACCGGTTACCAGAACGTTGTTCTAACCCCCTCCTCATTGCAGCCCATAGGATATCTTTAGAGGGACAGGTACTGGTGTAACGTGGGAATAATGGAAGGACAGATTTTCTAATGCATGCTCGGCACTGACAGGGATAATAGATATTGGAAGTGTCAATCTCGGTCAGTAACTATATGTTTTATTATACTTTACTATTCTATTATGAGTTATATCGATAGTGCTCTACTATGTATTTATTTGTTCATTTGCAGAATACCAAATCAACGATTCGTACTTTGGCGGATTTGAGTTTTCGATTTGGCGAAAATTCAGGACGACTGGAGTGCGGATTGTCACATTTGGTATTAGAGCTTAAGAAAGTCAATCTTGGAGAAAAATTAGGGAATGTTATGTGAACGTATTTGTATTTTGCCTATAAATATAAATGTATTATTTACCAAATCCTATAAATTTTGAGTATAGAGTAGTTGCAACCATACACTTAAAAGAAGGGTAAGTCGATTATGAGTCGAAACAATGGATGAAGTTGAAGATGTACACCTACCCTGATTATCCCACGGGAAATAGGTCATATGGAAAGGCATTGACTTAAGAAGAGTATGGATGCAGCATATGGAAGGTCTCTGAAGCTGAACATACGTGACTCCCTAGTTGGGCCCCCGATAGCCTAATGGTGGTAGATTTCCGCATGATTGCCAATTGATGATTTATAATAGATCCAGATAAGGAGAAAGTAAGAGTCCATATGGTGTAGATATCCGGAAGTAATTGAGCTTCTAAAGGAAGGTGTGAAGTAATCACTCCAAGATGATGGCTAGATTTTAATATTTGGAAAAAGGAGGTAAGTCGGAAAGTAAGTAGAAAAGAAGAAAAGTCCAAAAGAAGAAAAGTCCAAAAGAAGAGACGATTAAAAATCCACTCTGAGTCGAACCCCATATAAAAGAATTTAATATAAAATTTGAAATGATTTGAATATAAATTTTTGAGAAGATATAATATATATATATATAATATATTTGAAATGATTTTCAAAGGAATTATTTAAAGGTAGAAAACCCCATTTTTGAAAAGTTAGTAAATATTAAGTTTTCGAAAAAAAAATATAAATAACTATGTCATATTAAATAAAAAGTTTTAGTAGAAATTTAAAATTTGTTGGACCGAAAATAGCAATAAATAGGTTTAAATAAAAAAGGTTAATTCTTTTAAAAAATAATAGTAGAGCATATGTAGCTCGTTGATTTTTCTAAGATGAACAATTTTTAAGTTGAAAAATTCTTTTAGGGATGGACAATAGGAAGTGGTACAAGTTTGAAATGGGGTAAAAAGAACGGAAAAAAGATTAGAATCAAAAAATAAAGCAGTAGACGAATGCACTGTAATGGTTCAACTACGAAGATAGTGAATTGAGAGAAAAGCAATTGGAATAAGTGTAGTTTAGGTAGAGGAAGATTGAATAGTAATAACATTATAAAATATAAATAAAAACAATATTAGGAATTTATATAAAATAATGTTAGTAATTAGAAATAATATTATGAGATTATATTAAAAATAATGCTTGTAATCTAATTAGATGCAACTTAAGAAATTAAAGGCAAAACAAAGAAAAATGAAAATTTTCCATTGTTGTGTGCATTTTTTGCAAGCATCTTTTAAAATCCTCCTCACATGATGTTAGAGACTCCGCCAAGGATTAGAAGTGGAGAGAGTATTAGCAATAAGAAAATGATAGAGTGGGAGCAGTTCTTATCTACTCCAATTTTTATTGTTTAAAAGTTATAAGGATGTTTAAAAATACTATAAATGACATTTTTGAAAAAAAATGGTTTGGTATAACAATTGAGTTTTTAAAAAGAAAAACTTAATAAATGGTTTGAGATAAAAATCCCAAATTTTAAAAAGAAAAAGTTGAAAAAGGTCTTTAAAAGGATATACTTTCAAAAATTTAATTATAGTTTTGAAAGCTAAGACACCAAATTATTTTTGAATTTGTTAAAAAGTTTCTAAGCTGTACTTTAAAGGTAAATTTTTTTGGATTAAATGCTTCCAAAGTTTTAGGTTTTAATTTTTGAAAAAAAAGTGACGAAAACCAAACCAAAATTTTAATGTGGAGTAGATAGGAATGACTGCCTAGGTAAGACGGGTAAAAGGTAAGGCTATGAAGAAGATAACAATGACTACTCATAGAGTAGTAATAAGTAATCCTTGTAGAGTGTAAGGAATACTAGTGAGAACTTGAGAATGTTTGGTTAGACATGTGTGCAAGCCATAAGAAGAACCCGCAAAGGAATGATAAATGGTATTGAAGTACACTTCTACAAGTATTATGGTATGCTCGTATGAAAGATCAAGGATAAAAATATAATATCAATCATAGATATTAAATTGGCGAGACATAAATATAACTAGATAAACCATCACAGATTAGAGCACATGTTCAATAAAGTTAGACAAAATGGTAGTATAGTTTATATATCTGATAAATACACCTAAAATATATATCTCTAATAAAAGGCAAACACTACCAAAGCTTCATAGTGTCGCACAACAGAAATGGTAAAAGCTCCAAAAATATATTATACATGAAAGCTTAGCCTCCTACTAGTCCATCTATACCACTCCATGCGCTATCCCACACCGACTATCTAGTCTACTCGTTAAGAGTACCCGAGATTATAAGAAGCAAAGCATAAAACCTCGATACGAACAACAGTCTGGTGTGAGCGATCAACAAATCTCAAAATACTATGAAACCTGATTTAATATATAAGATATGGGGTAAGGAGAATCATATCTGACCTATCCCTGCATCCAAAGAGTTAGGGCATAACAGAATAATCTACTATCATGATCAATATCACATAAGTGTACTATGGGTCTAAGTACAATGTCGGGTGTCGAGCATCCAAATAACAATACCTAAGTCATGGGACATCACTACAGTGTTAAAAAAACATGCCAATCATAACGTCCATTAAACAATCCTCACATCACTCAAGTGCATTAGATATAAGATAACTTGTATGGTACCATCATAAGCCAGAGACCAATCGAAAAGTCTCGGTTTCTCAATGCTCGAATCAATGCCACTTCGCACGGCCAGGAACTATACCCACAATCATAAGGTCTAGGGTAATGTATCATCATACGATTTGGACACCAGCATAATCCAGGTAGGCATCCCCACATACCCTATGACGATCATGCTACACCTTCTGCACCCAATATCCTTGTACAGTGCACTATTATGGTGCCCAACCGATATAGGATGATAGTCAAGGATTGTAGTAAAGTAAATCAATCACATAAAACTTGTCATATATCTCATGGTGCATCGAATAAAATAAAATAGTAATCATCTCATATATAAAACAGACGAGATAGTAATAACTAAGTAGACCAAATATCAGAGCGCAGATCCATAAAGTTATACAACATAGTAATAGAGTTTATACAAAGCGAAAATAAACTCAAATAGAATGTGTCATGATAGTAAAGCAAACACTGCCTAGGATCCATAGTGTTGCAAAGCAGATTAAGCGATAAAATATCCATATATAATACGAGAAAGCTCCATCCAGCTCATCCTCTGCACAACCACCACGTATCACCTAGACCTGCTTTCTAGTCTACTCATTAAAGAGTACCAAAGATAATAAGAAGCAAAGCATAAAACTTCGAGTCAGAAAATAGTCTGGTCTGAGCTATAAGTGAATCTAAAAATGCTATATAAGTCGATATGGTAAGGAACAAGGATATATGAACCACCTCACATGTCCCTACAACCAAAGAGTTAGCACATAACAAACATAATATGCTACTCTACAACATCATAAAGGCGTACAGTAACCTAAGTACAATGATAGATGTTCGGGTTTTCTTATCCATAATACCTATCTCAATACGTCCCTAGAGTGATAGACTATGGGAGGAACAACACAAGCAAACATAACATCCATTAAACAATCCTCACTATCACCCAATCTGCTCTGAATATATGATAACTCGCATGACCATTCCTCTGCCAAAGATTAATGGATAAATCACTGTTTTCAGTAGACTCTCCTTTAGCCCGAAGCTGATACTAGACCCATTCCACCAGTCCAGGGTACACGATTATATTCAACCAATCTGGGGTAGCCAAACAAAGTAACTATGAGTACACTCATAGTACTCCTGCTTTCGAGTACATCAAAAACCACTTCGAGTATCAGCGACCCCTTAGTACAGGTATCCGAGCCCTTTCCATGCTCCATTTAGTTTACGTTATTCTCAATGAATCGTTCCTTATTCCTACTTTTCCATGATGGAACCATTCAACGTTTTATCCACAGGTCACCTTTCCTAGAGACCGCCCTTTTTTGACAATCCTTCTCAAGACTCCTTTCAACATCGAGCCGCCATCATCGGAACCTAACTCCATTCATCGTCAAGTTACCATTAGTGAAATCCCAAAACTATTAATGTGCTACTACATCGCCATTGGACCCTAAGTGAACAAACAAACACCTTGACCATGACCTAGTGATCACATACTTCACCTCCCAGAAGTTTCATCCTGACCCGCGAAAACTTTTCTGATCGGTACCTTTTCTTGAATTTTTAACCCCAATCTTGGACCTTGGCCTTTACTTGAACTCCTCTTTTCCTCTCTGAAGTTACCAAGCCAAAACTCAACCCCAACCCTTAATAGTTCAGGTCGGTACCAATCTAAACACTTAGCCAAAATCTAGCCTCCAACTTTCCCAGTTCCACTTCCTTTTGTCTCGAAGTCAAGCCCAAAGCATTCTTGTGTTTTCCCCCAAGCAAGCCCCGAAGTGAAATCCCACCAAGCTGATTTTCCCACCAATGAACTCCAGGCTTTCTCCAACTAACCCGAAGTCAATCCCGAGTTTTCCACCAAGTTGCCTAAAGCACGACTTGAAGCGGAACTCCACCAGCCTGAAGCCCCACCACCGACCTGATTCAGTTCATCACGACCAAAATTCACCATGCCAAGTTTTATGTGACTTGAACCGTGGTCTCCTCTCTTACTCCAGAGCCCTTCCTCCAAGTTTCATCCAATTACGATCACTTTTTCCTTCGATTTTCCCAATTCAACCACCTTTCCTAACTAATTAAAAGCACTAGCAATCCATATCAAAACACAACATACCAAAATGAAGTATTATCCATATACACCATACACCCATATAATTCATCAACATGATAATCATATAAATCCTAATCTAGATCTAACTTTTACACTAGCATGTTAATATAATCAAAAGGAGTTGCATAACCATTTAAAACCCATATTAAATCATTTTAATTTCACCAATAAACATGTATAAAGATGTGATTAAAGTTAGAAAACGTTTAGAATCAAAATCATGTTAAAAAGATCAATTTTAACTATATAAATATGCATAGGATAGTGAGAGGCGAAGAACCACTCACCAAATACATAAAATACCAATTTTCCCCTTAGATTCGAGTTGAACAGCAAAGAATGGTGAATTCCCAAGCATCAAAGTAATAGATCTACAATATCCTCTACTAATGACCCTTCTAATGATGATTGTCTAAGATTAGTAAGGAAAATAGATGATTTTTGAAGAGATTAGGTTTAATGGAAGCTTAGAATTGTTTTGGTGAAGATGGAAATGACTTGAGCAGTCCAATTAGTGCCCTTTGGGCCCCAATCCCAAAATGGGTTAGCGGCCTAAGTGTGGGTTAGCCTAATTACCCAATAATACTAGCCAACAGTAGGTAAAACTTAAAACAACCATAACCTTCAAATGGTAAGTCCATTTTACTATTATGACCAATCAATGGAATGAGAAACTATCATCTTGAAGCAACATAAGTGGTTACAAACCCTAACCAGGCTCCTATCAAATGTTATAGGCCATATAATATTTTCAAGGTCAAAATGGTCTCATAGGAATTCGATAAAAATCATAGATGTGGAAAATGTCCTTAGGAGTCATTTTCCAAAATATTAGAGTTACATGACCTTATATGAATTAAATAAAAATATTTTATGATCCTTCAATGCGTAAAATATGGGTTGTTACACTATCCCTCCCTTTGGGAATTTTACCCCTGAAACCCTAAAACGGGTCAAGGATTGGTCAACCATAGTTACCTCGCATGCCTAGCAATCATATGCAACCATAAAAATATTAAACAAGCAACCATGCATTCAATATAGATAAACCTATCCAAGCATGCAGGATTCTAAACTATCCTATTGGTATCAAAACAAAAGCAAATACGATAAACAGTAGGCCATACCATGCAACGAGCTCCAGACATGCATCCCTCATGCTCTTCTCGGTTTCTGATGTGTAATCACTTTCACTTTCACCCCATCGAACCTTCACTAACTCCATCGTTTTCTACTAAGTTGTTTCGTATCGCATCCGACAACACGAAGTGGCCTATGTGATCTCGAGGCTTCTGGCTCAATCTCGATATCATCAAGTTGATCTAGTGCAATTGTAACACCTGAGTCATGTACAAACTTTCGCAAATGAGAGACGTGTAAGATGTTGTGCACGACCGCTATCTTCTAAGGTAAGTCAATCTAAGGTAAGTCGACATTATATGCTAGGCTCCCGATCCTCTCCACTATCGAAAAATGACCTACGAATCTTGGCCCCAACTTCCCCTTACTATCAAATCGAATGATGTTCTTCAATAGAGAAATCTTCACGATGACCATATCGCGGACAGAGAACTCCAAATCTCTACATCTCCTATCAGCGTAGCTCTTCTGTCTGTCTTGAGCATCTTCCATCTGTTGCTGAATGATCTCAATCTTCTCTAAGGATTCTCTTATCATATCTGAATCGATTATTAGTTTTGTGCTCGCTTCCCACCAACACGAAGGAGCGTTGCATGGTTGGCCATACAATGCTTTGAATGGTGTCATACCAATGTTGGACTAATAGCTATTGTTGTATGGAAATTCAACGAGATGTAAGTGATCATCCCACGAGCCTCCAAGGTCGAGTATACAAGCCTGTAAAAGTTCTTCTAAGATACGATTCACTCTCTCAATTTGGCCATCGGTTTGTCTATGATAAGCCATACTCAAATGCAACTCTATCCCCAATGCCTCTTGTAAGCTCTTCCAAAACCCACTAGGGAATAAAGTGTCTCGGTCGCTTATAATGCTTTTTGGCATACTATGCATTTGCAATATCCATTCACATAAAACTTAGCCAATTTGGTAGCCATTCTACTGGACTTAATGGGTATGAATTGAGCACTCATGGTCAGTCTATTGACTATGAGACAAATGTTATCATACTCGCCTCTGGTCCTTGGCAATCCATCAATGAAGTACATCGGAACCACCTCCCATTTCCACTCAGGGACTTAAAGTGATTGCATCAACCCACTTGGCTTCTTATGCCCTGCCTTCACCAACTACCAGTTCATACATTTTGAAATGAATATCCTGACATCCTCTACATCCCTTCCTAATAGTATGCCTGCTTTATATTACAGTACAACTTATTACCGTCGAGATATATAGTCAATCTAGAATGATGGCGTTCACGTAGCACCTCATTTCCTAATCCATCAACACTAGAAACAAACAATCTCTCATCCTTATGGAGCCAACCATCTCCGTCGAGTCCGCATTGTTTCATCTCTTTAGATTCTACTCTTATTTTCTCCATGATCTCTATTAGTCTAGCATCTTGATTCCGACTAGTACCAATCCTCTCAATCAAAGTAGGTCTGATGGTCAAACTTGCCAACAACTTTGGCTCTAACTCGCAATGAAGTCTGAAGTCATAACCAACAGTATACTCCAACTGCTTCCACTATAGGAACATCACCCCCAAACTGGCATGACTTTTACTTAATGGATCGGCGACTACATTCCACTTACTAGGCATATAGGAAATGCTATGGTCATAAGGGGCCAAGAAGTCCGACCATCGCTACTAGAAAAGGTTGAGATCCTTTTGGAAGAAAAGGTATTTCAATGACTTATGGTCGGTGAATAGCTCAAACCTCTCTCCTAATAGGTAATGCCTCCAAATCTTCTAGACAAATAGTATCACTACTAACTCTAAATCATGAGTCAGATACTTCTTCTCGTGTGGTTTCATTGTCAATCGGTGTAGACAACAGCTTTTCCCCTCAACATCAACACTGCAACTAATCCAATACCATAGGTGTCAGTGTATACTATCAGCTTATCACTCCCACTCGGAATGGTCAATGCTGGTACACTCATCAACCTCACATTCATACTTACGAACACATGCTTGCACTTGATGTCCCAAAAACGGTCCAATTCTTCATCTTCAAATTGATCAACGACACTGCTACCTTTGAAAAGACCTTAATAAATTGTTTGTAATAACCCACAATCCTAGGAAAATCCTCATTTCATTAGCGTTCTTGGGTTGGTTCCAATCCTGAACCGTTGCTACCTTCGTAGGATTAACCGCAACACTGTGCTCAAAGATGACACGACCCAAGAATCATACTTTCCTTCTCCAAAGGTGACACTTCAAAAACTTCACCCTCAACTTGTGCTTTCTCAACACTTCAAGCATAATCCTTAAGTGCATCTTATGTTCCTCCTCTGTGCTAGAATAGACCAGAATATCATCCATGAACACAAACATTAACTTATTAAACTGATCCCTGAAGACATGATTCATGAGATTAACAAAGTAGATCGGAGCATTGGTTAGCCCGAACGACATAATCAACCACTCATAGAAACTATACGACGTATGAAACACGGTGATCGACACACTCTCTTTCGCTAGTCTCAACTGGTGAAACTGCATCGCCGGATCTAACTGAGAGAACACTTTCACACCATGGAGCTGATCGAACAAGTCATAAATATGCGAAAGTGGATGCTTGTTCTTCCTCGTCACCTTATTCAGCTAATAGTAATATACACACAACCTCAGAGAGCCATTCGCCTTAGTGGCGAATACTACAGGTGCGCCCCACTCAGATATGATAAATGAACCCTCACTTCAATAGGTTCACTCACTTGCACCTCCAACTCCTTCTGCTCTTTGGGTGCCATAGCCTCAAAGGCATAACTATCGGTCTGGCATCCTTTACTAAGTCTATGCAGAATTAACCTTCTTAGTGGGGCGGTAATCCGATTACCTTCTCAAATACATCTGTATGCTCCCTCGTGATAGATACAAATGATAACTCATCCTATGGAACCTCGAGCAAATATAGAAAGCTAACCATAACCCCATTCTCTGGTAGGTAGACAATCACTACTGTCCACTCCTCCACAGCCCCGATCGTCACTTACAACTTCTCGCAATCCATCACTACCGCATACTTCCTTAGCCGGTCTATCCCCAAGGTAATCCCGAACCCAACAAAATTCAAAACAAAACAATCACAAATAAAAGAGCATCCATGACTCGATAAGATCAAACCATGACAAATCACACACAGGCTAGTGGGACCTCTTACAGGGTTCGTTACAATCAAAGGTTGGTGAACTATTTTGGGTTCCACTCCCAGTCCATTTAGTCGGTCACTAGATATGAAGGATTGTGAAGCCTTAGTATCGAACAAAACATGTATGGGAACATCATAAATGGAAAGCATACTTTGAATAGCGATACCTTTCCCTTTCTCCTTCGCTGTGGGAGCACTCAACGAAGTCGGGATCACAACTAAAGCACATGCCTTCACCGCTTGCTTCTACTGCACTGGTTCTGGGCAATTCTTCTGCATATGTCCAAACTTTCCACAGTTGTAGCACTTCTTGTTTCCATTAGCTTTGCAGTCTCTAATCAAGTGACCCTTGTCTCCACAACCATAGCAGATAGGATCCCACTTAGCTTTCTTCTTAGCATTCTTTCCTTGAAATCGCTTTCACTTACCATTCCATTTCTTCTTACCTCCACCACCTTATTGCGGTTTCGGCTCTTTCCCAACCACAACAGCTGATTTGGACTTGGGGTACAAACTCTCCTAGCGAAGAGCTTTCTCGACAAGTCTATCAAATGGCTCATCGATATGACTCACCAAATTCTTCCTCAAATAGTCATCCAAACCCATAAGAAACTTCCTATTCTTCCTCAACGGAGTGTCAATGAAAGACATCCCATAGGTGTCGAACCCGGTAAAATACTCGGAGACAGACATGTCTCCCTGCTTCAAATCAGCAAACTTCCTGAATATCACCGACTTTTGAGCAATCGAAATGAACTTCTCCTCGAATTGGGTTTTGAACTGATCCCAAGTAAACTGATCCTTGGGAATAACAACTCTAATAGTGTTCCACCAGTTCACGGTTCTCCCTTGAAGCTATCAGGAAGTCAACCTCCTCTTCATTGCATCATCCAATTCAAGGTCATTGCAAATCCTTTCGTGGGTGTCTGACCAATCCTGCACTTCCGTAGCATATTCCATTCCTTGCAATCGTTTTCTACCAAGACCGGCAATATCCTTATTTAACTTAGCGAAATCAACTCTGGGCGCCCACACTTCAGTACCACCACCAACAGTTACATTCGGAGCGGCAGCTTTGGCATTTTGCAGCATGTTCGCCATCATTGTGTTGAACATTACCTACAAGTCAGGGTTAGCAGCCCTCGAAACCGCTCCTTCTTCGACACTAGAGATGGAGTTTCTCACAATGTTTATTGTATGTCGGCTCATTCTTGATCTGTAACAAAATGATCAGTCTCTCATAAAGAAAACTACATTAATAGTACTCGTGTGTGCATGCGACTTATATACTATATACACTACCATATAATTTTGAAAACCAAAATATATATAACAAGTACACCATCTCTTATGTACACACACAGACACACTCTCTCTCTCGATCTAGTCTAGGGTAATAACTCCTTCCCTATCTCTACTTGACCACGGTATCAACTAAGGTTAATCATGTAACCTAGTGCTCTGATATCAAATGCGTCGACCGCCCTATACCTTTGGCACCTAATATACTTGTATAATGCACTCTAACGGTGCCCGGTCGATGTAGGAAAATAGTCATAGGTTGCAGTAAGGTAAATCAATCACAGAATACTTGTCGTATATCGCACAACACATCGAATAAAATGTACTAGTAAACATCTCAGATATAAAATACGTAAGATAGTAATAACTAAGTGAACCAAATATCATAGCACAGATCTACAAAGTCATACAACACAGTAATAGAGTTTATATAAAGTGGAAATAAACTTAAATGAATTGTCTAATGATACTAAAGCAAAACTTCCTAGGCTCCACAGTGTTGCAAAGTGGAATAAGCAATAGAATATCCATATATAACACAAGAAAGCGCTATCCTACTCGTCCTCTGCACAACCACCGCATATCACCTAAACTTGTTATCTAGTCTACTTATTTAAGAGTATTCGAGATAATAAGAAGCAAACCCTAAAACCTCAAGTCAGACAACAGTGGATGTGAGCGATATATGAATTTAAAAATACTGTACAAGTTGATACAGTAAGGACCAAGCGTATATGAACCATACCTGACATGTCCCTGCAACCAAAGAGTTAGCACATAACAAACATAATATGCTACTCTATGACATCATAAAGGTGTATAACAACCTAAGTACAATGACGAGTGTCTAGGTATTCCTATCCACAATGCCTATCTCAAGTGACATACCTAGAGTGAGACTATAGGAGAAATAACACAAGAAAACATAGCATCCATCAAACAATCCTTCTCTCACTCATTGTGCCCCGGATATATGAAAACTTGTATGACCATTCCCTTGCCAAGTATTAATGGATAAATCTCAGTTTTCAATGTACTCTCCTTTAGCCCGAAGATGATACTAGACCCATTCCACCAGTCTAGGGTACATGGATCCATTCAACCGATCTAGGGTAGCCAAGCAAAGTACCTATGAGTGCACTTATAATACCCATGTTTTCAAGTACATAAGAAAACATTCTGAGTATCAACGATCCCTTAGAATGCATATCCTAGCCCTTTCCTTACTGCATCTAGTTTCCATTATTCCCAAGGAACCTTTCCTCGTTCCTTCTTTTCCACGAAGAACCATTCAACATTCTATCCATGGGTCACCCTTCTTAGAACTTGCCTTTTATGGACAATTAGTCTCACGGCTCCTTTCAACATTGAGCTACCATCATCAGAACCTAATTCCATTCACCATTGAGTTATGATCATCAAAGTCCCGAAGCTATCGTTATGCTACTACATTGCCATCGAACCCCAAGCGAATAAACAAATACATTCGGCATGACCCAAAGATCACATACTTCACCTCCCTGAAGTTTCATCCCAACTTAAGCAAAATTTTCATATCGATAACGACCTAAAGAGGTCGGTTCCGAGCTAAAATTTTGACCCCAATCTTGGTCCATGACCTTTACTTGAACTCATCTTTTCCTCTTTAAAGTTCCCAAGCAAAAAATCAAGCCTAACCCTTCACAATTTAGGTTTTTACTGACCCAAACACTTAGCTATAATCTAGCCTCCTACTTTTCCAGTTTTAATTCCTTCTATCTTGAAGTTAAGCCCGAAGCATTCCCGTGTTTTCCCCCAAGAAAGCCCTGAAGTGAAATCCTAACGAGCTAATTTGGCCATCACTTGAACCCTAAGCCTTCCCCAACTTACCTGAAGTCAATCTCGAGTTTTCCACCAAGAGTCCTGAAGCACCACTAGAAACATAACTCCACCGACTTGAAGGCCTGCCACTGACCCGATTTAGGTCGTCGCAACCAAAATTCACCATGCCAAATTTTATGTGACTAGAATCTTAGGCTCGTCCCTTACTTCAAAGCCCCTCTTCAAAGTTTCATCCAATTTCAACCACTTTTGCCTTTGATTTTCCCAATTCGACAACCTCTTTCCTAACTACCTAAAAGCACTAGCAAACCATATCAAAGCACAACATACCAAACTGAAATATTATCCATGTACATCCATATACACATGCAATTCATCAAAATATGATAATCATACAAATTCTAATCTAGATTCAACTTTTACACTAGCATGATCAAAAGGAGTTGCAAAACCATTTAAACCACATTTTAAATCATTTTAATTTCGGCCATAAATTAGTATAAAGATGCATTAAAGTTAGAACATGTTTTACAATCGAAATCACGTTAAAAACATTAGTTTAAACTATATAAACATGCATAGAATAGTGAGAGTCTAAGAGCCACTTAGCAAATACCAAAAATACATTCCCTTTATATTCGAGATGACCAACAAAGAAAGGTGAATTCCTAAGCACCAAAGTGATGGATCTACAATCTCCTCTACTAATTACCCTTCTAGTAATGATTTGACAATGATTATTAAGGAAAAGAGATGAATTTTGAAGAGATTAGAGTTAATGGAAGCTTAGAGCTATTTTGAGGAAGATGACAATGACTTAGAATAGTCCCATCAGTCACCCTTAGGCTTCAATTCTGAAATGAATTAGTGGGCCTAAGCGTAGGTAGGCTAATAATCCAATAATGCTAGCCAACAACAACCAAAACTTAAAATAGCCATAACCTTCAAACAGAAGTCTGTTTTACTAGTATGACCACTCTACAGAATGAAAACTATCATCCTAAGGAAAATGAAATAGTTTTAGACATTAACTTGTCTCCTATCAAAAGTTATAAGCCATATAAGATTTTCAGGGTCAAAATGATCAGGTGGAAATTTGATAAAAATTATAGATATGGAAAATATCTCTAAGAGTCATTTCCCACAATACTAAAGTCGTGCGACTACATATGAATTAAATAAAAATATTTTATGATCATCCGATACGTAAAACACGGGTCGTGACATACCCCCTCTATACGAGCACTATCGAAACCTCGAGTATCAACTACCCATTTGCACATGTCTCCATAATCAAACCCTTCATCATTCCATTCCATTCCATTTATCTCTATAGTAAAACACATAATCGTTCTACCCACAAGCCCCCCTCGTCGAACTCATCCTTATGGACCACCATTACAACACCCATCATCGAGTCATAATAATCAGAATGTTTCAAGACACCCCTTGTAAGCCATCAAATTAAAGTTTCAAAGTAATCACATCAAAGTGTCACATCATTGCTTCACCATCAAAACCGCTCATCGTAGAGCCATAACATCAAAACCAAATATCAAATGCATGAATCACCATGTCACGCTACATGAAGTCTCTTCGTCATTCACATCAAATATTGGCCAAATCTATCACCTATAATGGTGGTAGGTAATGACCGCTTCAGAGTGGTCGACGCCAACAATTTTTGGTTTTTTACTTAGCCAAAAATGGCTCAGTACAAACCAAGTGAAAAAGTTTAGCATTCCTTGTGATGCCCCACCTCTATACTTACACTAACCAAGGACACTACTGGGTAATGTGGTCAATTAGTATGAAGAATAAGGCTGTTAAGGAGCGACCATCTGTGTAATTTCTTCGTGCGAGTACCGATATGTCAGATAGTATGTCATGCATTTCATTTCAAGAGGAAATCTGACATATCAAATACAAAACTCAAAGCTACTACACAGTGGCTATGTGGCCTTCAGAAACAAATATAAAATAAGCATAACATAAATCAGTCATGGATATTCATATCACAAAGGGGGAAGCAGATATGAATATAACACATAGAAGTGTACATCAAAGTAGTGGTCATACAAGATCCACTACATCACAAAAGAATAGGTACAAGTGCTAGACAAAAGAATATGTATACATCAAGGAGTCTCTATCTCGAATGTATAAAAACAAAAACTACTAAGCTAAAGTAGTTAGACAAAAGTCAGAAGCTAGTCCCTGCTAAGAAGTATAGTGGAAGCACCTGAAACACCCCGGTCTGACCCCGAGTATTATTTAAGAATAAAAATAATAAACGGATCAGTCTAGCTATAAATATCAGATGAGATGAGATAGGATAAGAGATATAACAAATATATATATGATAACAACAAAAATCATAAAATATCTCAAATCTCCTCAAACACCAAAAAGAATGTCATATTCTTTATTATATTCACCAAACCTCAAATATTGATTGGGCTTATCAATACAAATCACAAAAATTGATGAAACACAAATTCTAGAAATCATCAATTAGAAATCCAGAAATCACAAAAAGGGGGAGACCTATCTTAAACGGGAGCATGAAAACTCACCAACACGTGTATCACAAACGGGATGCTATCCCATGGGTCGCTAACCCATAGAGCCGGCGCAATGACGTAGTACAACGGTACGCCCGAGGAACCTGAAACTTAAATAAGCCGGAACAACGACGTAGTACAATGGTATGCCCAATGAACCGAACTCCATAAAGCCCGTAGGTCGCTAGCCTATAAAAATGAGATGAAGCTCAACAGAACGAGGTACAGTGCCCCATGCGGACAAAGAGATATCGCATATCACTAGTCTAAACCATAAAATGATCGTCATGGATCAATAAAAGTGTAAATTACACCAAGCTAGTAAATAGATGAGTTTAGCTTCATGTCCCATAACCACTGGCTTAATTTAAATATTTACAAACAAATTGCAGATTTCCACTCGAAAATTGTCACAAGATTTCAATCGAACAAGTTTAAGAATTAACCGACGGAGTAAACGCAAGTGTTTCATACCACTTGTTTTGCTAAGTTGTTTAATTGGATTTCTCGCACGAATGAGGAAGAGGTTTGTATATACTAATAGATTGGAAAACGGTTTAAAAACGAGCTTTATATTTAAAAGTAGTGTTGAAATCATTTTTGTGAAAAAGTTTGAGTATTTACTACTAGTATAGAACCTTTGCATTTTAAAGTGACAAATCATAGAAATGATTGTAAAAACAATCAATCACCAAAAATTCACATTCGACGACGTGAATCAAAATCATAGAAATCAGTATCAAATCCATCAAATGGATATTCCCAAAAAATCCAGAAAAGAAGTCATCAAGGTCGATAATAAATGACAACAACCAACCGGATCAACAAAAATCGATAAAACGGAAATCCACAGAGAATTAGGCAAATTGGCTGAATTAAACAACACCAGACGTCTGGTGGTTTTTCCAGACGTCTGAGCTGAGAATATGGAAATTTTCTTCCAGATCGTCCAGACGTCTGAGCTATACATCTGGAATTTTTATTCCGATGGCTTAGACGTCTGAGTGTTTTCCCAGACGTCTGAGCTGAAGCTCAGGGCAAAAATCAGCCTAGGCCACTAATGGCCAAATCGGTTCGGAAGCGATCAGATGAGCGATGGTGGCTATGGATTTATGCCAAGCGATAATCCAGCCCTATAGGCTCTTCAATACACTCCAAACAACATGTCCAAACATCCACAGTAGGATTTTCATAGATTTTGACTTCAAAATACCAAAAATTGGAAAATTCACCAAACCAATTCAATCCAAAAGCAAATGAACATGAAATTGATGTTAGGAATTCATACCTAACAACAATGAAAGCTATAGACATAGATGTGAGTTCAATTACTCACCTTTAAATTCAAAAACAAGGAATGAGAAGCTCTAAAACAAAGCAAGATCAATTCCTCTTCACTACACCTCTAGAATCTTCAATCTATTCAAAGGAAAAGTTTTTCCTAAGTTAGGTTATAGGAATTCCTAAAAATTGAAGAGAGATTGAGATGGAGAAGATGAAGAGGATGATTACCTAAGCTTCTCTTTGATTTATAACTTGAAGTTGAATTTCCTAAGAGAATTAGGGCTTAGGAATTTCTAATCTCTTTTCTTTTCCCCCATTTTTCTAGGGCTTGAGTGTTAGGAATTTAGAAAGTGGAATGAATAAAGAGGAGTGGAGTGGGAGGTATTTGGTAGAAGGTTTGGGTTCTCTTATTGGGTTAGTGGGCTAGTATACAAACCAAAGCCCAAACAAAATACCAAAATCCTAATCGACTCCAAACATATCGATGTTTATACTTAAAAAAGTTGTAAACGTCGTTTTGAACTCAATGGAAGTAGTCTCGAGTCCGGATTCGACTGTTTATAAAAAGTAACATTTCGAACTTTAAATTCAACAAACGATGCTATATTTAAACAAAACATTTAAATATATAATCGTAAAATATGCGGGTTGTTACATTCCTCCCGAAGTCTAAAGCACTCACCTTAGTCCATCATCTTTCATTTCCAAAATGGTCGATATGCGGTCCAACACACTTCTACATACTTATACCATCCATTCTAGTTCCCGTCACGCCTGCGTCCATTGATATGCATGAAACTCCATCTATGTTTCCTAACACTTCATTGCCTATCTATCAACGTTTTCAACCAAAAAACACAAACTAGCATACATACAAGCTATGTAGCATGGATACAACTAACATAGAATACATATAACATGTACAACACATCTATACCAACCCATTTCGAATTCATACAAAAAAGATCCTAAATCTAGTGATTTCTAGAAAATAGTACTTTCATAAGAACATGTACAACATCCTATTTAAAACCATTTTAAAACAATTTAAATTTTGTTTATAAAATAGGATGTGGGTTTAAATCTGTTAAAATTCATGTTTTGAAGTTGGAAATCATTTCCAAACATCGTTTTTACACTATAATGACAATCATAGTATAGTAAGGGATAAAATAACTCACCTCAATAAAAGCCACCTAATCATATTCCAAGTCAAAAGGACTCCAATATGATCATAATGCAAGAAACCGCATCCAAATCAGACCCGTGAGCAAAAGACAATAAAAGATATTGATTCATATTAATTAATTAATCATTACATAATTTAATTAATTTATTAATTTCCTTCTTCCTTCTTGTAGCTCACGTAACCCCTTCAGTTAGCACCCTCATGCATGCAAGTCAACCCCCATAACACTGCCTCGCGAAGGTAACCGCCACTTCCTGAGACCGTTGGCACCATCGCAATTCCCTCTCCACCGCTATTGGCTACTTTTGCCACCCTCCAACTATGCAAATGTGTCTCCTCCCTATAAGAAATTGCATGAAATCCATATTCTCATGGGTTTTCTCCACTCATTCATTGCCACACCGCCCATCTTTAGCTCTGTTCATCTACATTTTTGTAATCTCCTCGTCGAAACGAACAAGCTTATGTCAATGGTTTTCCCTACGGCTAGATCACCAAAAAGTTCACCGTCGATGATTTTTCTATTCGAACCCAATATCTCCTTCACCATAGCATGAAACATGACTATTACAATGCCATATTCATCCTCTCTCTGTTATAAACACAACCATATCAATCAAATCCATATTGGTTCACCTCTAAAATTACTCCCTTGTCCAGATTCGCCTTATCGGGCCATTATGGGTAAGGTTGAGTCAAACCAAGTGTAACGACCCGTAAATTTCAACTGTTTTAATAACGTGATTAGTTGAAATTTTGTGAAATTTTAAACGATAAAATTTTGAAATAAAAATTTGATATTTGGAATACGTCTAGTTAGATATAGCAACTGGTAAATTTTCGTTCGAAAATATGAAAGTTTATTTCGCGCGTAAATTCACTTCAATTCAATCAGTTAAAAAGAGATGAAAATAAAATGTTTCCGAAACCTAAATATTTTTACATAGAAAAATTCTAAACCATCTTCTGAGCAAGATGTCAGTTTGTCGTTTTTCCAAATTCGGACATCTTTGGCGCCGTCGATCTTATTTTTCAGTGTTTTTCTTGCATTTTCCGTTAGTAGAAAAATTCGAATTTTTATAATTCAATCGTACCACCAACATATGTATACCGTTTTGATCGTCTCGTCGTACTGATCTCTACGGTATATTCGTTTCTATATTCTGAAGACCGATACACAGCGGGATCCATGAAAAAACCGATTTCGTATCGGTACCGGTTTTAAATTCTTTTGGTTTCTGTCCACCAACCTGTCCAAAATTTAACAACATTCGGCCAATAGACTTTTATAATTCCAAAATTTTTAACTGGCATGACTTTTGATGTTCCATATTCCATTTATATTGGTTTACCTTTTCAATTCTTTCGGTTTTAAAATTATTAAACTAAGGAATATATATATATTTATATTCATGCCTATTCTCACTGGTACATTTTTGGTTCGCTCAAAACAGCTCATCGTCCTTTTCATGCATGCTGCTTGTTCTCATTGCCATTCTCAACCTGGTCTTCCTATTATAAATTTTTTTATATATATAATACATATGAATTATTTCTAGTTGCAAACTATTCCTCAACTGTTAAGCTTTCCTTCTCCTATCCGCCTCTACCCTCACCCTCCATCCACCTCACGCACCAAGCAGCCACGCGCCTCAACTTCTTCCTCCGCAGGTCTCTCTTCCTCCCGCACGCGCGTCCCGTTCAGCCCGCCTCCTCCGTGCTTCAGCTCGACAACCAACCATTTCCCGACCGGCCGTTTGCCTCGACCCACCAACCATTCACGTGAGTACCCATCCCATTACCCCTGCTTCTTCGCCATCCACTGCCTTGTCATCCTTCTAACTTGGCTGTGCCTCTCTATTGGATAAGGTATCTTATCCATATGTTTGTATACGTTTTATTTTTTTTATTATTATTATTTTTTTCTTCTTTTCAGGCATTTATATAAGATAGTTTATATAGATTTTTAAATATGAAAATTTTACAATTTACTAGATGTTTACATATTTTGGATGCAGTGTATAAAAGATTTATGTTTGAGAATAGTTCAATGTACATGTGTTTCCAGATCTTTGTATACGAGTGTTATAAAATTTTAAAGCTACTATTTGTTTATGTATTTATACTTTGTCAAAGAAACACCATATATTATGCTATAAGTTGTATAAATTTTGACTATAGTTTTAGATTAATATATATAGTTAAACTATTGGTTTGGGATCTTTCGTTTATAATTCATATTACAGTGTTTACATTTTCGTATATACATATATATTAACATGCGGTTTTGTAAAAGCGGTTGCTGTACTGTTCCTCTATCACATGTTTATTTATATATTATAATAGTAGTAAAATGGGAAGTGATATATATCTGTTTCTAAAGGTTTTAAATGGCAGGCGTGCAATATATATGTAGTTGCTGCTGTTGTATATAGATGTTGTATATATTAGGATTTTTTTTTTTACTTTTTTTTTTTTCTGAACAGTAGTTAGACTTCATGTTCACGATATCATATCTCACTCATGTTTTATCAGAATAGGTTGATTCTATTTTTAAAAAGGATTCGAAGTTACCTAGTTTATGCCTGACAAATTTCAGTAAAATCCAACATCGTTTGATTAGTGGTCGAGGATCTGGAAGTTAGACCCGGGCAGCTATTCTTTTATACTTAGAAATTATTTTACACTGCTGCAAACATGACCTGAGTTCATGTTTGACGCATCGTATCTCTTCCGACTTACGTCGGAATACAGTGATTTTTTTTTGTTGGAAAGATTGAGTTTTCTATTTTATGTTCACGAATTTTCAGCTTCATGCGAGGTCATTTGATCCTCTGTTTCTTATTTGGAAGTTAGACCCAGGCAGCTGTTCTTTTGTACTTAGAATTATTTTACACTGCTGAAAACATGGCCTGAGTCTATGTTCGTGACATCGTAACTTTTCTCGTCTCTTGTCCAAAACAAGTGAATCTTTTGCAGTTTAAATACAAGTTTTGATTTTTATTCATACCAAATTTCAGACCATTTCGATCTCGGTAGCACAAAGAACTATATTGTTAAACTTTGACGCAGGACATGTTTTATTTGGTGCTATGTTGAATGTTTTGATTTGATTTCATCGATTTCTGTTATCAGCTTTGATCGTTGAATTCGTGCCGATTTGTTTGCTTGGATTCGTAACTCAATCTCTTTGTCCGTATCAGTGTGCGTATCCGTGTCATCTTCTCGTGCATCTCTAGCCTCGAAAGGTGAGCACTCACTCACGATTAACGTTCTTTTATTTATTAAATTTGATTTCAATTGAAACGACAATTGAAATATGCTGCTGTTAGTTAATTACACTGTTATATATGTTATTACCTGTATCAGTTCACCTGTGACATCTGACACCATTATCTGTTAATTATTTTTGCGATGATAATACAGTTTGGCTGATAATTGATTGATTTTCGATGTTTATATTGGACATTAAATTGTTAGTGATAAATGATAAATAGGATGAAATTGAACTTGATATAGGATAATTAAATGTTAAATTTGATTAACTGACATTTGTATAATATGATCCCTTTAACTGTTAAATTTATTGACACGTAGGATTTGTTTAATTACATTTTGAACTACTGAATGTATGTTGTTAAATTGATGATGTATGAAATTGTAATAGATGACAAGTGAAAACCGTAATGTAATAATCTTTAATCTACATGAAATGATAGTGTAGATTCGAGAAATAATTATATTAATTCGTACAAATGACAATACGAATTAATACGGTTATTTCGGGATTATTTGAATTGATTATTGGATTGTTATTGATTGTTGTTATTGCTTGTTTATTTACTTTGACACCATCCCTGTTATCACACTGCAAGTTCCCTTTGCTATGTTTTGATTTTTTTGAATTGAATTGGAATCGGGTTGAAATGATAAATACCCAAATTGAACTTTGACCTAGGATAGGAAATTAAATAAAAACCCGATTGGTCAATAATTTGATTTAAAAATAAAATGAAGATTTTATTTGAATAAATAATATGGTTTTGAAACGAAGTTGGAAATTGGATTTTAATGAAATTTAAATGTGAATATTTAATAATCTGAAATGAAATATGTATATAGAAATTGATGAAAGAATGTTATTTAATTTGAGAAATGATTGAATTAAGTTTGAAATGATTTAATAATTAAGTTTGAAATTATAATTAAGTTTGAAATTATTAAACCTTGAAATTATTTAATAATTAAGTTTTGAATTATTTAATAATTAAATAAGATTGAATTATTTAATGATTAAATTGAATTGTATTTTTAATTAAGAAAATTGAACTTTTGAATAAGTGAATTTACTTCGTAAACAATTGAAATTGAGTTTTCTTTATTAATTAAGTTTTGGAAAATTATTTAAGGAAGTAAATAAGTGAAATTGAATTTCTTTAACAAGAAATGAAAATGTGATATTTTTGGAATTATGTAAGACTTGTAATCGAAAGAATTGATTTGACGAATTTAATTTAATTCAAAATTGTAAGTTTGATTTAATGAAGTTGAACTTAAGAAATGATTTAATGAATTGGAAATTTAATAGAAATTGTTTTGAATGATAAAGTAACTTAACGATATTGAATGAAATCGATAAATGAATTTAAATTGATTTGAATGTTAAATTAAATTAATTTAAATGTTTTCGAAATGAAACTTATATTCGAACTTGAATCGATATTTGAATTGAAATTGAATGATAAGATTTTGAAATTGTGAATTTGGAAGTTTTGAAACGCAAATATTGGAAATTGGTTTAGAAAGACAAATGAAATGTTGATTTACGAATTCTAATTGAATTGAAATTGATTTGGTTTTGAAATATATTAAACGACCAATCGGTGTAATAATTACGAAAGTTATTAAAGAGACCGGAATTCGGTTATGGATATACTCTCTATCTAAACCGAAAACCACTTTAATAACTATACGCGGAGTGATGATCCAGAATGAAGTGGTTGGAATGATGTTCGTGATGACTGAAGAAAGAGAACGATAATGGATAGCCTTGACACTTGTGTCAAATTGGAAATGACTAAAACAGGAGCTGTGCCGGGCCAATGGAGGATTAGCTACCGCAAGTGGACACACTTCTTCGAACTACTTATTACTTGTTGTCGATTGGTGCACCCTTGATTTTGGGAGTGTTGTTTCACGGTGTTGCGGGCGCTGCGGCGTTGCGTTCTCACCAGTCCGGATCAGGCGAACGGTAGTATCACTACCTTGGGTATTGCCTCATGTGCCTTGTCATACTTGTATTCCATTTATACGCGACCACTACGATTTTGATTTGTACCTTTAGTATATGGATTGCACTCTGGTGACTTCCGGTTTTGGGGAAACTACGGTCTTGTATATGCTTTTGGGAATAAAAATGTGTTAAGGGTGGAATGGGCCATGACTTAACGCTATTTTGATATCTTATTATTACTGATAGACATTATCTACTTAGCGTATATTACTACCTAGTAGATAGTTTAACGGATTCTTAAAGGATGGTTATTCCAAACATCCTTAGAGTTACTTGTATTTCAATTGCTATTTCACTTGAGTTGGATTTATTGATATAAGAATGTTAATCCTGACTCGAGTGTTTTGTATTTTACTTCACGCTCGGGTCAGACTGAGTGGTTCAGCTTTCGAGACTCACCTTTGAAGTTGGAGCTTTGTTTGAAGATCTAGCCATCTATTCTGCTTCTAGTATTTGATGATTCCAGTGATGTATTCTGATTTGTATCAGATGTATCGTATTACTCTTCTGTTGTAAACTCTGATGTATCTTATATATTCATATAGTAGCTTCATGAACTACTATCTCTTTTATTTCCGCTGCATTTATTACTCTGTGTCTGTGATCTGTGATTATTTATTTACTGTATATGTTCAGTTTTGCCAAATTTAAATTAACAACGCGGTATTTTGAGCAATTCAATTCCGGCATGAGTGTCTACCTATACACTTATAATGGATGCGAATGGTCCAAAATTCCGGGTCGTTGCAGTTGGTATCAGAGCTTTGGTAGCTCTAGGAAAAACTTAACATATAGGGTAAATGTATTTACAGAATCACTCTCATTCAAGTTTCAATCTCTTCCTTTTGACTCAATTCCTTTGAATTTTGGAACGTTCCCTGCGGTTCCAAAAATTCATTCGTGTCCCTCACTATTCGTCTTCTTTCAATTCTGGAGCACCCCATAACTCCATTTTGAATGATATCTATAATAGATCGGCGGTCTCGCCAATCTTCTAATGATTGTAAAGGGGTGAAACTCCTTTACAATAGGTATTGATTTACCGGAGATTTCTGTATCCTCGGTTTACGATGCTATCTATCTCCTGCTATACCTGAATTTTATTTCTTGAGATCGAACGTCGATTTACCTCGGAATTCTACAACGATCTTATTCTTGAAGTCACGGTCGACCCGGTTAAGGTTGCCCGCGATTTATATAAACTTATCAATCTTCCTACTTTGCTATTAATCATCTTATCTTTGTTTCGAACCTATCTTCGAATCAAAATTCTCTTTGATTTGAGTCCATCAAATTTGAATCTATATCCTTGCTTTAAAATCCATTCTTGTATCGTCGAGCGAGGAAGTGTATTTGTAAATAAATTTTAAAATGTTTTATTTGTGTTGTTTGAGTTGTTGATGTTGATTTGGGTTTTCAATCGATTCGTCTTATAAACGCTATTGATAGGATTTCCAAAACACTTGAACAGAGCAAACTGACACAATATTATTTTTCAAATTTGATAAATGAAATTGTATGATTTTACTATAAATATATAAGTAAAATTTTTTGGAATTTAATAAGTTAATTAAATTGGTGGTTTGAAATGATAATATTTGATTATCATTTGTTGTTTTAAATGAATTTATAAATATGGTTTATAAATTGATTTGGAATTTGAAATGAATTTAATTCAAAATTTTGAGAATTTAGTTTCCAGTGATTTCGAACTTTGGTTTTAAAATTTTAAAGTATATATTATTGAAAGTATTTTCGAACAGAAATCGTTTTCAAAGAATTTTAAAATGTTGAAATCAGTGCTCTTCTCTTTGTCGCTGGAAAATAATTTCGGTGATGGCGGCCGCATCATCGACATTCATTTTCGAGTTTCGAAGTGGAGATACTATTCTGTAGCCTTGATACGGTTTTGTTTGAAAAATATTTTGATTTAAATTTCTTCAGTATAATTTGATTTATATATATATAGGTATCTTATTTTAAAATTTAATTTGATTTGATATAAATATATTATATATATCTCCAAATTGTTTAAAGTTAATCGGAAATCTAATTCTTAAATTTTGTTAAAAGATGATTTTAATTATAAATAAAACCAAAATTTGGACTAAATATTTAAACTTGAATAATTGAATTTGGAAAATGTTATTTGTATATTGTTCGACTGCATTCTAATACAACTCACCTAAATCATTCAGAAGTTGAATATGTAATCGGATAATATATAATATAAATTGAATTTATAAATAAAATTTGAGTGTTTATAATAAATGTTATACACTAAATTTTGATTTTAAAGAGGTTAATAGAGTTAGATAGGATAAGAAGTAAATTCAGTTAATAATGAAATAAATTTGTTTTGAAAGAATTAATAAATTTGTTTTGAAAGAGTTAAAGAATTAAAATTTGATCAACATATGAAAATACCTTGAATTTAAAAGAAATTAGTAAATATAAATTAATTTAAATCGAAACTTTTATGGTTTAAATTAATTTATATGGGTTAAATATATGTGATAAGATATATTAAGTAGAATAAATTTAACAGTAATTTGGAATAAAGAAGATTTTAAAATTGTTGAAGAAAATATGATTATAATAAAAGACTATTCAAATTTATGGTTTTAGAAATCGTAAATTGAAGAAAATGGGATAATAAGATAATGAATTTAGAAATAGTTGAGATTGATTTTAGTGAAATCAAATGGATTAAATCAAATTATTGAATATTAATTAATTTAAGTTGAAAATTTATTTGGCTTTAAATTAGTTGTTTATTTTGTATTTCAAATCTGTTTTTCTTTCTGGTTGTTTCTATTCTCCTACCTCGTTCCTTTTCGGGGACGAAAAGTTTTGAGTGGGGGAGAGTGTAACGACCCGTAAATTTCAACTGTTTTAATAACGTGATTAGTTGAAATTTTGTGAAATTTTAAAAGATAAAATTTTGAAATAAAAATTTGATATTTGGAATACGTCTAGTTAGATATAGCAACTGGTAAATTTTCGTCCGAAAATATGAAAGTTTATTTCGCGCGTAAATTCACTTCAATTCAATCAGTTAAAAAGAGATGAAAATAAAATGTTTCCGAAACCTAAATATTTTTACATAGAAAAATTCTAAACCATCTTCTGAGCAAGATGTCAGTTTGTCGTTTTTCCAAATTCGGACATCTTTGGCGCCGTCGATCTTATTTTTCAGTGTTTTTCTTGCATTTTCCGTCAGTAGAAAAATTCGAATTTTTATAATTCAATCGTACCACCAACATATGTATACCTTTTTGATCGTCTCGTCGTACTGATCTCTACGGTATATTCGTTTCTATATTCTGAAGATTGATACACAGCGGGATCCATGAAAAAACCGATTTCGTATCGGTACCGGTTTTAAATTCTTTTGGTTTCTATCCACCAACCTGTCCAAAATTTAACAACATTCGGCCAATAGACTTTTATAATTCCAAAATTTTTAACTGGCATGACTTTTGATGTTCCATATTCCATTTATATTGGTTTGCCTTCTCAATTATTTCGGTTTTAAAATTATTAAACTAAGGAATATATATATTTATATTCATGCCTATTCTCACTGGTACATTTTTGGTTCGCTCAAATCAGCTCATCTTCCTTTTCATGCATGCTGCTTGTTCTCATTGCCATTCTCAGCCTGGTCTTCCTATTATAAATTTTTTTATATATATAATACATATGAATTATTTCTAGTTGCAAACTATTCCTCAACTGTTAAGCTTTCCTTCTCCTATCCGCCTCTACCCTCACCCTCCATCCACCTCACGCACCAAGCAGCCACGCGCCTCAACTTCTTCCTCCGCAGGTCTCTCTTCCTCCCGCACGCGCGTCCCGTTCAGCCCGCCTCCTCCGTGCTTCAGCTCGACAACCAACCATTTCCCGACCGGCCGTTTGCCTCGACCCACCAACCATTCATGTGAGTACCCATCCCATTACCCCTGCTTCTTCGCCATCCACTGCCTTGTCATCCTTCTAACTTGGCTGTGCCTCTCTATTGGATAAGGTATCTTATCCATATGTTTGTATACGTTTTATTTTTTTTTATTATTATTTTTTTTTTCTTCTTTTCAGGCATTTATATAAGATAGTTTATATAGATTTTTAAATATGAAAATTTTACAATTTACTAGATGTTTACATATTTTGGATGCAGTGTATAAAAGATTTATGTTTGAGAATAGTTCAATGTACATGTGTTTCCAGATCTTTGTATACGAGTGTTATAAAATTTTAAAGCTACTATTTGTTTATGTATTTATACTTTGTCAAAGAAACACCATATATTATGCTATAAGTTGTATAAATTTTGACTATAGTTTTAGATTAATATATATAGTTAAACTATTGGTTTGGGATCTTTCGTTTATAATTCATATTACAGTGTTTACATTTTCGTATATACATATATATTAACATGCGGTTTTGTAAAAGCGGTTGCTGTACTGTTCCTCTATCACATGTTTATTTATATATTATAATAGTAGTAAAATGGGAAGTGATATATATCTGTTTCTAAAGGTTTTAAATGGCAGACGTGCAATATATATGTAGTTGCTGCTGTTGTATATAGATGCTGTATATATTAGGATTTTTATCTTTTACTTTTTTTTATTATTATTATTTTCTGAACAGTAGTTAGACTTCATGTTCACGATATCATATCTCACTCATGTTTTATCGGAATAGGTTGATTCTATTTTTAAAAAGGAGTCGAAGTTACCTAGTTTATGCCTGACAAATTTCAGTAAAATCCGACATCGTTTGATTAGTGGTCGAGGATCTGGAAGTTAGACCCGGGCAGCTATTCTTTTATACTTAGAAATTATTTTACACTGCTGCAAACATGACCTGAGTTCATGTTTGACGCATCGTATCTCTTCCGACTTACGTCGGAATACAGTGATTTTTTTTTGTTGGAAAGATTGAGTTTTCTATTTTATGTTCACGAATTTTCAGCTTCATGCGAGGTCATTTGATCCTCTGTTTCTTATTTGGAAGTTAGACCCAGGCAGCTGTTCTTTTGTATTTAGAATTATTTTACACTGCTGAAAACATGGCCTGAGTCTATGTTCGTGACATCGTAACTTTTCTCGTCTCTTGTCCAAAACAAGTGAATCTTTTGCAGTTTAAAATACAAGTTTTGATTTTTATTCATACCAAATTTCAGACCATTTCGATCTCGGTAGCACAAAGAACTATATTGTTAAACTTTGACGCAGGACATGTTTTATTTGGTGCTATGTTGAATGTTTTGATTTGATTTCATCGATTTCTGTTATCAGCTTTGATCGTTGAATTCGTGCCGATTTGTTTGCTTGGATTCGTAACTCAATCTCTTTGTCCGTATCAGTGTGCGTATCCGTGTCATCTTCTCGTGCATCTCTAGCCTCGAAAGGTGAACACTCACTCACGATTAACGTTCTTTTATTTATTAAATTTGATTTCAATTGAAACGACAATTGAAATATGCTGCTGTTAGTTAATTACACTGTTATATATGTTATTACCTGTATCAGTTCACCTGTGACATCTGACACCATTATCTGTTAATTATTTTTGCGATGATAATACAGTTTGGCTGATAATTGATTGATTTTCGATGTTTATATTGGACATTAAATTGTTAGTGATAAATGATAAATAGGATGAAATTGAACTTGATATAGGATAATTAAATGTTAAATTTGATTAACTGACATTTGTATAATATGATCCCTTTAACTGTTAAATTTATTGACACGTAGGATTTGTTTAATTACATTTTGAACTACTGAATGTATGTTGTTAAATTGATGATGTATGAAATTGTAATAGATGACAAGTGAAAACCGTAATGTAATAATCTTTAATCTACATGAAATGATAGTGTAGATTCGAGAAATAATTATATTAATTCGTACAAATGACAATACGAATTAATACGGTTATTTCGGGATTATTTGAATTGATTATTGGATTGTTATTGATTGTTGTTATTGCTTGTTTATTTACTTTGACACCATCCCTGTTATCACACTGCAAGTTCCCTTTGCTATGTTTTGATTTTTTTGAATTGAATTGGAATCGGGTTGAAATGATAAATACCCAAATTGAACTTTGACCTAGGATAGGAAATTAAATAAAAACCCGATTGGTCAATAATTTGATTTAAAAATAAAATGAAGATTTTATTTGAATAAATAATATGGTTTTGAAACGAAGTTGGAAATTGGATTTTAATGAAATTTAAATGTGAATATTTAATAATCTGAAATGAAATATGTATATAGAAATTGATGAAAGAATGTTATTTAATTTGAGAAATGATTGAATTAAGTTTGAAATGATTTAATAATTAAGTTTGAAATTATAATTAAGTTTGAAATTATTAAACCTTGAAATTATTTAATAATTAAGTTTTGAATTATTTAATAATTAAATAAGATTGAATTATTTAATGATTAAATTGAATTGTATTTTTAATTAAGAAAATTGAACTTTTGAATAAGTGAATTTACTTCGTAAATAATTGAAATTGAGTTTTCTTTATTAATTAAGTTTTGGAAAATTATTTAAGGAAGTAAATAAGTGAAATTGAATTTCTTTAACAAGAAATGAAAATGTGATATTTTTGGAATTATGTAAGACTTGTAATCGAAAGAATTGATTTGACGAATTTAATTTAATTCAAAATTGTAAGTTTGATTTAATGAAGTTGAACTTAAGAAATGATTTAATGAATTGGAAATTTAATAGAAATTGTTTTGAATGATAAAGTAACTTAACGATATTGAATGAAATCGATAAACGAATTTAAATTGATTTGAATGTTAAATTAAATTAATTTAAATGTTTTCGAAATGAAACTTATATTCGAACTTGAATCGATATTTGAATTGAAATTGAATGATAAGATTTTGAAATTGTGAATTTGGAAGTTTTGAAACGCAAATATTGGAAATTGGTTTAGAAAGACAAATGAAATGTTGATTTACGAATTCTAATTGAATTGAAATTGATTTAGTTTTGAAATATATTAAACGACCAATCGGTGTAATAATTACGAAAGTTATTAAAGAGACCGGAATTCGGTTATGGATATACTCTCTATCTAAACCGAAAACCACTTTAATAACTATACGCGGAGTGATGATCCAGAATGAAGTGGTTGGAATGATGTTCGTGATGACTGAAGAAAGAGAACGATAATGGATAGCCTTGACACTTGTGTCAAATTGGAAATGACTAAAACAGGAGCTGTGCCGGGCCAATGGAGGATTAGCTACCTCAAGTGGACACGCTTCTTCGAACTACTTATTACTTGTTGTCGATTGGTGCACCCTTGATTTTGGGAGTGTTGTTTCACGGTGTTGCGGGTGCTGCGGCGTTGCGTTCTCACCAGTCCGGATCAGGCGAACGGTAGTATCACTACCTTGGGTATTGCCTCATGTGCCTTGTCATACTTGTATTCCATTTATACGCGACCACTACGATTTTGATTTGTACCTTTAGTATATGGATTGCACTCTGGTGACTTCCGGTTTTGGGGAAACTACGGTCTTGTATATGCTTTTGGGAATAAAAATGTGTTAAGGGTGGAATGGGCCATGACTTAACGCTATTTTGATATCTTATTATTACTGATAGACATTATCTACTTAGCGTATATTACTACCTAGTAGATAGTTTAACGGATCCTTAAAGGATGGTTATTCCAAACATCCTTAGAGTTACTTGTATTTCAATTGCTATTTCACTTGAGTTGGATTTATTGATATAAGAATGTTAATCCTGACTCGAGTGTTTTGTATTTTGCTTCACGCTCGGGTCAGACTGAGTGGTTCAACTTTCGAGACTCACCTTTGAAGTTGGAGCTTTGTTTGAAGATCCAGCCATCTATTCTGCTTCTAGTATTTGATGATTCCAGTGATGTATTCTGATTTGTATCAGATGTATCGTATTACTCTTCTATTGTAAACTCTGATGTATCTTATATATTCATATAGTAGCTTCATGAACTACTATCTCTTTTATTTCCGCTGCATTTATTACTCTGTGTCTGTGATCTGTGATTATTTATTTACTGTATATGTTCAGTTTTGCCAAATTTAAATTAACAACGCAGTATTTTGAGCAATTCAATTCCGGCATGAGTGTCTATCTATACACTTATAATGGATGCGAATGGTCCAAAATTCCGGGTCGTTACACCAAGACCATGGTTGTGTAGCTCTTGGAAAAACAGAGGGACCCAAGTTTTATTTTGGCTAAAATTTTAATCATTTTCTCATGAAAGGAGAAGAAAATGGAAGTGGGAATAGCTTTTCAAGAAGAAGAGGAAGATAACATAAATGATGGAGTAGCATGCAGCTAGAGTAAGGGTTTGGAATTTATAGGGTAGTGGGTAAGGCAGGGATTTGAAAATTCCATTTTTTCTTTATTTCCATAATTCCAATGCATGTTTAATGGTCGTACGGGTTTTACAAATGTCGGATTATGATGGTTCTTAGGTGGTGCAACTTACCGTATTTTTCACGTTCCAATGGTATAAATTTCATCAGAATCCGAGACTGTGCCCCGCGAGGCTATTTTGGATCTTTTTAAGTTGTATATGTTGCCAAAACATTCAATCCCGAAAATTATTTGACTGTGCAACTTTAATCATTTTTCTTGATCCAAGAACATTTTTCATTCAAATTCTCTAGCGCCTATCGATGTATGTATATCCATGAAATACGTATAACGGCCGAATTGGTGGAAAATATATCACACAAAAATAAGGGTCAAAATTGTCTAATATAAATTACTAAGGTTTAAAATGTCAACACTAAACATCAGCTAAAGTTATAGCCAAATATAGCCCAATATGAATTTAAAAATAATATTTTACGATCCTCCAATATGAAAGATATGGATCATTATAGATTGGTTAGATCAGTCGGTACCAATCAGTCTACTGAGATGTTGCATCTCTTTGATATTGAATAGGAGTTGCAACTGGCTAGCCATCATGAAGGGAAAGATATTGGTCCACAGGCTGGTGGTGCTCGAGCTAGCACTGTCGAACTAGGTAGAAAGGTAAAGAGTCCAACGAGGCAACAACAAGGGTCATGGCAAGTAGTTCTTTTAAAGACAAAAGAATCTAGACGGCATTGAACTAATGGATAGCATTTATGGAGCCAAACACTTGGGTTGTTCATGACGATCGCCATTCAACTGGCTAAGGCAATAATTCTCTACCGATATGATTAAGAGGTTAATGAGTTTGAGTCAAGAACGACAAGGGTTCATCAGCCAGTCGAACCCCGTTCATTGAAGATATCCTAGAAGAGAGGTTTCTAAAGAAGTGTGTATTGCCATCCATGCCGAGCTATAATAGCATGACGATCCAAGACAATATCCGTTGAAGTATGGATGGCATAGGAATAGTGCCCATGCAAAAATGCTATGCAATGTGAATATTTACTATTTCCTTCGAAGGACTGGCGATGATGTGGTTCAGTTGGCTTGACCCTAAGTCCATACCATTGTATGGTCAGTTGGCTAGAAGGTTTATGGATTAGTTTTAGGTGCATACTATTTAGCCAAAGGATGCGATGTCTTTGTCTAATGTGCATTGGAGGTTTGAAGAGATCTTGAAAAGCTTTTTGAAAATGTTTTATGCTACGATAACGAAGTTGCGCAAACCCAAGGAGGAGATAATGCTAATTTTGCTTATGAATGGGGTTCACCCATAGACTTATTTTGGTAGATGGCTTCAATTGAAAAGAACCACCTAATTTGAAGGAATTTTATCAAAAGGGGTGTCATTGTCTGCACTTTAAAGTGGTGGATCTGGAGGTGGGGTTGGCCGGTGGTGGTCAAAAAGGATCGAGTAGTGTGATTCAAAGCAACATGGCTATCAAATAGAGTGGTGATAGTAATGGAAACATTATGGTGGATGTTGGAAATAACTAAAACAAAAAGAAGAATAAGATAACTAGTGGAAAATGTAAGACACCAAGAAGTGTTCGACATATACTTGCCCTAGAGATTATACGGGACTGAAAAATTCCATTAAGAACATTTACCTTGCTGTGCAAGGTATAGAGCACTACAAGAAGCCACCCTTGAGGGAGGCAACTGAAGATGAAAAGCATTTTGAAAATTATTTTCGCTTCCATGAGACGCATGGGCACAATATGAATGAATGCAGACATCTGAGGGATACATTGATGATTTGATTTGAAAGAAGAAGCTACAATAGTATGTTCGAAATCTAGAGGCTGACAGGTAAGCTAATAACCAACCTTATGGTAGCCTGCTCAGGGGAATCGGGCAAGGTCTAGTGGAGAAGGATCAAGATTTTCGGCTAGAGGGATTCTGATTAATACCATATCGGAAGGTTTGCAACCTACAAAGAGTTAGAATGAGATGGAGCGTTATGGTAGCTCATTAAGGCACAAACATTAGAAGATATGTTACGCCATATAAGAGGATTCTCTTGCAAAACAGCAAAGGACAATTGACGATGTTACTATTTTTAGAAACAAAGATGTAGACAGGTCAAAGCATCGATGTTTGACTTGATGGTGATTATGGTTGTGATTGGGTCAGCATTAGCGCACATAGTCCTTATTAATTATGGGAGCTCAGTGAATATTTTCTTAAGCTGACATTAGATAAGATGAGGCTAAATTTGAAGGATATGTGGCCATGTAAATTCCATATTTATGGATTCACCAGAGAGGCCAAGGAACCGGTTGGGTGTATTGAGCTATCCATTGAGTTGTGGGAAGGAGACAACAAGGTGGTGCAGTTACTAAACTTTATTGTGGTCGATGGATTTTTAGCCTATAATGCTTTCTTGGTCCGACCGGCCCTCACCAATTTCTGAATTTCCCATGCTTTGTGGTGCTTGATGATGAAGTTCTCCATGGAGAATGAAGTGGGGGCATTTCAGGGTGACTAAAGCACAAGTCAAGAGTGCTAGGTTGTAGAGCTCAGAGAGGCGAAGTGACGAGAGAAGGGAAAGGGTGCAGAGAAGCCTCTCTTCATTAAATCCTAGGAAGCATAACAACTACCGTCCAAGCCCTAGCTTGGGTCCAATAGTAAATCCTATAAATCCGTGGACCCATGAAGGAGGGAGAAAAGCTGAGGGATGTCCCAATTGAGCTGATGATTGACATTCTGATAGATGATGATGATCCTATGACAGTTCTCAAAGTTGGATCTAAACTCGACTTGAAGATGAGAAAGAAGCTGGTAGGGTTTCTCCAGGCAAACGCAGATGTGTTTGCTTTGACACATTTCGATATGTACAGCATATCGCCTGAAGTTGCATGTCATACACTAAATGTGAACCCAAGCTACCCTCCTATAAAACGGAAGAGGTGTAGTACGGAATTGGGGCGATCCATTATTTTGAAAGAAGAAGTGGATAAGCTAAAGGCAAATGGATTTTATTTGCGATGCATTATACCCGGAGTAGGTGTCGAACCTAATGTTGGTCAAGAAGGTGAATAGGAAATGGAGGACATGCATCAATTATTCTAATTTGAATAAAGCATGCCCGAAGGACTACATCCCTTTGCTACGAATATACAACTTGTGGATAGAAAGAATAGACATGAACTACTATCTTTTATGGATGTGTACATTGGCTACAACCAAATTATGATGCACATCCCAGATCAAGAACATACTAGTTTTATTATAGGTTTGGAGATGTATTGCTAAAATGTTATGCCTTTCAGTCTAAAGAACACTGGAGCTACTAACTAGTGCTTGGTGAAAAAAATGTTTAAGATCAGATTGGATGGACAAAGGAAGTCTTTGTGGATAATATTCTCATGAAATCACAACGATCGATGGATCACATGGGTAACCTTTCAAGAATGTTCGATGTACTTCGTAAGTATGGAATGAAGTTGAATCCATTTAAGTGCTATTTTAGGGTTGCATCAGGTAAGTTTTTTTTGGCTTCATTATAAACTTGAGGGGCATTAAAGCTAATCCAGATAAATTGACGCATTAAAAGTAGTTACTACCCCTGAAAATGAGGAGGGAAATGTAGAGATTGAATAGGAAAGTTACCGCATTAAGTTGATTTATCCCTAAAGCGATAAACAAGCGCAAATGGTTCTCTGATACGCTCAAGAAAGAGAAAGGAAGGTTCCAATCGACAATTGAATGTGAATGTGATGACCCATTATTTTCAAAATCTAAAATCAGTTATAAATGCCATCAGAATACGCTTGCAACTAATTTTAGATATTGAAAGTAGTTTACAGTGGGTAGATAAAAATTAAAAAATTCTAAAACAATGATAAAAAGGGAAACCTCAAAGCAGAATCAAACATCAATAGAAATAAACATTATCTCAATAATACAATTACTTTACAACATAGTCACATCATTTTATATTTTAGTGCATTAAATATTACTAACTCGTAAATGATATAACCGTGGTACAACAAAATGTACAAAATCAGCTATCCGCGATATAGCCTTTATTCAACTTTCCATTCCTGCTTTTTCTCCTACGTGAAACTTCACGCATGTATGTGTGTGGGGGGATGTTACAACTATATTTGGACTCTGCCCAACCCTATACACTACGGTCGTAGGGTCGATAACTATTGCATAGGAAAAGACTGCCTACGTATCCCTTTTAAAGGATCAATGCCACATAGTTCTGTTTTAGGCACTTCTCCTGCATCCAAATACTTATTAGTATATAACAACCAATGCAACAATTGTAACTAATGCAACCATTGCAACCAATGGTAATAGTAGAAGCAGAAAACAGTATTCCTACTTATCTGTCATAACAAATCATTTTATAGTGTAACAACAATAATAACACACAGTCATCAAACACTAATAATCCAGTGACAACCCCAGTCCATCAAATAAAAAAGCAACAACATAAACACAATTATATGTATTATTAATTTTCAACTATATAATAATACATCATCAATGTAAGATAAATCATAGAGTGTATACTAATCACTCCATAATAGAAAACAATCATCAATATCATCAAATGTGCACTAATCCAATCAATATTAGTAACATAATATCCATCATCAAATAACCATAATTAACTACTCATCCGTTAGTAGCAATAATGGTAAAATTGCATACTCATCAAAATAAGATACTATCATCAAATATCCAATATATGTGATAATTACAACTAAAAATCAATCTGGAGCTAATTTCTAGTCTGGTTTATTGGTTGGGTTCTTTCTTGACCCAAATCAGATAATTAAGGACGCAAGGAAATTTTTTCGCTATGTTTGGAAAATTAGTGGAAATCTCCATGTTATCTACATTGACTCAATGTTCTATTTCAAATTCTCCAACAATGAAGACCGACTGCGTGTTCTTGAAGCTGATCCAACTTTCATTGAAGGAAAGCCCTTCATAATTACACCTTGGTCTCCTTCTGTGCATGGTGCTAGAGAACAGGTGATGTCTATTCCTATTTGGACTTATTTTTCACACATTCTGTCAATTTTTCAGCCGCTAGAAGGTCTGAACTGGTTAGCATGCAATATTGGAAAACTGAAGTGCTTTGATTCTAACATGGTCGCCCGAGATAAATTGGTATATGCCAAGGCTTTGATTGAAGTAACACCTGACAAGCCTCTTCCTTCTTTGCTACATGTTCAGACTGCTCCTGGTCATGTAGCAGAAGTACGCATTAGATATGGTTAGATGCCAGATATATGCACTATTTGGCGATCTTTTGGCCATTTGGCGCTTTCATGCTCGGCTCTGGTCTTGTCCTATAAGGATCCTCCTACGGTCAAGATTCCTCTGCCCCGTGCTCTGTTGCGCAAGTGGGTTCCTATAACTACAAAAGTTGCTCCATCTAATCCCCCCGATGTTTCTCCCCCAGTGCTACCTCCTAGACTGGATCCTTCCATTGATAATGATAAAATTTCTCCTATTCCTGCTCCTTCCTCTGCTGCTCTAGATACGTAAACATGTACTCCAATTGATCCTAAAGAAATTGAGTGGGACACTTCGGAGATGCCTTGGATACATAGTTTGTTTGAGATGAGATACGACCTTACTAGACTGACTTCTATATGTTTGTTAGTGAAAAACATGGTGAATCCAGACGCCTTCACTATTCTATTGTTGGTGAGGACCTTGTGCTTACTATAGATGGATCCCGTGGTGCTAGGAATAGAGTTATACTTGCTGACTTGAGTTGGGATAGGAAATTTATCTATCGAAAGGATTGTGTTGGATACTGCCCTAAAATTGTTGCCAATTTTGCAAATTATCTACATGTTATAGGTCCAGAAAGCACGGATGATGGAAGTGAATACTCCTGGGAGTTAGCAGACTAGGTTCTATGTCAGTAATAGTAGCTTAGGCATCTTTTCTAACTCCTGCTCTGTATTTTATTTCTTTTTATAGTTGTTATGTGCATGTATAGGGCACCTGTTCTCTATTAATAATATAAGTGGTACGACCACTATAAAATCGACTGGCTTTGCCAAAAAAAAAGAAAAAAAACAATCAATCACACATTCAACAACAATCAAAATAATATTTTTTTCATCCATTATTCTCTTTAAGCATATTTTTTTTATTGTTTATTATAAATTCACTTTTATTTATTCATCACAAAATAATAAAAATTCATTTTAAACGAGTACCATTTAAATCCTTTATCATACTTTCATTCTTCAAATGATCCAATCATAAATAGTAATCTTTATCAAATTTATTTTTAAAGCAGTATTATTATTACTTAAAATCTTATTCTAAATAAAAAACTTCTCAAATATTAATTTAAAATATAATTTCAGTTATCATTTATGACTTCTCCTAAAAATTCATAAAGAATAACCTTATTTAATTCCATACTTTAATTTCAGTAAAGTCCATTAAATCTCCGTTATTTACAGAAACCATCCAAAATCTATAAACAACCTAATCCATAATTCATTTATTTTATTTTCTCGTTATTATCCAATTTACTCCAATTAATTATTTCCAATCCAAATCAAAGTATTTATTTTTATTAAATATCCAAAAATACGTCAATCAATAATAATTACCCAACCAAGGTACAATAACTTCAAAAAATTTAATGATTAAACAGTCATCCATAGAACATAACATACATCAACGAATATGGTTTTTCATCAATATGTATAGATTTTATAATTTACATTTCAATTAAATAATTCATACTAACATGTTTTTTCCAACAGTTTCCAAACTTAGAAAACCTAGAGCCAAATCGTCCAGAATTCCACCACGAGTCCAACGGAAGAAACCACGTATGAATCCGAGTTCATATGTCGAAGGTTAGAAGGTATGATAGCATTATTGTAATTAAATAAATAGCCAACCACTATTATAGTACCTGCCATCACCTGGTTCTCCCCTAACCTATAACCATCAAAGTTGATGGCCATTTTCTCCTCCTCCAATGCGCTTGAAAGAAAATGAATGCCAACATCCATCTTCCCTCACCGTGTGCTCGCATCCGGCATCACCTACATTCACCAAATGCCACCAACCCTCATCCTAGTTGTGACTTGCAAGGCTAATTTGGTCAACTCAGGCCGAACTAAGCCATGCCGCCGCCACTATTGCACTCCTCATTCTTGAGATCCATGATCCTCTACCTTCAATTTCATAGATTGGTTGCCAAATCAAAAGGTCCTAAATTTGCAAAGCCCAACCTATCACCAGCATCTTCAACCTTGATTTTTGTTCAACTCGAGCATTTTTATGACAAACCGAATCCTCTTATTGATTCTTGTCATCGAGAGCTTTGAAATAACATATAATTTGATAAAATTTGGACACTTTGAATTTTGAATCAATTTTGGATTAGAGATAATTATCCACCATTAGCAGTAAATTAAGAAAATTTTGAGATTAGGGGAGAAAACTAATGACAAAGGTGACAGCTAAGGTTTTATAGCTAGGAGTATCAACTCATGTGCTGAGTGCAGCTTTGGTATGTAGAGAATGAAAAATCCAAAGGCTGGTCTATTATATTAAAAAACAAATCACTACAGCGGAAAATAACTATCTGAAGCTAAAAAGGTTAGGATACTCTCTATTGATCGCATCAAGGAAGTTGAGGCCATACTTCCAGGCTAATCTGATAAGGGTGTTCATTAGTCAACCGCTTAGGCAAGTGAAACATTGTCCTAAGACTTCGGGGAGAATGATCAAGTGGAACATCGAGTTGAGAGAGTATGATATAACCTACCATTCTAGGAAGGTAATTTGAGGATAGGCATTGGTAGATTTCTTTCCTTAATTCAACATTTGGGATAATGAAGTGGAAGAGGAGTGTGACCAATTTTTTTAGTGGAAGTTGTATATTGACAGAACCTCCAATGAGCATAATTCTAGGCAAGAGTAGTTCTTCTGACCTAGGAAGAAAGGAAGATATGATTTCTTTGAAACTAGAGTTCCAAGCAACAAACAATGAATATAAATACGAAGCATTGTTTGCGGGACTTGAGATAGCAAAAATTGAGGGTCAAGACTCAAGGCATTGCATATCTTCAATGACTCTCAACTGGTGATTTTTTAAGTTAAGAAGAAATTTCAGGTTAAGGGTACGAGATTCGCCACTTGTCTGTCAATGATGTTGGAACTGCTAATCGATATTGAACACTCCATGATAATGCACATCCTTAGGGAGGAGAATACTAATGTTGATTCATTAGCCAAGATGGCTAGTTCTGGGAATGAGCAGCAATTTGGAATCGTGCCTATAGAAGTTTTGACAGCTCCAATCATTGACGAGATGGATTTTGATTAGATCTTGGAGGTCGAAGATGAGAAAGGGTCATAGATTATTTTAGTTAAAGATTATTTTGTAAAGGGGACTCTCTCGAAGAGTCGAAAAGAAAGGCAGAAGCTCCTTTGTAAAGTACCTCGGTTCATTATGCAAGATGAAGTGCTACATAAGAGAGGCTTCTCAACCCCCTTGCTAAGGTGTGTCTCCAAAGATGAAGTAAAGAAGATCCTTGAGGATGTATACGAAGGAAGTTGTGGCGAGAACAATAGGGGGAAAACTTAAGCAGTGAAGATTCTTCGATACAGATATTTCTAGCTGACTGTCAACATGAATGCGGCCGACTATTCTAAAAGATGTGACAAATGTCAGAGATTTGCAAAGATTCTACTAGCCTCATCCAATGAGCTTATGCAGATGGTTGGCCTATAGCCATTTGCAGTATGGGGAATAAACATTATTGGAGTGCTACCGATGTTGAGAGGCAGAGAAAAATATGCAATTAAGGATGTGGACCACTTCATAAAATAGGTTGAGGTAGAACCGCATACAACGATCACTTTGACAAAAGTGATCAACTTTGTAGTAAAGAATAGTTTGTGTAGATTTGGAGTTCCAAAGTAGATAATCACTGATAATGGAACTCATTCAAGAGTGTCGAATTCAAGGAGTTCTATGCTCAATATCGAATTGAGAAGAGGATTATGGCAGTAGCACATCCATATGTGGATGGACAGGTGGAGGCAGTGAACATAATCATCAAGTCCATAATCAATAAGAGATTGAAGAGAACTAAGGATAACTGGGTTGATGAGCTACTACTAGAATTGTGGGCTTATTAGACAACCTAGAAGTTTGCTACTGGCCATATAAGGCCATGATACCGATTGAAGCTAAAGCTGTGCAGTTAAAGCGCTTAGCGATTCTATAGAGGTAAAGGTGCAAAAAGTAATAGCAGGGATAAAGCTGGGATATAATGAAAAATAACGAATGTGCATAAAACATCATTAGATATAAAACCAAATATTTAAAGTTAATTTATTCTCATTCTCACATTATTTATGTAGGAAAGAGAAATATTATTTAATTTTATATGATAAAAATAAAGAATATCATGATTTATCTAGTCCAGATTTAGCGACTACAATAGATTATCAACTTATATTGAGCATTTGTGCCTTAAAATTAGGTCCTTACCCTAACTTTGTTAACTTGGTTTAAAAGAAAACTAGTCAAATCAACATTTTCCTATTAATGTTGCTAAAGCGGGTGCTAAAAAGCTTTAATTTAGTGGGTGTAGTGGAATATAATTAAGGCTTAAAGTGGATCTACAATCCAAAAGCGCTATATTGAAAAAGCATAGTGGTTGAAAAGCTTTACGTGTTACAGTGGGGATTTTGTGGGGCTATAGCAATGCTTTAACTGCACAGAGCTGAAATTTCTTCCTACAGAAGTTAGTGCTATGATCCCAAGATGAACGAAGAACTCTTGCTTAAGGCCCTTCAACTTGGTTGAAGAAAATCATGAAGATGCTGATCTAAGGTGGCTACTTACCAAAGAAGAGTAGCAAAACATTTTAGTTCCACGGTCAGAAACTGTACCTTCAAAATAGGAGATCTAGTTTAAAACAAGTATTTTGGGTACGAGGATATTTGGTTTGAACTGGGAGGCTCCTACGTGATTGCACAAAAGCTTAGAGATGGAACTTTCAAGCTGTCATTAGTAGATGGGATCCCAATTCCATGGGTATAAAATAATGAGCATTTATGATGTTGTTTTACTTGATTTCCTTAAGTAAATAAGGCAACCTATTCATCAAGATTAGTTGTAATAAGGCAATAATTTTTGTTTGTACATAAATAAAGTTGACTTTTTGAATCAATGGAAATTTATTCTTAAAATTCGACTTTGTGCCGCAAGATCATGACATGAGCAGACATTCTATGTTTTGGAAACATAATGTCTAGGTACTTAGAGATACGTACCGACGAACTCTATTGGTCCATTATCGGATCATCAGAGTATAGTCGGACTAGGACGGTCGGCCAATTTTCCCTTATACATCTTATCTTTGACCAAATTCTAGAAATAGGCAAAGTCGGAGGTTGTTGCTCAAAGATAGGCATTTAAGACACCAACTCCTAGAGGTAGGAGTTAGTATAAAATTAAATCTTGTGCAGGTACACTAACGGATTATATCGGTGCTCATGTCGACATGTGTAGAAAAGTCGTATAATTTCAGCCGCAATGATCAACCACAATATCGTTTATCGCCAAATGAGATATGTTTGACCAATAATAAGCAATGTTGACTGATGATATATAGATTTGTTTAGTGAAACAAGAAACATTTGACCAATAGTAAGAAAAACTAAAATACAGAGCTTTGCGCCGAGCAATCGCATAAATTTATTAATATATATGGAGTTACAATTAATAAAAACCATTGTACATATCACAGACCAGAAAAGTATAGTATGTAAGTAATTTCCTTGCAGATAGTTATATATTTATGTAAAGTATAATGGGAGGTAAAGAAAAAGTGTGATAAAGTAAGTGAGACAAAGTTGAAGGGAAAACAACTTTGATTACTTTCACTTTTCAGGTAACAAAATTGCAGGGGCCATACTCACACATTAACGGCCTATGTTCGTAGAATCAAAAAAGGCAAAAAGAATACATCTTCGAATGAATGACGAGACTGGTCACTTTTTCCCCCACTTTACTCCTTTTGAGATTTGCTTGGCGCAATGCTTCCTTCCATGGCTTGCTCCTTCTCTAGTGTGCATTTTACGGAGTGCAAAGTTTATTCTTCAATTGTCTAGTACAGACGGTTGCCTAGTTTAACATGAGCATCTAGGGGTGTCTGAGAAGCGATAACAGCAAAAGCGGAAGATGGTTCCATAGGAAATGGAGTAATAGGTAAGGATATCGATAGAGGAGGAGGAATCCTCTCTGTTCTTGGTTTAAGTTTAATGTTTGTTAGCTTGAAGGTGTCAATGGAATTTTTCTCTACCATAGATGGTCTAGCATTGGGCCCCTTAATAACTGTAATGATCACATCCTCATCACCCACCGAGAGTTTGAGCTTGTCCGTGCCTTCCTCGTTTATAGTGACAATCTTTTCTGCATCAAGCCCTAGAGTAGATCCAGTGGAGGAAGCAGAATGAAAGGTGGAGCACAGATGATGATGGATATGGTAACTGAAGCCTCGAGTCCTAGAGCAAGGATAACATATAATAGAGGAGCAATGACCTGCTAACTTGAAAGGTTACAGAGAGAAAATAAAATGTTAGAGATGTCCACATGAGACATCTGAAGTTTCTCAAATACGTGTGAGATCAGTGATATACCTCCGAGAGATGATGTAGGAATCTAGGAAATTGTCTCGATCTACCTTTCCTCTAAAATAGAAGCAACATAGGAACCCTAAGGGCAATCATTAGCGACACAAAGATAGGATCTTCAGTGTCATACTCCTTGGAAGATGAAACTAGTACAGTGGTTGTTATTGGTGTCGTTGTTGTCTATATAGAGGGATGGCAAGCGCCATTGCAAATGACCTAGGTATAGGAATCACTGTGACCTCGAAGCTGGCCATTGCCTAGGTGACATTCTCTGTCTGGGGCTCCTGATGAATGGAAACTGAGCTATCTACCAAATCCTTAGAGATTGATTCAGATGGAACCCTGGAAGGCATTTGAGTGGAAGTTGATGCTTCAAGAGCCCGCTCTGCCTGACCCTTTGCCGGGGCCTCTAAATTTTCTTCATCGAGAATGTTGACTTTGAGTTCTTTCTCATCAAATTCACGATGTGTTCCTTCTCTTGTCGAGTATCTCCTCCTAAATGAGAGCGAGTGCTTAGGGCTATTTATCTCCCATCTACTTAAGGTTACAGGTTTTGATTAAATTGGCATAAAAGTGTACCAAGTTGGATTCTTCTTATAAAGCTCTTCTATACTTTCTTTAGCCTTGATAGCGCGAGCTTCTAGAAGTTTCTTCTTGTCGTTGGCTTCGAAGGCCTTGAGCATGTGTTCGTCGAGAAACATAAACACTTCATCTTTTTCCTCTTTATCTTTGTCCACCTCGACTTTGAGGTTTGTGATGATAAGAGCTTGTGTGTCGACGATGGCCTATAGTGCTAATTTTTCTTTGGACAACTGGCCACTTTGTGGTAATAATTCTAAACTTGCTCTTCGATTACCTTGAACTTAGCCTCGATGGCATTCATTTTGCCTCGATGCTTCTTTTTGGCATCTTCAATCGCCTTGTCCTTCTTAGCCACTACCTCCTTTAGTTGGTCTATCTCTCTAGTGTATAATTGACATATTTGCTCATGGTCCTTTTTCTCAGACTCGTATTATTGAATTATGAGCTAATTAGCTTTTTTGGTGTTTGACATAGCATGAGCGAGCCTCTTCCAAATGGTGTACTGATTGATGACATCTTGGAGAACTACCACAACTTGTGTAGTTTCCTCTAGAGGGTTATTCTTTAAGGGATAATCAAACTTGACCTCGCTGAAGCATAAGTAAGGAAAAGCCCGTTGAATCTCTATTAGATTAGGGCTTGTTACCAGGGTTGAGGCAGCGGAGATGGCATGTGTAAAAGGATCCTAAAAAACATGCTCCTTGCTAGACCACTGAAGGATAGGTTCGAAAGTTAAGGAGCGTTTGTGACACCCTACACCTCCGGGCACCCCGAAAATCGGACATGACTAGAAGCATGGGTGGTCGGGTGAAGTAAAAATCCATAACATAGCATAGAGACTAAGGCAACAACATAAAATGATTAAAATAATACAGTGGAAGAAAACTTTCACTAATTATAAATTAATAGCAAAACAGCTTCATTAAAAACAACATTATCCCAAATTTATTTTTGAAACCAAAAGTACCAAGTAGTCTCCACCAAAACATAAAACATAACAAAGTTCACAATATAGGTCCCCATATATAGAGTAAAGTACAAAAAAGAGAAATGAAGTACATGAAACAAAAGAAACAAAAGCTGAAGATAACAACTGCTCCAATGACCTTCCAAGCTGCAAAGAACTACAACCTAGACCTGCCTTCCTGTGATTTGGGGAAAATAGGAAAAATAGGAATGTGTTAGACATAAAGTCTGGTGAATGAGAAATAAAAATGAAGCAGAAAGAATAAAACAGTTTAATTCCAAGTCTTCCACGGATATCGCAGAGGGTGAATAATATAATGCAATGAATCCTTCTTAGATACAGTTCCTAAGAAGCCAAAGTCCGTGATCACTCTAGGGAAGTCAACCATGCAGTAATACTAAACGTCAATCGGCCTGTCGAGCTTGCTGCCCTTACCTATCCACATGCTACAGCGTGAAAGACATGCCCTTTACTCGTGCACTGTGATTAAATGCATCTTACGTCTGACCGGCGCCAACTCAAACAACCTCGCAGGACCCCGAAGTTGCACTTAGGCTCCGCCAAACTGGACTCCTATCCTCCTGTCTCCTCGGTCACCAATGTGGACTTGCCCCTATCCAAAGTGCCGGTCCTCCGAAAGAGCGCCCGCAGCTGGGTCGGCTATGCAAAATCCTCCAACGATCTGCCTAAAGAAGCCTACGTTGGAGCACACTTGTCATGTTATGTCCGCGTCGATCTTCCTGAAGAAGCCTACGATTGCGGATGTTATCTATCCTACGTACTAGCAACCTATGAAAGGTAACAAACATCTTTGCAAACCTACTTGCCCGCTCCTAGTACGTACAGCCAAAACTATATTTTCTTCTTAACTGCATGACATACCTATCCAGACCTTTACAAGGTCTGCCTACCAAATCACCTCCAGATTAATTAATTTTACCGTTACAGTTTACATAATGTTTTTTTCCATTAATCTGCTTTAGGCCATTTTTACATTCGATTTAGTTATTTCACAATTTCCCTTTTTCTTACATAAATGTTATTTCAATTTCACGTCCGTTCAGTCTGTATGGTTTGTTTATAATTTTTATGCCATTTTGTTGCAGATTTACACTAGCCTTTAGGGTCCATTTAATTTACATTTTTTTCCACCCTAATTTACATTCTCCTTTTAGAGATTTAATATGTACAAAAATTTCATCCAATAGCCACAAACCATTTAATTACACAAAATTCCACTTTTACATTTTTAGGCCACATATGAAACAAACAATTATGCCAATTAGACTTCCTAATTTTGTTCCAAAACCATATTCAAAATTGTGTAATTATATCAATCAAAACCATAATTTTATGCAACATATTCTGAATTTATTCAACTAACATGTTCTTCCATTAGAAATTGAATAACAATTCTAATTCAGTTTAATTAAACCAATCTTATTTATGCCATGAAACATGAATAATAATTTGTTTGTTCCAAATTTCAACCCAAACATGAATTAGAATTGAGAAGTGGAAGAAGAAGAAGAAGATACAATAATTAACATAAATTTCAATCTTATTTATGCCATAAAACGTGAATAGACAATTTATATGTCATATATTTTAAACCAAACATGAATTAGATTTGAGAAGTGGAAGAAGAATAAGTTGCAATAATTTACGTCTATTCTCAATTAATAACAGAAATTAATTCATATTAATGTTCCATAAAAGAACTGAAATTGAACTACTTTATTTTTCTATTTCATATTAATTCCCACTCACCTGGCACTTGAGCTTGTATAAATTTGAAAAGGCTTTACTTTAATCTTTCTCCATTTGATTCTTCTAAACTCCCAAAATTTCTTGAATATATATATATATATATAATTTAATTTGATAGAGATTTTTTTATTTAGTACAGAAAAGGAGGAAGAATAATACACACTAATTTTACTATAGAATTATGGCGACGGCTGATTAAGAGATTATGTTTAGGTTAGATGGTTTATTTATAGATTGTTTGAGTGAATATAATCCATTAGATTATTTTATATTAAATCTGGTTCATTCATACACTTAATGGTTATTCATTCTAGCCCATACACATCACTCAACCAATAAAATTTAGCCATCTCATCCTATTACATCACTGGAGCAAATGGGAAGCCGCCACATGTCAGAAAAAACGTTGAAATACGAAGGAAAATCGCTGGAAACAAACCAGCTAAAAAACATCCTTCCAGATTTTGGCGACAACGGGACTTGATCCCTGTTCACTAAGGAAGTCAACATGTGCCTTTACCATTGTACAAAATGCGCTTTTAATTTCTTTTTAATTATATTTCCCGTAAAATATCGAGGTGTTACAAAATATAATTTAACACACATCAGCAATTTATACGATCCATATTCTAAACCAAACATGAATTAGAATTGAGAAATGGTAGAAGAAGAATTTACAATAATTTGCATCAAACCTCAATTATTAGTAGAAATTAATTCATATTTTCGTGCCAGAAAAGAACGAAAATAAAACTACTTTATTTTTCTATTTCATATTAATTCCCACTCACCTGGCACTTGAGCTTGTATAAATTTGAAAAGCTTTTCTTCTTCTTATCTTCCTCTTTTTAAATTCTTCAAAATTCTTCAAATAACTCATATATATATATATATATTTAATTTGATTTAGAAGAGAATTATTTATTTAGTGGAGAAAGGAGGAAGAAGAATACACACAAATTTTTCTGTAGACTTATAGCGACGGCTGAATAAAAGATTAGGTTTTAGGTTAGATGGTTTATTTATAGATAGTGTGAGTGCATATAGTCCATTAGATTTTCCTAGGTTAAATCATGTTCATCCGAACACCTCATGGTTATCCACTATGGCTCATACACGTCACTGGACCAAAAGAAAACCGCCACGTCAGAAAATAAATCAACGTTCATTAATTATTCCCATTAATTGATTGCATGAAAAGGGAGACGTGGAACTTGAAATTTAGTTAAGTAACTGCATTAGTATTGTAGGTAGGTAGGGATTTAACATACTTTAATTTATTAGAATGAAAGGAGTAATGATATAATTTTCTACGAATCAACCAAGTTATAAATAAACATGTTTTGTTGAAATTATAATGAATATGCGGAAAAAAACCTTGTAATTTCACACAAACATAAATCTTCCTTTAAAGGATTCATAGAAGATTTTTAATGGTTTCTGTAGTAGTTCCAATATATTAAAGTATAAAATCTTTAAGTATAATTAAAAGTGTAGTAATTGGAATAAATGTTAGTAAGTGTAGTAGGAAAAAAGTCAAGGAACTATTGAGAGATTCATTGTTCTTATCTACTCCAGCTTTTGTAATATGAAAATTATGAAAGAACATTTTGAAAACAAATAAGGTATGTCTTTGGAATAAATGGTTTGGTGAAAATAAATAAGTTGTTGAAAAAGAAAAACTTAATGAAAAAGTTGAATCAAAGATTCCAATTTTTAGAAATTTGTAAAGGTCTTTAAAAGGAAAAGCAGGTTAAATTCTAAACTTAGAATTGTTGGTATTCACATCTAGGTTTAAGGGATAATTTAAATTCAAACACCGTAAGAGTGTAAGGTAAAGTCATCAAGTATTTATCGATTTAATAAGAAGTTTTAAGTAACACTTTTAAAGGCAAGAATTTTGGGATTTCGAATTTTTTTTGGAAGGAAGAAATAAATGCCAAACCAAGTTTTAAAATATGGAGTAGATAGGAAATGGAGCCTAGGGTTAAGGATTCCCTAGGATTAGACACGTATTGAGAGACCGTACATGAAAAAAAAGGCTTTTCAAGGAGTCTTTCAAAAAGTTTTCAAAAATGAGTTTTGTAAGTATATATTTATATATATATATATGTATATAGATAAAAGTTTTGTTAAAAGTAGTTTTTAAAGGTTTTATCTATATATGTCGGAATTCCTTTTATTCATGCCTACCCTATTTATGGGAAAGTGAATTAGAACAAGTTTTAGAAGATATGATGGACCTTCCCTAGTTATTTTTGGAGAAATGATAATGTTTGTTTCTTATATAAGCTAGTAGTACAGAGAAATTTTGGGCATGAAAGTAAATCAAGGAGATTAGCCTAGTGCGGCCTTTAGGAGATGGATAAGTTGGAAATAAATATGAGGAAAAGGCTTTGCGACCATAAGGAAATTTATGCATTTTTAGTATTGATGCATAAAAGTGGGGTTAAGCTATTAGGTTTCCTATTATCTAATCCGATTTAAATGGTAAATAAGTGAAAGTGTTTTCTTAAAATAAAAATAGTGGAAATCTTATATTTAAAAGAGAGGAAAATGATGTGAAATTTGTCAAATAAATTTAATGAAAATTGTGTAAAAAGAAATTGTTATAGGTTATTTTTCGATAACCATCGTAGAACTTTTTAAGCACATTGTTATATTCACACTCAATGTGTATTTTGCTTTTAGTGGAAGCAGTGGATGTCTGATATTTTAGTCCAATAAAATAATCAGACAAACCATTTAAATTTCGTTAAAAGAAAAATTGAAAGAATTCGACAAAAATAAGAGGAAAGCTATTTTTTTCAATAATTGGTTAGCATTTATTTTACACATTGTTGCACTTATCTCCAATGTGTATTTTACTTTTAAAATGGAAATTTTGAAGAAAAAAAAGAATTTAAAAAGTTTATAAAGCACTACTTCTGAACTTTTTTTTTGAAATAAATAATATTTGGAAATATACGGGTAAATGCTAATAAGTTAAAATTTTAAAAGAGACATTAGCAGTTTTAAAACTTTCTAGCTTTGTGAAATTTGAAAATAGGAAGATTTTAAAATCTTAGGCGACTTACTAGTTGTATGGAAATGGTAAAAAACAGAAGTTGAACTAAACTATAAAAGAAATGAAAAGGTAGATTTATAGTTCTAAAGACTAATTGGCTTTGAGAAATTTATGATCTTTGTTGAAAAGACGAAGTAAAAATGTTTTGATATTCACTTAGAAAGGGAAGAAATAAATTTGGAGTTAGATAAATAGGATTAAGTAGTCCACTAGGATAAGGTTGACTGCAGAGTATGAAAAACAAATGGAAGGGTATGAGAAAGTTATGGCGGAAGGTTTGTGTTCCATTTCTGATATTTCAGTACACACCTTGTTTGTTTCATGAGCATCTCATTCCTTTATCTCTAGTTCTCTTGTTGAGGGACTTCATTTAGATGTTTCCATCATTTCTGATCCGGTAGTAGTCTCAAGCTCAGTTGGAGGATCGGCCTACTTGTCGATGCTTTTCCGAGGTTTGAAATTTTTGATTCTTGGAGTAGAGTTTGACTATGAGGTATTCGTTCTTGGTTTCTCTGATTTTGGTCTTGTTTTGGGTATGGACTGGTTGTCGATATATGGGGCGATCTTAGATTGTGACAGGAGGCTTGTTAGGTACGTGCAGTGGGCGTACCTTGGAGTTTCATGTGATCCGCGAGGGTCTGTTATGCTTAGCACCTTTATTCTTTCTGCTTCATTTTATTTCTCATTCACCAGACTTTATGTCTGACCCATTCCTATTTTTCCTATTTTCCCCAAATCACCGAAAGACAGATTAGCAACTATTGGGATTTAGTAAAATGGCAAGTTTCACTCCTAGGTTCAACACTGTTAGGGAAAATAGCCTAATCCTGGTTAGTAGCCATATGTTGAATACTTTATCATTGTTTCGCTGTGAGATTTTATAAACATTACTCTGACTTGCCTTCGTTATTTGTAGGATACCAATCCAGCATTCGTGCTTTAGTGGACTTGGATTTCGGTTCATCGAAAATTTAGGAGATGGATAAGTTGGAAATAAATATGAGGAAAAGGCTTTGCGACCATAAGGAAATTTGTGCATTTTTAGTATTGATGCATAAAAGTGGGCTTAAGCTATTAGGTTTCCTATTATCTACTCCAATTTAAATGGTAAATAAGTGGAAGTGTTTTCTCAAAATAAAATTAGTGGAAATTGATATTTAAAAAAGAAAGTAAAATGATATGAAATTTGTCAAATAAACTTTATGGGAATTGTGTAAAAAGAAATTGTTATAGGCTATTTTTCGATAATCATTGTAGAACTTTTTAAGCACATTGTTATATTCACCCTCAATGTGTATTTTGCTTTTAGTGGAAGCAGTGGGTGTCTGATATTTTAGTTCAATAAAATAATCAGACAAACCACTTAAATTTTGTTAAAAAGAAAAATTGAAAGAATTTGACAAAAATAGGAGGAAAGCTATTTTTTTCAATAATTGTTTAGCATTTATTTTACACATTGTTGCACTTATCTCCAATGTGTACTTTACTTTTAAAATGGAAATTTTTGAAAAAAAGAAGAGAATTTAAAATGTCTATAAAGCACTACTTTGAACTTTTTTTTTGAAATAAATAATATTTGGAAATATACGAGTAAATGCTAGTAAGTTAAAAATTTAAAAGAGAATTTAGCAGTTTTAAAACTTTCTAGCTTTGTGAAATTTGAAAATAGGAAGATTTTAAAATCTTAGGCGGCTTACTAGTTGTATGGAAATGGTAAAAATCAGAAGTTGAACTAAACTATAAAAGAAATGAAAAGGCAGACTTTATAGTTTTAAAGACTAATTCGCTTTGAGAAATTTATGATCTTTGTTGAAAAGATGAAGTAAAAATATTTTGATATTCACTTAGAAAGGGAAGAAATAAATTTGGAGTTAGATAAATAGGATTAAGTAGCCCACTAGGATAAGGTTGATTGTAGAATTTGAAAAACAAATGGAAGGATATGAGAAAGTTATGGTGGAAGGTTTGTGTTCCATTTCTGATATTTCACTACACACCTTGTTTGATTCAGGAGCATCTCATTCCTTTATCTCTAGTTCTCTTGTTGAGGGACTTCATTTAGATGTTTCCATTATTTCTGATCCGGTAGTAGTCTCAAACCCAGTTGGACGATCAGCTTACTTGACAATGCTTTTTCGAGGTTTGAAAATTTTGATTCTTGGAGTAGAGTTTGACTGTGAGGTATTCGTTCTTGGTTTCTCCGGTTTTGGTCTTATTTTGGGTATGGACTGGTTGTCGATGTATGGGGCGATCTTAGATTGTGACAGGAGGCTTGTTAGGTACATGCAGTGGGCGTACCTTGGAGATTTCATATGATCCGCGAGGGTCTGTTATGCTTAGCTACCTTTATTCTTTAGACGTATCGACCGATGATCTTAGTTCTGTTCCAGTTGTTTCTTTGTACCATGATGTTTTTGAGGAGATCACTGGCCTTCCTCCATGGAGGGAGGTTGATTTTAGGATATATCTTGTTGAAAATGCTCGGCCGGTTACTTTACCAGTTCAGAATATGTCCCCGAAGAAGAGGATTAGGATTTCATATCCACATCTTTTGTTGGTAAGTTTTCTTTAGAACATCCTATCTTTGATCTTTTCCTAATTAGGATCCTTCGATAGATCTTTTAGGTGACACTTTGTGTTGGTAGGGATGTTTGTAAATATGCCATTAGGACATGTTATGTTTGATGGTTGCTTGTGGTTGCAAGTGGATGCTAATGTTTGCAAATGGATGCATTGCATGCACTAGATAGATATTTATTAGGATAATCAGCCAACTAGGTACACACACCTACATATGCATGCCTGTTATCTATTGCATTTGCACATGGTTGAATATATATATATATATATATATATATGTATGTATGTATGTGTGTGTGTGTGTAAATGGAGTTTGCATATGGATGGTGCATTTGGGTGAATGTTGAAACATATATATAGAATTATCGATTATACTAAGGTAATTACATACATTTGGCTGCATGGCATAAGAATACTTGCATTACAGGTGGTCAACTGAATCAGTAGACCGACTAACTTTTCGCATTAGGTAAGTTCATATGCATTTCACTTTGCATAAATCATAAATTGCATTAGTTAAAAATAAGGACAATGGTAGAAATGGATGATGGATGAGTAGATGGATGCAGTTTTTGGATGATGGTTGCTATTACATTCTTCGGTCTTTAGAGATTTCGGGGACGAAATCCTTTAAGGAGGGAGAATGTAACACCCAGATATTTTAGGGGATAAATAATTAAAAAAGAATTAAAATAGAAGAAGTTATTATTAAAAGAAAATTTAAAGGAAACATGTAAATTAAAGTACACCTCACGTTTTTTACACTAACTAATTAATGGAAATATAATTAATAAACTTAGACAACTGTGAAAAATGGACACTTTGCAAATATTGCAATTTGGCCACGAAACTTATACCATTGTGTTCGTGGCAATTTCTGATTAATTTTCATATATAATGTTTTCCAAACGGAGTTCAAACGAAAAAGTTATGACCGTTTGAAGTTTTGGCATCAAAAACAATTACACGTATGAAATTGGTAACTTACATTAATTATAACCGATTAATTGATTGCTGATGTGTGTTAAATTACATATGTACATAGTCAGTAATGAGTCAGTAGAATTTATTAAAAAGGGAAACATATTATATACACAAAGTTTGGAATTATTTCAATAGCTTACGCGTTTATGCGCACATTTAAACGTTTGAATTTGATTAATGAAATTAATTAGAAACAAGAGTATTGTATTAATATATATATATATATATAATTAGAGAAATGGTAAAAATATTTATTGATAATAAATGCACATTATTAGTAATTAATGTACGTTACAATTGTAATTAACATGCGTTACAACATTTACTAATGTACATTAATTGGGAATTAACGTAGATTCTAAACATGTAAGATGAGGAAACTAAATTTGTTTATAAAATATATATTCTTGAAGTTTAAAATTTTAATGTTTATAAACAGAAGATTTAGAAAGGAGGATAAAACGTTAACAAATAAATGTTGTAATGGACAAAAATCAATGGGGAATGATTAAAATTAGTAAGCAATCAATTAAGACAATTAACTATGAATGAATAAAATTAACCATGGGATTGATTAGTTTAAACTGTATATGTATATATACATATATCCTAATTAATTGTACACATTCAAAAGTGTAAATAAATGTGTAACATACCCAATTGATGAATAGATAAGGATTGTGAATAAATTGATTGGCTGAATTAATGACATAATTGACATTAATGAAAATGTATAAAAAAAGAAATTATCATGGATGTAAATTTGGCAAATTAAGATGGATTGATTGCTAACAAATGCAAATATTTAAAATAAAGATCTAATGAGATTTATAAAATGGGAAACAATTTGTAAAGTCAATTAAAAGGAAGAGTATAATCTCTCAAAAAGTGTAATGTATACACACAAACAACAAAAATGAAAATTTTGCAATACAATCAATTAATGAGAATAATTAATGAATGCTGATTTATTTTCTGACGTGGCGATTTTCTATTGGACTGAGTGACGTGGTTTTTGATTTTCTAGCGTTCTATTGGTCCAGTGATGTGTATGAGCCAGAGTGGATAACCATGAGGTGTTCAGATGAACATGATTTAACATAGGAAAATTTAATGGATTATATGCACCAACACTATCTATAAATAAACCATCTAACCTAAAACCTAATCTTTTATTCAACCGTCGCCATAAGTCTACAGAAAAATTTGTGTGTATTCTTCTTCCTCCTTTTCTCCACTAAATAAATAATTCTCTTCCAAATCAAATTGAAAATATTAGATCGCCATGAAACTTTTCGGTGAACATCAGCTCATTTTTTCAGTCCCAACGGTATAAATTTTGTGGCTATCCATGAAAGCGCTTTGGGATGATAATTTCATGCATTTGAGATCATTTTGGCTATCATATCGCCCTATTCCAAAAATTCTTCAATTGTACGTCTCATAATGAAGTCCCTATTCCAAATACACAAGGTGTTAATCGAGACCCCACGGGACCCGATTATACACATATTTTTATAAAATACATATAACGATACGTAAATCGTAAAAATACCATGACTCTAAATATAGCGACATTTACACTTATTTTCATTCGCAACGTCGATCTGGACTCAGTGAAAGTGGCCTCAAGTCCTAATTCGATCGTATGCAAAAAGTCATATTTTGGACCTTCAATCCAATAATGATTCAATATTTAAATTAATTATTTAAATTTCCTATCATTAAAAAAATTTGGGTTGTTACACATATTAATTGTGAGATTTCTTTCATTCTGACCGATTCTTCATGTTGAAACTTCAGACCTGGAGGAGTTAACTTATTCAAACTGCTCCAACAATTTTAATGATCGAGTTGTCTATAAATACCAAGCCTATAACAACTAGAAAGGGATCTTTGGAATTTCTATTTATTTTTGGCAAGGAAGCTCTGTCGAATGTGTTTGTACCAAAAATGGGCACAACACTCTTCGGGAGTTGTTTGAAGAGATAAAGTGAAGATTATAAATGTAAAACAGAGGTTATCTAACAAAAACTCCAACAAACAGAAATGTAAAATGCACAGACAAGCAATTTAGAGTGGTTTGGCGTATAGCCTACGTCCACTATGAAGTTTTGATGATTTTATTGATTCTCTTTCAATGATTACAAGCGGTTACAGCAATGAACAGCGGATTACAGATTAGAATTCGAAATTGACAACAAAAGTAGGATGCAAATCTCAATCCGGCAGAGTCTGGACGCCTCAGAGAAAAAGATCCTTTTTCTGTTGATTCTGGGGCTCTATTTATAGGCGTAGGAAGCTCAAATCTCGCTCAAACTCCGGGAGAATTGGTCTGGCACGTGAGTGGACCCATTCAACTATTTCCAGAAAGTTTCAAGTCGATCTGTGATCGATACGAAGTCATTTCGTATCGATCAAGATTACCTCCAATTGAGCTCAAATTTGGTGGACACGATCCTCAGCATGTATGCGAGCTTCCCTTAAAATTTCATTGGATTTGGATCAGTAGATCACGAGATATGGTCGATACGAACTGAGATTCCTCATAGGCTGTCTGGTTCGAATCCATGAATTCGACTCCATCTGCTCGCTTCGCTGGCTGCACGTGCTCTTGAAGTGAGGTGGCGCGCGCGCTTCGTCTCGATCCGGTCTTTGCGCCGCATTGACTGCTTCGACTCCAGGCATCTCGCCTTGTTTACTTCGATGGACGACACGTCACCCTAGTTGGTTGACCCGTTGGATGTGAACAAGTCATGGGTCACAGGTTCGAAGCAAGGCTCTCTAGTGGATATGAAGCGTAGCGCCTAGATGGACACGAAGTGTAGCGCCTCGATGGATACGAAGCGTAGCGCCTCGATGGATACGAAGTGTAGCGTCTCGATGGATACGAAGCAGATGTTGGCTGAAGGATACGAAGTGCTTCAATTGCTGATGTGTACGAAGTCCATCGATACGAGCTCGATGGATACGAAGGAAATCGAGTCGAACTTGGGTATCTCGATGGATTCGAGGCTGATTGGTGCGAACCTTGATCGATTCGAACCAGGGCTTCGGTGATGGATAAGAAATTGCCCAGAGTGATGGATACGAAATTATCTAGGGTGATGGATACGAAATTGTCGTTTTTCCCTTCAATTTGACTCGATCATAACTTGAGCGTACGAGTCCGGATTGACTTGAAATTTGAGGTGCTGATCTCTATGGCTTTTCTTGTCATGTCCTATCAATTGTAGCTCATTCTGGGCTCAGACAAAATTCAGTGATATCCATGGCGTGCTATCCTTGTTCTCTAGTCGGCTCCTTGGTGTCCCGGCCTTGCCAAAAGGCGGGATAACATTTGCCCCCCAAAGTACATCTTGTGAAAACATGACGTGCTTTGAAAAGCCGCGGGTCTTCTTTGAATAACTTGAAAGCTGTATTCTTTAACCATCCTCATGTATCGGTCCTCTCATGAATCGATGCTAAAAGTTGGAAATCTTTTCTTTGTATCGATGCGGGTCATCTTGATCGATACGAAATGGATTCGTATCAATGGTCGCAAGCCATGGTGGATTCTGATTCAAATTTGCGACATCTGATGGATTCAAATTGATTGTTCGTATCGATAGGTTCCGATGGATACGAAATCTACGCTCGTACCGATAGGTCTGCACTGTTGTGAGTCGATGGATCATAAAGTGGATGTATCGAATCGATAGCATCTGGTGAATATTTCGACTCGTTGGAGGCACAGTCTGATGGATTCGAAGAAGGCGCTTGCACAGATCCATCATTTGACCGCTTGCGACCGGTTACGCTGACTGGGAGACGGATCGACCCAGTTCGCCTCCAGACTTCATATAAATACCTGGGACTTAGCCCATTTTTCACTTTTTTACCTTCTATTTTTTACTGTTGCCTTCTGCATTTTCGTATCGATTCACGAACTTGGGAGGAAAAAATTGTTCCAATCTTCGAATCGATCAAATATCATTTTTTATTTCTCTAAACTCCAACTTCAATTCAGGTAAATAAGCAATCACGACTAAATTTGAGCGACGAAGTTCAGATCTCATATCCATCGTGTCCTTGCTGATTATTGATTTTGGCAGCGCTAAGGCCAGATCTGGACCATAGCTTGGTCGAGGATGGCCATGGCGATGCTCGTGTCAATCGGAGAAGAAAGAGTCCTGGAGGAACTGCTTCACCTCTAGTTCGTGTCGATCTGGGACAGGAGGGTTCGACTCGACCCAGATTTTATGACCTCGCATCGATTGATGGGTTGAAGGGGATGTAGAGGTTCGCATCGATCTAAGGTGGTTGGGGCTTGTGTCGAACTGAAATGATTGATGCAAGTGTTTGGCCCGCGTGATCGATGCGAAAGTCTGCCTCCCACGATCGATACGAAGACCAAGAGGTTTATTGGTACAATATCGATAGCCCCAGACCGATGCGAAATCACTGCATTTAGTTGACACACAGTCGTTAACCCTTGGTCGATGTGAAGTAAGCCTCTCTGATCGATACGAAATCCACTCCTCCAATCGATACGAATTGTCGTCGATTCGAAACCTATTGATACGAAAGGCATCGAGTCGACCTTGATCGATACGAAAGTATCGATTCGAACTGGATCGACACGAAAGATATCACGCCTCCGACTGAATTTGAATCTGAACTACGATCGATTCCATGCTGAAATTCGACGAACTTAGTGAACTCTTGCATGTTTTTACACTCGACTCCGATGAGCTTCTGCCTTGCATAATTAGACTTGGTCACAGGATTGCATATTTGACTGACTTTCGAAGCTCGTCGACGGAACTGTAACCTAACGAACATATAACAGACTTACACTTGAATCAGCCATCTAGCATCTGGATTGCGTGATCGTGACGGTCAGCGATGACGGTCACATCCATGCCGGCTTTCAACGCTTCGCTGTTTACACCTTTCGGCTTATTTCATAGGATTTACTCAAGTCACGCACAACACTTGCACTGCACAACACACACTCTACATGGGGGAATGCACAGGCTTTCTATCGTCTAATGATGATTTCTCGTGAGTTGGCTAGTTATGGAACCATCAAGCTCGCAGCAACAAGAAACTCAGAACCTTATCCCTCCCAGACTTGAGATTCCGGACATCGAGGCCGAAGCGATTGGTCCAGATCCGGATGAGTTGCCCGATGCGTCCTTCATTAATAGTCCACCTGACTCTATCCCGTCCAACATCTCTGAAGATATGCTAGGGAGAATATGTTTGAGGCATGGCTTATTGTTGGACGACGTGATGTTGCCTGGACCGGACGACAGACCACACAATCCCCCAGAGGGGTATACTGCCTTTAATCGACATGCATGTGCGGCCGGTACACTCCCTCCGTTCAATGATTACATAAGAGAAGTGTTGGCTTACTTGGATATCGCTCCGTCTCAACTGCATCCAAACGGATATGCTTCACTCAATGGCTTGTTCATCGCATTTATGGAATACCTTTACCGACCTCCCCGCCCGACCGAGATAAGATACCTCTTCAACTTCAAGAGTCGAACTGACAGCCCATCTTTTGCATTCTTGGAGTCTGTGAGAAACTGCCAAGTTGTCACGGGGTCGTAGACTAGGCTGAGCTACTTCAAGTCAGAGTGGTTTTATGTCCGATGTCCACCGGGGTTTGCCAGAAGATGGCTATTTAGACGTAAGCATTGGCTTTTTCCCCAGTAATTGACGGGGCAATTTTTGAATGAAACTAAACTCATATCTCTTATCCTCTTTCTTTCAGCGATAATCCAGCGACCTGATGGCGGCTACTATAAAGAGATAGTTCGCGTCCTTCAAGAGGTCCCTAGCGAAGAAAGGAATATCGAGTTGCTATTGACGGACCAGAACCTTAGAGTTCTTGGGTTGATCGGGCGGAAGCAGAGCATAAGGCTCGACGGTGCATTAAAGACCATTTCCAGGGAAAAGGTTAAGCAGAAGAAACAAAGGGTCGTGATAATTGAAGAACCCGACTCTGAAAGGACTCACACCGACGAGGAACCGTTGGTCGGGCCCGCTAATGCAACCCCGGAGTCCGATGCCAAGAGGAAAGGCAAAGCAGTGGCCTCAAAACAGCCTAAGTCCGGGAGACGGAAGTCCGTGGTTTTACACCGTCCTTTGCCAGGAGTTAGAATTATGGAAGCACCCTCCCTGCAAGCTGAAAATCAATTCGAGGGGCCTGCTGACCTTCCAATCCCGGACATCGAGCCTGAGCAACACGACGTTGAATCGGGTGGACCGCGACATATCGTCGATGTCAGCGAGTCTCTTCCTGCTAGCGCGATTGACACTTCTGGTTGGTCCGGGGGGTTACACATTCACACACTCTTCACGGCACAACACATTTTCCTAACCGTACACAACATATTGCAAACGGTTACTGATTCTTCGTGGTTTTCTTTTCAGGTACGATGTCTGGGCAAGGTTCTGTGCTTGGCAGTTTGCGCAACAAGCGCCGTTATCACGAGCCACGCAGGAGAGAGGGTGAGAGGGATTACGACTCCGGACATTCTGGTCAGGAGAGGTCTGATAGAGACAGGGGGTACGTTCACCGATCCCGATCTCGCTCTCCTCCTCCTAGGACCTCTGCACCTCCTACGGTAGCAGTTGTTCGTCCTCCTGAAACTTCACGGCCTAGGCCACCTTCTCAAGCTTCGAGGTCCGATCCTCCGCGTAGGACTGAAATAGCCACCTCCTCAACTACTATACCGGTCCCGACTGAAGCGTCTAGTGAAGGAGCGCTTAAATTGGCACAGATGAGGAAGGAATTTCCCGACATCTGTTTTGATGGTTATGTCTTCCCTCCACACTTGAAGAGAATTCCACCAACCGCTGAAACCACTATCCATGATTATGTTGCAGACATCTTTTTCCAGTACAGGGAATGGGGACGGGCCGCGAGGAAGGCGTCCAAAGTGGCATTCGATCGGGGCGTCACTATTGAGAAGCTCGAGAAGGAGTTGTGTCACAACGACCGAATCATAAAAGCACTCAACTCGGAGGCTGAGTCTTCCCGTAAATCTGAAATGGAGGCTCTAAAGAAGGTTGATGAAGTAAACGCTGCCATGACCCGGATGAAGCAAGAGCATTATACCGCCATCGAGGACATGGGTCATAGGAACACCACCATCACCGCCGAGAGGGATGATGCTCTCAAGGAGCTTAATGAGCTGAAATCAAAGTTTTCCGAGATGGCGAAGGAAAAAGACGCAGCTAATGTCTCTGCGCAGGAGGCCTGTGATCAGGCAGTGACGCTCCGAAAGGAGAAAGAAGCGGCTATGCAATGAGCTAACGAAGCTGAGGCTGGGGTTGACGAGAAGGTGCGGCAGGCGGAGGCCAGGATTGAGGCCGAGGTGGAAGAGCTACTCGTCACTTATAACGTCAATGTGCTAAGGCACCGAGATTTGTCATGGCTCGATGATTACCCCACACATCTCTACAATGCTTGGAACTTGCTGGTTGATGAGGAGAAGTCTGGGCAACTTGATGAAGCCCTTGATGAATTCGAGCTGGAGAACCGCATCCTTAATGATGACGAAAAGAAAGTTCTCCATGACTCCATGATTTCCCACGATAAGGAGAGGCTTGGTGCCCAGACTCAGGAAGTCGGAGAAAGTTCTGGTGCAGAGCACCATGTTATGAGTTCTGAGATAGTCGTGTCATCTCAATCTGAGCCAACTCCGATGATCGACTCGTAGCACATCCCGGCATATGATCCAGACCGACCACATCTATCTCCTGTTAAGGAACATCCTTCTAAAGTTGTTCAGGCGACCTCGAGCCAAACCGAGGAAGGTACCCTGAACTAACTTCTTGTATATTTGGATTGAAGAGTCTGTGTTGAAGTGTTGCTAACGACATGTCCTTTTTCTTTGATCAGTGACAGAAGTTACACCAGCCGCACCTCTTACTGCCCAAGAATCAGGCCAAGCGCCAGAAGCCATCATTTCTGAAGCGACTTCCGTCGCAGCAATGGCACCAGTCGGAGTAACGCAGGGGAGCTCACTTTCTTTCGATGAACAGATGATAAACGAGCTCCTCGGCCGTCAGAGTGATCCTTTTGCGGACCTGCCGTTTGGCCTGGGTGGATTCTCGTCTACTTCCGACACTTCTACTCAGACTATCACAACCCATAGCGAGGCTAGAGCACAACGGGAAGCGGCGATGTTGGCCGAGATTAATGCCGAGATGGCGGCCGCGGCGCACGGCGGCGATGTAGATGGCGGGGCAGCGGGACGGTGCCCTACTCCTCTTATGATTGTGTCTCCTGGGGGCATGCTTATTGATACTAGTGTATCTGCCCCTCCTCCGGCCGCGGATTCTATTCCTCCAACTCCCCCCGCGGGAAGCATTCCCATAGAGTCCAGTTCGGATGAGGACGTCGACATTATGCCTTCACCCGAGGGGAGCCTGCCTAAGGAGAAAGGTTCCAAGCGAAAGGGTACTGGTGGTTCCAGTAGCTCCTCGAGGAAGAAGAAGTTGAGGAAGCAGAAGGATTAGACATTCCTTTCATAGGCAGTTAGGGACTTTTGTTATTTTCTCTGTTTTTCCCTTTTGTAGGTCGTGTTTAGATGCGGGTTCGGCCCCTGCTAGTAGGAATATTTTGGAAAAAACTCATGTATGAACCATTGTTTTTGAGTTAGTTGAAATAAAATTTTGTTTTCTAGTTTCAGCTCATGTTCCTTTCTATGCTTGAATATTGCAGTGTTCGGACTTTGGTCCAGTGTACTTGCATTATCTGATTGTTTCAAGAATAGCTCATTTTACTTGTTAAGTATGGAAATCTCGGACTTGAGTTGTGATAGGGGATCGCATCGGAGCTGAGCATCGCATAGTTTCGGGTAATGAATAACATTTGCCTCTGCCCCCAGTTCCAGGGTTAAGTTGTGATGATCAGCTTGTGATTGCATCAAGCGAGGACCGAGTGGTCGAACTACACTTGTTCTCTTATGAATCGTTTCATCCACACTCCGGGGATATATGTCATCTCGTAAGCGGTTGTTCGCGCTCTGGGAACACAGAGTTGACTGATGTTTGTACTCCGTCTCGCACTCTGGGAGCACGGAGTTGAATGTTTATACTCCGCTTCGCACTCTGGGAATGCGGAGTTGAATGTTTATACTCCGCCTCGCACTCTGGGAACACAGAGTCAAATGTTTATACTCCACTTCGCACTTTGGGAATATGGAGTTGGTGTTTATACTCCGTCTCGCACTCTGGGAACACGGAGTCGAATGTTTATACTCCGCTTCGCACTCTGGGAATGCGGAGTTGAATGTTTATACTCCGTCTCGCACTCTGGGAACACGGAGTCGAATGTTTATACTCCACTTCGCACTCTGGGAATATGGAGTTAAATGTTTATACTCCGTCTCGCACTCTGGGAACACGGAGTCGAATGTTTATACTCCACTTCGCACTCTGGGAATATGGAGTTAAATCTTTATACTCCGTCTCGCACTCTGGGAACACGGAGTCGAATGTTTATACTCCGCTTCGCACTCTGGGAATGCGGAGTTGATTGATGTTTATACTCCGTCTCGCACTCTGGGAATACGGAGTTGGATGTTTATACTCCGCTTCGCACTCTGGGAATACGGAGTTGAATGTTTATACTCCGCTTCGCACTCTGGGAATGCGGAGTTGAATGTTTATACTCCGCTTCGCACTCTGGGAATACGGAGTCGAATGTTTATACTTCGCTTCGCACTCTGGGAACACGGAGTTAGATGTATATACTCCGCTTCGCACTCTGGGAACACGGAGTTAGATGTCTATACTCCGCTTCGCACTCTGGGAACACGAAGTTAATTGCTGGATTGTCGTGTGTCAACCCTATCAATATCGGTGTCATGGCTTGTCCCCGAGCTCGGGTTTCACCTAGTGAGTGGCCGGTCGTATCACAGCCACTCTCCATTTGAATAAGTCCCATTGCATGATGGGATTTAGCTCTTCGTGCATCGTGATGTTGTATATCGTACTTAATGAATCACAGCTCTGGCTCGAAGAAGTGGCATTTTATTGCTGAAATAAGAAAATGCGGCAAAGTCAGTTGCCTTATTACAAAATTCAAATTTCGAAATGCAGAAACAAATTTCTAAATAGAATGAAATAAATAAAGCCTGTCATATATAATAGCGGCAGAGACTTTCGCTGTTCCAAGCCCTTGGTAAATCGAGACCGTCAACAGTCGACAGCTTGAATGTACCATCTCCGAGCTTTCGTGTAATTACATACGGTCCTCCCCAGTTTGGTTTCATGTGTGAAGGAACTGGGTAGATTCTCTTGAGCACGAGGTCGCCGAGTTCAAAGGTTCGAGGTCGAACTTTGGTGTTGTACAGTCGGGCGACCCGACTTCGATGTGCGGCTGCTCTCAAATCAGCCTCTTCCCGTTTTTCGTCCAATAGATCCAAAGATTCGGCCAGGAGTATAGCGTTTGTTTTTGGATCATAATAAGTCACGCGATGAGAGAACACTTCTGTCTCGACCGGAATAACGACCTCTGAGCCATAAGATAGGGAAAACGGAGTGTGTCCGGTCGCGGTTTTGTGGGTCGTTCGATAGGCCCATAACGCCATAGGAAGTTCATCGACCCACTTGCCCCCAGCCTTCTCCAATCATTTCTTCAGGATTGATTTTATAACTTTATTGACAGCTTCAACCTGTCCATTCGCTTGGGGGTGTGCGACAGCCGAGAACTTTTTGCGGATATGAAATCGTTGACAGAAATTCTTGAATTCCGCACTCTCGAATTGGGCTCCGTTATCAGTGATGATAGTATGCGGGAGTCCAAATCGACAGATGATGTTGCGAACCACGAAATTTATCACTTTCTTTGTCGTAATGGTTGCAAGGGCTTCGGCCTCAGCCCACTTTATGAAGTAGTCAACGGCGACGATGGCGTATTTCGCACCGCCTTTTGCTAAAGGTAAAGCGCCGATGATGTCGATGCCCCACATTGCGAATGGCCAGGGACTGACCATTTGGGTTATTTCAGTAGGCAGAGCTCTCGGAATTCGGGCATGCATCTGGCATTTATCGCACTTCCGGGCATAGTTTGCCGCATTTCGGTTCACTGTCGGCCAGTAGTACCCATATCGGAGTATCTTCTTAGCGAGAGCTTGTCCTCCGGTATGATCGCCACACTCTCCTTCGTGCATGTCATGTAACACTCGTTTGATTTCTTCGTGGGTGATACATCTGACGAGAGGAACGGAATAACCTCTCCTGTACATGACTCCGTTTTGGATGACGAACCGCGAAGCTTTTCGCTGAATTTGTCTCTTCTCATTTCTAGGTTCAGGCAACGCCCCATTCTCAATGTAATTTCGATACGGAGTCATCCAAGATTCTCTACTGGGAGCGGTTTCAAATACAGAGTTCATTTCTACCCGATCGATGCTCGGGGAGGCCAAGGTTTCAACAGGGACAAGTCCCATTTGCTGCGCTTCACCTGTGCTAGCTAACTTTGCCAGTGAATCGGCTTTCTGATTGTGCTCCCGAGGCACATAATAGATGGCATAATAATCAAACTGGTTTAATATTTCCTGAACTCGAGCCAAGTAAGCAGCCAGTCTTCGGTCTCTTGCCTGATATTCTCCTCGTACTTGACATACCACTAACTGTGAATCGCAGTAAATTTCCACAGCGATAATTCTCAAGTCTCTGGCAAGTTTTAAGCCAGTTAGGAGGGCTTCATATTTGGCTTCATTATTAGTTGCACGGAAGTCGAATTTAAGAGCATAACATATGGATCGGCCCTCGGGAGTCTCAAGTCCAACCCCAGCGCCCGAACACCGGTCATTTGACGCACCATCAGTATACAGCTTCCAGATGTATTCGGGAGATTTACTGGTCTCGGGCAAGTCTTCTGGAACGGTGAATTCAGCTATGAAATCTGCCAGGACTTGCCTTGAATGGCTCTCCGCGGAGCGTATGCGATATCAAATTGGCTTAGCTCAATGTTCCACTTGAGTAACCTACCGGACGTCTCAGGCCACGTGAGGACCTGCCGTAACGGCTGGTCGGTGTACACAGTAAGCGGATGAGCTTGGAAGTAAGGGTAGAGCTTTCTTGAGGCAATGACCAAGCAATAGGCCAGTTTCTCCAGTCTCGGATAATTTCTTTCAGCTCCTGTTAGCCGCTTACTAACATAGTAGACCGGGTTTTGCACTTTGTCTTCTTCCCGGACTAGAGCAGCACTGATCGCATGTTCTGACACTGCCAGGTAGAGATATAGTTGCTCGTGGTCAACCGGCTTTGATAAGATTGGAGGTGTGGAGAGATGTTGAACTAATGATCGGAATGCGCCCTCACACTCCGTGGTCCATTCAAAGTTCCGTTTGCCCTTCCGGATCAGGTCGAAGAAAAGAATGCATTTATCGGTGGACTTTGAAATGAACCTGCTCAATGCTGCGACCTTTCCGTTAAGACTTTGGACTTGCTTTATGGTTCTAGGGGTTTGCAAATTTCTAATAGCCCAGATCTTCTCAGGATTCGCCTCTATTCCTCGAGCGTTGACGATGAACCCAAGGAATTTTCCGGATGCAACGCCAAAGTGACACTTGAGTGGGTTGAGCTTCATTCCGTACTCTCGGAGGATGCCGAACATTGAATTCAAATCTCTGACGTGATATGTGGAGAATCGGGACTTCACCAGCATGTCATCCACGTAAACCTCCATGGTCTTCCCGATCTGATCAGCGAACATCCGGTTGACTAAGCGTTGGTATGTTGCTCCAGCGTTCTTTAGACCAAACGGCATGACTTTGTAACAATAGAGTCCCAGATCGGTCACGAAGCTGGTATGTTCCTGATCAGGTAAATGCATGGGTATTTGGTTGTAGCCGGAATAAGCGTCCATAAAGGATAGTAGTTCATGTCCGGCCGTTGAATCCACGAGATGATCGATTCGCGGAAGTGGGAAGCTATCTTTTGGACAGGCCTTGTTTAGGTCAGAGTAATCAACGCAGGTTCTCCACTTCCCGTTTGGTTTCCGAACTAGTACAGGGTTGGACACCCATTCTGGATACAAGGCATCTCGAATGAACCCGTTGGATTGTAGTTTATCAACCTCCTCCTTAAGGGCGGCAGATCTCTCTGGATCCATACCGTGCCTTTTCTGCTTTACTGGGACATGTCGCGGATCTATATTCAGGGAGTTACTTGCAATGCTCGGTGAGATTCCGCACATGTCAGAGTGTGTCCAGGCGAAGACATCGAGATTCGCCCGAAGGAATTCGACCAATTCCTGCTGTGTCTGCTCGTTCAGTTGAGACCCAACTTTCAGCATCTTTGAATAATCATCCTCACTGATTGGGACGTCCACAGTCAGTTCGGTTGGAGAAGCTTGACTCTCCGTTGATTCATCTTTATCCTCGTTGTCCCTAGGGTCCAAATCTTTCAGGAACTGGTCGTGGTGCCCGGGCCGAGACCCAGGCATCAATTGTCAATTATCAATAGAGCGGACGCAGAGAGATTCCTCTACGCCCTTTCCCTTCTCTTTACGCTGTGCCCCGCGCAGCTCAGCAAAATAGCAGGCCCTTCCTGTGGCCTGATCTCCTTGAACAACTCCAATCCCATGATCAGTGGGAAATTTCAAAGTCAGACACCATGGGGCGATCGCCGCCCTGAACTCAGCTAGGGCTGGTCGACCCAGAAACGCATTATATGGCGAATCAATTTCTAGCACAACAAATTGTAACATTCGGACCCTCCGGCGTTCTCCAACGCCTAACTCGACTGGGAGTTCAGTTATTCCGATGGGTATCGTGGCGCTTCTGTTGAAACCATGGATTCTGGATAAACAGGGTTTCAAATCCTTTGTCTCCATCTTCATTAGATCGTAAGCCCGTTTAAGCAAGATATTCACAGAGCTCCCACTGTCAACCAGGATCCTCTTCATCCAAGCAGGACCTACCTGGGCAGATATAACTAGTGGATCAATAATAGGGGCATCGACCTTATCGGCGTCTCAGCTTCTGAACACGATATCATCAGATATTATCTTTTGTTGCTTCGCCGGGGTTCCGTCCTCGCAATTACTACAACACTCGAAGTCCGCAAGCCTGATAGAACTGGCATACGACTCCATTTCCCCCCAGCTTCTGTCTGCCGGATGGGGACCACCACTTATTGTGTTAATAACCAATCTCCCGCCCGCACGGGCGGGGTCCTCCTCTCTTTCCTGATTTTGTGAACGATTTTGATTCGAGGGGCCCGCTCCGCCAGACTGCGGCGCCCGTACAAACTGATCTAGCTTCCTCTCTCTAATCAATTTCTCGATGAGGTCCTGTAAGTGCCGACACTCATTGGTATTGTGTCCATAGCTTTCATGGAACCTACAGAATTTCCCTGTCTGAACCTGCCTCTCCGACGAGGGCTTCGGAGCAGGCTTCTTATACTGTACAGTGTTACAAGTCTGTAAGTATACGTTTTCCAATGACGTGTTTAGCGGCGTATAACTGTCAAACATCTGAGCTCTACGTCGTGGACCTCGGTTCTCGTCTCTCTTCTTATTCTGGCCATTGTTTCCTCTCTGCTGGGTTTGCTTGTTTTGTATATTCAGTTGAACTTTCCCGGAACTCTCGCCGGACTGTTTAACTGCCACATTGCTCTGTATTCCCTCAATGCTGGGCCTCGCATCGTCCTGCTTCCTAGACTGTTTTGCGTCCTCCTGCCGCAGGAATTGAGCGGCCTTGGAGTAAAAATGGTCCAACGATGCGGGCGATTTTCCAGCTAGCCAGTTTCCGAATTCAGTATCAGGATCAATCCCCTTGGTCAGAGCCATCAAGATTGAATTATCGTTAGGATTGGTGATCTCGACGCATGCTGCGTGGAACCTCTCCAGGTAACGCCTGAGCGTTTCTCCAGGAGCTTGAGTGACGCTGGACAGGGTGTTGACGTCTTTTGGCCTAGCAACATGCATGCGGAATTGCTCCACAAACCTCTTGGCCAATTGATCGAACGAAGAAATTGATATAGGTGGTAGGCGGGTAAACCACATTGTCGCGATTCCCCCCAGAGAGATGGGGAAACTCTGACACTTCACTGCATCGTCGGCCCTTGCAGCACTCATCGACCATTCATATTTCAGAATATGCTGGTTGGGGTCACTATTTCCTTCATTCATCGGGAGAGTTGGCATTCTGAATCGCCTAGGGGGTTCAGCGTGTAACACTTCGTCTGTGAAAGGGGTATGACTACGAGAAATCCCCCAATCATCATTAGTGATCCCCTGGCTCTCGCGGATCATCTGACGTATCATGGTCGATATATCCGACACTGGCAGATTCTGAGCGTGATGAGCTAAGGCGTGGTCGGGTTCCACGGTGCGAGTTGGGATCGGGCGCTGTCGACAATCCGTATCTCGCCTCCTTGGCTCAGCGTCTTCTGGGACATAAGGTTCAGGAGTATGTCCACGCTGTTGATTGATCGGCTCTAATTGATTTCGGGTATCAACCCTTGTCTCTGCTGCGGCGGTTGTGGCGCAGTTATCCGTGGTGTACTGTGGGGCAGTAGTGTACTGTGGGGCAGTACCTCCTCGTGTTGAGGGACCCGTTTGGAAGCTGGCCGATGGTCCTACCCTCAGTTGCCCAACAGTTAAGGCGGGCTGATATTCAGCAGCTTGAGCGCGACTCCCCTCTAACCGAGGACGAGTAGTTCGGTGGTGATAATCAGATGAAGCTGAGCTTTCGGTAGATGCTCTGGAGGCATCATCTCTCCTGGACCTTCTGTGCCCCCGGCGGTTTAGCTGGTTGGTCATCTCGATATTGGCGCGCAACTGTTCCGCCAACTGCTGACGGCTTTGGGTCAGCTCCTGGAGCAATACTTGAAACTCCTGTCGGGTGACTAGCCCCGTTGAGTCCGAGTGAGTGGTATTGTCTTGATTGGAAGAAGGCGGTTGTGTGGGATTCTACCTATCTCGGCCTTCTTGCTCTGCAGCGGTAGCGCCAGTTCTTGTGCTGACCATTCTCGGTGGTGGAGTCCTCTCCTAGATTTTGAGCAAATCTGAATAGAATGGAAGGATTCCGGACTGGATATCTGGATCTTCCTCTTGGATTTGTGCAATCCGGTATCGACGGCAGATCCAATGAGCGGGAGAAAAATCTGGTTCTCTCAATGAAAGCACCAAAGTGTTTGTACCAAAAATGGGCACAACACTCTTCGGGAGTTGTTTGAAGAGATAAAGTGAAGATTATAAATGTAAAACAGAGGTTATCTAACAAAAACTCCAACAAACAGAAATGTAAAATGCACAGACAAGCAATTTAGAGTGGTTCGGCGTATAGCCTACGTCCACTATGAAGTTTTGATGATTTTATTGATTCTCTTTCAATGATTACAAGCGGTTACAGCAATGAACAGCGGATTACAAATTAGAATTCGAAATTGACAACAAAAGTAGGATGCAAATCTCAATCCGACAGAGTCTGGACGCTTCAGAGAAAAAGATCCTTTTTCTGTTGATTCTGGGGCTCTATTTATAGGCGTAGGAAGCTCAAATCTCGCTCAAACTCCGGGAGAATTGGTCTGGCACGTGAGTGGACCCATTCGACTATTTCCAGAAAGTTTCAAGTCGATCTGTGATCGATACGAAGTCATTTCGTATCGATCAAGATTACCTCCAATTGAGCTCAAATTTGGTGGACACGATCCTCAGCATGTATGCGAGCTTCCCTTAAAATTTCATTGGATTTGGATCAGTAGATCACGAGATATGGTCGATACGAACTGAGATTCCTCATAGGCTGTCTGGTTCGAATCCATGAATTCGACTCCATCTGCTCGCTTCGCTGGCTGCACGTGCTCTTGAAGTGAGGTGGCGCGCACGCTTCGTCTCGATCCGGTCTTTGCGCCGCATTGACTGCTTCGACTCCAGGCATCTCGCCTTGTTTACTTCGATGGACGACACGTCACCCTAGTTGGTTGACCCGTTGGATGTGAACAAGTCATGGGTCGCAGGTTCGAAGCAAGGCTCTCTAGTGGATACGAAGCGTAGCGCCTAGATGGACATGAAGTGTAGCGCCTCGATGGATACGAAGCGTAGCGCCTCGATGGATATGAAGTGTAGCGTCTCGATGGATACGAAGCAGATGTTGGCTGAAGGATACGAAGTGCTTCAATTGGTGATGTGTACGAAGTCCATCGATACGAGCTCGATGGATACGAAGGAAATCGAGTCGAACTTGGGTATCTCGATGGATTCGAGGCTGATTGGTGCGAACCTTGATCGATTCGAACCAGGGCTTCGGTGATGGATACGAAATTGCCCAGAGTGATGGATACGAAATTATCTAGGGTGATGGATACGAAATTGTCGTTTTTCCCTTCAATTTGACTCGATCATAACTTGAGCGTACGAGTCCGGATTGACTTGAAATTTGAGGTGCTGATCTCTATGGATTTTCTTGTCATGTCCTATCAATTGTAGCTCATTCTGGGCTCAGACAAAATTCAGTGATATCCATGGCGTGCTATCCTTGTTCTCTAGTCGGCTCCTTGGTGTCCTGGCCTTGCCAAAAGGCGGGATAACAGAATGTATACCCGATCAGTTTGAACCACCTAATCATTGTAATTCGATTGTAATTACTAGATTAAATCAGTAATAAAGTTGATAATAGATGCAGGCTTAAGATTCTAGCCGAACCACTTTAAAAATTGTGGTTTTCCACTCCTCTTCTGATTGTTAATTTATCAAATTTCATCTTGGATTAATTGGGAGTGTTTGCCCAGATTTTTTGCAAACAATATGTATATATTATTGTGATATTCATATTGTGAATCTAAATATCATAACACACTAGATATAAATTTAAATGAATTAATAAATTAATTTTAAGTTAAAATATTAACAAAATTATTTTAAAAAATTAACAATAAATAAATATTTTAATCAAATAAATTGAATTAACATATTCGAAATCTCTTTTACAAATCAAATATTAAATGTGATTTAGTAAAAACAAAATATTATTTACACAAACATTATGCAATTTTAAAAATAAAAAATTATTGAAATTCACATTTTTATCCCCTACTGCTAGTGCATCTGATCAAACACAAAAAGCACAGCCTTATCTCATATACATGTCAACCTATAGGTTTATATAGGTTGATATGTATTGAACACTAGTCGACCCATATGAAATCTATGGGTCGACATTTGGCCTATTGTTAAATTTTTTCATTTTATTTTTAAAATTTTATTCTTTTTGGTTTTTTTTGCATTTTTGATATTAGTAACATCCCGAAAAGTCCTAAAAAATACTTTATGATATCTGGAGTATTGTACAAAAATTTGAAGTGATTCGAAGATCGTTTATGATTTTAACAAATCTAGTGTAACAAGATGCAATAATAAAATACTTGACTTTTGTGCCTGGTTGTCCATCTTCATGTATTTCATCAATGTAATTGAGTTCTAGTAGACTTGTTAACTCCATTAGATGTCTTTGAATATTTGTGCTTTATTATAAATGTCTTCATTTTATTTATTTTAATTTTTTTGATATGTATCTTAAATAACTCAATAAAATTATTAGTAGCATTATCATATGGTTATTATCATCAAAATATTAGGATCTTATTCTTAACAATTCATACAAACATCTTATCTATAATAACCATCACCGATAGTGATTCACTAATTTCCATTGGACATTTACATTTTTAGAAAGCAACAAATTATCAACAAGCAATAAAATATTATGTCATCGATGTCATCCAATCTTCAACGTCCTTCATAGATTTGTGTAATATACCATTTTCCAAACAAAATAACTTAACAAAAATTACTAATGATTAAAATATTAAATAAACATATCATAAAAAATATTAAATATTAAATAGTTAATACATACTTTTAGAGCACTTAGCAAAGGTTTTTAATTTCCTACAGTAAACCAACATACTAAAGCTTGTATGCTGCAAATCAAGCCAGGTTCTCATTTTTACCATCAAATCCCCAATCAACTGTAAACCATCGCTATCATCATATCTAGAGTTCATTAGATAGCATCTACATCTTAAGTTTATAATATCCTCAAGTTCTTTGAAAAAATGGTGTCAATGCAACTGGTCTCCATTGACTCAAACATGGTTCAGGTAGCGAAGGTTATGAGTAGCAGTCTTTTCAAATTTGAAGAAGTAATCTTTAAGGGTTATGGAAGATTGGATATGGGGGTTTTATTGGTGGAGGTTTTTTGTCAGTTGATAGTTTTAGGTGAGTTACCCCTCATTCAAACAAATCCTTATGCCTTTGGAGCTATTATTATCTGACTATATGCTAGGACGGGACATTTCGACACAAGAGTTTGAAATGAATACCATGTTTTGGAGAATAATATATATAATGTATTAAAAATGAAAATGTTTTTGAGCGAGTGAAACAATATTTGAATAGGATATTTTATTTTGAGCATCAGAAAATAAAAATAAAAATAATAGTTTGTAAACATTTTGGAAAAGAATATAATATAAATAAGAAAAAGCTAACAATATGAATTAGATGCTGCCGAATAAGAGAATTTTGAATAAAATTTTATGTAAAGGATTTTGTGGAAGATTTATGACATTTAATTTGGGAAAAGAAAAGAAAAAATATATTGAGCTATCTTTAAAAATAATGTTATGAAGGAGTTATATTTAATGTTTTGGAAAGATGCAATGTTTTGGAAACTTGAAAACTATTATTTTAAAAAGAATATAAATTAGTGTAAAATTGATATAAAACTTTTTTATGAGTAGTATATGTGCATATTTCTGTAAAATGTAGTAGTATTTTAAAAATGATGTTTTAGTAAATATTTTTGATACGAGGAAAGTTTATTTTGAAATGATGTTCTAGTGAAGTATGTTGATATGAAGATATATAGAATATTATAAAGTATAGGAATTATTTTGTGTTGAAGCTAGATAAATACTATTTTGGGAAATAAATATTAGTTATGATTTTGGAAAAGTTGTTTTAAAGATAGAATAATATTTTTAAAGGAATATATTGAGCTATATTTTTTGAAAAGGAAATATCTGATGGTATATTGATAAAGGTAATTCACGTAAAAATGTTTTGAAATCATTTCAAAAGAAATGACAAATGTAAAAGGAAATAAAGTTTTACGTTTTGTATTATGATGAATTCCCGATGTGATAAATCTTATTACTATTTTGTTATCATGGAAATGGATTTTCAAAATTGTTAAATTATTATTATAATGGGGTTTTCATAGATTTTAAATTGAATAAGAGATTTTAAATATTGATTTGAAATTTCATATTTGGGTATTGGAAATGGTTTGAAATTGGAATCGTATATGAAAAAAATATATAGGAGAAGATTAGTAAGAATTGTTTTGTAAATGCTAAATTAAAATTTACTTTTGAAGTTTTAAAACTTAAACTTGAAATTTGTGATTGTAAAATGCACTTTGAATAGATAAAAGCTTTTAGACAATATACAGAAAATTTTCCAAACTAAAGTAATGAATAGTTTAGACAATGCATAGGTTGTTTTGACCATAAATCTCAAACCATTTTCAATGACTTTGAATTTGTTAAAAAGCTATGTTATTAGAGAGAAATTTTTGTTTGAAATGTAATGCGAAATTTTAAAGATAACAATGATTAAAACATAAATTACAAACAATGTATATTGTGTAACATTGTTGAAATTCATTGACTATAACTCTCTAATAGTTTGTACGATTTTGACGATTTTGCCATTCTGGAAAGCTAATAACATAAGCAACAACTTTTGTTTTAAGTGTTTTGCAAATTTTAATGATTTCTAGGCAAAAAACATTGTTTGTTAAGTGGGCCAACATTTAAACAGTAGTTTTAGAATTTTATAGGTTTAGGGAAAAAACCATAAATTTTGATACATTCTATTTTTTTGTGATCTGAAAGATGTTTTGAAAACATAATTCATTATTCTATAATTTTCTTTTGAAAGTATTACATGATTTTGTGATTTTGGCATCATAAAGTTAGTCAAAACGTGGTTTAAAATGAAAATGCAAAATATTTCCTTCATTATATGAATGCAGCGCTACCTTATGTTTATATTATGATATTATATGGTTGATTTAAGTCAAGCTTAGGTACATGAAGATGAGCGTGGATTGGATTTTGGTGCATGCTCACTTTTGCTTGCACGAAATGAAATAAACTTGCTTAAAATGCAACGCAAAAGGTATGTTTTTACGCTTTATCAATTTATGGTGTGATATTATATTGTTTCCCCGTATTGGGATATACATATACACCGTGTTATCTTTGTGTTTGATTTTTTGGAATGCTCTTCGTACAAAAGAGACTCTACAAAAAAATTTCGAAAAATCCGACATTTAGAAAAATATCACACAATTTTATCATATACGAAAATAGAAAGTCGATAATTGAGTCTATTCAAACTGTAACATATGATGAGAGAAGTTCGAAAGAAAGAACCACATATAGGATTGAGTAGTTTTGGTTTGATAGAGGATCATTGATACGAAGAAAGTTCATAGTATGAGTTGTGTATGATGTTTCCCTATAAGAAATTGCGAGGACGCAATTTTATTAAGGAGAAACCTATAGCAACCCTATTTTCTATGTCGTATAAATAAATAAATTTAACTAAAATAAATTTGTTCACATTTGATATGTGTTATAATTAATATTTTGAAAATAAATTTTTAGTTGGTTAAATTGAATTAAATTAATAAAGTCTTTTTGGATAATTTATTGAAATATAATAAAATATTTTTAATTGAATGTAAATTATTTTTAAAGTGTATTCATGTGATTAAAATAGTGAAAATAAACAGGTATTGAAATGAATGAAATTAGGTAATTATTGAAATATAATTTGTACAACGAGGTATAAATCATTTTATATTAGATATAAATTTATTTCAAGGATTAAAATTCAAGTGTAAATGCAAAAGAAATTAATTAACAAAAAAATTGCGAATGAAGGAGCTTGGCATATAAGACGAAGACGTCGTCGAGTGTAGGCTCTACGATGATGATGGCTGATGCAAGAGGAGCTGCGACCTAGGGCATCGCGTGTGAGCGTCGAAGGCTTGGGGAGGTCACCAATACAGATTTGCAACTGGCGATAGAGGAGTGGGACCTCGCAGTGGTAGGCGATGGCGGGGCATGTGCGATGGTGTAGACAAGACTAAGTGATGGGGATTGATGCGAGCAATGATCGGGCGATAGATTTTAGGGCATTGGTTTTGTTATGCTGAAGCACTAACATAGAACTTTCGACAAGCAATTACTTAAGGTGAATGCTTTTCAAACAAAATCTATGTCTAGTAATGAATATCTGGATGTGCATATACTTGTTGATGTGTATTGCATTTTAATTCGATTTGAATTGCTTTGTGAACCATAGTTTTCCTACCGTGCTTTGTTTCAACTCATTTTATGTCCTTTTCAAATGATCCCATGTTTAACTGTGATGATTGTTATGTGATTCAATGCTTTAGTAAGTGGAGAAGAAAAGCTTTTATTAAAATTTATTATTTAGAGATATTTAAAGTTATTAATTTATTGAAAGAAAATCTATTTTGGTTTTGAATAACTCTTTAATAATATTATATAATTTCAGGAAACAAGAATGTTTTCTGAAAAATATTCTATGTAATTTGAAGTGTATTTTATGATTTATGAGAAGATACTAGAGTTTTGGAAACTATGTTCTATGAATTTTTAATAAAAGAAAATTTGATTTAGTATTTACAAATTCATTTAAATGTCGGATGTTCTAGATAATTTATGGAAGAATTTCTAAATATTATTTAGTGATTTTTACTGTGTTAGTAAGGATTTTGAGTATAGAGTGAAAATTTTGTATGATTTCTATAATTTAAATAAAAAGAAATATTTTTTTGAAGTTTATAAATTTATTTATAAATTGTATTCAATTATAGAAAACTATAGAATGATTTTAATGGTATTTGGTTTGAAAAGTGATTTTGAAGATTTTTGGTAAATAAATGAGAATTGAAATTGTATTATAAGTATTCAAATCTTTATTTGATATTATATAAACAAGGTGAAAGATATATTTATTATATAAATGTTTGAAGCTTTGTTCTGTTTAGAATAAACAAACTGATTAAGATGAATTGTTTTATTTATTTAAATCAAATCTCTTTTGTGAAATTATCTAAATGTTATTGATGATTTTAATTATGTGTAACGAGGAATTAGAACAAATGGAGTTATAGTACCCCTGGTAGGAGACTTTCGGTAATATTTCTTCAGTTATTCTTTAGACTTGTTATATAGAATATTGTTGTGTGAAGTTCTGTATGCTGAGAATTTTGAGTATGCAAATTAGCAACAACGTCTGGTATGGAACATTCAGCAATATTACTTTGGTTACTCTTTTGACTCATGGTATAGAATATTATTATGGGTAGTGAGTGTAGTTTACGAGCATTGAGTAAACGAACAAGTAACACCGGGTGGTATGGGACACATATGTTGATATTTGTTCGATTACTTTCTGTAAGTGAGGGACACTCTTATTTTATGGGTTAATGTCTAAAAGAAGGGTATGTTGTGTGTTTTTTTATCCAGAGAGCTAGAGTCCATCCTAGTTGGCTAACTGTGGGGTTGCGCCTTGGATTTATGGCATCACCTTATTATACATGTTGTGTGTTGATATCTAGATTGTGTAATGATATACCTCGATGCCACATTAGCCAATAGTTTGTTACCATTGAGATATATAGACACATTATACCATACTTATAGCACATCACTTGATTGTGTACTTGTTGATAGTTGATTCCCTTTTGTGTTATTAGTGTGTCGGTTGATAATTAGATATTTAGTTGATTCGCTCGCTATGTTATGGTTTTATTGATGGGTGTTATGGTTGGATGTTTGGATATATAGATGTCATATTTATCTATATAGTGTGATGTTTATTTGAAAGATGATGATTTGTGCATGGTATGATATATGTGATATACTTGAGATGTTCACACATTTTATTAGGTATATTTGTAGCACCATGCCTGTTATTATTATACACTAACATCTACATTTTAGACATAGTCTGACCTATGTGTTATGTATAAATACTCAGGTCGGTCCGAAACATTTCAAGTTTAGGGATGAGTTGACCAGTTTGTGGATGTTGGGCATAGTTGGAGGATAGAGTATTTGTATGTAATTTTGTATATTGTAGTTACATGTATTCGTGTGTTGATGAGATGTGTGCGTGTCTTTGTATATATTGGACATGTTATGTATATATTTATGATAGTGGGCATTTGACTATTTTATTAGACCCACTTGAACCCGTGTATATTTTATATTATATGTTATCGCTGCATTGATGACTCCCATGATCTCTGTGATTTGTTTTATATTATGTATTGTTCTATCATAGAAACACACGTGTTTATTACTTTGTGTCAATACTAAGTATGTATAGGCGAGTTATATATTCGATTTTTGAATACATACCAGTGTTATCCCAATGGAATATTTATATGTGAGAGCCTAATATCACCTCATTCTCCGTATTATCAGACATATTACTTACTAGTACTCTTTGGTAGTATGGGTATAGGAGTGGGGTAGTACAGATTTTTAGCAACTTTGGATGTGCATCCTACACTTAGGGACAATATAGGGTCAAGTCAGAAGCATTATAAGGAGTTAATGGATATTTTTGAAAAGCTTGGTATAGGAGAGCAATTGAGTCATTTGAGACGTTATACCATTGACTCGAAGGGGTGGTTACAGAGAGATGGTATATTATGTGTACCGCTTATTATGGATTTGATTGAAATGGTGCTAACTGAGTATCATCATTTTAGGATGACCATTCATCCTCGTGGAGACAAAATATATTGTCATATAAACAGAGTCTTTTATTGGTCGGGTATGAAGAAGCATGTTGCAGCGTATGTGTATAAGTGTATGACTTGCCAAAGGGTAAAGGTGAAGCAAAAGAAGTCAGGAGGATTGTTACATCCATCAGATACACTGTTATAGGTGTGGGAGCGTGTTTCTATGGATTTCATTGACATACTACCTAGGAGTAGGAGGGGGAATGAGAGTATTTAGGTCATAGTCGACCGACTGACCGAATGCGCCCATTTTGTTCCGGTTAGGAGTATGAGGACTGCCGCGACTTTAGCGATACCATACGTGAGGAAGATAGTTAGGTTATATGGAATTCCTTTGAACATCACTAGCGACCAAGATCCGCATTTCACTAGCGAGTTTTGGAGGAGTCTTCAAGGGGATTTAGGCATCGAATGGACAAATAAAAGGGGTGAATCGGATGTTGGAGGATTTACTTCAGATGTGTATCTTAGAGGCTTTTGGGAGGATCACTTGTCGCTAATGGAGTTTACTTATAATAACAGCTATCAGGCAAGTATTGGGGTGGCACCGTTTGAGGTGTTATACTAGAGGACTTGTAGATCACTGTCTTGTTGGTGGGACAGTGCAGATAGGATCATTCTTGGACTTGATATGGTGACGGGGACATTAGAGAAGGTAGACTTGATTCATAGAAGGATGAAAACCGTGCATGATAGACAGAAGTCATACGTTGATAGGAGATGGAGTTTGCAGTGGGTGACATGGTTTTTGTGAAGGTCTCACCGGTTAGGCACATTATGAGATTTGGTAGTTCGGTAAAGGTAGCACTATGGTTTGTAGGGCCTTTTCCGATCATGGGTAGAATAGGGAAGTTAGCTTATAGGGTGAAGCTTCCTGAAAAGTTAGCGGAAGTACATGATGTTTTCCATGTGTCACACTTGCGAAATTGTCTACATGATACATTAGCTGCAGTCGAGCCGAGTCAACTAGAAAAGGTGGAAGTAGAAAAGTAGTCACTTGTTCATCGTGCATCTACCTATATTCTTGAGCATGGTAGAAAGCCGTAATAAAGTTATCAAGCTTGTTAAGGTCCAGTGGGAAGACGACCCAATGGAGAGTATATAGGAGCCTGAGGAGATCCAAGCTACCCATCTAGAACTCTTTTCTAGTAAATTTCCATTTTAGTTAGATAAGTATAAAATACTTTTGTGTTTAGGTTCTAGCTTAGTATATGCCATAGGTAGAGATAATTGGATGTAAGGAATGGTGATGAATGGGTCAATAGGACATGATTTGGATGATGGTTTTTATTAACCACAAAATCCACTCAGGAGTGAAGGCATGAAAGAAAGGGCTTCTAGAATTGTAAAAAGAAAGCTTCTGAAAGTATCAAGGGGAGACATCCAAAGTCCTCAGAAAATGTTCATCATAGGGGTTTCGCAAGTACTGAAAATGGGTTCCGTCATGACTCAAAAAAGAGGGTTTCGAAGGCATTAAAAATAGCTTCTGAGGGAATCAGATGGGTGCCGCAAGGATTGCACACTTCCATAGGAAATGAAAGCCAGAGCTTCCACCAACAATGCCCCTTTTGCATAGGTCGAACCTTTCAAAACTATTGGTTCTACCACTGTTTACTTCTCATAGAAAAAAAGTCAACCAGAACTACCCTTCCGCAAGTATAAAAGTTGAGCTTCCATGATAATTAAAGAAACTACCTTCGAAAACAATCTTCTGCAACTATCATTTGTCATCCACATTAAATAGTCCTTCCGCTACCATTATAACCTTTCGAACCAATCCAAACACCCTTCCGTACACGTCCAAGTGACCCACCGTAACTCTCATTTTAGGTTTCAAAGGTGACAAAGGGGTCAGAAATGCTTCCGCTTATACTCAAACAGCATAATGAAGTACCATGATTCGTTTGCAACCAAAAGAAGCACACCTTTCGATAGTGTCAAAAGGTTCCAGAAGTATTCGAAAGCGGTATTAATGAATATCATATCAATATCCATCAGCAACATGCTTTCGGTAGAGATGAAAGGGAAAATTTAAGCATGCCAGAAGACCCGGATACCTACGTACAACTTCAAAACCATGAAAGTGGAAGGTCAAAGGTGGAAGGATGGATGTGAAAGGTCGGTGAAGAGACCTTTCGACGGCTTTGAAAGGATGGACGCTGAAGGGTCCAACCCGCATCTATAAATACGACCCTAGTGGTCCAAGCTCGGAACGATTCCTACAATTTCTTTTTCAAAACGAATTCTTGTAACCCTAAATTAAATTGGAGACAAATTATATTATTTATATACCATTTGTGAGAAATAAAAAGAGAGGATGCATGAACTCGATATTGATTTCGAATATGAGAATGATTGTCTCGGCCATTAGCTTGTCTAATGACCAATTGCACATGATATACACTTATCTTCTTAACCCTTCATTAGTACATGTTATGCTATAGAACCTATTTGGATATCTTGACTTTAAAGCATATTATCATTATGTCCAAAGCCCTAGCGGCGCTAAAGTAACGTAATGATGATAATCCAACATTAATGAGTCCATTGGACATATGACATTTATCCAAAACAAGTCTCTATGGCACATTGAATCCACTCTTTATCTAAATTGATATATATCGAGTTTCAAATCCATACGAATGGTACCGGACCTTCGAAGGGGTTCTCTTTGTAACTGTTAAATCAGACCCTTCGGGAGGACTTTTTTGAAAGGCGTTTGAATACTCTCAAATACATCTTAGCTTTCGAAGGAGATCACTCCATAGATGTTGTATCGACACCTTCGAAGGGGTCCATTTGAATGGGTTCGTGACATCATTTTGATCCCTTCGAAAGGGGTAGTAAATAGGGCTGCAACAGTGAATCTTGGTTCAGACAATACAAACCCTTTCGAAGTCTTTCGAAAGGGTTCATCTTCCGATTCACTTTTATTTCAATGCATCTTTGGATGTTGACGATTATATTGTTAACATTTTTTGCGCTAGAAGGAGGGCTCGAACCTCCGGTCTTATTTTTTCCTTATAGACCAGTTATGAAAAGTTTGATTTGTTATAGGAAAATGAAATCAAAAGGGCTCGGCCGATTAGATGAAGAAGTGGTACACACAACAGTTCTGTAGGAAAATATTACGCCAACCTTCAACTTAGAAGGCACTGTACCAGGAACACCATCAACTCCAGTGCAACCTTATGACAATGCAGCTAAGATAAAACATTTGGAGCAACGGTTACTGGAAATGCATGAACTCCTAAAAGCAGCCCTTACTCAGAAATCATCTAAAACTGCTAAGCCAACAACAGAGGACGAAGTGGTCTCCCCAAGGAGGAATCTGATGGCTTACACATTCGAGGGCAAGAGAAAGATTGACTTCACATCATCAAAGAAGAAGGAACATTATGCAACTAAAGTCGATCACCAGGGTAGAATGCAAGACAAATCTTTGAAGCAATCTGGAAGTTTAACCTCAAAGGAATATAATCCAAATCGAAAAAGCTATCATGATACTGAAGCATATTTGAAGGATGCGACAGAGAAAGCTGTTAAAGACTTGCTGAATGCTAAATGGAAAAGAAATTTGGATGAGCAAGTGGATGATAACGATCGAGTAGCTCCATTCATTGACAAAATCATGTCAACAACAATTCCATCTCATGTTAAGGTTCCAACCATGAAATATCACGGCCCTGCTAATCCTGATGACCACCTAATGGCTTTTGGCAGCCAAATGGACCTTTATAATGCTTTGGGGGGCAGTGCGATGCAGATTATTCCCAGTAACACATCAAAGGGCTACTGCAAAATGGTACCACCAATATCGGGAGAAAACTATCTACTCATGGAAATAATCCTCTTACGAATTCTCTGTTCAGTTTTGCATATGCAAAGATCCAAAAATTGACTACACCGTCTTGGTAAACATCAAGCAAAGACAAGGAGAATCGTTGGGTGATTATCTCAAAAGGTTCAATATAGAGGCATTGAAGGCCAAAGATATGAATGATAGAGATAAGCTAATCACAGTCCACTCGGGATTAATAGAACACACACCGTTCTTGAAAGAGCTCTTCGTCCATGGATGTAAAAATATACAAAATTTTCACTTTCAAGCTGATAAGTTCATTCGAATGGATGAATTACACTATGCTAGAAGGAAAGCTAACCCTAAGAAGGAGTTTGGAAAATTTGGATTCGATCAAGGACACACAAGGTCAAGGTGGGAAGACTCCGACACCAATTCAGTTGCTTTGAATAAACCCTTGTCTTATATCTACGCCACAACTAAAGATAAAATTAATTTCCCAACTTCACTCAAGGTCAAGAAATTCCCGGAGCAGAGAAAATGAGGTGATTATTGCGCTTATCATAAGGCGAATAGCCATAAGATGGACGGATGCCAAGTGCTAGCCGGTATTATTCAAAAATTGATCCATGAAGGACATCTAAAAGAGTTTGTCCAGGATAAACAGAAAGCACCACGAACTGACAATGAACCCCAAAAATTCCCTAGTAATGCTGTGAATGTTTTAGAGGATGAAGATATATTGAACTTAAGTCCACCTTTGAACAAGATTGATGTGATTCATGGGGGACCACATCAAGTGGGAAATAGTAAGGGAGCTAGGAATAAATATATCAAGCAAGCTCGGGAATGAGTGTTCTTTGTAAAGGAAGAGCCCACGCTCAAAAACCCACGACTTAATATACAAATGCCAAATCTTGTCATCACTTCGCAAGAGCTAAAGAAAGGAATCCATCATCTCCATAACGACCCCTATATGATCACAACTCAAATCGGACTTTCCATATTATCCAAGATTATGATAGATACCGAAAGCGCGGTTAACGTCATCTTTAAGCACGCTTTCGATCAGATGGGCATTCCTAAGGATAAACTGGAGCCTAGTCCTGAACCTATCTTTGGGTTAATAATAATGGTTCGACACCGATAGGGCAAGTAAAGCTATGGTACAGATGGGCCTGGCTCCATGCTGCAGAACTTTTGAGACTCTCTTTGTGATCATCGATCAACCTTCGTATTACAATGCATTCTTTGGCCGTCCTACGCTAGATGAGGTGGATGCTTTCGTCTCACCAAAATACCTAATGGTAAAATTCTTGACTAAAAGGGGTTGGGGTACTATTCGGGGAGAACAATTTAGCTTCCGCGAAATGTATTTTGCAACTCTCGATCAATACAAACGGGAGTACTATTTTTACTATGATTTCTCTACTATTTTCAACCTTTGGATGATGGATTTTTACATCCAACATTTGAAGCAAAATAAGATCTAATAAAATGAATAAAAGTGTGTTTGAAAGGTACATCTCACTTGGAGGGAAGAGGAAGAGGACCGATGCTAACTCTATAGAAGAAGGCGAGATCATCATAGAATTGGATTGCTGAGGAGAAATGGAGAGGATAAAGCCTACGGAGGATCTTGAAGAAATATGTATAGATCCAACTGATTCAATCAAAATAGTCAAAGTAGGAAAAGAGTTAGAGTACAACTTGAAAGCAGACTTGATTGAATTCCTTAAAGCTGGCAAGGACGTATTTGCATGGACTCATTCAAATATGGTCGGGGTTGACCTATCAATTATGTGCCACACACTAAATATTAACCCAAATGTGACTCTTGTCCGGCAAAATAAAAGGCAGTTTGACAAAGTTCGATCTGATGTCTTGAAAGAAGAGGTTAAAAGGCTACTTGAAAATGGATTCATTAGGGAAGTTTTTTAATCCAAAATGGCTAGCAAACCTTGTATTGGCAAAAAAGTCGAATGGCAAGTGGAGAACCTGCGTCAATTATACCGATATGAACAAAGTATGCCCAAAAGACTATTATTCGCTACCCAGAATAGACCGGTTAGTTGATGCGACTAGCGGACACAAGCTATTAATCTCTCGTGGATGCTTATTCAGGATATAATCAAATACCCATGTTCAAGCCAGACGAAGAACATACAAGCTTCATTACCAATTAGGGAACTTTCTGTTATAAAGCAATGCCTTTCGGACTAAAGAATGTAGAAGCTACTTATCAAAGATTAGTCAATATAATGTTTAAGGAATAGATTGGTCGAAATATGGAGGTTTACATGGATGATATGCTAGTAAAGTCCTATGAAATTGAGATTCACCTTAAAGATCTTGAAGAAATGTTTGAAGTATTACGAAGGTGTCAAATAAAACTAAATCCTCAGAAACGTTCTTTTGGGGTTCATTCTGAAAAAGTTCTTAGGTTACATTGTTAGTGCACAAGGGATTGAATCTAATCCTGACCAGATCCAATCTATCAAGGACATGGCCAAACCCAAAATAAATAAAGATGTAATGAGTTTAAATGGTAGAGTTGCAGCTTCGAGCAAATTCATCTCCAAGGCAACGATAAATGCATCCCATTCTTTAATGTAATTAAGAGAAAAATTGAACTTTGAGTGGGGTGAAGACTGTAAGAAAGCCTTCTAAGAATTAAAAGATCATTTGGAAAAGCCACCGATATTATCCAGCCCCGAGAATGGAGAAAACTTATACTTATATATGGCAGTCTCGAAACATGTGGTTAGTTCGGTTCTGATTAGAGAAGAAAACGAAACTCAGCTTCCCGTTTATTATATGAGCAGACAATTGAAGGATGTCGTAGTTCGATACCCAGTCATAGAAAAGTTGCTTATTGTTTGATGCTTATAGCATGGAAACTCAGAGTATACTTCCAAGCACATCCGATCAGAGTATTGACTAACTTTCCACTCAAGCAGGTTTTTAGTAAACCTAAGACTTCGGGTAGGCTAGTAAAATAGGGAATTGAACTTAGCCAATATGACATGGAATTTCAACCACAAACAGCAATCAAAGGGCAAGCATTAGCAGACTTTATCAATGAATGTACAGGCTTTGTTAAAGAGCAGCCAGAGAAAGAAAATATCAAAAGCCCATGTGGCAACTATTTGTGGATGGGGCATTAAATGAGCAGGGAGTCGGAGCAGGGTATGTCATAATCACACCGGATGGACACCGCCTGCATTATGCAATGAAGCTAGGATTTCCTGCAACAAACAACGTAGCTAAATACGAGTCAATGGTGGTAGGACTAACTCTAGCTCTACAACTCAAAATCTCATGAATTTAAATTTTCAATGACTCTCAACTAATGGTAAATCAGATAAAGCAGATATATCAGACTAAAGACACTATATTATCCCTATATGTTAAGAAGGTGCTGGAAATGCTTAACCTATTTGAAGATTTTTCTTTACACCAAGTCCCGAGAGGGAATGATTCTCAAGAAGATTCATTATCAAAATTAGCTAGTTCAAGAGGGGCTCTAGAAATCCATATCATACCAGTAGGGTATCAACCAAGTCCCGGTATCGAAGAGAAAATGCTTGAACCAGGGAAAGAACTATTGGTTTGAACTAGATCCCAAGCCATGACACAAGAAAGAGAAATTAATGAAGAAATTCCATGTGAAGATCCCATTCATTCAAGAACAGTCAACTGCTATGAGAACACTTGGATGACACCTATTGTAGAATATCTTACTGATGAAATACTACCATCTGACAAAATAGAAGCTAGGAGAATCAGATGTCAAGCTCCAACCTTTACTATACTGTATGCAATTTTTATAAGAAAGGATATGCACTTCCTTACTTAAGATATATAAATCCTGCAGATGGGTTGAAGTTACTAAAAAAGGCACATGTAGGGTTTTGTGGAGACCATTCCAATAGGATAAAGTAGGCTAAGAAAGTAATCATCAAAAGTTTTCCTTCCGTAGCACATCCAAAGGCTAATAGAGCCATCGAAGCAGCCAACAAGACTATTAAGACCATTTTGAAAAAAAAACGACTGAATAAGCCTAAAGGAAATTAGGTGGAAGAATTGCCACCCGTACTCTGGGCATATCGAACGTCCACCAAAACTGCTATGGGTCATATCGCTTACTCTCTAACATATGGATGCGAAGCAATGTTACTAGTTGAATTGAAATACCTTCAGATTGAAGAATCGCATACACATTCGATCCAAACCAAGAGTCGAAGAAAGAGTCATTGGATTTGATACGTGAACCAAGAGATGAAGCATCTATTCGAACTGCTGAATATCAGAGAAGAATCTCAAAATACTACAACTCAAAAGTGAAGACAAGATCATTTCAAGAGGGAGATCTAGCGCTTTGAAGAGTGATGGAAAATACTAAAAATCCTACAGATGGACCACTAGGACAAAACTGGGAAGGCCCTCTAATTGTATACAAAGTAATTCCTCCGGGAGCTTACAAATTATGTCGACCAGATGGCAATATGGTTCTAGAACATGGAACACGGAATATTTGCAACCGTATTTTCCAACATTGGATGAATAAAGCGCCTTTTAAAGAAAATCTACATGGTCGGGAGTAGAATTCTCCTTAAACTTGGAAACTACATTAAACGGTCATAAGCCTTTGTTCGCCCCGAGATGGCCATGTCAAAGCACATCCTGGAGGGAGGTCAGAGTAATCCTTTATCCGTGCCCTGCTATGGCCAGGTTAAAGTATCTGCATGCCCTTGATTGCACCACGCTATGGCCAGATCAAGGCGCCTCTTGGAGGGGGAATGGAGTAAGCCCTTGAACGTGCCACGCTATGGTCAGTTCAAGGCACCGACCAGCCTTCAGTTTCGCCTATAAGGCTTAGCTGGAGTTCCTTCTGGAGGGAGGATGGAATAAACCCTTGATCCCACCATGCCATGGCCTGGTCAAGGCACCAGACAAGCCTTCAATCCTGCCTATAAAGCCTGGCTGGAGCGCGTCCTGGAGGAAGGTCGGGTAAGTCCTTGGGTCCTACTTGTGGATAAGCTAACCAAGCATACCGAACAATAACGGACTAAGACATCCAAGCCCGAGAAGTGGTACACAAAATATTGACAATATACGAAGCCTAAATGGTGGCGCATATCAAAAAATCAGGTACCTGGAACCAGAGAGGTGACACAAAGAAAAAGATTCGAACAATCAAGTCCAAAGAATGGAACAGATTTCTAATCTTATTTCCAGACAATAATTCCCAAATTACATTCTTTATTAGATATGAATTTATGGCCTTTGGCTAATTTCCAGAAGATGATTTTTGGACTTCACTTATTAATACCCAAATCTGGGTTTTGGGTCTTTTACTATTAGTTTCTGGACTTCATTCATTAATACCCAAATTTGGGTTTCGTGACTTCTATTATTGATTTCAAGACCCCTATTATGGACTTTTGGTCTTCCACTAATTTCCAAATAATAATTTCTGGATCTCTCTTGCTAATACTCGAATTTGGGTCTCGGATCTTCTACTATTAACTTTTGTACAACACTTATCAATACCCGAATTTGGGTTTTAGGTCTTCTATTATTTCCAAATAAGGGTTTCTGGACTCCTATAATTTGTTCCCAAATGAGGTCCTAGTCTTCTATAACTTATTTCTAGATGAAGATCTCCAGACTTTTATAATTAAATGATTGTTCTTGGTCTTCTATCAGTTATTTCCAGAAGAGTATTCCTAAACTTCTATTATTAATGCCAGATTTGGATTTATGGCCCTTTATTATTAATTCCATAATTAGATTTCTGGTCTTCTATTAATATAACCATAGTCGAATTTCTGGTCTTCTCTCATCGTTACCAAAGTTGGATCTCATGACTTCTATTATTGTCAGACAAGAATTACAAATCATTAATTTTTCCCAACTGTGGATTTATCATCACTTGTTATCTTCAGAGGAGGATCTATTAATTACCATTATTCCTAGATTTAGATTTCTGGAATTCTATTATCAGGAATTCTAATACTCTCTCCACTGATATGAACAAACTATTGAACATATTCTTACATAAATTTCAAATCAATAATAAGAAATGTTGTCTACTTTGTACTTTGCAGGAAAATAAGATTGATAAGGAAGCCATTGAGGATGAAACAATGCAAAAGAGAATTCTTGGATTTTTGTCCTAAAGAACAAAAGCTTCTTTCATATAAGGGGGCAAAATGTTAACCTCAAAATCCACTCAGGGGTGAAGGCATGAAAGAAAGGGCTTCCAGAATCGTAAAAAGAAAGCTTCCGAAAGTGTCAAAGGGAGTCATCCAAAGGCCTCGGAAAATGTTTGTCATAGGGATTTCACAAGTATTGAAAAGGGGTTCCGTCATGACTCAAAAAAGAGGGTTTCGAAGGCATTAAAAATAACTTCCGAGGGAATTAGATGGGTGCTGCAAGCATTGCACACTTCCATAGGAAATGAAAGCCAGAGCTTCCACCAACACTACCCGTTTCGCATAGGTCGAACCTTTCGAAACGACTGGTTCTGCCATTGTTTACTTCTCGCAGAATAAAAGTCAACCAGAACAACATTTCTGCAAGTATTAAAAGTTGAGCTTCCGCGATAGTTAAAGAAACTACCTTCGAAAACAATCTTCCACAACCATTATTTGTTATCCACATTCAATAGTCCTTCTACCATCATTTCAACCTTTCGAACCAATCCAAACACCCTTCTGCACATGTCCAAGTAACCCACCATAACTCTGATTTTAGGTTTCAAAGGTGACGAAGGGGTTAGAAATGCTTACGCTTATACTCAAATAGCATAGTGAAGTACAATGATTTATTTGCCACCAAAAGAAGCACACCTTTCAACGATGTCGAAAGGCTCCAGAAGTATTTGAAACCGGTATTAATAAGTATCAAGTCAATACCCATCAGTAGCATGCTTTTGATGGAGACGAAAGGGCAAATTTAAGCATGCAAAAAGACCTGGAAACCTACCTACAACTTCGAAACCATGAAAGCGGAAGGTCAAAGATGGAAGGATGGATGCGAAAGGTCAGTGAAGAGACCTTTCGACGGCTTCGAAAGGATGGATGCTGAATGGTCTAACCCGCATCTATAAATACGACCCTAGTGGTCCAAGCTCGGGACTGATTTTTCATTCCTACATTTTCTTTGTCAAATCAAATTCTTGTAACCCTAAATCAAATTGGGGACAAATTCTATTACTTGTAATTCATTTGTGAGAAATAAAAAGAGAGGATGCATGGACTCGATATTGATTTCGAACATAAGAATGATCATCTCGACCATTAGCTTGTTTAATGATCAATTGTACATAATATACACTTATCTTATTAACCCTTTATTAGCACATGCTATGCTATAGAAACTATTTGGATATCTTGACTTTAAAGCATATTATCATTACGTCCAAAGCCCTAGCGGTGCTAAAGTAACGTAATGATGATAATTCAACATTAATGAATCCATTGGACATATGACATTTATCCAAAACAAGGCTCTATGGCACATTAAATCAACCTCTTTACCCAAATTGATATATATCGAGTTTCGAACCCATTCGAAGGGTACCGGACCTTCGAAGGGGTTCTCTTTGTAATCATTAAATCAGACACTTCGGGAGGACTTCTTCGAAAAGCATTTGAATACTCTCAAATACATCTTGTCTTTCGAAGGAGGTCACCCCATGGCTGTTATATCGACACCTTCTAAGGGGTCCATTCAAATGGGTCCTTGACCTCATTTTGATCCCTTTGAAAGGGGGTAGTAAATAGGATTGCAACATTGAATCTTGGTTCTAACAATACAAACCCTTTCAAAGTCTTTCGAAAGGGATCTTCTTCTGGTTCACTTTCATTTCAATGTTTCTTTGGATGTTGACGATCATATTGTTAACAGTTTTTAATGGATGTATTTATTAAATTGATCTTTGCACACCTAAGAAAATATGTTCTTAAGATAACATGCACTCACATCATCACTTATTTTAGTTTACTAAGTTATATGCATATGGTTGTTGCATATGGATTGAATGGATGCGCATATATATAGAATTGCTAGTACATTTACATAGGATGTTGCATTCATTTGGATACATCGTATAAGCACTTTCATTTAAGGAGGTCAACTAGATCAGGGGGCTGCCTAATTTTTTCATACTATAGGTTCATATGCATTCATGTCTATATGTACATATTGCATTAGAAACTTGAACTAAGGTAATGGTTGCTAGTGGTTGATGGATGAGTAGATGATTGTAAGTATTTATTTTTGTACGTACAAGTTGCATTTTTCCATCCTTGGAGATTTCAGGAATGTAATCCTTTTAAGGGAGAAGGAATGTAACACCCCGCAAAAATTAATCGAAAATTTTATAAAAGAAATTAAATTAAATATAATAAGGGTAAAAATGGAATTTTCACAAACATCTGAATTTTGCTACAATACTTACACCGTTGCGTCCATATCGATTTTCTTGACAATATTCATATATAATGTTTTGTAATTGGTACTTGTATGAAAAGGTTATTAATGTTTAAAAATTTGGAATGAAAATAATTACATATATAAATTAGGAAAAAAAATTAAAAAAGAAAGATCCACGGGTCGACACCCTGGTTTGGATTGATTGATCCCTAGCAATCGATTGCCCAAGACCAAGCGATCGATCAATCGAGCATTTCAGGCTTGGGCTTGCTTAAGCCGAACGGTCAGGATTTTAAATTTTTTGATCGAACGACTAACGTTAATTCACACCCCTATAAATATTACCCTAACCTAAGACTGAGAACCCTAATTTAATTCGGAATGTACCAAAACTCTATCTCTTCCAAAACTCAACTCTTTGTCTCTCCAAATCAATTTTCTTCAAAAATAAAAAGTTTGCATATTAAATTCAAAGATTAGAGAAGGAGGAGATAATCAATTCAAATTAAATCAAGAAGAGAACGACGAACAAAGTGAGGCGATTCCAGGCAAATAAAGGAGGGAATAGCTTGCTAGAGGTGAGTGGGTTCATTGTTAAATATGATGATTTATATGTAGTTGAGTTTGTTTATACCCTGTCTGATGTTGAATTGGGTTAATTTGAAATAGAGATGTTGTTCATCTAGAATTTACAATTAACTAGGAATTTGTTAGAGATCTAAATTATATGTATATGATTCATTTTTGTTCACCCCAAATATAGAATCTGGAATTTGATATACATATATAACTTTACCCTCTTTACATTAATTTTACCCTGATTAAACTTGAAATACATATATACCAAAATCATTGCTTGGAATTGTTGATTAAAGAAATATAGGGTTTACTATGAAATTGTACAGGAAGGGAGAAGAAAAGTAACACAATAATTAATTAAAAAAATGAACAATCAAAAATAAAAACCAACAATAATCAACCTCGATAGTTCGACGGGTATACTGGAACCGGTCGACAGCGATTGGTCGACTGGTTAACACTTTTTAGGTGCAGATTGAACCTCGGCCTATGGCCCAGGTTATAAAGTTATATATATTACTATATATATAACAGTAGATTAGTGGAGAAATTAGTTCCCAAATTCCCAACCTTTGGATGTTACAAAAATAGATGGATGTGTACGCGGACAATTAGGCCTAGACAATATTTGTTCAGCGAATTTGACATGCGATATAAGGCAGTTCGATCGAGAAGGTGCGGGCTGTCACAATCGCAATGGAATGCGATGGAGATGTAGTGTTACGGGCAATGTGTACTCGAAAGCGTATAGGTTAGAGATCGATAGGGATAAGGGAGAGTTGGCTGAAGTATCGATGACTGAAATTGCCAAAAATGAAAAGTTTTCGATGCGACTTTGTCATCAAGGAACTTATAGTCACATCTTAAAGTAAAAGTACATGCATGTTGAATAAATTTTGGGATGAATTTTTGAATTTGAGAAGATAGCTTATAAAAGTATAATATGGCTAATGTAGGCTAGTGGACTGAAGGTGGAGAATAAATTAAGTATAACTCATTTAGTTCAAATAGGAAAATTTAGTCCTGAATGCTTTTGTGTGCTCACTATTTGGATGTGTATGTTAATATTATTGTGATGTAAGTAGTTTGTGATAGTGCATGAACCCTATTGAATGGTGTATGCTTAATTTTGATGATCACTGATGATATGTGATAAATAAATATAACTTACGAATGTTATAAAAGTGGGTATAATTGGGGTTGACTTTTGATTGAGTAGAATTGTATCCCTGACAAAAAGGGATCTAAAGTTAAATGTAATAACCAATTATAATGAGTGAATTATAACACAAAACTAATGACTACTCGGTATTAGGAAAGCTTTAAAGGATATAGGCAATAACGTTTCTCAGGGTGAAGTAGCCCATGATGTGCTCGAGTATGCATCCAACTCCTAAGTAGATTAGCGTGACCTAAGAAGGTGTAATTGCCCAAACTATTTTGCATGAGAACTAGGAGAGAGATAATACCCTAGAGGTGAGGTAAGTATTATGAATGAATTAATGAAATTAAATGAACCCTTATTATGATGCCTAGGTGACGTTGGAACGATGAAAATACTATAAGGTATAATTTTGGGATGAATGTTAGTGTTAAACATTTTAATTAGCTTATGTAGGTTGGATTGTTGATGTCCCATTTACAAGTTTATGATAAACTATATGTTATGGTGATAATGTTTATGTAGTGATATGAAGGGAACTCATTTTGTTCTACGATGTGCTATCACTATCGAATATATTAATGTTGTAAGGGAATTAATATTATTCACACTAGTATATCATCTAACATGTTCTTTATTATTGTTTTTCCCATAAACTCACAAGGTTATAATTTGTTCAGGATGCGTGTATGGTTAGCACGTTAGACGGTTTTCATTTGTGATTAACGAATAGAGAAACTGAGGTTGAAATTGGAGGCTTTCTGGTTATCTATATAGTTGTTTTTATTTTTACTATGTGCCTAAACATGATTTATAACCGGTTGGATGATGTGTGGCATCTTCATATTTGGCACATCATCATTATTTATGATTTTATAATATTGTTCCCTACATGAAAAAGAATTTGACTTTCATTTTAAAGACATATGAAAATGAAATGATAATTTAGTTTCTTTATTTACTTATGTTGAAGTTTACCAAAACTCATTTCGTTGCTTGAAAATAATTTAGCGATGACAGCAGCATCATCAGTGTTCATTTTCAAGACTTAAAATGGGGATGTTATAAATTCATATTAGAGCTTAGGTGAGAGACACCTAAGTTAAAAATAGTGTTGAATAGGAATCTATATGTTGTTTAGATTGGAATCACCTTTGGAAGGGTACATTCTATATTGTTTATTTTTTATTTTCGATACATATATATAGGTAGATATATCTATCCCTCAACTTTTATTTCACTCTCTTCATTCTTCTTTTGAAATCCACTTGTGTAGAATGTAAGATTGGAGACCCACGAAAAACTTACGAACATCGAAATACAAGTGGAAATGAAAGTAGAGGATTTGAAAGTGCTCACACTTAAGGAAAAATGAGGGAAGCAACCCCAAATGAGAATGTCAATGCAACAACCCGCCATTTTCGATCCTTTAATTTAACGTCGAAATCGACATTTAAACCATGAAAGCCGAAATGGATGAATCATTAAGTGAAGATACCAAGAAACAACATTATATTTCTAACTATATGACTCGGAACTCATAGCAGAAGGAACAACGCATAATATTAAATAACAATCTTCAAACCAAACCTTTATAATATATCCATTATTATAAATTCATACAATAATAGCTATCAAATTAATCCACATTAACATGTTATAATGTCAGCTGATAATATATACAATATACACAGAGGAAATGTCTCCGTCATCTACACCTTCAACATCACCTAATAGCTCAACCATGTAATCCATTAACCCATCAATAAAAGAAACAAAAACAACGTGGAAGGGGCCAGACATAAGATTGAGTGAGTGAAACTAATTTATTCTATATATACTTCAAAATATTATTAGAACATTAATTTTATCTACCAACGTGTGTGAAAATATCTTAAGCTTCCCAACATTCACTCAATGAGTGATATGAACTTAATGGAGTTGACTGCTAGATTAAGGTCACATTACAACCAACTATGCTATATATCTATGACACAACAAAGAGTGTCCTATGCTCACTACTCATTTGAACATATGGTATGACTGCAGGTAGGTCCATCGAAGTTCGTACAAGCCTGCATATGGATGTCTTCGTTCTCTCATGATCCACATACTCAATATATGCGATACATGATGCCACGGTAGGTCATAGGAACCACCAAAAGTAAATATGCAATCGATATGATCATCAAATATCAATATCTATGTCAAAAACATCCAGGTCCAAACATCAAACATTCAAATAACCAATATAAACATGTTTCGTCATGTCATAGTCTCGTCTAGAAGAATCGCCTCGGAAGTAATCCACAGCGTCGCGCCAAAACCCAGTTCCGAAAACACTACCTGTTCATTTCGACCCTATTGGATCGAGGTTCAATTTGGCCCAACTTAAAGCCACTAGTCAATCTATGGTTTCACCACTGGTCGACCAGTCATTGATCACCAATCGACCGGTGGTGATCAAAGGTTGATCAGTATGTACGAAATTTCTCTTCTTTGTTCGTTATGTGTTCTAGTTCCCATTCCGTTCTTATCTAATTCTTCCTAACCATTTATATTTTGATTTTATCTTACCTTAGCTACAATTTACAACCATTTACACATTATTTTACACTTAAAAAACATAGATACTAAGAATTATTAATTTAAATTTGGTTTACAGTCTCTAATTAATAACTTATTTCAACATTCCTTATTGTATAAAAATTACTCTATGTTCTTTGTTCAATTCTAGATTCTATTCAATTATCATCATATATATGTATCATATCTACTCATGGTTCCACTTTTCTATTATAAATTCTAGATTCTATTCAATTATCATCATATATATGTACCATATCTACTCATGGTTCCACTTTTCTATTATAAACTTGATTTAAACCAACTTAGCCATAGTAATCTCTTAGATTTCGTTTTTAAATATAACAATCATATGCAATCAACTTTCTAATTATCCAATTGATCTTCGTAAATCAGTGAATTAACCTTTATAATTTTGAAATTAACCCTTTAAATAGATAATAAACAATATTATAGTAGTATGATTGAATTATACATTGATGAAATAAATCCCACTCACAATGATTGAAGACCCAACCAAAAAGAAGAAGAAGATCATCCGTTGTCTGAAAATTGCACCTTAAAATCCCCCCAATTCATGTTGAATTTTGTATCAGATCATAACCCTTGCTCTATTGATCATTTTGATATAAAGATCACCAATTTTCATTGATAATTATGAAAGTTATGGCTTCTGAATGATTGTAGAGGAAGAGGGAAATAAAAGCAGTGAAGAGGAAATGGATTTTTAAGAAAGAAACGTATATTAATTTCTGGGCACTATTTATAATGGAGGTAAACATTGGTTCACTTTCCAAATTTTCACTAATGGGCTACCCACTTTGGCCCATCCCAAATCCAAAATTTGAATCTCCTTCATACGATCTCCAATTTGGATAAGTTTGTAGTCAAAATCGATCAGAAAATCATGCTCTACGCAATGATGTAAAGTTCTTCATCAACTTCCAATGTTTTATAAAACGATTATTTTCCCTTATAAATTAAATTGACCAAAATATCCTTTTTATATTATTATTGAAATTCCAAGGTATTACATTCTCCTTCACCCTTAAAAGGAATTTCATTCTTGAAATTCCCAAAAGACAAAGAATGTAACTCGCACTCCCATGTAACTTTGATACCAAATGTTACAATTCACCACATTCAATCCTTTGATTTAATTCTCAAAGCCAAAAATGGCGGATCGTTAAGAGATGATAATAAGAAAGAAAATAATGTTTCTAACTACACAATTCAGTACTCACAACAAAAGGAACAACATATAACATTAATAACTATATCCTCAAACCAAACCTTTATCATATACTTAATATCATAGATTCATATAATACCAGTCATCAATTCAATCCACACTAACACACGCAAATATACATGACATACAGGATCGGCCTTTTGGTAAAGTAAAGGAAGCAATGGCTTTGGATCACAAAAATTCTAGGGCATCAGTTTCTATATATCAAACGACGAGTAGCAAAAAAATGCATCCCCATTCTAGATTCACGATTCAGGAGAAGGTGCAACACAACATGTGACTCCAGACTCTAAGGCACCATGACAGCTACTCGACAATGACTCGGTAGCTGAGCGGCAACTCCTCTAGGTTGTGGCTGTCAAATCAGATGGGCAATTCAGTCTCCAAATTTAGAGTGCGACTCCGCCTCCGTGAACACTGCATAGGCACATGCAGGTGTAGGCATCTTCTTCAATCTTGTTGTAAAGGCATTATATTCTTTATTTTTTGTTTTAGTTACTTGCCAATTGGCATAAAATTTTGATTTGTTGTCGAATAATTAAGTAATTAACTTATGTAGTGTTTTGTGCAAGTAACAATTTAATGTAACTTTAATAATTCATGAAATTATTGTCAAGGACAAAAAATTTCAACGTTTTTGCCTCAAGGACAAGCCTTCAATATTTTATCCTAAAGGACAACTTTCTTTAGGTATCAGTTTTTAGTTATTGATAGCAGTTTTTAGGTATCAGTTTGTAGTTATCGGTAGCAGTTTTTAGGTATCAGTTTTAGCTTGGTAGAAGTTTTGTTGTCCTTATGAATAATTTTGGAAAATATTTGTCCTTATGAATAATATTTAGAAGAATGTTTGTCCTTATGGTAAAAATATTGAAGTTGTGTCCTTGAGGCAAAAAATATACAAATCTTTGTCCTTTAAATTAATTCTACAGTAGTATTACATTAATTTGCTCTTTGTTAAAAACAGAACAGGTGCCTTTTACCCTTCTTTAAACCATACGGTTGAAGATAACCAGGTTCAAATAGCTAAATCATTTAAGATATGATTAGATACATAAATAGTCCAAATAAAGTAAAATACTTAGTTCAGGAATGCATGCTTCGTGACAAGTATATAGTTGCAAATATCGATGTAATATAGCATAAAGTATGGAAGATGGTACTACCTCATTACGTACTTCAGAGTTCAGGAACAGGCAGTTGCCTCGTACTTGTTTATGCCATTCTTGTACATGTAAGCAATTTCCGATACTAAAGGATCTTCTGGGTTTAGCTATGTCATAAGTGAGCAGATTGACAAGAGAACCTTAGATATATTTAGAACAGGGTTCCATTATTTTTTCACAATGTCGAGGCAAATATTGACATAGTATATTTGGATGGAAATCTTTTTGCAGAATGACACCTTTGGTGTTACTCTTAAAATGGAGCAAAATCCCTCATAAAATTGATAATTAATAATTAGATGCACCCATAAAATGGAGCAAGCACTTATAATTTATGACATACCATAAATTTTGGATAATTCATAAGTTTAAATGTTATATTTGGCTAATACAATGGATAATTGTTAATTGGCTTTAGATACCAAAACTCCTAAGACTTGCCCCGATGACATACAAAATCAATCATCCAAATAGTCATTCATACACAACGCACATCATTAATTATGTAAACAGGTAGAACATGTACTTTACTTGAAGAACATATCCGACATTTTAGTAATACATATGTATACTCGGTGAAACTTAAATGAAAATCCTAGCATCGTGTGTGTGTGTGTGTGTGCATGTATGATGATCATGGCTAATGTCATTATACTGAATGTAAGTATCTATCAGTCGGTGCCTTCTTGTGTGAATGAAATGACATGATATACCAGGTATGTATGTAAGAATCCTAATGGGACCATATAAGCTCTATATGTAGGCAGCAACCATCGAATTTGACATATCATAAAGTAAATGCATAAATCACTAGATTGCAAAATTATGACGACCGCCCTATACCTCCGGCGCCTAATATACATGTATAATACGCTGCAATGGCGCTCGATCGATGTAGGACGATTGTCAAGGTGGTAAAGTAAGTAAAAAACCATAGAATATGCCGTATATCTCACAGTGTTGTGAATAACATATAATAATTATCACAAATATAAAACAGGTGGGACGATAATAACTAAATAAACCATAGAATAGAGTTTATAGTTTCATATAGTTATACAAAATAATAATAGAGTTTATATAATTGATAAATAAAATCAGATGATAAACTATCTATGAATAAAATGAATCAAACACTACAATGTAATAACCCGCATTTGTTAACAAATATATATATATATATACGTATATAATTTAAATATTGGATTATTAATGAATTGAAGGTCCAAAATATGATTTTTTTCACATATGGTCGAATTAAGACTCGAGACCACTTCCGTTGAGTCAAGATCGACGTTGCTAATTAAAATGAGTATAAATATCGCTATATTTGGAGTCACGGTATTTTTACGATTTACATATTGTTATACGTATTTTATAAAAATACATGCATAGTCAAGTCCGATAGGATTTCGACTAAGGGCTTGGGTTTTTGAGATAAGTATTTCATTATGAGATGTACGGTTGAATTTTTTTGAAATTTGGCTTTTTGATAGCCAAACGACATCGAAACGCATGACACCCCCGGTACTGTCTTGGATTATGATGAACTTTATACCGTTAGGACCAAAAAAATGAGGTTATGTGAGTAGTCGAGTTTTGTAGCGATCTAATGTGCCATGTGATCGTGTGAGCTCAAAACGTGTGGTTATTTATTTGTAAATTTAATATAAATAATATATGAATATGTATTTGGTCATAGGAAGATATTTATCTCTTCACTTTTACATCTCCTACTCCTTAAAAAGATTAGCCGTCACATTCATTTTATTTAAATGAGATCTACGATCGATGAGGGAAGCCGATGTCAGATTCATTGGGATCATAGGAAGGAGAGCTTCATATTTGTATAAGGGTTGGTGGGTGCGGTGAATGATGGCCGAGCTCCATTCTTGTCATCGTTAACTAGGCTCCGGTTTGATGGAGATTTGGGAGGATTTAAGTGAAACGGAGGGTGTCGTGTTTTCCTCGACGACCCACACCTTTCTCCTACAACCGTTTCCGCACATCTGAGGTGATTAGTGACATCAACTTGGTCGTTAGGGCTTCATGGGGTTGCGAATGGTTAGGGATGGCCGAGCCTTACATGTCGAGGTCTGTCACGAAGTGCATGCAAAGTGTGGAGCGATGGAGTTGGCGGCACGTCGTTTCATGGAGTGTGGAGTGTGGAGGATGAATTTGAAGAGAGAATGTGCGACTTCAATGGGTTTTGTGTACGTTTGTATAGTAAGAGGGAAAATTTGGGAGGAAAGGATTTAAATTATTGACGTAATTAAGTTGATTATGTTAATTGATTATTTTAATTAATCTCGTTTTATATTTAATGTGTATCTCTTGCATACGAGGTCCAATTGAAACGAGTTCTTCACTATTGCACTCGTAATGAGATTATCTATGGTATAGTAGAGGTTTGAATTAGGTTCAGGCACTTGAGAGATTATAGTTCAGGTTAGTGGAATTACAGCTGTGAATTTATAAAGTAGTTTAAATCTCCATGATTATATATATTAAAAAATATTACCTATAAGAGATGGAATTATATATATATGTATGTATATGTATATGTATATGTATGTATATATATTGGAAATTATTCATCTATTTGGTTGCATTGGTTTGGTAGGTATTCGGGATAACTAGTTAAATTCCCATATACATAAATATTGTATTACATTTGTATTGAATATATTTAGATGGGGTTGATATTAATTTATAACGTAGCTATAAAATAACTAAACGCTAATTTGTCGTTAGATCAATAATAAAAATATTATTATATATTTTATTACTGATATACGTGATAGTAGATTGAGATCTCATGTATATAAATATCGTGTTCTATTTGTATTGAATAGAATTAGATGGAGTTGTTATTATTTTATAACTTGATTATAAATTAATTAAAACTCTAAGTTGTTGTTATATTGGTGATAGAAATATTATTGTATATTTTGTTATTAATCAAAAATTAGATGTAAGACCTTTAAAATAAGCTATAAGGCTAAAATAATGATTTAGGCAAGTTGAACTTGTATTAAAACGGCTTTGAAGTTTATTTGACCTTTATATTGGTTTATTATAGTGAAAAAATTAATTAACCAACTAGTGAATTTCTATAAAGGTGATTAGAAAATTTAGAAATTAGAAGGAGTATCGTATTATTTAGTAGGGTCTGATCAAGGTTATAAAATCCCGAATATTGTAATAACATGACTTATTAACTTTAGACCAAAAGAAATGGTTTGAGATATATGTGTGTATATGTATATAGATATTATATACATGAGCCCTATAATATTTTAAGCCCTATTAATAGCTAAAATTAATTTAAATAGAAGAATTAAGTGAAAATAAGCTATAGTATAAATGATGGGCAAGTGCAATATTTTTACAATAAATATAAGACTTCTATAAAAGAATACGAAGATGATATAAAAAAAATTGGTTGGTTACTTAAGTATGATGCATTTTTTAAAAATTGTTTATATGATTGTATGTGTGAATTACTACTGATATTGAGATGACAAATTTGTTACTTTGGTTGTGTATATGTAAATGTGCATGATATGTGTTTATTAGTTCCATATAGTTGGACTAGTTGTATATACGTACATACAGTTTATGTGAGTTATATACGTCTATATTTATATATAGTTCTGGTATGTCTACCGAGAGATACATGCAATATTTTGTATATATTCATTGACATGCAATTTAAAGCATTTATATATTGTTTTGGTATGTCTGACTTAGGGCCACCAATTGGTGCAAGGAATCCATTGTACCATTAAGGCGCACAAGCTGCAGACATGGTTCCGAAGTAGGGGCGGAGAGAGACTGGGATGCTAGTCTAAAGTATGTCATATATTGTTCTGTAGTACTCTGGGGTGCTGCATCAGGACCTACAAGCCAACTTCTTTTAAGGTGTTGTTTTTTAGGGGAGTCCACAATATAGTTGTGGCTCTCGATAGGTCTCTTTGGTAGCTAATGGCAATTCAATGCGATTTATCGATATGCAATTTAAGCGTATGTATAGTTCGGTATGCCCAACTTAGGATTACCGAATAGTGGACGGAATACAATGTACAGATATATAAATATGTTGTTCAAATGATACACACACACAAACACACACACACACACACACACACAGATATAGATATAATTATAGATGCACGGTTCGGCGATTTATATATGTTGGTTTGGTATGCTAGACTTGAGGCAACCAGGTAGTGTGAAGCACTTTACGAATGAATTACGATCCATGTAGAAATGATAATACTTTAGTGTTGTACCCATGTGGGAAGAGTGTATGCGCAGTTTAGCTTTTGCATACGGTTCCGGTATGTCTGTATAAACAACCAGAAGGAAATGACGCTAGTAAGGGAATCAATTGTATCATTGATGTGCATGACCTGTAGACATGGTCCCAGAGTAGGGGCAGAAAGAGACTGGAAGCCAGTCTGGAGTCGGTCATATACTGTTCCAGAGTATAATTGGGTGCTACGACAGGACCAACAGGCCAACTTCTTTTGAGGTGTTGGTTTTAGAGGAGTCCATAGTATAGTTGTGGCTCTCGATAGGTCGCTTTGGTAGCTAATGACAATTCAAGATGGGTATCAGTTATAGATATATGTACTTCGGTTTTAGGTATGGAGATGCTATGTTAGTAGCATTAATATATCGTTGTATTTGTTTTGCATTTCAAATACTTCGATATGGGTCATTAAATTGATTGGTGTCCATAGTAGATTCCACCAATCAGCAATGATAGGTATCAACTTGTTCTTTATGTGTATCTTTTCATTATGATTGTGCATTTATTATATTGGTTGGTTGATTATTATTATTGAACAATGTGTGTTAGACTTATATTGGGATATTTGTATTACTCCTGCATTGGTACATTGGGTTACCTCCATCAATCTATGTGGTTATATTTCAGTCACACATCATATTAGTTGCACTGACTTGCTGATTACAGGAGAAGAGTAGATTATGGTATGATTCCCTACATTTGAGTTGGATTTACTTTACTTGTTTATGGGAAGTCCAAATTATCCCTGAGTCATATTTGTGGAGAGGGCTAGCTGTACTTGAGCAGTTTTCTGTTTATTTGTGATGCCTTTGATATAAAATATTTTGAGATAGTTCCCTTCACACCAGGCTTTATGTCTGACCCGCATTTTGTCTTTGTCTATTTGTGTTATGACAACTCTCGGATACTCAATTGAGTAGTTTAGGAGCCAGGTGCTTTTAGGGATGCACTTTAGGTCAATTGGAGCACTTTGGATGTAAAGTCGATACTTTGGTTATACATTTGATATTGTGGTAGTACATGGCAGATATGTATTTATATATGAGACTTTATATCAGATATTGTATTCTGGCTTTCTGTACTGATATTTATTTATTATTTACTTCCATAAGTGCAGTCTCTTATATATTACTTATCCTATTATGCTCATATATATTAATTATATTATATATTATCATTCCGCTATGGGATTTTATCATTTTGCATTGGTACGATGTTTAATTTTTTTATTTTACCCCGATAAACTATCTTTTATGGTTTCCGGGAGTTAGACGCTGTCATTTGATGTTGATTCAAGGTATTACGAAGGGTGGGTCATCACAGTCAAGGCTCCACAATGTTGCACAACAAAATAAGCAATAATAAGCCCAAAATATAAATCTGAGAACATGTTTCCTCCTGCTAGTCCATTTGAACAACTTCATGTGTTGACTACACCTGTTATCTAGTCTGTTCATTTAAGAGTATCGGAGATAATCAGAAACAAAGCATAAAACCTTGAATCAGACAAAAGTCTGGTGTAAGAGATAAAAAATATCAAAGCACTATGAAAGTTGATATAATATATGGGACATACGGTACGGGGAATCATACCTTACCTATCCCCCTCATCCAAAGAGTTAGTACATGACAATATATGTTAATATACTATCATCATCATTATACAAATGTACTACTGGTCTAAGTACGATATTGGATGTCTAAGTATCCAATTCCATAATACCTACATTGTTATAGGCGTTTTCACCTAAGGAATGGTGGAGGCGATTTAACTAATATATTGTAGGAATGACAAAGATGTATGTGCCATAGGGGGCATAACTCGCTCGAATAGCCTTGAGGTGGAGAGGCAAAGGAAACCCAGGAGAAGCCATGCAAAGGAAGAAACGAAAGACTATCCCTTAATGCTTCCCGGTACAAGAGACCATCGGACCTGATTTCTTATCCGCTAGTCTTTCCACCAGACAAAAATTCTTGTTCGGCAGAGGAGCCATCATATAAGATTTCTTGTCCACTGGTCTTGCCATTGGACAAGAATTCTTGTTTTGTACAAGAGACTATCGGACAAGATTACACATCAGACAAGATTTCTTGTTTGGTATAGAACAAATGCCGAACAAGGGAGGAGAGGACCATGCCGAACCGAGTGGGGTGGAACTTATTGCACTTGACCAGGAAAGTGTCTACATCCACCCACCGAGCAAGCCTTTATTAGCAGAACCAAGTAAGACATTTAAGGAAAGGAAATCTAGGATATATGGAAATTCTAGATCGTATCTTCTATATATGGAAATATTGAGCCCAGCATGTTATACAAGGAAACTACCTATTTTACTAGGCTGACCTTCCTACCCCTTCACTGCTATAAATACCCAAGCTTTCAAAATATATGTGGACAAACTTTTGGGGAGCTATCAAAGACTGCCAATCCAGAACCACTGGACAGAGCATTAGAATTGCATATTTAAGGAAAAATCATTTACTTTGTATTCAATCTCGGTAGAAGCTGAAATGTAAGAAAGGAAATAAAAATGAACAGTGAACGTAGGCACATTCTGGCTGAACCATTATATATCCATATGTTCTTTACTTTATTAGCATTTTCTTTTTTTTATTACCATAAATCAATTGGAGGTGTTTGTCTACTTTTCTTGCAAACATTTTTAGTACTTTCACTGAGAGCCTACTTCTTAACATGCCTCCAGAATCTAAGGGCAAAGGTTGGTGCTACCAGCAAAAATGCTAACCAAACAACTACCAATCAAGAGAATTATTCATCAAGCCCTCCGAGACCAGACATTGTCACCAAAGGAAACTTGGATATAGTTCTGACGGACCTTGATAACCAGTTCACTACCCAGCAGCAAGCTATTGTGGACCAAATCATGGCATGCTTCAGGCAAACGCAACCTGCCGCACATAACACTAAAAAGAGAGGATTTAAACACCCCCACCTCTATACCCATACTATCTAAGAGTATTATAGAGCAATACTGTCGATAATACAGAGAATGAAGCGATATGGGGTGCACACATGAATATTCCCTTGGGCCAATACTGGTATGTATTTAAACATCGAATAAATAACTCATCTTTAAGTACATAGTATCAACACAAAGCAATAAACACGTGTGCAACAATACATAATATACAGTAGATAACAGAAACCACATAGTCGATACCATAATGATAATATATAATATACAATATACAAAATATGTCCAATGTTCATCACAATAATACATACACGAGAGATTATACAATAAAAGATAATAATATACAATAACAAACATCTAGTCTCCTTTATCCCTAGAATACACAAACTGTCTCGTCGTCCATGTACTTGATATGTCTCGGACTGACCTGAGTATTGTGTAAATAACACTCGGGTCAAACTATATCTAATATGTAGGTGTCATAATATTTCGTGATGATATGCATGGTATGAAATATAAATATCATAAACTTTATCAATACATCTCAAGAATATCAACAATTCCAAACCATGCATAGGAAAAATGTCATCACCCATATAATCACATCAAATATTATTCAATCGAATCAATAACAAATGGTTGATCATCCATATCTAGAATTATCATCAAAGTCCAGAAATAACTAAATATGAGATCTCATCAAGTATAATTACGCTAGCAAACAGAAATACCTAAATATCTCTCAATCCGAAATAAAAATTAATTATCATCAAAACAATGTAATATAGATTGTCTGGCCCTAAAATATATGGCAGCTGCCCCTCAGTTAGGTAAAATAAAAGATATAAGAATCCACTATACTCTGGACACCTATCCAGATATAATATCATCTCCTCATATAAATAAATCAGAATAAATTGTGATGGGGAATGATAGTATGATAGGCACGAAGTCCTACTAGAGTTATATATACATCAATATGTGGGTCACCTAACCCTGGGTCGTCTAACCCATATCTATGCTTAAGTGAGGGGTATCAATAGTATATGCTAATCTACCACTCCATTAGAACCAAATGGGAGATTGATGGTCGTCTGCCCGCTCCAAAAGCCCTTGGTCAACTATCCAGATCTACTCTTACAGTCTTTAGTTACCTCGATAGACATCGTGACATGTATCTACCAGTGGATCATTAACGCGTAGCCTCTTAGTCACGACCCCGCTTTGCCCCAAAATGTTACATAGTGTTAGCCTATGCGACATAAAACGGGCTATATGGAAACAACCTTATGGGCCATATAACCCAAATCTTATGATGTGGGGAACCTACCCCATGGGTCTCCTAACCCAAATCATGTGATGCGCATCAAATAAAATATCCAACAACGATGTCGTGGATCTAGGGCGCAACCCCAAGATCAGGCTGCTAGGGTGGATTCTAGCCATCTAGTCCTCTCCAACGATAATAAAAGGAGTACGTCATGGTGTGGCACACAGTATCAATAAATATAAAGGCACCTACCCTGCTCGCACTTATGAGCATCACCATAAGTATAACCTCATAATATTATTCACGGGACGTGAGTGTCATTTTTTACAATGAATAACTTAATAAATATCACAACGACGTACCATACCACTGCGTGATACTCAAACATTTATTCACTACTCATAAACTACACTTGAACTCCATAATATTCTACATAACAAGTCCAATGAATAACTGGAGAAATATTACCGAATGCCTCATCCCAAACGGTATTATAACTCCATTTATTTAGATTTCTCTTCACATAGAATAAAATATTACAAAATTAAATAGAAGGATGTCATCATCGTATAAAATCACATCAACATCAACTAATCAAAATAGATACGGTGAATCATTCATAACAACAAAATTAATGTGGAAGGAATAAGAAGAAAAAATTATAAAGCTTCATTAAACAAATGCATAGAATAAACTACTTGATGTCAAAATTTTATAAACTCTTAATTAATTATTTAAAATTATTTATAGATTTCTTTCCAATAAATTTAAATAAATTTCTTATTTAAATTTCTATATATTTAAATCAATAAAAATCCTTAAAAGATATATTATATATCGAATAGTACTTGTCATTATTTATATAATTCCAAAATTAAGATTTAAATACCAAAATTCATTTTTAAATCTTTACTAATATATTTTAAAACATTCTAAATCACTTAAAATGATTTTATTATCTTAATAATATAATTTTTAAAGTAGTGATATATTATATTTTCCTTTAAAACAATTCCAAACTATAATATATTATAATATAACTTTTTAAAAAGGGTTCTATAACCAAAAGAAAATTAAACATATATTTTTAATTAAAAATATATTTGAAAACTTTAAAATAGCTAAATTTAATAGGACTTAATAAAATATTTCTAAAATAATTTTAATAACCATAAATAATATTCAAAGTTTCAAAATTCTTTTAAAACAAGAAAATAAATAAATATTTAAATACATAAATTATGGAGTAAATTTACTACAAACACATCATCAACATCACTATAACTATATCGCATGACCCAAGTTGATTTCCATCGAACTCTGATCGTCAATAAAATTCACACATCGACATACAAATAAATATTTAGCTCAATTCACATACGAATAGAGTTTCGTTTGCAAATTAACACGTCCAACCAACATAAACTATCAATTATCTCAACGACATCCAAATTAACCAAATTCATCACAATATACGAAACAAACAATTCAACCAATTCAATCTATAACCGAAAAAAATATATAGCTCTAAGTGTCGAATCAAGGCCTGAATTCCCAAAATAGTACTACCATCATCTAGCACGACTAGCAGCCAAGTTCGAAACCAACCAAAACATTCACATGCACTCAGCCTTCTTCATCGCTGCCAGCAGCTCGATACCAAGTCTACACTTTTAGTCACGCAGCCATCCTCCAACATCTACACCCACGCACAACACCCAAACTTGTTCGCCTAACAGTCCTCACTAAACATGGAACTCAGCTTCATCACCCAATATCATGACGTCGCATCTCCAGTCGCTCACCTATCAGCCATCATGCCAGAACCCTAATCGCACAACCCCAGCATCGTGTCGCTCACCAACTCACATAACCACTAGGTCTTGCTCCCTCTCGCATTTGCTCAATCCATCGCTTGCCTTCTCCAGCCTCCGATTGCCTGATGTTTGTGTGTGCTCACGAACGATATTAGTTCCATTTATATTTTTTTAAATATATATATAGTAGCTCATGATTTTTTTGATTTGACAGGGCTTAGGGTTTAAATTAATTTGGGGGTTTGGGTTTAGGTCAAAAATCAAGAAACATGGAGATTATTCGAGAGAAATTGGTATGGAGTACGGGTTTGGGCCTTGTTTAATCGGGATATATTATAGTTAACTTAATTTGCCCATTTATTCACTCTTTTCTTTTAAAAATTCATTTAATTTATTTGTAAATAAATTTCAATCTTCTTTAAATTGATTCACACCTCATTTTATAAATTATATTTCAACAATTGAACAATTTTATTCAATTCGACGTTCGCTTACTTTATTTAATCAATTACAAAATAAATTTATTTTTCATCTATTCCAAACATATTTATATTTATTTACACTTCAGAACATTTCATATTCAATTAAAACAATTTATTCGATTTCAATAAATCATTCAGGAATAACTTATTAATATATTTTAATTAATTACAACAAAATCTTTTATTAAGAAAATTTTAGTTAACCAAGTTTTTTATCAAAATATTAGTTATCACAAACCAAATTTAATCGCCTATATTTTAATAAATTTTTATTTATTTAGACGACGTAGAAAGCAGGGTAGTTATAGAGGGTGATCCCAATCTAAGCGGTCAACGAGGTGAAAAAAGCCATATTCTGGTAGTGGATATTATTAGGAAAATAGGCGAGTAGGAAGATTGAATGTTGAGGTAGTGAATCGAGTAAGGATCCAGCCTAAAGTTGTTCACGTGGAGTAGCTCGGCGTCGAACCGACTAAGGGAGGTATTGAACCAAGACTGGCTATGGCCGAACCCTCTCGATCCAGGCGACGCTACTCTATCTTGGCAGAGGTGGTAGCTAATGGAAGGCAAACTTACCATAACGATCACGAAACCGAGAATAGGGCCAGGATCACAGAACAAGGTGGTATAAAAAAGTGAAAGAAGTCTTTCACCTCAAAAGGAGAGGTCAACCCAGCTTTACTCATCATCTGAACTAGGAGACCAAATTGCATGGATTATAAGAGAATGTGTGTGTCGTGAATAAGTAAAATAAGGAATTGGGACAAGAATTGGTAGCCCTCTCCCTTTGCAGATAGAAACCTCCCGGAACCCTAGGAGCTTTCGAATGCCCACCATGGATCCTTATCAAGGTCTGACTGACCCAATAGTATATTTGCAACAGTATATGCAACACATGCTAATGAACGAAGCAATGAAGGTAGTCTTGTGCATGTGTTTTCCCTTATTCTTGGTGGACTTAGCAATGATGTGGTTTTTCCGCCTTCCTCCTGGCTCAATTCATTCATGGGAGATGTTAAAAAAAATTCATCCGCTAATTTTGGGTACACGTGGAGCAACCCAAGGATCCTTATTCACTATCAGACGTGAAACAGAGAGAAGGTGAAACACTGTAGCCTTACTTAAATCGCTTCAATATCGTAATGGCTAGCGTCCGGAATGTCGATGAACAACCAACTCTTATGGCATTGTATGGAGGCATGCGCCTGCACACGAAGATGGCCGAGAGATTAAATAAGGAAAAACCAACCACTTTGCAAGATTTCTTATATGAGGTAGTGAAGTATATGCATTATATGACGCCGTAGACGGACGGGGGACTCGAGCGGTTGTCAAGTGATTAGAGGTGTCTAATAGTGTGAATGCTATGGTTAAAGGCAACAGAGGTGGTTTTGTCGAGAATAAGAAGGATAACAGTCAAAGTGGTTCTAGTGGAAAGAAATTGGAGCGAAGGAGGTTCAGACCTGGACAAAGGTTTGATGCTTACACGGACTTGAATGATGTCGTCGAAAACATCTACCTCACAACATAAGCGGAACTTAAATATAATAGACCTGGACCGAAAAAAGAGACTGAAGTTGACATTAATACAAGAAAATATTGTGAATTTCACAAATCTCATAGGCTTGACACTAATGAATGTCATCATTTGCGAGACACTATAGAGGAATACATCAGGAAAACGAAGTTAGAGCAATACGTCAGGAATCCTAGTGCTCCCCGGTTCCTTTATGGCTGGCTCTAAACTTACCTCTCACAGTAAATGGAGGAGAAGAGACCAGTGCTAATCATGAGAAAGATGGGAGGTTGGTGATTAATACCATGATAAGAGGACCTCATATAGCGGACGAAAGTTGGGTTGAGGTTGAAATATATGCAAAGTCTCTAAAGAATGGGGAAGCTTTTGTATACGCCATCGGCAAGGAGAATAAGGAAAAGTCCACTCATTAGGAGCAGGATGCGAGAATATTCAATAATAGTGACTTGCAAGGTAAGCAGTATCTGAATATGGACCCCACGGTTATTTCTGCAATGCTCGACACAACTGAAGTGTATTGGATTTTAGTAGACAGCGGGAGTTCGGTAAACATCCTATTCAAAGATGCATTTGGAAAAATTGGATTATCCATGAGGAATATTACACCCTACAACCAACAACTTCATGGCTTCACAGGAGAAGGCAAAATGCCCTTAGGAAGGTTGGATTTGTTGCCGAGTTAGGAACATGTCCCAAATCATCCATACGAAAACAAACTTTCGTTTTGGGGGATGGATTCTCTACGAACAATGCCTTCTTCGGTGACCAGCCTTACTAGATTTCCACGCAATGGTAGCCCAATGGTTTTTAACCATGAAATTCCATATATCTCATGGAGTGGGTGCAGTAGAGGGAAAACTGGACAAAGCTAGGCAGTGTTATGTGGTAGAGCACCGATAAAATAAACGCTTAAAGAAAGGGAAGGGTGTAGAGGTCACATTCTGTGCCAAAAACATGATCTCATAACAATTAAAGGAGCCTCCCCCACACTTAGGTTTACAAGTGATCCTTACAATGAACTTGACCTGAGATATGGAGGAAAGGGGGCTACAGTGGAGCCCAGAGAGGAGGTAGAGTTTGTGGAGTTAGATAGCAACAACCTAACGAACCTTATGAAGATCAGATCCAGGCTGGAGCGAGATCTAAAGATATAGTTGATAAGATTCCTATGGAATAATTAGGATGTGTTTGCCTGGACCCATGCAGACATTTATGGGATCTCTATCTCAGTTATTTGCCACACCTTGAACATTGACCCAAGAAAATCCTCGGTGAAACAAAAGAAAAGGAGTATGGGCCCTGAGCTATCGGCAACCCTTGATGCAGAAGTTGAAACTTTATTAGCTAATGATTTTATTAGGGAGTCTTGAAACCTACAATGGATAGAAAACCCAGTTCTAGCGAGAAAACAAAATGGGAAATGGCGGACGTGTATTGATTTTCCCAACCTAAACGATGCATGTCACAAAGATTGTCTCTCACTTTCGAGAATCGATCAGCTAGCGATAGAACTATAGGACATAAGCTTTTACCTTTTATGGATGCATACTCTGGGTACAATTAGTTCGCTTTGTACATTTTGGATTTGGAGCACATTAGTTTTATTACCAACTTGGGACTTTATTGTTACAAAGTCGGGCCGTTTGGGCTTAAGAATGCAGGAGCAACGTATCAATGCTTAGTCAATAAGATGATCGCTAGGTAAAGTAGAACAAATATGGAGATATATGTTGATGACATGTTGATGAAATCAAAGAAGGATGAGGACCACATTTCTCATCTGGATGAGATGTTTTGAATTTTGCAGGAATTTTGGATAAAGCTGAATCCGTTAAAATATTCTTTCGGGGTTTTGTCTGGAAAGTTCTTGGGATTTATCATACACGCTAGGGGAATTGAAGCTAACCCAGAACAAGTCCAAGCTTAAAAAGACATCAAAATCCCTAAAACACTAAAGGAGATGCAGAGCCTGAATGGCAAGATGGTGGCATTGAGCAATTTCATATCTAAAGCTACTGATAAGTATGTTCCATTTTTTGAAGTATTAAAGAAGGAGAAAGGTAATTTAGCTTGGACAGATGAATGCATGGTTGCATTCCGTAACTTAATAAGCATTTGCAGAAGCCACTCATTCTTTCTACACCAGTGGAAGAGGAGGATCTATATTTGTACTTAGCAATGTTAACCCATGCCTTGGGTGTGGCATTGGTTTTGAAAGAAGACCGGGTGCAGTGACCAATGTATTATGTGAGTAAACGTTTCCTCGGACCAGAATCTAGATATCCTAAATTGGTAAAGTTAGTGTATTTTCTGCTAATAGCATCCTAAAAACTAGGCACTATTTCGAATCCCATCCTACATAGGTATTGACAAACCAACCATTAAGGTAGATCCTACATCAACCTGACACCTCAAGAAGACTAACGAAGTGGAGCATTGAGATGAGCTAATACGATATTACCTATCATCCTTGAACGATAATCAACAGACAATCCCTAGCGAACTTTATTGCCAAGTTTACTATTAGTGATGATGAATTGGAATCCCAGGAGGAAGAAGCTCTTGAATGGTAAATGTATGTAGATGGAGCTTTAAACGAGCATAATTCCGGTGCAGGAGTAATATTGTTAACACCCATAGGGAGGAAACAGAGTAACACGGTACGGCTGGAGTTCAAGGCAATGAACAATAAGGCTGAATATGAGGCACTATTAGCAGGATTGAAGATAGCTAAAGAATTAAGAATAATGTCACTGTCCGTGCACAACGACTCTTAGTTGGTCATGAATCAGGTGCTTGGGGAGTTCCGGGCTAAAAGGGGAACGTTTGGTGTCCTATCTAAAAAGGTGAAGGCATTGCTTAATGATATGGAACATTATGTGATCAGGTACATTCCTTAAAAGGAAACCGGGATGCAGAAGAGTTAGCAAAATTAGTAAGTTCAAGAAACTGGGCATTATTACGATCAATACCGGTGGCGACCCTACTCAACCTTATTTTTGAGGAGGTAAACGTGATTGCAATTATCAATAGGGAGGAAACCTGGATAATGCCAATTATAAGGCATTTGAATGACGAGGTCTTACGGAACAACAGAACCGAAGCCAAGAATGTCTTGCATAAAGCACCTCGCTTCATCATTCTAGATGGTATGTTGTACCAAAGGGGAGTTTCTAACCTGCTGTTAAGGTGCATAGCCAGAAGGGAAGCTAAGAAGGTTCTGGAAAATATACATCAGCGCAGCTGCGGAGACCACACTAAGGGGAAAAGTCTAGCGAAGAAGGTGTTACAGTACAGGTACTTTTGCTCGATGCTAAATTATGATGTGATGGAATGTGCAAGGAGGTGTGACAAATGGCATCGGTTTGCGAAAATCCCAGGGTTGCCCCCAATTGAGCCAATGCACATGGTTAGCCCTTGGCCTTTTGCGGTCTAAGGAACAGATGTGATCAGTGAACTTCCATACTTAGGGGTGGAGCTAAGTATGCTATAGTGGCAGTCGACTACTTTATTAAGTGGGTCAAAGATGAACCACTTACTAAGGTGTCATCATCCAATGTCATAAATGTTTTGGTCAGGAATGTGATATGTAGGTTCGGAGTTCCCCTTTAGATCATTTCAGGCAATGGGCTATAATTTGACAGCGAAGAGTTTACCAACTTCTGCCGACAACATGGAATAAAGAAGTGTTTTTCTATAGTAGCAAACCCATAGGCCAATGGACAAGTGGAAGCAGTTTCCATGGTTTTGAAGACCGTCATAAAGAAGGCTTGAAAAGGCGAAAGGAGCGGCTTGAAAAAGCAAAAGGACTGTAGGTGGATGAGCTTACTCTAACACTATGGGCCTATCGCACTACTTTCAAGACGACGAGACATACCCCTCTTCTCCTTGGCTTATGGGTCAAAAGTGATGTTATCCATGGAGACCATGGTGCCATCACACAGAAGGATTCATTATGACATAATGAGAATGAAGAGTTGTTGAATATGTCATTAGACTTGATTGATGAAAGGCATAATGAAGCTGCTTTAAAAGATGAGCGCATAAACAAAGGATAGTCAAGCAGTACAACTCCAAGGTCAAAACACAACCCTTTCCAGGAGGGGCCATGGTGCTAAAGCCAATATTCCTTAGACCGAGGGCACTCAATCCATCAGGAAGGGACCTACGCCATCCATAAAGACTTGACAATAGAGCTTTCATCCTCTGCATGTAGATAGGGTTGCATTCAAAAAGACATGGAATGCACATAATATTCGTCGTTATTTTACTTAGTCTCTATTGTCTTTCTAATTGTACTGTTATTGCATAACCGAGACAATTATGAGACGATTATTAATAAAATGTGTGTTCCTTGAAATCTTGTTATGTCAAGCACCTCTTGATTATACGCAGATTATTACGAACGCTTAAGCTAAGTAGTAGGACATAATCGATAGCCTCGACTAACTTAATGTTCACCTACGATTAATGGATATGAAGTTAAACGGCCCAATCACGTCGAATCCGCGTTTACACCAATCGAACACCATAAAAGCTCCATGACCTAAACTCGCTACTCGTGGGAAGATGGCGCCACAATAACATTGAACTTATCCCTAAACACCGGCCAACAATAGTGAACCAGACTTATCCATGATTTGGACATGACCGCCAATTGGGTAGTTCACCATTGATGATCGACCGCAAAATCTAGTCGGTAGTGGCGAATTGAACTTACCCACAGTTTGGACAGGACCGCTGACTGGATATTTTATAATTGACGGTTGGCCCTAATCTCTGGTCAGTGGTGGCGAACCAGACTTACCCGCGGTCAAGATGTGGCCATCGACTTGGTAGTTCGCTATCGACGATCGGTCCTAATCTCCAGCTAACAATAGCAAACTAAACTTATCTGTGGTCAAGAGATGATCGCCAATTGAGCAATTCGCTATTGACGATCGACCCCAAATTTTGGCCAGTGGCGACGAATTCGATTTACCCATAGTCAAAACGTGGCCCTCGATAGGGTAGTTCACCATTGACGATCGGCCCTGAACTTCGATCGAGGTGATTCTTCAGGCCCGTCCTTGGCCAGAACATGACCACCGAGCACATAGTTCAACACCGACAATCAACTCCAGAATCTCAAGGAATGACCGCTAACCCATCGATGTTGGAACAATCTTATTCATAGTACGTTCAGAATGCACATATGAGAACAAGTAAACTGGAATAATGGAAATATAGCTGGAAAGCAGATTATAAAATGCAGCTACATCCTAACACCATGAAATAAACAAATATGTACAATACAGACATATAACTATCAAAAATAATGTACATACCCCTACAAAAGTCATCAAAACTGGGTGAATATAGCTAGAATGTTTAATACAACAAGAATGAAAAATGGAATATCCCTTAACAGAATATATACAATCATAAATATCACTTGGACTTGGAGGTGTAGCTCCTTTTGAAATGCTTGGATCTAACGAGCTCCCTCCCTTTCTTGTCTTCTTTTGGCTTGGATGCCGCAGCTTCATCAAGCTTAGTCTGTTTTTTCTTCATAAACTTCAGCTCCTCTGTCACCTCTAACCCGACTCTGGCTATCTCCCCTGAGAACATAACCATGACATTCTGCTTAAGAATCTCTTCCCTATCGAAGTCCTTTATTGACTCAATGAAGCCCGTAATATCCACGTCGGTATTATCCTTCAGAGCAGCAATCATCACATCATGACTCTCCTCAGCCATAAAGTCTGAAGGACTTGGGAGTATGTCCCTAACAATGGGACTTTAAGAGAAATCATAGCTCCAGAGGGGTCTATCATGGACATATCACCTGTGTGGAAATGAGGAGGACTGTTGAGTACGGACTTGCCCAGGTGGGCTCAAATGCACTGAGCGATGGTCCGTGGGCTATATAGAAGAATCCTACCTCCTTTAGGAGAAGATAGAGCATCGTCCTAATGCTAAATGTCATCCTGAGGCTGGGCGATGTCTTGAGGCTGGCTTTCAGGTGGCATGCCTTAAGAGACGTGGAAAAGAGGAACATCATACACGGAGGCATAAATAATTGGTTTCAAGGTCCAACTTGAGTAGTAGCCTTGAAGTTGAACCGCCTTTCTTCTTCACTTCCTCTTGCTCCTTTTAGGCTTTTTTATCAGCAACCAGCTTTATATAACGTAGGTGGTCAGCTTCCTTCTCCTCTACCGAAAAACGAGATTCGATAGCCTTAAGGCTAAAAGGTGGCCCACCTTGCTTGTTAGCCGACCTAGCTTTTTGATCAGCCGTCTATGGATGGAGGCCATAACATCCTGATAATCATCCATCCATGCTAGGTTTCCATCGATAAACATCCAAAAGTAGATTTCATTTAGAAGCTCTTTAACTTAGTCCAGCTCGTTATTCATCCCATCACACTCTGCCCTTAACCTCTCGACCATCTTGGTCTCAACCTCCTTCTCGGCAGTTATAGCCTCAGGTCTTGCCTCAAGGGAGGCACTCTCACTCTTCTAGTCCTCTACAATCTTCATTAACTCTATAAACCCTAGGATCTACCCTGCTAGCTATCGCTTGAATCTCATCCAGTCTCTTGGTATATTTAGCCATGACATTCTTGTAGTCATCAAACAATCTTGTGGCCATGGAGTTATAATCCTCTTTGTAGTCTTAAGGTCCTGGATGCAGGCATAAGGGCAGTTCTATCCCTTTCCTTGCCCTTCTCCTTACCCTTAGGAGCAATTATGATATCTCACCTCATGTTTATCTTTTCCTACAACTTGGATGTCTTCATGTCCAAATGGAGGAAAGGTGAAGCCTTGGGAGATTTAGATGGATGGGTAGGTGTCTTGGATATTGACTTACTACTAGGAGAGTGGGACTCCTTTCGAGAGCCATTATGAGGGTCTTGGCCACCCTTGTCTCCAGCTAGGTAGTAGGAAACTATCTCCCCTGTCTTAAGCTCTGTGACCAACTGTCCAATATTCTTGCTTGGGCAAAATGATGAGGTGGTCTTCTTAATTTTTGTTGGAGGGACATTCGATCTCAACTGCTTGAACTTGGATTGCAACTTGCCTCTTTTTATGCTCATACTCCCTACAAAAACAAAAGAGATGAAGGGACAGAACCATGCTACATCTATGAGGTCCATCAGTGCAACATCAAAAAAGAGATGTGTGTGTGTGGTGCATGTGAAGAGTGCATGACATCTGAAAGAACCCTTAGGATCCTCTTTCATCTCTGATTGCTACTGAATTTCAGTTATCGAGGCAGAGCCTCCATAGTCAATCCCTAATTCAGAATCTTATAAGTAGTTAGTGACTATGAAGTCCCTTAGAATAAACTCCTCTCATTCTTCAGACTCGAAATTTTTATTCAAAGTCTCCTCAATGTCAAGGTTAGACAAGGTATCAATGTCGATCTGCCCAGAAGAGTGGGCATTGTTCCGATCTGAGGTGGTGGCATCACTTTAATGGGAATGAGGGCTTTCTCCCTCGGTTGTCTTAGAATGAATGCTATCATCATCCCATTCCCTTATGGACTTTAGTTAGTCTCCTCCACGAGGTTTGATCCTGAAGGAATCTAGCTCTAAACCCGTGGTGTCTATGTGCACTTCAAGATTGGCTTTGGACAGGATCAATGTCAAATTTGCACCAAAGGCAGAGGGCTACGAAGATGGTTCCTTGCTTGTCTTACCTACTTAATAGGGTTTTCCTTTCCCTTTCTTTGCAAGTTTGTACATGGAGGGAGCTTTACCTTTCCCAATCGAACATCCATAACTAGCAGCCTAAGCTACCTTGGATTATCATCCTTTACCAGATGGGGAACTTCCCTTAGTTCTGTTGGAATCTTCTTCACGTCCCGCAACATTTCCTCCACATCGTCCCCCGATGTAGCTCTCCCCAAACCTGAGGAAGAGACTAGAAGTGGAGGTTAATGGTCGACAAAAAGTTTGTCCTAGGTAAGAATGAATAGGAGCGAACGATCAAAGTAACTTACAGCCTGAATGCTATTGGTGGAAGCATGGAGAACCAACCAAGATAAAGAAATAATCTTTTCTAAACATACTACACCGTGAGTATAAGTCCTCCACTGGTTTAAACTTGCTCCCCACTTCGAGATAAATAAAATGGGAACCTTCTGCCTTACTTTTGATCGCATATAAGAATATGATCTATCGATGAGTAAGATGAACCTGAAACTCCCGCATGAAGAGAGCATAGAGGCTAGTAAATATGGCATACCCACTAAGATGCAGTTGAAAAAGAGGGATCATCAAGTACACTAGGAGTACACTAGGAATACCATAATGTGTTGAGGTAGAGAAGTGTAATATCCCGTATCTGGAGGCCAAAAGCTAAGCGCTTCAGATGCTGCAGTCATCTATAGTACTAACTTCTGGTGACAAATTACGATAAAGATAATGGTATCTATAATATCAGAAGCACTTGAATATGAACAAAATCACAAATTTCCAAAAAACAACATTTTACTTATTACATTTCAAAACAAATTCATATCCAAGTTACATAATCCCATATCGTTTCCCAGGTGAAGATTAATTATAATTACAATAATACGCCAAGAGCGACATATGACGATGCCTCCTTGGTTGATCAGAGATAATATAGTCATATTTGACTTAATATACACAGCGGAATTAAAACAAAATGAAACCGTGAATCCTAATTAGCCATCCGTCAGCCACCTACTCATCTCCGGAAGCTTTATTCACCAAAAGGATAAAACCTGAAAACCTTAACCCTCGGCCTACTCAAATCAATTTGGAGTACCCGAGAGTTTAAGGTGAAAAAAACTTAGAGTCTGACATAAAGCCTGGTGTGAATAATTCTGTTACATCTTGGTTTACTAATATTAAGTGAGACCACGCCGCTTAGCGGAACGGGTTTTCGCTCACTAATATCCTTTTCAAAACATATATTTTGCAATCCTTTCGTGCAACCAAACTATTATTCAAACTGATTATATCAAAATAGCAATATCCTTTATGCTAATAAATGGACTATATGTCCGTAAAACAGGTAATATGCGAACTATCTGTCCACAACATAATAGCAAGGTCCGTTATGCTACAAATGGACTATATGTCCATAGAACTGGGCTGACTGCCTGCAAACTGGACTAACTGTCCGAAATCTAGGCTGACTGCCTGCAAAATGGACTAACTGTCCGAATCATTTTCTTAGGGTTAACTACCCTTTATCTTTTTCCTTGAAAACCTTTTCAAAATGATTTAACCCTTTAAATCATACTTATATAAGGAAAATATATTCGTAGCTTTACTCTAAGCTATTTTGCCATAATATATATACTTTACTCAAATAATGTTGATGAATGTTAATAAGGATTAGCTATCCTTTCAAAATAAGTTAAAGACCTTTTTAACTTAAAAACACTTAGACTATCCTGCCTATTTAATATATTCGAAACCTTTGTTTAAAACCTTTAAACAACCCATTCGAAACCTTTGAAGGTAACCCATTCGAAACAAAGTAAAACCCTTTACTTAATCTAGGCCAAAAAGCCAAATCTTACCTTTCGAAACCATTGAAAGTCACTCTTTCGAAACCAATAAAAGTATTTCCTTCGAAAGCTTTAAAACATTTAGACATCCCTCTCTAAAACCTTTAAGTATTGCTTTCGAAACATAGGGAAAAACTTTTTCCTTCAACCCTTTCGAAACCATGGGGAATCACCCCTTTCGAAACCATTCAAAAATATACCCTTTCGAAACCTTTGAAAACTGTTTCGGTCGAAACCATTAAAGTCGAAAGCATCTGTTTCGAAACCATTTAAAACTATCTCCTTCGAAACCATTTGGGTTTTACTTCAATCATAGAAAAAAGGTCCTTTAAAACATTTAAGTCGAAAGCACCTGTTTCGAAACCATTTCCTAAGTAAAGAAGTGATGGTGTCGAAACCATCCTTTCAAAAGCAAGCAGCTAAAGGCTTCGACTCAGTCGAAAGCAATCATTTAAAACAAAAGCGCAAACCAATCGAAAGCCATTTAGTCGAAAGCAAGTGGGCGCATTTTTAATATAAAAACAAAGTACTGCCTCAACCCCTGGTTTCGACTCCATACCTTCCACCCACATCAAATTCACAACGTACCAGTATACTGATACCATGTGCATTGGTTTCGTCTGTGTCGGAAGCAAAGATGAGGAGGCGAAACCTGGCGCTGACGTTGTCGAAACAGTGTAAAACATATAGCAAATAGTTCTTTTCACCTAACCTGCTTCACATGTCTAATTTTGATTGGTTGCCTCTTTCTTTACCAATAAAAAGTACTGTACTTGTCAAAAGTGCTGCCAACTTTCCAGATTTAATAATTTAAATTATTTTACAAAAAGCCCCTTCTCCTCTTTTAATTATATAAAATATTTAAGTCCCATATCTTAAATAATTTTATATAACCCTTAAAACACATAGGAAAATTCTACAAAAATTCCAGAAAATCTATTTTAATATGTTTTCCAGCATATAAAAATTTCAGAGCCAAATATTATTATTTAACTGCAAATAATTATTAACACAAATTAATATTTCCTTTACTAGAAAATTCTTATAAATTCCACATAAATTCAGAAAAATCTGAAAATTGAAACCCGTTTCCAAAATAATATTTATGACCTTCATAAAAATTTGTGAGGTATTTGGATGTCATTAATAGGGTTTTGACCTTAAAACATATCATAAATTCATTCCATCATTCAAAAACATGGCAAATCATTGCAAAATATTCGGAATTCATATTAAAACCGAAAACACAATTAAAAATGAGATGTAAACATTATTCACCTTAGCTTTAGACATTAAAGAGATTGAGATGTGAATAGATTTGATTTGAATTAACTTCTTCCTAGCTTTTCTTCCTCTCTTCCTTGTTAACGGTGGCCGACCTTGGGTTATAAAAAATTTCAAATGAAAATGAACGTGTGTGGACACATGGCCTAAGGGTTTAAGGTATAAGAATGGCCTCTTTCCTATTTTAGCCCTCCTCTATTTCAAATTAAACTTCTTCTTTTAATTCATTGTTAAATGGCATGGCTACCCTTGATTAAATCAAATCTCAATCCCCTAATCAACACATTATTTTATTTAATTTAGCCAATTAAATATCCTAAATAATGTTATCGAAACTCTGGAGTGTTACAGACTCCACTCCTTAAAGAATTTCGTCCTCGAAATTACGATAAGGTACACAAAAATCAAACAAGAAGGTAAAACGTACCATCAAACAAGTCAGGATAAGTATCTCTAATCCTGTTCTCAATCTCCCAAGTACAGTCCCTGTCATCGTCGCTCCACCGGACTTTTAGTAATCTGACCGTCTTGGTTCTAAGCCTCTTCTCATCTCTCGCAACTATGCGAACTGGCTTCCTTACTATGGTCAAATCTAGTTCTACCACTAAATCATCTAGCACAGTCGGTACAATAGTAGTCTACGGGTCTCTAGCACACTTTCTGAGATGAGAAACATGAAAAACATCGTGGACTCCTACTAAACTTCTCGGTAACTCAACTCTATATGCGAGTTTCTCGATCCTCTCAATAATAGGAAAAGGTCCAACGAATCTCCATGCTTTCTTGATTCCCCAAGTCTAATCACACCCTTCATCGGTGATACTTTGACGAAAACCTGATCTCCAACTGAGAACTCTAGATCTTTCCGTCTCTTATCTGCATAACTCTTCTGCCTAGACCGAGCCTCCTTCATTCTAGCCCGAATGACCTCAATCATTTCTGCAACTTCTCTGACTAAATCTGGACCAAGAACCAACCTATCCCCGGTCTCTAACCAACATATGGGAGATTTGCATGGCCTTCCATACAAAACTTCAAACGATGCCATCCGAATACTAGTCTGATAACTGTTGTTATACGAAAACCCGACTAAATGCAGATGGTCTTCCGATGATCCCCCGAAATCTAATACACAAGCCCTTAACAAATCTTCCAAGATTTTGTTAACTCTTTCCATTTGCCCATCTGTCTGCGAATGGTAAGCGGTACTCGTCTTAAGCTTGTTTCCCAAAACTTCCTACAGAGTCTTCCAGAACTCGCTAGTGAACAAAGAATCTCTATCACTAACTATACTACTCGGAATTCCATGCAGTCTAACCACATTCTTCAGGAATAACCTCTCCAAAACAAGCGTCATTCTGGTTGACTTAACTGGAATGAAATGGGCACTCTTGGTCAATCTGTCCACTATGACCCATATACTATCATTTCCTCTATTCGACCTTGGCAACCCGTAAATAAAATCCATAGAAATAGAATCCCACCTCCATACTGGAATATCTAATGGCTGAAACAACCCACTTGGCTTCTGGTGTTCACCCTTTGCATGTTGGCAAAATCAAGCACTGCTTTACACACAAACCAATATCCTGCTTCATACCTTCCCATAAGAAACTCCTCTTCATATCTTAGTACCTCTTGGATGAATAGAAAACTTCAAACGATGGCATTCCTCCAAGACTTCTTTCCTTATGTTTCTTATACTCGGAACACATAATGTTCCTTTCTTTCTCAACCTCCCATTCTGGTCAATACTGAAATCTTTCAAATCATTGCTCTCAGTTCCATCTCTTAACTTCCTAATCCATTCAGCTAATACCGGACCTTCTCCCTGTTTAGAAGCATTTCTTTCGATCATCACTGGTCGAACATCCAAACAAGATAATACAACTGTATCTCCACTAGACCCAGCCTCGGATCTCCACTGCATTCTGCAATTTGCTAAGGCTTCCAAATCTTTCCACTCGGCAATCATCGCCAAAACTACATTCTGATGTTTCCTGCTAGGTGCATATGCAACCTTGTTGCTTTTCCCCTGTGTGTACTCAATCCCAAAATCATAAGCGGTAATAAACTCTAACCACCTGTGCTGTCTCATGTTCAACTCCTTCTTAGAGAACAAATACTTCAGCGACTTATGATCGGTATATAACTCAAACCTTTCTCCCAAAAGGCAATGTCTCCACACCTTCAATGAAAAAATCACTGCAGCCGATTCCAAATCATGTGTCGAATATCTAACCTCATGCGGTCTAAGCTGTCTAGAAGCATAGGTAATCACTTTACCTCTCTGCATTAGCATAGCTCCTAGTCCTGTTCCACAAAGCATCGGTGTAAACCACCAAATACTAATTCCCTTTCGAAACAACCAAAACATGTACTTGGGTCAATAAGTGTTTTAAACTCTGGAATGCTTCCTCACACTTATCGGTCCACACGGACTTCACATCCTTTCTTGTCATCTTAGTCATTGGTGCCGTTATCCGCGAAAATTCCTTAATGAACCTCCGATAATAACCAGCTAACCCAAGGAAACTCTTTATCTCCGTCACTGTCTCGGGTCTCTTCCAACTATTTACCGCTTCAATCTTAGTTGGATCTACTGACAGCCCTTCCTCTGAGACTACATGACCAAGAAACTTCACTTCTTTCCTCCATAAATGACACTTCGAAAACTTCACCTTCAGTTGATGCTGCCTTAGTGTCTTAAGCACCACTCCAAGATGAACTTCGTGCTCTCTCTCATCCTTAGAGTATATCAAGATATCATCTATGAAAACTAATACGAACCTATCCAAGTGCTCTCGGAAAACTCGGTTCATCAAATCCACAAAGAAAGGCGCATTAGTCAGTCCGAACGGCATAACTAACCATTCGTACGACCCATATCTGGTCCTAAACGCCGTCAAAGGTATAATATCCTCTACTATCCTGAGATGATGGAAACTTGTCGCTAAATCCAACTACGAGAATACCTTAGCTCAACTCAAATGGTCGAACAAATCGTCTATCCTCAGCAATGGATATTGATTCTTTATCGTCCTCTCATTCAACTTACGATAATCGATACATAGCCTTAACGATCCATCCGGCTTCTTAGCAAACACTACGGTTGCTCCCCATGGCGAACTACTCGGCCTGATAAAACTTTTGCCTTCCAAATCCACCAACTGTACCTTCAACTCCCTCATCTCTGAACGGGTCATCCTGCTTGGCGGTCTACTCACTGGTTCTGCTTCCGGAATCAAATCTATCCGAAACTCAATGGCTCGTTTCGGCAACAATCCAACTACAGGCTCAAAAACATCTACGAATTCTCTAACCACAAAAACTCAACTCATCATCCAATTCCATAGCACCCAACAAGGCATACATCCCACCGTAAGAACCTTCTACGATATAAACTATCCGGTCACTACAATCTGGGTGTTTAAGCGATATTTTCCTACCATGGCAAATTTTTTAGCATCGTACTCACTTAACCAATCCATACCAAGAATGATTCCGAACCCCACAAAATTAAACACATGAAAACTGCAAACAAAAGTATGACCAAATAAGTCAAACTCTAACTGGTCACACCTCAACCCTAGAATTGCATACCCTCCTATTGGATTCGCCACCCGTAAGGAAGTAATTAAATATGTGGGTTCTAGGTTAAGCTTCTCTATCAAACATCTAGGTATAAAAGAATGTGATGCACCAGTATCAAATAGAACACTAACATGCATACATGAATCTGAAGCGTACCTCCCAAGATTGCCTTTCCTTTCTCATGGGCTGTTGGCTTAGAAGCAGCAGGTTCCAACGCATACACCTTGCCCTTTCTATCCTTCGTAGGCTCCTTGCACTGGGTCTTATAATGGCCAATCTGTTCATAGTTGAAGCACCTGACAGTCTTCTTTCCAGCCACCTCCTTAGCCTTCCTACCACGACACTCATTAGCAAAGTGCCCCTTCTTGTCGCACTCGAAACAGATAATCTCAAACTTCCCCTTCTTTGCTGCTCCACCCTTCTAAGCACCTTTCATGGGAAAGAACTTCCTCTTCTGATTCTACCCAACCTGGAATTCTTTAGCCTTACTCTTCTCTAGAGAATCAAGCAACTCCTCATGCCTTAAGGCCATCTCCACAACAAAGTCAGAAGGATCTCTAATATGAGGTAATGAGGCCTTAACTAATTCAGGCTTCAACCCCATGATAAACTTCTCATTCCTGTTAATCAATGTATCCATTGAAGCATACCCATACCTAGCCATCTCCTTAAGCTTTCTAGCATACTCTAGAACAGACATCTCTCCCTGCTATAACTCAGCAAATTTCCTGGTCAGAGCAGACTGTGCCATTGCAGACATAAACCTCTCCTGGAACCTTCCCTTAAAATCTTTCCAGGTCATAGTCTCCACATCCACTGCCACAGTCACACTATTCCAACAGAACAAAGCTGCTCCCTGAAGCTGTATAGATGCCAACCTCCTCTTCTGCTCATCATTGAGCCCCAGATCTGCAAAAATCCTTTTGTAGTGCAACAACCAATTCTCTACCTCAATGGCATCTTCCGTTCCAACAAACGGCTTCCCTCCAAGCTTGGTATAATCTCCACTTTGCTTAGCATAATGGTTAACCATTGGAACTTCCGAAACCCCTGCTCCCGTAGCATTTCCTCCTAACACTCCAACAGCAACTACTGCTTGCACCATATTCCTGAAAAACTGATACATAGCTTCCATTCCAACTTGCAGGACTTCAACGCCCACATTCTCTGCTTGTACCTGACCTTGACCTCTTCTCACATTAGGCTTGGCATTCCCATTGGTGCCTTCCCCTCCTGGGTTAACTCTTCCTCTTCTACCTTCCATATCTGTATTCAAACCTCATGAGATACAGGAAAATAACCAAACATGGATAGGAGACTAGAGATAAAGCGTATACTTATATATAGCAAATACAAGTACGTTACTATATCTTTATCCATACCCCACTCTTACTATGATTGCTTAGGATTATGTTTTAAAACCATTTTTAGTTTAAAGTATTTCATAAACCATGCTCTGATACTAAGTTGTAACATCCCGTATCTGGAGGCCAAAAGCTAAGCACTACAGATGTTGTAGTCATCTATAGTATTAACTTCTGGTGATAAAATACGGTAATGATAATGGTATCATAATATCAGAAGCACTTGAATATGAATAAAATCACATATTTCCAAAAAAACAAATTTTACCAATTACATTTCAAAACAAATTCATATCCAAGTTACATAATCCCATATCGTTTCCCACGTAAAGATTAATTATAATTACAATAATATGCCAAGAGCGACATATGACGATGCCCCTTTGGTTGATCAGAGATAATATAGTATATCTGACTTAATATACACAACGGAATTAAAAAAAAATGAAACTGTGAATCCTAATTAGCCATCCGTCAGTCACCTGCTCGTCTTCGAAAGCATTATTTGCCAAAAGACTAAGATCTGAAAACCTTAACCCTCATCCTACGCAAATCAATTTGAGTACCCGACAATTTAAGGGGAAACATAAACTTCAAGTCGGACATAAAGCCTAGTGTGAATAATTCTGTTACATCTCGGTTTACTGATATCAAGTGAGACCACGCCGCTTAGCGGAACAGGTTTCTCCTCACTAATATCCTTTTCAAAACATATATTTTGCAATCCTTTCGTGCAACCAAACTATTATTCAAACTGATTATATCAAAATAGCAATATCCTTTATGCTAATAAATGGACTACCTGTCAATAAAACAGGTAATATGCGAACTATCTGTCCACAACATAATAGCAAGGTCCGTTATGCTACAAATGGACCATCTGTCCATAGAACTGGGCCGACTGCCCGCAAACTGGACTAACTGTTCGAAATCTAGGCAGACTGCCTGCAAAATGGACTAACTGTCCGAATCATTTTCTTAGGGTTAACTACCCTTTATCTTTTTCCTTGAAAACCTTTTCAAAATGATTTAACCCTTTAAATCATATTTATATAAGGAAATATATTCTTAGCTTTACTCTAAGCTATTTTTCCATGATATATATACTTTACTCAAAATAATGCTGATGAATGTTAATAAGGATTAGCTATCCTTTCAAAATAAGTTAAAGTCCTTTTTAACTTGAAAACACTTAGACTATCCTGCCTATTTAATATATTCGAAACCTTTGTTTAAAATCTTTAAACAACCCATTCGAAACCTTTGAAGGTAACCCCTTCGAAACCAAGTAAACCCTTTACTTAATCTAGGCCAAAAGGCCAAATCTTACCTTTCGAAACCATTGAGAGTCACTCTTTCAAAACCAATAAAAGTCTTTCCTTCGAAAGCTTTAAAACATTTAAACATCCCTCTTTAAAACCTTTAAGTATTGCTTTCGAAAACATAGGGAAAAACCTTTTCCTTCAACCCTTTCGAAACCATGGGGAATCACCCCTTTCGAAACCATTCAAAAATATACCCCTTCGAAACCTTCTAAAACTGTTTCGGTCGAAACCATTAAAGTCGAAAGCATCTGTTTTGAAACCATTCAAAACTATCTCCTTCGAAACCATTTGGATTTTACTTCAATCGTTGAAAAGGGGTCTTTTAAAACATTTAAGTCGAAGGCACCTATTTCGAAACAATTTCCTAAGTAAAGAAGTGATGGTGTCGAAACCATCCTTTCAAAAGTATTGGAGAGGTTGCCAAGTTCTTTGAAAATGAAACAGCCCTTTCGAAACCATGTGGATCGAAAGGTAGGAAGCGGCAGCTAAAGGCTTCGACTCAGTCGAAAGCAATCATTTAAAACAAAAGCGCAACCCAATCGAAACCATTTCTTTAAAACCTTTTGATCTAGTTGAAAGCTACTCAGTCGAAAGCCATTTTAGTCGAAAGCAAGCCGGTGCACTTTTAATATAAAAACAAAGTACTGCCTCTACCCCTTCGAAACCCCTGGTTTCGACTCCATACCTTCCACCTACATCAAATTCACAACGTACCAGTATACTGATACCATGTGCATTGGTTTCGACTGTGTCGGAAGCGAAGATGAAGAGGCGGAACCTGGCGCCGACAGTGTCGAAACAGTGTAAAACATATAGAAAATAGTTCTTTTCACCTAACCTGCTTCATGTGTCTAATTTTGTTTGGTTGCCTCTTTATTTACCAATAAAAAGTAGTGCACTTTTCAAAAGTGTTGCCGACTTTCTAGATTTAATAATTTATATTATTTTACAAAAAGTCCCTTCTCCACTTTTAATTATATAAAAAATTTAAGTCCCATACCTTAAATAATTTTATATAACCCTTAAAACACTTAGAAAAATTCTACAAAAATTCCATTAAATCTATTTTAATATGTTTTCCAACATATAAAAATTTTAGACCTAAATATTTTATTATTTAACCATAAATAATTATTAACCCAAATTAACATTTCCTTTACTAGAAAATTCATATAAATTCCACATAAATTCTGAAAATTCTGAAAATTGAAACCTATTTCCAAAATAATATTTATGACCTTCATAAAATTTGCAAGGCATTTGGATGTCATTTAATAGGGTTTTCACCTTAAAACAAATCATAAATTCATTCCATTATTCAAAAACATGGCAAATCATTGCAAAATATTTGGAATTTATATTAAAACCGAAAACATAATCAAAAATGAGATGTAAACATTATTCACCTTAGCTTTAGAGAATAAAGAAATTGAGATGTGAATATATTTGATTTGATTTAGCTTCTTCCTAGCTTTTCTTCCTCTCTTCCTTATTAATGGTAGCCGGCCTTAGGTTATAAAATTTATCAAATGAAAATGAACGTGTATGGACATACGGCCTAAGGATTTAGGGTATAAGAATGGCCTCTTTCCTATTTTCCCCTCCTCTATTTCAATTTAAACTTCTTCTTTTAATTCATTGTTAAATGGCATGGCTACTCTTGATTAAATCAAATCGCAATCCCCTAATCAACACATTATTTTATTTAATTTAGCTAATTAAATATCCTAATAATGTTACCAAAAATCTAGGGTGTTACAAGAAGGCAGTGCCCCAGCCATGAAGTGATATATCGAATAGGTCATATGTCCTTCAAGAGGGGCATGAAACCATTGGTTGGGAGTAGGTAAGAGCATATCATCCCTTAGAAGACCATGGGTAGCAGCTATTGTATCTAGCTGCTTAGATGGTAGAGTGAAAGCCATAAATTCAATAGGATCTACCAGCAATTGTGAAGGACCATACCTATGTACCAAAGAATGAGTGAAGCTAGGCTGACTGGTCCGATGCCCAAACGGCGGGGGATCATGGGGAGAAGAAGGGGAAGGAGCCCAGTCTTCAGTAGCGGTTGAAAAACGAGTATTGCAATGACTCGACTTACCTATCTAATATAGCAACCTATCTCATGCATTATCATCGACTGTGTGTGTGTGATTGTGTGTATACATGTGCAATAAAAATGTAGTAAACTATTAAGTAGCATCTACATAGATCCCCTAGTTAGTGTAACTTCATGGTTGAATGGTATTACATGTCTATGGCCCCATTGATTTACACAAGTCTCTGGGTCGATAATCAAATTATAGGCAACAAATGACCTTGAGGAATGACTAAGTGTTATGCCCTGAGTAAATAGGTTACAATAACCCAATCGCCGAGCCAATCTCCTCCTAATCTCAAACAAAACATAAAGCATTAGAATATCTCTACGTACAAGGTTGCTTCCTATCATTGTTGCAACCATATATGTTCGACCCCTGTCTGTTCGGTGGTCAGCCAAGACCAAGTAAAACTATAGAACACTTAACACTAAAACCCTAAGGACTATTGAAACTTAAGGCCAAGGCTTCACCAACTAGGCATATTAGGGGTGTGTTATGTGCTCGTAGCTTCATCAACCCTTTGCTCAAAATTTGATGAATTAAAGTGATATGTATTAAATAGGGGGGAATCGGTTGAATCTAAACACGAGTTTTAGAAATTGATAAGGGTAGGATCATACCTTAGTGAATTGCTGAAAGGATAAGTAAAATCGAAATTAAGGGCAATTTGGAAGTAGATCTAGCGACAACACAACAGGAAGACGAACATGCTCGAAATATGGAAGGGCTGGAATATGGCAAGAAATGCTCAGTTGGAAGCAACACCAACCTATATATAGGAAAGCCAATATGCCTGGTACCAAGCAAGCATAGTTGAATACAAGATCTTGTTCGATGAGTCACCACCAGACCAAGTGTGTCAGACAAAGAGAGGCAGAGCTCATTTCTTGCACCGAACTAAGATGCATGCCAAGGTAGAATAAATTCCAAACCTAGATATGTGTAGTTTCCAATGGTTACTTGACATGGATGGTGGTATACGTAGTAAAGTTGAGCACTAAAGAAATGTTAACAAAGCACACTTTGTATTCTACAAAGCATACTTTAGGGGGACAAGTGTTATAGATATTTTCTCCTAAGGAATAATGGAGGCAAGTTAACTTAGTTATTGCAGGAATGAAAAAGATATGTGTATAGGAGGCACGACTCGCTCGAATAGCCTTGAAGTGGAGGGACAAAGGAAACCTAGGAGAAACTATGCAAAGGAAGAAAAGAAAGGCTATCCCTTAATGATGCCCGATACAAAGGCTACTGAACCTGATTTCTTGTCTAATAGAGGAGCTACAGGACAAGGTTTCTTATCCGGTGGTCTTGCCACCTGACAAGAATTCTCGTCCGATATAAGGGACTGCTAGACAATATATCTTTTTGGTGATTCACACCTCGAATAAGATTTCTTGTCCCATATAGAACATATGTCGAGAAAAAGCAGAGAGGACCATGCCGAACCGAGTAGGGTGGCACCTCATTGCACTTGACTAGGAAAGCGTCTACATCCATCCACCAAGGCAAAGACTACCGAGAAATCCCATATTAGCCGAACCAAGCAAGACATTTAAGGAAAGGAAATCTAGGATACATGGAAATTCTAGATCATATCTTCTATATATGGAAATAAACGAACCGAGCGTGTTACACAGGGAAACTATCTATTTTACCAGGCTGGCCTTCCTACCCCTTCACTCATATAAATATCTAGACTTTCAACACCCATGGGACAACTTTTTGGAAGCTACCAAAGATTGTCAAACAAGAGCCATTGAATGGAGCATTGGAATTGCATATTTAAGGAAAAATCGTTGTACTTGGTATTTAATCTCCGTAAAAGCTGAAATATAAGAAAGGAAAACTTATTATATTATAGTGGAAGGAATGAATTTTTCTCTTATGGTGACACACAATGATCACTTCTCTTTTCCTCTCTCCCTCTCTCTCTCTTCACAACCTTCCACTACCTCCGCCCACTATATCAAAACATTGCACATACGCTTAAGTGGACAAAAGTCCGCCGCAAATTCCTAATTTGTGTAAACCTTGTCATAACATCATTGTTCTACCTTGGATTCAAAGAAAAGAGGGAAAATGATACGGCTACCATTGTAGTGGTTCAGGCTATGAGGCGAAATCATGTCAGGAACTAACGAGATGTTTCGAATGCAAGAATTTAGGGCACAAATATGACAATTGATCCTTCAAATATTGACGACTCAACAAAGCTAATCACAATTCCCTATTTACAAAAAAAGAACATGGATTCCAATTCTAGTACAACCGACGTTGCTAAAAAAGCTACTCATTGACAACCTATACCACCATAGAGAATAGAGCATTTAGAGATTAGAGAAGCTACTCTTTAACTTCAACATCATGTATTGGATGAATTGCATAAGCTAAACATGGATCTGTTGGGGTCTACTCAGGTGACAAAACAAGAAGATGTTTTCAATAAGCAGACAATGGATCGACCATATCCACGAAAAAGTGTAGACAACCTTCTAAAACACATTCTATCTAACTAAAGAGCTGAAAATGTTATTTCAATCGCGAATCCAGATCTACTCCTCGTGGATCCAGCCATTATATGTTGTTCTCAGTAAAGTTCGAACAATTCAAAAACAAAATCCACTACACAAAAATGGCTTGAGGAACATCATATTCACATAACAAATCCATTTTCTATTTTGGATGAGTTGTCTGGAAATGTACAAAACGAGGATAAATGCGAATTAGTGATGGGGATGGGAGGAAAGGATTGTCCAATTTATTCTTTTATGAAACTTAATAGGAAGGACAAAAATATTTCTTGTTATCAAACGGTGTCAAAGCAAGACAAGCTAAGTGTGGTAGGAGACGATTATGGAACATGCATAGACAATGAAGGAAAAAAAGATGCAAATGTTAATTCATGGATGTTGGAGCATATCGGAATGAAAGAAGTAGGCTTGTCATCAGTAGTAAAAGATAATACTATAATGCAATTGTCTAGGCGTACTAAATGCAGATAAGTGAGTTGTCAATTTGGACCATGAAGTTGCATTTCCTACTAATATTGCTGGTGGTAGTCTTTTCAGTAACAATATGGTAGCAAATCAAGTGGTTGATGGCGATTCATGTGGACGTATGTTAAGTTAGGTGGTCTGGCTACCGATTTAGGAGATTCTGTTGCTACTAGTCATGGTGATGGGAGAATGGGGAAGCTAAATTAAAAAGTTAACATATGTGGAGAAATTCATGGGGAGGATAACTTAGAGAATGTGATAAAAATCACTCTTTTACATAATATATATAGGGAAAATGGAAGAATATTATAATTGATATTGGTCAGGTAGAATGTGTAGGAGGTGATGTTTTAGACTTAGCATGTAAATTCAGGTCTAAACTTTTTTATAGATCACGGTACAATATTTTTTGAGTTCAACAACAATAGTGAATACTCCCGAGGTTAGTCTCCACTTCTCTCCGGTCCTATCAAGAGGGGCACATGGCTGCATGAGCCACATTCTAAGAGCTCTAGCTTAGGTTTGGTTAACCTCTTAGGTAGCACTTATTCTCCTGCTGTCTTGTCTGATTTATCTACTAGTAACATGTTAGATCTAGCTAGGAAGATCGGTTTTATCTTTGATATCAATCAATCAAACATAGAATATATCAGAAATAAGGAATGAGAGAGGGCCTCATCGCTTAGATCATGAGATTCCTTAGTTGAAATGTTAGAGGCTTAAATAACATAGATAAATGTAATAAAGTTAGGACATTTTTAAAAGACAATAACATAGATATAATGTTTTTGCAAGAATCAAAAATAGAGCATCCTGATTTTCGGCTCTATGCTAGTTTAGGTGGTTCTATATTATCTATTGGGCCTGCCTCCCTACTAGGGGAACCTCAGAAGGTCTACTTGTAGGCTAGAAACATAGCTGTGTTAACCTTATTCATATAGTCACTAATATTCACTTGATTTATCTTATTTTCACTAATTCAAGAGATAATTCCCTTTTAAATACCTCTAACTTCTATGGACTCTATAATAAAATTATAGAAAGGTCCTTTCGAATGAATGTCTTTAGTTTAGATCCCTTTCTATCAGCCTTTGGGTTATTCGAGGGAATTTCAATGTAACTAGGTTCCTAGTGTTTGATGTGATTTTTTGTTTGATGATAACAAACATATATCAATTTATATATGTGTTTGCAGATTGTAATATACAGATATAGGAAGAAATATTCATATTTGAATAATAATACTATTGCAAAAAATTTATATAATTCAATCAGTATTTTTATTCAACACAATATTTTATTTCAACACTTATACAGTACAAAGTTTTCAGCTCTCTCTATATACTTACACCGGTTTCATACATTTCACATTTACATTTTTTTTCTCACTACAACACTCAACACTTAGTTTTTCACTCTGTCTGCACATCTGCATCAATCTGCATTGGCCAGCTCCAGTTCTTGTCCTGTCTCCTGTGTACCTGTATAATTAGCAACTACAACAGTAATCTGAAAATAAACAAATTTGAATTTGCAATAATATAAATTTGTTTTTATTGGCGCCTCAGATATATGGGTTATTGTCATCATTTTCGATTGTGTAATATCTGTGCATATCAGTATTCTTATCAGGGACAGGTAATCAGAAGTGGCTGCAATACACACGTGTACAGTTATACACGTGTGCACTGTCTCGCCAACTCGTGTGCACAGTCAACAAAAGCAGTCAGTGCACAACAAAAAATGCATCAGAAGATACAAGCAATTCATACAAGTTACATAGACTACATAGTCAGACTGCACCATAACAATGCTAACATGAAGTGCTCACATACTCAAAGACTCAAACATGTCAACAAGCACAGATTCAAGGACCACTGATACAAGTAACATGAGCAGACCCAAACAATACATACACCAACTAGAACTATACTCAAGTACTACAAATCAAAGAACACATATATGGTGATGAAGAAGTATAAAAGAATGTGACAGCAATTAAACAAGTCTGGCAACAAATCTCATGAACTAGACTTCGTATCAAGCAATACAATACAACAGGGTTTAGTTCAATATGCAGTGAAGATCACAAGGCTCAAGTCTACAAAGTAAACATGTATATGCTATAGAGAAGAGGGAACTAGCAACTATAATACAACAATATCAAAGTGAAGCCCTAAATGGAACCTGACTCAAAGCTACATGTAACCAGAACTATTTCTGTAACCAGATGAACCAGACAATCAGAGATAGCCAACTGATCAGAGGAAAGCAACCAGGCTACACAATGAACTCAAGTTCAAGTGAATACAAGTACAGCTAGCAAAACCAAAATGGACAGCAGCTACAACTAAATGCAAGCCAACATTGCAGTATCACTATATCATGGATATCTACATGCATGATGACAAGGCAAAAATCGAACAGCAAATTCATGTCAAAGCAGAAGTCAGGGATGAACACAGCTGGACAGAGTCGAGCACAAAGTCATAATCAAGTCAAAGTCGAAGTCAAGATTAAACCAAGTCAGATAAATCACCATCGATCAAAGAATATGTTGAACAAGTCAGAAACGTGGTGGTAAAGAAAAGAAATCAAGTGTATATACAAATTGAAAAAGTCAAAAATCACAGTTAAAAAGAGGAAAGTTTCTGCCGTATCGATCAAGGAAAAGATCGAACGCTTCGAAATCAAAGCCATGGGTATGAAGAAAAATCATATATACCCAAAATATCGCAACAAAATAATGGAAAGATTCAACGACGTGGAGGCCAAGCAAATCAAATCAGACGATAAGTACTAGGGTTTCTACCCTATATAAATATCCCCAAAAATCATCATCGACTGTGAGCGCAAAAAGAACAATCGAGTTCGAGCAATCAAATCAAAGAAAGCACAGAGCAGAAATCACATACCGAAGCCGAGCTTTAACAGCAATGAACGAATAAATCAATCATCTCGAGGCAAGTAACTGATCAGTAGAGGAGCAAATCAATGACAGAGCAACAACCACAATCGGCATCGTCAAAAATCAGAAGCCCAAATTTTAGAGGAACGAGAGCCGCCATTATCTCAAGAAAGAAACGGGCTAAAGAAAAAAGGGGTCGGCCTTAATAATTTAATCAGGGCTTTAGTTTTTTTTAGTTTTATTTTTGGGCCAGGGTTATTTTGATTAAGGGCAAAAATTGGCTTCGAGTTTTCTATTTTATTTTTGCTCTTGTTGTTTTTTTGTTTTGAAGTTTGTACTCTTCGAATCAAATCTGGGTAAATCACCACCTAGGTTTTAGGTTATGTCAGATTGTCTAGTTAGGATTAGTTCAGTAAGCAGGGGTTGCGAGTTTGCAAAACTCTATAGGTGGTAGCAGGGTTTGAGTTTGTTAGAGTGTTTGTAAGCGGGAGACTGTTTAATTCTAATAGAAATCTGGGAATGCAGCAGTAGGCAGGGGTTGCCGAAGTTGGGTAAATTTTGTGTGTGATTTACTTTTCAGCATATTTTCTTCTCTGCAGTTTGTTTTCGTGTTTTAATTAGAGAAAATTTTCTATAACCCTATTCACCCCCCTCTAGGGTTAATCTAGATCGTACAAGTGGTATCAGAGCCCGGTATTTTTCTTTAACTCTAGAGTCATGAATCCACCAAATAATGCTTTTTCTGAGGGGCAATCTATTGCTAGGCCACCCATGTTTAATGGGAATGATTATGCTTACTAGAAAGTTAGGATGGGTATTTATCTTAGTTCTGTTGATTATGATGTTTGGGACATTATTGAAACTGGCTATAAATCTCCCACTATAACTGTTGGTGATACTGAGATTCCTAAACCTAAGGATAGGTGGGATGCTAACGATAAGAAATTAAAAACTACAAATGCTAAAGCCATGAATGCTTTGATCTGTGCTCTTAATAAGAATGAATGTAATAGAATTTCTCATTGTAAAACTGCGTAGGAAATTTGGCATACCTTGGAGGTGACACATAAAGGAACTTCTCAAGTCAAGGAATCTCGTCTAGCCCTATTCAGCAATGAATACGAGAACTTTGTGATGGACAAAGGCGAGAGCATAAAGGACATGTTTGGACGCTTTTCAACTTTGGTGTACAATGCTAGAGCGCTTGGGAAGGTATTCACTGAGGTAGATCTTGTGAGGAAGGTGCTACGAGTCTTACCGATGAACTTTGAGGCAAAAGTCATGGCAATACAAGAATCGAAAGATCTGAGTAAACTAAGCATGGAGGAGTTGATCGGCAACTTGATGACATATGATCTTGAGCTAAAAACAAAGGAGGAACGCAACAACTCCGAATCAAAGAAGAAGACGATTGCCTTAAAGAGCAAAGAAGAGAGCGATGAAGAAGAAGAAGATCCAATTGAAAAGCTTGCAATGGCTGTCAATAATCTTAGAAAATGGTCAAGATTCGGGCCACGCAAGAAGAAAACAAGTGGTAATAGGTCAAAAGATTCTGACAATTCCGATAATGAATTGACTTGTTATAACTGCAAGAAGCCTGGCCACTTCAAACAAAAATGCCCACTTCTCAAAAACAACAAAGGAAAGAAAAAGAAGAAGAAGGCCTTTGCAGCAACTTAGGATGATGAAGAAGGAGAGGAAGTTTCGAATAATAGCTGAGAGGAGGCTAATTTGTGTCTTATGGAAAAATCAAATTCAGAAGCAAGCTCAGAGGAATCTAGTGAGGTAAGTGACTATTCTTATAAAGAACTTGTTTTGATGTGTTATGATCTTACTAAAACAATTGATACTCTTGAATCTAAAATTGAAAAACTGAAATCTGATAGGAGAGAACTTGTCCATGAAAATACTAGGTTAGAAACTGAACTTGAAAATATTCAAAACCTAGACTGTAAAAAATATAAAATTTTAGATTCAGAATTATCAAAACTTAAGAATAGCTTCGAGAATCTTGAAAAAGAAAACTTGAGTCTTAAGGAAACCATTGACACTAGGAAAAAGGATTTTATAAATAGATGCACCTCACTTGTGACTGAAAACACAACACTAAAAACCAAAGTCCAAAATCTTGAGAAAACTCTGAATAACTTTTCAAGAGGAGAAAAATCATTCAACATGTTATTGGGAAATCAACTTTTTGCTAACAACAGAAAAGGACTAGGCTTTGGGAGAACACAAGTTGATGATAATGTAAAAGGTAAGAGTGTCTTTGCTAGATATGGAATAATTGGACATCGTGCTGAAAATTATAGTCATAGGAACAAGAACACAAAATTTATACAAGTTTGGGTTCCTAAGAATTCTACAAACAAATTTCATGTCTATTGGAACAAGAATGAAAGGACAAAACAAGTTTGGGTTCCAAAGGGATTGTTTATTCACAATGCTTCAGTCACTAATATCATTGGACCTAAGAGTTTCTCTAGGTCATCTTCCTCTCTCTCTATGTAGGTTTGTTGGCGGGCTAAGGAGCAACAAGAATGGTTTCTAGATTCAGGTTGTTCTAGACATATGACAGGTGACAAATCAAAGTTCCTTAGCCTAGAGAATTTTAAAGGTGGAAATGTGATCATGGGAAACAATAGCAAGTGTAAGATTATTGGTAAAGGTGAAATAGGTAACGGTACTTTTTCCTTGACTAATGTTTTATACGTCGATAATTTGCATCATAATCTCATTTCTATTAGCCAACTATTTGACAAAGGTATGAATGTAGTTTTTGATAGTGATACTTGCAAAATCAGTGATAAATCTTCTAATAACATTGTTTTTATAGGCAAAAGAAAAGGAAATGTTTACACGCTTTCTTTTGATAATCTAAATCTTTCTAGATGTTTGGTAGCCACTAACGAAGAGGCATCCTTATGGCATAGGAGACTTGGACATGCTAGCATGGGCCTCTTGGAAAAACTTGAAATGAAAGAATTAGTCAGAGGGTTACCACATCAGAAATTTAAAAATAATAAAGTGTGTAAAGCATGTTCCTTGGGCAAGCTTAGTCGATCATCATTTCGCCCTAAAAACATTGTTAGCACATCAAGGGTCCTCGAATTAATTCACATGGACTTATTTGGACCAAATGAAATTGCAAGCTTGAATGGAAAACGTTATTGTTATGTATTGGTTGATGATTATTCTAGATTTACATGGGTTTATTTCTTAGCCAAAAAATCTGAATCTTTTGATTATTTGTCAAAATTTGCAAAACTTGTTCAAAATGAAAAAGGAGTTTCAATTAAAACTTTGAGAAGTGGTCATGGAGGCGAACTTGAAAATTTGGATTTTGAAAGCTTTTGTGAAGAAAATGGTTTAAAACATGAATTTTCTGCTCCACGAACACCTCAACAAAATGGGGTGGTTGAAAGGAAAAATCGTACATTGCAAGAATTGGCTAGATCCATGTTGAGTGAGTATAAACTACCTCTAACCTTTTGGGCAGAGGCAGTGAATACTTCGTGCTATGTAATGAATAGAGTAATGATTAGACCAATACTTGGCAAAACGTCTTATGAATTGTGGCATGAAAGGAGACCTAACATTTCTTATTTTCGTGTATTTGGATGTCCTTGTTTCATTCTTAACACAGGTGATCAACTTGGAAAATTCGAATCAAAGGCTGATGAGGGAATTTTCATGGGCTATTCAACAAGGAGCAAGGCTTACAGGATATACAACAAACGAACAAAAACAATTGTTGAATCAATCAATGTGAAATTCGATGAATCTGACCTGGAAAGGACGACTGAAAAGGCGGTTGACGATGGGGTAGATCATGAAGGCATTGAAGAAGGGACATCTAGTGAGAAAGCTGAAAGTAGGACTGTTGATGCTGATAGATTGAAGTTCAAATCCAATCATCCTCGTGAATTGGTTATAGGTGACCCTACGGAAGGTATACGCACTCGCTCTTCATTTGATAAAAATTTGTGTGCGTTTTGTTGTCATAGTGGTTTTATTTCTAAGATTGAACCTGATTCTGTTGAAATGGCTCTTAATGATGAAAGTTGGGTTTTAGCAATGCAAGATGAACTTAATCAATTTGAGAGAAATAAAGTGTGGAAATTAGTTCCTAGGCCTAATGACTATCCAATTGTTGGAACTAAATGGGTGTTCAAAAATAAACTTGATGAATCAGGAAATGTAATTAGAAACAAAGCTAGGTTGGTCGCAAAAGGATATAACCAAATAAAAGGCATAGATTTTGATGAAACATTTGCTCCAGTTGCTAGGTTAGAAGGCATTAGGATTTTGCTAAGTTTTGCATGTTATAAGGGTTTCAAACTTAAACAAATGGATGTAAAAAGTGCCTTTCTAAATGGTGATTTGAAAGAAGAAGTTTTTGTTGAACAACCCCCCAGTTTTGAAAATCATGATTTTCCAAATCATGTGTATAAACTAGAAAAAGCATTATATGGTCTTAAGCAAGCTCCTAGAGCTTGGTATGACTGCCTTTGTACATATCTTTTGGAAAATGGCTTTAAAAAGGGAAGTGCTGACACGACACTGTTTCTATTACATAAAGGAAGTGATTTTTTGATTGTTCAGATTTATGTGGATGATATCATTTATGGTGCTACTAATGAACTCTTGTGCGAGAAATTTGAACAAGTCATGCAGGCTAAATTCGAGATGAGCTTGGTTGGAGAATTGAAATTTTTTCTTGGATTTCAAATCAAGCAAAGCAGTGATGGCATTTTCATTTCACAATCCAAGTATGTGTTGGAACTGTTGAAGAAATTTGGAGTTGAGAACTCCAAACCATTGAGAACTCCTATGAGCCCATCAACAAAGTTGGACAAAGATGAGAAAGGAGTTGATGTTGATCAGAAGAAATATCGAGGGATAATTGGTTCACTTCTCTATCTTACTACTTCTAGACCTGATATTATGTTTTCTGTGTGTTTGTGTGCACGTTTTCAATCTAATCCTAAAGAATCTCATTTGAAAGCCACTAAATTAATTTTGAGATATCTTTCACACACACACAAATTTGGACTATGGTACCATTCTTGTAAAAATTTTGATTTAGTTGGTTATGCTGATGCTGATTATGCTGGTTCATTGGTTGACAGGAAAAGCATATTTACTTTTCAGCATATTTACTTTTCTGCAGTTTGTTTTTGTGTTTAATTTTATAAATTCAAGAAAATTTGCTATAACCCTATTCACCCCCTCTAGGATTAATCTAGATCCTACAAGTGGTATCAGAGCCTGGTATTTTTCTTTAACTCTAGAGTCATGAATCCACCAAATAATGCTTTTTCTGAGGGGCAATCTATTGCTAGGCCACCCATGTTTAATGGGAATGATTATGCTTATTGGAAAGTTAGGATAGGTATTTATCTTAGTTCTGTTGATTATGATGTTTGGGACATTATTGAAACTGGCTATAAATCTCCCACTATAACTGTTGGTGATACTGAGATTCCTAAACCTAAGGATAGGTGGGACGCTAACGATAAGAAATTAAAAACTACAAATGCTAAAGCCATGAATGCTTTGATCTGTGCTCTTGATAAAAATTAATTTAATAGAATTTCTCATTGTAAAACTGCGCAGGAAATTTGGCATACCTTGGAGGTGACACATGAAGGAACTTCTCAAGTCAAGGAGTCTCGTCTAGCCCTATTCAACAATGAATACGAGAACTTTGTGATGGACAAAGGCGAGAGCATAAAGGACATGTTTGGACGCTTTTCAACTTTGGTGTACAATGCTAGAGCGCTTGGGAAGGTATTCACTGAGGTAGAGCTTGTGAGGAAGGTGCTACGAGTCTTACCGATGAACTTTGAGGCAAAAGTCACAGCAATACAAGAATCGAAAGATCTGAGTAAACTAAGCATGGAGGAGTTGATCGGCAACTTGATGACATATGAGCTTGAGCTAAAAACAAAGGAGGAACGCAACAACTCCGAATCAATAAAGAAGACGATTGCCTTAAAGAGCAAAGAAGAGAGCGATAAAAAAGAAGATCCAATTGAAGAGCTTGCAATGGCTGTCAATAATCTTAGAAAATGGTCAAGATTCGGGCCACGCAAGAAGAAAACAAGTGGTAATAAGTCAAAAGATTCTGATAATTCCGATAATGAATTGACTTGTTATAACTACAAGAAGCCTGGCCACTTCAAACAAAAATGCCCACTTTTCAAAAACAACAAAGGAAAGAAAAAGAAGAAGAAGGCCTTTGCAGCGACTTGGGACGATGAAGAAGGAGAGGAAGTTTCGAAATAATAGCTCAGAGGAGGCTAATTTGTGTCTTATGGCAAAATCAGATTCAGAAGCAAGCTCAGAGGAATCTAGTGAGGTAAGTGACTATTCTTATAAAGAACTTGTTTTGATGTGTTATGATCTTACTAAAAAAATTGATACTCTTGAATCTAAAATTGAAAAACTGAAATCTGATAGGAGAGAACTTGTCCATGAAAATACTAGGTTAGAAATTGAACTTGAAAATATTCAAAACCTAGACTGTAAAAAATGTAAAATTTTAGATTCAGAATTATCAAAACTTAAGAATAGCTTTGAGAATCTTGAAAAAGAAAACTTGAGTCTTAAGGAAACCATTGACACTAGGAAAAAGGATTTTATAAATAGATGTACCTCACTTGTGACTGAAAACACAACACTAAAAACCAAAGTCCAAAATCTTGAGAAATCTCTGAATAACTTTTCAAGAGGAGAAAAATCATTCAACATGTTATTGGGAAACCAACTTTCTGCTAACAACAGAAAAGGACTAGGCTTTGGGAAAACACAAGTTGATGATAATGCAAAAGGTAAGAGTGTCTTTGCTAGATGTGAAATAATTGGTCATCGTGTTGAAAATTGTAGTCATAGGAACAAGAACACAAAATTTATACAAGTTTGGGCTCCTAAGAATTCTACAAACAAATTTCATGTCTATTGGAACAAGAATAAAAGGACAAAACAAGTTTGGGTGCCAAAAGGAACATATATTAATAGTTTTGGGTCTACTCAAACATATTCATCAAATTATTCTGCCACTAACAACCATGGACCTATAAAAACAAATAGGTCACAAAAATCTTTTACCGTGTAGGTGTGGTGGCAGGCTAAGGAACAACATTAGTGTTATCTGGATTCTGGCTATTCCAGACACACAACGGGCGACAAATCAACGTTCCTTAGCCTAGTATAAAGGTGACAGATTCACAATGGGCAAACAACGAAAGATTATCGTACAGGTAAAACAGGTAATTGTATTTATTTTCAAACGATAGATAAAATGTGAAAATCTACACCATAATCTAAATTAAATCAGCCAGTTATGTGAAATGATTGATGATGTTAATTCTGATTTTTTTTATTAACCAATCATCTTTAAATAGAATTACTTGAAGTAATTATGATGGTTGACAGATTCTAACTAACTTGATATGATCTTACATGACTTGTTCTTATCTATGACTTTGATTTGTGCTTAAAAGTTGACCCACCATTTTTTTTTCATTGAACTTAATCTGTTTGGTCAAATTATGATGTTGATTGATTACTGATTACTCATGCTATAAAAAGGTTTTTAAGAAATTGTTGAAATTGTTGAAACTTTATGAAATTAGTGAAACTTCAAGAAATTGTTTTGAAATAATAATGATGGTTTAATGACTGTTGATCCTACGGTTTCTAAATCTGACACTATGATATTTGTTTGATGGTTAACACGACTTCAATTCAAAGTCAAGAAAATTTCGTTTAAAAATTGTTGAAAATAATTCTGAGATAGTTTGTTGAAATTTCACAATTTGGTCTATGACATCCAACGAGTGAATATTGAGTGAAATTTAAAGTCAGATGCAGATCACACTGGTAATATAGTTGATAGAAAAATTACTAGTGGAACGTGATTATATTTCGAGACATTCATTTGCTGCATCATTTTTCAAAGAAAATATCTTCATATTTTTCACTTGAAATAATCTCTATTATAGCAGAAACTTTTCTTAAAAACCCCTTCTAGAAAATAATTTCTGTTGACCTTGTATCAGATTAGTTATTTAAGAAAATTTGATTTTATAACTATCTTTGAAATTGATTTTAAATAACTATGTTAACTGATCTGACCCCCTAATAATTATCTAAAAAGATAGATAGTGATTGAAAATAAGATGAGTGTTGATATTAATCATATATTATGACTTGAGAAAGTATAATTATAAAATTTCTTTAGAAATTTAAACAAGAGTTATAATAACTTTTTGTTGATAAATATTCCATGATCATTTCTATTTCTATCATTTTTCTATCGACCATCACTCATCAAAAGTCAATATAGTATGTCAATATGTGGTAGTTTAAACGGGAAATCATTTGTGCTTCAATTTTATTATATTTCTAACAATAAATAATAATATCCAAAATATTCACTCTCATTTAAAAGTCCTCACGGTTATGCATGGGTGAATTACTTGGATTTTTGATTATGTGCTTCCATGCTCATTTAAAAGTCCTCACGGTTATGCATGTATGGAACACATATCAAAATTGATTGATTAAATAGGCAAGTTGATTCTAATCCCATTTAAAAGTCCACACGGTTATGCGTGGTTAGAAGATACTTGAATTCATTTTTAAAATAAAAATAAAAATTTAGAATACTACTAATCTCATTTAAAAGTCCTAACGGTTATGCATGGTTAGTAGATATTCAAATTTCCTGAAATAAATATACCACAAATAGACACAACTATATGGTTTTATTCGATGAAATCATTCCTATCATTCTAAAGTGGAATATGCGTCAAAAAGAGTATTTATGATTTTTGTTTGATTTTTTATTGAAATTAATATTTATACTCGATTGGTTTTTAATATTATATTAATGTCTATCACTATATCCCTATTTTTCTAACACTATTACTCTTTTGCTGATAACAAAAGGGGGAGAGAAAGGTTAAGATTTTGGAAAATAAAATTCGCAAATAAAATTCACATATTTTCTATTTGCATATAGATTCATATTGCATATTTTATTCTCATGCATATATGAAGGGGGAGTTTTGTGTAGAGAGGGAGCATTCAAATAGGGGGAGCAAATTGAATGATCAAATACATTTAATATATTCAAAACCGTGTGAACCAAGTCAAAAATATATACGAATTGAACCAGTCATAAATCATCTCAAACGTTCAAGCATTATCAAGCGGCCGAGAAAAAGATTTGACGAATTCAAGCAAATTTGTAAACGAAAAAATAGGGATTAAAACCCTATATAAACAAATCATCATCGGAAATAATATCATCGAGTTCAAGTATTCAATCCAGAGAACAAAGGCATAAATTACATACCGAAGTCAGGAGTCGAACACGATCAACAAATTGAGGCAGCCGTGAGCTAAGCAGAGACGATCAATCGATGAAGCAAGCAAAGAAAGATACATACTCGATCAATCAATTGAAGCGGCACTTCAATTTCCAAGCCAAAGCCCTAATTTCATAAGCAACGAACAAGCAAATTGAAGCAGCCGTGAAGCAAGACGAAGAAACAATCGATCGACAAAAGCAACGAATATCGAATCATCATTCGATCGAGAAAATAGAATCGGCGCTCCAAATTACAAGCCCTAATTCCAGAGCGCAAAGAGGAACGAAAGAGAAGCCACCATTTTTCACAAGCTTTGCAAAGGAACGGGCTAGAGAAGATAAAAGGGGTCGGCCTTGTTAATTTAATCAGGGCTTTAGTTTTTATTTTATTTTTCTTTTTGGGCCGGGGTTATTTTGATTAAGGGCAAAAATTTGTTTTCAAGTTTTCTATTTATTTTTGCTCTTGTTTTTTTTTGTTTTGAAGTTTGTACTTTTCAAATCAAATCTGGGTAAATCACCACCTAGGATTTAGGTTGTGTCAGATTGTCTAGTTAGGATTAGTTCAGTAAGCAGGGTTTGCGAGTTTGCAAAACTCTATAGGCGGTAGTAGGGTTTGCGAGTCTGTTAGAGTGTTTATAAGCGGGAGACTGTTTAATTCTAATAGAAATCTGGGAATGCAGCAGTAGGCAGGGGTTGCCGAAGCTGGGTAAATTTTGTGTGTGATTTACTTTTCAGCATATTTACTTCTCTGCAGTTTGTTTTTGTGTTTAATTCGAGACAATTTGCTATAACCCTATTCACCCCCCCTCTAGGGTTAATCTAGATCCTACACCTAGGAGAGCTCTCGCCTAGAGAAGGAGACTCATCTGCTATTGAAGAGTTCGACCAATTTATTATTAAGGATGATTTAATTGAATTACAACTGACTAGTTGGCCATTTACTTGGTTGAACACCAGAGCATCCCCTTCGATGGCGCTACTAGATTGTTTCTTCGTTACTGAAGAAATGGAAGATAGGTTTCCAATTTCGCTTGTTCAAGGGCTCCCTACTATGTATTCTAATCACTATCCTATCATTCTCTCTTATGAGAGCCATCAGTTAATCCGTAGTGCTTTCAGGTTTGAAAAGATGGGACTTCTGGATAGTAATTTTACTGATTTAGTTACAAAATAAATGGCTTACCATGAGTTACATCAACGACGGATGTTCGGGTAATGTAGCTAAAATTTTCGTAAGCAAACTTAGGGACCTAAGATTATTTCTTGAAAATGGAATAAGGATTTCTTTGGTAGCATTAAGTTTAAAAAAAGAGAAATTACTTGCAAAAATTTTACAATTACATAAATTAGAAGAAATAGAGTCTTAAACATTTCTTAGCGGGATGTGCTTTCAAACCTTAAAGAAGTGCTGGAAAAAGTCATTAAACAAGAGGAAATAATGTAGAAATATAGGTCTAGGGTTTAATGGATGGATGAGGGAGATAAAAAGATTATGTTTTTCCATAAAATAGCCAATGGTCGAAAGCGTAGTAATACTATAAACTCCTTACGTACTTATAATGTAGAAATTTTTGACCGAACTAAACTTAATGACTCATTCACTAACTTGACGCTTTATAACTATCAGGGGTCACAGACTTAATGCAAGGTGGAATGAACTATACCCAAATAATACTAATATTGTTTTACATGATTAAGACGGTCCCTTCATCGAAGAGGAGATATACAAAGCTATTAATGATATGTTTAGTGACAAATCATGGGGATCAGACAGTTTTCTTATTTAGTTTTCCAAGAGATTTTGGCATGTTTTAAAATATGATCTAATTAAAAAATTAAGGAGTTTTGCAGTGGTAATTCACAATTAGGGAGATTTAACTTTGCTAGTGTAATTCTTATTCATAAGTAAATAGATGGATCGAGCTTAAGGATTTCAGGCCTATTTTGTTAATAAACTATTCTTTAAAAATCATTTCAAAGGTCCTAGCTAATAGACTAAGCACTAAAATGACCAATTAAATCGATAGCACACAATCTATGTTTATAAGGGGTAGACGTTATGGATGAGGTCGCCGTAGTCCAATAATTTATTAACTGCTGTTGTAAAAACAACATCACTTGTGCCCTTGTGAAACTAGATTTTGCCAAAGCATTTGGTTCCATAGACTGGTTTTTCCTTAAAGATTTATTGCTAGCTAGAGGCTTCTAGATAGATAGGATAGATTATGACATTGCTCAAAATCACAAATTCGAGTATTATGGTTAATGGTGTTTTAGTTAATAAAATCCAATCCAAATAGGGTATGAGATAGAGTAATCCTTTATCACCCTTACTCTTCAACTTAACAGCAGATGTTATCTCAAGGATCCTAAAGCTATCTATCGCAAATGCGGTGCTAGAAAACATAGGCAATGGCATCACCACTGATGGTCATTCTGTTATTCAATTTACTTGGTAACACCATACTTTTTACTTTGCATTTACCATGCCATATTACTGCTTTTAAATTTATTCTACATAGTTTTGAAATGCTTTCAAGGCTTCAGATCAACTTCGAGAAGAGCTTGGCCTTAGTATTAAACGACGTCGGCAATACTGAAAACCTTATAGCCTCTACTCTGAATTGTAAAACTATATATGATGTTCCCTATTCACTACCCAGGGTTCGTGATTGGATCAACTAAGTTAAAAAATGTTGATTGACAGGTGGTAATTGATAAAATTAATAGAAATAACCTAATTGGAATGGTAAACTATTATCTAGAGCTGGTAGAATTATCTTAATTAACTCTGTTCTTTCGAAACTACCAATATATTGGGTGTCATGTTATCTTTTTCCAAAATGAGTAATTGATAAAATTGAAAAAATTAGAAGAGACTTCCTTTGGAAGGGAGATAACTCCTATAGTAGTATTAATTGCCTTGCTAACTGGAAAACATTATGTAAGTCCAAAGAAGAAGGTGGCTTAGAAATCATAAATCTTTATAATTTTAATGTGTCTTTATTAGGTAAATGGTTTTGGAAATTTAGCAACAATAATGAAAACCTCATTTCGAATAAAGTAATCTCAAATCAATTTTATGGTGGAACTTATAAACTTCACCGTATCTCCACTAATAACAACAACTTGTCTCATTTTTAGATATCTATTCTAAAACAGTATAATATTTTTAACCTTAGCAGCAATAATGTAGTCCATTCTCGCAATAGCATATCTTTTTGGCACCGTTATTGGATTTCTGCCATACCCTTGAGAGTAGAGTACAAAGAACTCTTTGATATTTGTAGTTTCAAAAATACCTTAATTTCCAAGATGTTCATACCCTATAATGAATTTTTATGGAACTTCAAATTCAACTGTGCCCTTGAAGGAATTACCTTGACCCAACTTGTAACACTTTATACTAAGCTTGAATACTATAAGTTGGATAATGAGAGTGGTACCAAAATTTGATGCCAGGAAAATAATAAAGTTTACTCATAAAAATATCTTTACAAGTTTTTAAATTTTTCTAGAACCAAACAAAAAATTTCAAATTAATTTGTAAAGTTAATGCGCCCTTTTAATCAAAAGTACACATGTGGTTAATCCTGCACAAAAAATTAAACACTATCCAATTTTAAAGAAAAAGAAATTACTTATGGATAGAAAATGCGTTTTATGTAATCTAAATCCAAAGAGCATAACATAGCTTTATTACAAACTAGTGCGAACCCGTACTACATACACAGATTTAAACTATAATTTTCGCAATTTACATTATATATTTTTTCTTTTATTTGCAATGATATATAGTTGTTTGTTTTTATGCTCTAAAAAAATATTCAAGACATTTTAACTCTAAATGTCCATCACTATTTCATGCATACTACCATTAATTTAAAACTTTGGAAAAATGAATAAATGAAATAAAACATAGCATCACGTTCAATATATTTATTATCCAATTATTATAACTATTTTAATCAATATTCTTTTTTTTAATTCAATTTTTTCAATCCCTATTAAAAAAAATTACTTGATAATTTTATGTTCAACAAAGTGATGTGGACACATAGATGAAATAAAGCAATATGTCCACTTAATACAATCTTCACCCAACAAACTATAATTTAATTTGTTTTACTTATATCCAACATACAAGTATGAAGCATCAAACAACCGTAACTACAGGAAACCCAAAAATAATCTAAGAACAACGATTGTTAAATATATCTTCATAATTTTTTGCATAAGTGACATGCTAATGATCCTCATCTTCCGTTTTAAATATACAAATAATTTATTAATGGATTTTTTATGTTATATCATCTATTTAGTATTGTTTAATATTTTTTGATGTTAAGACCTAATAATGTTAGTTGGCCATATCTAATTTAAGTAGTGACGACTATAATACAAAGAAAAACTAAAGACGGTTATTAACTTTTGCATTAAAATTTCTTGTCTATAATACATGTTGCTTCATTTATATTCTTTGTAAACATAAATAAATTTTTTTTATTCTAGGGGCATAAGTATAATTTATTGCATAAAGCAACTACTTTGTCAATAATAATATAGTAAAATAGCTATAAATTGAACATATTACTTCCTTTATAGAAACTCCACTATGCAATGAAGTGATCACTTTTAATTTTGTTACAAAAGAAAATTAATATGTGCGACGAAGATCAAACATCTTTAATAGTTGCATCTATAGAGAATTCAGCAGTTGAGTACAATGTGTTAACCCAAAAAATATATCAACACCCCGGATCGAATGTGAAAGCACCAGTGGAGATAATCAGCAGCACAGATCTCATATAAACAACAAATAAAAAGCAGAAGTAAGAAAATAAGCACAGAATTTTTATAGTGGTTCGGCTGACTCTGGCCTTCGTCCACTTTAATCAATCTTTATTATGATTATACTAGTTGAATCTCTCTGAATATCAACCAGTTAGTCTTTAGATCTAAGTTACAATGAGTTAGAATAAGTCATAAGTACAATGGTTGACTGGAGAATCATAGTAACCCCCTTGATGACTGTTGTGAGGGAGAAGAAAGTTGAAGAAGTGAAGGAATTCCAGTAGAGTAATTGTGGCTCTCTCCATAGAAAAGATCCATCTCTAGTTGCGGGTAGGATTGTATTTACAGGGGTAGGAAAGCAGTTGGGCCAAAGATAACTTGTCAGAAGCCTCTACTTAGTGCTAAGAAGAAGTACAGAAAAAATCAAGGCGACCCAAGCTAACATGATGGATCGCTAGCGATCCATGGGTAATGGATCACTAGCGATCCATACCTTTAGACTATTTTTAAGTCTACCCTTTTGGGTTGCCTTCCTTTCATCTATTTGAATGCCTTGTCCAAATATTAAGTCGTTTGGTGTTTGTTTGATCATCCATCTTCATGGATCATCTGGTATAGAAGAAACATCCATAACCCACTCAAAACTTAAAGAAATCAGATGGAACTTTGCAGGTACACTCTAGAGGATGTGTAGGACCAACCCTAAAATTTCAGGTGGTAGGGCCCAATCTACATGGATCGTTAGCGATCCATCTAGTTAGGTCGCTAGCAATCCATCAATCCAACTCCAAATGATCCCATTTTTTCTGAGAGCCTTCTTTTATGTCTTCTAAATGTTTTCCCAAAATTTCAAGTCAATCCAACTCCATATGAGTACTCTAGGTCCATTTTACGTTAGCTGCTTTTGGTCAAACAACTTGAATCAGATGAGTCTTTACTTCTCGAGCTAGATTGTTTGGCATGCTATGAACCTTGACAAGCGTGCTTAGAAATGGTAATGAATCATGATGCAAGAGGTTTGGGCGACTCATGATGATTCCCTATGGATCGCTAGCGATCCATCGGTGATGGGTCGCTAGCAATCCATCTACTTAGTTTTTTATTAGCTGCTTTTCCTCGAGTCCTATTGACTTGTTCGCTTGGTTGTTTTGGTTAAGTCTCAAGTTATTCTGGCATAGTCTAAATGTTTTAACTCCTGTTTAATTCTGATGGGTTAAAAAACCCGGTTAACACTTGCCCTCCAAAGTATGCCTTTTGAATGAAAGATGTGCTTTGCTTAAGAACAAGTTCTTGTCTTCAATCTTCCGTAATTGAGCTTCCCACCTACTTTAGCCTTGGTGAATCGTCTTGTTCCTTCGGATTCTCTTGCCAATCACAATTTGTTCCAAACCTGTTACATCCTAAGACTCTTGACTATGCCTAGGTGTAATCTATACATCACAATCATTCTGATTTCATTTAGGGTTATTACATCACATATCTCTAATTAAATCGCATGTTTCCAATTACATCACATATCTCCAATTACGTCACATATCTCCATTTACATCACATATCTCTAATTGTCCCATGTTCATTTGGGATTTACATCACTATCAAATTTTGCTTCTCATTGAGAGTTGTCACATCACATATCAAAATCATATTATATATCAAAATCACATCATATACCAAAATCCCAGCATATATCGAAATCATCCTATGCTCATCTAGGATTTATCAATTTTATTCTATTTATAAGTCATTCAAATCCTTTTATTAAATCAAATTTTTTTTAAGGCTTGATCTCTCCTGATCATTTAAGTTTAATGCACGACCTCTTCGGATCGTTTAATGTTTAGTTTAATGCACGATCTCTTTGGATCGTTTAATGTTTTAAGTTAAGGGGACGATTGTGACGACCCACATTTTGGAAGGTTTAAATTGACAATAAATCCACACATGCCGAACTTAAACAATATAGAATATAGATAATCAATGGGGTTAATTAAGAAAAATAAGAAAAGAAGAAGAAAACAAACACAGAATCTCACAGCAGAACGATAAAATATAACAATCAAATAAACAGTTCATGAAGCTGTTTCTATACATTTGATTATAATTTATACAACATTTATCAGAGTTATATATACAACATGGATAAATAAAAAATGCAGCAGAACAACATGATGTAGATAATAATAATAGTAATAATATACCAAATCTTCATCTTCGTCCTCCAGAATAAATCTTCAATAAGCTGAAAAACTCAGGACTGACCCGAGCGTAATGAAAAGATAAAACACTCGAGTCAGGACTAAATATCCTTATGTAAGTCAAATCAGTATTGCATATAACATAAGTGTAATAGTGTCGGAGATGTTTATGGGATTTCACATCTCTTATCCAGTGTATAACGCGCGTGCAATAACTTGAGAGATGTTACGGGATTTTCCATCTCTTAAGGATCCATCAAATTATTTATATATAGTAGAATACGCTACATATATAATGTGTAATCAGTAAAATAAATATTTTTCTTAGCGTTAAGGCTTCACATTGATATCCCTTAACGCGTTTTTAAGCATTGCTGTATAGTTTGCATATAAAACACCAGTAAACCGTCGGTGGATAGGGATGTGCCGTGATACGACAACACTAAACCAAATTCGTAGGGGTCTCGTATAGGGATAAAAGTATGACAAGGCACGTGAGGCAATGGTAGGATACTACCAGTTTACCCTTCCCGATTAGTGGTAACCCCTAACGGCCCACCGCGTCCAACACTCCCAAAATTAGAGGGTGCGCACCAATTAATCACAACGTAAATGATGGAAATACGAAGAAGTGTGTCCGCCAGAGGTAGCTAGCCTCATTGACCGGTACGGCTCCTGTTTTAGTCATTTCAAATTGACACAAGTGTTAGGCCAATCCATCATCATTCTCTTTCTTCAAATCCAGCAAACGACGCCAAATCCAACCACTTCATTCTGGAGTCTCCTCCACGTACACAGTTGTTAAAGTGGTTCCAATAATGATAGAAAGTATGCCAACAAGAGGCCCCTGTCTCTTTAACAACCATACGTCGTTTTACACACCAGTTGGTTCTTTTACATTTTGAAAACAATTCGTACTTGATATTAAAATATCATATTCGCTTCAAAATCAAATTCATTTCGAAATGATTATATTTATTCAAAATATACTATTTCAATTCATAATCTTTTATGCCTTAATATCTCGATTTTGATTCCAAAATCGTTTCGAATTTCAGTCTAGGTTATAACTTCATTTTAACCCAATTCTTATTTAAATCCATGATTTAAAAATAAACATTCCACCCTTGACCAATTTGAATTTTAGAAAAATAATTTAAATAGTTTTAAAATAGTTAAATAGTTAAAATAGTTTAATAGAAAATAACTTGAGTATTAAAAATGGTTTATATAGTAAAATAGTTCGGAAAATCAAAATAATTTGAATATTTAAAGAGTATAGATTTTAAACCGTTTATACTAAAATAATTCATTTGAAAATAGTTTCAAAGTCAAACTAATTTAATTCCAAATTTCCCAATTCAAATCACTTTCAATTTCCATTTAAATCGATGCAATTCCGATTTCAATTCAAATTAACTTCGATTCCAATTTTAATTCAAATCGGTTTCAATTTCAATTCGAATTAATCCAATCTCGATTTCAATTCCAACTAATTTCAATTCTATTCCAATTTGAATTAATTTCATTTCAATTTTAAACCATTTGATTTATATAAATCCGTGTTCAATTTCAGAATATCAATTTAAATCTCTTAAATTAAATTTAACTTCAATATTCTATTTAAGATTCAAATCTTTAAAAATAATTCAATTCCGAGCCTAAATTTTGAAATATCTATTTAAATTACTTTTACTTGGATTTATTTCAAAGTTCGAGTAAGAGTTCAAATTGTTTTAAAACAAATCAATTTTCGGAATTCAAATCATATTTCGATTTTAACTTCAAAATCTCAAATTTCATTTTTAAACAATTTCGTTTAACAAATTCCGATTCCAACATTTTAAGCTCAATTTCGAAAATAATTCAATTTCCAAAAATTCGATTTTTACTTCATTAAATCAAACTCTTTTAAATAATCTCAAAACAAAAATTTTAAAATCATTAATTTAGCCAACCCGGTGTCCGTATATAATTTTCTATCCTACGGCCAAGTGAATCAGTTATTTTTACTTTAATTTCAGGGATGGATACATATCATTTCAATCCAAAATAAATGTCATAGGTATATATCATTTCAACCTATTTCTTAATGTATTCGAAATAATTCAATTTACAGTTTTATATACTGTAAATAATTTACCAGGTGATAACAAGATATATATAAAATAATTAAACATCCAATCATCCAAAACATCAATCACAATCAGCATCCAAATCAGCCAATAATTCACAAAAATTTCAAAATTATCAATATCAGGTAATTTGCTGGCAATTAAATTCCGATTTCAAATTTAATTGTCAATTTTAATTCCTACAGTCAATTCATATGTCAATTTCATTTTCAAATAAAAGTCAATAAAATTTGTTAACTTCACGATTAAATTTAAACGAACATATAAATATTATAGTACGTCGTGAGCGTTAAAAACACTCACCTTGATTCTAGTTGTCGCTTTCGCATTCTGGTTTCGATTAAATTCGAACGCGTTCGAATTTAACTGAAACTCAGCCAGCTCTAAATTCAACCAATTTAATTCCATAGCAAATATCTCGTTAATACGAACCCAGCGTGACTGACCACGTTGGATTTGGACCTAAAATGAATGAGTTATGATATTTATAAAACTTCAATTTACAAAAGAAAATGAGTTTAAATTAATTAAAATCTTTGTTTCCATACCCAATAACCATACCCTGCCCATCCTCGTACACACCCGGACCATCTCCTTTTCTCTCCTCTCTTCTTTTCTTTCATTCGAACTCACCCAGGTGTGCACGAAACGGTGCACATGCACACGACCTTCGATAACCCATCTTTAACGTCGACCATCTCCACACGTCACCCATGACCACCGCACCTCACTCAACCCCTTGGAGCCCGCGGCGAAGCTTCAGTTTGAAGAATCAAACTTCCAACCCAAACCGGGAACCAACCCACTACCACTTAACCGCCTCGCCTCGCCGCCACCATTGATCATCAACCTCCAGACTTTGCCCTACGATTCGCCATCATCTCCTCTTCCTTTTCCCCCACATGCGCATGTCCCCCTTTCTCTCTCGTCGTCGCCAATTCCTAGAACCCGAAGCCAACTGCAAAACCCACCTTAAACCCTACTTCGAGCTCGCCTGGCCTCCCCACACGATTAAAAATCATCGTATTATTTTTCATGAATGCGCTATCCTCCAAGCCACCTCCATGCACACTATTGTACCACGAAATCGACCACGCCACCTTAAATCGATGAAACCCCCAATTCTGATCAACTCCCAGATTCTCCCACCACACGCCATTAAAAATTACCAAACCATTTCCAAAAATCATGAATTTCAATGACTAACACATCTATGTATTCCATACTTTAAATTATGATATTTGAATCTTTTCCATAACTAACTTACTTACTGGAATTTTGAGTTTTCTTCCTCCGTGTTCAATAAATTTCAATGAAATAAATTTTACAGTGTTCTATACTTAAAAACAAATCACTTTGGTTTTGATATCAAGTTTTAAAACTGAAAGGATTTTGAGATATAGATTTTTAAAGTTAAAAGCATATTGTTTTATCAAATAGAGCACGAACAGTGAAGAGAGAAGAAACACAGTGTTCTGATGATGTGTGGAACTGACTATGATACAGGGAAGATGATACAAGGTTTAATGGTAGATTCTCTTTTTTTTGTTATACGTGAACAAATGAACAAGTATGGTTCTATATATATGTGTGAATGGAAGGGGACACTGAAACAAAACAGTGGCTGAGATTGTACAGGCTTCATTTTTTTTCTTTTCTTTTGCTGATTTGATTTCATGGTTTGATTAGATATATTATATGCTGATTTGATTTTATAAGTGATTTGATTTTATCTTTTGTGTGCTTGATTTTAAGTTTTGTGGGCTTGACTTGAAATTGTCATCATGAAACATACATGTATATATATATATATAGCTTACATGATATATACACATATATATAGATATATATATACACATTTACATTTTTTTTTACCATGAGTTTGAAATTTTCCATCATGAAACTTATACATGTATATATATATATATATTTACATATACACTATTTTATATAAACGTATATACATACATATATATATATTTATATATTTTTGTCATTAAAAGTTTGAAATTTGCATCATGGAGCTTGTATATATTTATATATATATATACATATATGGATATTTTATCATAAGTTTGAAATGGTAAAATACATATACATATATATTTAACATATTCAAAAATCTACATTTTACAATTTAATATATTTTTCAAAATTTATATATTCAGATATCTCAGATATCACAAAATTTATTTATTCGACTTATAAATAATTAATATTTTAATATTTAAAATTAGTTAATTATTCCAATAACAGATGGCTAAAAATCTGGGTCGTTACAACGATCTCTCCGGATCGTTTGTTTGTTAAGTTAAAGGGGATTAAGTAAGCCCATCAGCTCACTCTCTGGAGAGGGCACTTACTTCTTGCACTCCGATCTCATTTCTCCAGTCGGGACTCTAATGTGGATTTTTCAAAATTTAGATAATCAAAACAAATAAGCAATAATCAAACAAGCGGGAATCAAAACAAGTAGAAATCCTAAATGTCCACTTCGGAGATTCGACTGAGAGCGTGCCTAGAGACTAATTTGGGTCTCATACATGTGTAAGGAGTCTGAGGTTATTATTGTCCGAAATAGTCATCTCAGGCATCCGACTTAGTGCGTGCCTAGGGACCATTTAGGATCTCGTACATGTGTAAGCGGCCTGAGGTTATTATCGTCTAAGTACCAAAAGAAAAGTGCGGAAAAAGAAATGAAAAAGCAAAAGCATGGGAGCCGAATCCGACTCCCGTCTACCTCGATCAAGGGATAATTTGTCTTGGCTCAAATCCTTGGGCGTTTCTTGATGCATTTGCCATGGGTGGTGGTTGTTCTTACAATTCGACCACAGTTCCGTTCCTCACGTACTATGGCAGCTGGTTGTTCCGAACTAATTCTTCTATCAGATCATGAAGATGTCAGCGCTCATTCGTTTCATGCCCATTCAGCTAATGGAAGATGCAAAACTTTCCAGATATTTTCTCTCGATTAGTGGGCTTCATCCTAGGCGGCCTTCGGTAGAGGTTCCGCCCCATACTATCCAAGTATATCCTCTCCGAGGTTTCAGTCAGGTCGGTGTATAAAGAGAATCTCGGTTCCTTTGTCGTTTTGGCTCCCCGAACTCGTCATTTAATTTCTTTTTCCCTTTGTCTTTTCTAATTCCAGCTTCGGATGGTCCCCTGTCCTCCACGACATTTATTTAAGCATCCACATCTTCTGCTTCAGCGTCTTCCTGACGCAAATATCCCTCAGCTTCGTAGTACTGCAAGATCCAATGGTGTATCCCTTTTCAATGCAGCTTTAAAACCAGTCTTACTCACGACTCCAGATGCCGCCGCCATTAGGATAAATGATGGATCCGGCTTGTCGACCGCAGCTGGCGCCACATTGAATCTTGTTAAATAACTTCTTAAGGACTCTCCATGCCTTTGATTTATGTTTAAGAGCGTAAGTACATTCCTTGGTTGTGAGACATGAACTCCGAACTGTCTCAAGAACTTGCTTACCAAGTCGGTCCATATGCTTATGTACCCATTTCCAACTATTTGAACCACATTGCAGCCAAATCCGTTTAGTATAATAGGAAGCACCTTCCCATTACCTCCTCAAAAAGCACCCAACACCTCCATATGTTGGATGTATCTCATCATATGAATCGTCGAATTTGTCTTCTCGTCATGCATTTCCAGCGTCGGAAGGTTGAAATCTGGAGGATTTCTCGCATTCTGGATATTAGTAGTAAACGGATTCCTATTTAGGCTTTCCAGACCCTGATCTTAGGGTCCTCCTCTAATGAACCTTCGTACCAATTCATTAATTCGGTTCTGACCGTCCAATGAAAGTCTACATCCTTAAGCAGTACTTTTCCCCTATTTCGGTGGGGGTATCCCGGGATGAACTCTTCCGACCACGTGCCTGTATTCTGATTCATAACTCTAGCTTCATTCAGACTTGCGTTCCCTCAAGGAAGTTTTGGTACATATTCTTCTATTGGTTGTATCCTAGTATTAGGATTAGCTCTCGTACCACCAGTTCCTGGTATTTCAACGATCACTTCGGCATTGGGATTGATTGCCATGTTGATTCTAGCGTTGCCTCCAAGTATTGGTTGCTTTGAGCATGAAGGCAAGACTCCATCTTGTTCCAATCCAACTCCAGCAGCTTATGCGTTGTTCCCTGGAGTTTGATTCCTATTCCCTGTAGATCTAACCATCCTTTGCTGCTCCATCCTATGGAAGAAGCCATCCAACATCTCTTGTTATCTAGCTAAGGTTTCCTCATACATCTCTTTCATCGCCCTTTCCATCTCCTCTCTAATCACATAGTTGGATTGATGAGAATCTGAGGACACCTCTGGCTAACCCAAAGCTCCGGTTGACTTGCTACAGCTTTAGATCTAGTATTAGGCCTACTCATCTTCACTAAATATTAGATTCAAACTTCAATTCTTCAAATCTCGTTTAAGGTTCTCGTTGAAAGCACCAAAATGTTAATCCAAAAAATGGATCAACACCCTGGATCGAGTGTGAAAGCACCAGTGCAAATAATCAGCAGCACCGATCTCAGATAAACAACAAATAAAAACCAGAAGTAAGAAAAGAGACACAGAATTTTTATAGTGATTCGGCTAACTCTGGCCTACGTCCACTTTAATCAATTTTTATTATGATTATACTAGTTGAATCTCTCTGAATATCAACTAGTTAGTCCTTAGATCTAAGTTACAATGAGTTAGAATAAGTAACAAAGTACAAGGGTTGACTGGAGAATCACAGTAGCCCTCTTAATGATAGTTATGCAGAAGAAGAAAGTTGATGAGGTGAAGGAATTCCAGTAGAGTAATGGCAGCTCTCTCTTCGGAAAAGATCCATCTCTAGTTGTAGGTATGATTGTATTTATAAGGGTAGGAAAGCAGTTGGGCCAAAGCCGACTTGTCAGAAGCCTCTACTCAGTGCTTGGAAGAAGTCTAGAAAAACACAAGGCGACCCGAGCTAACATGTTGGATCGCTAGTGATCCATGCCCTTAGACTATTTTTGAGTCTACCCTTTTGGGTTGCCTTTATTTCATCTATTTGAATGCCTTGTCCAAATATTAAGTCATTTGGTGTTTGTTTGGTCATTCGTCTTCATGTGGCATCTGGTCCAGAAGACTCATCCATAACTTGCTCAAAACTTATTTAAATCGGATGAAACTTTGGAAGTACATTCTAGAGGGTGCCTGGGACCTACCCTAAAAATTTCAGGTGGTGGGGCCCAATCTACTTGGATCATTAGCGATCCATCTAGTTAGGTCACTAGAAATTCATCAAACAACCTCAAAATGATCCCATTTTTCTGTGAGCCTTCTTTTATGTCTTCTAAGTGTTCTAGCAAAATTTCAAGTCAATTTGACTCTGTATGAGTTCTCTAGGTCCATTTAAGTTAGCTGCTTTTAGTCAAATAGCTTGAATCGGATGAGTTTCACTTCTCGAGCTAGAATGTTTGGCATGCTATGGAACTTAGTAAGCATGCTTAGAAATGGTAATGAATCATGATGCAAGAGGTTTAGGCGACTCATGATGCTTCCCCATGGATCGCTAGGGTGATGAATCGCTAACAATCCATCTACATAGTATTTTATTGGCTGATTTTCCTTGAGTCCTGTTGACTTGTTCGCTTGGTTGTTTTGGTTGAGTCTCGAGTTATTCTGCCATAGTCTAAATGTTCTAACACCTATTGAATTCTAATGGGTTAAAAAATATGGTGAACACTTCACCCCCAAAGTACGCCTTTTGAATAAAATGCATGCTTTGCTTAAGAACAAATTCCTATCTCTAGTCTTCCGTAATTGAGCTTCCCAACTGCTTTAGCCTTGGTGAACCATCTAGTTCCTTCGGATTCTCTTACCAATCATAAGTCGTTCCAAACCTGTTACATACTAAGACTCTAGACTCTGCTTAAGTGTAATCTATACATCATAATCATTCCAATTTCATTCGAAGTTATTACACTATGTGATTTGAAATAACATAATTTAGCAAACACATCCAAAAACACATAATATAATAGACTTATTGGTTAAAAATGATTTTTTTAAAAGAATTTTTTTATTTATTAATTGATTGTCAACAAAAATTATTCAAAAAATTCATTTTATTCGTTCACTAACAAAAATTATAACAACTATTTTGAAAAACATATCTAATTGGGCTTATAGCCATTATTCTATACATGTCAGTGAAATATAAATTTTCATGAGTGTAATTACACATGCACCAGTATTCAAAAATGAATATAACCGTTACCAGGAGTACTTATATAAAAATATTTAGCTTATATATATGCATTAAATTAAGCAAATAATATATATACTTATGTTTTACCATTTACTGATAAAAATATTTAATGTTAGTATATAAGGACTCGGCATGATATTGCCTATTCGAGATTTTTCCTATATTGGTACAAACCTTTTCAATGATATGCTCATATCGTATTGCACTAAGAAACAATATGAATCTGCAAAAATTATTGCTAAAAGTGATGAATATAAATTATAATTTTCTACTTAGTTGCAGAAATGCAATCATATCATTTGAGAATTTTTGTTCTACATTTGATTTTTTATCTGTATATGTTTAATTTTAAGCACTTTATTATCATATAATGATAAATATCAAATATTTTTTATTGAGATTTATATTGAAAAGAGAAAGATGGATTGAACCATAATTATATCATATACATGCTTGAATCATTTGGACATATGTAAAGTATTGACATATGTGATCTCAAATTTATACTCTGAGTATTGTTAATATTTTTATATTCAATACAAAAATATCATGTAATATGATGTGCCAACATTTTTTACTATACTATTCCTTTGTTTATTGTTGAAAAGGTATAAAAAAATGGATCGAATAATCAACTATGTAGAAGAAAGAGGTAATTTGTTGAATATTATTTAGAGTACAAACCGATAACAAATCTAGCAGCGATAAACATTTAAGTACCGATCCAATTATGATTAACTGAAGATTAGTATCCATTAGTTCATACAAATTCAAAAATCATTGAAAAAAGTTCCATCATGGACAGTTATATCCCAAATGACAACCACCTGAAAAGAATAAAAAATATTAGTATTAGACTAACTAATGAAAGAAGAAATCAAGATTTATAGGCATACATTTTCATGATCCATGTGAAAAGAATCTTTATTTCCCTTGAAGTCTCTCTTCATCGATTTCTTGTCAAATACGTTATCAATTTTCTAAATTGACTTCTTCCATAGGTCTCTAAATTTATGATAAAATAACACAACTAATGATAACCATTCATATGTTCAACTTCATATTAAAATATCAAGTGTAATCTGTGTTTCATATATCCAAAATATTAAGGAATTTACTCTGGAAAAAGATAAATGAACTTTAACAAATGCTATATAATTTATATGGCTGTGATGTTATTATTATAGCATAATATTTTTATTATTATTATGATTAAATATAGATACCTAACGATATCCTCGAAAATATCATCATTAGAAAATTTCTTGCTCGTTAAGAATACAAATTGAGTACAAAAATTATGAGTATCTAACATTTATTATAATAATCTCATTATACAATTGCACAAGCTCTATCCTCTACTTAAAAGGTTAACGCTAGGAACATAATTTTTTAAAACTTTGTATTATGGATATCTACCACCATGAGTTAGGACTCTTTTAGTACTTTTTTCATCGACTACAGAACCTGATAAATTTGTTATAAATTGTGAAACCATTTACACTATTGTAGATAGTTCTAGTAAGGAATTTTTTATATTAAAAGAGCCAAAATTCTATTTGATTTTTGTAATGAATTTTAACAAAGTTTTAAAGAAAAGAAGTTGATAAGGTGTTCAAAATAAAGATGTGATGTGATGCATTGTTATTTTGAAAAAAAGGGAATATGTAATAAATATTTTCGATAATACATGAATCATTTTGAAAACCTTATGAAGAAAATATTAAGTAATAATAACTACTTAATAAGAAAACTTTAGAAAGAATGATAAAATTATTTCATACGGTGAGGTCATAAGTGCTATATGGACATTAAATGCGAGCATTAAAGTTGCTGAAAAGGCATTGTGCCTTACGAAAAATTATAAAAGCATGAAATAATTTGATATTTAATAAGAAAAAAAGATAAAAATTTTCGAGGGATGAACCTCATGTAAATATAATATATTTCAGACTGATAATAAACATTTGATTATTAAATAATATATACATAATTATATCATTATATTATCATGCTAAGAAATTTTCTAACTCAAAGAATTCAATTTAGTAACAAACTTGTGTGATATTAGAACTTTAATAGTAAGCTCACAAAGAAATAAGCTTAATAAAGTGGTTAAATATCAATAAATAAAAAATTTCTAACATAAAAAAATATCACCTTATGTGTTATCCCGCCTTTCGGCAAAGCCATGATATCATCGATTTGGTTAGGAACGGATGGTCAACAGCCTTAGGAGTCAATTACGTATAGTACTATAGACGATAGTCGGGCAGATTTGAACCGGGACCCAAACGAGATATGGTTAGTAGGGAGTAACTAGCATGGCCCCGTGAAGTTATATTTCAAATTTGGAGTTTATTGGAGTTCGTATGCTCAAGTCACGGATGAAGCAAGGATTTGTATGGATCATGCAAGAACAATCCATGGAACAATTCAAGTCATCAGAGAATGTTTGATATCCTGAAATTCTCGAAGCCAATTCATGTGAAACTTTTAGAACACCAATAAAATGATGAGAGGAGCCTACAAAAACGATAGCGTATCTCAAGGTGAAGGATGGAGGATGGAGGATGGCCGATCGTTATTGACCGATCGTTTTGGACGATCCATCAAAACGATCGGTATAATTCAATGTACATTCCAACTTCAACCAAGATCGACCCATATGTCACAATCTATAACTCAGAATGATCCTATATTTTAGGAGCAATGTCAAGAGGCATGTGGGACCCACCAAGAACAATCGCACCACAATTGAAGCCAAGAAGAAGGATCGGCTAACATTAGGCCGTTCGTTCCTAACCATCGAGTTAGCATTGCCGATCGATATGATGGGCCCCTCTGGACCTAGAGAGCCTTCTTGCGAAATTTCAGCTCAATCCATGTACGTCTTCTCCTATAAATACAGCAGGCATAGCTTCAAAAAAAGGATCCTGCTTTCTCTACCGAGACTCTGCCATTTTTATTCTTCACTTTTGTACTAATGGATTATAGCTGATCCAAACATTCTCATAATGATAATCAAGTGGAAGATCAATAAAAATATGAAGTGGATGTAGGCCAAGATTGTCGAACTACTATAAAAATCTGTGTGTTCATTTATGATATTTGCTCTGTTTTAATTTCATTCTCCATTTAATCTCTACTAGATTTTATTGGGTGTTGATGCCCATTTTTGGTGTCAACATTTTGGTGCTTTCACTGATAAATGAATTCTCAGCTTGATTGGATCTCATCTTTTACTTGTGGATTTCCACATTCGCGAGATAAATCCAACTTTTGATCGACAATTTTCCTATTCTACTCATATTTGAAAGAGATCCACATGGAAACTATTAGCCATGGCTAGAGAACCAAAGTCTACTTCCCCTGCAGAAGAAGGAAATCATGATATCATAACCTATTAGTCATATGTTTTATGAAAGTGCATACATTTTCAAGTGTTGAAGCATATGTGAACGATCGCCCATCGGCCATGCCCCATACAAACTCAACGAACAATCGTTCCCTACAAATCTATATGCTACATCATCATGTACGATCGTTCCATATGATGGTTCTCACTGATTGTTCCAACAACGTGAGTTTGGTCGATTATTTTTTTTAAACGACCGTTGTCCATACCGATCGTTTCTTACGATCATTTTTTGTATGATCGTTCTAGTTAACTTCTTCACTAATCTATCTAGTTGCCATCTTCATCGACCGTTCCTATTAGCATCTTAACCAATCGTTTCAATTACCATCTTCACCGATCATCCCAAGTTCGCTAATACCGATCGTTTTTGTGTTAACACATCCACCGAAAAATGTTTAGCTATTTTCTTTTTCCTATACTCAGAATTCAGCGATAATTAATATTTTCTTCACTTGTTCAAACTGACAATTATAACATCTTCTTAGATAAAATATTTTGAGTTTTTCTGGACCTAGTATCATATGTTTTGTCTGTGTTCTTATTATGGAGAAGTATGGATAAATGACATACAATATTCATTGAAGCTTGGTGTTGGTATAATGCTTGATGTTCTTTTGAGCTTGATAAGTTATATATCCATTTTTCATTTGGCCTAACTTTTCATGTGAGTTTTGACAACTACAAAAGCAAGCAAGATTTAGAACCCAAGAAACTCTGGCCCAAAGCCATACTCGGGTAAGATCAAGATTTTCCCCAAGCAAACGCCAAGATGTCTCCAAGCACCGTTCATCACTGACCTTCGAATTCAGTGACTCCAAACAAACCAATTGTTGACTCCAAGCAACTAGCAGATTTTCTCGAGTCCGACTCCAAGTAACTTACCACTAATCCGTCAATTCCGATCCATCCTGCTTTGCTCATATCTCGGGCATGCATACATCATTCACAATCATTACAAGTAGTTGTAACTTAAAAACAAACCGTATTGACGATGACAGAAACATCCGACTCCTATCAATAAAGAACTATGATTATCAATCAAACCACCCACGGTCGACTCCTAGTTGAGAAGGGCTTGGACAAAGTGGAATAGTGAGCACACGACATTGCTTTACTTATCAATGAGATTTATTCCAATCATCTTTGAATTATTTCTATTTCAATTTCAATTGTTTTGTGAACTACGACTAACTTGAACTAAACTACTCCTAAACAATGCAGGTGACCAAGTACTTAGAATTAGGCGCCGACCAACCTCCGCGGACCATGATCGGATATTTGGAGTTTCATTAAGATAAGAGTAATTCAACCGCTCATCAGCTACCATATGCCCTTGACTTAGGGCTAGGGACTCGAAATGGAAAAGCCCGACAAGGTCAGAATCCAATACAAAGTGGACACGACTGACCGTCCACTCATCAACCTCCACACTTGACTTAGAGACCAAAGAAAGACTTCGAGTGGATGTGACCTGATCATCTACTCCTCGGATCATACTTGAAGTTCTCCAAAATACATATGCCACTCCTGAAGCTCTACGATGTCAGAATCCAACTAAAGTGGATGTGATTTGATCGTCTACACATCGACTCCTACCCTAGACACAGAGGGTAGTTCGGAAGCTCGACTTAAAGTGGGCGGACTGATTGCCTACTCATCAACCACCGCCCTCAATACGTGCACACGACTGCAGCTTGAGGTGGATGTGACTTGATCGTCCACCCAACAACTCTCTCTGTTGACTTTTTAGGAGGAGTACTAAGCAAATTGGACGAACCCTAACTGTCCAACACAGGCATGGATGTGATCTAACCATCCATCACTTACTTCCTTCCTCGACTTGATTGAGGAGCTACAATCACCAAGTGGGCGTGAATCGACCGTCCATTTGTCAAGTTTTGTCCTTGATGCTGGGGCAGAATTCCATTCCATGGATGAACGTGGCTCGACCGTTCATTCGAAAACTCTTTCATTGACCAACTCTAAGTCCCTAGAGCGTGGACTGGAGTATAAAAATGATTCGAGCGTGAACCGACTGCCCACGAGACAACTTTGAGTCCCCAGAGTGTCGACTGTAGTATAAACATGATTCGGGCGTGAACCGACCGCACATGAGACAACTCTAAGTTCCTAGAGTGTGGACTGGAGTATAAACATGATTCGGGCGTGAACCGACCGCCCACGAGACAACTCTAAGTCCCCAGAGTGCGGGTTTGGAGTACAAACATGATTCGGGCGTGAACCGACCGCACATGAGACAACTCTAAGTCCCCAGACTGTGGACTGGAGTATAAGCATGATTCGAGCATGAACCGATGGCCCACGAGACAACTCAGAGTCCCCAGAGTGCGTACTGGAGTATAAACATGATTCAGACGTGAACCAACCGCCCACGAGATAACTCTAAGTCCCTAGAGTGCGGACTGGAGTATAAACATGATTCGGGTGTGAATCGGCTACCCACGAGATAACTCTAATCCCCAGAGCACGGACTGGACATGAACATAAATCGAGCGTGAACCGACCGCTCGCAAAATAACTCTAAGTCCCCATAGTGCAGACAGGAATACAAACTACTAAAAGCTAAATGCGACAGCTCACTATAGCTTCTGCTTGGTGTTCCTTAAAACTTAAGGCAACAACAGCAAGGAGGCCTCAATACAAAACTAATAAGAACGATGTCCAAAGTTACAGGCAACTGAAAATATCGTGTCACTGGGTCGACGGTCAATATCGATCCATACCAAACACTAACGGATGTGACCCGGACATCCTTCGAAAAACTTCGATCACCGGAGTGCGAATAGGAGAATAAATCACAGATGAGTGTGACTTGACCATTCATTCTCCAACACCCTTCTTCGATCCATTGGGAGGAGCACAGAACTGGATGAGCATGACCCGACTATACCTGAGCTAACTCTGTCCCCGGATTTAATGGGAGAATATGAATCAAAAAGGACACGACTAACTTTCTAGCTCTGAATGAATGTGACGTGACCATTCATTCATTGACTCTTACCATGATCCTATAAGAAGAGCAATACGAAACGGACGTGACTCGATCGTTCGCACACTGATCCTTGCCCTTAGTCCTGCAGGAAGAGCATCAACCAGTGATTGAATGTGACTTGACTATCTATTCTTCAAGTCCTCGCATAGAGTATTGCAACATTCGTGCTAAAAGTTGACGTGATTGACCGTCCAGTGCCCAACTCATGCCCAAAATCCGAACGAAGCATCGAAGTATTTCTCCTGGAAGGGAAAACTAGAATACAATCTAGGATAGGCGAGACTCAGCCTTCCATCAACTAACCCGATCCCGCGATTCAACGGGAAAAAGTATAAAGCTAAAGTGGACATGGCTTGCCTTTTTATTAATGTATAGAGATATAGATTACTTGTCCTACTTATCAACGTATGCCCCCAGACTTGGGGGCACGAGAGAGAAACAAGATGAATGTGAACCGACCATTCATTGATCAACTATAAGTGTTTGGAGCTTAGGTGGGAGTATAAAAACGACTAAGACGAGACTTGACTGTCCGTGTAGTACATTTATCAACCCGAGACCGGGGAGAAGTGTGATCATCCAAGGAATGACTGTGATAGCTCAACACTGTGACTCATGTTAGGTGTTTACAATGACTCGAGGCCACGACTGTAGGGAGGCCTTGAGATGGATTAATCAAATCAGCGCTCAAATCAACGGGCAACGAGTCACAAGTGCATAAAATGAAAAATGTTATATTTCGGACATTTGAACAAGTAAATGCAGAAATCATACGTAAGAACAAAAGAATTCTTATTCAAATGAAACTGGTGGTACATCGCACAAGTCTACTCAAAATGCAAGACAAAAGTGGAGGACCATGCCCAAACAAATACAACCAATAAAAAAGAGAAATGATCATCTGAACTATTTACATGTCCGAAGATTACTTCTTGGATTTTCTATCCTTCTTTTGTTTCTTCGGAGTGGCTCCTTCTGAAATATCGCTCGACCCCCTCTTTGACCCTTTATCGCCTTAGCTTTTCTTCGAAGGAGTCTCCTCGGTTGTATGAATCGGGGTGGTATCATCTTTGTAAGTAGGAGGGATGGAGGCATCCTTAGCACCAGAAGCATATGGAATGTCATCTAGAGGAATCGTCCCACCAGGAGGGATCGGATGAACCTGTGATCACGACTTCCTCGTCAAAAGGGATTTCGTGGTGAGCGTTGCTTCCCTCCTTGAGTAATGCCTCCATGAACTGGTCGTCAATAACAACGGTATCTTCTTGAGCACTTTGAGTGGTGGCCGAAGTCGTAACTTTAACATATTCTATCACGGTCGTTTGCGACTCCAACTGAGGCTCTTGTGGAGGAGAGGAGCAATGCCTGACAGATCCAAAGCTGAGAAAAAATAGGCGAAAAGATTATAAATATCAATTGATAACCCCCCAACCTTATGAAAGACGGGAAAAGTCGATGGAATACCTTCTTCGGTATGAATTCTAGGTTGAGTATGAGCGTCTACGGAACTGGGCTCGAGAATCGGAGATAGACGTGGCTTGTTCGGGTCATACCTGGGAATAGTTGAGGAGCTTGCTGCAGTGCTAGACATGACTTGGGACACCAGAGGCAATTCAGCTGTGATGTCTGGGTGCGCCGAGTCGGACCCTTCACCCACTTTGTGTGAAGGAGCAACCACAGACTCTTTCTAGAGTGAAACCTGAATTTCATGTAATATTTTGGGTTCGTCGCCCAATAACACTTCGCTTTCAAGTTTAGATACATCGACATCCTCTAAGTCATGAAGTTTTTTCTCTTCTATGACAAGAAATTCCCAAGCACGATGGAGCTGGTAGGGATAGTGTTCATCGAGCCATGAAAAATTCCTAGGCTTGAGAACATTGGCATTGTAAAGAATGAGAAGAGGGTCGAGCTCATTCATAATCTCTTCTCTGACCTTGTATTTGGTAGCTTCCATTTCACCTTGAATGAGCACGTCGACATTTTTGGCCTTTTCAATAGCCATGTCTCTCGCAAGCCTGGCACGCACCAACTCTTCGCAAGAATCTTGAGCGATTTTTTGAGCATCATCTTTTTCTTTACTTGCATACTCAAGCTTGGCCTTGAGATCAGCTATTTCCTTCAAGGCTGTAGACTCATTATTCTGAGCCGCATCTTGCTCAAGCGCTACTCTTGGTTCCGATGATGCAATACTTGGACCATATCGAAATGGCTGGATTTTATCTCTTTCATCGATTTCATAGTAGCGTTAGCTTTTCCTTCGGCTTCTCATAAGGCAGTTCTAGAGGCTTCCAGCTCATTTGTCATAGTGTCAACAATTCTTTTGTCCTGAGACTCTTGGCGTTTTAGCTTTTCAATCTCTGCCACGCGCTCGAAGGACACTTTTGACTTTTTTTTTCCGCTACCTTCATCCATTCCTGATATTGCATATGAATGTCAGTGACGCAATCGATGGTCCTCTTCTGAACATGATTCGGAACCCTTTTCAAGTTAGGAGGAAAATAGAATCCTTCAAAGCATAAATTTGGAAATTCTTCATGAAGCTGTGCCATATGAGCAGTTCGATCGATTGTAGGATTTTCATTAGTAGCTTAGACTTCGGTACTTTCTTTACCAGGCTTGTGGGCAGCAGTGTATTTTCCATGGCGGTGGTGGTCTCTCGGCCGCTGAGAATGAGATGGAACCAAGGGTTGAGGAGGCATTGGAATGGTAGAAGGACCGCGAGGGGGATCGATGGGCACGTCCCTATGATCAGCTGGTCTTTCGAGACCTTTTGGAGGAGGAGATCTCGATCTATGTTTGTCTTGAGCTAGCCTGTCCCTGTCGTCTCTCTCTTGAAAACCCCGATTGCAGCTGGGAAGATGGCTAGAATCATAGTAATCTCGACTGCTGCGATAGGAGACGGAATGCACACGCGATGACTGATGATGTATATCTCGGAGAGAATCAAACATGTTCCACTTCCTCACCATCGTTTCTGCAAAGAAAAATGGATATCAGTCAACTTTGATCATTAGAAAGTACAAGTCAAGTACAGTGCAGAGTTGAACAGTGCAAGTGTGTGCAAGTGTACTAGTGTAACCACCCGATAAACCTGGTGCAGGAGCTTTGCTCATTATGTAACCTCCCCTCCGGAAGTAGGGATCTCCGAGCCAATTCTGATAAGGGACTCTGACCTTCCAATGCTCAAATCAGTAAAATGGAAGGCATCGAGATCAGGTGGAATTGGTAGATCAGACAAGGGGTCTAGTGGTAAACTCAAACGCTTCGACAGTTGGGAGGAAGATTCATCTTGAACAGTCTTATGGGCCATCGACGACTTGGATTGATTGGAGAGGTGACTTCTTTGAAGCTTATGTACGAATGTTTTCTTTTTTCTCTTATCCGCAACTAGGAGTTGTGAGACTTGTGAGGATCCGACATCGACCCTAGGATCAGATTTATCGCTATTATGACCAAGTGCATCGTCACCATGTCCTATGGCATCAATATCAACAAATCTTAGGTACTCGTGACTGGGGGCACCATGGGGTCGGATTTATTATCTCTTTAACCGATTGCAGCCCATGATCTTATCCATGCCATCTGGGAAGTTTTAGTTAGCCCCACGCTGAGGCCTTTCTCTATCAAACAAAAAGTGACGAGACGTTTGTCCTTGAGCAAATATTCGATATTCCTATCCTCAGGTGGAGCATTCTTCAGAATTGAGACTGCCTCTTCATAAATATCGCTGCTAGGCCGGGTAAAGACACCTGTAAATGAGTAACATCGTCAGAAAGACAGCTTGGATATTATTTTCCTATGTTATCACGAAATTGGTGGGAAACACATTATGTTTTTCTAGCCATTATCGAGCGAATCCAGGTGAGCTGCAAACAAAGAACCATTCGCACTTGAAGGCGCTTAGTTTGTTCCACATGCCGGTCAGAATTTGGCATCTCTTTACCAACTCAAGAAATGTGAACAAGAGACTCCCTATCCACCATTTAAAAGTAGAAATAAAACGGATATCTTCGATAGTGGGAGGACGGTGTAGAAACTCCATAAATACCATATAAGTACAATTAAAGAGCGTGTAACCATTCGGATGGAGTTGTGCTGGAGCTATCCTTAGATAATGTAGGATCTCCTAGATTTATGAGTTAAACGCGGGATGCATCTCGCCCAGCACATAAACTTGTTGCATGATGTGTACCCTTCAGGAGTTCTGTAAGCCATATCATCTCATGACGGAACCAACACCTCGTCGAAAGGAATTCCATGCCTTATGCAAATTCTTTGGAGAGTGTCTTCTTTAATTTTTCAATCCACCGAATCAAGAGGATTTTCGAGGATGAGTACGTCCTCTAGAGTATCGGGTGCAGGATCGATAACCTCAGGTGGAAAGACAGGGACGATTTCAGGAAGATCAATTTGAGGGCCCGAGCCTTTTGGCTGTTTTGAATCATGACTGAACGACAAACTATCAGACTCAGTTTCCGAACTAGACTCTACATCAGAATTATTCCTCTGCGGAGATGATCCAGCTTTTATGGTCGTAGAGCATCCGGAACGTCTAGATCTCATTACTTTTAAACTTAGTTAAAATCATAATTAGAAAAAGTAACTGTACCCCCCAATGCATAGTGAGTGCTAGTATAGTGCGGTAAAGTTCTATTCAGTATAGCAATAAGTTGTGCAAAACTGAAGATAGAGAAGACAATAAGGCTTAGAAATTTGGCCAGAGAGACCGTCATTCCTGACCGTCTTAACTGTCTCTGCATGTTATCGGGAAACGATGCAGTTTGAGTTTCACGGACGATCGTTAGCCAACAAAAGTTTGGTTGTTGTCTAATTACAGATGAGTTTTAACATGATAGTTAAAGGCATTAGTTCGTGTCATTTGTTTTAAGTCAATGTGCTACCAATCATGAAGTTCATATCACATGCAAGTCATACACAAGTATTAATTTTTTTTCAAGTATAAAAGGCTAAAACCCATCGTTTAGTTCAAGATTTCTCATCAAAGTTCCATTTTATGAAAAGAAAAGTCCATTTGTAAACTAGGCCGATCGATCATCCATGTGAATTTATGCTAATCGTTTCCCTAAAACAGCATTAGCCCATCGTTCACCATGAGCCTTCTCCCACCAATCGTTCTTATGAACCTCCAACTCCAAGGTATAACCGACCGTTTGCAGACAATTTTCGAGCTCTAATAACCCAGAGCTTTATTGACCGTCCACAAACGATCATGTGTGGTCGATCGTACAACTCCTTCATATCCACTACTTCATCTCCCTCAGTAAACGAACAGCTATGATAGCAATTCAATCGTCTCTCATCAAGATCAACCACTTCATTTCCATTTCATATGATCTTAAGAGTAGAGAAGGAAAAAAGGATCCATTAAACAAGTTGGTTGTCATAGGTTTAAAACTTTGTTCTTAGAATTATGAAGCAAATATAGGATTCGTTCTACCTAATTTTGAAATCTAAAGAAGGAGGAATCGAAGTCGATTCGAAACCAAATCTGTAAGCGGATGATGACTTTGTGATGATTGTTGTTTGGATCGGTAGAAAGAAGGCAAAGAGATTCGTTACTTCTTTGCTCCAGAACGAGAATATAGAAAGAAAGTGCAAGGAAATGCCTAACTGTCGAGGCTTATATAGGAAAGAGACTTAGCCGATCGTTTTCGGGCTATAGGACTTAGTCGATCATCCCACGACCAAGGATTATGCCGATCCGTCTCCAAGCTTTATGTCGACCGATTCATTTCCATGCCATATGTTGATCATGCCACAACTTAGCATATGTCGATCGATTCCATGATCGTGAGTGGTTTGAAATTTGTTTTTTAAACAAAGGAAAGATATATATAAAAAATGAATGAATAATGAAATGACCAGAGGAAACTATTTATAGAAAGTTATCGTTGTTAACTTGACAACAACTCATTAATGTGTAATCGTGATCGAGAGTCAGGTGCATATACGTATACGTACGAGTATTCGTTTTGAAATTTAATTCTCTTAAATCAATAAAGAAAACTGATTGAGAAGTCACCCGGAGCCGACCAGAGGAAAACAAAAGCTAAGTTGCTAAATCTTGGAAATCGCTTAGATAAAAATAATATGATAGTTAACAAGTAGTGATCCTATGTTTATACTATTGGAAATTGAGCAATCATCATGACGAATAAGGAAAATACGACCTTCGACAAGGAAGCAACCCAATGGAAGGATAGCGACTACTAATTGAATCAGATGGTCCTCTTTCAATCAAGCTTACAACACTTCAAAGCATGTCATGTACGATACAATACGTATTTTGGGGGGCAAATGTTATCCCGCCTTTTGGAAAAGCTGTGATATCATCGATTTGGCTAGGAACAGATGGTCAACAGCCTTAGGAGTCAATTACGTACAGTACTATAGATGATAGTCGGGCAGATTTTAACTGGGACCCAATCGAGGTGTAGTTAGAATGGAGTAACTAGCATGGCCCCGTGAAGTTATATTTCAAATTTGGAGTTGATTGGAGTTCATATGCTCAAGTCACGGATGAAGCAAGGATTTGTATGGATCATCCAAGAACGATCCATGGAACAGTTCAAGTCATCGGGGAATGTTCGATATCCTGAAATCAACGAAGCCAATTCATGTGAAACTTTAAGAACATCAATAAAATGAAGAGAGGAGCCTACAAAAATGATAGCGTATCTCAAAGTGAAGGATGGAGGATGGTCGATCATTATTGACCGATCATTTTGGATGATTCATCAAAACGATCGGTATAATTCAATGTACATTCCAACTTCAACCAAGATTGACTCATATCTCACAATCTACTACTCAAAATGATCCCATATTTTAGGAGCAATGTTAAGAGGCATGTGGGACCTACTAAGAACGACCGCACCACGATTGAAGCCAAGAAGAAGGATCGGCTAACATTAGGCCGATCATTCCTAACCATTGAGTTAGCATTGCCGATCGATATGATGGGCCTCTCCAGACCTAAAGAGCCTTCTTGTAAAGTTTCAACCCAATTCATGCACATCTTCTCCTATAAATAAAGCATGCATAGATTTAGAAAAGGGATCCAGCTTTTTCTACCGAGGCTTTGCCATTTTTATTCTTCACTTTTGTACTAATGGATTCCAACTGATCCAAACATTCTCGTAATGATAATCAAGTGGATGTAGGTCAATTTGTTGAAATACTAATCCATTTAAAGGTTTATAGTATTTCATCTTAGAAGGAAATATAAGAGAAAACAATTTATATTGATTTTATTAGGACATGTTTTATAAAAAAAGGAAGGAATTATAACAATGCTGTACCAAAAGGAAGATGAAGAGATGTCTAAAAGCAAAAAGAAGTTAGATGCTTGAGTATTATTTCTGAAATTTTACCTTAATAAAAGAGAGAGAAATAAATGAATTGAAAACATGTCTTAGATATGTCAAAAATTAAAGAATATGGAAGAGTGAGTGTAGAGGAAGTGATGAAGTAATAATGGTTTGATGCAGACATTATAATTTATATATTGAACTCATTATTCAATTCGTAGAATAGTTAATTGATGATAAAGGACACATGACAACACAGGAACTTTTTGAGAAAATTGAAAATGAAGGGTCACATGAATCTATATTTGTCTTTCATATAATAGACAGTAAATAGATATTTAGTAAATAAAGGTTGTAATATATGTATTTATTACACTTATTATATATATAATTGGATAAATAAATAATAGTAATATCATGTAAATTAAATACAAAATTAGGATGCAATATAATGATAGCATGTGGTTTTTGTTATATTTTTGAGTCTTATTTAAATAATTCATCACTCGGGTTATTTTTTCTATTCAGTAGATAATTATGTATCATATATATTCAAACATAAATTTTAACCTTTGAAGCTTTAGTTCATTTTGGTTTTTGATCGGAATCTTTTAATTAAAATGAATAAAATAAAATTTAATTTAAAATCTAATACCTAGGTTAAACATCAAAAGAAAATTAAGAAGCATATTTAAAACTAAAATGTATTCATTATATTAACATGAGTTTTCAAATTATAAAGATTAAGTGGTATCTCATTTCCATAAAATATTGATCAAATTTTACTTTTTAAATTTTTGTTTTACTTAATCGAAGACATATATTTGAGTAAGAAAAGAACAAATGTTATTTTAAAAACGAATTCTCTACGTAATCGTTATAAAATATAAGAAAGATCATTTCAAACTTCTTTCTATTATATAAAATGTAATCCAATCCCAAATGAATTAATATGTAGTTACAAGGTCGCTCTTTTTAACTATTTTCATTAGATGGTAACTTTTAGTAAAGTAATTTTGACATTTGCAAATATAAACTTGAAGACGTTCCGAAACTATTAAGTAAAAATGTAAAGTTGAGAAATAGGTTTGATAGCCTCATAATATTTCATCTAGGCTGAAAACAGAAAACAAATAAAAGACTAGCATCCATTATACAACTGTTAGCAATACTTGATACTTTGTAGTAATTATGGTGTAATTAGGAAATTATAATTTAAGAAATAAGCAACGGCTAGTAGAGTTATTACTTGAGAAATAAGCAGCGGCTAGTAAAATTATAATTAAGGAAATAAGCAACGATTAGTAGAATTAAGCTATATACAATCTTGTACAAAAAGCTTGTAGAACCAAAGAAAAAATTTGCAATAAAATTAATCATTCATCAAATTTTCTCTTCTTCTCTAAAATTCAATATGGTATCAGAGCAGGTCAAATCCAAACTCAAAAGTTCTGCAACAACATCAATTGTTGCAGATATCAAATAACTGCAGTAAGTTTAACATGGCTCAATCCGACAACATTAAACTCACAATATCATACTCAATGGCAATAGAAATTACATTCCTTGGTCAAGATCGGTATCAATTGGTCTCGGTGGCAAAGGAAAATTAAGCTTTGTTACTGGAAAAAATGAGAAACCCAAAGCAATAGAGCCAAATAAGCCAACTCCCGAAGAGAAAGCAAAAAATAGAAGAATGGGAGACAACCGACCAATTAATCATGTCATGGCTTCTCAGCACAGTAGAATCCCAAATTTAAAATATACTCATGTACTCCAGCACATCATAGGAGGTTTGGGACAAAGCTAAAAGAAGGTATGGCCAACAATTTTTTTGCTCATATCTTTAGCCTTAAACAAGAACTTGCCGAAATTAAACAGAGTGCCCAAAGATATAACAAACTAGTGACCAAAATTATGTCAAAATGGGAAGAGCTCAATGTCTATCTCCCACCAATAATAGACCTGGTTGAAATCTAGAAAAGATCAGAACAAGAATTAACCCTCACTTACCTAGGAGCTTTCGATCCAAGCTATGAATCAATCAGGTCTAAAGTATTGGCATCAGCTGAAATGCAAAGTTTTGATGATATATTGGAAGCATTGAGCAAGAGCAATCTAGATGGGCCCTCATAAACCTACAACAGTTAGAAAATCAAGAGAACAAGGCGTTTCAGGTAAAACACTCAAACCCTAGTTTCAGGGACACCACAAGAAGGAAGGGAGCTTCGAGCACCGAGCAGAGTGACTATTGCAAGAAAGCAGAGCATAACTGCGATGACTGTTGGTTCCTCTATCCCTACCTTTGACCTGCCAGAGAGAAGGGCTACAGAGAAGGCAATTGAAGCGGTGCAAAAAAGAAGAAAAAATACGATGGTTTTAGCAAAGGAGCGGAGGTAGAAATGGATGGATCTGAATCGACTCAATGGACTAATAACACCTCCAATTCAGCGTGATCTTCTATGACTCAAATGGTGCAACTGAATCAACTGCTAACTCAATTGAACAGTTTGATGCAGCAACAAACTTCAGGTTTGTACATTCGAATGCTATTTTTAATTCATCAAAAGTCAACAACAATTTTCAAATTGCAAAAATGCATCAAAATACAAATAGATGGATAATTGACTCAGGTGTTACTGATCACAGGACATGGAACAAAAATAAATTAACCAATGTTACATAAAATAAAGAACCTCTACATATAAAGATTGCTAATGGAGATAAAGTCCAAATTTATGGTTTTGGTACAACAAAGTTTCTTACAAAAGATGTGAAAAATATTTTACATTTAGCAGATTTTGATTCAAATTTATCGTCAATTAGTAAAATAACCCATGAATTGAATTGCAATGTTATATTCTCACTGTATAAAGTGACCTTTCAGGATCGAGAATCAGGGAAGAAGATTGGTGAGGGATGTTTAGAAAATGGCCTCTATCATCTTGATGAAAGCACCAATAAATGTCATATGTCATTAAATTTGGTAGATCGTGGTAAATTGCTGCATTGGAGATTTGGTCATCCATATGATCAAATTTTGAATAAACTTTCCGGTAATAAATTAGATTCCAAAAATTATGATGTTTGTAAGCTTTCAAAACAAACTAGATTATAATTTCATCATTTATTAACAAGTCAGAAAAATGCTTTATTTAATTCATTCTGATGTTTGGGGTACAGCCCCTGTTGATTCTTATGATCATTTTAAATATTTTGTCACATTTATTGATAATTTTTCTCGCACTACTCGGGTTTACCTTTTAAAAGGAAAAAATGAAGTTTTTTCATGTTTTCAGGAATTTTATAGTTTTATTGTTAAGACCCTAATTTTGACTAACATTATTTAGAACATTTAATTAGATAATTAAATGAAATAATATAAATGGTTAAGGGATTGAGGTTTAAATAATTTAAGGTGGTCATGCCTTAATTAATCTATAGGCCAAAGATAATTAAAATGAAATAAGTAAGAGGAATAAGATAAGGGCAAAAAAGGAATAAACTAAGTTCTTATACCCTAAACCCTTCTTACTTTCACAACTTATCCATTCTAAACATTTGACAACAAAACTAAGAAAATTCAAAGCTTGGCCGGCCACCATTAACGGAAAAACAAAAGGGAAGATAAGCAAAAATTCAAGTAGGAAGCTTAATCAAATCAATTCAAGAGCAAATCTCAACCTCCTTAACAACAAGCTAAGGTGAATAATAAATTACATCTCATTTTTATTGTTTTCGCTTTCTAGATGAGATCCGAATTTATTTTGCAAGTAAAATGCCATGATTTGCCAGTTCAAATGGATATATAAGCTTGTTGATGATTTATGTTGCTTCATATAGATTTTATGATAAGCTTTGATTTGAAAAACCTATTAAATGACATCCTAATGACTTGTGCTTTTGATATAAGGCCAAAAACAATACTTTAGAGATGAGTTTCAAGTTTCATAATTTTCTAAGTTAATGTGGATTTATTATGAATTTTCTATAGAAGAAAATTATTAAATTGGGTTTAAATTATTTTCGGCAAATATATGATAGCCTTGGGCCTGAAATTTAAATATGTTAGAAAACATATTAAAAAATGATATATGAGAATTTTTGGAGAATTTTCCTAAGTATTTTATTATGGATATAAAATTATTTAAGGTATGAGACTTAAATGTTTTATATGCTTCTAAAAGGAGAAGGGGCTAATTTGCTAAATGTTTTTAATTGTTAATTACTGAATTCGGCAGCACTTTTAGAAAAATATTTTGAAAGAGAATTGGCAATCAATTATATATTGACAAATAAGGCAAGTTAGTTGGAAAGATATTACTTTAAAATGCTAATAATCAGTTTTGCAAAGAATTACTGCTTTGCCATTTACAACAGCTGCCTTTCGACCCTATACTTCTGGCCCAACCAAATCGAAACCAATACACATGGTACCAATGCCTTAGTACGTAGTGGATTGAAGTTAGGCAGAAGGTATAGAGTCGAAACATGCTTTTGACAGGGAAGAAGCTACTATTTTGATTACGAATCACTTATGTTTATAAAGGAGGCTTTCGAAGGAGTTATATTAGCTTTCGACTTAGTCAAATGTGCCTTTGTTTTATCAAAAGGACTTTTGAAAGGTGTTGCCGCCTTTTTATTTTAAAATGAAGCTTTTGAAGGGGTTCGAAACCCATGCTGCCGCATTCAACCCTTCGAATCAATGCTTTCAAAATGTTACTTTTTCCTTTCGAAAGGGTTGGTTTCGACTTCTCCATGCTTTCGAAAGGGTTGGTTTTGAAACCATTCACTTTCTTTTACCTAGGAATAATGCTTTCAAAAGCAATGCTTTCGCCCCAGTTCTTTTAAGACCCTTTATTCTATTACAAGCTAAACCCAAAGGTTTTGAAAGGAATGGTTTTAAATGGTTTCGAAGCTATGTTCCACAAACTTTTACTTGGACCCTATGCTTTCGAAAGGTTTGTTTTAAGTGAGGAATTCTAATACTTTCGAAAAGTATGTAATGTAAGTTTCGAAGGGGAGGTACTCCAATATTTTCGAAAGGTTTACTTTAGTCTTTAAATGGAAGGTTTCCAATGCATTCAAAAGGCAAGTTTAAAGTATTTCGAAAACAGTATGTCTAAGGTTTTAAAAAGTTTTCGAAGGGATACTTTCAATGATTTCGAAGGTCCATTTTTAAAGGTTTCAAAAGGTATGTTTTGGCCTTTTGGCTTAGTGTTTCAAGGTAAAGTAGTTAACCTATTTGAAAGGGGTACTTTCAATGGATTCGAAAGGGACTGTTTATAGTTTTTAAACAAGGGTTTCGAAGATGATATTTTGGATTTAAACCAAATGTTTTCTAAGTTAAAGAAGGGCCTTAACTTGCTTTAAAGGGATAGATAATCCTACCGATTTAGTTTTTCATCAACATTATTTTGTGTAAAGCATATATCATGGCAAAGATAGTTAAGTAAAGCAAAAGGTATATTTTCCTTTTTTAAATTATGATTTAAAGGGTTAAATAAAGTTAAAAGAAAAGTTTTCAAGGAAATTTTGATGGGGTAGTTTACCTTAAGTAAATGACTCAAATATTTGAATACCAGATGGGATTGGTATAGGGTCGCGCCCTATACTCTAGCTAGTAGCCCCTAGCTAATATTAGTCCAAAATTCCAGTGTGTAGGGCTTTGTTACAGGTAAGACTAAAATGATGTTACACATAGAAAGGAATATACAAAGAAAGATAGGTTATTTGTGAGCCCACAGAACCATTAGAATCAGTTGACCCTGGGAGAAGTAAGTTAAGGACAGACCATCCAAGAGTGTGTCTAACATAAGTTAGATTATTTATTTTGTCTGGTAGGCCCGAGTCAGCCAATGGTTAGTAGTTAACCAAACAAAACTATATTGTTCAGACAGATAGTCCAAGATTACAAGATTTATGTGCATATATGATATTGTTATTATTGCTTTAATCAGTTTGATTGCAGGATTCTAATTTGCAAAAGATATGTTTTAAAAGGGATATTAGTGAGGGGAAACCCGTTCCTCTAAGCGGCGTAGTCTCACTTAATATCAGTAAACCAAGATATAATAGTATTATTCACACCAGGCTTTATGTCTGACTTGAAGTTTATATTTTCCTCTTAAACTCTCGGGTGCTCAAAATTAATTTGAGTAAATTGAGAGTTAAGGTTTTATAGGCTTAGTAGGTGGACGAATAAGCTTCCAAAGACATGCAAGAGGCAAAGTTAGCTATATAGAAGTAATTAGTTTTATTTCCGTTGTGATGTATTTAAGACTGATATGTTTATTTAGTACTCTGGTCATCAAAGGGGGCATCTTCATATGTCGCTCTTGACTTAAATTGTAATAATTATATTTGGTCGAAACCTATGAATCGTTTGGGATTGTGTAATGGAATATGAAACAATGATTCAAAATGTAATCAGTAAAGTTGTTTTTTGAAACCTGTGATTTTGTTTCATATTCATGTGCTTCTGATATTATGGATGCCATTAACATTACCGTATTTTGTCATCGGAAATTAATACTATAAATGATTGTGGCATTTGTAGCGTTTAGCTTCGGGCCTCAAGGTAGGAGATGTTACAACTTAGTATCAGAGCATAGGTTTATGAAAAATTTAAAAGAAATGTAACAACCCGGGTTTAGAGATTACCTGTCAATATTGAATTATAATGATAATTATAATTTAATATTGTGATTTAAATTAAAATTGGAGAAATTAAATTGTTTATTTGGAATAAACAATGAATTTAGGAATTTAAAATGAGAAAATGAAATTCCAAGCTTTATTTTATTTTGTTTGGAGTGATAATAAATGGAATATGGGCTTTAGATAATGAAAATGATTTTATTTTAGAGAAAATGCAATAATTATATTAATTATTGCCCATTTACTTCTTTTAATAATTTTTAAAGGAAGTAGTTGATTTTTAAAGGTGTTTAATTAAATAAAAAAGGTGGAATTTGGTTTAAAAATGTGTTTTAATTATAAATTTGAGTTTAAAATTGTTTTTCTTATTTTTCTAAGTAAGAAAATAATTTTTTTAGAATTTTTGAAGTTAAAAATAAGGACTTGTGCATTTATTTGGTGTAAATTGTGTATTTTTGTAAAATAAGAGATTTTAATAATAAAAAATGTTTTTTTTTAAATTCTTTTTATATAGTGTAAATTTTTTTTATTTAACATGTTTATAAGTTTACATGTTTATTAATATTAAAACTTGAAGAAAAATGTAATTTGTTTTATAAAATAGTGTAAACATGTGCATTTTTGTTTAAGTGTTGTATTAAAGCCTTAGGTTGATTAATTTATTCCTTAATTTGGGTCCAAATGGCCCATTAGCCAACTTAACTTGATAGAGGAAGTGAGAAATTTTTTACAATACATTCAAAACCATTCTCACCTTCTTCCTCTTCAGCCAGTAAAAGAAAATAGCCATTTTTCTCAAAACCCAAGCTTTCAAATTCAAATTTCTTCAAAGCAAGCTGTAATTTTTATCAAACTAGAGTAAATTAACAGGTAATCTAATCCCAAAACCTAAATATTTCATCCCAATCTTGTTTTTAGAAGAGTTTGTTTGTTAATAGTCTTTTTCTTCTTTGCATGCATCTTCTTCTTCTTCTACAGGTGTTTGAAAGCCAAAGCTTCAATCTTTCAGCTCTAATCCTAGATTTTGCACAACTACAGCAAGGTGAGTTGAATGACTCACAAAATCTAGCTAATCCAAAGTCTCAAACGCTTGAATCTGTACAAATTGGGCTTCTGTAATCGATTTTCTGTTGATAGTTTTCTTTTCTGTGAATCTAGTTTGGGTTGCTTCTTTGCAAGCCTATAACTTTTGATTTCGACAATGAAATGCTGCCGGATTTCTTGCATTTGGTAGCTTGCATGTTGAACTTCATCTTTGAAACTTTTGGTTGAAAAATATTGTCATTTGGATGTTCAAAACAGTGGTAGAAAATCAACTCAAACACAGATTTTTGCCTGTAGAAATTGTTTTCCGAGTTGCTACAAACATGGACCGAGTGCATGTTTGAGATAGCATAACTCTTTCATTTCTTACTGAAATTCTTCGATTCTTTTTTTGTTTGAAATATAAAGTTTTTTACTATATGTGTACCAATTTTTAGCTCAATCCGAGGTAATTTGTTCCTCTGTTTCATGCCTGGAATTTGAACCTGAGATGGTTTTCAGACCTGTACATTTTTTTGTTTTTTTTGAACTGTTGCAAACATGGCCTGAGTCCATGTTTGAGACAGCATTACTTTTCCATTTCCAGTCCGAATTCATCAATTCTTTTTTTGTTTGAAAGCTGTAGTTTTGTATTTTGTACAAACAAATTTTCAGTTCAATCAAAGGTCGTTTGGCTACCTGTTTCATGTCCAAAAGTTGAACCTAGAGAAGATTTCAGACCTGGGTATTGTGTTGCCGATGCATTTTTTATGTTATTTTTCCGTCCGACTTTTGACTTTTACTTCATGTTTTTGTGATATTTCTAAAATGCTTTGAGGCCATAATGTCTATCGGTAGACTAGCCAAATTTTGGAGATTTTGAAATTCAAATTTTGGATTAAATTTGAATTTAATTTGAATTGAATTCGAATATCGATTTGGGTGATTTCTTGGGTTTTTATTCGTTTTCGAGCACGGATTTTTCCAAACCTTTTTGAGATAATTTTAAAAATAAATGGGCATTTTAAATTATTATTATTATATGATATTTTTAAAGTATTTTCAAATATAGAATCTATTTATTCTCGATAATAAGGGAATTTTCAAATATGGCTTTCAAAATTAGTATTAAAAGCTTGTTTTCTCAAGTAAATTATTTTATATATAAAATACACGTTTTTGCACTATTCGAGTGAATGATAAGGAGAATTAAACAGTTTGGTAAAACATGTGGTATGGGACACGTGCGTTTATCTTATTGGTTAATTCCTGATTTGTCCGTTTAATCGTTTTGACCTGCGGGTCGAGTTTACCGATGAGATGAGGTAAACTTTTTACTGCTTTGAGTGTGAAATTTACTAGTGGTTAGTCAATCGTTTTGTGTGAACGTGTGGTATGGGACGCACGTTAATACTGTTCGGGTTCATATCCGAAAGTTTCTGACACATTTGTCTAAGAGACATATTTGCCAGTACTGGACCTTCGTGTCATTTGTCCTTCGGGACGTTTGTCTAAGAGACGTATTTGTCCATTGCGACGTATTTGTCCTTGGGATGTTGTCCTTCGAGATGTTTGTCTAAGAGACATATTTATTGTCCTTCGGGACGTTTGTCTAAGAGACGTGGCGCCTTATTTTGAGAGAGCAGTACTTGGCGGGCTTCGGCCATAAGCATGTGCTGTATCTTTGAGATGATTTCATTGATGTTTGTGATTTCCCTAGTGTATCGCCCTCTTCCGGAATTGGTCCTTTGAACCATTCGATATATATTTGTGGCGATTACCTTTCGGGAATTTGAACTCTTGAAAGTTCTATTTTTGAGATTTGAATTGCCTACACTGGCGTTATATGAGATTTGCCTTTTGGCGTTTACTTGAGATTTTATTCTTCTCTTTGGAGATATATTTGCCTTATGGCGTGTTTGAGATGGGATCTTTGTATGCATGTTTTGGGTTTGCCAAGATGGCGGGTTTAGGTTTTCCCTAAACCATATTTGATGTTTTATGAATGCCGATGATATGAGGCTCGCTACTTTTAGCGCTTTATGGGTATTTTATCTCCTTTGAGATTATACGTTTGTGTAGTGATACCATATTATCACTTGATGTAATCATACACTTTAGATTGTTCCTTCTTATTCGGGAATATTATCACATTATCCTTATGCTCATATTATTGTTTATCCTTGTAAACTGCTTTGTTTAGCTAGACTGACCCGTGTATTTTATACTCGGGTCAGACCGAGGTGTTTCAGGTTAGGTACCCTTTGGACTTAGCATATTCTGCTTCCGCATGGATTTTTCTACTAGCTCTTTTTTTGTAGCTTTTGTGTAGTCATTTTTATTGCTACTCTAATATGTATATTCTTTTGACTCGTGTTTGTATTGTGGTCGTCATACCACATATGTGATGTATTATTTTGTATACTCTGTGATGTATCTGTATATGTGTATATATCCGATTATCTGTTATTCTGTGATGTGTTGTGCATTTGAGTTGTTGTATTTTGTTCTGATAGATCCTATAGCCACCTATGGCTTTGTATTAAGTATTTATCGGATATGTAGATCCACTTGAATTAGAAAAATATATATATAGCATTTATCGATGTATTCAATAGATATTTAAGACAAGGCTATAGATGGTCGCTCCTAACCAGCCATATTCTCCGCATTAACGGACGGTATTACCTAGTAATACTCTTTGTTAATGTGGGTCTCGGGGTGAGGCATCACAGCTTGGTATCAGAGCCGAGTTCAGAACAAAATAGGATAAACACAGAATAGGAGCACATATTATGGTACATCTAAGAGTAATACAAGTGTTACGAATCCCTGAATCATTGTGCCTTGTACTTTTCATGTCCTTTAGGGTAGATAGAAGTTTGGGAATACGTTTAGGAACGCATTTTAATTCCGTAGTATTCCTTATAGAATTAACGATATCTACCCTGTGAATAATCTTTTATCTTATCTTAACTTTTAGCTAATGGCTGGAAGAGGCATAGGACGACGCTCGGATGCTGAGCAATCCAGCGGCTCACATCCGGGTGGCGTTTATATATCTGCCGATCAGTTTATGGAGTTATTTAGGAGCACTCAGCCTCTAGCTCCTACTCGAGCATCTCCTCCATACAAGTCTGTCTTTGCGCGCTTGTGTAGTGATTTCTCTCATCTCGGAGGAAAGCCGTTCAAAGGCTCTGAGTCCGTTCTAGAGGTCCAAGCTTGGATTCGTACGTGTGAGCGCATCTTCTCTCGCATGGATCTTTCTAACCATGACAGAGTTCTTGTAGCATCTACCCTATTGCAAGAGCATGCCCTTGATTGGTACGAGCTTCTCATAGTCGAGCACGATGAGTCTACTCTTTCTTGGACTCGATTTCGAGAACGGTTCAAGCTCAAATTCGTTCCTGAATCTGAGAAGGCTTTATTGGCCCGTCGCTTCCCTAAGTTGAAGCAAGGGAAGTCTTTGGTCTCTGATTATGTTTCATCATTCGAGGCCTTATCTAAGTATGGTCTTGAATACATTAGCACCTCTTATAAGAAGAATCTAAAGTTTGTCTCTGGTCTTAAGAAATATCTCAAGAAGTCTTTGATGCTCCAGCTCAAACTTTCTTTTGAGGAGTTGGTTGACTCGGCGCTTCATCTCGAAGCCGTGGAAAAGGAGTGCGAGAATGGTGATGAGGTTGAGGTTCGCAAGAACCCCAATAAGAAGAAGTTCCCATTTCATAAGCCGAAGTTTTTCCCCTCCAAGAAGAAGAAGCCCGTTGGATCTAGTCCTAGTTCCAAGCCTAGTGGAGCACCTCCTACTCGGAAGGGGTGTTTCAATTGTGGTTCTTCTGACCATATGATCCATGACTGCCCTAAGCCTATTATTTGCCGCTATTGCAAGAAGGAGGGTCATCGAGTTTCCATTTGTCATATTGCTCCGAATACCCAATCTAGCAAGCTGAATGTAGTGGATGCTTCTGGAGGATCTTCTCAACGCAAAGGTACTTCTCCTTCTATTCTTGAAGGTTCATTGTTGTTCCGTAATCGTTCTATTCGAGTCCTCTTCGATACGGGTGCGTCGCATTCATTCGTACCGAAGAAGCTCGTCAATGATTTGTCTTTGGATGTTTCTTGTATGGTTACTTCATTGAGGATTGCGAATCCTATCGGGGGATCCTCAACCCTTAGCATGCTTTGTGATGATGTTGAGATTGTTTTATGTGGCTTTTCTTTTCGTGCGAATCTGCACGTTATTTCTTATTTGGGATTTGATATGATTTTGGGTATGGACTAGCTAGTGCGATACGATGCCAGGATTATATGTTCTGAGAGAATTTATATCTTCGACATCCAGATTCGTCTACTCAGCTATCACTTGTTCTTCGAAATGTGGATAATTCTGAAGCATCTTTATTTTCTCTCGACTCACGAGATAATGATGATATATCTCGTATTCCTATTGTTTGTGATTTCTCTGATGTATTTGAGCCTGTTTTGGGTTTGCCACCCAAGTGGGCGATTGAGTTCCACATTGATCTCATTCCAGGCGCACAGCCAGTTAGTCGTCCTCCCACGAGGATGTCTACAAAAGAAAATGTGGAACTCAAGAAGAAGCTTTTAGAGCTTGAGTCCACGAAGTTGATTCAGTCTAGTTTTTCACCGTGGGGTGCCGCGGTCATCTTCGTGAAGAAGTCCAATGGAACTCTTAGGCTTTGCATCGACCATCGCAAGCTTAACGAGTTGACCATCAAGAATAGGTATCCATTGCCTGGATCGACGATATGTTCTATCAATTGAGTGGCGCTAAGGTCTTCTCTCAACTCAACCTTGCCACTGGTTTTCATCAGCTCCGAGTCGTGGAAGGTAGCATACTTCTTACAGCTTTCCGCACTCGATATGGATCTTACGAGTGGCTCATTATGCCATTCGGTTTGACGAACGCTCCGGCTTTCTTTGTTGATCTTATGAATCGAGTATTCTGGCAATATCTTGATAAGTTCGTCCTTGTGTTCATCGACGACATCCTTGTTTATTCGAAGTCTGAAGCCGAGCATGCTAATCACTTGAGAATTTCCTTGAGTACTATTCGTCAGCATCAGCTTAAAGCCAAATTCTCCAAGTGCCATTTCTGGAAGAATAAGGTTAAGTTCCTAGGCCACGTTGTTTCTTCCGAAGGCATTTCGGTCGATCCTTCGAAGACCGAATCCATCTAGAATTGGAAGAGGCCTAAGAATGTTCATGAGATTCGTAGCTTCCTTGAATTGGTGGGTTATTATCGCCGGTTCATTAAGGATTTCTCTTGTATTGTGCTTCCTCTCACCAGCCTTACTCGAAAAGGCATTCGATTTATTTGGTCCGACAAGTGTGAAGCTTCTTTAAAGCAGTTGAAGGAGCTTCTCGCTAATGCTCATATTCTTGTAGCTCCCGAAGGGAATCAAAATCTTGTTGTCTACACCAATGCTAGTCATTTTGGCCTCGGTGCCATGCTTATGTAGAAGGATCGGGTAGTTGCTTATGCTTCTAGGCAACTGCGACCGAATGAAGTTCGCTATGCCACTCATGACCTCGAGTTACCTGCCATTGTCTTCGCCTTGAATATTTGGCGACACTATTTATTAGGCGAGCACTTCATTCTCTATACCGATCACAAGTCCTTAAAATATCTGTTCACTCAGAAGGAGCTCAATATGAGGCAACAGCATTGGCTCGAGTTCCTTGCCTCCTATGACTTTGATATCTAGTATACCACTGGAAAGGGTAATCGTGTTGCTGATGCGCTTAGTCGCAAACATTCAGCAATTATTTCTATGATGCTAGCCGAGTGGGATGTTCTAGAGACCTTATCCCTTTGTGATATTCGTGATCGAGCTCGACCTTCTGATTCTCCTATTTTATTATTCAATTTGGAAGCTCGGCCCAGTTTATTGGATCATATTGCCGATGCTCAGCGGCGTGATCCCGATCTTGTGCAACTTACTCAGATTTGTGAGTCTGAGTCCCGTGATAAGGAGTTGTGGGATTTCAGTATTGATTCTCATGGGTGACTTCGCAAGAAGAACCGTCTTGTTGTGCCTTCTGATTCTGCACTTAGGCGTGACATTCTCGATGACTGTCATCATTCTAAGTATACCATTCATCCTGGTAGTAGTAAGATGTATGCCGATATGCATCGCCTTTATTATTGGGAAGGCATGAAGCGCGATGTGGCGAGTTATGTGAGTAATTGCATGACTTGTCAACGTATTAAAGCCGAAGATCAGTGCCCTTCTGGTCTCCTTCAGCCTCTAGAGATTCTATTGTGGAAATGGGATCAGATTTCGATAGATTTCATTAACGGCCTACCTCGTTCGAGATCGGGCCATTTTAGCATTTGGGTTATTGTTGATTGCCTTACCAAATCAGCTCATTTCATTCCTATTAAGTCTAATAGGAGTGCTTCTCATTTGGCCAAGTTATATATCTAGGAAATCGTGAGACTTCACGGAGTTCCTAGTTCGATTGTGTGTGACCGTGATCCGCTTTTCACGAGTCATTTCTGGTAAAGTCTTCAGCAAACTTTGGGAACAAAGCTTAATTTCAGCACAACATATCATCCGCAGTCAGATGGACAGACTGAACAGGTGAATCGTATTCTCGAGGATCTTCTCCGTGCTTGCATTCCAGATTTCGGTGGTAATTGGGAGGATCGCCTACCTCTTGTGGAATTCTCCTACAACAATAGTTTTCAATCCAGTATCGGTATGCCACCTTTTGAAGCCTTATACGGAAGGCTATGTCGATCACCTTCTTGTTGGTTGGAATCTGGTGAGAAGCTTATTCTAGGCCCCAATTCTATTCATGATTCTTCTGAGAAGATTATTCTTATTCGGCAGAGAATGAAAGAGGAATAGAGCCGCCAGAAATCCTACACGGACAACCGTAGAAAGCCTCTCGAGTTCTCTATTGCTGATCTCGTCTTTATTCATGTTTCTCCTTTGAAGGGGGTTATGCGCTTCAGTATGACTGGGAAATTAGCTCCTTGCTTTATAGGACCATTTCCTATTACTGAACATATTGGCCCTGTGGCATATAGAGTTTCACTTCCAGCTCGTCTATCTGGCATTCATAACGTGTTTCACGTCTCTCAGCTTCGGAAGTGTCTTCGAGAGTCAGATTCCATTGTCGATTCTTCGGATTTGCAAGAGCTTGAGATCTCACCGAACCTATCTGTTGTGCAGCAGCCTACTTGCGTACTTGCTTCGGAGGTGAAACGCCTTCGAAACAAGGACGTGTCGCTCGTTAAAGTTCAATGGTCCGCTAATCACAATGACTGCACTTAGGAAACCAGAGAGTTTATCGAGCGATCCTATCCCGGTTTTCTATCTTCACATAGCGATGGTGAGAATGTCTTATGAGAAATGCGGATTAAGGATCTTAAGGCTAGAATTAACACTAGAGGGGGGTGAATAGTGTTTTAAGAAATTTGTTAATCTTTTTGAGTTTTATCTTAATTTGTTAACAATGTATACACTAATCAGACACAGATATGAACACAGAATCAAACACAGATGCAAATATAAAGTAAAAACAGCAAAGGAAAGAACACACCGGATTTTATACTGGTTCGGAGTTACCCTACATCCAGAACCGCAACACAAGTACGGATTTCCTTTCAACAACAATTCAACAATTACAACCCTCGGTTTCAAGGCTACGAGGTACACCCTCCAGAATGACAATCCTCTGGGTAGAGATACTTGATTTCCGGGGCAACAAGTTCACCCAATTGATTTCCAGGGCTACAATCACACCTTTTCTCGCTTAATTGATTTCCAAGGCTACAATCACACCTTTTCTCGCTAATATATTACAAAGAAGTCTATAACTCTGAATAGCACTGAGAACCTTGTAGAGATAGTGATGTAGAATCAAACTAGAAGTAATCGAGTATGATTCGATGTTGATTTCGGCAGAGTAATGGTATGATTTTGTATTAAGAAATGTGGAAGAAGAAGAGGAGTGAAAACCAGAAAAAAGTGATTAAAAATTCGTTGAAACTGACCCCTATTTATAGAAGATCAACAGCCATGACCATTCATGAAGAGTTATGGCGAATAGACACTTCTTTTGAAATTTGAATTCTGAACTTCAACTGTCACTATGTCGACATAGTGCCTAGGGGCATGTCGACATCCCTCAGCCAAAGTTGATATTTTGAATTTCTATAAAAATAATATTTATCTTATATAAAAACTATTTAAAACTTTATAAATATACTTGAATATAGTTGAAATTCATAAGTAAATATAAAGAACAATATATACATAATTTAACTATAATTTTATATTTAAATCTAAGTATAAATATTAAAAGTTAAATATATTATTTGAAAAGACATTTAATATCAGGAGTAATTTGACTTTGAAATTAAAGATGTTTTGATGCTAAAATTATTTAAAATCAGGATAGAGAGTTTTGAATCTTTTAAAAGGAAAGTTTTTGAAATCATTTTGAAAACAAGATAATTTTGTAAAATTATTTGAATTAAAATTAGTGGATACAAAACAATGTCCCACTAGATTTTCGTAGGTTCCATCCTACTTAGGGTTCCATCCCTTTAACGGGCTCGAAGTGGATTCCATTCCACAAATAAATTGGATATTAAGATGCCAGTGCTTTTCTACGAGTTTTAACAAATATTCCTAATAAAACAAACTTAACCTTGAACTCTTGAACTCTTGATAATCTTGATACTCATGAGTCTTCTTTCTCTATATCTTGAATCTCTATACTGTACAGTCTTCATTCTTTATACCTGCATGGTTAGATCCTTCATATACATATATATCTAAACTTGTAATGTTAGTATTTATATTTTATAATCTATTCTAAGGTTGTTGTCATCAAAACCATCATCCCCTGGACTAATAATCTCCCCCTTTTTGATGATGACAACCTTTGTTTATAAAATATTCCTTCTATCCTAATAACTCCCTCTAAAACTAACAACTCCCCCTTAATCTATGCCTAACTACCCTATTTTATATTTCTCCTCCTTTGTCATCAACAAAAAATTTACTCCCCCTTACTCTTGGACTTTAGTACCTGTATTGATAAACTATACAACGGAATATATAATATATAGATTAAGAATTAATGATACTTATGAGCATTATAACTTAATTAAATACTATATTCATTTCAGTGTATATATATATGTTTCACACACCAATCTTCAAACCAAATAAAATGAATCCACACAAAGTATCAATTCAAACTAAATTAAATCAAACAAATTAATTCCGACAAATCAAACAAAGAAAGAAAATTAAACGTTACGAGGAACATCAACCCATCCTTCTTCTCCAAAGATAGGGTCTTGTATGATGGCATCCTAATTCTCATTATCAACAGATAGAGAAACGGGAGGATGTGCTTCATTATTATCCTTGTGCAGGGAGGAGATCATCCAACGAATTGCATTGAAGTGTCTCTCTTGTTCCTTGATCATCTACATTTGACTCAATTCTAAGTGATGCTGATTACGGAGGATGATAGAGAGAATATTCTTGAATGAATTGAGTGTTTCTTCAAGATTTTCAGATAGATTGTGAATAGGATTGGCCATAATTGAATTAGAGAAGGAAATGAAGGATATAGAGAATGAAAAATAAATTTCAGTGAAGATTTCTTGAAGAAAAAGGTATATATAGGTGTAGAAATTCGTTTGAAATGAATAGACGTTTGGTAGTTATTCAAATTTCAAATTCAAAATCAATAATCACTTCTGACTAGTACATGTCGACATAGTCAAGGGGGGTATGTCGACATACTATAATGAATTTTGATGATAATTTTATTTTGTGAATAATGATGTATATATATTTCTATAATATACTAACATTTATTCAAGATATAAAAATAAGCTAGATGACAGGAAGGAAATTCAATTTCATTCCATAATAGGATAATACAATGATTAAACATAAAGAACTACACGAACATTCGAAATAAAACAAACTAAGACAAATACAATAAGATACTAAAAGATAAAACTAGTTAGAAGATGAAGATGATGAAGATAGTCCAAATTTCTTGCTGACTTTTGAAAAGAACTTGTTCATCTTCGAAGACATGTTATCCAACTTCTTACTAACGGATCGTTTTAAAATCCATTGATTCTCCACAATTATCTTTTGGTTTTTGAGAAGGGTTTTGTTGGATGGATTGGAAGGATATTCAATACTTTCTAAGGATGTTTCACCTTCTTCTTCTTCTTCTATTTCCATTTCATCCCTTTCTTCTTCTTCTTCTTCTTCTTCTTCTTCCATTTCTTCATGAGCCAAACGCTCTTCCTTTTCGGTAAGAGTCTCATAAGGTTGAAAAACATATGGGATTTTCATGAGAGAAATGTTTAAGATATTAAAAACTTTTCTAGAGACAAATTCTTCACCTTTGAAATCCACTCCAAAATAGTTGAAAATCCGAGTAAGGTAAATTCCATGATATAAAGTGTTTTCTTCCATGTCAAAATTTTTAGGACGAAGTTCATCCAAAATAACTTGCGCCCAATTGATATCATAATTTCTGAAAATAGCAAAAAGTGCTTTGCACACTTTTGAGGTAGGATTGTTAAAATTTCCCGATCTTGGAGTCAAAGTATGTTGTAAGAGAAGATTGACAATTCTTGCTTTAGAACGAAAGTTTCGGTTTTTAAATTCAAAGTTTTCATCTCTTACAAAAATATGATGAAATGTCTCACGATCATGTTCATCGATTTTAAAACTAGAAAGATCCATTCCCGTGCTTTTGCAATTAAGAATGGTACCCAAAAGATCACAATTCAAAACAATTTGAGTGCCTTTGACACTACGCCAAATTTCATTCTCATTTCCATTATAAAAACCACGGTTTTAATTAGCATAGAAGATTTTGACAACATTAGGATAGCAAACAAAATCATTTTGAGAAGAGTCAATAAGACTTAAAACACCATTGTTTGCAAAAAGAGAATCAATTTCATAAGAAGAAAAACCTTGAAAAATAGCAAATTTTCCGGGATGGACTTTGGCATGTTTAGCATAATTGATGTATGCTTTAATTGCCTCCGGATCATTGAATAATTGTTCTTTGATTTTTCTGGAAATTCTCATGGTTGAGGGGTTGCTTGAAGAAGCCATTAGAGTAGAGAGTAGAGAGCTTGAAGATATGAAGAGAGAGTTTGAATTTGAAAATGAAAGTGAAAAGATATGATAAAAGATAGTGAATAAATGGACTTTCAAAGGACATATTCTCGGATCAAAAGGTATCTTTTTAGAGAAATAAATGAAGTGAAAAGGTGGAGGGGAATTCAAACATTTGAATTCAAAATTTGAAATTCAAATTCAGGTAGGTATGTCGACATCGTGGTAGGGGCCATGTCGACATGTGCCTTTGAATTTTCATGACATGATTTTTCCTAAGTTATCTAATACATATATATATATATATATAAATATTATTGTACTTATAATATATTTCAAAATGTTTCAAAAATAATAATAAAATAATAAAATAATAGTAAAAATAGAAAATAAATTTTAAAATTCAAACAACATATCAATTCAAAATCAATCAATCAAACAATCAAGCAACAAATTCTATGCAAGCAATTTCAACCAATTGTATTGTAAACGTGTACCTTTTTCTGAATCCATTTCTTTGAATTCGTCGGAGTCGTGAACTATAGTGAAACACAAATTCGAATTATCCGTCTTTTGATCATCATCACTTGAGGACGAGTCTGAGTCATCTAGTGTAGCAGTAAATGCATGCTTCTGTTTCTTTGCTGGTTCATTGTTCATAAGAGGATTTTGCCTATCTGGATACGGACAGTCTCTTTTGATATGACCTGGTTCGTCACAATTGAAGCATTTGATAAAGTTTGGTATTGTAGTCTGATTACCGGAATTCTTAAAGTTGTTTCTCTTGGAACTATTCAATTTTCTGTACTTCAGGAATTTCCTAAAATTCCTGGTCATAAATGCTATCTCTTCATCATTATCACTGTTTGAGTCTGATCCATCGGTCAATGCATTGAATGCCATTGATTTCTTTTCAGATACTTTGCTTTCTCTTCTCCCGATCATTTGAACTTCAAACGACATTAGATTTCCAATAAATTCTTCTATCTTTAAAGTACTGATGTCATTTGCCTCTTCAATTGCAAGTGTCTTTTGATCCCATTCTGGAGTGAGAGAATTTAAAATTTTTCTAACTTGATCTTCTTCCAAAAATTCCTTTCCCAAAGATATTAAAGAATGCACAATATCTTGAAATTGACTATACATATCTGAAATAGACTCATTAGTATTCATTTTAAATAACTGAAACTGATTTGTGAGCATGGAAATTTTGGTCTATTTAACTTTGCTTGTTCCTTCGTGAGTTACTTGCAAAGTTTTCCAGATTTCATATGCAGACTTACAAACTGACACTCTATTAAATTCATTTCTTTCAAGTGAACAAAATAGAATATTCATTGCTTTAGAATTATTTTGTGCAACAGTCTTTTTCTCAGTGGTCCACTGTGCAAAATTAGTTGTGGGTTCAGAATATTCAGTTTGTGTGATATTCCAAGTATCTAATCCTACAGATTGTAAATATATTTTCATCCTACATGCCCAATATGCATAGTTACTGCCATTAAAAAGTGGTGGTCTGGCAGTAGACTGACCTTCTACAAATGAACTAGTGTTGGTGGTAATAGCAGTACTAGTGTTAGTAGCCATTTTGAAATTTTTCAAAATTCAGATAATGAAACTTTTGAAAACCAAGCTTCGATACCAAATGTGAGAAATGCGGATTAAGGATCTTAAGGCTAGAATTAACACTAGAGGGGGGGTGAATAGTGTTTTAAGAAATATGAACACAGAATTTGTTAATAATGTAAAGACTAATCAGACACAGATATGAACACAGAATCAAACACAGATGCAAATATAAAGTAAAAGCAGTAAACAAAAGAACACACCAGATTTTATACGGGTTCGGAGTTACCCTACATCCAGTCTTGCAACACAAGTATGGATTTTCTTTCAACAACAATTCAACAATTACAACCCTCGGTTTCAAGGCTACGAGGTACACCCTCCAGAATGACAATCCTTTGGGTAGAGATACTTGATTTTCGGGGCAACAAGTTCACCCAATTGATTTCCAGGGCTACAATCTCACCTTTTCTCGCTTAATTGATTTCCAAGGCTACAATCACAACTTTTCTCGCTAATATATTACAAAGAAGTCTATAACTCTGAATAGCACTAAGAACCTTGTAGAGATAGTGATGTAGAATCAAACTAGAAGTAATCGAGTATGATTCGATGTTGATTTCGGCAGAGTAATGGTATGATTTTGTATTAAGAAATGTGGAAGAAGAACAGGAGTGAAAACCAGAAAAAAGTGATTAAAAATTCGTTGAAACTGACCCTTATTTATAGAAGATCAACAGCCATGACCATTCATGAAGAGTTATGGCGAATAGACACTTCTTTTGAAATTTGAATTTTAAACTTCAACTGTCACTATGTCGACATAGTGCCTAGGAGCATGTCGACATCCCTCAGCCAAAGTTGATATTTTGAATTTCTATAAAAATAATATTTATCTTGTATAAAAACTATTTAAAACTTTATAAATATACTTGAATATAGTTGAAATTCATAAGTAAATATAAAGAACATTATATACATAATTTAACTATAATTTTATATTTAAATCTAAGTATAAATATTAAAAGTTAAATATATTATTTGAAAAGACATTTAAAATCAGGAGTAATTTGACTTTGAAATTAAAGATGTTTTGAGGCTAAAATTATTTAAAATCAGGATAGAGAGTTTTGAATCTTTTAAAAGGAAAGTTTTTGAAGTCATTTTGAAAACAAGATAATTTTGTAAAATCATTTGAATTAAAATTAGTGGATACAAAACAATGTCCCACTAGATTTTCGTAGGTTCCATCCTACTTAGGGTTCCATCCATTTAACGGGCTCGAAGTGGATTCCATTCCACGAATAAATTGGATATTAAGATGTCAGTGCTTTTCTACGAGTTTTAACAAATATTCCTAATAAAACAAACTTAACCTTGAACTCTTGAACTCTTGATAATCTTGATACTCATGAGTCTTCTATTTCTATATCTTGGATCTCTATACTGTACAGTCTTCATTCTTGATACCAGCATGGTTAGATCCTGCATATACATATATATCTAAACTTGTAATGTTAGTATTTATATTTTATAATCTATTCTAAGGTTGTTGTCATCAAAACCATCATCTCATGGACTAACATGTCTCTTTTTCTCAAGCTTATTTTCTTTTATTTTTGAGTGATGAAATTAAATAGTTGAATACAAATTCTTCTCTAGGAATTGCGAGGACGCAATTTTGTTAAGAGAGGGAGTCTGTAACAACCCTGGTTTGGAGATTACCTGTCAATATTGAATTATAATGATAATTATAATTTAATATTGTGATTTAAATTAAAATTTGAGAAATTAAATTGTTTATTTGGAATAAACAATGAATTTTGGAATTTAAAATGAGAAAATGAAATTCCAAGCTTTATTTTATTTAGTTTGGAGTGATAATAAATGGAAGATGGGCTTTAAATAATGAAAATGGTTTTATTTTAGGGAAAATGCAATAATTATATTAATTATTGCCCATTTACTTCTTTTAATAATTTTTAAAGGAAGTAGTTGATTTTTAAAGGTGTTTAATTAAATAAAAAAGTGGAAATTGGTTTTAAAATGAGTTTTAATTATAAATTTGAGTTTAAAATGGATTTTCTTATTTTTCTAAGTAAGAAAATAATTTTTATAGAATTTTTGAAGTTAAAAGTAAGGACCTATGCATTTATTTGGTGTAAATTGTGTATTTTTGTAAATAAGAGATTTTAATAATAAAAATATTTTAAAAACAATTCTTTTTATATAGTGTAAAATATTTTTATTTAACATGTTTATAAATTTACATGTTTATTAGTATTAAAACTTGAAGAAAAATGTAATTTGTTTTATAAAATAGTATAAACACATGCATTTTCGTTTAAGTGCTGTATTAAAGCCCTTGACTGATTAATTTATTCCTTAATTTGGATTCAAATGGCCCATTAGCCAACTTAACCTGATAGAGGAAGTGAGAAACAATTTACAGTACGTTCAAAACCATTCTCACCTTCTTCCTTTGGTCATTTTTCTCAAAACCCAAGCTTTCAAACTCAAATTTCTTCAAAGCAAGCTGTAATTTTTATCAAACTAGAGTAAATTAACAGGTAATCTAATCCCAAAACCTAAATATTTCATCCAAATCTTGTTTTTAGAGGAGTTTGTTTGTTAATAGACTTTTTCTTCTTTTCATGCATCTTTTTCTTCTTCTACAAGTGTAAGGCTGAAATCAAGCCAAAGCTTCAATCTTTCAGCTCTAATCTGAGATTTTGCACAACTACAGCAAGGTGAGTTGAATAACTCACAAAATCTAGCTAAGCCAAAGTCTCAAATGTTTGAATCTGTACACTATGGGCTTCTGTAATCGATTTTCTGTCGATAGTTTTCTTTTCTGTGAATCTAGTTTTTGTTGCTTCTTTGCAAGCCTATAACTTTTGATTCCGGCAACGAAATGCTTCCGGATTTCTTGCATTTGATAGCTTGCATGTTAAACTTCATCTTTGCAAATTTTGGTAGAAAAATATTGTCATTTGGATGTTCAAAAAAGTGGTAGAAAATCAACTCAAACACGGATTTTTGCCTGTAGAAATTGTTTTCCGAGTTGCTGCAAACATGGACCGAGTACATGTTTGAGATAGCATAACTCTTTCATTTTTTACTAAAAATCTTTGATTATTTTGTTGTTTTAAAGATAAAGTTTTCTTCTATATGTGTACCAATTTTCAGCTCAATCCAAGGTAATTTTGTCCTCTGTTTCATGCCTAGAAGTTGAACCTGAGATGGTTTTCAGGCATGTACATTTTTTGGTTTTTTTTGAACTGTTGCAAACATGGCCTGAGTCCATGTTTGAGACAGTGTAACTTTTTCGTTTCAAGTCGGAATTCACTGATTCTTTTTTTGTTTGAAATATAAAGTTTTCTACTATGTGCCTACCAATTTTCAGGTCAATATGAGGTTGTCTGGTCCTCTGTTGCAGGCCTGTAAGTTGGACCCAAGATGGTTTTTAGGCCTGGGCATATTTTTCTTGGCATATTTTTGGTTTTGAACTGTTGCAAATATGGCCTTAGTCCACGTTTGAGACAGCGTAACTTTTTCATTTCCAGTCGGAATTCATCGTTTCTTTTTTTGTTTGAAAGCCGAAGTTTTGTACTTTGAGCACACTAATTTTAAGTTCAATCAAAGGTAGTTTGGCTACCTGTTTTATGTTCGAAAGTTGAACCCAGAGAAGATTTCAGACCTGGGTATTGTGTTGCCGATGCATTTTGTTCTTTTTCTATCCGACTTTTGACTTTTACTTCATGTTTTTGTGATATTTCTGAAATGTTTTGAGGCCATGATGTCTATCGGTAGACTAGCCAAATTTTGGAGATTTTGCAATTCAAATTTTGGATTAAATTTGAATTTAATTTGAATTGAATTCGAATTTAATTTGAATAGAATTCGAATATCGAATTCAGTGATTTCTTGCGTTTTTATTCGTTTTCGAGCACGAATTTTTCCAAACCTTTTTGAAATAATTTTTAAAATAAATGGGCATTTTAAATTATTATTATATGATATTTTTAAAGTATTTTCAAATATAGAATCTATTTATTCTCGATAATAAGGGAATTTTCAAATATAGCTTTCAAAATTGGTATTAAAAGCTTGTTTTCTCAAGTAAATTATTTTATATATAAAATACACGTTTTTGCACTATTCGAGCGAATGAGAAGGAGAATTAAACGGTTTGGTAAAACATGTGGTATGGGACACGTGCGTTTATCTTATCGGTTAATTCCCGACTTGTCCGTTTGATCATTTTGACCTGCAGGTCAAGTTTACCGATGAGATGAGGTAAACTTTTTACTGCTTTGAGTGTGAAATTTACTAGCGGTTAGTAAACCGTTTAGTGCGAACGTGTGGTATGGGACACACGTTAACACTGTTCGGGTTCTACCCGAAAGTTTGTGACACATTTGTCTAAGAGACGTATTTGCCAGCACTGGACCTTCGAGTCATTTGTCCTTCGGGAAGTTTGTCTAAGAGACGTATTTGTCCATTGCGACGTATTTGTGCTTCGGGATGTTGTCGTTTCGGATGTTTGTCTAAGAGACGTATTTATTGTCCTTCGGGACGTTTGTCTAAGAGATGTGGCGCCTTATTTTGAGAGAGCAGTACTTGGCGGGCTTCGGCCATAAGCACGTGCTATATCTTTGAGTTGAGTTCATTAATGTTTGTGATTTCCCTAGTGTATCGCGCTTTTCCGGAATTGGTCCTTTGAACCATTCGATGTATATTTGTGGCGATTACCTTTTGGGAATTTGAACTCTTGGAAGTTCTATTTTTGAGATTTGAATTGCCTACACTGGCGTTATATGAGATTTGCCATTTGGCGTTTACTTGATATTTTATTCTCCTCTTTGGAGATATATTTGCTTTATGGTGTGTTTGAGATGGGATCTCTTTATGCATGTTTTGGGTTTGCCAAGATGGCGGGTTTAGGTTTTCCTCTAAACCATATTTGATGTTTTATGAATGCCGATGATATGAGGCTCGCTACTTTTTGTGCTTTATGGGTATTTTATCTCCTTTGAGATTATACGTTTGTGTAGTGATACCGTATTATCACTTGATGTAATCATACACTTTAGATTGTTCCTTCCCATTCGGGAATATTATCACATTATCCTTATGCTCACATTATCGCTTATCCTTGTAAACTGATTTGTTTAGCTAGACTGACCCATGTATTTTATACTCAAGTCAGACCGAGATGATTCAGGTTAGGTACCCTTTGGACTTAGCCTATTCTGCTTCCACATGGACTTTTCTGCTAGCTCTTTTTTTGTAGCTTTTGTGTAGTCCTTTTAGTTGATACTCTAATATGTATATTCTTTTGACTTGTGTTTGTATTGTGGTTGTCATATCACATATGTGATGTATCATTTTGTATACTCTGTGATGTATTTGTATATGTGTATATATCTAATTATCTGTTGTTCTGTAATGTGTTTTGCATTTGAGTTGTTGTATTTTGTTCTCATAGATCCTATAGCCACCTATGGCTTTGTATTAAGTATTTATTAGATATGTCGATCCACTTGAATTAGAAAAAAAAATATAGAGCATTTATCGATGTATTCATATATATTTAAGATAAGGCTATAGATGGTCGCTCCTAACCAGCCCTATTCTCCGCATTAGCGGACGGTATTACCTAGTAATACACTTTGTTAATGTGGGTCTTGGGGTGGGACATCACAAGAAATTTCAAACTTAAAATGATTTTGAAAACATAATCCTAAGGAATTTGAGAAATGATTGGGGTATGGGATAACGCTATAGTAACGTACTTGTATTTGCTATATATAAATATACGCTTTATCTCTATTCTCCCATCTCCATTAGGTTATTCTTCTGTATCTTGCAAAGACTCGAATGCAGATTTTACGGACGTAAGATATGGATGTTAGAAGTGGAAGAGTTAATACTGGTAGGGGATGTACCACAACTAATGGGAATGCCAGACCAAGCACTAGAAGGAATCCAAGTCAGGCACAAGCTGCTAACTTAGGTGCTGGAATGCCGCAAGTAGATATGGGAGCTATGTATCAGTTCTTCGTTAACTTGATGCAGGATGGAGTTGATGTGGGTTTAGTTGGAGGAAATGCTGAAGGAGGAAATCAGGGAGCCCCAGTGGTCAATAATTATGATGTTTGAGTCGAGATTATGCCAGGCTGGGAGGAAAACCATTTATCGGGATTGAGGACGCAATTGAAGTGGAGAATTGGTTACTTTATTGCGAGAGGACTTTTGTTGATTTGGGGCTCAATGATGAGCAGAAAATGAGGCTTGCTTCTAGGCAATTATAAGGAGCAGCACTATACTGGTGGAACAGTGTTACGATAGGAGTTAATGAGGAGACCATGACTTGGGCTGAGTTCAGAAGAAGGTTTGAGGATAAGTTTAGGTCGGAGATTGCAAAGTCAACTCTGCTCAGGAAGTTCGCTGAGTTAGAGCAGGGAGACATGACAGTGCTTGAGTATGCAACCAGATTTAAGGAGCTATCAAGATACGGATACGCTACGGTTGATACAGTTATTAAAAGGAATGAGAAGTTCATTCGTGGGTTGAAGCCTGAGCTTGCTAAGGCCACATTATCGCATATTAGAAATCTATGTGATGTAGTTGTTAAGAGCAATTTGAGGCAGGAAGAGATGCTTGCTTTTCTTGAGGGTAACAAAGTAGGGGGAGCTCAAAAAGGGCAGAACCAGAAGAGAAAATTTTTCCATAAGAAGGGAGCTCAGAAGAGTGGAGCTGCCAAGAAGGGAAAGACGGAAGTTATCTGTTATAAGTGTGATAAGAAGGGACACCATGCTCATGAGTGTCGGATAGGCAAAGGGAAGAAGGCTACTAACAAAAAAGGAGTAAGATGTTTCAACTGCGATCAAATTATACATTATAAGAACCAGTGCAATGAGCCAGCCAAGGATGGGAAAGGGAAAGTGTTTGCATTGGAGCCAGCTACCTCAAGACCAACAGTAGAGGAAACGGGAAAAGCTGTGTTGGGAGGTACACTTTTGATTCATAGTGTATCAGTCAGAGTTTTATTTGATACTGGTGCATCGCATTCTTTTATATCTCATTGTTTGGTAGATAAGATTAACCTAGAACCTTCATACCTAGTTACTTCCTTAAGGATTGCGAATCCGATAGGAGGATATGCGACACTTGGGATGTAGTGTGCCAGTTAGAGTTTGAATTGTTAGGTCATGTATTTGCTTGCAGTTTGCATGTGTTTGATTTTGTAGGGTTCATAATTATTTTCAGTATGGATTGGTTAAGTAAATGCAATGCTAGGATATTTTTCCATAATAGGAAAATATCACTTAGACACCCTGACAGTAGTGATCAGGTAATATACTTCGTAGAAAACCCTAGTTTTGAGGATAATGCTTTGTTGGGTGTTGTGGAGGCAGAAGGCCAGTTAAATTGAGTTTTCGTTGTTAGAGAATTTGCAAATGTTATTGAGCCCGTAGTAGGGCTGCCACCGAAACGAGCTATAGAGTTTCGGATAGATTTAGTACTAGGTACAGAATCGGTGAGTAGACCGCCAAGCAGAATGACACCTATTGAGATGAGGGAGCTAAAGGTGCAGTTGGTGCATTTGGAAAATAAGAACTTTATCAGACCAAGCAGTTCGCCATGGGGAGCAGTCGCAGTGTTTGCAAGGAAACCGGACGGATTGTTAAGCTGATGTATCGATTATCGTAAGTCGAATGAGAAGACGATAAAGAATCGATATGCCTTACCTAGAATTGATGATTTGTTTAACCAATTGAGTGGAGCCAAAGTATTTTCACAGTTGGATTTTGGCAACAGGGTTCCATCGGCTTAGAGTGGCTGAGAGTAGTATTTCTTTGACAGCGTTTAAAACAAGATATGGATCGTACGAATGGTTAGTAATGTCGTTCGGACTAATGCGCCAGCATTCTTTGTAGATTTGATGAACCGAGTTTTTCAAGAGCCCTTGGATAGGTTCGTATTGGTATTAATAGATGATATTTTGGTATACTCTAAAGATGAAAGAGAGCATGAAGTTCATCTTAGAGTGGTGCTTGAGACGTTGAGGCAGCATCAAATGAAAGCAAAATTTTCGAAGTGTTATTTCTGGAAGAAGGAAGTGAAGTTTCTTGGCCATGTAGTCTCAAAGAAAGGGTTGTTTGTAGATCCGGCTAAGATCGAAGCGGTGAATAATTGGAAGAAACCGAAGACAGTGATTGAGATAAAGAGTTTTCATGGATTAGCTGGTTATTATCGGAGATTCATTAAGGATTTTTCATGGATAGCTGCACTGATGACTAAGCTAACGTGAAAGGATGTGAAGTTCATTTGGACCGATAAATGAGAGGAAGGATTCCAGAGATTGAAACACTCATTGACTAATACACATGTGTTAGTTGTTCCAGAAGGGAATCAGGACTTAGTAGTTTATACGGATGCATGTGGAATAGGATTAGGAGCTATGTTAATGCAAAGGAGTAAAGTGATTGCCTATGCTTCTCGACAACTCAGACCGGATGAGGATAGATACCCAACTCATGATTTGGAATTAACTACGGTAATTTTTTCATTGAAGGTGTGGAGACGTTACCTTTTGGGAGAAAGATTTGAGTTTTATACGGATCATAAGTCATTGAAGTATCTATTCTCTTGCAAGGAGTTAAATATAAGGAAACAAAGGTGGTTAGAGTTTTTAGGTGCTTATGATTTTGGTATTGAGTACACACTAGGAAAAGGCAATAAAATAGCAGATGCACTTAGTAGGAAACATCAGAATGCAGTATTGGCAATGATAGTTGAGTGGAAAGATTTGGAAGCATTGACTACATGTAGAATACAGTGGAAATTTGAGGCTTTGTATAATAAGGGAACTACTATATTGTCATGTTTAGAGGTTCGGTCGGTGATGATCGAAAAGATCGCTTCTAAGCAAGGGGAGGATCCACTATTAGCTGAACGGATCAAAAATTTAGGGGATAGAACAGAGAGCAACGACTTGAAAGATTTCAGTCTTGACCAGAATGGGTGGTTAATAAAGAAAGGAAGACCATGTGTTTTGAATGTGGGAAACATTAGGAAAGAAGTTCTTGGAGAATGCCATCGTCCAAAATTCATTATTCATCCGGGAGGAACTAAGATGTATCAGGATATGAAAAGAAGTTTCTTCTGGGAGGGCATGAAGAGAGATGTAGGCTTATGGGTGAAGTGGTGTTTGAACTATCAACGGATAAAAGCTGAACATCAGAAACCAAGCGGGTTACTTCAGCCTTTAGATGTTCCATTATGGAAATGGGATTCTATCTCAATGGATTTTATAGACAGGTTGCCAAGGTCGAATCGAGAAAATGAAAGTATATGGGTTATAGTGGACAGATCGACCAAGAGTGCCCATTTTACTCCAGTTAAGTAAACCAGGATGACACCTGTTTTGGCTAAATTATTCATGAAGAATATAGTTAGACTGCATGGAATTTCTAATAGTATAGTAAGTGATAGAGATTCCTTATTCACTGGCGAGTTCTGGAGGAGTCTACATGAGACTTTGGATACCAAGGTCAAAATGAGTACCGCTTACCATCCGTAGACAAATGAGAAAACGGAAAGAGTTAACAAAGTTTTAGAAGATTTGTTACGAGCTTGTGTACTAGATTTTGGGGGATCATGGGAAGACCATCTACACTTAGTCAAGTTTTCGTATAACAACAGTTATCACGCTAGTATAGGGATGGCACCATTTGAAGCTTTGTATGGAAGGCCATGAAAATCTCCCGTTTGTTGGTTAGAGATCGGGGATAGGTTAGTTCTAGGTCCAGATTTGGTTAGAGAGGCTGCAGAAAAGATTGAGCTAATTCGAGCCAGAATGAAGGAAGCTCGGTCTAGGTAGAAGAGCTATGTTGATAGAAGACGGAAAGACTTAGAGCCCTAAGTTGGAGATCATGTTTTAATCAAGATATCACAATTGAAAGGTGTAATTCGATTTGGAAAATCAGGAAAATTGGCATCAAGGTTTGTTGGACCATTTTATATTATAGAAAGGATTGAGAAACTCACGTATAGAGTGGAGTTACCAAGTAGTTTGGCAGGAGTTCACAATATTTTTCATATTTCTCATCTAAGGAAGTGTATTCGGGATCCAGAGACTACTATAGCACCTACTATGTTAGATGACTTAGTAGTGGAACCGAATTTGACTATAGTTAGAAAACAAGTTCGTATAGTCGCGAAGGATGAGAAGAGGTTAAGGAACAAGACAGTCAGATTAGTCAAAGTCCGATGGAGTAACAATGAGAGAGACTGTGCTTGGGAAACTAAGAGCAGGATTAGAGATACTTATCCCGACTTATTCCATGGTATGTTTTACCTTTATGATTGATTATTATAAGTATCTTATCGTAATTTCGAGGGTGAAATTCTTTAAGGAGGGGAGTCTTTAATGACCCTAATTTTGATTAACATTATTTAGAACATTTAATTAGATAAATTAAATTAAATAATGTAAATGGTTAAGGGATTGAGATTTTAATAAGTTAAGGTAGCCGTGCCTTAATTAACCTATAATCCAAAGAGAATTAAAATGAAATAAGTAAGATGAATAAGATAAGAGAAAAATAGGAATAAACTAAGTTCTTATACTCTAAACCCTTCTTACTTTCACTCCTTATCCATTCTAAACATTTGGAAACAAAACTAAGAACATTCAAAGCTTTGTCGACCACCATTAAGGGAAAAACAAAATGGAAGATAAGCAAGAATTCAAGTAGGAAGCTTAATCAAATCAATTCAAGAGAAAATCTCAACCTCCTTAACAACAAGCTAAGGTGAATAATAGATTACATCTCATTTTTATTGTTTTCGGTTTCTAGATGAGATTCGAATTTATTTTGCAAGTAAAATGCCATGATTTGATTGTTTAAATGGATATATAAGCTTGTTGATGATTTACGTTGCTTCATATAGATTTTATGATAAGCTTTGATTTGAAAAACCTATTAAATGACATCCTAATGACTTGTGTTTTTGATATAAGGTCAAAAACAATACTTTAGAGATGGGTTTCAAGTTTCATAATTTTCTAAGTTAATGTGGATTTATTATGAATTTTCTATAGAAGAAAATGGTTAAATTGGGTTTAAATTATTTTCGGCAAATATATGATAGCCTTGGGCCTGAAATTTAAATATGTTAGAAAACATATTAAAAAATGATATATGAGAATTTTTGGAGAATTTTCCTAAGTATTTTATTATGGATATAAAATTATTTAAGGTATGAGACTTAAATGTTTTATATGCTTCTAAAAGGAGAAGGGGCTAATTTGCTAAATGTTTTTAATTGTTAATTACTGAATTCAGCAGCACTTTTAGAAAAAGATTTTGAAAAAGAATTGGCAACCAATTATATATTGACAAATAAGGCAAGTTAGTTGGAAAGATATTACTTTAAAATGCTAATAATCAGTTTTGCAAAGAATTACTGCTTCGCCACTTACAACAGCTGCCTTTCGACTCTATACTTCCGGCACAACCAAATCGAAACCAATACACATGGTACCAATGCCTTAGTACGTAGTGGATTGAAGTTAGGCAGAAGGTATAGAGTCGAAACATGCTTTTGAAGGGGAAGAAGCTACTATTTTGATTACGAATCACTTATGTTTATAAAGGAGGCTTTCGAAGGAGTTATATTAGCTTTCGGCTTAGTCAAATGTGCCTTTGTTTTATCAAAAGGACTTTTGAAAGGTGTTGCTGCCTTTTTATTTTAAAATGAAGCTTTCGAAGGGGTTCCAAACCCATGTTGCTCCATTCTACACTTCGAATCAATGCTTTCGAGAGGGTACTTTTGCCTTTAAACTTTGAAGCTGCTTCTCCATGCTTTCAAAAAGGTTGGTTTCAAAACCATCCACTTTCTTTTACTTAGGAATAATGTCTTCGAAAGCAATGCTTTTGCCCCAGTTCTTTTAAGACCCTTTGTTCTATTAAAAGCTAAACCCAAAGGTTTCGAAAGGAATGGTTTTAAATGGTTTCGAAGCTATGTTCCACAAATTTTTACTTGGACCCAATGCTTTCGAAGGGTTTGTTTTAAGTGAGGAATTTTAATACTTTCAAAAAGTATATAATGTAGGTTTCGAAGGGGTGGTACCCCAATGTTTTCTAAAGGTTTACTTGAGTCTTTAAATGGAAGATTTGCAATGCTTTCGAAAGGCAAGTTTAAAGTATTTCGAAAAGAGTATGTCCAAGGTTTTATAAAGCTTTCGAAGGGATACTTTCAATGATTTCGAAAGGTTTATTTTTAAAGGTTTCGAAAGGTATGTTTTGGCCTTTTAGCTTAGTGTTTCAAGGTAAAGTAGTTAACCTATTTTGAAAGGGGTACTTTCAATGGATTCGAAAGGGACTGTTTAAAGTTTTTAAACCACTACAAGAAATTTTATTTTTTGTAGCGCTCAAAAAACGCTACAAAAACTTTTGGTGGCGTTTTGATAATCGTTACGAGAAAACATGCCACTAAAAATCCATGATTTTTTGTTTCATTTATTTTAACGCCACTATAAATGCATTTTTGGCAGCGTTTTTCAAACGCCACCATAAATCTTTTTGTAGCGTTTAAAAAACACGACCAAAAGATTTTTTGGCGCTACTAATAGAATTTCCAACTTTACCCATGTTTTACGGTTGCATTTACTCAACGCCACTATATATATTTCGGTAGTGTTTTTGAAACGCTACTAAAAGTTGTTTATTATTTTACACCATTTTTTTATGTTATTATTTCCTGTTAATGGTCTATTTTGGTTCTATTATATCAATCAACAATCACTCACATAATCATCATATTTAAATAATTTAAAAACACATTAACCATACAATCAAATAAAATATCCATAATCATTCCAATATAATAGTTTTTCGACAAAATGACCTAACTCACATACAATAACCATTTGTATACAAATTTACACATCGGGTACTAATAAATGTTATATCTAACTAGTGCTAACAAAACGTTTGATTACCCATAATTCTTTGTTGCATACACAAGTGAAAGCTAGCATCATCAAGTCCAACTTCGCTCTCTTCAAAAGTCCGATGCCTACACAAGTGAAAGCACAACAGATTTGCTCCAGAAGCCATCACGCGTACAGGATTTGCTGCTGTAAAAAGCCTCATCAAATCAAAAAAGTGACAGCACTTCTCAACCACTGTTCCTCCTGAATTGACATTGAACCGATTCCAGTTTTTCACCTATACAAATTACCCAGTCTAGGAAATTAACAAGCAAAAGATCATCTACAGTCTAGGATTGGATGGCTCTTGGTATTAGATCATTTTACTAATCAATTCTCACCAAGTTAAAATGTCAATCTAAAAAAAGTACCTGGTCTTTCTGATCTACTTGAGTATTCATCGTTATCTTCATATTGCATATATTGCAAGTGTAGCAATACAAACTATACAAAGAGCACTAACAAGGAGAACAATCAAAACTGAATCTCTTATCATTAATCTTTCACACGAAAAATTGTAGAACAACATCTAAAATTTATCAAATTGTCTCTATATGTGCTTGTTGAGCATCAAAGTTATAAATGGCATGACATGTATATTGACGAGTAAAATATTTTACACGATCTGAGAAGTAAGACTTACCATATTCATTGGGACATAAAGCAAAAACGCAATGTACTAATGCTTGAAAATCCACTCCAGCGCCAGTGCTGCCATCAAAATCCTAGGAAGAGACAGTTCGTAGGACCATTCCAGTGGATGAGGAGGCAAAAGATTGCGATTTGCATTTTGCTCAGCCGTTGCAACATGATGGACATAATACAAGGAATTGTACTGTTAATACTCGTAAACAATGGCAACCTAGACAGAGTTCATCAAACAACACACGGTCCAGTGGTACAGATCATGTATCGAGTGATACATTTCATAATACAACTGACTCTATACTGGACTCTACACATTCAACTAGTAATAAGCATTCAAATACAAATGAAGCCCAGAATGATTTTGAGACTATCAATTCCAGTACGGATATTCTAAACTAAAATGTTAGGGATTGAATTACTAGAAATATTCTAAACTGTCATATGAGTGTCAATACATATTCAAGAGGGAAATATCACCTGTAGAGGTCCTCCAGCTGCAAGACCAAATGAGTTTTTGTTAAATTGTATTAGAAATCTATCCAAAACAGTTTTTGTACTATTCTCAAACATCAAACCATAGAATTTTTCCATCTCACCTTAAAAGCTGTCCACTGATCTACAGACCTTGGCCAGCCGATATTGGTAGTAACATAGGTAATGGAGGCCTGCATTGACATACATCAAATTTCAATTTGTATCTCTAAAATCAATGAAGCTTTTCAAGTACTGTTGTTTTCTACGATATGTTAACAGATCAAATTTACACACAGAATCAACATCTTCCAAAGGAGGAAGCTCTCTGAGCAAAATTGAATCAACCGTTGCCAAATCCTGACTTCTCAGTAGCCAGAAAAGTCCAAAATTCTTCTGTTATAATAAAATAAAAATATAAAATAACTTATCAAAACAGACCTTAAATGGCATGCCAACCACGAGTTTAGCTGCAAGAGACTTGTATAGAAGTTCTGGTGTCTGACAGTGAGGAACAATCATCAATAAAACTTAGCTATCATGAAAAAATAAGTAGGGGGCATTCTTCGTATCAAAAAATTTCTTAAGAACAAGGCTATTTAAAACTTACCTCCAATTTATCGAGTGATACAGACATAAGAACCGAACCATCCCTATGTAGAACTCCGCTATAATCAACCTCTTCTCCCTATAAATCGAGAAATTTTAGTTAGAACTGAGTTATATATAACATCTGTATTGAAAGTTGAAGTATACTTGTTTCTGTAAAGGAAGTTGCCCTGTTCTTCTCCGAAAACTGTAATAACGTCTGCGCTTCTCTTCAAAAGGAAACTGTACAAATTACAACTGATTAATTCTTAAATTCTTATTCCTTTTTTAACATGTTCCTCAAATAGTGTAGAACGAACTAGAGTTAAAAATTTACCACTCTTTTTTGAAATTTAGAAGCATGCATTCCCAGGTTGGCTAATTTTCTGCTGAGAACAATTTCATCTTCAGGTGGTCCAGTGAGTGAAACTCTAATTGTATCACCTAATCCATCCTGTAAAATAATATATATATATATATATATATATATATATATATAAACTACATCATTCCTCTCTATTTTGTACCAGTAGCCTATATCCCAAAATTAACAAAGAAACGGTAAATTTTCCTTGTCCAAACATGCTTGCACATGGAATCATATAATATATGTACTGGGATAGTTTAAATGAATTATAGTGTAAAAAATTTACAACACATGACAAAGTCACATTATGCATTATTAGATGCCAAGTAAAGTGCTATTCAATGTCGAAAAGAGTGCACAAAACATTTCGATCATCACAATGTCACTTGTATTATGCTTAATTGAATAATGGCATTCTTCTACTCTAAATATTTTTTTATAGAAACATACCAAGTAGAGGGGAGAAGAGGACTAAATATGGTTTGACAGATATAGAAGGGCTTAAAAAATCAACTTGCACCAAGCTATCTTGAAAACTATGAAGCATGGCAATGAAATTGGAAAAGAATATTACCTGAAGAAGAGTTCCAATTCCAATCACATACTTCATTCTTCCATCTTCACCTTCTCTAGCTTCAATAACTGCTAGATGCAATGGATAATCCCAACCGTCTAGATACATTTCAGCCACTAGTTAGCGATAAGCTCGAACCATGATGACTGGATTGCTGGCTTTCATTGAAAAAACAAAATTATGGTAATCCAATTCCCAGCAAATTAATGCAAATTCAAATGCTGATTTAACCTGTTTGATGATCATTTGTATAGATTTTATCGTCATATTCTAGATAAGGAAATAAAATAGTTATGTAAAACATAATCAATTACCATTCCCCAAGTAGAATCGCCGTAGTAACTCATCATTCGATCAGATAAACTTCCATGATTTGTTCCAATGTGCAGTGCTCTTCCATACTACTTGCATTTTTCCACTAATGGGGTGAAAGCTTGGCTCAATATTGAAAAGAGAAACAGAGGTCAATGCTACAAAGACATACGTAACAACTTTTTAGTTGATAACAAGAATATGAAAGATTCAACTATAAAACTCAACAAGGTTTTCCAGCAGGAAGATATCAAAGACGATTAATTTCTTCAACCTTCACAATGTGCACATGCTCTTTCTCATAATCATCATCGGTGTACTCTAGTGTCTCAAATTGAGCCTGTCTATCAGCTGAAAACAATACATGGAACTCAATGGTTCGTAATCGGTGTACTCTAGTGTCTTCCATTCCACCTATTCATTGAAACAGTAACCAAATGAATTTAATAATAGCATATGCACTACCTATATATACAAGAAAGGATCAAAAAAATTATTAGAAATTTGGTGCCACAAACAGTCGGTTATTTGTACAACTATTAATGCTTACTCGGTTTTTAATTGAGTTAAACTTAGTTTTGAAACTGAGCTTTTTAACTCAGTTAAAAACTGAGTCATCCTTTGGGTTAAAAAACCGCAGTTTAAAAACTGAGACAACTTAGGTTTTTTACTCAGTGAAAAGAATTCATATAAACATTGAGAATGCATGGAAATAGCCATTTTGGCAGTAAATACTGAGAGTGCAAACTGAGAGTGTATGCGCTAGGTGCAAAGTGCAAGCAAACACGCTGGGTGCAACACTTTGCATTGCTCAGTGGATATGGAGAAATACTCAACGGATAGTAAACACATTTTAACGAAATGAAATAGAATATAAATTTCATCATAGCTGGAAACAAACGATACTGAATCATCAAAGTAAAATGAATGATTTCATATATGTGCCATATGAACTTAGCAGAACAAGTATCTTTTGGTAATTAACTTGGTACGTGTTAATTATTCCATACATGAGTCATGACTTAACTGCTTATGTGGTAGGTATAGTGACCAGTTTCCCATCAAACAATTGTTTCTGAGCGGTAAATTATTTTACGACCACAATTGACATCTTATAAACATCAAGCCAATTAGAGAAACTGTTGGTAGAAGCATAGCTTTATAACTAGCTTTAATTATGTTGTTCTGCCTTATTTCTTTGCAATGCAAACGAACCATCCTCGTCATGAGATCTTGTAAATGAAGAACCTAAAATATTCATCAAACAGCTAGTTTAAAAACTAAAATGGTACATAATAACACATCAACAACAGTATATAAACATCAGTCCCAAAGGAAAGGTAAAAATATTGATACCCGAGATTTGAGTTAATGCCAAAACAAGTGCAGTTTTTGATATATCTTTGGATTTTTTAACAACTACACCAACATTATTATCTTTCTTCCTTTTCTTCAAACCAGCCATCGTCATTTTGCTTAAACCCCAAAAACAAATCACAAGCACACATAAACCGTTCCTTAAATCTAAGCATAAAACATCTTTGTTTTTTCTCTTACATTCATTCCTCTATAATCAAGTAACAAAACTACAACAAAACCTCAAAAAAGATGTTACCGTTATCCTCAACTTACAATATCGAAAAATATTCTATTGCTATTCCGACAATACTAACTGTATACCTTATTGTTAACATATAAAAAACATAAGGACTCTAAAGCTGAAAAACCTAATTCTAATTTAAATTATCAAAATTATAATATACCTTATTGTAATTAGTGGTGGTGAAGGCGGTTGCACCGTCGATTGATGGGGAGTTTGTGGGGTCATTTACTGGGGAGGAGGGGTTGGTGTAGCTGGCATTATAGTAGTTTATCTCCAAATACACACAATGAATACAATAACGAATTCAACAATACAGATCATTCGGGTAGAGAATAGAAGTAAATAAAGAAGAAGGAAGCTTGAGTAGAGATTACTATGATAAATACGGATCATTGGAGATTCTTTGAATGGGAATCGGAGGCAGCCTTGTTGCTTCTAGAAGTCGACTTCTTATCAAGGATTAGAACAGCTGAGCATTACAAATTTGGATTGGAGAACGAATTTGATTTAGGGTTAGCTTATTTTGGGGGAAAGAATTGAATTTTTCTAAGGAGCATAGGAATAACAAGGCGGTAATCTTTTGGTTACATTTATTTGGGCAAACGCGGAATTTATTTTATAAAGGCGGGAAGTGAAATATTTTTTGTTGCATTTATATAATAAGGGGAAATATTATTAGTTGCAGTTACATTCAAACGCCACCAATTTTTGCAACCAAAAGCTGATTTTCTTGTAGTTAACAAGTGTTTCAAAGGTAATATCTTGGATTTAAAACCTAATGTTTTCTAAGTTAAAGAAGGGTTTTTACTTGTTTTAAAGGGATAGATAACCCTATTGATTTAGGTTTTCATCAATATTGTTTTGTGTAAAGCATATATCATGGTAAAAATATTTGAGTAAAGCAAAAAGTATATTTTCTTTGTTTAAGTATGATTTAAAGGGTTAAATCAATTTGAAAGAAATGTTTTCAAGGAAATTTTAATGGGGTAGTTAACCCTAAGTAAATGACTCTGATATCAGAATACTTGATGGGACTGGTATAGGGTCGCGCCCTATACTTTAGCTAGTAGCTCCTAGCTAATATAAGTTCGAAATTCCAGTGTGTAGGGATTTGTCATAGGTAATACTAAAAAGATGTTACACTTAGAAAGGAAAATACAGAGAAAGATAGGTTATTGGTGATCCCCAAAACCATTAGGATCAGTTGACCCTGGGAGAAGTAAGTTAAGGACAGACCATCCAGGAGTGTGTCTAACAGAAGTTAGATTATTTATTTGTCTAGTAGGCCCGAGTCAGCCAATGGTTAGTGGTTAACCAAACAAAACTATATTGTTCAGACAGATAGTCCATTGTTTACCTGATTTATATGCATATATGATATTTCTATTATTGCTTTAATTAGTTTGATTGCAGGATTCTAATTTGCAAAAGATATGTTTTAAAAGGGATATTATTGAGTGGAAACTCGTTCCGCTAAGTGACGTGGTCTCACTTAATATCAGTTAACTGATATGTGATAGTATTATTCACACCAGGCTTTATGTCTGACTCGAAGTTTATGTTTTCCCCTTAAACTCTCGGATGCTCAAAATTAATCTACGTAGATTGAGAGTTAAGGTTTTACGGGCTTAGTAGGTGGACGAATAAGCTTCTGAAGACGTGAAGGAGGCAAAGTTAGCTATATAGGAGTAATTAGTTTTATTTCCGATGTGATGTATTTAAGACCGATAAGTCTATTTACTACTCTGATCATCCAAAGGAGTATCTTCATATGTCGCTCTTGGCGTAAATTGTAATAATTATATTTGGTCGAAACCAGGGAATCATTTGGGATTGTGTAATGGAATATGAAACATGGATTTGAAATGTAATCCATAAAGTTGTTTTTTGAACTCTATGATTTTGTTTCATATTCATGTGCTTCTGATAATATGGATACCATTAACATTACCGTATTTTATCACCGTAAGTTAATACTATAGATGACTGCAGCATCTGTAGCGTTTAGCTTCGGGCCTCAAGATAGGGGATGTTATATTTATAGAAAATCAATATAATACAAAAATTAAAAAATTTATATTTGATAATGGGACAGAATACGTCAACAAAGATTTCATAGAATTTTTTAAACAAAAAGGAATTTTACACCAAATTACTTGTATTAATACACCTGAACAAAATGGAGTTTCAAAAAGAAAAAATGGACATTTACCTGAAGTCACTAGATCACTTTTTTTTCAAACTAACTTTCCAAAATCTGATTGGTCAGATGCTATGCTAACTACGACTTATCTCATAAATAGATTACTAAGTGTCATGCTTAAAACTATGACTCCCTTATAAATTTCTAAGAATAGTAAAATAAATCTTGATCACATAAGAGTTTTTAGGTGTATATGTTTCGTACACAAAAAAAGACATGACATGCTAGATAAAAATGCTGTTAAAGCCATATTTTTAGGATACTCATCCCAAAAAAAGGAGTACAAATGTTATGATATAGAAAATCATAAACTTTATATCTCACGAGACATATCATTTTTTGAAAATGAACCATGCTATCAAACGAGTGGACAAGAAAATACACAAGGTAAATCGGTCATATTGTCTCCAATCAATTTCATGTTTCCTGAAGAAACAAATCAAGAACGGGTTGATCATACAAATGAAGAAAAAATCGAAGAAACAAGTCCAATTCATTTAGGGGGAGAAGAAGAGATAAATCAATCAAGTGAAGAACTAACTCATGAAGAACCAACTCAAGAAGAAAATTCCATAAGAAGATCTATAAGACAAACTCGACCTTCCATCAAATTAAGGGATAATGTATCCCAATAGGTGATGTATCCAATACAAAATTTTATTTCATATAACAGGGTATCCCCTTCATATCAAGCCTACTTATGTAACATCACTAAACAAATGGAACCAACAAACTTTAGTGAAGCCAATCAAAGCCCAATTTGGCCTGAGGCTATGAATAAAGAACTTCAAGCCTTAGAAAAAAATGACACATGGGATATTATTAATTTACCAAAAAAAAACTCGTATGTTGCAAATGGGTATACAAAATCAAATACAATAGTGATGGTGTTATTGAAAGGTACAAAGCTAGGTTAGTGGACAAGGGATTTACCCAAACATATGGTATTGACTACCAAGAGACTTTCACCAGTAGAAAAAATGAATACGGTTAGAATTTTGCTGTCAGTAGCCACCAACTTGAGATGTAATTTGTTCCAAATGGATGAAAAAAATGCATTCCTTCAAGGAAATTTAGAAGAGGAAGTCTATATGACTCTTTTTCTGGCTACAAAAGTGAGACGAACTCATTACTGGTGTGTAAATTAAAAAAGGCGATCTGTAACGATCTGGATTTTCGCGTTCGAAAATCGACATCCATACTTTACATCGTACTCGAATGCCATAGATTCGACCGTTCAAATCTGAGTCGCCGGAGCTTATAACACAGTTAAGTAAATAACACAGCGGAAAAGAAAAAGAATATAGATATACAACATCTGATACAATATCCAGATACAATGATGATACAATGAATATCTATATACATCAGAGATATGATACAACAAATAGCAGCGGAAAGAAAACGATAACATCAGCAGTGGATAATCTCCATCTCCAAAGCACCAATCCAGAAATAGCTCGAACTCCCAATAACGATGCACAAAGATAAGCAAGTGCAGTCCATATCCAAAGACTGAACTAGCTCCAGATAATCTACTAAACCTGACTATCTAAAAAACCAAACTCTAGACTGCTCGTGTAGAAAAATTTTGAGCATCCAGAGTTTAGGAAAGAACAATAAACTCCGGATCAGTCGTGGGACTGGTGTGAGCAACAAAAACAGTTTATCTTTAAAAACAAATAGCAGAGAATTTTAAAGTCAATTCGCAATGCTTTTGGAAATTGAAACTACCATAAGGCCTCCCGCCACACACACAATGCAAACGCAGAATTGGAGGAGATTTCTCCTTATGATAGTCAAAGATGCTTACTATGCAAAATCAAATCATTTTTGATATTATTATTAGTGCATAGTGTAGAAACATTTCGAAAGTAGAATATAAATCTTAGCCAGCATAGGTACCATTATAGTATGCCTACTATAGCTACCATATTAAATGGCTGGTTCTACAACTAAAACCGTACAAGGCTCGTATTGTTTTGTTTGGATTTCCAACAAATGGTCAGGCTAAGGAACTTCCTATTCCACGAAAGAAACGCCTCTGGCGGGACGCTCCGAGAACCAACTGTTCTCTGCCAAACAAGGCCGGCTACCCCCTTTCCCAAGGGATATACAAAACCTCAGATATGCCACCCCCAGTCCTTTGGGACCTTTAACCGAGCCGCCTCGAAACCAACATCACACATAATAAATAAAGTGTATCCACATGAGTAAGTATCTGGGCTCCATACCATGATACTACCCTTTTCCAAAAGGAATGGTCATACCCTAGGAAAGCTACCCCTGAAACCTTGCCGCACAATTCCTGTTTCGACCATTACCGGGTTGTAAGGTTCGACGAAGTCTCGTCCATAAAGCTACGCTTTGTCACAAAGCCATGCTTTGGGTCAATAGATGATCAACCTATGATCACAAAGATAAATGATCAAACAAATGATCATATCACAAATGATCAAACACTGATCATCACACAGCAACACTCAGCATGTCACATTACCAAATTGGGAATATATCGCTGATAACTTCAACTACATAACCTCTGAGCTCATACGTCTCAGAGAAGGGTGTTAAGCTAAGAGAATAAATTCTCCGCCACCAACAGAAATGTATTTGAAAGAAATCGGCTTTATATCTCAAAGTGTAATGTCAGACATGTAACCATACAAGTCTGTTCTGGGTTCGAACAGAACCGAAGGCACTTCTTATGAAGCCCTTGCAAATCTGGGTATTCACAATCCCGATCGGATTTCCCATCACTTAGGGGATCTCTATACCAAGAGCTACCCAGTGCAGAGACAATCGACGAGTTATCCTCTCGTTTTTGTGAATATCCGGTCTTCAACACCGATCTTCAAATGCTATCCATATACGATGTATCACTTATTCGGAATGGGTTATATGACACAAAGGTCTTTTCCCGGCTAACCCGAATAGTGAGCGCAATATTTAAAAATATATGGATATTGGGATTTCAATTAAGTCACAACTTATTACCCAAACTTCTCTTTTCAAATGGTTTAACAAATTACCATTTTCAAATCTTTAAACGAAAAGATTCATTCACAGATTTTCCAAATCAATTTCCATTTCAATTTGACTCGTTAAATCTTTAAATCAAAGATTTAACTTATAGCTTTCAAAACAATTTCATTTCGAATGGTTTAAATAAATCACCATTTTAAATCTGTTAAAAATAAACAGATTTAATTCATAGCTTTCAAAAAGAATTCATTCATAACTTGGAAAAACATTTTCAATTCAATCTTGAAATTCCTTTAATTAAACTGGAATTTCATTCCTTATATGAAAGCGTTTATCATTTAAAAACAAACAGTTTCATTTCAGAAAATCTGATTCATTCATACGAGTGGAAATCCTTAGGTTAAATCCAAATTCTCAAAATTATACTTTTAAATGGTTTAACTTCATATAAACACATTTATATCATCTTAATCCCTAGTTTCAAATCATAGGATTCAATTTTCAACTTGAATTCAAATTTAAATCAAATTATTTAAATTTTCAAAACTCGTTTAAGTTATTCAAAATAACTTTTATCTTTGAAATTCTATTTCAAAAGCTTTTCATTTTAAAACCCAAATTTCCAATTTCAAAATCAATTGAAATTAAAAATTTCAATTTTAAAAACATCAAATTTAAATTATCTGTGACTTAACCGATTTCCACGTGAAATCCATATTTGTGTGTGTATGGTGTAGTCCAGGGGTTTCACACAGTAGTGCGCAGCATCAATCATCACAGATATATCAATATTGATAAGCGGTATAATCCGTAACGCTTATCTTCATTCGCAGATTCATAGATAAAATAAATTTATCAATCACAGAGATTCATCATTACGATTCGATGTGGGTTTTGGATAACCAAATTGGAATCCGACTCCCTGTTGTATCAAAATTCAAGTGTCGTTTTAAAGGCCAAGGGTTTACAGAATAAAATCACCAAATCAAAATCCAACACAGAGTAATTCGCATCTCACGGCATCACAATTTCAAACAGAAAATATCAATTCATTTTATAACAAATCAGATATCCTACATAACAATCCATAAGCAATCATCTTTAATTCTTATTGAAATAAATTCAAATTTAATCAATTACTTGAGAGTCAACCCTGTTTAATTAATCATTAATTATCAATTAATTACTTATTTCATTTCAAATTAGTAAATTAACAAATCAATTCTTAATCAATTATTAAGTCTTAATTACTTAATTGATTACCCTTAATCATTAATTAAAAAATCTTAATTATTAATCAAACTTAATTACCTATTTATTAATCATTAATTACGTAGTTAATCAATTATAAACCCTTAATCCTTAATAAAATCACTTAATTAATCAACTATTAATTCATAATTAAATTACTTAATTCATTACTAATTACAATTAAAAAGTAATTATTCTTAATTACTTTCAGAAAATAATCAATTAATATAAATTATTCACTTAATTAACATGTGCACCATGTACGTGCACCAGTCCCTTGACCAACTTCGACCATTTCCCTGACCATCAACCCGTCGCAATCGACCCCACCAGTGATCACAATATTCCAGCTCCGACGAAATTTCCAAGAATCGAAAAACGAGTAAATCAAACTTCACCTGGAACAACATGGCTCATCGAAAACCATCTCGTCACCGCCGCTCAGCCCATCGGAGCTGCCCCAACTCCGTCCACGTCTCCGTCTACGTCTCCAGTTCACCCACACCAAGTCCGGTCACACTCGATCCAGCGTAAACGACGAACGAGGCCAGTTACTCATCGACGTTAAAACTAGGTTTAAAAATTTTTAAACGCTCGCCGCCGCCACCACGTCCGTCTACCGACCATCGCAGTATTTTTCCCCTGATCTCTAATCGCTCCTCCACCTCCACGTTAAATGCCGACCCCTCTAGAGCCACCGAACGCAAGAATTCGATTAAAACCCATTTTTTTGTTCATCCTCGAACTGCTCATTAACCCCCCTCTAAAATTTAGGATTCTTGCTTTAAAAATCACGTTATAGTATAAGGAATCAGGATTCAGACTATATACTTGAATTCATGAATTAAATAAATTTGAAATTTGACTTATGTAAAGTTTTGTTCAGTTATCTTAGTTTCCAGAACAATTAACAAGTTGTTTGACTTGAATGAGTTTTTAAATCTTGGGTATCTGCCATAACAAACCATTATCGTTTTAACATTAATCCCAAAGAGCAAGTAGATTAAGAAGGAATGATTTTCTTTTTGAATCAAAATCTTGTTAGCATCTAAGACAGAGGAAATATATAACCAACAACCTGTTCACAATATTTCCATTTTCCAAATACTCAGAGAATTCATATATGTATTCACCCATACCTGTTCACAGATATAACTTGCAACAAGCTTATACTTTTAAATTGTTTAAAGTGATGTTACTCACCTTAGAATTATGAAGCAGAGACAGTGAAGATTTATGCCTGGAAATGATGTGTTTTGAAAAACTGGAAATTGCATTTGAATCTTTACTTTGGGTTTGAATTTCGAAACTTTTAAATCTAAAGCTTGTTGAAGCTTGATCTTGCATGAACTATAGATTATACTACAGGCTCGAGTGTCTTTGCTTGCTGAAGCTTTTTAATCTTCAGTTTGAATTGATTTAAGTTGTTTGTTTCAGCTTCTTTTTTTTCAATAAACGAATTGAAAATGAGGAAGGTGATGTATATAAGAAAAAGTGTACAGGGTATTGTAATGTTTTGTACAACAAGCACGGCTGAAGTTGCTTTAGAGGCATGGTGCTTTACAGGCTGCATTTATGACTTGGTGGCTGATGATAGTGCTAGTAAAATTTGCTTTGTACATTTACATTTGTTTATTTCTTCTTTTGCCTTTACTTAATATTGTGCAGGTGATATTGTTGTGTACAAAAGATAAGGCAGATAGTATACATTAATTGCTAGAGGTATGTTACTTTGGTGGCTTGCATTAATGACTCGGCTGATATGTATTATATTGTGTACTTTGTTTTGTTTGGAAACACATTTATATATATATTTTTGCTATCTTCTTGCATACACTTGTTTATTTGTTTCATTCCCTACTTATATTTGTATTTGTATTTGTATTTGTATATAGGTACTTATAAATTTTGGTTTGTATTTCTTCTTTTTCTTTTTGCTTTGTTTCATCACTTTAAAAATATAAATAAACTTCTATAGTTGTTAGAATTTGCTAATGTGTTAATTTTTATATTTTACAAAATTTATTAACGTATTGTTTGAATTTTAACTATGTATAACTATTTTATTTTTTTGTTTAACTTACATTTATTGCCTTGTATTATTTTATAAACTTAATTATTTAATTTACTTTAATATTTATTGTTTTATATTAAATATATAAATTCAAATTATTATTATTAACCATTAATTGTAATATTATAAATTCAAATGATTTATACAGAATTCATTCGAACTCGGGGAAACTCGCATCACTTTATAATAATTTTCACAAATTTTTATTCAAAAATTCATTTAATTATCAATTTAAATTTATTAAAAATCTAGGGTCATTACACGATCTATGGTCTAAAGCAATCTCCAAAAGCATGGTATACCAAGCTAAGCTTTTCTCTTTTAAAGATTAATTTTTTTTAAAGCTGTTGATTCCTCTATGTTCATCAAACACTCACAAAATACCGCGACTATTATTCTGGTTTATGTTGGTGACATCATCATCACTGGAAATAATAATGAGGAAATTAAAAGGATTAAAAAATATTTAAAAAAGGAATTGGGCATCAAAGACCTTGCAAAGCTTTCATATTTTCTTGGAATAGAAATAGCCCACTCAAGTAAAGGATTATTTCCATCCTAAAGAAAATATGTCCTTGATCTGTTAAAAGAGACTGGTAAATTAGGAGCAAAACAAATTAATACTCTTATAGAGATGAATATAAAATTTGGAGTTGAAGATGGTGAGCAATTATCTAATATAGGACAATATCAGAGGATGGTAGGCAAATTAATTTTCCTTACAGTAACCAAACTTGATATTGCCTTTGCAGTTAATGTCATAAGTCAATTTATGCATGCTCCATGTACCAGCCACTTGAGTGCAATTGATAGCATATTGAGATATCTAAAAAGCATTCTAGGTCAAGTAATTTGGATGAAGAAATTTTTTTAGTGATGTGGTTGGTTTTCTGATGAAGATTAGGCCAAAAGCTATGATAGAAAATCAACCGCAAGGGTTTTGTTCATTTATAGGTGGTAACTTGGTCACTTGTAAAAGTAAGAAGCGAAATGTTGTAACTAGATCAAGTGCAAAAGCATAATATCAAGCTATGGAATCCACAACAAGTGAGCTTGTCTGGATAAAGCAATTACTTAGTAACATGAAGATAAAGTACACAAAAACAATGCAAATGTACTGTGATAATCAAGTCGCACGTTATATTGCATCAAATTCAGTCTTTCATGAGAGGACAAAACATATAGAGGTAGATTGTCACTTTTTTGAAGAAAAAGTGCAATCAGGGGGGACAAAAACTCCATTTGTCAAAAGAAAAGAGCAATTGGCAGATATTTTCACAAAAGCACTTGACAAGACCAACCATCTAAACATACTTGACAAGCTGGGTTCTATAAATCTATTTGAACCCAATTTGAGGAGGAGCATTGATAAACTAGGAATGATAGCCTCAGAATATTTCATCAATGCTGAAAACAGGAAACAAATAAAAGGCTAGCATCTATTATACAGCTGTTAGCTATAGTTGCTACTTTGTTGTAATTATCGTGTAATTAGGTAATTATAATTTAGGAAATAAGGAACGACTAGTAGAATTATAATTTGGGAAATAAGAAACGGCTAGTGTGACAACCACCCATAACCCCTGCACTGAACCTAGAGAAAGTGCGCTGTAAAGTGTGCCAGGCAGCCATGGACGATTGTCAGGGTAAATTAAAAACAACAGAATCTATCGTATTACTCACAGCGCATGGACAAAATACAATAGAACATATATATAGTGAAGCTTCACAGAATAGAATCTCATCAATAAAACCTCATAATAGTTGAATACAAACATCTGAATAGTCAATACAACAAGCCTCACTACAAAACACTCAGAGAAAATACAAATAGCAGAACAACCAGTACATATAATAAGAAGTAATATGCAACCCTCCAGCTCGTCTTCGATATCAACACCGTGGAAAGCAAGAACAGCACCTGTCACCTGCTACCTAGTCTGCCCGTCCCAAAATGGACGAACAGCCCAAGGCAATAAGAGTTAAAACATAAAGCCTTGAGTCAGACAACAGTCTTAGTGAGCTGTAAATTAACTAACAACATACCAAAAGAGCATAAAGGAAAAGGAATAGGAATACAACCCTCCCACTCCACCTCTTTCTACAGTGATAGCCCCCAGACACACACTAAGTAGAAGCAATCATAGCAAAGCACACAATTTAAGGTAAAGCAATTATCACTCGAGTCAAGGGCGATGTTTTCCAAGTACAAACCCCCAAGGCCTAAACCAAGATCAGATAAGCACCCAGAAAATACCGCTCTTGAGATCGAATGACGATACAACCAAACATCCATGACTCTGGCTATCACTGTTATCATTGCTTCGATATCATCGTTAATTGAATGACCGGCACATTCTTTCAGCCGTCCGTCAAGGGCTAATGGAAACCCCGGTTCTAGACATAACTCCCGCACGTCATCGTGACCCGTGCCTAGGACTATCGAATCTGCCCAGAGTACTTGACTACTCAATCAGTAGCCTTCAGGGACTATCGAATCTGCCCAACGTACTCTTGCTTTGAGCATGCTAGAACCTTCAACAACGATGAGATCTCAGCCTTCTAGTCATCCTCCTCGACGACTATTTTCATACTAGCTCAAGCGCCTCTCGAGCCAACCATTATCCTCAAACTCGAACCATATCACCGAGTTATCAACATGCTTGGAATGATCCCGTCTGGATTAGACCAAGACTATCTCATATCATGCCTCGCTTCATCACATCCTCGCAAAGCTTCATCTCAACATCATCATCATCGAATCTATGCATAAGAGCTTCACCATCCGCTACATATGCCACAAGCAGCTTTTCCAATTCAAGAGACTTTCCCTTAGCTTTTGAATCATCTTTGGTCTAAATCAAATCATCAATCATCTAATTCATTGCAATAAATCAAATCAAACATTAATCCAAGTAAACAAGCATTCAAATATGATCTAAATAGACAATTATAACAATAATGGCAATTTCGTAATTAAAGAGTCAAAAGTCCAAAAGCATGAAAATATGAGCAATGTCTCTATAGTCTTGAAGAATGAACTTGCATAGGTTAACACTTAGAAAAATGGTTGTCAAATCATCATGAACAATGGATCTATATGGATCTATACTTAGGTTTACAAAAATGCATGGAAATCTCTACTTTAACACCAAATCAAGCCAACAATCCGATATACTCCTTTGGATCCGTGTGAGAGATAATCACCACTCACCAAATCACCTAAACAACCTCAAATCAACACGCTTTAGATCTGGACAGTGAAGGATCTAACTCGATCTATCACAAATCCGCTTCAAACGATGAAATCTCTCTTCGAAGAATGTAGATCTTCAATCTAAGCTCTTCGATCTTCGATTTGATCTTCAATATGGATGGAAGGAACCACTAGATTAGAGTGGAGAAAAGAAGTGAAGAAGTGTAGAAGTCGAGCTCTCAAAATGGCAGCACTTCGTCGCTTCGAAATCCGGATCCCAAAAAGTGAGAAAATGGCGTGTATTTATAGGCTGAAAACTTAGGTCGTCTGCCTCTATAAGTCGTCTTCGACTTATCCCTACCTCCGACCTACGACTCAACAGGTATACGACCTAACGCCTAACGACTTAAAGCAATGCGCATTTGCGACTTAATATGCCAGCGACCTACGACCTAGCAGCATCTCCGACCTAACCTCCACGCGACTTAACAGGGTTGCGACTTAAGCCCCTCAGTCCTACGACTTAACAGGTATACGACATAACAACTCAACAACAGGTGCGACCTAACTGAGATGCGCCTTGACGACCTATCACTTAACTCGACTCAACGAGTTACGACCTAATCCCTTAAGCATCCACGCGACCTAATATAAGTCGCGAACAAACTGGGATACGACCTAACTCCTAAGTCGTCTAGACGACCTAACTATCCAACTTCCAAACTTAGGTCGCTCACAACATAACTGAACACTAGGTCGCTCACGACCTAACTACGATAACACCTTAAGTCGTTTGAACTACCTTAAATACCCTAGGTCGTTAACCCACTTAGCTCCTTATGTTGCCGCCGACCTATCCTCCTTAGGTCGTTAACTCGCCTAGTTTCTTAGGTCGTTGCCGACCTAACCCTACCCCACGACCTAAGCGTATCTCACGACCTATCTCCCATACGACCTAACCCCAGAATCCTTAGGTCGCCTATCCCTCTTAAGTCGGTTATGACTTATCACTTAAGTCGTTAACGACCTATGATGACGCAACTGGTAAGTTGGAGCTAAAGCTCCCTGAGTCGCACACGACTTACTACCTGTCTTAGGTCATTTACGACCTAGGACTTACACGTATCTCTGCTCAAAATCTGAAACGACCTAACAATGCTAAGAATTCCAGATTTTTACGAACTTTTCGATCCGTAAAAATTCGGGTCGTTACATTCTCTCCCCCTTAGGAATTTCACCCCCGAAATCCCAAACAAACAAAGCAATCAAAGACTATTCTGCACGCCTACCATCCGTAGCAATCAACAAACCATGCATCCAATTCTAGCTTAGCATGCAAAATTCTAAAACTAGAACAAGTTACAATGTCGTTAGATGACACGACACCTTAGGGCCATACCTTGAAGAGTTCAGGATGAGCTGCCTTCATCCTCTCTTCCACCTCCCACGTACAGTCGTTATCATCATCACTCCATTGTATCTTGAGCAACTTAACTACCTTCCTCCTAAGCTGTTTCGTGTCGGTTTCCACAACACGAAGCGGCTTACGAGGTCTCTTATCGACTGGATCAACTTCGAAATCTTCACAGCTATCAGTAGAAACCACTGTATTAGAGTCGTGCACATACTTCCGTAGATACGATACGTGAAAAACATTGTGCACACCCGACATCTTCTCTGGTAATTCCAATCTATAGGCGAGCTTTCCAATTCGCTCGATGATCGGGAATGGTCCAACAAATCTCGAAGTCAATTTTCCTTTCTTCCCGAATCGAATAACATTCTTCAGTGGAGAAATCTTCACAAAAACCATATCACCTACGTCGAATTCCAAATCCTTACGACGCTTATCAGCATAACTCTTCTGACGATCTTGGGCTGCCTTCATTCGTTGCCGAATGACCTCTATACAATCTGAAGTCTGTCGAATCATCTCTGGCCCAAGTATCAGCTTTTCTCCTGTCTCCAACCAACATGTCGGAGAGTTACACGGTCTTCCATACAATGCCTCATACGGTGCCATACCAATGCTTGACTGGTAACTGTTATTGTATGCAAATTCCACCAAATGAAGGTGATCTTCCCATGATCCTCCGAAATCCAAAACACAAGCTCTAAGGAGATCTTCCAAAACTCGGTTGACTCTCTCGGTCTGACCATCTGTTTGAGGGTGATAAGTTGTACTCAAACACAACTCGGTTCCCAAAACTTCCTGCCAGCTCTTCCAAAATCCACTAGTGAACAAAGGATCTCGATCGCTCACTATACTCTTCGAAATACCATGGAATCGAACTATCCACTTAACATACAACTCAGCTAACTTTGATGCAGTCCTAGTCGATCGAACAGGAATGAATCTTGCGCTCTTAGTCAGACGATCCACAATGACCCAAATCCCTTCATTTCCCGTTCTGGTTCTAGGTAGTCCATCAATAAAATCCATCGACACTTGCTCCCACTTCCATGTAGGAACTTCTAATGGCTGAAGCAATCCACTTGGCTTCTTCTGTTCGGCTTTTACCAACTGGCAGTTCATACATATGGAAATAAAATTTCCAACATCCTTCTTCATACCTTCCCAGTAGTAGGTTCTCTTCATATCCCGATACATCTTATTCCCACCTGGATGAATTGTCAACTTCGAGTGATGACTTTCCTTCAGAACTTCACTCCTCAATTCATCTATATCGGAAACAACTAGTCGTCCTTGCTTCTGAAGCCAACCATCTCGATCGACCTCAAATCCTTTATTCTTTTCTGGATCCAATCCAGATTCCAAATCACGGATAATCTTGACAAGCTTATCATCTCGCTTTTGACTCTCGTCGATTCTTTCCACAAGAGTCGGTCTTATTGATAGGTTTGCCAACATCTCAGGTTCCAATTCACATCTGGGCCTGTAGTCAAATCCAGCTAAATACTCGAGACTCTTCCATTCTGAAAACATGGCTCCTAATCCTGCATGTTTTCGACTTAACGCATCTGCCACTGCATTACCTTTTCCCGGAGTATAAGCTATACCAAAATCATATGATGCCAAAAACTCTAGCCACCGTTGCTGCCGAAGATTCAAATCCTTTTGGGAGAAAAGATACTTCAACGACTTATGATCTGTAAACAACTCGAATCGAACTCCCAATAGATAATGTCTCCACATCTTCAGAGCAAAAACAATCGCCGCTAACTCCAAATCATGAGTCGGGTAATTCCTTTCATGCGGCTTCAGTTGTTGACTAGCATACGCAACAACTTTATCCTTCTGCATTAGCACTGCTCCAAGTCTAGTACCACATGCGTCGGTGTAAACCACCATCTCATCATTCCCACTTGGAATAGTCAAAACAGGAGCACTTGTCAGTCGCTCTTTCAGGATTCCGAAACCTTGCTCACACTTAGCATCCCATCTGAACACTTGGTTCTTCTTTGTCAATCCTGTTAATGGTGCAGCCACCTTGGAGAAGTCTTTGATAAACCGTCGATAATATCCTGCTAATCCAAGAAAACTTCTCACATCAAATGCATTCTTAGGTCTAACCCAATCCTGGATTGCTGCCACCTTAGCGGGATCAACCGCTATTCCATTTCCAGAGATAACATGGCCTAAGAACCTCACTTCACTCTTCCAGAAGTGACACTTCGAAAACTTAGCCTTCAGCTGATGTTTCCGTAAGATTTCCAAAACAATACGCAAGTGTGTCTTGTGCTCTTCTTCAGTTCTGGAATAAATCAGAATATCATCCACAAACACAAGTACAAACTTGTTCAACTGATCTCTGAACACTCTATTCATAAGATCCACAAAATATGCTGGTGCGTTAGTCAATCCAAACGGCATTACCAGCCACTCAAAGAAACCTGATGGTATCTTAAAAGCAGTCTTCGGCACACTATCCTTAGCCACTCTCATATGGTGAAATCCCGTTGCCAAATCCATCTGAGAAAACACCTTAGCTTCGTAAAGCTGATCAAACAAGTCCTCAATTCTTGGCAATGGATACTTGTTCTTCTTAGTCACCTTATTCAGCTCACGATAATCCACACACAACCTCAGCGATCCATCTGCTTTGGTAACAAACACAACTGGTGCACCCCATTCGGACACACTACGCCGAATGAATCCTTTCTGCAAAAGATCATCAACCTGCACCCTCAACTCCTGCTGTTCTCTAGGCGCCATCCGCCTAAGAGGCATCACAACAGGTCTGGCTCCTTCAACTAGATCTATACGAAACTCGATCTCTCTATGCGGCGGTAACCCTTTGACCTCGTCAAAGACATCCTCGAATCCATTAGCGATCGGCACTGATGACAGTCCATCCCGTGGAACAACCAGCGAATACATGAAGCTCATGAAGACGCCTTCTTCATGCTTACATCGTATCACAATCTTTCGCCCCTCCACATTCTCGACTGTCACCTCCAACCTTTCACAATCAACCTTTGCCGCATACTTCCTAAGCCAGTCCATACCCAAAATAATTCCGAACCCCGCAAAGTTCAGAACAAAACAATCACAAACAAAAGAGCAACCATGACTCGATACAATCAAACCACGGCATAGCATACACAAACAAGACGAACCCCCAACTGGATTAGTCACAACCAATGGCCTATCAACAATATCCGGTTCTAAGCCCAACCGGCCTACAAGTTCACTACAAACAAACGAATGCGATGCCCCAGTATCAAACAGAACTCTAACTGGAACACCACATAGGAAAAGAGTACCTTGAACCACCACACTCTTTCCTTTCTCTTCAGCAGTAGGAGCTTTCGAAGATGATGGAACATGAAAGTGTGTACGCTTGTGCACACTAATTGTGGATCGTGTAATATGGACTAATATATGCGGAATGTTATATACAATTGCTATATAAGTAAATATTCAATAAACTAACTATATAGCAATTCACAGATATAGAATGGTAAATGCAGTAAACAGTAAAAATCACACCAGGGATTTTTATACTGGTTCGGACCTCCCGTCCTACGTCCAGTCCCAGACTCCTATCTGGATTTTCACTACCAACTACCTCGCTTCACCCGGAGGAACAGGTTTATAACACCCGAACAGCCGAACGGGATTTCGTGCCTCTTACAACACCGAGGACTTCAACAAAAATAAATACAATTGTCGTTGACAACTTGTGCTCTTAACAACACTGATTTGTCACTTGTAGTACACCCTTCCTATAATCTTATCCTCAAAATATGTGAATGATGTTTGTGAAGATTGAAGGAAGTATATTACTTATTTGAATCAAAAGATATGAAATAATTTCAATGATTCAATAAGCAATTTTGAAGTAGAAAGCTTTTTGAATGTAAGAGTATTTAGAAATTAAGATCAGAATTTTAAAGCAAAGAATTGTTGTATTTCAATCAATGATTTAGATATGTTTATATAGAGAATAAATGGTTGTAACTCTTTGTGAAGAGTAGCCATTAAAAGATGTGATCATTGATGAAAGGAAAGAGAAGCAACCATTGAAGAAAGAAGTGTCTTTTGGAAAAGGTTGCTTTCTGTTAAAAAACGGTCGACAGGTCAAAAATGACCAGTAGACGAAAATTTCAAATATATAGACGTTATGTGCATGTGTGCACGTTCATTGTGCAATTTACACAGGAACGGTCGACCGCCTGGTTTTGGACCGGTCGACCGGTCGCTGTTAAATTGCACAGTGAATGTGCGCTGTCATCCAAAACGTTTATACATCGATTCTTTTGAGATACATGATTATTTTGAGGATAGATTTTAACATAACTAATATTACCAACATACCAAAATAATCCACCTCTAATGTATGAAGCTCGTTGTGTCTCAATGAATGACTTCTTTTTGACGATCACGGTTTATCCCTTTGTCAGAAATCAAAACTATATAAAAATCTTGACTCAACATTCTCCCCCTTTTTGATTGATGACAACATAGTTATGAATCTCCCCCTGTATTTGATCTCCCCCTGAGATTGTGCCTGTAACTTTATATTTTCCTGCATATATACTGTTAGCACAATTTTCTCCCCCTTTGTCATCGACAAAAAGGAGTTTATTAAAATATAGGATATAAAATATATAATTCAGAGTATAAGCAAAATAAGACTACTTCCATAGATCAAGAGTTAAGAGTCACATAATATGATAATGCCAAAGAGTCTAGTACGAATTAAAATGCGACACTATTTAGTACAAGTGCCAGATAATGTCTTAAAGCAAGAACTAAGTCATAATTTACACATAATAGTAAATAAAGACATAGACTAAAAGGATTCAATCTGAATCTGTCTCACCCTCCTCTTCTTCCTCTTCTTCTTCTTCAACAAGCTGAGATTTTCCGTATCCACGTCCATGACTCGTTCCCGAGCTTGTACCCTCCTCCGAGGATGTCCAAGCAAAAGTAGGAGGAGCTGGGCGCTTGCCAGGGTCTTGAGTTGGCATGGATGAGGATGATGCTCCACATGATATTGCTTCCCATATAGAACTGAAGAACGACTTTAGTTTGTTAAATCGTTTATCCATTTTGGTGTCCATGCGTTTAAGTCGGGCTTCTAGAAGAAATTGATTTTGAGCAATAGTGTTAAGTGATTCTTTTGTTGAGGAAGATGATCTTAAAAGTTTAACTTCTCCATGTTTAGATCGGGATGAACGGGAGGAAGCCTCTCTATGTCCTTGGTCTTTCCATTGTTCAAAAGGCATAATATTGAAGTATGGAGCTGGAAGCTTCATTCTTGCAATCGAAGCTTTGTTGATGGCTTTTGGTTTGGAAATGGAAGACTTTGGTGGTTCAATGCCACAATCGAGCAAGAGACGCATAATGTACTCGTTATAAAACAAGTGAGGTCTAGAGCTATCATTTACTTTCAAGATCTCATCGAAGATCATACCAATCCAGTTTATACGAATACCCCCATAAATTGCGTATAATGCCTTGAAATTTTCTTTATAGACGGCATCAAAATTTCCAGTTCTTGGGAAAAGGGAGTGCATAAGAGTATGATGAAGAATTCTTGCAGACGGCCTTAAGCCAATAGACTTAGTGCTATCCTTGTCATCTTCAGTAAATTGATGACTAATTTGATTACGGACATGAATATTGCAAAAGTCATTTGAGAATTTTTCACCAATAAACCTAGAACCAAGAACACTTGCCATTCTATCACATGAGATAAACACTTCTTTGCCACATACAACAGACCAAAGACAATAATTGGGATTTGCGGGTTTGTTTTTCTCTATATTTAGATTAGCATAGAATAACTTGATCATGACATGGTTAATTTCCACATTGTTTTGATCATAGTCAATAAGGTTTTCAATGTCGGTATCCCTTGGTAAATCTAAAATACGATAACTAGAGAAATCTGAGAATTTAACAAACGAACCCGGATGGATAGTAAAATCTTTCATTTCATTCCACCTTTTGAGTGAAATTGGATCCACAAGCCATTTCTTGATAGAGAGATCAATGGGTTGAGTCTCTGAGGTAGAGGCTTGCTTAAATTTCTTTTGTTGAGGAGCCATTAGGGATAAGTTTGAAGAAAGAAATTTAATAAGAGAATGTAGGGTTTCTTTGATTTGGGGGAAGAAGGCTGGTTATGAAGTAAAAAGAGAGATAGGGGAAAAAAGTGAACGGAAGGTATATTTAAAAGCAGGATATACGTAACCGGTCGACCGGTGAAAATGGGGCGGTCGACCGTTTTTATCCAGAGAGCAAAACGGTCGACCGGTCCATTTTACCTTGTCGACCGGTGCTGTTCTGTATCACAGTTCAGCCTGTTAATATATTTTGACCTATAAATTTTATATCACTCTTATTATAATATTTAGATGTTTTTTAAAAGAGTGATTACAAAAGAAAATAAACAACAATACAATATATATGAAATAAAATTAATGAAGAGTGGGAGAAGGAAGATCGGTTGAATCTTCGTTAATATCATCAATGCGAGCCTTCCAAGATGACCATTTTTCAGTTGCCCCTTCATTCTGAGCATAGTTTCTGTCCCATGAGTTTGGGGTTCTAGAAGATGAAGGTGCATTTGGCATTGGCTCATGAACATCTCGTTTGTTTGATCCACAGAAGAAGAATGCCATTCTTTCTAAAATAGATAATCGTGCCGAAGTCTGCTGTTGTTCATGATGGAGCTGTTGTTGTCCATAATGAAGCTGACGTTGAAGATCTATTTGATGTTTTTGATAGTGATGTATTTCATTGATCTTCTCTTTGGTTTGAGGAGAATAGAATAGCACTTTCTTTGCCTTTTTTGATTTAGGCGTACTTCCAGGTGTACGAGAGCATTGATGATGGCACTTTGGTTTATATTTTGGTGTTTCAGGAGAAAGATATTCTTCTGATTCAGAACTTGTAATGGAAATGTGAGTTTTTTGAGCACACTCATCACAAATATGTGCCATAGAGAATTTTGTATTTATGATTAGATAAGGGAAGATGAATAGAACGAATGTTTTTGACAGCTTATATAGACAGTTCTTATATATAAGCCTATGATTAAGAGTAAAAATAGGAATTTGATGGTGTAAAATAATCAGAGGCTCAAATTTAAAAAAGCTTAAAATAGCTATAGTTAAAAAATAATCAAACGAAAGAACTTAAAAGTTTAACATCAGTAAATATTAGACAAGGTTTTTTAAAGAAATTAAACCAAGCTCTCTTCTTAATTTAATAAAACTAGATTCGAGCAAGGGTTTAGTAAAAATGTCCGCTAATTGATTATCAGTTTGGACATATTCAAGACATATATTTCCTTTTTCAATATTATCTCTAAGGAAATGATGACGGATATCAATGTGCTTGGTTCTAGAATGATTCACTGGATTTTTAGAAAGATTTATAGCACTCGTGTTATCACAGTATATAATAGAATTTGATAAATGAATATCAAAATCTTGAAGTGTTTGTTGCATATATAATACTTGAGTACAAGCGAGAGCCGCTGATATATATTCGGCTTCACATGTTGATAGTGAAACACAATTCTGTTTCTTACTAAACCAAGAGACAAGTGATTTTCCAATAAAATGGCACGTACCACTTGTACTCTTTCTATCCGTTCGAGAACCTCCAAAATCAGCATCACTATATGAAACTAATTCGAATGGACATTCTGTTGGATAAAAAAGACCGAAATCTTTTGTATTATTAAGATAACGAATTATACGCTTCACTGCTCGTAAATGTGATTCCTTTGGATTTGCTTGAAAACGAGCACATAGACAAACACTCATCATTATATCTGGACGACTAGCTGAAAGATAAAGAAGAGAACCAATCATGCTTCGATATAATTTCTGGTCAACACTCTTACCATTATCATCTTTTTCAAGATGTGTAGTTGTACTCATAGGAGTTGGTTTACCAGATGTATTTTCTAATCCGAAGCGCTTGATAAGATTTCCGCAGTATTTTTCTTGATTAATAAAAATACCATTCGGAAGTTGTTTGATTTGAAGTCCAAGAAAGTATGACAGTTCTCCCATATGAGACATTTCGAATTCTTTGGTCATAATACTTGCAAATTCCTTACAGAGTTTATCATTTGTTGAACCAAAGATGATGTCGTCTACATATATCTGAATAACAAGAATATCCTTTTGAGAATGTTTGATAAACAAAGTTTGATCGACTCTGCCTATTTGAAATCCTGAGTCAATAAGATAGCTACGTAATCGTTCATACCAAGCACGAGGTGCTTGTTTTAAACCATAAAGAGCTTTCTTTAGTTTGAACACATGATCAGGATATTTTTCATGTACAAACAAAGGAGGTTGTTCGACATATACATTCTCTTTGATAAATCCATTAAGAAATGCACTCTTGACATCCATCTGATAAAGTTTGAAATTGTGGTGACAAGCAAAAGATAAAAGGATCCTAATAGCTTCTAGTCGAGCAACTGGAGCAAAAGTTTCTTCATAATCGATACCTTCTTCCTGATTATATCCCTGTGCTACTAACCTTGCTTTATTTCTGGTGATATTTCCTTGTTCATCAGCCTTATTTTTATAGACCCATTTAGTACCAATCACTGACTGATCAGTTGGTCTTGGAACAAGTTCCCAGACGTCATTGCGCACGAACTGATTTAGTTCTTCTTGCATGGCAATGATCCAATATTCGTCGGTAGCTGCTTCTTTAGGATTTTTAGGTTCGATATTTGATAGAAATGCAATATGTCCCATTTGATGTAATTGACTCCTAGTTCTTACTTGTGAGTCGACCTCCCCAATTACATTTTGAACCGGATGGTGTCTCAATAATCTTGGAGGGGAACGCATTTCACAAGCTGGATGTTGTTGAGAAGTATTTTCAACAATATTTTCAGAGTCAGAGTCATAATTTGTGATGATAGGAGTGTCAGAAAGTATAGTTTCGTCATCATCAGATTTTGGTTGAGAGGGCTGAAAGATTTCATCGAAGGAAACATGAAGAGATTCCTCAATAGTTTTGGTTCGTTTATTAAAAATACGATATGCCTTGCTTCTTTCCGAATAACCGACAAATATACCTTCATCAGCTTTCGGATCAAACTTCCCGAGTTGGTCTTTCGTATTTAAAATGAAACATTTTGAACCAAATACTTTGAAGTAAGATATATTTGGCTTCCTTTCGTTAAATAATTCATAAGATGTATTCTTGGTGAGTGGTCGAATGGACACACGATTCAAAACATAACACGCAGTGGCTATGGCTTCTGCCCAGAAATGTTTTGGTAAAGTAGATCCATTTAATAACGTTCTTGCACATTCTTGTAATGTTCGATTTTTTCGTTCTACAACTCCGTTTTGTTGTGGAGTTCTAGGAAACGAAAAATTGTGGTTAATACCTTTCTTTGTACAAAAATGTTCAAATTCGTTATTTTCGAATTCACCACCATGATCACTCCTTATGTTTTTAACTTTTAGCCCTTTCGATTTTTGAATTCTTTTGACGAAAGATTTAAAATGTTCAAAAGTGTCACTCTTGTTTTTCAGGAAAATAGACCATGTATACCGAGAATAGTCATCAACTATTACAAATACATATCGATTATGGTTTATCGACTGAACTTGTGTTGGTCCGAATAAATCCATATGTAGTAACTCAAGTGGTTGTAGTGTTGATATGACTTTCTTGGATTTAAAAGATGATTTGGTTAATTTTCCTAATTGACATGCATCACAGATATTGTTGACCTTAAAACTCATTTTGGGTAATCCTCTAACTAGATTGTTTTTGGCTAGCTTGTCAATAGTTCTGAAGTTTATATGACAGAAGCGTTTGTGCCATAGCCATGGATCATTATCATTAGCTATAAGACACATATCTGAGTTATGATTAATATTCATATTCAGAATATATATATTTCTGTCTCTATAACCTTCGAAAATTAAATTATGATCTTTATCTAGAATACTACAATTATTATTTGAAAAAGAAATTGTAAAACCCTTGTCACATAATTGACTGATACTAAGTAAATTGTGTTTTAAATTTCTAACTAGCATGACATTTGTAATAAGAGGTAAGTTAGATGTACCACAATTGCTCACATCGCCTTTGCCGATAATATAGCCTTTTGAATTATCTCCAAAAGTGACGGAGCCACCATCTGAGTATGTAATATTTGTTAATAAGCTCTTGTCTCCAGTCATGTGCTTCGAGCAACCACTGTCCAATATCCACTTTCCTCTTTTCTTAAGTGGGACCTGCAAAAAATAAAATTAAGTCCATGGTACCCACTTTTTATGGGGTCCTAAGAGTTAGGTCTTAGGAGTCCAAACCCATACGGGTCCGGTATCCCCTTTATATATATAATTAGTATTAAGATGTACAGTATTCATGAAATTCTGAATATATTTATTCCTAATCAAATTGTTATTTGTTTTAGGAACCCATATTTTGATAGTCTTGACATTTTTCTTCTGAAATTTCACAACTGGTTTTGGTTTGGAATATAATACACTAAGATTTTTCTTAGTTTCAGTCTTTTGTACTTTCTTTTTCCTTCCATTACCAAGATGTTTCTTGGTTTCTGGTTTCCTATATCCCAAACCTTGTTTATTTGAAACAGATTGTGAACTTTCAATGATTTTTGTCAAATTTTCTCGACCTTTGTTAAAGTTAGAAACATTTTGAGTTATATCATCTAACTTAGTTTGTAAGCTCGCCTTTTCTAGGTCCAGATTTTTGACTTTTGCCTTAAGCTCATGATTTTCAGTAGCGAGAGCATCATTTTTCTCTTTTTGAGTTTCAATTTCTTGACTCAAAAGAGATAATTGAGAGTCAACATTAGATGATGATTCTTGAAGTTTTTCAAGTTCTTCTTCTAATATTTTCTTCTCGTCTTTTAACATATCTCGTTCAAACTCTATTCTACTCAAATCTGCTTTGGCTACTTTTAATTGACGTTTTATGTCTTTATATTTGACTATCAACTCAGAATTTATATCAAGTAATTCATCAAATGTAGGAATTTGTACCTCATCTTCTGTTGCCATAAAACAAACATTAGCTTGTTCATTTTCCTGATCACTTTCACTTTCAGATGAGGATGAGTCTGAATCATCCCATGTTACTGAGAAGGCTCGTTTCTTTGACTTGTCCTTCTTATGTTTGAATTTATCATTTTCTGACTTCTTCTTCTGTTCTGGACAATCCTTCTGCATGTGCCCCTTTTTGTGACAGTTGAAACATTCTATAGTTGATGAAGATGGTTTGCTTGATCCAGGTTTCCTTTTGTTGTAGCGACTGGCTTTTCGATATTTTAGGAATTTTTTGAATCCTTTTGCAATGAATGCCAAATCTTCATCTTCAGAATCTGATTCATTTTCATCTTTCTCAGCATGAAATGCTACATTTTTCTTCTCTTCTTTCTGTTCTTTTCTAGCCTGCAAATTTGCTTCATAGGACATTAAATTTCCTATCAATTCATCTGGCTTCATGATGGAAAGGTCATTAGCTTCTTCAATTGCTAATACTTTTCCTTCCCATTCACTAGTCAGAGAATGTAGGACTGTTGAAACAACATCAAAATCTGAATATTTTTGCCCTAATCCGATAAGTGCATGATGAATAGTTTGAAATCTTGAATACATATCATTGATTGTCTCATTCGGTTTCATTTTGAAATTTTGAAACTGACTTTTCAGCATGGCTATTTTGGCTTGTTTAACCTTGTTAGTACCTTCATGAGTGGTTTTCAGCGTTTGCCAAATTTGATATGCAGTAGTGCAGATACTAACACGGTTATATTCATTTTGGTCTAATGCACAAAACAACATATTTATTGCCTTTGCATTTACAGCTGCTGCTGTTTTCTCAGTCGTTGTCCATTCTGAATATTCAGTTGTTGGATTTACTATTTCTTTTTGAGTAGCATTCCAAGCATCATAGCTATTTGATTGCATGAAAAATGACATACGTGTAGCCCAATAGCTATAGTTGAGACCATTAAAGAATGGAGGTCTTTGTGTTGATTGACCTTCCGTGTAAGTGCTAGAGCTAGTACTTGCGTTATTTGCCATATTACAAGAATATATCAAATAACGGTTTTACGGTTATATGATGACCGTGCTCCGATACCAAATGAAAGTGTGTACGCTTGTGCACACTAATTGTGGATCGTGTAATATGGACTAATATATGCGGAATGTTATATACAATTGCTATATAAGTAAATATTCAATAAACTAACTATATAGCAATTCACAGATATAGAATGGTAAATGCAGTAAACAGTAAAAATCACACCAGGGATTTTTATACTGGTTCGGACCTCCCGTCCTACGTCCAGTCCCAGACTCCTATCTGGATTTTCACTACCAACTACCTCGCTTCACCCGGAGGAACAGGTTTATAACACCCGAACAGCCGAACGGGATTTCGTGCCTCTTACAACACCGAGGACTTCAACAAAAATAAATACAATTGTCGTTGACAACTTGTGCTCTTAACAACACTGATTTGTCACTTGTAGTACACCCTTCCTATAATCTTATCCTCAAAATATGTGAATGATGTTTGTGAAGATTGAAGGAAGTATATTACTTATTTGAATCAAAAGATATGAAATAATTTCAATGATTCAATAAGCAATTTTGAAGTAGAAAGCTTTTTGAATGTAAGAGTATTTAGAAATTAAGATCAGAATTTTAAAGCAAAGAATTGTTGTATTTCAATCAATGATTTAGATATGTTTATATAGAGAATAAATGGTTGTAACTCTTTGTGAAGAGTAGCCATTAAAAGATGTGATCATTGATGAAAGGAAAGAGAAGCAACCATTGAAGAAAGAAGTGTCTTTTGGAAAAGGTTGCTTTCTGTTAAAAAACGGTCGACAGGTCAAAAATGACCAGTAGACGAAAATTTCAAATATATAGACGTTATGTGCATGTGTGCACGTTCATTGTGCAATTTACACAGGAACGGTCGACCGCCTGGTTTTGGACCGGTCGACCGGTCGCTGTTAAATTGCACAGTGAATGTGCGCTGTCATCCAAAACGTTTATACATCGATTCTTTTGAGATACATGATTATTTTGAGGATAGATTTTAACATAACTAATATTACCAACATACCAAAATAATCCACCTCTAATGTATGAAGCTCGTTGTGTCTCAATGAATGACTTCTTTTTGACGATCACGGTTTATCCCTTTGTCAGAAATCAAAACTATATAAAAATCTTGACTCAACAGAACAGCCCCCAAATCATAAGCTTGCACAATCTGCTTGTCCCTCCTCGGTTCTGGACAATTCTTCCTGATATGCCCCGGCTTGTCACAGTTGTGACACTTCATCGGCACCTTCGGATTCTTGCAATCCCTAGAGAAATGTCCCTTCTGCTGACAATTGAAGCAGGTCACTTCGCCCTTCGGCTTCTTCTGGCCATCCTTACCCTTCTGCTGCTGCTGCTTCCTCTTCTTGTTTCCACCCTGCTGGGGTTTAGATTCTTCCCTGGTCACAGCAACAACAGATCCTTCCTTAGGAAACAGACTCTCATGCCTGAGAGCTTTCTCCACAAGCTTCTCAAATGAATCGTCTAAATGATCCACCAATTGTCTCCCAAGATAACTGTCCAAGCCTGTCACAAACTTCTCGTTCTTCTGATACGAAGATTCTATATACGACCGGGCATACTTGGACAAAGCTTCAAACTCAGAAACATACTCAAGAACTGGCCTTCCATTTTGCTTGAACTCCACAAACTTCTTGAACAGAATAGACTTCTGAGCAGTAGAAATGAACTTAGCTTCAAATCTGACTTGGAATTGCTCCCAAGTAATCTCTTCCTCCGGAGTATCAATAGTGATAGAGTTCCACCAATCAGAATCTCTCCCTTGAAGCTGTCTTGACGCCAACTTCCTCTTAGTAGCATCCTCAATTCCCAAGTCACCAAAGATCCTTCTACAAGCATCTATCCACCTCTGAACCTCAATGGTTGATTCTGTTCCCAGGAAAACCTTCCCTCCAAGAGCAGTGTAGTCCTTACACAGCTTAGCAAAATCCACCGGTTTTGGAGTTTGAACTTGAACTCCAACATCCACCGATGGTCCCGGAGCTGGCATCCTTCTCATGATCGAAGTCATCATAGCTTCGAACATAGCAGCATAATCAGCAGCCCCTTCAGTAGCACGGCCTTCCCTAGCAGCTGGTCTCCCTCTTCGACTCATTCTCAATATCTATAAAAAGGAATGATTAGCACACCTAGAGAAACAACTACATAAAGGACTCAAACTCTACTAAGCTATTATATTATATATAGTAATCATCCATCAAAATACAATTACGTCTCTCATACGTAGTTACGTCAGCGAGCGTTGGGTAAAATCGATTAACCAATGCTCTGATACCAAATGTGACGACCTCCCATAACCCCTGCACTGAACCTAGAGAAAGTGCGCTGTAAAGTGTGCCAGGCAGCCATGGACGATTGTCAGGGTAAATTAAAAACAACAGAATCTATCGTATTACTCACAGCGCATGGACAAAATACAATAGAACATATATATAGTGAAGCTTCACATAATAGAATCTCATCAATAAAACCTCATAATAGTTGAATACAAACATATGAATAGTCAATACAACAAGCCTCACTACAAAACACTCAGAGAAAATACAAACAGCGGAACACCCAGTACATATAATAAGAAGATAATATGCAACCCTCCAGCTCTTCTTCGATATCAACACCGTGGAAAGCAAGAACAGCACCTGTCACCTGCTACCTAGTCTGCCCGTCCCAAAATGGACGAACAGCCCAAGGCAATAAGAGTTAAAACATAAAGCCTTGAGTCAGACAACAGTCTTAGTGAGCAGTAAATTAACTAACAACATACCAAAAGAGCATAAAGGAAAAGGAATAGGAATACAACCCTCCCACTCCACCTCTTTCTATAGTGATAGCCCCTAGACACACACTAAGTAGAAGAAATCATAGCAAAGCACACAATTTAAGGTAAAGCAATTATCACTCGAGTCAAGGGCGATGTTTTCCAAGTACAAACCCCCAAGGCCTAAACCAAGATTAGATAAGCACCCAGAAAATACCGCTCTTGAGACCGAATGACGATACAACCAAACATCCATGACTCTGGCTATCACTGTTATCATTGCTTCGATATCATCGTTAATTGAATGACCGGCACATTCTTTCAGCCGTCCGTCAAGGGCTAATGGAAACCCCGGTTCTAGACATAACTCCCGCACGTCATCGTGACCCGTGCCTAGGACTATCAAATCTGCCCAGAGTACTTGACTACTCAATCAGTAGCCTTCAGGGACTATCGAATCTGCCCAACGTACTCTTGCTTTGAGCATGCTAGAACCTTCAACAACGATGAGATCTCAGCCTTCTAGTCATCCTCCTCGACGACTATTTTCATACTAGCTCAAGCGCCTCTCGAGCCAACCATTATCCTCAAACTCGAACCATATCACCGAGTTATCAACATGCTTGGAATGATCCCGTCTGGATTAGACCAAGACTATCTCATATCATGCCTCGCTTCATCACATCCTCGCAAAGCTTCATCTCAACATCATCATCATCGAATCTATGCATAAGAGCTTCACCATCCGCTACATATGCCACAAGCAGCTTTTCCAATTCAAGAGCCTTTCCCTTAGCTTTTGAATCATCTTCGGTCTAAATCAAATCATCAATCATCTAATTCATTGCAATCAATCAAATCAAACATTAATCCAAGTAAACAAGCATTCAAATATGATCTAAATAGACAATTATAACAATAATGGCAATTTCGTAATTAAAGAGTCAAAAGTCCAAAAGCATGAAAATATGAGCAATGTCTCTATAGTCTTGAAGAATGAACTTGCATAGGTTAACACTTAGAAAAATGGTTGTCAAATCATCATGAACAATGGATCTATATGGATCTATACTTAGGTTTACAAAAATGCATGGAAATCTCTACTTTAACACCAAATCAAGCCAACAATCCGATATACTCCTTTGGATCCGTGTGAGAGATAATCACCACTCACCAAATCACCTAAACAACCTCAAATCAACACGCTTCAGATCTGGACCGCGAAGGATCTAACTCGATCTATCACAAATCCACTTCAAACGATGAAATCTCTCTTCGAAGAATGTAGATCTTCAATCTAAGCTCTTCGATCTTCGATTTGATCTTCAATATGGATGGAAGGAACCACTAGATTAGAGTGGAGAAAAGAAGTGAAGAAGTGTAGAAGTCTAGCTCTCAAAATGGCAGCACTTCGTCGCTTCGAAATCCGGATCCCAAAAAGTGAGAAAATGGCGTGTATTTATAGGCTGAAAACTTAGGTCGTCTGCCTCTATAAGTCATCTCCGACTTATCCCTACCTCCGACCTACGACTCAACATGTATACGACCTAACGCCTAACGACTTAAAGCAATGCACATCTGCGACTTAATATGCCAGCGACCTACGACCTAGCAGCATCTCTGACCTAACCTCCACGCGACTTAAAAGGGTTGCGACTTAAGCCCCTCAGTCCTACGACTTAACAGGTATACGACATAACAACTCAACAACAGGTGCGACCTAACTGAGATGCGCCTTGACGACCTATCACTTAACTCGACTCAATGAGTTACGACCTAATCCCTTAAGCATCCACGCGACCTAACATAAGTCACGAACAAACTGGGATACGACCTAACTCCTAAGTCGTCTAGACGACCTAACTATCCAACTTCCAAACTTAGGTCGCTCACAACATAACTGAACACTAGGTCGCTCACGACCTAACTACGATAACACCTTAAGTCGTTTGAACTACCTTAAATACCCTAGGTCGTTAACCCACTTAGCTCCTTATGTTGCCGCCGACCTATCCTCCTTAGGTCGTTAACTTGCCTAGTTTCTTAGGTCGTTGCCGACCTAACTCTACCCCACGACCTAAGCGTATCTCACGACCTATCTCCCATACGACCTAACCCCAGAATCCTTAGGTCGCCTATCCCTCTTAAGTCGGTTATGATTTATCACTTAAGTCGTTAACGACCTATGATGACGCAGCTGGTAAGTTGGAGCTAAAGCTCCCTAAGTCGCACACGACTTACTACCTGTCTTAGGTCATTTACGACCTAGGACTTACACGTATCTCTGCTCAAAATCTGAAACGACCTAACAATGATAAGAATTCCGGATTTTTACGAACTTTTCGATCCATAAAAATTCGGGTCGTTACAGCTAGTAGGATTATAATTAAGGAAATAAGCAATGGCTAGTAGAATTAAGCTATATATAATCATGTACAAAGAGGTTATAGAATTGAAGAAAAAATTTACAATAAAATTAATTATTCATCATATTCTCTCTTCTCCTCTAAAATTCAATACGTACAATTCAAATTATAACATTTATTTAACAATATGTTGAACGTTTGGTCATATACAATGGAAGCACAACATATTTTTCTAAGAAACCAAATATTAGCAAATGGGAATAAGGAAAAACAATGTACAATTCCCTTTAATTCATGAAATAACACAAAAGTACAATAATAACCTAGCTTTCTATCAAGAAATAATTTTTTCCTACAGAGTAGAAAATGCGATAAAACACTATGATTTAATGTATACTATAGTCTAATATAATTATAACTTGACAGTTTTAAACATGAAGTGAATAACCTGGTCTTTAAATCAATACAGCAACATTTAAGTTAACATAAACAATTAAAATTCAATCACTTATATTCAAAATCAAAGTTGTATAAAATTATAGTATCTATTTCTAATGAAATATCAAACCATTAATTATAGAAATATACAACATGAATAAAAGGAAATGAGAATTTTAAAACTCTTAAATATTTAACTATAATATAAAGCAAAAGAAAACATAATAGAACACTTTTGGAGGTTAAGGAAAAAGAAAAGGGAAACATACTGTTGAATAAGTGATAGATATAGTAGAAAATGAGATTCAAAAGTATACCCTTCACTTTTAAAATGTCCAATCACAAAACTAAAGTGGAATCAAAGAAAATTGGAGATGTAAAACCATAACTTTTAGGAAATATGAAAGATTTTTTTTACCTTTGTTCTTTATAATTATGCTTAGCAGATGTGAAGAATTAAAAGAAAGAAAGTCAAAAGGATTGATTAAGAAGTTACTCATCAATTAAATGTTGAATGCTTAGGAATTAATGCTCTGAATTTAAGTGTAGAAGTGATCCTAAATTAAGAAATTAACGAGGGAAAAATTAAAAAAATTTGCTAGAACTAAAGAGAGTTACTATCTGGATTAAGAATGAATAAGAGAAGAAATATGAAAAGGTAAATATTGAAATTTACATACAATAGTATTAAATAATATGTTGAACATTAGGTGATACTCAAATACAATGGAAGCACAACATATTTTTCAAAGAAACCAAATATTAACAAATGGGAATAGGGAAAAACAACATACAAATCCCTTTAATTCATGAAATAACGCAAAAGTATAAAATTAACCAACCTTTCTTTCATGGAATCAATTTTTTCATTAAAGTATGAAATATGATAAAATACTATAATTTAGTAAGTTGACATTTTTAAACATGAAATGTATAACCCGACCTTTAAATTAATTCAAAATCAATACAATAACATTTAAGTTAACATAAACAATTAAAATCCAACCACTTATATAGAAAGTCAAAGTCATATAAAATTGTAGTATTTATTTCTAAAGAAATATCAAACCATCAATTGTAGAAATGTACAACATGAACGAAAGAAAATGAGAATTTAAATAAAATGCTAGATATTTAACTAAATATAAAGCAAAAGAAAAGGGTTAAGGAAAAAAGAAAAGGGAAACATAATGTTGAATAAGTGATAGATGTAGCAAAATTGAGATTCAAATGTATACCCTTTACTTTCAAAATATCCAATCGCTAAACTAAAGTGGAACCAAAGAAAATTGGAGATGGAAAACCATAATTTTTAGAAATGATGAATGATTGTATTTACCTACGTTCTTTATAACTATGCTTAACATATGTAAAGAATTAAAAGAAGAAAAGTCAAAAGGACTAATTAAAAAGTTGCTCATCCATTAAATGTTGAATGCTTAGAAATTAATACTCTAAATTTAAGTGCAGCATTAATCCTGGATTAAGAAAATGCCGAGGAGAAAATTAAAAAAAAATTGCTAGAATTAAGGAAAGTTTAGTATTTGGATTAAGAATGAATGAGAGAAGAGGATATGAAAAGGTAAATATTTAACTTTATACATAATAGAATAGGTAGATGTCCCTTAACTAATTCTATACTTGTAAACACTCTTGCCTTATTCGACCCACGATTAGCAATCACTGATTTTAACTGCGAATATTAGTAGAACAAACTAAGAGTTTAATATGCTAAGAATTTTACTTGATACTATCTTGACAATTACTTGCTGATATTTATGGTTTGAAAGGAACTAATGAATATTCAATGATGCACCTCAGTTGCTAATTTAATATATGCTATTGTAATTTTAGTTATAACTGGACTTCAAATCCTAGCTACAAATTGGCTAAAAATATATACTTCAATGAATTACTTAGTAAAATTAAAAGGCGCATTGACAACCTAAAGTAAACCTTTTTTAGAGAGCCATGAATCGCAATACGACTATCAGCACCGATATAGTTGACCTTTTTAACAAAGATAACCAATCGAACTTGTAACTCTTATGTTAAAACTAAGATCATCCCACTTCTATCATTTCTTTACTATTTAGACATATATCTATATATGCTCTTTGTATACATATATAGGTGCAATGCTCATGTTCTTGTTGAGATTTTCCTGGTTTAGTAGGATGTAATTGGCATGGCTGACTATTCAATGGCGCTTCAATGACTGCTCTGGGATGTCGAGGGATATCTCTCGATGGCTCCTCATGGATTTCGGCTTCATTATTTTAGTAGATGTCTTTCTACTTCTCCAATTCTACATATTCACTTGGTTTGTTAGCTGCATTCTTCAGCTTGGCTAGGCTACATTCGCCATGACCTCTTCTTGACCAGAGATTTTTCTTTCTACTTTAGGATCTTAGTAGGTTCCACGGGAATCTAGTATTTAGGTTTTGGAAGGGTTTTTTCTTTCCTCTTATTTATATGGAGTTTTCTATTACCTTCTAGGCTCGTTAGCAGCTCCATTTTAAATATAGAATAAAATCAAATGAGTGCTCTCCTCTTTGAGAAGATCACTCATTTTTCTCAAAAAGAACAAGTAAGGAAATAAAAATGAATAGTAGATGTAGGAATGTTCTTGCCGAGCCACTATAAATCAGCCTGTACTTTACTTTACTAGCATTTTCTATTTCTTTACTACCATAAATCGATTGGAGGTGTTGGTCCACTTCTCGTGCATACATTACGTGACATCCTAGAGTGATAAGCAAAACATGGAAAACATAGCATCCATCAAACATCACTCATAATCACTCATTCGCATTGGATATATGATAACTCGTATGACCATCCTCTAATAGAGATTAATGGGAAAATCTTGGTTTCTCGGTGCTCAAATCCATGCCATTCCGATGGCTAGGAACTAGATCCCTTCCTTGATATAGGGTATACGGATCCATCAACATCGATCCCAGTGAGCATCCTCACATATCCCTGCTTTATAAGCACACCTCGAAATGTACCAAGTATCAATGATCTGTTTGCATGCATCATCATATTGAATACATCCTCATTCTATTTCCATTCATTTCCATAGTAGAACACATCCTCTTGTTCTACTTATAGGTTCCATCATCATTGAACTTGTCTAGACGGATCATCATCACGAATCCATCAACATCGAGTCGTCGTCATTCTAACACAACGCCATCAACATCAAGTCATCGTCATTAGAACATGACTCTATCATCATCGAGTCATCATTATCTAAACATAACTCCATCCTTCTCGAGTTGCCATCATCCAAATCATGAAGCCATCACATCAAAGCACCGCATCATTCACTTCACCATCGAAATCGCTCGTCGTAGAGCAATAACATCACCATCAAGAGTTGACCTCACCAATAAATCAACATGTTGCGCTCCCCGATGTCAAAGATTGGCCAAATCGGCCATCATCAATGGTGATGGGTACCAACCACTCCAGAGTGATCGATACCAACCACTTTGGATGTGTACTTAGCCAAAAGTTGCTAAGTATTAACCAAGTGAAAATGCCTGATGTCCATCCTATAGTCCGAAGCAGATACCCAAGTCCATCGTCTTTCATCTTTAGGTCAGTCGGCATGCATCCCAATACTCCTCCAGATACTAATACTATACATTCGAGTTTCCATCATCTATGCATTCATCGATATGCATGAAACTCTACCTTGTGAGATTTCCTTAACACTACGTCGCCTATCGATCGACAACCAAAACAAGCAAACGAGCATACATACAACCAAACTAGCATATATGCAACATGTACAGCACCTCTATATCAATTAATTCATACAATCATACAAAAAATGGCCTGAATCTAGCGATTTCCAGAAAGTTGTACGTCCACCAAAACATGTGTGATATCTGATTTAAAACCATGTTTAAAATGTTTTAGAATTATCTTTTAAAATCAAATGTAGATCATATATTAAAAATCATGTTTTAAAGTTGGAAACCATTTCAAAACCTCGTTTTATACACTATAATGACAACCACTGTATGGTAAGAAACAATATCACTCACCTTAACAAAAGCTACCGTTTGAAGCAAAAATGGCCTAAACACCCAAATGAATATAGTAGAGAATAAAAGTGAAGAAAGTAAAGTAAAACAAGTAAGAAAAGAACACATAAAGTTTTATAGTGGTTCGAAAAACTCTGGCCTACATCCACTAATGATTTTATTGCTTATTTTTGACTTGGGGGCGGAAGTTCTTGGACTCGATACAAATTTCACACTTACATTTTCAGAGTTACAAGAATATATGGTAAATAAGAGTTAGAGCCAAATGATCCTGAAAAATGAGCCTTACCTTCCTTTTTATAGAGGTTGGGAACCTAAAATCTCGCACTAAATATCTCCTAGCCGTTAGCCATGATTTATTCTCCCTAAAAAGCAAGCGCCGCCTCAGCAATATCTAGGAGTCGGTACCGATCCCCAAGTGGGAATCAATACCGATCCCCAAGTTTACCATTTTTGATATCTTTAACTTCTTGCTTCGGATCATCTTGTAGTTAGATTTGTGATTCCATAGTTATTTGCACTAATATTAGCATTCTTCTAAGTCCAAATGATGGAGTTGAAGGAGAAAAAATTTGTAGTTTCAAGTGTTCATGGAGATCGATGGAGAATTGCATTGATTCAACAATACGACTTTGGAAACAGAGCTTTCGCATCAAGATAAACACGTAGGCAAAAGATGGGGTCCACCTAAGTTGTTTCTAGGGGTCGGCACCAATCCCCAAGTAGGAGTCGGTACCGATCCCCAAGTTTAGGGGTCCCATGATTGAGTTGACTTGGATGTTTCTGGTATTTGCATGGTGGTCTTGTTTGTACTTTGGTTCTAGGTTTGGTGGTAATTTCTTTGGGCATCTTGCCTTGATAACTTCGACGTCTGGTTTGTTAGATTTGTTTGTATACTACCTGATCAAAAGGTGGGATAACACTTTCCCCCTAAAGACGCCTTGCGAATGGAAGGTGTACTTTGTTCAAAAACAAATGTGTTGTCGATCTTCGACGGTTGAGCTCTCCGCCTACTTCAATCTCGATAAATCATCCAGGTTTTTCAGATTCTCCTTGTCAATTATGGGTCGTTCCAGACCCATCATAGCCTAAGACTCTAGATTCTGTCTAAGTGTAATCTATACATTACCATAATTCCGATTTCATTCGGAGTCATTATATCATATATCATGACCATCCCGTGTTCGTACGGGATTTACATGATTATCTCTCTGATTTCATTCAGAGTTATTAAATATCAAAAAATCGTCTCGTGTTCATCTTGGATTTTTCACTTCTATTCCAATTATAAGGCGTTCAAATCCTTTTTATCAAAAGCAAGTTTGTTTTCATTCTCGAGTTTGATCTCTCCAGATCTCTTTATATTTAGTTTAATGTGTAACCTCTTTGGGTTGGTGATCAAATTCGTGACCGTTTAGGGTCGATAGTTAAATCCATAACCGTTCAAGGCTGATACTCAAATTTGTAGTTGTTCGAGACCGATAAAGCCATATGAGTTGGGTGATCGTCATTCAGGACTGATAGTCATTCGAGGCGGATCACGGTCGTTTAGGACCGATAGAGTCATTCAAGGCAAATGACCATTCGAGGTCAATATAGTCATTTGAGGCGGATGATGCTCATTCAAGATCGGTAGCCATTCGAGGCAGATGATTGTTCAAGGTCGATATAGCCGTTCGAGGCGAATGATGGTCGTTCGAGACCGATAACCGTTCGAGGTAGGTGATGGTTGTTCGGGGCCCTTGCCAAGCCTAATCCGCTCGCTCTCCGGCGAGGGGACTCAATGACAAGCAAGCCCATCACTCACTCTCCGGTGAAGGGGACTTACGTCTTGCACTCCGGTCCCGTCTTTTTAAACGGGACTTAAAGCGATCAATTTGATTTTTCACATTCAATTGGGTTTTATAATAAAAGGCTCATCTAACAAAATCAAAGTTCAAACATAAAAACACAAAGTCTAATATCTAGATTATTGCCTCGTCGGGCGTTACAGTCTATCATCCAACTTAAAGCGTGCTTAGGGACCATTTAGAATCCCATACATGAGCAAGTGTCTAGATGGTATTATTACATGGCTTATTGAAAAAGGAAACTAGCGTGCAAGAACAGAACCATGATTCCCTGCCATCCAATCAAGAGATGACCAGCCTTGCCCCTGATCTAGGGCCATTTCTATTTACTACGGCTGATGGCTGCTCCCGTTCCATCACCGTAGTTTGATTTCTAACATACTATTGTAACCGATTATCCCTAACACGTTCCTCTATTAGATCCCGTAGATGCCTGCAGTCATTCGTATTCTGCCCATCCAACTCATGGAATAGGCAGTATTTCCCTGACTTTCTTTCATTTTCTATAGGCTCTCTCTGCTAGCCTCCAATAGGGGATTTGTCCCCTAGTATCCAGATAAATCCGCTCCGAGGTCTTATTTAAATCAGCGTAAAAAGTGAATCTCGGTTCTCTCTTTTGTCATTTCGATCCTTCAAAGCTATCGTCTGTCTTTCGCTTTCCGTTATCCTTGATGGATCCCGTTCTGGACGGTCCTCCTCCATCCACAGCATAAACATTTTCCTTGTCAGCTTCAGCGTCCTCTTGCCGCAGAAACCTTTCAGCCTCATGATAAAATTCTATAAGATCCATCGGTGGATCTTGTTCCAAAGCAATTTTAAAATCAGTCTTCGTGGCTATTCCTTAAACCATTGCCAACAAAATCATTGAAGGATCGGGTTTATCCACCGCAACTATCGCCACATTTAATATTGTCAGAAAACTCCTGAAGGTCTCTCCAACCCTCTACTTTATGTTTGCCAACGTTATTACATTCTTAGGTCATGAGATATGGACCCTAAATTGCTTCACAAATCTATTAACCAACTCGGCCTACGTACTAACAGAACCATTTTCCAACTGCCTAAACCATTGTGCTACTAAACCTGTAAGGTATAAAGGGAAACACCGCCCTATGACCTCCACAGATTCCCCCAGCACCTCCATGTGCCAGATGTACCTCATCAGGTGAACTGTAAGGTCTGGCGTTCCATCGCATGTCTCCAATGTTGGTAACTTGAATTCCAAAGGGTTCCTTGCATATCGGATATTGGAGTAAACTGACTTCTATTCACATCTTCTATGCTTTGATTAGGTAATCTACCCCTCATAACTCATCTCACCATCTCAGCAAGCCTATTGTTGTTATCCAAAAGAACTCCCATGTTTGCATTTCTAGCCTGCCCCTCGACTCCATGCAGAAATTCTGGTACTTACTCCTCCGGTTGATTCCCTACATTCTAATCCTCATTTAGATGTTCCGCATCAATTCCAAAATATACATCATTTCTTCCCAGGAAGGATGACCCTGCCCCGAGTTCGTGGGGGTCGGTACCGACTCCAGCTCGGGGATCGATTTCGAACCCTAAGTTTGGCTTGGGGTTCGCCCTGGGTTGTTCTACCCCATTTCCAGCTATCTATGCTCCAGCTTTCGGTCTCTGATTCTATATTTATGCAATTCTAGCCAGTCGTGCTTATCCCATCCTTCTGAAGAAGTTTTCCATCATCTCATCCCGACGAGCCATTATCCTCTTCTATAGTCCATTCATTATAGTTTCCATCTCATCCTTATTATGTAGACCGGTGGGGGTGACATCTCGAGGATGCCTCCTGGCTGCCTCCTTGTTGATTTCCAACAGTCACAGCCTTCCTAGTTGATTGTCTAACCATCTTCAATATTCAAGTTCTTATATCAGCGAGTTCAAGTGTTCCCTTCCTGGCGCGTTAAAATGTTTGAACCAAAATTGGTTCAAACACCCAAATGAATGTAGTAGAGAGTAAAAGTGAAGAAAGCAAAGTAAAACAAGTAAGAAAAGAACATACAAAGTTTTATAGTGGTTCAACAAACTATGGCCTACGTCCACTTAATGATTTTATTGCTTATTTCAGACTTAGGGGTGGAAGTTCTTGTGACTCGGCACAACTTCCATACTTAGATTTTCAGAGTTACAAGAATATAGAGTAAAGAAGAGTTAGAGCCAAAAGATCTTGAAAAATGCGCCCTACCTTCCTATTTATAGAGGTAGGAAACCTAAAATATCACACCAAATATCTCCTAGCCGTTAGCCATGATTTAGACCAGTTCTCCCCCAAAAAGCAGGCGCCACCTCAGCAAGATCTGGGAGTCGGTACGGATCCCCAAGTTTATTATTTTGATGTCTTTGACTTCTTGCTTCAGATCGTCTTGTAGTTAGATTTGCAATTTCATAGTTGTTTGCACCAATATTAGCTTGCTTCTGATTCCAAATGATGGAGTTAAAGGAGAACAAAGTGGTAGTTTCAAGTGGTTGTGGAGATCGATGGAGAATTGCATTGATTCAACAATACGACTTTGGAAATAGAGCCTTGGCGTCAAGATAAACATGTAGGCAGATAATGGGGCCCACCTAAGTTGTTTCTGGGGGTTGGCATCGATCCCTAAGTAGGAGTCAGTACCGATCCCCAAGTTGGGGGATCCCATGATTGAGTTGACTTGAATGTTTTTGGTATTGGCATGGTAGTCTTGTTTGTACTTTGGTTCTAGGTTTTGTGGTCATTTCTTTGGGCATCTTGCTTTGATAACTTCAAAGTCCGGTTCATTGGATTTGTCTATATACTGTCTGGTCAAAAGGTGGGATAACAGCCACCTAACCTATTTTATTTCGTAAAGGGCTCCAACAAGAGCGCAACACAAGAAACTGAGTCCAAATTGGATCTTGAATGCAAAAGATATGGATGATATAAGAAATAAATTATATATAAATTAACAAATAAATTAATTAACCTAATTTAATAATTAATCAAATTTTTACCTTAATCATCTTTCATAATTCCATTTTCTCCCCACCAATATTTCCTGTAGCACCCATGCCCTCTCCCTACAACCTATGTTCATGCACAAATAGCAGCACCTCCCCCACACGCCAATCGCTGTCGCACTTAACTTGACTATGTGGTGCTTGCTCCGCACCGCGACAACCACCCCTCGGACAATCCACATCGACTACATGAACAACTTTTTTTTTCGTTCAATGCCTCTCACGTCCATGCCATCACCGGACCACTACCCATTACTAGAGGCTACTGCCTGCCTCCCATGACGATGTCGCAGCACCACAGATATTACCCCTAGCTTTGGCCAACAACGACCTTGACGTCGCTGCTAAAAAAATGTATGAAACCCATTCTCTTCAATAACTTATCAAGCTCGCTTCCACGATGTCCTATGTCTCGGAGATTTATGTTTTAAACTCCCCATGTCGAGACAAACAAACCCGTATAAATGATTTCCCTTATGGTTAGATCGCCAAAAAGTTTGTCATTGGCGAATTTTCCATTCAACTCTAATATCTTCATCACCGTAGCATAAAATATGACCATTCCAACGTCATTTTGATCTTTTCTCCACTACGAACACAGCTATATCATCCAAATCCATATCGGTTCACCGCCAAAATCATTCCCTTCGTCAGATTTGCATTTTTCGGCCACCACGATCGGAGTTGGGTTGAACCGGTACCATGGTTGCGTAGCTATTAGAAAAATAAATAGACCTAAGTTTTATTTCGGCTACATCGTGACCATTTTCTCTTGAAAGAAGAGGAGAAATAAGTGGGGAGATGGGTTCATAAAGAAGAAGGGAAATAACAAGGTTGAGAAGGTGGTATGCGGCTACAATAAAGGGAATGGTACTTATAGGGTACGGGTAGGGTAATAGTTTGAAAATACCCTATTATCTTTTATTTCCAAAATCTCAATACACATTTTGTGGTCATACAACTTCTAGGGATGTTGGGTTGGGATTATTCTTCGACGTTGTAACTCGTCGTATTTTTCTTGTTCCAATGATATAAATTTCGTCAAAGTCTGAAACTGTGCCCCCAAAAGGCTATTTTTGGGCTTTTTGAATTATACGGGATGCCGAAACATCCGATCTCGAAAATTCTTCAACTGTGTGGATCGTATACTTTTTCTTGACCCAGGGATATTTTCCTTTCATCCAATTTCCTTGTTGTCGATCGATGCACGTATATCGTGAAATACATATAACTACCAAAAATGCCAGAAAACATGAATCAGGGTCAAAGTCATCCAATAAAATTACTAAAGATCAAAAATATTAATACTCAACATCACCCAAAGTTATATCCAAATATGATGCAGTATGGGTTTAAAAATAATATTTTACAATCCTTTGATACGTAAAATGTGGGATGTTATAGAAATCAAGTCATATTATGCATATCGAGATCAAGAAAACAGTCATAAAAAAAGCAAATCAAGTAATTGTATCCTAAGCAAAACATCATATATATATAGACACACACACACTCTTAAATAAACTAACTACACTAACAGATAAGAAAATGGAAAAGCATTTCAGAAAAGAATTGAAATAAAATGCTCAGGTCCTCTCTTCGGCTTCCCAAGTTCTCTTGATAGGATCACTCTTCCTATTCTAACTAAACCAAATAAACTCCACTACTGCTACATATAATCATCCCAAATACTAACCTCAAATGTACGTGCACAACAACTACTTTTGTAGGTCATGTTATTAGCCCGATTATTTGATATTGAAATGTAAAACATCCAGTAGCCTTGGCATAAACATGCCTCAACTAAAATATGGTCTCATACAACACCTAAATGCACATACACGACATTTGGATCATACCAATAGCATACTCATTAATTCATCTTCTGAATGCTAGGGTAAGACAACTTAAAAGTGGGCGGTGTCTCACCTAAGTTAAACCAATCACTTGAATCACTAAATGATTCTTCCCTTCACCTAAGAAAATCAAAATCAGGTGATGTATTAACCTGGTGAACATAACACAACTTCACTAACTTTAGTTCAACTTAAGTGTACACCTTCACTTACAATATCACTTTTCCAAACATCAAACGACCATGACACCAAAGTTATCATGCTCTCAGTGTACAACTATAAATTTATCCCGTATACTATAATAAACCGGAAGATAAGAAAACCTTCAAACAAAAGAAATCCTGTATCATTCAAACAGTGCAATTAATAATCATAAATCTAAGTGAAATTCTAACCTAAAAATTATGATAGTTTTTAAGTGATCAACTATATAGTACATCATTCATCCGTTCCTGGTATACGACATAAACTATGCATTATTATGCCGCTGCTTCAAAATAGCTCCCTTGAATAGATAGTCTCTCTTTATTTCGAGGAATGATTGAAAAGAATATTTGTAATCATTCCATATTTGAATCTTCAAATCTCATTTTCATGTAAATCACCTCTGCATTTTAATGCGTTCTGCCCAAAATACCCTTTTCTATAATTCTTCAAACCATAGTTATCCATATAGCTTGAAATACTTCATTCCACGACATCGATAATACCTATTTATATAATCTTGGTACCAACTTTGGTCGGACTATCATCTACACTCCTATAAATCAAACTCCAATACTTTTCTTCACATCAATACTCTAATGGCGCTTTTTCCCAACATAACCTCTAATCATGTTGCTCCTCCAGTATTATGAATGAGACAACTCAATAAAGGGTGTTTTCTCGCCATAACAATCCAACAAATATAATATTCAATAACTATGTAGCGTCATACTTCAAAATTTCATCTAGGAGCATCGAAAATGAATGATGTCCTAGCATCATAAACATGGTATTGAATCCATATCACATCCAAGTGGTGATATATTCTCCGTTCGGTGAAACTCTACATTACTTAATCCAAATCCAAAACAACTTACTTGCAGTTGCAATGACAACTCAAGTATCAACAATTTATAATTGTCACCACACAACATATACGGTAAGACGACCACCTGCTTGCCTAGTACCACATAACCTCTCAAGTCTAAACAAATATGTGCGGTGTAACGTTAGTTGAAATATCGAATCAACGACACCTAACCATAACCCTTCCAAATCATTTAAATTTATCGGCAGTCTCAAACAACAAATCATCTAGATGTTATTCGCCTTCATCACTGACCATTACCGCTATGATACAAAATGAAAGAATGTGAACACCTAAAATGCTAGAAATTTAAATTATGGACCGAATAACGAGTTGGATCTCATAGAAATACCATCGGGTCACTAGGAGCCTACCACATAACAAACTATAGGCCGTTCAATTAAATTTATAACCACAACCATATGGTTCTCAATATATTTGCTAATGGGATCCAATCAACTGAAATTTCAATCACCTACATCTCCTCTACTATCAGGCATTTTAAGTAAAACTCCACTTTAACTATACCTTCAAGGCTTCCAATATCATGTGAGTATAACTTTGGTCCAGCCTCCTTCTTACGAACCTCAACCCAAATATTTCACTATTCAGTTAGCGTCTCTTCTCTATGACGTTCGACAAAAATATATGGACTTACTTTTCTGTATCAAAAGTTACGATCTCTCTTTCACCAACTCGGAAACTTTCTTATCCAACTCCTAAATCTCTTACAGAGTCATATGCCTAAGTGGAATGTTAACATGCATAGTGAGCTTTATTTATTTAGAAAGGAAGATCCTAGTCTTCAACAAAGGAATATGATATTCCTATGTTATATGATGGATAACAAACTATCATCGTGGGACTATCGGGACCACAACATACAACAAAATCGTGCCTAGTCCACTACTCCTCATCCAAGCTACTCCTCTATCTCCATCCAACATCATCCCATAACGAATCATCGGTTTGTTCCAAAATCAATCCATACCACCAAAAAATTAGTACATATGTGCCACTAAGGACTGTACACCATGTAACTAACTTCAAATCATGGCAAATCATAGATGGATGGTCAATCCTCTGAACAGATTCGTCATCACACAGATTCATGCACTATATAAGATTACAGTCTAAACTATCACCATAACACTTCATATCCAAAATTGATAACTCGCCTTCTATCACAATTTGCTTCCCTTCCTCCTGAGCAGATGGTGGCATACTTGCACTTGGTACCACTCCTAATGCGTAAGCTTTAACTATTTGACCTTCTTTCGACAAGCTTAGGAATTCCCACTTTATATGGTCCAACTAACTACAGTTATAATACTTGATCTTTGGTAGATTCATCCTACAGACCTTTGTTATATGGCCCTTCATGTGACATTTCCTGCATGCAATTGGCTATTTCTTCTTTTGCCCTCCTTGGGATCCATTCTCCTTTTGCTTCCCTTGTTGTAGGTTCACTTCTTTCTTGTGCTACTCCTTAACTATCTCTCCATTAATCGAATTCAACAAGACCGCTTCAACAAATCCTTCGAACGTAGCTCCATATGGTATCTGACTCAACGTCAACTCCTAAGTGGTGGACTCGGTCCTTTCACAAACTTTAACGCCTTCTTGTCCATGTTGTTCATCAAATCAAACCTGAACCTTGCAAGCTTGTTAAACTAATTAACGTATTCTCCAACTGACAACTCTCCCTGCTTTAGGTGGATGAACTTCTCCAATAACAATCTTTTCTTAGTTCTTGAGAAAAACTTAACTTCGAACCAAAATTTAAAATCTACCCATGTGATATTCTCCTCATCGACTTTCGAAACAATTATCTCCCACCAATTTGTTGCTTCTCTTTAAAGATGTCAGGAAGCCAGCTATCTCTTGGTAACATTACTCAGACCCAAAGGATTGAATATTTTCTCACAAGTGCTCAGCCATGCCCACGTTACTGAATAAAGTTGAGTTCCTACATAAGGTCTCCCATCCAGACTAGATAAGTCCCTTTATAGCTTCAGGAAATCTATCGTTATAGGGGTTGGACGAGAACCACTTCTTGGGTAGTAAGTACAAGTGCTATGGGATTTACACTTTGATATCGGCAAAACCAAAAGGGAATGTTCACACTTGGAACATCCATAGTATTGACACTAGTGTCATTTCCAGTTATGGTTTCAACCGCACCAGAATTGGTTTCTAACTAGTTTCTTTCTCCATTGAATTACTCATTCTTGGCTATCTATAATTGGGATTCATTAGCAATTACCAAATAGTAGTTAATACAACTGGAACAGTAAACGGCGTATATCTACACACTTGACTCATATATTTTATATATACATATTTATAAAATTACAAATACGCTCTCTCAATACATCATAGTCCTTAAATTAGAATAAGTGTTGCTCTGATACCAAATGTAACAATCCACCATTTTTGATCCTCTAATTTACCGCCCGAGTCGATGTTCAAACCATGAAAGCCGAAAAGGAATGATCTTTATGAGGTAATAACAAAAAATAAAATAATATTTCTAACTAAACGATTCAAAACTCACAGCGGAAGGAACAATATATAATATTAATTAGCGATATCTTCAAACAAAACATTTATAATATATCCAATATCATTTATTCATATAGTAACAGCCATCGATTCAATCCACACTAATACACTATAATGTCATATGATAATATGTACAATATATACATAGGTAATGCCTTCATCATCCGCACCTTTGACATCACCTAATAGCTCGACTTTGTAATCCATCAACCTATCGATTAAAAGTACAAAAACAATATGGAGAGGGTCAGACATATGTTTACGTAAATGAAACTAATATATTCTATATATACTTCAACATATTGTTATAACATCATGTTTATGTACTAACGTATGTTACATACCTTAACCTACCCAACTTGCACTCGTGGAGTAATATCAACACTTTGCACTCGATTGAGGTCATGTTACACCTAACTACACAATATATCGATGACACAACAAAACGTGCCCTAGGCTCACTGATCATTTAACATGATGACATGGTCGTAGATACTATCCGTTAAAGGTTGTATAATCCTGCATATGGATGTCTTCATTCTCTCACGATCCACATATTAGGTAAGTGTGACACATGATGCCATGGTAAGTCATAGGAGCCACCAAACATAAATACGTAATCGATATGATCATTGAACATCAACATCTATATCGAACACATCCAGGTCCAAAAAACAAACATATGAATAACCAATATAAAACTGTCTTGTCACGTCATAGTCTCGTCCAGAAAAATCACCTTAGAAGTAGTTCGAAACGTCACGCAAAAACCCGGTTTTGGAAAACGCTACCCGTTCGATTCATCCCTGTTGGGTCCAAGTTCAATTTGGCCCAACTTAAAGCCATCGGTCAATCTATGATTACACCACCGACCTATCATCCCTTGATCATCGATCGACCGTTGGTGGTCAAAGGTCAATCGATGAGCATGTTTTCTTCTTCTTTTATTTTCTTTGTTCGTTCCGTGTTTCAGTTATCGTTCTGTTCTTCTTTGATTCTTCCTAACCATCTATATTTTGATTTAATCTTATTTAAACTTTAATTTAGAACCATTTACACATTATTGTACACTTAAAACATCTATACTAAGAGTTATTGATTTATTTTCAATTCACAATCTCCACATAATAATTTATTTTTAACATATCTTGTTGAACATAAATTACTCTCTAGTATTATTTCACTCCATATCTATGAAATTATCATCATATGTATGTAACATATCTACTCATCGTTCAACTTTTCCATTATAAACTTGATTTGATCCAACTTAGGCAAAGTGATCTCTTAGATTTCATTAAACTTTAAATATAACTGTCATATGTTATCAATTTTATGACCATCCAATTTATCTTCATAAATCAATTAATTAATCATTATGATTTTGAAACTAATCCTACATGTAGATTAAACACAACAATATAATAGTATGACTGAATTATATATCTAAGAAACGAATCTCGCTCACAATGATTGAAGACCCAACCCAAAAGAAGATACTCCACTATCCCAAAAATCACACCAAAAACATCCCCCAATTAGCCTTGAATTTGATATCGGATTGTAGCCCTCACTCCGGTGATCATTTCAATGTAAAGACCATCAATTTTCATTGAGAAACGTGAAAGTTATGGCTTATGAAAGATTGAAGAGGGAAATGGAAACGGTGAAGAAGAAATTAATTTGTGAAAAAAAAACACATATTGGTTTTTGGGCCCTATATATTATGGAGGGAACGTCGGTTCAATTTTCAAATTTGAATTAATGGGCTACCCTCTTCGGCCCGTCTCGAATCCAAGACCCGTATTTCCCCTTTCTCCTTCGTATGATCTCCGATTCAGATAAGTTTATAGTCGAAATCGATTAAAAGAGACATGCACTACATAGTGGCATAACTTTTGTCATCAGATTCCATTGTTTATAAAATGACTATTTCATCCTTATTGATTGAATCGACCAAAATATCCTTTTTAAAACTATTATAAATTTTTGGGGTATTACAATCAAGTAAACGTAAATGTTGGAGGTCCTATGCCTGCTCCAAATAATGTTTCTCTTGACATTAATGCCTTGTTTCGGGAGTACATGGCTTCTTATAATGTCTTCAACTTTCCTTAATTATGTTAGGCAAATTGATAACGACTCGATTGGAGACTTTTATGCAAGGCAACGACAAGAAGAAGAGTCCGCAGTAATTTAAGCTCTCATAGATGCATATGGAACTGCTTCTTGGTAGCATAGTGGTTCGGTCTTTGATTGAAAACGCTGCGAACATGAATTTTTTCTTTCAACAAAATTTTAACGAATGACTGTTTTTAGCTTAGATGTTTCGTAAAAGACTCAGAATGAGGCGATTTATGTTCAAAAGAATCTTGAAATATATCCACGCTAACAACAAGTACTTTAGTTTTAAAAAAAGTAGTCAAAACTCATTAAGAGTTCAAAAATGACTATTGCAATGAGAATGTTGGCATATGAAAACCCTATGGGTGCATAAGACGAAATGTTGAAGATCGTTGAGAGTGTAACATTAGAGGTTTTGAAAGAAAATTGTTAGACAATCATTGATGTTTATAGTGCCGAATACTTAAGGTTTCCAAATGAAGAGGACTTTACAAGACTTTTGGAAGTGCACATGAACACAGAATGACCAAGAACGTCAGTAAGCCTTGACTATATGCATTAGGAGTGGAAGAATTATTCAAAAGCGTATCTTTGAGATTATAACGACAAGGAAAAGAAATTAACAATCATTTTGAAAGCTACTGCATCAAGTTATTTGTGGATGTGACATGCCTTTTTTGACATGCCAGGTATCAAATGATTGGTAGATGTGGCATGCTTTTTTTGCATGCCAAGTTCAAATAATGACATCAATGTAGTCAAGCTTTCAACTGTGTTTAATGATGTTGCACTAAGTTGAGCACTGTCATCAAGATGTGTGCACATGTGATAACGTCTAAGCAAAGAACTTCTGTTAGGGAACAAGAAGTCCAAAGGGAAGACAATGAAAGAGCTTTCACGGTTTTGCAATCCAAATTTGCTATGCTAAGCCGTCCTTGCAGATTATGAGATATAAGAGAAATAACAAGGATCATGTTTACTTGTATAATTCTATACAACATGATTGTTGAAGACGAAAGAGGTATGTAGGGATTGCATATGGATTATGATCGTTCACAACGAACGCCGAAAGTATTTGGAGAAGACAGACCGTTCCTCTTCGCCCTTTTCATATTAGGCGGCCTAGCTGCCTTCGACTAGGCTTCGCATTATCTTCAACGCCATAATTGTCCCCAACATGCTGCAAACTACCACTGTTTGACTTATCAGGACTGGAACTAAATCCTAAGCTTTCTTATATTTCCCTTTGCTTTTTGATTGGATGGATTGTACCTTCATAGCATTCTCAAAATTCCATTTTGGATGCTGAATGAGTAAATTGGCATGAAAGCTATTTATTAGCTTTATCATGCTCCATGCACACGAACACCGATTTAAAAATGTAAAATGTTAAAAATATTTGAATTTTAAAAAACATACCAATTCATTTTTCCTACAATCCCACTTGGATTGACTTGCTTCTGTATATTTGATATTCCTGGAAAGTAGTTTTTCTTGGGATGCTTATTGTTGTAATTTTTTTGAGTTCTGAACAAAAAGACCAAAGGACGCATAACGCATTAACCTCTAGGGTGGTCCCTTTCTGTACAACGTACCTTCATATTCCAAATCATTTGCAAAAGCTTCGTCATGCGATTGCCACGATTAGCTTTCGAAATTTCAAAATATGTCAGCGTAGGACCCTTAAAAACAATCTCCATACGTGACCAAGTCCCAGCAACAGTAACGGTAGCAGTAAAACAGAGGCTATGGTCATCGCCTGCCTCTAATTGGAAAAGAAAACAATAAAAAAAAATCTTGCTCAATATTCTCTTTCAACTCCAGCCACAAACTCCTCCTGATATCAGCGGTTACACTTCTTCCACGTCTCCCAAATAATATAAATATGCCATCTATGATAACAACCTCATTAACTGCCACGCAATTCAGAACTTTCTAGAAATGGCCGAACCTAAAACGAAACGGAAGCACGTCAGTCTACGGCACTGGCTGGATCGCACGAGTCGCCATGTACATCGGCACGAGTGCTTGCATATATTCTGTCAAGTTGTGGAATTAGTCAACTTGGCGCACTCGCAGAGTGTAGCCATTGGCAATGTGCGGCCTTCGTGCTTTGTTTTGTCGGATTACAATCGGGTTGAGTTTATCGAGTCCGGTTCGGATTCGGGTTCCGGATCGGGTGAGGAAGAAAGCGGGTTTGGAGGCAGGAACGTTGGGTTTCCTTTGAAGCAGATATTGTGTTTGGAGGATGAGTGGTATACGAGTCCTGAAGAAGACAGTGATGGTGGGGGTCGATTCGTCAAGGACGTCTATCAGTTGGGGGTTCTTTTATTTGAGGTATTTTGCTTTTTTTTTTTAGGCCACATGCAACGTATGAATTTGGATGTGTGATAGATTATGAAGAAGCATAATACTACGTGTGTATTGATGGAGAAAATAATAATAAAAAATCTATTTTTTTTTATCATCAGCTTACCAATACTCGCTGAATGCAAAATGGAACAATGTAATCTCACAATAAACTTAATGATTTATTATTAAAATTAGAATGGTAGTTGAACATTTTGTTTTTGAGTCAATGTCAATTTAGTTTTAAACAGAACGAGATCAGATCCAATGAATTTAGGCAAATTCAATCCATTCAAATTACAATGAAATTTATATCTGCTTTGATCTATGCGACTTTTCATTCCTATGGATTCAGTTTGTTATTATTTAAATGGGGCAGATTGAATTGGTTTTTATCTAGTCTAAACTTCTCAAAATACTCTAGTTTTGTCAAACTTGGCATACTGAACATACTAAACAGATTAATGGTTTCGTTAAACACTGATTCTCCCAGTTTTTGACCGGCCAAATGAGCTGCTTTAAAAGCAATAAAGCGCCTCATGTTTTTTCCTTCGGTTAATGGTTGGCTGCGCAGTACCTTCTAAGGTTTGTCATACATTGACGAAACCAATAGTGAAGAACTGAGCTTGATCTAAAAAGTAATGGTCGTAATCTCAAGTTATCAACAACATCGCATCAATTTTTGGCTTGATTTCATACCGAATGGTCTGCGAATCGATCCATCCAAATTGGTTTAACACAATTCATGTTTGATGTGATCCACCATTTCCAATAGATTAGAGACCTATCAAACTTTTCTGGATTGGATAAGTTTGGACCAAACAATTCATATGTTCCCTAAGGAATTAGGACAAATTTTATTTATAGGCACGACAAGAAAACTCATTTCAACTTTAGGCCTCGTTCCAAACCTATTACACAAATAAACTTTTTTTTATATAACAACATTTTATACTTGCACAAGGAATTTTTCTCTCAAAAAATTATACTAGCGCAATTTAAATTTGTACAAGCACGATTTTTTTTTCTTCAAAAAAGTATACTTACGCAGTTGCAATTGGGATTTTGTGCTTGAGCTGGTCTAGTGAAAACCTGTAATAAGTTTTGATTGAGGCCTAAAGTTGAAATATGTTTTTTGTCGGGTCTATAAATAAAAACAGAAAATTATTGTCAAGGACAAAATTTCTCAGCATTTTAGCCTCAAGGACAGACCTTCAATATTTTAGCCGAATGACAACTTTCTTTAGGTATCAGTTTTTACAGATTTTAGGTATTAGTTTGTAGTTATCGGTAGCAGTTTTTAGGTATCAGTTTTTAGTTCGGTGGCAGCTCTGAAAAAATGTTTGTTTTTATGAATAATTTTGAAAGAATGTTTGTCCTTATGAATAATTTTAAACGAATGTTTGTCCTTATGAATAATTTTTAGGAGAATGTTTGTCCTAGTGGTTAAAATACTGAAGTCGTGTCCTTGAAGTTAAAAATATACAAATTTTTGTCTTTTAAATTAATTTCCCCTAAATAAAATTTGTCCAGGGAATTATTATGACTGAATATTGGATGAAGCTGTTAAATAAATTGAGAAGTAGTGATAAATTAATTTTCGTGGGGGTTAAGTGTGGAATTTATTTTACAAGATAATTTGCACCAAGAATTCTTTTAGTACTAAAAAAGTCAATCTAAATATTTGTTTTATGTAATAGATAGATAGATAGATAATTGCTCACATTCATCCTACCCACTACTTCAATCTACCCAATGAATAGACCATCCCTTAATTAAATTAAACTTTTACTAATGGATTTTTTTGTGAAAAAATAACGAAATGCATGGGTATGCTTGAAAATCCCAAAAGGCTTAGCTATTACAACGTATTTTCTTTATTAATGGTTAAAACAGCTGGTTTCATATATATTCTATGGTAAATATAATAAAATGATATATATTGTGAAATATAATTTCAAATTTCACTGTTCAACCATAATTAATAGCATAAATTGATTTTTAAATAACTTGAATGTTATAATAAAATGATGAAATTGCACTAATTTATAATTGTAACCTACTTGTTTTTTTTCCATAGTGAATTTGAAAGTTTGTGAAATTGCATGAAATAAGCAGATAAATGTAGGAATCAAATTGCGAAGAATTTTTTTTACTATTGTATTGAATTATATAATATTACAGTAAGGCAATGACAAAACTAATATAAAGAAATTTTTAGTAAAAATAGTATTCGTTCAAAACATGAAAAAGAAAGTGGATTTTCAAAAAAAGGAAAAAAAACTCACATGATTATTAAGTTTAAAAAGGAAAAATAGTAACATCTCCAGAAAAAAATTAGAAAAACTTTAAAATGTTGTTTCAAACACTTCAAAAAAAAATTCAAACGTCAAAAGAAAGAAAATTTTGTTATTAAATTTTAAGAAAAGGAAATATTTGGCTATAGAGGATTTAGTGAATGCATTTAGTTTGATTATAACCAATTTCTGTACAACTATGGGGTCTTTAGTGTAATTTTTCTTGTATAAGTAATAACAAACTTTTTTACAATTATGTATCGTCATTTTGCTCCAGATCGAATTTCAAACAAATGATAGTAATCATTCCATATCATTTTTGTTTGGATTCTTTTCTAGTTTATTAAGTAAACTATATTTCCTATTTTATGTTTATAAATAATTATGGATATTATATCCATATATGCAATATTAATTTGGGTAAATCTAAATTTATTTTTTTCTCTCCACACACCCGCACACAAAATTTGATTTTGTATCACATCAATTTAACAAGTTGCACATCAGAGAATTGACATAGAATCTCCTTTATGTACAACTAGTATATAACGCACGTACATGCACCTAATATCCAAAGATGTTTACTTTGAATTGATGTGTGTTTTAAGTGCAAATGTTTTTGTAGTCACAACTCATTTCAAGTTATTTGTTGGTGATATCGAGAATAAATTGATAGGAAAATATTACCTTGATGGGTAGTCGGCAAGAGCGGTAAGATTCCATTAACAAAGAAGAATAATTTTGAAATTTCAAAAAGACGTATGTAAATCATGTTGATTGAATTTTCTTTAGAGATATTAGAGATTAGAGATTATCATTCAGCCCTTTTTTATCCAAACAAACAGCTTTAGTTTTAGTATACATAAATTTGCATTTTAATTAAGGTAGAAGCAGTTTAATTTAAAATTTAATTGAGATATAATTGATTGACTTGATTTTAATAGACGACAAACTTTCATTTTAATTAAGGTATGAACAGTTTTCACTTTAATTAAAAGATAAGAGCAATTGATCAAGTAATGAAATGTAAAATTTTGAATTCCAACTAAGTTGGGAGTGTATCTACATATGTTAAATGTAATTTGAATTTAAAAGTACATTTTGAAAAGTTTAAGTTCGTACCCAAAAAGTGCAACACTAAAAATGTTAGAAGTATTATTTAAGAAACTAAAAACCCAAACTGATTCCAATTTCTTATTTTCTTTGATCCGCTTACTAAAGGCTGATGATGATGTCTGATAGCAATAACGCAACAAATTGTATGATAATAGCCAATTGATACCCTTGTTGGGTAGGAAGTAACTATTACTACTCACTTCAGCACTTTTTTTTAAATCAACAACTCTCTCATGGCAACTAATAGAAATTGATGAAGCTGAATGAATAATTCAAATCTCATTCTTCACTAAATGCTGAAACTAATAAATTTGTCTCATCACATAGAATTCAAGTTACTTTTTTAAAGACATTTTTCTCCAGTTTCACTACAAAAAAAACTATTTTTAAATTTCAGAATATTTACGAAAAACTCCACAAATATTTATATTTTAAAAAAAATGCTTTAATCATTGAAATGTACAAATAATGTTCAAATTTAATTTTCAAAAAATAATTTTTTTTACCGAAATTAAAATTGAAAATGTGATTTAAAACATGTTTTTAATAGAGTTTTTCATGTATTAAATCTTAAAATAACATACATAGCCAAATTTCCAGTGGAATTTATTCAAAATTACCGTCTTAATAAATTTAGCATAAAAATCAGTATAAAAGGCTTGTTAACATCTCATTGCATATGGATTTCTCATCCATCAGGATGACATTTCAAATGAAAACTAAAAATATTAAATGTTCCATTAAGACCTCGCCACCTAGACAATGATTCCTTTTTTTATTGTGCTTTGGAAGAAAATACGTGAAAACATTATAACATTTGGTCTAGTAATGCAGCAAATGCAAATAGGACCATGACAAATTGATTGTTCAAACAAAACATAACTCGTTCTCATTTTTCTTCAGCTCACACATAGTTCATACTATACTTACCAGTACATCGGCACAACAATGAGGATAAAGATGCAATGGTATTATTGGTAATCCAAAAAGACACGGTTGAAATTAGTTTATGGAATTCTCATTATTAGTAGTAAAGATTAATATGGATGAATAACTTTATGCACCACTTATGTGTTTTGTGCTCAAAAAACTTGTGAATATCAACATATCTGCTTGTTAGGTTTCAAATATTTAATTGCAGTGAGACTCACTGTGATCAAATGGTTACTTCTTTCTTTCTTTGAGTTGGTCATTGTGAACTTATTAATCGTGTGGTTTCCAAAAAAAATTAAAACATTGGAATAAATGTGTTTTCATTTAAGGCTTAAAATGATTGAAACTCCACTTCTTGTTTTACAACACTTTTGGTCATCGATGTTGAACCAAAAGATGTCACGACGCCCCAAAATTGATTAGATCTAAATCTAACAAGTACGAAAGTGGTAGAAACAAGAATAAACACACGATTTTATAGTGGTTCAGCAAATACTCTGGCCTACGTCCACTTAATCCTTGTTATTGATAGTTTTCTCTTTGAAATACAATGATTACAATCAAAATCCAAGTTAAGGAAGGAAGATGATAGAGTTTTAGATCTAACATGTCAATCTCTTTTCTAGTTGAAGTCGTCTTGCTATCTATAGACAATTCCAAGCACAAATCTTGCAATTCAAGCTTGAATATATCTTAAGCTCCAGATCCAAAAATGCAGCATGAAGAACAAATAAATTTGGAATACTCAAATCATATCAGTACCGTTCACTTAGTGCTAAAATGTCCCCCATCATATGCATCTTCTTCAAGTTGCTCAAGTGTGACCACACTTTAAGAATCATATCGGTCCGATCACAATTTTGTCAGTACCGATCAAAATATACTTTTCCTTTGTGACTTCAAATCTCTTATGTGGCTTCATATCATCATTATAAGAATGTCCTTAAGTTTTTGATCCATTTCGTCTTTGTGTCGACGTTCAGATTTACTTCGAAGTTGCTCGGTTCAAACACTGGATAATGCTAACAAAATCATATCGATATTGATCAAAATTATGGTCAATACCGATCAAAATAGTGCATTTTTGAAACTTAGTTAAATCTTTAGCTTCTTCAATTTCGACATCTTATAAGCTTCTTGACTCATTCCTTTGTCATTTTGCAATCCAGTTCATTCGTAAGTGTCTGTGGAAAATTTGCCGATAACATTGCCCGTCAAAGTATGCCCTGTGAACATAAGGTGTGCTTTTCTTAAAAACAAACTCCGAGTGTGACGCCCCACCTCTATACTCACACTAGCCAAGGACACTACGGGGTAATGCCGTCGACTAACACGAAGAATAAGACTGTTGAGGAGCGACCATCTGTGTAATTGCTTTGTGCGAGTACCGATATGTCAGATAATATAACTTACATTTCATTTCAAGAGGAAATCGGACATATCAAATACAAACTCAAAGCTATCACACAGTGGCTTTGTGGACTTCGGAAACAAATATAGAAATAAGCATAACACAAATCAGTCACAGATATTCATATCACATAAAAGTGTACATCAAAATAGTGGTCATATAAGATCCACTACATCACAAAAGAATAGATACAAGTGCTAAACAAAAGAATAAGTATACAACAAGGAGTCTCTATCTCAAATGTATACTAACAAAAACTACTATGCTAAAGTAGTTAGCCAAAAGTCAGGTGACGGACCCTGATAAGAAGTCAAACAGGAGCACCTGAAATACCTCGGTCTGACCCGAGTATTATTTAAGAAGAAAATAATAAACGGATCAGTCTAGCTATAAATATCATATAAAATGAGATAGGGTAAGAGATAACATAAAAACGTAGGATAACAATAATGTCATACTGCGACAAGTATACATCAAATAACAACAAAAATCATACAATATCTCAAATATTCTCAAACACCAAAAGAATGTCATATTCTTTAAATTATTCACCAAAACACAAATATTGACAAAACATACCAATGCCAATCACAAAAGTCGGTGAAACACAAATTCTAGAATTCATCAACTAGAAATCCAAAAATCACAAAAAAAGGGGAAGGCCTATCACAAACGGGAGCATGAAAACTCACCGACACGCGTATCACAAATGAGCCAGAACTCCTCCAAACAGGGTATAGTCCCACACGCGGACAAAGAGACATCGCACATCGCTAGTCTAAATCACCAACAGATCATCATTGATCGATAAGTGTAAATTACACTGAGCTAGTAAATAAATGAGTTTAGTTTCATGTCCCATAACCACTTGCTTAACTTAAATATTTACGAACAAATTGTAGATTTCCACTCGAAAATTGTCACAAGATTTCAATCGAACAAGTCTAAGAATTAACCGACAAAGTAAACGCAAGCGTTTCATACCACTTGTTTTGCTAAGCCGTTTAATTAGATTCCTCATACGAATGAAGTAAAGGTTTGTATATACTAATAGATTGGAAAACGGTTTTATAAACGAGATTTGTATTAAAAATAGAGTTGGAATCATCTTTGTGAAAGAGTTTGAATATTTACTACTAGTATAGAAACCTTTGTATTTTTAAAGTGACAAATCACATAAATGATTGTAGAAACAATCAATCACCAAAATCCACATTCGACGACGTGAATTAAAACCATAAAAATCGATACCGAATCCATCAAAATGGATATTCCCAAAAATCCCGTAAAAAGAAGTCATCAAAGACGATAAATGATAGCAACAATTCGGATTATCAAAAATCGATTAAAAACCGGAAAATCCACACAAAACAGCCTAAAAAGGGCAAAAAGCAAACTTCACAGATTCAGTCGACTGTTCTGTAGGATCAGTCGACTGAAACAAGCTTAGAAACTCTCGGGTTTCAGGTTCAGTCGACTGACTCTGCAGTTCAGTCGACTGATACAGGGACAGAAACATTTCTGTCCCCAGTTCAGTCGACTGAACTATATGGTCAGTCGACTGACACAGAGCCAGAGAGTTTTCTGGCCCCAGATTCAGTCGACTGACTCTGCAGTTCAGTCGACTGAATTGTGGTTTCCAGTATTCTCAGCCTAGCCCCCAAAAGGGGCAAAAATCCAAACGGAAGCGATCAGACGAGCATCGGAGACTAGGGATTTATGCCAAGCGACAACCCAGCCTTATAGGCTCTTCGATACACCCCAACAACGTGATCAAACATTAAAGATAGGATTTTTAAAGATTTGACTTCAAAACACCAGAAATTGGAATATTCATCAAACCAATTCAATTCAAAAGCAAATAAACAAGGAATTGATGTTAGGAATTACTACCTAACAACTATCAAAGATTTAGACATAGATGTGAGTTCAAAAACTCACCTTTAAACCCAAAAACAACAAACGAGAAGCTCTAAAGCAAAGAAAAGATCAACTACTCTTCAATTTCAACTCTAGAAGCTCCAATCTAAGATCATAAGCAATATTTTCTAAGTTAGGTTATAGGAAATTTCTGAAATTGGAGAGAGATTGAGATGGAGAAGAAGAAGAGGATGCTTATCTAAGCTTCTCTTTGATGTTGGAGCTAGAATTTATATTTCCTAATCAATCTAGGGCTTGGAATTCTAATTTCCTTTCTCTTTCCCCATTTTTACTTTAGCTTGAGTGTTAGGAAATGTTATGAAGGAATGAAGAGGAGTGGAGTGAGAGTTAGGATATTAGATGAGTTGGGTGTTAGGTTATTGGGCTGAAATCCAAACCCAAAGCCCTAAATGAAAATATCAAAATTTCACTGAACTCTAAATATATCGATATTTATACTCAAAAAGGTCGCAAATGCCATTTTGGACTCAATGGAAGTGATCACGAGTCCTAATTCGATTGTTTGTAAAAAGTGACATTTCGGACTTAAATCCGACTAACGATGCTATATTTAAATAAAGCATTTAAATATACAATCGTATAATATGCGGGTTGTTACACCGAGGCTGGTAAATTGTTATCGTTTGCCCTCTTTGGCTACAAACTGGACCAATTGTGATGATTCATCTGGTTTCTTCGGATTCACCTACAAATCAAAGATCGTTCTAGATTATCGTAGCTAAGGAATCAAATTATTGCTTAAGTATTAGTCATAAATCATAATCATCCTGCATTCTCTCGGGATTACTATATTATTATATATCATGAGTTAAAATCGTTCTGTGTTCTGCTGGGAGTTAGCTATCTTAAGTTAATCAAATATCGTGATGTTATGCATCATTAATCATAGTAATGCATTGCCCTCGATTGAAGCGTTACTTATAAATCGTCCAGTATTGACTAGCATTCCGTAATAAGCAAGTCCAACCGAATTGAGGCAATGACATTCATTGATCATTCGGTAATCATTATCAACCATAAGGCGTTCAAATCCTAAAGTTACGTTTAATCTCTCCAGATCGCATTATCATTAATCTAGATTGAGCCCAATCTATCCGCTCCTCGACGAAGAGACCCAAAATCCGAGCATGCCCATCCACGATTTTATGGTGGGTCAACAAATACTCGATATACGTCCACTTAATTCTTTTTATTGATAGTTTTCTCTCCAGAATACAATCATTACAATCAAAATCCGAGCTACCTCTTGTAGATCTAGGTTTCATCTAAGTTTTACAAGTTAAGGGATGAAGAAGATAGAGTTTTAGATCCAAAGTGTCAATCTCCTTTCTAGTCGAAGTCACCTTGTTATTTATAGATGATTTTTGCTATACAAGCTTGAATACGTCTTAATCTCCAGATTTGAAAATCCAGCATGAAGAACAAACCAATTTGGAATACTCAAATCATATCGGTACCGATCACAATCCTGGTTGGTACCGATCAAATTCATTTAATGTCAAAACGTCCCCCATCATATGCATCTTCTTCAACTTGCACAAGTACAACCATGCTTCTAGAATCATATCGGTACTGATCACATGACTTTTATTTTTTGACTTCAAATTTCTTGTGACTTCATATCATCATTCTAAGAATGTTTCTAAGTTCTTGATCCATTTCGTTTTCATCTCGACGTTCAGATTCACTTAAAAGGTTCTTGGTTCAAACACTGGACAACGCTAACCAAAACATACCGATACCGATCAAAATTATGATCGGTACCGATCAAAATAGTGCATAAAACTTAACCAAATCTTTAGTTTTTTCTAAATCTTGACATCTTACAACCTTCTTGACTCATTACTTCATTATTTTGCCGTTCAGTTCATTCGTTAGAGCCTGTTCTGAGACCGTGGAAAATTTACCGGTAACAATCGATATGTCACATCTAGACCATAATTAGGTGACAGGTCACATCTAGACCATAATTAGGTGACAGGTCCATGTGATGCTGATCATTGTGTTAACATATCAAAAGTGCATTTTTTTTCTCAACTTCTGACTTTTATTAAGATTTTTGTTGTTGAAACACTGGATAGATTGATCATGAGCAAAATTTGTACTCGTTTGCAAAGCGGCCAATTGTCCCTGCTTTGGTCCACATAATGAATTTGTTTGGATATAAGTTGATCATTGTATTTTCCTTCTCACGTGCAGTTGTTCTGTACATTTGAATCAATGGATCAGAAGCTCAAAACAATGTCAAACTTGAGGCATAGAGTTCTTCCTACTCAAATGTTACTTAAATGGTCGAACGAAGCTTCATTTTGCTTGTGGTTGTTGCATCCTCAACCACATGCACGTCCAAAGATGAGGTTAGTCGAATACATTTAGCTTTACCTGCATTATTTATTTTATAGCTTTAACACTTCCTAAGAACAACTCATAACATGTTATGGAAATTGAAATTGGTACTCCATTATCAAGTTTGTCTCCAAAAAATCTACTAAATCATTGGCTGCAATATGATAAAATATACACAAGTACAGTGCCAATTTCAGTTCTTTAGAACAAATGATCATGTAGTAAAGGTTGGAACGCCATCTGTTATAATTTTGTTGCTGACATAACATTTTTTCTTTGTGGTAGATATCTCTGTGTTATAATATAAAATTTTGCATGGTAATGGTGCAGCGATATACTAAGAAGTGAGTTTCTCAAAGATATTAGGAATAACATGGAAGAACAAAGAGCTATGATCGGCCTGAAGGAAGAGATAGACAACCAAGAATTGCTGCTACAGTTTCTACTACATTCAAAGAAGAACAAACAAGAAGTGGCCGATAACTTATATGAAACAGTTAGCTTTCTTTCTACTGATATAGATGAGGTAAAAGGTCAGCAGTCAAATTTGCTGAGTATAATAAACACTTACCCAGAATTTGAAAATGATGAGTATTCTGCAACTGAAAAGGTTGATCATATCGAAGATACAACTCACTCTAATTCAAGAAAACGTTTTAGACCCAAATTCAATGATTATAAGAAAGAAAATCAAACAGAGCTTCTTTCAGATACATCGGCCATATCTAAGTCTCAGTTAGAGTCTGAAGATAGCACTCATTTTAAAAATTCTCGACTTATGAAGAACTTCACAAAATTTGAGGCAGCTTATCTATCAACTAGATCAAGATTAATGAACCAAGGGACTCAACAGCATGCTTCTAAAGATGGGCATGGTGGGAAAAGAAAAAATGAATGGATAAATCCATTTCTTGATGGCTTGCACAAATATCTTTCTTTCAGCAAACTAAAAGTCAGGGCTGAATTAAAACAAGGAGATCTACTAAATTCATCTAATTTAGTGTGCTCCTTGGGTTTTGATCGAGATAAAGAGTTTTTCGCTATTGCAGGCGCAAATAGAAAAACTAAAATATTCGATTGTGATACGATTTTGAATGAAATTAAGGACATTCATTATCCCGTGGCTGAAATGAGGAATAAATCAAGAGTTAGCTGTCTTTCCTGGAATAATTATATTAAAAGCCAGATTGCTGGTAGTGATTTTGAAGGTGCTGTGCAGGTAACAATCACATCCTAGTTTTGGTGAAAAAACATAATAGTTTTTTTTTATTCTTTTTTTAAAAAAGGGTCTAAACTGTATATTTTCTTTTCACCATGTACTAAAATCTAAGGTGTTCTAGGTATGGGATGTTACAAGAGGTCAAGTTTTAGTGGAAATGAGAGAACATGAAAAGCGCATTTGGTCAGTTGATTTCTCACCTTCTGATCCAATGAAGCTAGCAAGTGGTAGCGACGATGGTACTGTGAAATTATGGAACACAAATCAGGCAATTCTACTTTGCACTTATTTGTATGTCAGCTTCTAGACTACATGTACTACATCAACTTTAACCATCCGATTTACATATTATTTTTTAACATAGACAAACTGTTTCATTTTATCAGACAGGGAGTATTGGGACAATACGGACAACAGCAAATGTGTGTTCTGTTCAGTTTTCTCCGGATCCTGCAAAGTATATTGCAGTTGGTTCTGCAGACCATAACGTTTACTGTTATGATCTGCGCAATTTGAAGGTTCCATCATGTACAATGATAGGACACACCAAGACTGTGAGCTACGTTAAGTATCTTGATTCTTCTACTATTGTATCTTCATCAACTGATGGCTCATTAAAACTCTGGGACCTGTCTATGTGCACATCAAGAACAATCAATGATGCCCTTGTCACATTTACAGGTCATACAAATGCTAAGGTAATTATGTGTGTTTATTATTGTCTGCTAAACTCTCTTTTAATTTTGAATCAATCAAACGCCAGGTCCTCTTTGGTTTTTATTTTATTTATTTATTTATTTTTTTTGTTTCAAATATTTGTTCAAACCTTTACCTGATTAATTCCCTTTTATTTTTCCAGAATTTTGTTGGACTGTCAGTATATGATGGCTACATAGCAACAGGTTCAGAAACGAATGAGGTAGCTTGCTTGGTTTTCTCATGACAAATTACATAATTCTGACACCAACAGAACCAGAGTATAGGTTTTTTGTTGAAACTAGGGAGTATAACAAAATTATTGCTTTTGAATATGCCATTTAGTAAAAACGTTGCCATCCAATGGTATTTGTAAAGTTGCTTTCCCGAGAAAGACCGGTTGCTAGAGTAAAAACATCGGAAACAAACGGTTCATGTTCAAATCTTGGTACTAGCATTCATCCTTTTGAATTACCTAGCGTTGTTAAGGACATATTTCTTGATAATAATATACATCAGATTGATACAATGGATCTTGTATAAATATTAAGAGACTACTCTTCAGATGACCAAATGATTATTTGATAATAAGTCCTTTTGGACAAAGAAATCAGAGTATTTTATGAATGACATTCCATGCGAGGCATCAAAGTTTGAATACATTGTCATCCATGCAGAATATCACTTATGAGAAAGACCGCTTGCTAAGGCAAAACATAAGAACCAAAGGTGCATGTTAGAGTCTTGACACTAGCTAGCACTAATCCCTTTAATTTATCACAACATGTGTTAACGACATATGTATTATGAACAGTCCTACATTAGTATATTAACATACCGGATCATCATGTATAAAATTTAAAAAATTAGTGTTCACTGGGCAAATAGTTTTGTGATAATAAGCTCTGCCTGAAAAAATAAAAAATAATCATAAAAGTAAAATATGAAGCACACTTGATGCAGTATGAAACACATCATCGACTGTTAGTTGTAGAATAGCACTCCGTGAGAAAGACCAGTTGTTAAAGCAAAAACATAAGAAATAGGAGGTGCATGTTTGAATTTTGAAACTAGCATTAATTCCTTGAAATTATCCGGACTTATATTAATTAAGGACATACGTGTTGAGAATAGTCTCAAACATCAATCAGTTAATATAAGTGGATTAATGGATAATGTATATACAACTAATTGACCACTCTTCACATGAGCTATTGGTTTTATAATAATACAACTTTCTAAGCGTTACTCTAATATGGTATTGGAGTATGTCCAATGCATGTTTATGCCTAACCACCATATATGTTCATGTAACATTCAATATCCATGTGTTTTGTCTGTATGTTGGAGTCATGGCTGCTGATATTGATGTAAACTTATGTCGATACAAAATCTTTTAAGTATAAAGTTGAGTTTGGCGTTGAATATCGTCAAATGTGCGGAATTGAAGTTGGATATACGGATGCATGACCCTTTATAAAATATGATCCATATACCAATGGCAGACATGTGCTTGAAGTGTTGAGTCCTACAAGCTAAATCATGTTTATTCAATTAAAAGGGCTTATATATCTATGTAATAATATTTCAGGTTTATGTATATCAGAAGGCATTTCCAATGCCTGTTCTTCAATACAAATTTGAAACTTCTGATCCAATTACGGGACTTGAAGTTGATGATGACACCTCACAGTTCATCTCATCAGTTTGTTGGCGCGGTCAATCTTCTACGCTGCTTGCTGCAAATTCTTCAGGAGACATCAAACTGCTAGAGATGGTTTGATATTTAAATCATGGTCAGATAGTTTGTTCCATTGAGTATCAGAAGTTACATAGCCGAGAAGATTGACAAAAAGATTGTATGATAGCTGAGATAAAGATTAACAAAAGAATTTAGCTCTTGTTTATTTTAGTTTGTGTTATGCATTGAGGTAACACGGATATGATTGATTTTCTTGCTGTATCTAACTATTCTTCTGTAGACTCGAAAGTAGACGATCTGTATATAATTCAATGTGTATTATGGACTAACTTTGTTATTTTGTCAGCAACTGGCTTGTAATTTTTTTGTACTGGTTTTTCTTTCCTTCTGCTAGTCAAGTAAGTTTCTTAACGGTAGTTTTAGAAAGATTACAACGCCTTACAAACAAACACCATTCTCAAGTTTCAAACTCCGCGGATCTCCATTCACAAAAAACATAAAAAAATCTTTAATTTTAAGTTTCAGGATATTTGTAGACAGAGCCGGCCACAAGGTAAGGCTAGTCTTTTACCAAGACTAATGTCTAGGGCAACATATCACATAGGGGCAACTATATAATGATAGGTACAATGATGTTACAGTATACTAATTGTTATGCACTTTGTATGTCTTATAGGGGCAACCTGTAAACCAGTTTTTGATGTACTATGTATACTAATTCAAGAATAGGTTTGTCAGTATTTCATATAAACAATTTACATGCTAGATAAAAGTAGCTCAATTAATATTTGGATAGGGCAACCAAAGACCGCGGGCCGGCCCTGTTTGTAGAAAACTCAACAAATATTTTTGTAGAGTAATCTACGTGTTTTTAAAATATTTGAACGTAAATATTTGCATAATTTTCAATAAATATTTGTATTATTTCAAAAAAAATTCAAAAATTGGTCTTGATCATAAAAACATGCAATTAATATTCACATTTGATTTCTACCTAAATAGAAAATATGGATAATTTAAAACATATTTTAAAGAAGAGTTATTCATGTACCAAATCTGAAAATAAAGGACGTAAACAAATTTTCACTTGTAACAATCTAACAAATTTTGTATTAAATGTATTTTTTCATGAGATGGAGAACACTGGTTGATGTGGAAGGTGAAAGTTGCACTATATTTCTTTCTTATAGAAAATTCTATCATGTTTTAGTCATTTGCTTTTGTTCACATGTCCTTATTTCCCCTCCCTTTGGGGAAAAAAGCATGGTAACTTCGAGGCAAAAAGTTAATTAGGGTCATACCATATTTATTAATAAATAATAATTAATACAGAATTCGAGTGGTGTTATTCAAACTACCATAAGTTGCACATAATAAATGAACTTCATCGATCTTAACAATGAACCACCTAACAAGATCATGGAAGTAGTTGGATGAATCTATTGAGTGGATAAAACTTCAATCCCAATGTTTCTCCAATAAAACTTTGCTATAGTACTCACAAAGCAAACCACAAGTGCTCAATGTAGGAGCATCCTCCTTTGCAAAGTAATACAAAAGTCTATAGTCATCGCTCTTACAAGAAACCCATTGGTAAAAGCACTTAGAGCATTGCCTTTACAGGAAGCCCCATTTTTTTGCTCGTACTCACATTTCAGCAATGTGAATTTGAGCATGAAGATAGGGAAAAGGTGGGAGTTACTCCTACCCTTTTTTGGCATGAATATAGGTTTTCTAAAAACCACCTATGGTCTAAAAGGTTTTTAAAAAATCGTTTAGGGAAAGTGGTTTTTTAGGTCCTGTTTAAAACCTTAAACACCTTTGTTTTAATCATTTAACTATAGCAATAATAAAAGTATATATATAAATGGATTTTGTCAAAATTTCAAAAACCAAATAATAACAACAACAATAATAACAACAATAACAACACCAATAATAATGATAATACTTGAAGATGAAAATGCATAATACCATCTGATAAAACACAAAGCACTCACTACAATTTAAACTTACCAACAATATGAAAAAGAAAATAATAAAATATTTAAACACACATTTAAACATTATTCCCGAGCATTCCTCTTCATCTTGGTACCTTTATTGTTGAATCCTTAAAATGTTTCATTCCCGGCTGAAACGTACTCTGAATGATCACCGGATAGAAAAGAAACATCTTTCACTAAAATATCTTCTTCTTCCTTATCCTATATATGCCTTTAACCACCGGATATCTAATCTGTGGGTGTACGTTTAATTTTTTTCACCATTTCAACATTGTAGTAAAAGCTTTGTTACATCTCATTCTATCATGATTCTATTTATAATACATTTTTAACATAAACAAGCATTTGATTAAAAGAAATTAACACACTAATAAAATCTAACAATAATACGTAATATACAGTGAGCTCTTTCCAGCCATGAAAATGCGATGAATCCTTCTTGAAGCGTGGTGACCGATCAAAATGGAAATGTTGGTAAAATAACCTTTAGAACACCGACTCCGTTTCCACCATCACCGACTCTGAAATCTTTTTTTATTTTTTCTTGTTGTTTTCCTCCTACGTACTGGAGCAGTGGAGTTAGATACTTCCTCTTGAGCATTATCCATCATCAAAATTGTTTGATTTGGGATATTTGCAGAAATCCTAGAATTTAGAGAAGGGGTTGTAGAGTGGAAAATAAAGAGAGGGTGGTTTAATGTAGATTAATATAATTCTCTTTAGGAAAGTTGAACTTCATTTGATTTTAGTTGAAATTTGAAAAAAAATTGGAAATGGGATTAGGTCGACATAAAACTGAGAGAGGCTGGAAAAGAAGAATGACTTAGGCTGGTAGGTTTAACTGGGTTTTGATAATATATAATTCTATAAACGGCTTTCAGAAAACCATTTATTGGTTAAACGGTTTTCTGAAAACCGTTTAGCACTATAAATGATTTTCTAAAAAACCATTTATAGATTATTATTATTATTATTATTATTATGGGCTCGGTTATGGGTCAATTCCTCCCACTCGACAAGTTGAAGAGTAGGAGGAATCAACGCTTTTTTTGGCATTACTGTGCAAAAATCCACAAGCTACTAGAGACGCTCTTATGAATAGGAGAGAAACACGTATCACTAGAGAAAATTTATCGCATGCATTCATCTTCATTTCGTTTACCATGATCATCCAGATACTAATTGAAAGAGGAAGATACACCTTCTGTTCAATCATAAAAGGTATTAACTGTCCTGATGTTCGTTTCTTTAGAAGATTAGGCGGTTATCACTTTAGAAAATGGGTTTTTTTACCTTCTGTTGGCTCTTCAGGGGGATTAATGATAGGTTGGCGAGATGGTTGTTTTAAATTACTTCAATGTATTGTTAAGCAACATTCTCTTCATGTTATTCTTATTAATCTTTCTAATAACTCTTTATTAAATATTTCTAATGTTTACGGGCCTAATTCTAAAATTTATCGGAGAATTTTATGGAATGAATGCATAGAATTTAGATCCCTGGCCCCGGGTTCTTGGATTATGGGGGGTGATTTTAATGTTACGCGTTTCATTGGTGAGCGATTTCCTAGGGAAGGGGATTACTCTGCTATGGAGGAATTCAATCAATTTATTTTTAACTCTAATTTGATTGAAATTCCTCTTTCTAATAGAGAGTTTTCTTGGAGTAACGCTAGAGAGTCTCCATCCAGGGCTCTTCTCGATAGATTTTTTGTTAGTGATGAAATTGAGGATAAATTTCCAATCTGTAGAGTCAATGGCTTACCATATACCTTCTCTGACCATTGTCCTATTATCCTTTCTTGCGAGTATCATAAAGTTATTATGAACAATTTTAAATTTGAAAAGATGTGGCTTTTGGAATCTAACTTTGTGAACTTAGTTATATGTAAATGGAATTCTTTGAGTTTCCATAATTTCAGAAATAAGGAAAATTATGCAAAAGCTTTTATTTCTAAACTTAGAGATCTTAGGATTTTTCTTAAAAATTGGAACAAAAATGTTTTTGGCAATTTAAAAATTAAAAAAGATAATATTCTTAATGAAATGCTTAAAATAAACAAGATAGAAGAATCTAGACCTCTAAATCTAGGTGAACGTAATGTTCTTTCTAATTTAAAAGATGAACTAAATTCTATTTTAGAAAAAGAGGAGGTGATGTGGAAGTAGTGATCCAGAATTCAATGGATCAACGAAGGCGATAATAATACCAATTTTTTTCATAATATTGCTAATGGCAGAAAATGTAGTAATACAATCAACTCTATATTTGTTAACAATATAGAGTTAGTTGATCAAAGAGATCTCAACAAGGCTTTTACTGACTATTATAAGGATATTTTTGGTTCTAAAATTAAACATAGAATCAATGTTAGATGGACTGACCTGTATCCATCGGATTCTATTGTTGATTTATAAGAGTTAGATAAATCTTTTACAGAAGAGGAAATTAGGAAAGCAATTAATGATATGCCAAGTGATAAATCTCCGGGACCTGATGGGTTTCCTATTTTATTTTATAAAACTTTTTGGGATGTTTCAAAATTTGACTTAGTTAATTTGTTTAATGATTTTTATAATGGTAATTTGCAATTAGGGAGATTTAATTTCGCAAATGTTATTCTGCTGCATAAAAAAGTAGGAGCTAACAACTTAAAAGATTTTAGACCTATTTCTTTGATTAACTGTTCAGTAAAAATCATTTCTAAAGTTCTAGCTAATAGACTTAGTACAAGAATGAATGATTTAATTGATTGTTCACAATCGGCTTTTATTAAAGGGAGAAATATTACTGATGGAGTGGCTGTTGTTCAAGAATATATTAATTACTGTTGTAAGAACAACATAACCTGTGCGATTTTAAAACTTGATTTTGCTAAAGCTTTCGATTCAGTGGATTGGGATTTTCTTGTAGATATTTTTCATGCTAGAGGATTTGGACATAGATGGATTAGTTGGATTTTGACTTTACTTAAAATTGGAAATTCTAGTATTATGGTTAATGGTATATTAGGTAATAGAATTCAGTCAAAGAGAGGTTTAAGGCAAGGAGGTCCCTTATCACCTTTGTTGTTTAACTTAGCCGCTGATGTTTTTGCTAAAATTATTAAAAGTGCTGTAGATAATGGATCTCTAGGAAATGTTGGCAATGACATATCGCGTAATGGTATATCGGTTTTGCAATTTGCAGATGATACCTTACTCTTTTCTTCTCATCTTCCTAGACACATTATTACTCTCAAGTTTATTCTTTATAGTTTTGAGCTTTTATCTGGTTTAAAAATAAATTTTGAAAAAAGTTCAGTTTTAGTTTTAAATGATTTTGAAAAAGTAGAAAACTTAGTTGCTAATACTCTAAATTGCAAAAGTATGAATTTTCCATTTGAATATCTAGGGTTTGTGATTAGACCTACCAAACTCAAGCATGATGATTGGCTTATTATTATTGATAAAATTAAAAATAAGATATCTAATTGGAATGGAAGATTTCTATCTAGAGCAGGTAGGCTAGTTTTAATAAACTCGGTTTTATCAGCCTTACCGATCTATTGGATGTCTATGCATCTGTTTTTAGATTGGGTTATTGATAAAATTAGAAGAGATTTCTTATGGAGCAGGGATAATATTAATAACAGTATAAAATGTCTAGTAAACTGGGAAACTGTTTGTAAAGCTAAAAAGGAGGGTGGTTTAGGAGTTATAAATTTGCGTAACATGAATTTGTCTCTTTTAGGTTTATGGCTTTGGAAGTTTAAAGATATAAACGATAACGCTATTTGGAAAGAGATCATTTCAAAATATTACTATAACAGTAATATCAATTTATACCAAATTGATTATTCATGTTCCCATAAATTTTCTAATTTTTGGAAAAACATTTTAAATTGTTATGAAATTTTTAACTTAGGTACTAAGACGATAGTACATTCAGGAAATTGTACTTCTTTTTGGCATGATTGTTGGATCTTGATCTTGCCTCTTAAGTTTGAATTTAAGGATTTGTACGATATTAGTAACTTTAAGTATGCTTTAATTAATGAAGTTTATACTCCGGATAATGATCCTCCTTGGAATTTCAGTTTTAACAGAATTTTAGTAGGATCAACCCTTATGCAACTTTCTTTGCTTTATGCCAGATTAAATCTTTATAATATTGATAATGATAATGATTTTATTAGTTGGGAATGGGATAAGAGTAAGAAATATACTCCAAATTCTTTTTATAGATTTATTAATTTTTCGGGTACTATAAATAACTCTTTTAAATATATGTGGAAATCTAACGCTCCTCCTAAATACAAAATTCACATGTGGTTAATACTTCATGGAAAACTTAATACAATAGAATTTTTAAAGAGAAAAAACATTCAAATGATAATAAATGTTATTTTTGTAATCTGCATCTTGAGGACATTAATCATATATATTATGATTGTTTGGATTCTAATTACATCCTAACTAATACTCTTAATTTTTTTAACTTTAATATAATAACTAAAATTTCGGATTGTGAATTCTACTGGAAAAATTATAGATTCAAATTTAATAAGAATATTAGATTTTTACTAGACACTTTATTTATTATTATTAGTTGGTTTATTTGGTTTGAGAGAAATCAAAGAATTTTTAATAATAATAATAGTCATTTTAACAAATTGATATTTTCAATTTTAACATTTTGTTTTAATTGGATTTCTAATCCCAAATATAAATTAGCTACAAATATCATTTTCAAATGGTATCTTAACAAGGTTAGTTATAATATTAACTTTTTTAAACATAACAATAACTTTTATAGCACTAATAATAGTATTACTAATAATTTTCCAAATTTATATGATGATCTCACTTTTAATCATAGCTTTCTTATGATTAAAGATAAATAAGTCAGATCCGTCTCAATTTTTGTTCTAGTCTCTATTTGGTATTAGTTTTCAGTTTATTCATTTCTTTAGTTTTTTTCCTTATAGTCTGATTTAGGTTTTTATTTCATTCCTTATAAATACATATATATGTATATTTACTATATAAATATACATATATATGTATCATTCTAATTTTTTCCTTAGTCATGTGTCAGATATAGGTTTGGAGATAGGATTTCGGTTTCATTTTGCTGGTTTCTCTTGTCTTCAGATTGCTGGATATCAGATTGTAGAGAGGTCATAAGAGCAGAGTTTCCTCATCCAGGATTTCTTGCAGTTATCTCCTCAGATATAGAGTTCTGCTATCTTCATTATGGAGTACTTTTTCAGGATGATCTATTTCTCCAGTTTGACACTCCTTCTTCTTGATCAGAGCCTTCAGAGCGGCCTCTCTATTCAGCAGATACTCTTCAGAGCAGATGCTTATTCATTTCTTCTGATTCACACTTTTGGAGCTTTCTTATTAGTTTGAGTTGTCACTCAGTCTTTTTGGTACTTCTAACACCTTAATATCGGGCGGTGGCCATGCCGGAGCTTGATATTGAGGTGCGATGGGTGGTGGCCTTGCCGGAACTCATCTTAGGAGTATTTGAGATTAGTTATATGTATATTTGTTTTTGTTACCTGCCAGGCATGTTGGCATCTCCTTATTCGTGATATATATGTATTCACATGTGTGCTCTCCTCTATGCGTAGAGGATCACACATTTTTCCTCAAAAAAAGAAAGAGGAAGATACACCATCGCTAAATGGAGAAAAAGGGGGTGTGTGATGGGGTTGTGTGTTGGAATGGTCGGTAACAATAAGATGAGTATGGGATGATACAATTTTATTTGGGTAGGTAGGTCGAAGCATAGCTAGAATAGGTGGTACATTGAAATCATCAAAAGCAATAGAAGGTGGCACTAGGGACTGACCCCTCAAGAACACAACAACTGAAGGATTATATGCGAATAGATAGTAGCTTGAGGGGAAATAACTTGGACTGACAAAGTCACTCTACTTGGAAAGCAAGAACAGACTCAGTGGCAATAACAAAAACAGGGGAGGGGATGCAAAATAAGTAGCCGAAGGCACCTTATCTAGCCAAAATTTGATAAGAGAGATTGCTTTAATGGAGATAACATGAAGAGTAAATGTTAGCATTGGATGGAGAAATGGATGCACTTAGGGGATGCTAAGAGAGGTAATAATAGTGCAAAAATACATTTCATGATTGAAAACTTTCCAAGAGGTGTAGCAATCGGGTTTCCATCCATAAGAGACATTAACATAAGTAGTGTGACTACTAGTACAAAAACTAGAAAACGGCTAAGCATGACTGGTTAGGGTTAACTTCAACAAACACTTTAGCATATTCAAGTTAAATTTTTGTTATTCAAATATGTATCAAAATAGAAAGGAAAATAGTTAATTGATTCACTCAATCAGTTAATTAGGTTATACATGGAAAGAAAGAAAAAAATATGTTAATTAATTAATTAGTCAATGGATTTATAATATGTGGAAAGAAGATTATTTATGAATTAACCGATTTTCTAATATGAAGAAAGAAAAGATTATTAACGGAGATTCATTTAAGCAAAGGAAATTATGGAAACTAAGATGACCATTGTTTTTTGAAAAATTATGTAAAACATCCTCTTTAAGTTTCAAAATACACAGTCACCCCATCTAAAAAAAGACATTTTAAAAAGCACCTCTTGCAAATATATGTCATGTAAACTCCAAATATTTGCATTTTCTTGAATTGCAAATATCTAGTGTTTGTAAAAAACAATCAAAAATAAAAAACATTTAATTTTGATCATAGAAGCATGCAATTAAGTTCGGACTCAATTTGCAAAAAAATACAAATTTTTTTTGTTGAAAATACTTTTAGAGGTGTAATTTCAAACATGTTTTTGAGAAAACTTTTTCATGTATTAAGAAAATAAACGACGTAACCTGATTTCCACTTATTTATTTGCATTGAAATCAAATAATGGAAATTTGGAAAGGTTTTCAGATAATTGGGTAAAAATTTACTTAGTCTTCAAGTAACGCTATCATCCTTATATATGTCTAAATGAACGCAGTTCATCTTTATATCAGCATGAGAGAATCCACTATTATCCTCTTCTTTAGTAAATCCTAATTTCTATAATCAAATCAAATTAAGGGTTTTGAATGTAATCAAGTCTTTAGAGAATCTAATTATTTAGTTTGTAATTTGGTATCTCTACTGTTCTACCTGTAACTTTTGTTATCCCTCTCAATTGTACCCCTTTTGGAAGAAATAGAAAGAAGTTGTTGATGTTAGAACTAGGCTAGCTTGCAGCGGAAGTAATGGGTGAATTTCATTTTTTTTTACCATTTTGGATTATTATTAAGCCTGTGAAGTCTAATTTATTTAGAATATTTCTAAATTTTGTTTAGATAAAATCATTATTTTATTTAAATTTATAAAATGATTTTATATTATTTAATTTAATATTATATTTTATATATGTGTGTATCATATACACACACATATGTGTGTGCAGTGTAACATATCAATTCGTGCAAGGTATAACATGTCCACGTATAGGTGCTGGATTTACACCGCAATAGACATGTTAGCTCATCTAATATACAAATATATTGTCCAGATGTATGTCCATATAGTTATATATATATGATGTTACAAATATATTTATATATATAAATTATATTTTATTTAAATAATTTTATGTAAATATAAATAAATATACATACATTTATAAATATAAACAAATTATCACTATAAATATTTATAATTATATGAATTTATATTTATATCATTTGTAAAATAAATATGCGCAAGACTGAGAAAATACTTATTCGGAAAGTGACTACCTTTAGATTATAAATATTTAAGTATATATCATTTATAAATACTTTCATTTTCCATACATTTATAAATATTTATATTTTAAGAATGACTGATAAGTATATATCATTTATAAATATTTAAGTCGAAAATATAAATACTTAAGTATATATCATTTATAAAATAAATATGCACAAGACTGTGAAGTCGAAAATTCGGAAAATTCGGAAAGTGACTACTAGTACAAAAACTTAAAATAAGTATGACTCAAAAATATTTTTTTCAAAATTTTAATATTATTTTAATTAATTTCGTATGGTTTTTGTTTGAAATATATAAAATAATTTTGAAACATAATTTTGAAATTTAAATTTTCAATAAAATTTTGAATGATATTTTACACTTAGAATTTTTTTTTCGTAATTTTATGATTTAAAATTAATTTTATAATTAATTATTGATTTTCGGCTTATGTTTAAAATATTTTTAAATGATAAAAAAATGTTTTTTCTACCGAACAAGTATTTTTTGATAATATAATTTTATAAAATGAGAAATATAATTTTATATAATATATATATTAATTTATGTAATTAAATGATTTAAATATTATTTAAATAATAATATATATATAATTATTTGTTACTGTCGAATATAATATATGTATAATACACTATATATAAAGTTTATATAAGATTTATATATTAAGTATGATGAAGTAATTAATTTTAAACTATATTTATATGCACATAATTACAATATATATATATATATAAATAAAAATAAAAGTTTTTAAATTTTTTTGAGCCGTGCCATTATAAGTATGAACATAGCAAATTTCTTTTATAAGTATAATATACATACATATAACCAAAACAATTGTGATAATGTAATTTACATATCAAAATCGTCACATAACTAATAATATATATATATATATATATGATAAAATATTATATCTGCATGGATAATTATATTTTGGTCAGAAATATACCTTACTTCCTATAACGATCAAGAATTTCACTGCTTTAATTTGCAAATATTTAATTAATAGATTTTATAATTAAAATAAACTCCTTTTTAATAATAAATAATGATTGTGGAATAGTTTTCAAATTTTCTTTACAAAAATATTCAGTTCGAAGAAAAATCAAAAATGTGATTGGGATTCATTTTCCGAATTTTCGACTTTTCGTCTAATAAAAGTTGTCGAAAACGTTGTGCACATTAGAGTAACACATATACATACAAAATATAAATAAGTTTGAATTATATGGTGCGTATGTGAATGTGTGTGTGTATATACTTAAGTATTTATATAATTAGATGTGACTTATTATGTTAAATGAAAATAATGGGAAAAAAGTAAAGTGAAACATATACAAACATTTAGTACAAGAAGTACTTAGGCATGTTGAAGCATTTTGTGAAGGGTGGAGACAAAGTGGTGGGCGAAAATGCTAGGGTGGAGGAAGGACATGGTGAGGTGGAGCAAGGGGAGTGGAGGGCAAAGTGCAAGGGTCATTTTGGGTAATTTAATTTGTTCACTTGTATACATACAAGTTTCCTAACCTTGTGTTTTTTTAATTACATTTCTCCTTTCAAAAAAAAATTCCTCCATCTTCTTCATATATTTCCATGGCTTATCTTTAGTTTTCAAAATTTAAAATTCCCTTCTTTTCTACCTTAAATCCATTCAAAACAATTTTAAAAACCATATTATACATATTGCCTCACCTAGCATCCTCAAAGCAAGCCTAGCCTCCTCCAAAAACACTCAACGTCGTGCATTTAAGCCCTAGGTCGAACCCTACTCTCCACTTAAGGCCAACAAAAACTTCATTTTTTTAAAGTCAAATCATAGTTCTAGGTTGTATTCAAGTTCGTAAGGAAGTTGCTTTGAAGTGGATAGCTTTTTGGTGAGAAAAGTTTTACTTTTCTGACTAAAGTTTTAGCTTTATATGTTGAAAATAATCATTGTTTATTTGGTGTATAAATATGATGCTTACTTTGTGGATGATACATCTTGGCTTGATTCGTTGGAATTTATGATTAAGTTGTATGTATACATGTATTGTTTATGTATGTGGTATGTAATGTTGATTTGTAAGCTTGGAAATGAAACTAAATGTTAGTAGAATGAAAGTTAGGATCTTGCTAGTGTATGTTGCGATGACACATTTATGTGATGTGTTCATGGTTGAGTTCCTATATGTTAAAGAATTTAGCATTTAAATTGTTTGTTGGCGATGCCGAGATTCCATGGATAAGTTATCTTTTTTTACTTTAATATTTTTAAAAAAAGTTTTATAAAAGTTTTAAACCTCACTTCTAGTCTTTCCAAAAACTTTATTCATAAGTTATAAAGTAAGTTTTATGCATAAAGCAAGAGTTTGGAAGTGAATTGGAATATTAAACAAGTGTTGAAATTACAGGTCGTATAATGATAGTCGCTATAAATGCAGTTCGTAAAAACGAACTCTTTTGTAATTTTTAATGTTTTAAATTTAGTGTCCTTTTGAAAAATGTTTTAAAATATAATATTTTGTATTTTAAAATAATAATTGTTTATTTATTAAATTAATTATTTATTGATCATTTAATTAAGCAAGATAATTAGTACTTAATCATTAATTAAGTTTGGATGATTAGTACTTTGTTATTTTTAAGTAAGTTAATTAATAATTAGTTAATTAATAATTAGTTAATTAATAAAAGGTTAATTATTATTTAATTAATTAAGAATTTATTATTATTTAATAAAGGTTGATTATTATTTATTTATTTATTTTAAAAAGGGTTTAATTATTTAATAAGTACTAATTAAGTGCATATTTAATTAAAAACATAATTATGATTTAATTATTTTAAATTAAGGTTTTTATTATTATTTAAGTTTTAATTAAGAATTATTTAATTAATTAATTGAGATTAATTAATATTTAATTATTATTTAAAAGTTTAAATTATCATTTAATAATAAATTAAAGATTAACTAGGGTTTAACTATTTATTTAAAAGTTAATTATTGTTTAATTATTAATTAAAGGTTTAATTATTTTTAAATAAAATTTTAAATTTTATTTAATTATTAAATAATGTTTGAAAGTTTTAAATTACTTTATTTTTTTAAAGATGTGTTTTGTTTTAAAGAAATTTTCTTTTAAGGAATATTTTTATCCAAGGGATTTTTGGTCGATCATCGTTAAGTAACCCCAATTGAATATGAAATCCAATGACATCTGCTTGGTAGAATAAATCATAGTTTTGTCATAGTTCACTAAGTAGATTATGTTGACATCTATTACGCAGAACAAATCTCCGTTCTGCTATTTTATTAACTTGGACATTTACCCATATGTTGATTGATTGTTATTGGCTAATTCCCTTTACATATGTGCTTGTTATGTAATACTCATATTATAAGTTGGATAAGTTAAACCTAATTAAATGAACCATTTTGGTCACTAAGCTTCCTTCTGATTTTACAAAGTCAAATATTTCATTTTATCCTTTTTGAAATGGTTTAAAGTTTATTATTATTTTAAATATGATATTTAAAAGATAATTAAACAATTATTTTATTAAATGTTTGAAGTTAATTTAATCTTTTTAAATGATTATTTAAAATTAGTATTTTGTTAATATAGTTTAAAATAATTAAATGAAGTGTTTTAAATAATAACTTGTTTATTTAAAGGTGTTTTAAATAATTGATTTAATCAAGGGAACTTTATGGATTAAGTTTTATTAAAGGAGTTTTGTTTTAAATAAAAAAGTTTTATAAATGATTTTGGAGATTTATAAAGAGTGTTATAAATGGTTTTGAATATTTATAAAAGAAGTTTTACAAAATGATTTGGTGTTTTGGGTAAAGCAAATATTATGTACAAAAGAGATTTGTTAAAAGGATTTATTGAAGGAAATTTATAAAAGAATTTGATATTTAATTTCCTTTAACCGACCTTCTTAATTCTGGTGGTACGGACATTCATTCCACACTTAACACAGAAGTAATATTGTTTGAGGTTATCTTTATCTCCAACTTTAATAACATTTTGTTTTGATCCTTTGATATGATTTGTAAATGAGAAACCTTTCATAAATATTTGTGAATATACTTATGCCAGTGGGATAAGTATATGAATAGAAAGAGGTTTAAAATAAATGAAAGATTTATTTTGAGGCTTAGTGGTTGCCATGGGTAATCAAATCTCTGAATTGTTGTTGTTATATTATTTGATAATTAAATAACCGACTATCAAATCTTGACCTGTTTTGACTCACGAAGTATGATTATATATTCGAGTTCCCTCGTGAGGACTCAAAAACTTGTTGCATACTTCAAAAGAACCGGAATTGAGTTAGCCGAAAATTATCGCTTAGTTTGGAGACATCGGTTTTTCAGATTTATCCGAACCACTCCAAACTAATAACGTTCCTGATGAAGTATGCTATTGAGCTATACTATTCTTCCTGAGAGTGATTCCATAATGGAAGATAACAAATTTTGAATGTTTGTTCGATCCTGGATCAACTTGTATGGATGAATGCTGGCATTGCATCTCTGCTTGGAGGGCAGTGTTAGCATTCCAAGGTGGTCTACTAGTAGAAAAGGTAAAAGCTAGCCTCAAGCCTCATAACCCGGAAAAATGGCTAAAACAGGATATGTAGCAGAGCTATGTGGTTAGCTACCATTAGGAGTCGTCATCCCATTCTAGATTGTCCCCTTAGAGTTGTTTTGTGTGCAGGCATCGAGGGGCAATATTTGTAGCCTCGGTGTCAAGGGATGAGGTAATCCGGCCTGTCATGTTGAAGGGCAACCGGCTCTGTGTAGTAGAGGGGCAGGTGAATTTGTAGCCCTCGGGTATATTTTCTAGAGGTGCACCATTGGAAGGTATTCCCTTACCTTGTCATTGTTGAAACCCATTCTCCAATACGAACCTTTATGGAATTAAATGTGCCCAGTTATGTTGAAATGTTAGATGAAAGCATTTTAGCTATATTCCGTATTTATTTTAAACGTAAACATTATAACAATCTCACTGGATTTTTATAATAAAATGTTTTAGTTATCCTAAGGTAAAAACCCGTCCGTATTTATGTGCGGCATGGTCTTACAAGATACTTTTTATTTTGAAGGTTATTCAAATATAGTAATCCATATGATTTGTTTCGAGCTTTTTTCACGCTTGTTTTACCAGACTGACCCGGGCATTGTTTTCCTATAATGGTCGGGTCAGCTCGAGCATATTTTTCAAATTTAGCTGGATCCTTTGATGCTTTCAAGAGACGAGTTGGATTCTCCAAGATGTATTCACGTATCTTATATTCTTCCGTCGTTGTCGCTTTGTTTTCTATCTGTATTTATCAGCATTTGCAAGGACAGGGTGTTATAACTGTCCAGGTTGATAATAGGTTAGTGTACTCTAATATTGTGTATATAATAAAATTGGTTTCTTTTGTAAAGATCATTTGTTATATTATATATTTCTCATCATGATTGTGAGATTCTGTTATGTCTTTTCTTTCTTTAACCTCAAATGACCTGTTTTTTGGACACTTAAATAATCGGCACATGAATATCAAGGATGTATTAAGTGTTGTCTTTAGGTGTTGGAAAAGCGGGTCATTACACTTCCAAATCCATGAAGTACACTTTGAAATGATGAAGTATGCTCCTTGAAACAATTTTCGATCCAAAAGAGTGCTAGTCCTTGAACCATTGACCACTAGCTATCGAATAGCAGTTGAATTGATTTCATTTGAGCTTCAGAAAATGGAGAGATGAGAAGGGGAGATTGGCCAGTAATGTGTAGGGATGGGGGCTCTAAAAAGATTCTCAAAAAGGTGAGGGTAGAGATCTTATATAGAGGAAGAGAAGGAGAAAAGATAGAATCAAGATCTATACCCATTCTCCTTCCATCTTAGCCATCCAAATCAAAGCCTCTTTTCCCATCATATGGCCGCACCTTTTCACCCTTATTAGAGCCGAACTAACTAGCCCCTTTCATGGACTTTAAACCCATTTAAAGCCTGAATAAAATATTTTGCAATTAAATCCAATTTAACGTGTATCGATATCATATAATCGATTAAAATATTTATAGCTATTATAAATATATTTAACAATTTTTTTCATCAAATCAAAATAATATTTCATAAATATTAATTAATTTAACAATCACACATTAATTAAATTATTTCGATCAAAAGTGTATTCATCATTTCGGTTGTGTGACTCGTTAGGTGTAAATTTGGTCAACAATTAATATAGAACTATTCAAATATTAACATTTATACGTCACTTAGCAGGTGGTATGATATTTTGGCCAGATTTATCACCTACTTGGTTTCGATAAAATCCAATTTTACTCTGTTAAGCACTATTGTTAACCCGCCTTTTTGGCAAGGCAGCATACAAGCGGATTTAACCCAATCGACTGTACGGTTATCGTGGATGGAATGCTATGGGTTTGATTTGACTGGATGAATAGACGATTAATCACGGATAATAAACATGAATACGTGGCCAGGATTCGTCATAGTCGACGAAAAGTGCGGGATACTTGGAATATGGATTTCGAGAGAAGTCGAGTTGCTTCGGGTTGTTTGGAGTATGCTTCGAGTCACTTTTGAGGTTGCTTCGGGTTTCTAGGGGATTTACTTCGAGTCAGGCAGGGGCACACTTCGGGTCATGGAGTGATTGGCTAGGGATCGACATAATATAGAGGATTCGGAGATTGCTTCGGGTCGGCATCATTCCCACTTCGGGTCGGCATTGACATCAAGGGGTCGACAAAGTATGGTGTCGGCATTCTGGAGAGAGGTCGGCATATTTTGGGTCGGCATATACATATCTTCGGGTTGGCACTAGGATGTGGGATCAGCATCTACTTGAGGGGTCGGCATTGTTGGCTTGCTTCGGGTCGGCAATGGCCATGCTTCGGGTCAGCCATGGGGGATCAGGTTGGCAATAGGATGTTGGGATCGGTATTATTTTACTCCGGGTCACATGCAAGCATGCTTCGGGTCAGCCATGGGGGATCAGGTTGGCAATAGGATGTTGGGATCGGTATTATTTTACTCCGGGTCACATGCAAGCATGCTTCGGGTCACTTGTACATCTACTTCGAGTCATCCCCAGGGCAACATCAGGTGGGCATAATCAGAACTCGGGGTCGGCAGTGATGAAGGATTTGGGTTCGACTATGGTTTTGGTGGGCCTGTATCACTCAGGAAGCCCAGTAACCAGGATTTTGTCTATAAATACAGCAGGCGGGGCTTCAGGAAAGGGATTCTCATTCTGTTTCTCTTCATCTTCTACCTAAAGGCTACTCTGCCATTATTGTTTCAAAAACTCTGGATTGTAATTGTAATCAATTCTCTAGTAATAAAAAGAAAATTTCTGGAGTGGACGTAGGCCGGAGTTAGCCGAACCACTATAAATCTCGTCTTTTTACTGCTTTCTTTTTAATTTTTATGGTTCTTCATAATTATATCATCTTCATATATTCTACCTGTGATCTGTGACTGTGAATTAGTGCTTTCATTTGCGATTGGATGTTTGTGACCATTTTTGGCGCAAACAACTATGTAGTTAAAACCCAACTATAGCTCTACAAAATCTCCGCTATAGCGCATAGTGCTCTTTGACCGCTATGCTATTTCAATTAAACACTATTAAACAGTAGACCGCTTTAAGCCTCCGCTATTTTTTGCTACACTCGCTAAATCAATGCTTTTTAGCACCTTTTTAGCAACATTAATATACCAAGGTTGATTTGACTAGTTCTCTTTTAAACCTAATCAATATAGGTCGGGTTAAGACCTAATTGAAAGGAGTGCGGATTAAGGATCTTAAGGCTAATTTAACACTAGAGGGGGGTGAATAGTGTTTAATAGATTCTAAGACTTATATGGACTAACTTAAAACTATGACACATACAAATGCAGAACTTAATCACAGAACAATCACAGAATCAAACACAGATGTAGAAAGTAAATAAAAAGCAGTAAAAGGAAAGTACACACCGGATTTTATACTGGTTCGGAGTTACCCTACGTCCAGTCCTGCACCAAGGCAAAACCTCGTACAGATTTTTATTATACCAATGTCGAGATTACAATCCTCAATTTCTAAAGGCCTTGAGGTACCCTCCTGTTTTCGAGTCCGGGGCAAACTCTCTTGATTTACGGGACACAAGATCACCCAATTGATTTCCAGGCACAACCACACCTTATAGAGAGACTTGATAAACTTTTGATTACAAATTGATCCTATAACTCTGAATAGCACTTTGATCTTCGAGAGAGGGCAGAGAATCAAACAAGAATGAGATTCTAATTTGATTCACTTGAGAATTCGGCAGAATTTTGGCACGATCTTAAAAATATGAAAATTTTAGAATATGGATTTGTGGAGAAGAAGGAGTGAAGAAAATAGTTAGTTAAAAAATTCATTTGTGAAGGCTATTTATAGACCAGTAACGGTCATAATCATTCGTGAAGAGATTTAAACGAATAGACACTTCTTTTGAAAATTGAAACTTTTGAATTTAACGGCCACCATGTCGGCATGGGGTATCCCATGATGTCGACATCCCTTAGTTAAAAACAATATAAAATTTGTTTAGAAAATGATATTGAAAGGAAAACAAGATGAAATGATTCTAGAGTAAAATAAACTAATTTTCCTATGTTTTAAAATAAAGAAGAGTAGAAAAATATATTTTTAGAATGTATATATAAATTTGATTTTAAATTACAAGTATATATATTATAAAAGAATATTTAAAAATCAGAAGATAGTTTTAAAAACAAACGAAGTTTAAAACAAGAGTTTATTTAAAAACAAAAACAAAGAATATTTTAAGGCTAAAACATCTTTTTGAAAATCATTTGAAAAGATAATTTTTAAGGCAAAAACATTTTGAAAAGCAGTTTTGAAAATCATTTTGAAAAACCATTTTGAAGTAGTTTTGCACGCTTCTTCCTGCAGAATATCTCATCACATCAGGACTCGAGAACTTGTACAAAACCAGGATGTTCGTGGGTTTGTAAGCCACTTGTCTTAGGTTTGTAAACTACTTGTCGTGGGTTTGTAAGCCACTAAGAAGATAGAAATGGGTTTCATCCCAAATGAAATTTGGAATGAAGATTTCCGTGCTATTATGAAGTTTTAACAAAAACTAGACACTTATCTTGAAATCTTGATCTTGATACTCTAGAGTCTTCAATCTTGATATCTTTATTCTGAATCTTGAGTCTTGAGTCTTTATACTGATCAGTCTTTAGTAATTAATACCTGCATATATATATATATATATATCCTGCATAGTTCCTGCATATACATATCTATCTAGACAATAGTGTTAGTATATATTTTATAATAAGATAAGTTAAAAAGGTTGTTGTCATCAAAACCAACATCTAAGTTCCTAACAATCTCCCCCTTTTTGATGATGACAACCTGTATTTATAAAATATACTTACCATACCATAACTCCTATCATAACTCCCCCTTACTCCATGACTCCCCCTTACTCCAATCATAACTCCCACTTACTCCAATCGAACTACTATTTTATAACTTCTCCCCCTTTGTCATCAACAAAAACTTCTTATTAATAAATTCCCTGAACTTGATATAAGATAATCAACCATAATACAATAGAGTAATCCATATATAAGTGTAATAAGTGCTAAGTGTGATCATAAGTATGAAATGTGATCATAAATGTGAAATGTGATCATGAGTGTGATCATAAGTGTAATCCAGAAGTAAATCAATCATCATCCAATCATATTTACAGTAATTATTCAATCCAATCATATATACAAACCACACCAAATGTTTTAAATAAGTCGAGTCAATTAAGTTTAAAACACACAATCAAATCAAACATACAGAATGACTAGACATTTCTTGGTACTTCCACCCATCCATCTTCTCCAAAGATAGGGTCTGCTTTGATGGCATCCCATTCTTCTTTATCTTTGTCGAGAGTGACTGGTGGATTTCCTTCGAGATCGTCCTTGTTAAGGGCTGAGATCATCCAACGAATGGCGTCGAAATGTCTCTCTTGCTCCTTGATCATCTGCATTTGACTCAATTCTAAGTGGCGCTGATTACGAAGTATGAATGTAAGGATATTCTTGATGGAAGTGAGAGTTTCCTCAAGATTATCACTTAGATTCTTAATCGGAGAAACCATAATTCAAGAAATAGGAAGAAATATGAAAGGGAGTGAATAGAAATGAAGTTTGATAATTTATTCTGGAAGAAACAGGTATAAATAGGAGTAGAAAGTCATTTAAAATGAATAGACACAAGTTAATTACATGAAAATAAAATTTGAAAGTGTAACTACTTTCTGCTCGTTGCATGTCGACATGGGGGGATGGGGGATGTTGACATGCCTCTGGCTAAAGTGACAATTTGCTTTGTTTTGAATATTATGAACAAATCTATGCAACTAAAATTTGTATAATATAAAAACAAGCAATTACAGAGACAAGTGAAGTTGAATAACAGGAAATAAAAGATTTCATTAATGATTCTAGTCAACATTACATAAAATAATATAGTATTAACTAAAATAAAGGAAAATACATGGATAGAACTTGAAGCAAACAAGATAACATGAACTAAAACTAATTAGATGAAGATGAAGAAGATGATAGTCCAAGCTTTCTACTAACTTTCCCGAAGAACTTGTTGATTTTAGTGGAAATCTTATCCATTTTCTTACTCATTGATTTTTTGAGCGTCTTTTGATTTTCCACTATAATTCTTTGATTATTGAGAATGGTCTTATTGGATGGATTAGCGGGATTAGTAGTGTAATGACCCAAGATTTTAGGAATTTATTTCTGAAAATATAAATAAGTTTAAAATAATTTTTAAACTAATTTTAAAAGAAAAGAGGGGAATTGATATGGCTTGATATGGTGTAACTATATGTGTGTACATGTGTGCTCAGGAATACACATGAATAGAAGCTTAATTCCTGAATGATAGGAATGAACACATGTTGATGTGTATGGAATATATATATATATATAGATAAATAGATTAAATCCTTAAAAGCTATATGCATAAATAAATATATATATATGGATGCTACTGATTGTATTTGAGTGTACATGTGCATATGTGTTCAGTAAAAATAATGTATAGATATATATAGGTGTTGTAACGACCCAGAATTTCAAACGAATTAAATTGAGAATATTTAATTTATTTTAAATATTTGAACGATGATTTAATTTGGATCCCGAATTTAACTGGGAATTTGGCGATTTAATTTTATGATTTAATCTATTGAATGCTGAATAAAAATTTAAATCTTCAATTTAAAGCTAAAGAAAAATATTTCAAAAACTTTTAAAATTTGTATTGATAATACAGAAGATAATCGAAGCTTCAGAATCTAATTTCGAATTGGTTTGATCAGTTTTGAAATTTATATCGTTTAAATCGAATTAAAAAATAGCCGTCCGAGGCACGGTCTCGGAATTCGACGAAACCAGTTCCATTGGGTCCGTAATATTGAATTATTGTCGGACTTCAAATTTCGTAGCATTCGGATTCATTGTGTGATCGTACGAGATTAAAATGCCTGGATAATAATTTATCGATTTAATTTAAAATATAAAATTTATACACAAATCAACAGACAGCCTATTATCTGATTTGCGTCGACCTATTCCCTGAAACATCGCGTACTCTTGTCCCCTTCTTCTCTGATAAAACACACGAGAGGAAATCATTTCGTTCGCAGATTAATTCGAAGAAAAAAATGGCGTCCACCTTCTCCTATTTGTTCGAACGAAAGCAAATCAAAACCCTCTTTCACCTCCAGTTCAAACGAAATCCCCAAATCAAGAAAAATAAAAATGGCAACCGGAAATCAATTGAAGTCGCGATTCGAATCGCGTGAGTAGGTCGCGATTATGGGGTGGCGACTGCGAGCATGGTTAGGGTTCGACGACTGGGGTCGGCAAAGTCAAGAGGCAGCGTGAAGTGATGGGGCAGTTGGGGTCGAGGCAGCTGCCAGCCTTGGTGGAAGGGAAGCGCGTAGAGCCAGTTCGAGTTAAAGGCAGGCGATTTGTCGCCTAAGGATTTGTGTCGCGATCGATCTATGGCCATGAATGAATCGTCGCTTGTGACTCTGTAGGGTGCGGCGACTGTACGTCGTGAGTGGTGGAAGAAGACGACGCAGTGGGACTGGGCAGCGAGGTACCTGCGTTTTACCTAATTTAATTTCATAAATGAATAAATATATAAGTGAGATTTTATTTTACAGTAAAGAAAATTTTAAACAGTTTTGTTTATTTTATTTTAATTAATACATGTATATAGGTTTGAAAAGGAAATTTATTCTTAATTAAAATTTAATATATATATATGTATATGGGTTATTTCTGGAATAAGTAGTTTCAAGGAAGAAAAATAGTATATATAAATATACATATTTTCATTTAGTGGTCGAATTTTAAAAAATAAATAAATAATTGGTTAAGTAAAATTATCAAAAGAAAGTAATTGTTCAATAAGTTCAAATATTAATAAATCCTGTAATATTGTACAAGGTCTTAATTGTGAAGAAAACAAACTGGATGGAAAATGGGATGGCAAATTAAAAGCTAAGGTGAGATCTTCTCACTCAAAATTTAAAGTGGAATTTTTGCAGTTATTGATGATTGCTATTGAATGTGATATTAGATATAGTAGGATATATCTATATATATAGCAATATATACATATTGGCATATGTATATATTGGATTGATTGATTTCCCGCCTTGTATAGCGGATGAGACCCTATTGCGCCGTTAGTAAGCGGATTTTTATAAAACCTATATACCGCGATAATTCCGTACTGGAGCGGAATTGGTATTGTGCTAACGTCTTTGGATGCAGGGAAACAGGTTGGAGGGATCCAACTGGACCCCTCACATTGATTGAATTCATTTCTATTGTGATATGAATCTGTGAATGATTATAGTGATGCTATTAATCATATTGATATCTGGAAATTGTTTGAAAGCTAAAATTTAGCTGAATGGATGTTTGACATCATTGGATTCCAAAGATAAACGAAATTGAATTTTTGAAATTCAAGTAGAAAATTTCTAAGTAAATCAATTTTTGAAATTGAAGAAATTTTGAAGAAGGAATTTTTAAAGTAAATTTTTATAATCGTATTGAATAAATTCCAGAATAAAGTGAAAATGCTAAATAAATAGATTTCATAAAAACAGTGATTTTAAATTGAAGAATTTAATTTAAATTTGGATTTTTTAATAGATTGAAAGAGATAAAGAAATTTATTTTCTTTAAAAGGAATTTATTTAAAAAGAAATAAGTGGGAAGTCCAATTTGAAATTTAATTGCAAATTGAAACGAATTTGGAAAAAGAATGAAATTTATAGATGTATAAATTATGAAGTTAAAAAGAATGGAATTTATAGATGTATAAATTGTGAAGTTAAAAAGAATGGAATTTATAGATGTATAAATCGTGAAGTTAAAATGAATAAAACTGTCGAATAGGAGATTTATAAGAAATTAACTCATAAATTGGATTTTTGCCTTTAAATGGAATATTTATCGAATTTGTTAATAAAAGAGATTTATTAAATCAAAGTTGTTATGAATTATGAAGATGAATTTATAAACGTTGTTTATGAATTCGAAAATAAATCAAATTCGATAAATTGAATATAGAAAGTGATTAAGGGAATTTTATCCACGATTTTGGATAGTGGATAATTCTTGGAATAAATGTGTAGAAAAGATTGAAATTTGGTTAGTGAAGTATATTCACGATTTTGGACAGTGAATATATTTTTAGGTAAAATGGATATGGTTTTGGGGAAGCGATATTATAAAATGAAGTTAATTGTTTTAAAAGATGTTTTAAAACAGGTTAAATATCGAAATCATAGATTTCAACATTTATTGTTGAAATAGACGTTTTCGAGAAATAAGGAAATGATGGACTATAACACTGTTGTTATAGTAAATGATTTCCGAAAGGAAATGTTTTATATAGTGTTGGGATTTATATATCTATCTAAATTTCGAATCCCTATACTAGTGATTTTGAGTCGTCGTAACGATGTTTTACGTAACATTCGTTTTGACTCAAATTGATGTTGTTATAGAAAATAGTTTTCCTTAAAGAATGAAATATATACTTAATTTGATTTAAGTATATCGAATGTTTTCCAAGTGTTGAAAATAAATGATTTGTGAAATACTTATTTTTAAATAAGTATGAAATTTCTTTTCCAAAATGAAATGAACGTTTTGAGAATTTATCTTTGTAAAGATAAATTGAAATTGAATATTGAAATCGATTTGAAAATCGTATATCTGTAGATATTTGAAAATATAAATTCACTATGGAATTTATAAAAGGGAGACTGTTTAAAAATAAATATCGATTTATTTTAGAAGTGTGGAAAATTTTATATCTAGTAAAGATATTTTTGAAGATAAATAATTTGGAAAATTATTTGGAATCTGATGATGTCGCGCATCTTTATTGATAGTTAAATAACCGACTATCAATAATTACCTTGAATGATATTTGTTGTGAATTGGATGAATTTGAATGCCACACTTATTTTTGAATAAGCGCTCACTATTCGGGTTAGCCGGAAAAGGACCATGGGGTCGTATAACCCATTCCGAATATGTGATACGTCGTTATGAATTGCATTCGAAGACCGGTGTTGAAGACCGGATATTTTTGAAAACGGAAGGATTACCGTCGAGTTACTCTACATCGGCTGATCTCCGGTTTAGAGGTTTTTATCACCCTTAGTGACGGGAAGTCTGGACGTGATTAGAAAATTATCTGGATGTGCAAGGGCTTCGTGAGAAGTGCCTTCGGTTCTGTTCGATCCCGGAACAGACTTGCATGGATTGTGTGTCTGACGTTACAATTTGAGATATAAAGCTGATTTCTTTCAAATACATTTCTGTTGGTGGCGGAGAATTTATTCTCTTAGCTTAACACCCTTCTCTGAGACGTACGAGCCCAGAGGTTATGTAGTTGAAATTCATCAGCGATATATCCCAATTTGGTAACGTGGCATACTGAGTGTTGCTGTGAAATGATCAGTGTTTGATCATTTGCGATATGATCATTTGTTTGATCTTATATCTTTGTGATCATAGATTGATCATTTTGTTGACCCGAAGCATGGCTTTGTAGAAAGCGTAGCTTTGTGGACGAGACTTCGTCGAGCCTCACACCCCGGAAATGGTCGAAACAGGAAGGATGCGGCAAGGTTCTAGGGAGTAGCGCCCCTTAGTGTATGTCATTCCTTCTGGATAGAGGTGGTATCATGGTATGGAGCCCAGATACTTAACCTATGTGGTTGCTGCATTTTTTCTATGTGGTTTGTTGGAAATCGGGGATCCTCGGGAAGATCGGTTACGATCGGGGGATGGCATACGCGTGTCAGTAGTTACCTATTTTTGCAGAGGTAACCCGGCCTTGTGTTGGCAGAGATCCGGTTAGGTTCTCGGGTCGTCTATTCCAGGGACGTACCCATCGTGGAAAAGGAAGTTCCTTAGCCTGACCATTTGTTGGAAATCCAAAGAAACAATACGTGACTTGTACGGTTTTAGTTGTATTACCTGCTATGGAATGTGGCGGTAACCTGCTATTGAACATAGTAGCTATAGTAGGCATAAGTGCGGAATGCCTATGCTGGCTAAGATTAATATTATACTTTCGAAATGTTTTCTACACTATGCACTAAAAAATAATATCAAAAAGAATTTGATTTTGCATAGTAAGCATCTTTGACTATCATAAGAAGAAATCTCCTCCAATTCTGCGTTTGCATTGTGTGTGTGGTGGGAGGTCTTATGGTAGTTTCATTTTCCAAAAGCATTGCGAATTTGTTTTATTCTCTTTGTGAAAAATAACTGTTTTACGATCTCACACCAGTCACCATGACTGACTCGGAGTTTATTGTTCCCTTCTAAACTCTGGGTGCCCACAAATTTCCACACGGGCAGTCTAGAGTTAGGTTATCAGGATATTCTGGATATTCTGGAGCTTGGAGATAAGCTGGATGACGAGACGTAGTATTTGTATCTGATAGTATTTATTCCGCTGTGTATTCTGTATGAGGACAAGTTTATATAACTGTCCATTGTTGTATATTGACTCTGATTGATGTATGTATAAACTGATATAGTTCTTTGATTTAAAGATTATTCAATTATCTATTATATATTGTTCCGCTGCGATGTGTAAGATTCTGATATTGTTTCTGCTTCTGATGTTGTTCTGTTGTTCTTCTCTATTTTCTTCTTCTCTTCTTCTTCTACTCTGCTTTCTTCTTCTTTTACCTTTTCTTTCTTTTTAAAACCCTCACTATTGGAGTTTCCCGCACTCGATTTCTCGGCAGTCGATAAAGTGAGTATCGATGTCGAATTTTCGAAAGTCGAAAATTTCGGTACGTGACAGCGTGGTATCAGAGCATATGGTTAAGCGACAACCCTGCTTTGTTGGGTGTACTCATTAGAGGTAGAGTCAGTAGTACTCTAGAATGAGTTGAGTGTAATAATAGATATGAGCGCGTATTTGTTAGTGAATATAAAAATGTTTTATATTGTGTTTGCTTATCCGTTGAGATGTTTGTGAATTTCGGTCGGTATGTGGGACGCCATATTATCGATAGGGATTTCTAAACACTTAAACGAGGCAAGACGACACAGTATTGTTTTAAAATAGGGTGAACGAAATAATTTTGCCCAAAACTATTTTTGTATATAAAAGAAATGATTTTCTGTAAATTATTACAGTATATGGTTGCATGGTTGTTAGGAAAGTGATAATATTGAAATGTTATCATTATCATCACTGAAATTGAATAAGAAATTGGAATCATAACTCCAAAGTTAAGAAATAAATCCATATACAAATGAAATTAAAGAATGTAAATTATAAATGTGATTTGTAATTTAAAACGGAATTCCAGAGAAGTTTTTGGAAATGTTTTGAAAAGAATTTGAAAATTTTGGAGATTTGGAAGTTTAAATCTTTTTGGTTTGAAAATGAATTTCAAAGGTTTTGAAAAGTATTTTGGAGAGTTGAAAGCTCTAAACTCTTTTAGGTCGCTGGAAAATAATCCTGATGATGGTGGCCACATCATTAGAATTCATTTTCGGGTTTCCAAAAGAGAAATTGCTGCTAAATTGTTTTAAATGGAAGTTGTTTGGAAAATTTGGGTTTTGTTTTGGAAATTCAAAGGATAATTTGAATTGTTTTCAAAATGATTTTTTGAAAAGTTGAAAAGACTCTGGAATCCTATTTAAAATATTTATGAAATAAGAAATAAGTTGATAACTTATACAAATTGAATTTTGACAGAATAAATTTAACTTAAAGAATGAAGTTAAATTAAAGAAAATATAAGTGAATCCATTAAATGAAACTGAAATTGGAAGTTGAGACTCATTTTGAAGTTGTAAGCAATGAATTGAAATTGAAAAATGAAATGAGACTTGAATCAAATGGAATAAAATCCAAACCTGAGAAAAATAAAATGGATTGAATCCGAATAAACTACTTTGATAATTAATTCATGAAATAGAAGTTGAATTAGTGAATTTAAAACTTGAATTGTGAACTAAATAAAAGAATGGTTCGAATTTGCAAACATATTCAAGTAAGTAGAAATAAATTTTGAATGAATGGAATTTACAGTTGCTAGTAAATGAAATTAAAGCTGAATGTTAAGACTTCATTTTGAATTTGTTAGTAGATGTAATTCAAGCTGAATATTGGAAATTGAACTTTAAAATGAATTAATGAATGATACTGATATAAAGAGTGATATGAATTGGTAAATGAAAGATAATCGATAAAAATTCAATATTCAGAAGATAAACTGAATCCAAATTAGATTGGAATTGTGAATTGAATTCAAATGAATGTGAAATGTAAAATTGAATCATAATGGATATATAACTTCAATAGCGAACGTAAAGATGATATAAGCAGTTATATTGAAAATTTTGTAATAGAATTTGCAAAATGATGTGAATATGTAACTAGATATTATGGCTAGTAGATATACAGGTATAAAGGAATTGGGATTTTGATTTCAAAGATAAATTTGAATTGCTCGACAAAAGGTAAGTATTTTGAATTTCAATATGAGATTTGATGATTTCTTGTCTAGCTGCTTGGCTTTTTCTTTTTCTTTTTGAAATCTGAGAGTCCGTAGGGACGTTTTGTAGTAGTGCCATGTTAGCCGCGCAAAGGAGACGCTGGCGAAATTTTTCGAAAATTTCGAGTGTTGGAAAATTTTTGAGAAAATTTTGAAAGCTTAAAGTTTAAATTTGAATTTAAATTTGAATTGAGAGGTAAAACAATGTTGTTTGAAACTTATAATTGAAGTTGGAAAATTTAGTTGAATGATAACGAATCTTTAGTAGAAAGATTTGTTTTGATAAATTTGATAAAACTATTGAACTGTGAAAAATAGTAGACGAGTTAAGGACCATTTTTCCTAACTTGTAATTTCGAGGACGAAATTCTTTTAAGGGGGGAAGTCTGTAACGACCCAGAATTTCAAATGAATTAAATTGAGAATATTTAATTTATTTTAAATATTTGAACGATGATTTAATTTGGATCCCGAATTTAACTGGGAATTTGGCGATTTAATTTTATGATTTAATCTATTGAATGCTGAATAAAAATTTAAATCTTCAATTTAAAGCTAAAGAAAAATATTTCAAAAACTTTTAAAATTCGTATTGATAATACAGAAGATAATCGAAGCTTCAGAATCTAATTTCGAATTGGTTTGATCAGTTTTGAAATTTATATCGTTTAAATCAAATTTAAAAATAGCCGTCCGAGGCACAGTCTCGGAATTCGACGAAACCAGTTCCATTGGGTCCGTAATATTGAATTATTGTCGGACTTCAAATTTCGTAGCATTCGGATTCATTGTGTGATCGTACGAGATTAAAATGCCTAGACAATAATTTATCGATTTAATTTAAAATATAAAATTTATACACAAATCAACAGACAGCCTATTATCTGATTTGCGTCGACCTATTCCCTGAAACATCGCGTACTCTTGTCCCCTTCTTCTCTGATAAAACACACGAGAGGAAATCATTTCGTTCGCAGATTAATTCGAAGAAAAAAATGGCGTCCACCTTCTCCTATTTGTTCGAACGAAAGCAAATCAAAACCCTCTTTCACCTCCAGTTCAAACGAAATCCCCAAATCAAGAAAAATAAAAATGGCAACCGGAAATCAATTGAAGTCGCGATTCGAATCGCGTGAGTAGGTCGCGATTATGGGGTGGCGACTGCGAGCATGGTTAGGGTTCGACGACTGGGGTCGGCAAAGTCAAGAGGCAGCGTGAAGTGATGGGGCAGTTGGGGTCGAGGCAGCTGCCAGCCTTGGTGGAAGGGAAGCGCGTAGAGCCAGTTCGAGTTAAAGGCAGGCGATTTGTCGCCTAAGGATTCGTGTCACGATCGATCTATGGCCATGAATGAATCGTCGCTTGTGACTCTGTAGGGTGCGGCGACTGTACGTCGTGAGTGGTGGAAGAAGACGACGCAGTGGGACTGGGCAGCGAGGTACCTGCGTTTTACCTAATTTAATTTCATAAATGAATAAATATATAAGTGAGATTTTATTTTACAGTAAAGAAAATTTTAAACAGTTTTGTTTATTTTATTTTAATTAATACATGTATATAGGTTTGAAACGGAAATTTATTCTTAATTAAAATTTAATATATATATATGTATATGGGTTATTTCTGGAATAAGTAGTTTCAAGGAAGAAAAATAGTATATATCAATATACATATTTTCATTTAGTGGTCGAATTTTAAAAAATAAATAAATAATTGGTTAAGTAAAATTATCAAAAGAAAGTAATTGTTCAATAAGTTCAAATATTAATAAATCCTGTAATATTGTACAAGGTCTTAATTGTGAAGAAAACAAACTGGATGGAAAATGGGATGGCAAATTAAAAGCTAAGGTGAGATCTTCTCACTCAAAATTTAAAGTGGAATTTTTGCAGTTATTGATGATTGCTATTGAATGTGATATTAGATATAGTAGGATATATCTATATATATAGCAATATATACATATTGGCATATGTATATATTGGATTGATTGATTTCCCGCCTTGTATAGCGGATGAGACCCTATTGCGCCGTTAGTAAGCGGATTTTTATAAAACCTATATACCGCGATAATTCCGTACTGGAGCGGAATTGGTATTGTGCTAACGTCTTTGGATGCAGGGAAACAGGTTGGAGGGATCCAACTGGACCCCTCACATTGATTGAATTCATTTCTATTGTGATATGAATCTGTGAATGATTATAGTGATGCTATTAATCATATTGATATCTGGAAATTGTTTGAAAGCTAAAATTTAGCTGAATGGATGTTTGACATCATTGGATTCCAAAGATAAACGAAATTGAATTTTTGAAATTCAAGTAGAAAATTTCTAAGTAAATCAATTTTTGAAATTGAAGAAATTTTGAAGAAGGAATTTTTAAAGTAAATTTTTATAATCGTATTGAATAAATTCCAGAATAAAGTGAAAATGCTAAATAAATAGATTTCATAAAAACAGTGATTTTAAATTGAAGAATTTAATTTAAATTTGGATTTTTTAATAGATTGAAAGAGATAAAGAAATTTATTTTCTTTAAAAGGAATTTATTTAAAAAGAAATAAGTGGGAAGTCCAATTTGAAATTTAATTGCAAATTGAAACGAATTTGGAAATAGAATGAAATTTATAGATGTATAAATTGTGAAGTTAAAAAGAATGGAATTTATAGATGTATAAATTGTGAAGTTAAAAAGAATGGAATTTATAGATGTATAAATCGTGAAGTTAAAATGAATAAAACTGTCGAATAGGAGATTTATAAGAAATTAACTCATAAATTGGATTTTTGCCTTTAAATGGAATATTTATCGAATTTGTTAATAAAAGAGATTTATTAAATCAAAGTTGTTATGAATTATGAAGATGAATTTATAAACGTTGTTTATGAATTCGAAAATAAATCAAATTCGATAAATTGAATATAGAAAGTGATTAAGGGAATTTTATCCACGATTTTGGATAGTGGATAATTCTTGGAATAAATGTGTAGAAAAGATTGAAATTTGGTTAGTGAAGTATATTCACGATTTTGGACAGTGAATATATTTTTAGGTAAAATGGATATGGTTTTGGGGAAGCGATATTATAAAATGAAGTTAATTGTTTTAAAAGATGTTTTAAAACAGGTTAAATATCGAAATCATATATTTCAACATTTATTGTTGAAATAGACGTTTTCGAGAAATAAGGAAATGATGGACTATAACACTGTTGTTATAGTAAATGATTTCCGAAAGGAAATGTTTTATATAGTGTTGGGATTTATATATCTATCTAAATTTCGAATCCCTATACTAGTGATTTTGAGTCGTCGTAACGATGTTTTACGTAACATTCGTTTTGACTCAAATTGATGTTGTTATAGAAAATAGTTTTCCTTAAAGAATGAAATATATACTTAATTTGATTTAAGTATATCGAATGTTTTCCAAGTGTTGAAAATAAATGATTTGTGAAATACTTATTTTTAAATAAGTATGAAATTTCTTTTCCAAAATGAAATGAACGTTTTGAGAATTTATCTTTGTAAAGATAAATTGAAATTGAATATTGAAATCGATTTGAAAATCGTATATCTGTAGATATTTGAAAATATAAATTCACTATGGAATTTATAAAAGGGAGACTGTTTAAAAATAAATATCGATTTATTTTAGAAGTGTGGAAAATTTTATATCTAGTAAAGATATTTTTGAAGATAAATAATTTGGAAAATTATTTGGAATCTGATGATGTCGCGCATCTTTATTGATAGTTAAATAACCGACTATCAATAATTACCTTGAATGATATTTGTTGTGAATTGGATGAATTTGAATGCCACACTTATTTTTGAATAAGCGCTCACTATTCGGGTTAGCCGGGAAAGGACCATGGGGTCGTATAACCCATTCCGAATATGTGATACGTCGTTATGAATTGCATTCGAAGACCGGTGTTGAAGACCGGATATTTTTGAAAACGGAAGGATTACCGTCGAGTTACTCTACATCGGCTGATCTCCGGTTTAGAGGTTTTTATCACCCTTAGTGACGGGAAGTCTGGACGTGATTAGAAAATTATCTGGATGTGCAAGGGCTTCGTGAGAAGTGCCTTCGGTTCTGTTCGATCCCGGAACAGACTTGTATGGATTGTGTGTCTGACGTTACAATTTGAGATATAAAGCTGATTTCTTTCAAATACATTTCTGTTGGTGGCGGAGAATTTATTCTCTTAGCTTAACACCCTTCTCTGAGACGTACGAGCCCAGAGGTTATGTAGTTGAAATTCATCAGCGATATATCCCAATTTGGTAACGTGGCATACTGAGTGTTGTTGTGAAATGATCAGTGTTTGATCATTTGCGATATGATCATTTGTTTGATCTTATATCTTTGTGATCATAGGTTGATCATTTTGTTGACCCGAAGCATGGCTTTGTAGAAAGCGTAGCTTTGTGGACGAGACTTCGTCGAGCCTCACACCCCGGAAATGGTCGAAACAGGAAGGATGCGGCAAGGTTCTAGGGAGTAGCGCCCCTTAGTGTATGTCATTCCTTCTGGATAGAGGTGGTATCATGGTATGGAGCCCAGATACTTAACCTATGTGGTTGCTGCATTTTTTCTATGTGGTTTGTTGGAAATCGGGGATCCTCGGGAAGATCGGTTACGATCGGGGGATGGCATACGCGTGTCAGTAGTTACCTATTTTTGCAGAGGTAACCCGGCCTTGTGTTGGCAGAGATCCGGTTAGGTTCTCGGGTCGTCTATTCCAGGGACGTACCCATCGTGGAAAAGGAAGTTCCTTAGCCTGACCATTTGTTGGAAATCCAAAGAAACAATACGTGACTTGTACGGTTTTAGTTGTATTACCTGCTATGGAATGTGGCGGTAACCTGCTATTGAACATAGTAGCTATAGTAGGCATAAGTGCGGAATGCCTATGCTGGCTAAGATTAATATTATACTTTCGAAATGTTTTCTACACTATGCACTAAAAAATAATATCAAAAAGAATTTGATTTTGCGTAGTAAGCATCTTTGACTATCATAAGAAGAAATCTCCTCCAATTCTGCGTTTGCATTGTGTGTGTGGTGGGAGGTCTTATGGTAGTTTCATTTTTCAAAAGCATTGCGAATTTGTTTTATTTTCTTTGTGAAAAATAACTGTTTTACGATCTCACACCAGTCACCATGACTGACTCAGAGTTTATTGTTCCCTTCTAAACTCTGGGTGCCCACAAATTTCCACACGGGCAGTCTAGAGTTAGGTTATCAGGATATTCTGGATATTCTGGAGCTTGGAGATAAGCTGGATGACGAGACGTAGTATTTGTATCTGATAGTATTTATTCCGCTGTGTATTCTGTATGAGGACAAGTTTATATAACTGTCCATTGTTGTATATTGACTCTGATTGATGTATGTATAAACTGATATAGTTCTTTGATTTAAAGATTATTCAATTATCTATTATATATTGTTCCGCTGCGATGTGTAAGATTCTGATATTGTTTCTGCTTCTGATGTTGTTCTGTTGTTCTTCTCTATTTTCTTCTTCTCTTCTTCTTCTACTCTGCTTTCTTCTTCTTTTACCTTTTCTTTCTTTTTAAAACCCTCACTATTGGAGTTTCCGGCACTCGATTTCTCGGCAGTTGATAAAGTGAGTATCGATGTCGAATTTTCGAAAGTCGAAAATTTCGGTACGTGACAGGTGTACTAATTATTTCTGTAAGACTTATATATACATATATGTATGCTAATTAAATACCAGAGTTCAAATCAGTAAAATAAAAATACACAAACATATTTTTAATTATAGGCAGAAAGAAAAGAATGAAGATATAAAGGAGTAATCCTTTTATAAATAAATAAGGGAAGTACATGCTATTTAAGTGAAAGATAAAAATAGAAAAATAAGATAAAACAGAGATATACTTTGTATAGGCAGAATTAGGAAGAACACTTGATATATATATATATATATATATATAAAACTAATGGAAATCAAGTCACACTTTTAGCATGATAGTAGACAAGAGGAAAAAGCATTTTCTGGAAAAGTAAAATTTCTGAAAATAACCAAAATGATAAAACCACTTTCCTCTTCACAAACTTGAGCCGGGGAGGGTAAGATTTTGGGTTTAAACAAAATGCAAATGGCATGATTTCTGATGGGCAAAAATGACTTTAGCTAGCACCTTAAACCCTAAGAAGAACCCTGCATAAATAAGCAGTGATATGAGGAACCTTCTCTTCTTCCCTGATAGCTCTTGAGAAAAATATATATATCATCTAAATATAAAACAAGTGAAGAAAAGGGTTTGAGGGCAGAAGCTTATCAATCAACTGAAAAGTGAAAGAGAGCTAGGTGAGAAAACTCACTCAAAAATCTAAGGCACTAAGTCCTAATGAAGGCAGCCAGTTTACAAGTTGATTTTTCTTAAAAATGTATTTTCATATGTGGTTGTTTTTCTTTGATTTCAGAGATGAAAATGCTTTGATCTTTAGTTGGTTGATCTGCTTGTTTTTCTTATATGAAAGTTCTAAGTATTATTAGTATACATGTTTTAAAAACCCAGATCTCTCTGATATGTTAATATTTAGGAAAATAAGTAAATACCCAGAGAATCAAATGATGAATATAGGCAAGTAGTGTTGGTTTTGGCACAACCCAGAAAATATAAACATGTTGAGCTGCAATATACTTGTGTATAGGTGCTGAGGCTTGAGACAAAAAGGAATTAGGGGTGCAATAGGGTTGCCTATGTGCTGATACTCCTGATTCAATTAAAATATATATAAATAGTCATATACATAGCAAATAAATTTTGTGATTCAGTGAAACTTGGTCATTCTGAGTTTAACTTAAGCACAGATATTTGCAAAAAGAAAACTCTCTCTCAAAAAGCCATAAGCCAATGTTAGTTGTCTATACCCGTTTTAAAATACAAGAATATATATATATATATATATATATATATGCAGAATCTTATTTAGTAGACACCTATGTTTAATTGCCTATTTGTCTTTGTTTGGTTATGAATGATATGGAATGCCATGACATGAATGCTTGTTTTAGTGAAATGATTCACTGAATGGTTTAGTCATGAAAAATCAAAAGAGTTATTATTAGCTTAAACTGATTAGGAAATGGGGTCAAGAGCACTGCAAGAATGACTTGTGTTCTTGAGCAATACAAGTTGACACATGGCTTGTTTAAGTCCTGAGGTCTTTGTGTAATGGAGTGGATTAGTCCATTACAGTGTGTCCATTGATTCGTATAGTTGCAGATGAGACGAAGATAGATAAATATATCAATGTAAGAAAATTTTATATAAGGAGGAACTAGAGTTTTCCTGGAATAAAAATCTGAATAGGGAATAAATGATTTGATTCATTTTGGTGATTTCCTTGTTTTGTATGGATGCTTGTTTGATTTATGACAGAGTTGTATGAATGTATGACTGTACCATATCTTTTTAAGGTTTCTGGAAAGGAAGACTTAAGTGTGCACCTACACACTGACACAGAACATGCACACCATGATTTATTTGTTTTCTAAAGGCAGGATTTATATATATATATATATACATGTTTTAACTTTAACTTGATTTACAAATTGTTTTAGTGGATTTTCTCATACCAGACATGTGTCTGACCCTAGTGTGCTAATGGCATATGGGGTGTCTCATTTAATATGGGGCAGCTTCAAATGCATTTTCAGGGACTGCGGCAACTAAGTAGGAGTAGGAGCAAGGCTTTGAGAAGAAGATTATAGCATGCTAAAATTAGTTAGATAAGAGCTTGAAAGATAAAAATATGCATGTATTGTTATTTTTAAATTATGACTTGCATTAAGTACTAAATAATGGATGGATATTTTGCTAAGTATTTTGCTAAGGAATTGACTTGTAACTGAGTTTATAAAATTTGGATATTATCTGAAAAGTTGAAGAAGTTAATCTATGATTTTTGTATGTAAATCTGAGCAAGAATACTATGATAAATGGGACGGTTATATTTTATAAATGTATTAGTCAATCTTGAGTCTTTGAAAAAGATTAAGTATTGGAAATCTGGATAGTGAGTCTCAATATACAATATGGTCTATTCTTTCATCATGACATATGCATATAAGAGTCTAAAGGCACAGAGAAAATGTGTTATGTGTCTGCATATTTTGATAATGCAATTTGTACTATGCAAATGTTTTATACTTCACTCTTGAATAAAGGAAGAATCTGTATCTATAGGAGTTGAAAGTCATGTACATGATAGTTTGTATATATGCAAGTTTAAACATAATTTGTTCAAATATTGCACATCAGTTACCTCTGCATTTTAACACAAAATCTGAACTCCTTTTACTCAAAGCTATGTTCAAATGCATTTTAAGATCCTATGGCTTATTCCAGAACAAAGGGTCTGGTTGAACCATGTTTTGGATACCCAGGTTCTCAGAAAACTCACTCATGTTTGCATTTCATTTAGCTTAGCATCCTGGCATCAAAGGATTAAGTTTTTGGAATATGAAATCTCACTCAAAAACATTCCAGAAAAGAGTTTGTACTCTAGACAGATTATAAAGAAAATCAAACATAGATAATGATATAAACTTATATCATTTTTCAGAGCTTAAACACTACACCATCAATTTAAAGGCAATCATAACACAATTATAATGCTTTTAGGAATTACACTTCATTGAGAATACAGCAAGTAATCAAGGGTTAAAAATCATATGTTACCTACATGGATGGAATTTTTATTGTATGAATTAAATTGAACTATGGATGGATTGATTAAATTTAATCGATCAAATTATCCTCTTGTTTACCATAACTCTGATTAAACAAGAGAGGCACATGCATCTTCATATGTGTGTGCATATCTTTGTGAATACACTGATATATCTATATTAGTAAAGATTTTGATCCTGGATAAGTTGTTTATTTGATAAAAGGAAAAATGACTCTAGGCTTTAGAAATAGATATATATGATAATAAATATATATATATATATATCTATGTAAGAAAAAAAATAAAAAATCCTTACAATTAAGGTATAAAAGAGAGGGTCATTTCATTTGGTATCAGAGCTATGTTAATAAAACATAGTTGAAAAATTGAAATCAAATTCTTCTTTGAAACTAAAAACTTAAGAAACAAAATATAAGTAAAATATTTTGTAGGGATTGATCACTGGATGATCAAGTTTGATTTAGAAAAAAAAACTAACCAGCTATGTAAATTATTATTAGCAAACTATGGTAGGAAGACCACCAAATCAGGGAGCAGGATCCTCCAATGCACCACCAATGGTCAATCTACAAGATTTGGTGAGAGCATTTAGGGATGGGGCAGGACAAAGGCAAGAAAATCCCCATGAAGAGCTCTCAAAATTACTCAAGACTTATACTCATTTAGGAGGCAAAAGCTTTGAAGGGACAGAAAGTGTTATGGAAATTCAAGCATGGTTGAGGACATTGGATAGGATTTTCAATGACATGCAGCTTGATGATCAAAGGAAGAGGCAAGTGGCTTCAAGATAGCTAAAAGGAGTAGCTTTAAGCTGGTGGGAAGTAATCATTACAGGGAGAAATGAGAATGAAATCACTTGGAATCAATTCAAGGAGACGTTGGAAGCAAGATTTGTACCGGCATCAGCTAAGACCACTTTACTAGAAGAATTTATTAGGCTCAGGCAAGGAACTCTGAATGTCACTGAATACACTCAAAAGTTTGAGGGGCTTTTCACATATGGAGCAATGCTAGTGGCAGATGAAGCATCCAAGAATGATAGGTACATTAAGGGTTTGAACCGAGGACTTAGCAGAGCCATGTTACCTTATGCTGACAGGACTTTTGATCAAGTAATAGACTTGGCTTTGAGATTAGAGCAGCATGACAAGGAAAGGGAGAAGTTCAGAAATTTTAAGAATAATAACACTAAGAAGGGTAAGGGGAGATATCACCCTTATGATAAGAAGAAAGAAGAGGCCAGTAACAAAGGCACTGGAGATATCAAAGCTAAGGAAACCAAGAAGAAGATTGTGTGTCATCAATGTGGAAAGGAAGGACACATCAAACCAAGATGTCCAGAATTGAAAGGAGGAGCTTTCAAGTGCTATCTATGTGGGAAAGAGGGGCATATGAAGAGAAATTGTCCTGAGTATAAACAGCAAGGAAAATTGGCAAACTTGGAAGGCAAAGGCAAATCCACAGTGGAGATTAATGCTGAAAATCACAGTCAAGTGGAAGGTATACTATTTATTTGTACCATACCCATAGCAGTAGTATATGATACTGGGGCAACTCACTCTTTGATTTCTTATGAACTAGTTAAAATGCTAAAATTGAATTGCATATTGGTTGAAACTCCATTGCATATACAAAGTCCACTGGGGAGTTCTAGTGTTTTAAATATGATTTGTGTGGATGTGGAATTAAACATAGGAGGAGATACTTTTATTACCAATTTATATGTTTTAAACTACCCAAACATAGGTGTTATATTGGGGGTAGACTGGTTAAGGCAATTTAAAGCCATAATTAACTTGGATTCATCCACCATATCATTGCAAAACCTTAGAGGCCAGAGAATCACAATTTTGTGTGAAGTAGCTAAGGAAAGAAAATTGTATCATTTAATTGGCTTGGAAAAAGATTTCAGTGAACTTACTATTGAAGAAATTCCCATAGTCAATGAATACTTGGATGTGTTTGGGGAGGTTAAGGGTGTTCCAAACCATAGACCAGTGGAATTTCAAATTCATTTAGTTCCAGGAGCAAGCCCAGTGATTAAAAAGCCAACTAGAATGGGGCCAAATGAACTAAAAGAATTAAAGAAACAGTTAGAGGAATTAGAAGAAAAGGGTTTTATAAGACCAAGTAATTCTTGCTGGGGAGCACCAGTGGTATTTGTTAAGAAACAAGATGGTTCCTTAAGACTTTGTATAGATTATAGAGAATTGAACAAAGTAACTATTAAAAATAAATACCCATTGCCAAGAATAGATGATCTTTTTGATCAGTTAGCTGGGGCAAGAGTGTTTTCTAGACTAGATTTAGCATCTGGTTTTCATCAAATTAAGGTGGAGGAGTCAAATATCAAGTACACTGCCTTTAACACTAGGTATGGGTTGTATGAATTTCTCGTTATGCCATTTGGGTTGACTAATGCACCATCATACTTTGTAGATTTAATGAATAGAACCTTTAGAGATTATTTAGACAAATTTGTGCTGATTTTTATAGATGACATTTTAATTTATTCCAAAACAGTGGAAGAACATAAAAGTCATTTGCATCTGGTTTTGTCTAGATTGAGGGAAAAAGATTTAAAGGCAAAATTTTCAAAATGTGCATTTTGGAAAGAGGAAGTACATTTCCTTGGCCATGTCATTTCTACCAAAGGAATTTCTATGAACCCCAATAAAGTAATAGCTATTCAAGCATGGAAGAGGCCTAGCACAGTGAGTGAAGTAAGATCATTTATGGGAATGGCAGGATATTATAGGAGATTTATTAAAGATTTTTCAAAAATTTCTACACCACTTACTAACCTAACCAAGAAAAATCAAGCTTTTGTTGGGTCAGAGAAGTGTGAGAAGTCTTTTGAATAGTTGAAGGAGGCATTGGTGAATGCTCCAATCTTGAAAGTACCCCAGGGAAATGAAGAATTAGTTGTATACACTGATGCTAGTGGGTTTGGCTTGGGTGTAGTGTTGATGCAACAAGGCTAAGTCATTGCATATGCATCCAGACAACTCAAACCCCATGAAGTAAGGTATGCCACACATGATCTTGAATTAGCAGCTGTGATCTATGCTTTGAAACTTTGGAGACATTATTTGTTAGGAACTAAGTTTGAACTTTACACTGACCACAAGTCTTTAAAGTATTTATTTTCACAAAAAGATTTAAACATGAGACAACATAGATGGGTGGAGTTCTTAGCTGCTTATGACTTGGACATACTCTATACACCAGGTAAAGCAAATAAAGTTGCAGATGCCTTGAGTAGACAACATGCTAAGTTAGCTATGTTGATGATGGAAGAATTTAAAGATTTGTCTATACTCACTGACTTGGAAATTGAAGCAAATAATAAGGTACAAATGGTACCAGTAGAAGGAGATAAGAGTAAAGGAAAATTGAGTTTAATGTCCCTGCAATTAGATTTAATTTTGAAGGTAGGAAAAATGCAAGAACAAGACACAAACTTATTGGAGAAGAAAATTCTCATATCAAAAGGGGAGGAAGTGACTAATTACCATATTGATAAAAATGGTTATTTAAGAAACCGGAATAGAATATGTGTTCCAGAAAACATGGAGTTGAAGGAGGAAATATTGAATGAATATCATAGAAGTAAGTACTCCATACACCCAGGCAGTACAAAGATGTATCAAAATTTAAAAAGAGATTTTTGGTGGAAGGGAATGAAATCAGATGTAGCCAAATATATTGCAAGATGTATGACTTGCCAACAAGTCAAAGTTGAAACACAAAAGCCATCAGGGTTGTTACAACCTCTTAGCATACCATAGTGGAAATGGGAAGATATATCTATGGATTTCATAGATGGACTACCTAGATCTAAAAGAGGAAACACAAGTATATGGGTGATAGTTGATAGGCTAACTAAAGTGGCACATTTCATCCCAGTCAAATCAGAAAGGAATGCACCAAAATTAGCACAAGTATTTATGAAGGAGGTGGTAAAATTGCATGGCATTCCCAAAACTATTGTGAGTGATAGGGATACCATCTTCACATCAAGGTTCTGGAAAAGTTTTCAAGAAGCCATGGGAAGTGAATTATGCTTAAGCACTGCCTACCATCCACAATCAGATGGGCAGACTGAGGTGGTGAACAAAGTTCTAGAGGACTTGTTAAGGGCATGTGCACTGGATTTTGGAGGTAACTGGGAAGACTATCTCCATTTAGCTGAATTTACATACAATAACAGCTATCAAAGCACCATAGGGATGGCTCCATTTGAAGCCTTATATGGCAAGCCATGTTTGTCACCTGTATGTTGGGTAGAAGCAGGAGAAAGAGCTATTTTAGGGCCTGAGTACATATAAGAAACTAAAGAGAAAATTGAGTTGGTAAGGAGAAGAATGGCAGCAACTCAAGGTAGGCAAAAGAAATTTGCAGACATGAAAAGGAAGCAGGTGGAATATGAAGTAGGAAATTTTGTTTTCATCAAAATCACACCTATGAAAAATGTACCGAGGTTTGGGAAACAAGGCAAGTTAACCCCAAGATATATTGGGCCATACAAAATTCTGGAAAGAATTGGTTCCTTGGCATATAAGTTGAATTACCAGAAAACATGCAAGGGATGCATGATGTTTTTCATGTATCACAATTGAGAAGGTGGGTCCATGACATGGCAGAAATTCTTGAGACCCCAACCCAAGTGCAAATAAATCCTAATTTGATTTATGAAAAGGATCCAGTGGGAATTTTGGCAAAGGATGTGAAGAAGTTGAGGAATAAATCACTGAAACTTGTGAAGGTACAATGGAGTCTTGAACCTAGTGATTGCACATGGGAATTAGAAGACAAAGTTAGGATGAACTACCCTAAGCTATTTTCAGATTAAAGGTAATTCTGATATTTAATTTGCTTTCCTTTTGGATGCATGTATTTTTAGTTATTGTGATAGAACTAAAAATCTATTGGGTTGAGAATGTATTTGTTCTCTGAATTAAGTTTAAAATTGATTTAAGCTTAGGAAAATTGTGGGACACAATTTCTAAAAGGTGGGGTGTATGTAATGACCCAAGATTTTAGGAATTTATTTCTGAAAATATAAATAAGTTTAAAATAATTTTTAAACTAATTTTAAAAGAAAAGGGGGGAATTGATATGGCTTGATATGGTGTAACTATATGTGTGTACATGTGTGCACAGGAAATACACATGAATAGAAGCTTAATTCCTGAATGATAGGAATGAACACATGTTGATGTGTATAGAAATATATATATATATAGATAAATAGATTAAATCCTTAAAAGCTATATGCATAAATAAATATATATATGGATGCTACTGATTGTATTTGAGTGTAAATGTGCATATGTGTTCAGTAAAAATAATGTATAGATATATATAGGTGTACTAATTATTTCTGTAAGACTTATATATACATATATGTATGCTAATTAAATACCAGAGTTCAAATCAGTAAAATAAAAATACACAAACATATTTTTAATTATAGGCAGAAAGAAAAGAATGAAGATATAAAAGGAGTAATCCTTTTATAAATAAATAAGGGAAGTACATGCTATTTAAGTGAAAGATAAAAATAGAAAAATAAGATAAAACAGAGATATACTTTGTATAGGCAGAATTAGGAAGAACACTTGATATATATATATATATATATATATAATAACTAATGGAAATCAAGTCACACTTTTAGCATGATAGTAGACAAGAGGTAAAAGCATTTTCTGGAAAAGTAAAATTTCTGAAAATAACCAAAATGATAAAACCACTTTCCTCTTCACAAACTTGAGCCGGGGAGGGTAAGATTTTGGGTTTAAACAAAATGCAAATGGCATGATTTCTGATGGGCAAAAATGACTTTAGCTAGCACCTTAAACCCTAAGAAGAACCCTGCATAAATAAGCAGTGATACGAGGAACCTTCTCTTCTTCCCTGATAGCTCTTGAGAAAAATATATATATCATCTAAATATAAAACAAGTGAAGAAAAGGGTTTGAGGGCAGAAGCTTATCAATCAACTGAAAAGTGAAAGAGAGCTAGGTGAGAAAACTCACTCAAAAATCTAAGGCACTAAGTCCTAATGAAGGCAGCCAGTTTACAAGTTGATTTTTCTTAAAAATGTATTTTCATATGTGGTTGTTTTTCTTTGATTTCAGAGATGAAAATGCTTTGATCTTTAGTTGGTTGATCTGCTTGTTTTTCTTATATGAAAGTTCTAAGTATTATTAGTATACATGTTTTAAAAACCCAGATCTCTCTGATATGTTAATATTTAGGAAAATAAGTAAATACCCAGAGAATCAAATGATGAATATTGGCAAGTAGTGTTGGTTTTGGCACAACCCAGAAAATATAAACATGTTGAGCTGCAATATACTTGTGTATAGGTGCTGAGGCTTGAGACAAAAAGGAATTAGGGTTGCCTATGTGCTGATACTCCTGATTCAATTAAAATATATATAAATAGTCATATACATAGCAAATAAATTTTGTGATTCAGTGAAACTTGGTCATTCTGAGTTTAACTTAAGCACAGATATTTGCAAAAAGAAAACTCTCTCTCAAAAAGCCATAAGCCATGTTAGTTGTCTATACCCGTTTTAAAATACAAGAATATATATATATATATATATATATATATGCAGAATCTTATTTAATAGACACCTATGTTTAATTGCCTGTTTGTCTTTGTTTGGTTATGAATGATATGGAATTCCATGACATGAATGCTTGTTTTAGTGAAATGATTCACTGAATGGTTTAGTCATGAAAAATCAAAAGAGTTATTATTAACTTAAACTGATTAGGAAATGGGGTCAAGAGCACTGCAAGAATGACTTGTGTTCTTGAGCAATACAAGTTGACACATGGCTTGTTTAAGTCCTGAGGTCTTTGTGTAATGGAGTGGATTAGTCCATTACAGTGTGTCCATTGATTCATATAGTTGCAGATGAGACCAAGATAGATAAATATATCAATGTAAGAAAATTTTATATAAGGAGGAACTAGAGTTTTCCTGGAATAAAAATCTGAATAGGGAATAAATGATTTGATTCATTTTGGTGATTCCCTTGTTTTGTATGGATGCTTGTTTGATTTATGACAGAGTTGTATGAATGTATGACTGTACCATATCTTTTTAAGGTTTCTGGAAAGGAAGACTTAAGTGTGCACCTGCACACTGACACAGAACATGCACACCATGATTTATTTGTTTTCTAAAGGCAGGATTTATATATATATATATACATGTTTTAACTTTAACTTGATTTACAAATTGTTTTAGTGGATTTTCTCATACCAGACATGTGTCTGACCCTAGTGTGCTAATGGCATATGGGGTGTCTCATTTAATATGGGGCAGCTTCAAATGCATTTTCAGGGACTGCGGCAACTAAGTAGGAGTAGGAGCAAGGCTTTGAGAAGAAGATTATAGCATGCTAAAATTAGTTAGATAAGAGCTTGAAAGATAAAAATCTGCATGTATTGTTATTTTTAAATTATGACTTGCATTAAGTACTAAATGATGGATGGATATTTTGCTAAGTATTTTGCTAAGGAATTGACTTGTAACTGAGTTTATAAAATTTGGATATTATCTGAAAAGTTGAAGAAGTTAATCTATGATTTTTGTATGTAAATCTGAGCAAGAATACTATGATAAATGGGGCGGTTATATTTTATAAATGTATTAGTCAATCTTGAGTCTTTGAAAAAGATTAAGTATTGGAAATCTGGATAGTGAGTCTCAATATACAATATGGTCTATTCTTTCATCATGACATATGCATATAAGAGTCTAAAGGCACAGAGAAAATGTGTTATGTGTCTGCATATTTTGATAATGCAATTTGTACTATGCAAATGTTTTATACTTCACTCTTGAATAAAGGAAGAATCTGTATCTATAGGAGTTGAAAGTCATGTACATGATAGTTTATATATATGCAAGTTTAAACATAATTTGTTCAAATATTGCACATCAGTTACCTCTGCATTTTAACACAAAATCTGAACTCCTTTTACTCAAAGCTATGTTCAAATGCATTTTAAGATCCTATGGCTTATTCCAGAACAAAGGGTCTGGTTGAACCATGTTTTGGATACCCAGGGTCTCAGAAAACTCACTCATGTTTGCATTTCATTTAGCTTAGCATCCTGGCATCAAAGGATTAAGTTTTTGGAATATGAAATCTCACTCAAAAACATTCCAGAAAAGAGTTTGTACTCTAGACAGATTATAAAGAAAATCAAACATAGATAATGATATAAACTTATATCATTTTTCAGAGCTTAAACACTACACCATCAATTTAAAGGCAATCATAACACAATTATAATGCTTTTAGGAATTACACTTCATTGAGAATACAGCAAGTAATCAAGGGTTAAAAATCATATTGTTACCTACATGGATGGAATTTTTATTGTATGAATTAAATTGAACTATGGATGGATTGATTAAATTTAATCAATCAAATTATCCTCTTGTTTACCATAACTCTGATTAAACAAGAGAGTCACATGCATCTTCATATGTGTGTGCATATCTTTGTGAATACACTGATATATCTATATTAGTAAAGATTTTGATCCTGGATAAGTTGTTTATTTGATAAAAGGAAAAATGACTCTAGGCTTTAGAAATAGATATATATGATAATATATATATATATCTATGTAAGAAAAAAAAACCCTTACAAATTAAGGTATAAAAGAGAGGGTCATTTCAAGTAGGATATTCAATACTCTCTTAGTAAGTTTCTTGATCTTCCTCTTCCTCCTCTTCAATTTCCATTCCTTCCTCTTCCTCTTCCTCTTCTTCTTCTTCTTCTTCTTCCTCCATTTCTTCCATCTCTTCGTGAGCAAGCCTTTCTTCCTTTTCCGTAATTGTTTCATATGGTTGAAACACTAATGGAATTTGCATAAGGGAAATGTTTCCATGGTTGAACACTTTTCTAGTTATAAATTCTTCCCTTTTGAAATCAACTCCAAAGTAATTAAAAATCCGAGTGAGATAAACTCCATGATATAATGTGTTTTCACCCATAGTAAAATTCTTGGGCCTTAGCTCATCCAAAATAACTTGAGCCCAATTGATATCATAATTTCCAAAAATTGCAAAAAGAGCTTTGCAAACTTTCAAAGTTGGGTTGTTGTAGTTTCCCGATCTTGGTATAAGGGTGTGTTGAATAAGAAGGTTAACAATTCTTGCTTTTGGATGAAAATAACGATTTTTGAATTCAAAATTGTCATCCCCTTCAAAGATGTGATGAAATGTCTCTCGATCATTTTCATTTATTTGAAATTCGAAGAGATTCATTCCGATATACTTGCATTCCAAAATATTTCCTAAAATTTCACAATCCAAAACTATTTGTGTTCCTTTAACACTACTCCAAATTTGTCCATCTTGCCCATCATAAAAACCATGATTCAAATTCGCATAAAATATCTTAACAAGATTTGGATAACATACAAAATCATTTTGTCTGTTATCTACTACACTAAGAATAGAACATTGTTGAAAAAGATTTTCAATTTCATAAGAAGGAAAATCTTCAAAAATAGCAAATTTCCTCGTATGAATTTTACCAAAGTTTACATAGTTGATGTAAGCTTTGATAGCTTCCGGGTCATTAAAAAGAAAGTTTTTGATAACTTTTGGAAGCCTAATGGTGTTAGGAGTGCTTGAAGAGGCCATTGAAGAAGTTTGAGAGGAGTTGAAGACAATGAAGATAAATTTGAAATTTGAAATAAAAGTGAAAAGTGATGATAAGGAGAGTGAATGTCATAGAGATTCTATAGACATGTTCTCTGGTCAAGAGGCATCTTTCCAAAGCATTGAAGTTGGTGAAAAGGTGGAGGGAAATTCAAAAGTTTGAATTCAAATTTTGAAATCAAATTTCTGAGGGGCATGTCGACATGGGGTATCCAGGTATGTCGACATGTGCCTATTGAATCAAAGGACAAGTGTCTATTCCTAATTTCTAATAAATGTATATATTATATCGTATATTCCACTTATATAATTCCTGTGATAACATTAAATATAATAATACTTAAATATTAATAATTTAATATTTAAAATATTATTAAAATAATATTATTTTTGAATTTAAAATTCAAATTTCAAGGGATAAATTTGAATTTAAAATTCAAGGAATTTAAAAAAATCAAGCAAACAAACAAGCATCCATTCAAACAAGAAAAATTAAAAATAATGTAAATGCGTACCTATTTTTAGGTCCATACTCCCATCGTCGTCTGATTCATGAAGAACAGCAAAACACAGATTTGAATTATTCGTCTTCTTTTCATCGTCACTGGATGATGAGTCTGAGTCATCAAGAGTTGCTGTGTACGTTTTTCTTTCTTTTCCTTGACGAATCATTGTTTGGAAGAAACAACTGTTTATCTGGATACGGACAATCTTTCCTATGATGCCCGACTTTATTGTAATTGTAGCATCTATCATTGTTGACGTTCTCCGTATTATTTCTGGAATTCCTTTGATCATTTCTTTTGTAATTATTCATTTTTCTATATTTTAGGAATTTCCGGAAGTTTCTTGTCATGAAAGCAATCTCCTCATCACTGTCTGCTCCAAATCTTCAGTTGTTGCATTGAATGCTAATGACTTCTTTTCTGTAGCCTTGTTTTCTCTTCTTCCTTGCAGTTGAACTTCATAAGACATCAGATTCCCAATCAATTCTTCTATTTTCATTAGACTGATATCATTTTCTTCTTCGATTGCAAGTGTCTTTTGATCCCATTCTGGAGTGAGTGAATTTAGAATTTTCCTGACTTGGTCTTCCTCCGAAAAGCTTTTTCCCAGTGCAATTAGTGAATGAAAAATATCTTGAGATCGACAATACATGTCGGAAATGGAATCATTTTCGTGCATTTTAAACAATTGAAACTGATTAGTTAATATGGAAATTTTAGTCTGTTTAACTTTGCTTGTTCCTTCATGAGTAACTTGCAAAGTTTTCCAGATTTCAAATGCAGACTTACAAACAAACACTCTATTAAACTCATTCCTATCTAGTGAACAAAATAATATATTCATGGCCTTTGAGTTATTTTGTGCAACACCCTTTTTCTTAGCAGTCCACTGGGCAAAATCAGTAGTTGGTTCAACATACTCAGTTTGTGTGATATTCCAAGTGTCTAATCCTACTGATTGTAAATAAATTTTCATTTACAAGCCCAATATGCATAATTACTGCCATTTAAAAATGGTGGTCTGACAGTAGACTGACCTTCAATGAACTAGTGTTAGTGTTAACAGAAATAGTGCCAGAGTTGACATTACCAGTGTTGGTAGCCATTAAAACAATTTTCAAGTTTCAGATTATGAAAACAATGAAAACCAATGCTCTGATACCAATTGAAAGGGAGTGCGGATTAAGGATCTTAAGGCTAATTTAACACTAGAGGGGGGTGAATAGTGTTTAATGGATTCTAAGACTTATATGGACTAACTTAAAATTATGACACAAACAAATGCAGAACTTAATCACAGAATCAAACACAGATGCAAAAAGTAAATAAAAAGCAGTAAAAGGAAAAAACACACCGGATTTTATACTGGTTCGGAGTTACCCTACGTCCAGTCCTGGACCAAGGCAAACACCTCGTATAGATTTTTATTATACCAATGTTGAGATTACAATCCTCAATTTCTAAAGGCCTTGAGGTACCCTCCTGTCTTCGAGTCCGGGGCAAACTCTCTTGATTTACGGGACACAAGATCACACAATTGATTTCCCGGCACAACCACACCTTATAGAGAGACTCTATAAACTTTTGATTACAAATTGATCCTATAACTCTGAATAGTACTTTGATCTTTGAGAGAGGGCAGAGAATCAAACAAGAATGAGATTCTAATTTGATTCACTTGAGAATTCGGTAGAATTTTGACACGATCTTAAAAATATGAAAATTTTAGAATAAGGATTTGTGGAGAAGGAGTGAAGAAAATAGTTAGTTAATTTTTTTTTGTGAAGGCTATTTATAGACCAATAACGGTCATAACCATTCGTGAAGAGATTTAAACGAATAATCACATCTTTTGAAAATTGAAACTTTTGAATTTAACGGCCACCATGTCGACATGGGGTATCCCATGATGTCGACATCCCTTAGTTAAAAACACTGTAAAATTTGTTTTGAAAATGGTATTGAAAGGAAAACAAGATGAAATGATTCTGGAGTAAAATAAACTAATTTTCCTATGTTTTAAAATAAAGAAGAGTAGAAAAATATATTTTTAGAATGTATATATAAATTTCATTTTAAATCTCAAGTATATATATATATTATAAAAGAATATTTAAAAATCAGAAGATAGTTTTAAAAACAAACGAAGTTTAAAACAAGAGTTTATTTAAAAACAAAAACAAAGAATATTTTAAGGCTAAAACATCTTTTTAAAAATCATTTGAAAAGATAATTTTTAAGGCTAAAACATTTTGAAAAGCAGTTTTGAAAATCATTTTGAAAAACCATTTTGAAGTAGTTTTGCAAGCTTCTTCCTGCAGAATATCTCATCACATCAGGACTCGAGAACTTGTACAAAACCAGGATGTTCGTGGGTTTGTAAGCCACTTGCCGTAGGTTTGTAAGCTACTTGTCATGGGTTTGTAAGCCACCAAGAAGATAGAAATGGGTTCCATCCCAAATGAAATTTGGAATGAAGATTTCCATGCTATTATGAAGTTTTAACAAAAACTAGACACTTATCTTGAAATTTTGATCTTGATACTCTAGAGTCTTCAATCTTGATATCTCCATTCTGAATCTTGAGTCTTGAGTCTTTATACTGATCAGTCTTCAGTAATCAATACCTGCATATATATATATATCCTGCATAGTTCCTGCATATACATATCTATCTAGACAATAGTGTTAGTATATATTTTATAATAAGATAAGTTAAAAAGGTTATTGTCATCAAAACCAACATCTCAGTTCCTAAAACTAATTTTATGCATAAGTGCTCGACGTAAGTTAGAAACCTATTAAGTCATCAAATCTAGTATGCATAAATAACGATATTCTTTGGTTTTGTTATATAAGATTAAATAATATTACTTTTTCCTACATAAATGATGTGAGAACAAAAACAAGTTAAATTTAAACATTTGACTTTACATCTAATGAAGCATTTTGCACCTCCACTATTTTTTGCTATATCCCCGCTGTAACTTTTTGTACCTCCACCGCTATAGTACCACTAAGCGCTTTTACTGCACAAGTTAAGCGTTACCTGGTTGTGACAATTGTTTACACCAATTCTCTTCGTAAAACACCATCACTTTGAAATTATGAAATTTGATAATGGTCAAAATACCAATACCATCCATATTCAACTCTAAAGTCCAAACACAAAGTCCTTAGTTTAATAATAACAATTATTATTAATCAAAGTGTTCTGGCTAGAGATTTTAACTTTGAGTTGACTTCTGTTGACCGTGATCCTAACCTCATATAACTAAGGAGACGAATCCTCTCTTGAATAGTGTTTCACTTCCATTGCTTCCACTCGACCTAACTATGGTTGTTCGATGGACGTCATGCCACGATTTAACTATAATTAAAGTGGAGCTTCCACATTAAAGATCAAAAGTATTTGTAATTCAAGAGACCTGTATAATCTTGTCGCATTGATATTTTCTATTTGACCTTAGTTATATTAACCAGTAGAAAACTATCGAGTGAATCATTCCATAGGTATCCAATAACTATCAGTACATAACCCCTTGGTTCCTTCAGCAGCTATAAGTAATACAGTGCCCAACATTTGGATACCATTATGTACTCTAGTCTCAACGGATGTATCGATATCCAATCTCAATACATCTTGACTAGAAATATTTGAAATGGTATATGTATTTTCATTGTGATAAATTTCTCACGGTTACAACACTTTGTAACTACTATCACAAAACATACTACACCATTTATAGATTTTCTATTAAATATAGTTTTAATTAAATTAATTAATTAGTATAACACATTATACCAAGTATATAATAGAAAGAAAACACCTTTTATTTCGAACAAGATTGTTTATCGAGTTAGATATATGTAACAAATTACCTAATTGCTGTTAGGGCGTACCCCTAACTCTATCAAACCTCCCCCTTGCACTTGGGGTCAATTATGGAATCTTATTCCAACTTCACTAATCGATTTTCTCAAAACCAACCGGGTCAGTCTCTTAATGAACGGGTATGCTATTATGTTTCAATTATTTACTCTATCAATCAACTCTCTTCGACGTTGATAAACTACCTTTATTATGTAGAACAATTCAGAGTACGTATCACCACTTTCGATGAGCTCTAAGTTTTGTTATGAACTATGTCGGGATATTGTTATCATATAACAATGTTATTAGATTCTCTATATTTGGAGTCACCCTAAGCTCAGTTATAAATTTGTGCATATATATTTATATACATTGCTTTTGTTGCGACGCTATTCAGGGCGCTGTACTAAGCCTTTTTCATTGAATCCGCCACAGTCATTCATTAGGAACATTTCCAACTTAAAGATTCTTAACTCGAATTTATTATCGACACATTATACTCAATATCACTTATGAAGTTTGAATCTGGACACTCCTTCATAAGGAGTTTGTCATTTCTGTAAACAATTATCTGGTATTTCATAAATATACTAGAACACTCCAAACTTACCATTTAGTGATATCAATTGGATTTGATATTTGATTCTTGTATCAAATATATAAACAAATCACGATATCGTAGACAACATAACATGTATCATAATTCCTATTGCAAATGCATAAGGAATCCATCTTACATGTTTTTCATTAAACATTTGATAACGTGTCCTCGCATATCATTTTGGGACATTCCCAATATCTTTTATAGATATTATTTACAATCCAATGTCGAGTAATAAAACAACTAAAACTATTTTTAACACAAGTATATCGTTAACAATCAGCAGTGTATTGTTTATTTATGATTTAGAAATATCTATGTACCTTTTAACATTCTTTCTTATGAAAATATGCGTTCTCTGAATTTTGATTGATAATCAAACTATTTAATACATCTATCAGAACACTTGTTCAATATTGATGCATTTAATAATGATACTTTCGTATTCGTTCTCGGATTGTATCCGAAAAAGCCACAAACTAAACATCGCTTCCACTGACTTCGAGACACTTTAGTTGTTATATGCAAATAGACTAGTCTAAATCTATATTCAGAACTTTCCGTTCAACACATATATACCAAAACATAAAATCATACCATGCGATAGTTTTGTGAGTAAAATCCGAACCAACTTGAGCACATCGAATGGTGATATGTTATTTTAATTTCAACAATTGAAATTCACGGTAATATTCTTATCAATGTGGCCCACTATATTCCAACTGTATTTGTCTTTTTCATAAAGACACATTTGCGGCTAATGGATCATACCCCTTTGGATACAACTATCAAAATCATATTTTGATAATGTACTTGAAATCTATTTTGGATTTGCGCATCATACCATATTATAGAGTCAATACTCTTAATGGTTTAATTAAACAACTAAGGATTGTTTATTCTTGACATTAAAAAGAAATTTACAATAATGTACAAGAATGCTCATTAGACATTCTAATGTATTTGTGTTTATTTAGATCCGGTCAATTTTGTATCATCCCTTGTAATCAGTTTTATCATTGGATCATATCCAAATTCATTTTATACCAATAATTTCTTAAAGAAATTCCTTCACTATAAAGTTGATATTTCTTGAAACAACAGTTGTTTCTCAATGCAACGGAATGGGCATTCATAAGAATTTTATGAATTGCCTTATATAAAACTAATTTTGCATCAGTTTATAATATAAATAGTCATCTAATGACTATCGTTTCCAAAATTCTCTTGGGATGATTCATATAAGATCCCTTATGTACAATTATTACGTGCAGTCATTCGACTTGCACAATCTTCCAACTCCTTGGCCTAGGATATGTATGGGTTCTTAAAAAACCTTATCTCGTATGGTTTTGTAAACTATTCTTTGTATAATATTAATTTCAACCTTGTGTACTATTCTTAAGTGCACACCTTATAGAAAGAGTTTAACTCAACCTCACTCATCATTAATCGTGCTTCGTCCAAAAAAGTTCGATTACTCTTTATTAATACATCATTATGTATTATAGGAAGGAGTGACCTTTGAGACCGAATCTTTATTCATATTAGGTACATATGAAGCTCTTTCCAATATACTCACCCATTCCATCAAATCAAATCATTTCTGTCGCATGCTATTTTATTTACTTTCATTTTATATTCTATGAGCTTATTATAGACTTGTATATGCATATCAAACACACATGTTCATGTCTGTGATAACTCATCGGTGAATATGACGAAGTATATCGAACCATTTTGGTATTAATAGACTTATGATTGCATATATCTATATGTATCAATCTGAAGATTTGATTAACTTTTATTATGCTCCCACTATATAGGTGCATAACCCTTAACGGTTTGAAACATAATTAACTAGTATCATATGATTCATAGTCGTATAATAAAAATTATTTCTTAAAATATGGCTTAGTCCATAATCCTAAAGTGATTGTAAATAAATTTAAATACTTTTAGCATTTTCCAATGCATCACTTTCGTTGTGAAAACAAATACAACATTATAGTTTTATTTCATAACGAATATTCATAATATTCACATTGAAATATAATTATGTCTATTTTTCAATCGACATCCAAGTAATCATTGATTCATACATAATGTTCGGTATGTTTTACAAAAACAATTTTCGTAATTTGATGCAATCAATAAGTTCTCTATGCCATGCTCCTATTATTTTTGCCATTACCATAATAGCATACTAAATTCGAAGGTCCATTATTCACTTAATATAGATTATTTATTTCATATACTATATCTAGTTTACGACGGAGAGTTCTTTGATCAAATATCTTAAACTCAAAGAAATAAATCTCATAAAAAAAATTTCTATATGAAAATAAATTTTAGAATAAAATTCGTATTTCTTATTCCAATGTTAGGTATTTATTATTATTATTATTACAATTCTCGTTTTTGATGTTTCTTTATGAAACAGAAGTGACTGTTTACTCTCTTCATCCCAACTGTACCTTAAATCACATCTACTTATGTACACTTGTTTTTCTTTCTAAATGGTCAAACCATTCAAAAGAAAACCCTTACTACAACATCATAACAAACTCTTTACAAAAGCGCACTCGATCATTCTTAATGTTTAAGGACATTAAATATGTTGCACTTTGCATAAACTGATTAAACTGACATTTCAGCGATCGTGTTCTTATATCTACATTGTAGTTTTGGTTTTGTGTTACATTTAACATAATATGATCTTTATTGTAATCAATCAAATTGAATACTCGATCTAGCACTATGGTTTATTTGCTTATTCGGATGAACTAATTTGATCAAAATGTCATGCATTACGAACTGTGATCATTCACTATATAACACTTGTATGTGATAGTATATGAATCAAATATCCATCGTCTTGTATTGCTTTTGAGTTCGGAACTCATAGAATGCAATATATGGTTTTGACCAAATAAACACGTCAACGACTAGACAAACGAATGTGTTAAGTAGTAGTAAAATTAGGCATTTGCATGGGTATAGAAAACATTAACATGCAAGAAGTATTTAATAGTAAGTATATATCATATTTCTATTTATCAATCTTCTATTCAGTTCATTTGTATATCTTAATTGATAAACATTTTATTAATCATATTAAATGCACAAATTTATCGATGTTGATTATTATAACATTATATAACATATCTTCTTACAATATTAGAAAGGTTAAATGTTATCATTTCATTTTTCTAATAAGGCTCCCGATAGTCTTTTATGTTTCTTCAAACCTAAGTTGAAACATAGAAGTCTTTCGACTTCACTAGTGTGTGTTAGGACTCGTATGCCTTGGGATTTTGACCTTGAGGAAAGGTTAACAAATCATAGTCCTACGTACGATGGATAACTCCTTATCAGTTGTATCACATACAACTCCTAACCTATGGTACCTTGTCTAATCCCACCTTTACCTTGAGGAAAGCTCAACAAATAAAGTAGGACTATTCACTTGGAACTATCATTTTGCAACGGCCTAAGTATAATGCACATACCTCGATGAAAGCTCAACAAATATGTGTGGTTATCTTACCTCTTCTATTCAATATACTAATAGTACTACACATAACATCCCTAGCTTGAGGAAAGCTCAAAAACTATAGAATATGCAAGTATGCAAGTAATCTATTATTATATAAATGATAGAGGACAACTTTTATATTAAAAATTGATAATCTTCAATATATTATATCGATTGATATCGATTTATGGAATAATTATTTCTTATTAAATACCCTCGTGATTTAAGTGTCGGACACATCAAAAATCATGTATACATACATATACGTATGTATTTATTCCTTAAGTCTATTTAGGGTTTCTTTAACGTTCCACCTTTAATTTATACATTCATATTATATAATATTTATTATTATATAACTTTTATATTTCATATTACTTATGTAATAGTCTTATAACATTATATTAATTAAATCTTATTTAATTAATTTAATTAATTAACATTTTAATTAATTTTATCTTAATATAACATTTATATTTAATATTTATTACATACTTGACCTTTATAATATATCTCATACAAACACACGCGCGCGCGCGCACACACACACATATGGCAAGGATCGGCTACACCTCAGTCCCCCCTTGATTTCCACTGGACATTCCGAAATAAATAATATAATTAGTTGGAGGAGAAAGAAAGTAGTATTATTTAATTCAGAATGTGTGGTGGAAATCAAAGGGGAATTAAGGTGGCGCCGATCCTTGCCTATATACATACATACACACACACATACATACATACATATATATATATATATATATGTGTTTAGTATATAATTAGTTAACCTTTTAATTAATTTATTTAGTTAAACAATTTTAACTAAATAATATTAATTTCGAAATCCATTTATATACATACATGTATACTTAAGTTATTTTAAACATTTTGAAACAACATAATATATATCAAAATTTATAATACATGTATACATATTTCATTAATTAACTCATTTAATTATCTATTTTATTAATCTTATCAATAAATTTCAAAAATTAGAAATTAATTTTCAAACATTTTGAAATTGTTTATTATATTATAACTTTTATAATATATGTATATCTTATTTTAAATTTAACTTTTAAATTTAAAATCTTGTATTTGTAATTTTCAAACAATTTTGAAAATTACCTCAAAGCCTAATTTAAATGGGTCTCTTCTATTAGGGGCAACCTTTTGGATATACATAACTATTTGGGCCAGGTCGGTAGTTATGTAGGGCAGAGTACTTGATTACCCAAACTCAATCATTTGACACTACCTTTCTCAAACATCGCACTAATTGGGTTATAAGCTTAATTGGTTAACCCTAACATGGCTAATTTAAACCACATAGGCTATTGGGCTCTAATACATTATTCAGAACTAAGCCAACCTGCATAGGAAGTAATGGGTGAATTTCAATTTTTTTTTTACCATTTTGGATCTTTATTGAGTCTATGAAGTCTAATTTCTTTAGAACATTTCTAAATTTCTTTTAAATAAAATCATTATTTTATTTAAATTTATAAAATGATATTATATTATTTAATTTAATATTATATTTTATATATACATGTATCACACATACACACAGATATATATATATATATATCTGTGTGTGCATGTGTAACGTATTAATCCGTGCAAGGTATAACATGCCCGTGTATAGGTGTTGAATTTACACCACAACAGACATGTTAGTTCATCTAATATACAAATATATTGTCCAAATGTATATCCATACACTTATATATATATAATTTTACAAATATATTTATTTATATAAACTATATTTTTATTTAAATAATTTTATGTAAATATATATATATATAATAATTTAACATTGTAAATATTTATAATTATATGAATTTATATTTAAATCCTTTGTAAAATTTATTAATTTTTTTTAAAATATAAATGTATATAAATATAAATATAAATATATATATATATACATACACTTATAAACATAATTATGAAATATTAACTTATGAATATATATATATATACATAATTATGTGAATATGTTTAAATCAATTATAAATATATAAAATAAAATAAATAATAAAGATATGTTTTTATAAAATCGAGAACAATACATACATTTGTAAATAAAATAATTTTCTAATATATATAATATTAATTACTTATATATAAATATATATTAAAATATAGATTAATATTTATAATTACTAAAAAAAATATTTACTTGCCTTGCACGTGACCTAGAAATAAAGTTTTATTTTCAATTTTAAATATTATTTTAATTAATATCGTATGGTTTTAATTTAAAATATTAATATAAAATAATTTCAAAACATAATTTGGAAATTTAAATTTCTAGTAAAATTCTAAAAGATATTTTATACTTAGAAATTTTTATTTTGTAATTTTATGATTTAAAAATAATTTATAATTAAATATTAATTTTTGGTTTATATTTAAAAAAAATTAAATAATAAAAAAAATTATTTTTTGATAATATAATTTTGTAAAATGAGAAACATATTTTTATATAATATATATATATATATTAATATATTTAATTTATGCAATTAAATGTTTTAAATATTATTTAAATAATAGTAAATATATATTTTATTACCATCGAATATAATATATGTATAATACACTATATTTAAAATTTATATAACATATATATAAGTATGATGAAGTAATTAATTTAAACTATATTCATAATATACATATATTATTAAAGTAAATAAGAATATTTTTTTAAATTTCTGAGCCATGCCATTATATGAACATAATAATTTTTTTATCAGTATATACATATAAACAACCAAAACAATTGTTACAATATAATTTGCTTATCGAAATTGCCACCTAACTAACAATATAAAATACACACACACACACACATACATACACACAGACACACACATATATGTATATATATAATAAAACATTATATCTAAGCATGGATAATTATATTTTGGTCAGAAATTTACCTTACTTCCAAAGACATGAAGTACACTTTAAAATAATAAGGTATGTTCCTTGAAACAATTTCCAATCCAAAAGAGTGCTAGGCCTTGAACAATTGACCACGAGCTATCGAATGGTAGTTGAATGGGTTTGATTTGAGCTTTAGAAAAATAGAGAGATGAGAGGGGGAGTTCGGCTAGCACTGTGTAGGGATGGAGGCTCCAAAAAGATTCTCAAAAAATGTGGGTAGAGATCTTTATATAGAGAAAGAGAAGGAGAAAAGTTAGGATCAAGATCTACACCCACTCTCTTTCCATTTTAGCCATCCAAATCAAAGCCTCTTTTCCCATCATATGGCCGCCCCTTTTCACCCTTATTGGAGCCAAACCAACCCACCCAACCCATTTAAAGCCCAAACAAAATATTTTGCAATCAAATTCAATTTAATGCATGTCGATACCGTATATCGATTAACATATTTATAACTATTATAAACATATTAATAATTGTGTTCATCAAATCAAAATAAAATTTAATAACTAATATTTCATAAATATTAATTAATTTAATTAATTTATAATAATTACAAATTAATTAAATTATTTCGGTCAAAGCAGTGTTCATCGTTTTGGTTGTGTAACTCATTAGGCGTAAATTTGGTCAGCAATTAATATCAAATTATTTGAATATTAATATTCACACATCACATAGCAGGTGGTGTGACATTTTATCCAAATTTAATGCTTACTTGGTTTCGGTAAAATCTAATTTTACATTGTTAAGTGTTACCCGATTGTGACTATTGTTACACTGATTCTCTTCGTCATAACTATATCACTTTGGACTTATGAAATTTGGTAATGGTAAAAATTCCAATATTATCCACATTCAACTATAAAGTCCAAACACAAAGTCCTTGGTTCAATAATAACAATTTTTATTAACCGAAATGTTTTGGGGGGAGACTTTGACTTTGAATTGACTTCTGTTGACCGTGACACTGACCTCATATAACCATGGAGAGAAATCCTCTCTTGAATAGTGTTTCACTTCCAATGCTTCCACTCGACCCAACTATGGTCGTTCGATGGATGTCATGCCACGATTTAACTATAATCTAAGTGGAGCTTCCACATTGAAGATCAATGGAATTCTTAAGTCAAGAGAACTGTGTAATTTTATTACATCAATATTTTCTGTTTGACTTTAGTTATGTTAACCAACAAAAAACTATTGAGTGAGTCATTCCATAGTTATCCAATAACTATCAATATATAACCACTTCATGGCCCCAACAACCATGAATAATACACTACCCAAAATTTAGAGAGTGTTACGTGCTGTAGTCTAAATGGATGTATCGATTTTCAATCTTGATCCATCTTGACTAAGAATAATTAAAATGGTATATTTATTTTCATTGTGATAAATTACTTACGGTTACAACACTTTGTAACTACTATCACAAAATATACCATTTATGGATTTTCTATTAAATACATTTTTAATTAAATTAATTAATTAATATAACACATTATATCAAGTACATAATAGAAAGAAAATGCCTTTTATTTTAAACAAGATTGGTTGTCGAGTTAGATAGATGTAGCAAATTACATAATTATCCCTAGGGCATATCCCTAACTCTATCAGTTGAGTCTTAATGGACTAAGGCAATTTGATAGAACCACATAAATCCCTGTATTCTCTACTTTTCTATTTTTTCTTATTTGGTGGTTAGTGTCCATTGAATTGGTTGTTTATAACTAATCAAAAATTTAGATCTTTGGGTATTCCGTGTGTAAGACCAAATTTTCACAGTAGTTTGCTATTAGAGCTAGCTATTTTGTTTTAGATTAGTTATAAGGCTAATTTTTCTAAAAGTGATATGGATAATTATGACATCATCAAATTTGTTAAAAAACGAGTTTTTGGGACATGGAAGGTGAAGAATGATGATAATGTTCTTCAACAACAACTTGATTCATTCAAAGGAAGGGATAAGAACAAGAATCGTCTTGGAGGCATCATAGATATACATAGGTCTCACTTCATGGGTCCTAGGAGGGATGCTTTTTATTAATATAAAAAGAAGGTAATTGAATATGAGAATGTTTAGCTCTTGAGAAGAAGAGAGAGAAGAAGGGGAAAGCTTCAGTTTCATCAGCAATACAATCGGATGTAGATAGTAGCGATAGTGATACATAAGTATTTTCAGCTGGTATTTCATCTTCAGTGAGTACAGGTTATGTGATTAATTCTGGAGCCTCCTGTCATATGATGCTAGACATAAGATGTTTTGTCAATTATAGGGAGATTTATGATGGAGCAGTTCATATGGGGAATGACGCATCTTGTCATGTTGTGGGCGTAATAAGTGTGAGATGTAGGATTTTCGGTGGTTTTGTTAGGACTGTCATGAATGTCGAACATGTTCCGATGTTGCCTAGGAGCTTGCTGTCAGTGGGACCTTTGAGTAGACTTGGTATGAGGATAGTAGTAGTTGGAGAGAGATGGAGAGTGACAAGGGTTTTCTTGGTAGTGACGAAGGAGGTGTGAATTGATGATATTTATGTGCTTTACCTATTTCGGGAGATTTTGTAGTTTCTATTGATTCTGGTGTATTAGATTCTACTTAGTTAGGGAACCTTCGGTTAGGTCTTGTTGATAAGTAAAGTCTTAATATTGTACATGATAGAGTTAGGGGTATGCCTAAGGGGCAATTATGTAATAATTTGTTATATATATCTAACTCGATAGCCAATCTTGTTTGAAATAAAATGTGTTTTCTTTCTATTATCTACTTGATATAATATGTTATATTAATTAATTAATTTAATTAAAAGTATATTTAAAATAAAATCCATAAATCGTATGTTTTTTGATAGTATTTACAAAGTGTGTAACCATGAGAAATTATCACAATGAAAATAAACATACTGTTTTAAATATTCCTAGTCAAGATGTATCGAGATCGGATATCGATACATCCATTTAGACTAGAGTACATAACGCTCTCCAAATGTTGGACAGTGTATTACTCATGACTACTAGGGGTACAACTACTGGGTGGCACCAAAGGTTTACGTACTGCTAGTTATTGGATAACTATGGAATGACCCACTCGATAGTTTTATGTTGGTTAATATAACTAAAGTCAAACAGAAAATATCGATGTGAAAAAATTACACAGATCTCTTGACATGAGAATACTATTTATCTTCAATGTGGAAGCTTCGTTTTGATTATAGTTAAATCATGGTGTGACGTCCTTCGAACGGCTATGGTTGGGTGAAGTGGAAGCATTAGCAGTGCAACACTATTCAAGAGATGATTCGTCTCCTCGGTTATATAAGGTTAATATCTCGATCAACTTAGGTCAATTCAAAGTCAAAGTCTCTGGCTAGAGCAATAGGTTAATAATAACTGTTATTATTGAACCATTGTAACGCCCCACTCTGAGACCCACTGTAACAAAGAGTATTACGAGAGTAATACCGTCTGTTAAAGCGGAGAATAGAGTATAGTGGAAGCGACCATTTGTAATCAAGCTATAACTATTTACTGAATACGTCGAAAGGGTGGTATCTATTTTTTTTCAAGTGGTTCGACATATTCAATCAATATTTATAACGAAATTACAATGGCTAAAGATCTATCAGAATAAGCATAGTAATAAAATGATAAAACATCACAGAACAGAATCACATAACGGATATAAAATCCCAGGACAATACATCGTTAATACAGATCCAAATACTATAAGTGGGTACAAAGCCACTGCCCACACATGTGAGTCAAAAATATGTACATATCAAAGTCTGAATAATAACAGAGTAGCGGAATAGTGGACAAATAAAAGCGTTATCTATTAGCATAGCAGATAATGTCCAAGCGGAAGCACAAAAGCTAAGTCCAGAGACCTAACATGAAACAACTCGGTCTGACCCGAGCGAAAACACTCGGGTCAGGCTAGCTAAACAATCAGTAATAAGTGAGATATACAATAATGCGGTACTTAAATAAAGCAGTACTTTTCCTAAGAGAAGAGTATTTTGGACCACATGAATATAATGACGGTCCCTAATCATCAATCAACAGTAAAAATCTCCAAAGAGAATATCAGCACCAAAGTGTTGAATAAATAAAATCGCCTCATATCATCGGCGTAGCCAAAGCTATATAAAGTTGCCCATAGGCAATAATCCCAAGAGTAACCAGAGTCTGTAATCAATGCCCTAGCAAAGATCGATGCTCCAAAGAGCAATGGGGATATACTAAAAAGTCAATGAAATCAAACACTGAAAAGAAGTGTTCAAAGACACTGTGAATCCACAAGGTAATCGCACTTACATCGTATGGTTCCATAGAACCAACACCGAATGGCGGTACTCGAATGGATATAAAAATCATCAGATAATACAAGTATAGCACGTGCACCGACCGGAGTCGTTATTGCCAAGTACTGTAGAGTTGTGATCGATCACTCGCACAGATGTGGAACGCGCGAGACGGCGAGATCCTTCCCAGAAGGATAAAGGCCCAGAGGCATATGCCGAAAAAGAAACTGCTCCATAGAACAGGTGTCCAGAGACGGTTGCCCAGAGGCGTGGTGACCCAGAGGTCCAGTACTGGCTGCCCAAAGGCTAATGTGTCACAAACTTCTTGGAGAGGAACCCGTAAAGTGTTAACGATGAGTCCCATACCCCACGTTCGCACTAAACGGTTTACTAACCAATAGCAAGCTCACACTCCAAACAATAAAAAGTCCACCTCGTATCATCGGTAAACTAGACCCAAAGGTCAAAACGATCAATCGAATATGTCGGGGATTAACCGGAAAGAAAATACACACGGTTCCATAGGCCGGAGATTTCCTAACCGTTTAAGCACCTTTCCACTTCGCTTGACGTGCTAAAAAGTGAGTGTGAGATTTTTATTATAGAAAATAATGGTTCGAAATGGATTTATAATTGATTTTGAGAACACTCTAAAACGGCTTTTGAAAACTCTCCTATTATGAAGTAAATAGTCTACTAATTAAAAATAATATTATATAATAATTTCGAAAGCCATTTCGGAGCAAAAAATCCTTTTAAAACCTTTTTATAAGGCCCGTGTACAAAATCCAGAGACAAATCTCAAAGAAATCGATAAAACCAGAAAATCACTGAAAATATTCTAAGTGTTGGAAAATAGTCCAAAACTGACGCGAACCCAAGTTCGGAAAATTATTCGGACCAGCAGACTGAATCCGAATGGCATGAAAATTAGTAGGAACGTAGTCCGACATTCCTACTTCAGAACGCAAAAAGAATTACTCGATTTCGACTTGAAACGAAGGCGTAGCGACGTTCCAAAGTCGGACACAGAAACACGAAATGCACTGTTTTGCACAGCGATCTGGGTTCAACTCTGACAGGAAATTCGAAGGGTCTAATGAACTCAGATGATGACCAAACTTTTCAGATATGGAGTTCATAACTCCATCTTTCCAACGAGACCAAAATCGTCAAATTCCGATTAGCGGCTCAAAAGTTATGACCAAAATAGTTTCAGTTTCATCCACAGAGCTAATACGTGTATCGCTCTCGGGAAGATAGTAGAAAAATCAATTTTTGACCTAGTTAGTCTCAAAATTACAGAAAACTCACTGAACAAAAATTGTAGCATAGGTATTATGCTTTCCGGAACATCCAAAATTATCTAATTCGGATCAAAAATGAGAGAGATACATGCAAAACAATATCAGATTGAAACTCAAGATAACTTGTTAAAGACAGAATTGGTCTTCTGTCTTTGAATGCATTTCAGGTCATCTAAATGGAAAAATTATTGAAAACTCACTGAACAAAAAGTGTTCTTTATTGAATCTAGTTTGCAGGAAAAAAAACCTGACCAAAAACAGATGAGAAATGAAGAAGTTATGCCTGATTTCGTTTCAGCTACAATTCCAAAACGAAAATTATAAAAGCATCAAGTAAAAAAAGGATTTAGCTAGCAATTTTACCTCAACCAATATAGCAAGCAACTTGTGTGCACACCCAAAATGAAAGCAAAGAGGATCAAAGAGCTATGATTCACATGTTACATAATAAAACATGTGTTACTAAATGATTACTGAAATCAAAAGATGATTAAACACATATTAGAAGAGGTTTTTAGCAATATACCTCTCACAAAAGCAACAAAGACTACTATAGCATCAACCCAAGTTAGCAAAAGATGATTAGGAGGCTATAAGATCAAAAAAACACATAAAACATGTGTTACCAATTAAATTTCAGAAATTAGGGAGATATAAAAATGGATTTGAGGTGGGTATTTGCATTACCTTTGCATAGAATGACTTGCATAAGCAAAAACTAGAAGGAGATGAAGATAGAGGCCATTTTTGTTATGAAAGATTTAGGAAATGATTAGGGTTTTGATTAGGGATGAACGAATGAGGTTAGGAGAGTTTGAGATAATTTATAGAGGAGGTTTAGGGTGGGTTATTGGGCTAGGTTTAGTAACTCAATAAGAAGAGAGTTATTTACATGTTTTTCCAAAAATTAGTCCAAGTGTTCATATATGTTTATAAAACTCATTTTTTTCTTACCCAAACCCGTTTTAAAATTTCTCTTAAAATATTTAACTTTCCAAAAATAACATTTTATCCTCATTTTAAATCCCATATTTCCCATTTAATTAAAATAGCCTTTTTCAAATAAATTTTATTATTCCAAATCCTTTTATGCTTCATTAAAATAAATAAAAATCCTAACTTTTATTTATTAATTGGTAATGCAAATCCCGAGTTGTTACAACCATGGACTTTGTACTTGGACTATAAAGTTGAACATGGACGACGTTGGAATTTTGACCATTATCAAATTTCATAAGTCCAAAGTGATATAGTTTTGACGAAGAGAATTGGTGTAAATAATTGTCACTACCGGGTAACATTTAATAAAGTAAAATTGGATTTTATCCATGCCAAGTAAGCGATAAATTTGGCCACAATGTCACACCACCTGCTACGTGACGTATGAAATTTAATATTTGAATTATTCGATATTAATCTTTGACCAAATTTACGCATAAGAGTCACACCATCGAAATTGAATTTTAAATTTGAATTTAATCTTGTAATTGTTTATATTATCATTTACAATTATTTTATATTATAATAAAGTATATTTATATTTATATATAAATAAATATATTATTTAATCACTTACATTATATATATATATGTATGTATGTATCTTATTTTTCAATGTATATATTAACATATATATATATATATAGTATACATATATACTAGATAACACACATGTATATAGAGGGGCTAACATGTCTGTCATGGTGTATATCCCAGCATTTACACATAGGCATGTTAAACCATGTACAATATTAACGTTGCACGTGCACATACACACTTATGTGTATAAGATACACATACATTTTATATAATACAAATTATACAATAAATAAAACCTTATTTATAAAATAAATAAAATATCGATTTTATTTAAAACAAAATTTAGACTTCATAAGCCCAATAAAGATCCAAATGGAATAATTTTTTTGAAATTTACCCATTTACTCCTCTGCATGCTGGTCCAGTTTCAACGCTGGTATCAAAGCCAAATAACATATGCAATCTAAATTAGCATTATTAGGGCTAATTTATTAAAGCCTACCCATATTATAGGGTGTAACGACCCAGAGTTTAACCGTTTTGATTTGCGAATATTTAATTAATTTTAAATATTCAAATAATAGATTCTATAACTAAAATGAAAATCTTTTAAATAGTAAAAAATGATGGTGAAATAGTTTTCAAAATTAGTTTACAAAAATATTGAGTTCGAAGAAAAATCGAAAATGTGACCCAAACTCAATTTTCGAATTTTTGACTTTTCGTCGTCTAAAAGTTGTCGGAAACATTGTAAACTTTATTGTATAATTATACTCATTCATTTTTAAATGAAGTTAGGATATGGTTTGTCATATATGCATACTTAAGTAAATATGAAAAGAGATGCAATTTATTATGTAATTTAAATAAAATATAAAGGATATTTAAGATAAATTGCCATATCATTAGGAGAAATAAGTACATTAGAGTACTAAAGCATGTTTATTTCATGTTAGAGCATAGTTAAGAGGGAGGACAAGGGGGCAGCGTGGGTACATGGTGAGTTGGAGGGCAAGGTGATATGTCATTAAGTTTGTAGAGGGTAAGCACCCATGGGGCATTTTAGTAATTAAACTTTTACACTAGTATGTATGCCAAATTCTTAATTTTATTATTATTTTTCTCATTCATTTTCACTCTGTAAAACTTTCTCAAACTTCATAAATATTTTCGTGACTTCCATAAGAAATTATAAAGTTGAAACCTAAAGCTTCCTTACTTTTAAAACTCCAAAACCATGTTTAATCACCTTACTTCCTTCCAACCTCCCTCCTTCTTCCAAAAGCAAGCTCATTCCTCCTTCAACCAAGCATAGCCGAAGCCTACATGCCCTTGGCTAAGCTTAAACCATTCATGGCCGAACCCAAACTCCCTTCCAAGGCCCAAAGATCAAGTTTTTACAAAGTAGGAGCTAGGATCTAGGTCATACTCTAAAAATGGTGAAGTTAGATTTAGTATGGATAACTTTTGGTGAGAAACTAACTCCTTTTATTTAAAGTTTCTAACTTTAAATTATGTTGTATATTTTGTTGCTAAATCATAGTTTTGTTGATTTATCATGATGTTGAATTGTAGATGTTTATATGTGTTTGGATGTATGTTGGTTATGACTTGGTTTAAGTATGAAACTATGTTATGGATGTGATGTAATATTAACTAGAAAACATAAGTTAAATGTTAGTAAGGTGAAAGCTAGAGTCTTGAGTTGTTGGATGTTGTAACAATGTGTATATGAGTTTGTGATCTTGCCATGCTAAGGAAGTTACTGTTTAAAATTGTTAGTTGTGACTTCGAAATCCTTTGGTAAATTTATTTTTTAGAAATTATTTTATAAAGTTTAAAAAATCTTATCTTTATTTTTCAGAATCTTATATTAGGTTATAAAAGTGTTCAGCATGTGAAAGCTAAGACGTTAAAGTCATTTGTTATATTAAACAAGTTTTGAAAATTAAGGGCCATACAATAATAGGTGCTATAAGTGCTGTTTGTGAAAACGGACTATTTTAGAAATCGAAATGTAGTTTCATTTAAGTATCTTCTGAAAATGTTTTAAAATGTAATGACCTGGATTTTCCGTTGTTGATTTTGAATATTTAAATGGTTTTAATTGTTGGATTTGGAATATGAATTGATTTTGAATATGAAGATTTTGATTGTAATTGTAGAACGAAATTAAATTTCAAATATAGTAATTTATCGTAATACGGAAATTGTGAATAATTGAAATTGAGTTGAATATGAATCGAAACGATTTCTAATGTTGATATAAATTCTATTTGAATTAGAATTGAGTCAGTAAGTTTTTAAAATTGAAATTTTGTAAAGGCCCGTATCTCCGTACCCTTTGAGTCAACAATAAATCACACGTGTCCAACTCAAATTGAATAGATATACGAATCTTTAGGGTTGAAGAAGAAAAGATAGAAGGAAACAGAAACAACAACACAAAATCTGACAATCGCAACGGAACCAAATATAATATATAATAACAGATCTTTATACAAAGAGAACTGTAACTGTAATATACATACAATCATCATAGTACAACAATCAACAATCAATCTGGACAGTTATAATAACTTGTCCCCACAAATACTGAATATACAGCATGACTCATACAACGGAAATAACCAAGTACATATAATACGCCTGAGAATCATCCAGCTCATCTCCTGAGCTCCAAGCATCCTAACCTGAATCTGTAATACTTGGTCTGACTCGAGCATTATAATAAAATAACACCTAAGTCGGTCTGGAAAACCAGCGTGAGAAAACACACTCAATTTGAATTATTACTGTTATCAAAATCCTTTGAAAACAAAGGTGTCTCGTAAGACCACGTCACACATAAATACGATGGGTTTTTACCTTACGATAACCAAAATATTTTATATCAAAATCATCTGATATTATAATAGTGTCTATAGAAAATAAACTATAAAATAGCTAAAATGCTTGCATCTCACGTTTCAGCATAGTTGGGCACAATCAAAACCGTACTGGCTCGTAGTGGATATTGGATTCCATACAATGACTGGGCTACTGGGGTACCGCCCGCCATAGTACACCTCTAGAAAAATGTACTGAGATCGTACCTAACGATCCCTGCCAACACATAACTGACCTACCCCTTACTGGATAGTACATAATATGTTATCACCCTTGGTGTTCCCACCCTATCGAGCGCTCTCTTTTCCATGCACAACCATATCCATAATTATAATATATCCGAGGGTATCTAGAAAAGTGATAACATACCCTACTTGGGTGCGACCCACTTAGCCCTGCTGCATCTCTCCTATTTTAGTCATTCCCAATTGATGAGGATTGAGGCTACGTCTTAGCTTAAGAATAGCATTCATACTTGGAATGCTAACACTGCCTTCCAGACCACGATACAAATGATAGCATTCATCCATACAAGTTGTTCTGGGTCTGAACAAATCGAAGCTCCAAAATCACAGTCTTCGTTATCTTCACGATATCACAATCCGTAACGCACAAATCAGATCGAAGTGGTTTTCAGATAATTAAATCTAATACCGGTCTCTTCGAAACAATCAACGAATTTGGCCAGATTTTGATAGTCGGTTATTTAACTATCAAATTTCACACATAAGCAGTCACTAGGCCCATATTATAAATTTTCCAAAATATTTATTTCAAAAATCTTTACAAAGATATATATCCAAATTTCTTCCAATATTTCAATATTCGAAAAAAAATTCAAATGCTTATATCTATAATGGATATTTTTAAACCATTTCAGCACTTAGAAATATTTCCGAATTCAATTTTATAACTCATTGCTTAGAGAATATTTCTATATAAATCATTCCGTAGTTTAAATATTCCAAATCCTACCAGTCCAATACTTAGGAAATACTTATAAGTATATTTTCCCAAAATCATTTTATTTCCAATACTTAGAAAATATTCCATTTATTTAATACTTCTCAAAATCCTTTTCAATTTATTTGTAAATTCCTTAACTCAACGGATTCCATAAGTTTCCAGAATTCATAAATTAATTTCTTTTAAAATTTTCGAAATCGATTATACTCGTCTATAATTCGAACTACCCATTTCTAACTTCTTTTATGAATTCTAATTCATTTTTGAAGTTCCCATTTTCCAATATCTTGGAAATTCCATTTCCTCCCAAAATCCCTTTCAAGATTCCTCTTATCAAAATCATATCTGTTAAATAAACTCATTTACAAATCTCGAGAGGATTTATAAATAATTTTAATCACTTCAAAACTATATATATAATAAGTATTTTTAAAGAGAAATAATTGTTGAAACACGTTTAAGTAATTATTTAAAATATCAAAACACTTTAAATAAACATCGGTAGCTCATTTACAAATCATTTTTAACCAAACAAATCGATTTACAAAGCTCATTAAAAAAGAAGAATTTATTTCAATTAATATTAAATTTTTGAAAAACCCACTTTCCGAAGTATTTTAATACTAAAACAACTTTAAATTCCATAGTTTGAATAAATAAAATTTCCTTTTAAAAACAAACTTAACTTCTCGACAAAAATATATTTTTAAAATTCCAATAACCAATTTCAATTTATAAATCCCTCTCGATTCATAACACAGCGATTTTATTCCGATTCCCTAAACATTCTCACATTTCAAAAAAAATAGTATCCACTATTTTTCCCAAAAACCTATTTCCATATCTCGATATAAATTCACACCGTGACCCCAATTTATCAACTGATATCATTTCCCTTATTTATAATCATCGTTTATAAATTTATAAACTCATTTCCAGTTTATAACAGATTTATATTACTAAAATCCAATTATAATCGATTTTTATTAAAAATTCGATTTGGAAATCTATTTCTTAAATAATCCAACTATATTCCAAACCATTCAAATCTCGATTTTAACTTCCATTTCATATTTAAAGAAATATCATTTTAATAATCATTGTTTAAAAACACCCAATTTAAAATTTTCCATTTGAGACCATTTTACGAAATAACTAATTAAATATCCAAAATCAAATTTATTTATTCTATCCAACCAATTCCTTTTTAAAAATCCCAAATTTCTATATAAATATTTTCATTTCAAAAATCGCCTTTGAATTTCCTTTTTAAACTTAAAAATATTATCTATGGTATTTATAATACCAAAACTAAGGCCAGTGCTACTATAGCATCCAATATATCAATTCACGCAATAATCGATAACAGATTATTCAATCACATCATATAACACTATATATGAAACAATCAATATATTTTTGAGGAGTCCAGTTGGATCCCTCCAACCTGTTTCCCTGCATCCACAGATGTTATATAACATAAAATACCAATCCTGCTTCGAGGCGGGATATCGCGGTAATATAGGGTCATCCGCTATTATGCGGGGCACATAGTATCTCATCCGCTCTGATCGGCAGAAAAGATATCCAACTACTAATATATATACTAATATATATATATAGCATAACATTCAACTAATAATAATATATCAATTCAACCAATCATCCAATAATTAATTTTAATTATTATAAATTAATAATCCAAATGAGTGAGATTTACTCACCTTGATTGTTCGAATTTGTTAATCATTCCAATCCCAAATTTATCCTATTTGGTCGTATTGCTGCCGCGAGTCCAACGTGACTTGTTACATTAATTTTAGACCTCGTATAAAAGTTATACAATTTATAAGCATTCAATTTAGTAATATAATTTAAATTTTACATAACCATAGTATTCATACTCCGAAAGATATAAATATTAATAACTAAATTAATAAGCATTCTAGAATGATTCTGGTATTAGAGCTCATATGAGTAGGATTATAATGTGTTAATACAACAATTAATAAGCAATCGATTTTGCACGTATATGTGAACGATAATAACTAAATTCAATTAGTAAATTCAATTAACAAATAAAATAAAGACTTACCGTCGTTATCATCGTTCATTCCCTGTTCAACATGCGAGAGCTTCCAGGCACGACTTCGATCCTTCGCCTGTGCCTGCAACTCCACGTGCTAACAACTCACCACCCTCACGCCATCTAGCCGAACGCCATCGCCGACCACACCTAAAGTCACACCGCACGCGACTCATCACTGCGCCTCCATCCCGTCACTGAGTCACTGAGCTCGACTACGTGCCCAAACCTCTCCACCCTCATGCGCCTCGAGATCCCCCATGTATACGGCCGCCGCCGTCCTGCCTCGTCACACAGTCACGCACCATCGACGCCGCCATGCCTTCCCATCCGCGCACGCCTAAATCGTAGCTCGCCTAACACCCTAAATTGTGTACGCGATCGATTTTCCTACTTTTTTATTTTATTTTATTTTGTTTTTGATTTCAATTTTATGAAAGAAAAAAGGGAAAATGATATGCTATATAAAAAGGAAGAAGCGGCTTTGGGTACAAGTTAGGCCAGTGGAGCAGGTTATAGGGTGGCTTGAGAGATAATAGGGTTTGACATTGTTTTTATTTTAATATTCAAAATATCTCACATCACATATCTCGAAATTCTAAACCTCTATTTAGACGTGCTGCCTGGCGTTCCTAACGTTATACCACTATTCCGAACCCAATGGAACAAGTTTCAGGACCTAATTCGATCGTATGTGGAAGATAGCCTTTTGAACCCAATTATTATATTAAATTTTCGATATTAATTACAATGCATTTCTATCCCGTACGACCAAACGGTAACCCCAAACGCTATGAAATTTGAGATTCGATATTAATACACTTTTAGGATCCCATGGAACTGGTTTCGTCAAATTCCGAGATTGTGCCCCAGATCGCTATTTTAACCCGTCGATTAAATCGACGATTTCAAAAATTTGTTTAATCACGTGAAATTCCAGTTTTAAAAACTTACTAACTCAATTCTAATTCAAATAGAACTTATATCAACATTAGAAATCGTTTCGATTTATTTTCAATTCGAATTTCAGTCACTCGCACCATTCTCGTATTACGACAAATCGCTATATTCGAAATTAACTCTATTTCTCGAATTCAACCAATAATTCCATATTCAAAACCAATTTATATTTCCAATCCAATATTTAAAACCAATTAAATAATCAAAATTAAATGTTGGAAAATCCGGGTCGTTACATTCCTTCTCCCTTAAAAGAATTTCATCCCCGAAATTGCTAAGGTAGAAAAAATGTTCCAAACCCATTAACTTATCCAAAACCCACTTAGTTAAAACCCCACATTTTACTTTCCTAATTCCTTTAGTTCCATATATAACATTTAGTTTTCATTTATAATTCAAAACCCTTTATTACAATTTGAATTCAAAAGTCAACTTTTTAGTTAACAAAAATTTTTCAAAAATTTCCAAAACTTTTCTAACACCCTAAATTTCCGAATTTTTTTGGTAGAGTCTCCCTTGTATGGAGAGCCTTTTGCAATATGACAAAAATGAGAAAAAGATATACACCGACTCTCATGGTCGGAAATCACAATATGTATATTAATATTTTTATTTTTCGCGCTAATTCGTAAGTATACCTTATTTTAGCGTTATTAAGTGAGCGAGCTTACTTTATATGCAATTTCGCAACCCAAAACTAGTCCAATAGCCCCCTTGTACATGTACTTAAATAAATCCCATCAGTTTCATATATATGAAATATAATAACTTTACATCCCTTTAACTACTTTAAACACATGATTTCATAACGCCAACATGGTATATCATGTATTTTAGAAGGTACATGCAAATACATGGTTCCAACATTTGGTTATTCACTTCAAATTCAATTTATACACCATTTCATTCAATTCCAAATGATTCACACAACATTTATTAACATTCAATTCATATTTACACACAACATATTCATATCCATTTTAAATTGTTTCTAAATCAATTTATTCACTTTCCATTGATTCACAAAATTTTGACTTCCGTTTACGACAAACAACAATTTTACCATGCAAATTCAGTGATATTCATTTAATAAAATAGTCACTTAAGCTTATAAACCATTTTAGATTGATTCTAAATTGATTTATCAATTTCTATTGATTCACATTCAATTTATTCACAAAGATCTTGTTCGCTCAATTTTATATTCAACAACAAACCAATCCATGCCAATTTATTTATAAATCATCTCATAAATTAGTTACTTAAGTTGAATTTCATTCTTATCAATAATATTCCCAATCATATTCAATTTACACTTAAATTGAATTCATTTATAACTTAAGTCACCACAATTTCAAACAATTTCTACTTTATTCGACAACCTTTCAAGATATATCTAACTGGCTATACATAAGTCGAAATCCATTATAACTCAAGTTCCACATCTAATTTTCAATTTCAATCCAAAATCCATTTTACATAACCAAGTTAAGTTCCATTTCTATATTCAATTAACTAATTAATTTATCTAATCAGTTCACTTCCATTTTATAATTCAAAATCTGATTTTTATTTCAAAAAAATCACTTTATTTGGTTCGACTTGAGTTAATCCAAGTTGGATTTCTTTACCAAAATATCAATTCATTTTCATTTTGGTTTTCCACTCCATTTCTCAATTTAAAAAGTTGTACCACTTATTATTCCAAACTTCATAAATTCGATATTCAAGTTTATTCCATTCAAAATTTTTAACTTATAGTTATATAATCATTTACAATCCAAATTTTATATTCAATTCAATTCGATATGGTTTCAAATCCAATCCAATTTTATTTAACTTAGCATAAGTTAAATTTTAATTCAATCCATCCATTTACTAGCTTAATCCATTTAACTAGCTTAAGTTAAATTTTTAATTTCATATCGAAATTCACGTTACCAGGTTATAAGTTCAAAACTTATTTTTCACAAGTTTCATAAAACATTCAAATGAATATTTCAGAATTCAAACACCTGGTTTCATTTCAAATCATTTTGAGATCCCATATATAAATATATATTCCTTTCTATATATCAAATCTTACCTTTGGAATTTTTAAATCAAAACCTGATTTTTCCAAAACAATTCTGAAGCCAAATAATCACAGTAACAACCTGTCACTTAGAAACTCGAAAATGAATACTGATGATGCTGCGCAGTCATCACCAGGATTATTTTCCAGCGACTAAAGTGAGTTCAGTGCTTTGTTACTTCCAAAATCCATTTAAAAACATTTTCTATTCAAATACATTTTCACAATAATATTACCATTATTTATTTCAAAACACTTGGGAAACATTTCCGAGATTCCGGGATTTAAATTTCCAAATTCTAGTTTGAATCCAATTTTAGCTTACTCATTTGTATAAATCATATTTATACAAATTTAATTTGGTTATATAAACCATTCCAATTTATAATCTTGTTTTGAATATATTAATAACATCCAACACATAAATATACCATAATAATTTCAGAAAATTATTTCTTTTATATCAAAATATAATTTGAGTAAAATTATTTCATTTACCCGCTTTAAAACAATACTGTGTCGGCTTACCTTGTTCAAGTGTTTACAAACTCCTATCGATTTAGTGGAGTCCCACTACTCGACCAGAATTTATAAGCCACTCAACAGATAATTAGCACAATATAAAACATTTTATATTCACTAACAAATACGTGCTCATATCTATTAATACACCCAAACTCATTCTAGAGTACTACTGACTCTATCTCTAATGAGTAATCCCCACCAAAGCCAAGGTTCTCGCTTAACCTTCAGCTCTGATACCAAGTGTAAAGGCCCGTATCTTCGTACCCTTTGAGTCAACAATAAATCACACGTGTACAACCCAAATTGAACAGATATACAAATCTTTAGGGTTGAAGAAGAAAAGATAGAAGGAAAAAGAAACAACAACACAGAATCTCACAATCGCAGCAGAACCAAATATAATATATAATAACAGATCTTTATACAAAGAGAACTGTAACTATAATATACATACAATCATCAAAGTACAACAATCAACAATCAATCTGGACAGTTATAATAACTTGTCCCCACGAATACTAAATATACAACATGACTCACAGAGCGGAAATAACCAAGTACGTATAATATGCCTGAGAATCCTCCAGCTCGTCTCTTGAGCTCCATAGTATCCTAACCTGAATATGTAATATTCGGTATGACCCGAGCATTATAATAAAATAACACTCGAGTTAGTTTGGAAATCCAGCGTGAGAAAACACACTCAATTTGAATTGTTACCGTTATCAAAATCCTTTGAAAACAAAGGTATCTTGCAAGACCACGCCACACATAAATACGACGGGTTTTTACCTTATGATAACCAAAACATTTTATATCAAAATCATCTGATATTATAATAATGTAACAACCCGCATATTCGTCAATATTTTATTTGAATACTTTGTTGTTAGTCGGATGTTAGTCCAAAAAGCTACTTTTTGCATACAGTCAAATTAGGACTCGAGACCACCTTCATTGAGTTCAAAATGACGTTTGCGATCTTTTTGATTGTAAACTTCGATATGTTTGGAGTTAGTGAAATTCTCGCTACTTTTTCCCGCCTTTGACTATGGTTGGACTGCACCTTCTAACCCAGCCCCCAACCCACCTCCTCTTCCTCACTTTATCAAACACTCCAAGCTTCATCAAAAATGGTGGTGGGAAGTGGAAATTAAAACTCCAAACTCAAATTCTATTGCAAAGCCAACATTCAACTCCAAATTCAAGAAGAAGATAGTGGATTCAAGCTTTGGATTGCTTCTCCTTGCTTTCAATCTCCATCTTCATCCATTTTAGTGAAAAGGTGAGATTTTTAATCTCACATCTTGCCTATAATCATCATTGGACTGTTGTGAATGATTCCCCATCACTTTAGCATGTTTGTTTGTATTGGATTTGGATTGAATGGGCGAAAAGCCCCAATTTTCAGTGTTTTTGGTGATTTTCTGGCACTAGGTCGCTTTGGAGTGTTAGCTCGCCGGCCTTAGGTTGTTTCCAACCTACTATCACTCGCCTGCAGTTAGGTCGTAGGTCGCTGCACCACCCTTAAGTCGCGAACCCCTTTAGGTCGCCTGACCTTGTTCATGTTAGGTCGCTTCCGACCTTATTCCACTTGGCAGCACTAGGTCGAAGCAACTCTAGGTCGTTAGGTCGTCTCCGACCTTATATCGCCCGGCTTGTTTGAGTTAGGTCACGCCACTTTTAAGTCGCGTCACTTTTAGGTCGCGAGTTCCTTAAGTCGCTCGCCTCTTGACCCTTTTAGGTCGCTCGACATTTGATATCACTAGGTCGTTTGACCTGTATCTTGTTAGGTCGCTCGACCTTGCTTAGGTCGTTGGTCCTTACTACCTTTAGGTCGCGCCCACTGAGGTCGTAGGTCGCTCTACACTGAGGTCGTAGGTCGCCCTGCTTCTTTTACCTCGCTAGGTTGTTTGACTTATTTACTTTTAGGTCGTTCGAAAATTAGGTCGCTCGCGAGTTAACCCTTAGATCGCTTGGCATTGTGCCGTTAGGTCGCTCGACACTGTAAATCCTTAGGTCGCTCGGAACTTTGGCGTTAGGTCGTTAGACCTTGTTTTCTACTAAGTCGCTTGACCCCTTCGACTCCTTGGTCGTATCCGTTAGGTCGTTCGACCTATTTGACTTAAAGTTTTTGCACTTTAATTCGACCACGTTAGGTCGCAAGTATATTCCTACTTGATGGTTTTTGGATTAATTTCTTTGGACTTTTCTCATGTCTTCGAATGTGAATTTATGTGATTCGATTTGTTTCAACAATCGTTTTGTGACTTGTCACTTTAAAGATATGAAGGTTTCAATACTAGTAGTAAATATCAAAACTCTTTCATCAAAGCGATTTCAACACTATTTTAAATATCAAAAGTTCGTTTACTCAAACCGATTTCCAATCTACTAGTATATACAAGCCTTTACTTCACTCGGATGAGAAATCGACTTAAACGACTTAGTAAAACGAGTGGTATGAAACGCTTGCGTTCACTTCGTCGGTTAGCTCTTGGACTTGTTCGATTGAACCCTTTTTGTGACAATTTCCTAGTGGAGATCTACAGTTTGTTCGTAAATATTTAAGTTAAGCTAGTGGTTATGGGACATGAAGCTAAACTCATATATTTACTAGCTTAGTGTAATTGACACTTCCTTATGATCATGATGATCATTTTTGTGATTTAGACTAGCGATTGAGCGATGTCTCTTTGTCTGCGAGGGAGACTAGACCCCGCTTTTGTGATGTTTCGCCATCACATATATGGGGTAGCACCCCATGGTCTTCGGGCCATTTCTGTGTGGAAATTTAATGGATAGCTTCCATGAGATAGCTTCTCGTTCATGTGTTTACGCGTAGGTGAGTTTTCATGCTCCCGTTCATGTGTTAGGCCTCCCCTTTTTTATGTGTTTTCTAGATTTCTTGTGATGATTTCTGGAATTTGTGCTTCACCAATTTTCATGATTTTCATTGATATGATATCAGTTTTTGTGCATTGGTGAATTTATGTGTTATTGACTTGTTATGAATACAAGTTTGGGGTATGATACCCTATTTTATCTTTGAGAAGATTCTTGTGATATTGATTAATCTCTTGTTGATTTTCAATTACATACCTATAGTAGTATGCTACGATGGTTATTACATGTTCATGTCATGTTATTTACTTTATACCACATCATCTGATATTTATAGCTAGACTGATCCGTTTATTATTTTCTTATAAATAATACTCGGGTCAGACCGAGATGTTACAGGTGCTTCTGCTTGACTTCTCTTCAGGACTATTCTGACTTTTGGCACTACTTAGATTAGTAGTTTTTGGATGTACGCATTTGAGATATAGACTCTATGTTGTGTACTTATTCTTTTGTATAGCACGTGTTGCTATTCTTTTGTATTAGCGTGGATCTTTCTGACGACTACTCTGATGTACACTTTCACGTGTTATATACATATTCATATCTTCTTCTGCCTTTGTGATATGGATGTCTGTGACTGATTTATGTTACGTTTATTTCTATGTTTGTTTCCGAAGATTATATATAGCCACCGTGTGATAGCTTTGAGTTTGTATCGGTATGTCGGATTTCCTCCTTAAAATGATATGCATTCTATTCTATCTGACATATCGGTGCTCGCACAAAGAAGTTACATGGATGGTCGCTCCTACACAGCCTTATTCTCCGTGCTAATTGACAACACTACACCGTAGTGTTCTTGGTTAGCGTGGGTATAGAGGTGGGGCGTCACAAATAATGTCTATAGAAAATAAACTATAAAATAGCTGAAATGCTTGCCTCTCACATTTCAGCATAGTTGGGTACAATCAAAACCGTACGGGCTCATAGTGGATATTGGATTCCATACAATGACTGCGCCATAGGGGTACCGTCCGCCACAGTACACCTCTAGAAAAATGTACCGAGATCGTACCTAACGATCCCTGCCAAAACAGGACCGACCTACCCCTTACTGGATAGTACTGAATATGTTATCACCCTGGGGGTTCCCACCCTATCGAGCGCTCTCTTTTCCATGCATAACCATATCCATAATTATAATATATCCGGGGCTATCTAGAAAAGTGATAACATACCCTACTTGGATGCGACCCACTTTGCCCTGCTGCATCTCCCCTGTTTTAGTCATTCCCGGTTGATGAGGCTTGAGGCTACGTTTTACCTTAAGAATAGCATTCATACTTGGAATGCTAACACTGCCTTCCAGACCACAATGCAAACGATAGCATTCATCCATACAAGTTATTCTGGGTCTGAACAAACCGAAGCTCCAAAATCACAGTCTTCATTATCTTCACGATATCACAATTCGTAACGCACAAATTGGATCGAAGTGGTTTTCGGATAATTAAATCTAATACCAGTCTCTTCGAAACAATCAACGAATTTGGCCAGATTTTGATAGTCAGTTATTTAACTATCAAATTTCACACATAAGCAGTCACTAGGCCCATATTATAAATTTTCCAAAATATTTATTTCAAAATATCTTAACAAAGATATATATCCAAATTTCTTCCAATATTTCAATATTCGAAAACAAATTCAAATGCTTATATCCATAACAGATATTTTTAAACCATTTCAACACTTAGAAATATTTCCAAATTCAATTTTATAACTCATTGCTTAGAGAATATTTCTATATAAATCATTCCGTAGTTTAAATATTCCAAATCCTTCCAGTCCAATACTTAGGAAATATTTATACGTATATTTTCCCAAAATCATTTTATTTCCAATGCTTAGGAAATATTCCATTTATTTCATACTTCTCAAAATCCTTTTCAATTTATTTGTAAATTCCTTAACCCAACGGATTCCATAAGTTTCTGGAATTCATAAATTAATTTCTTTTAAAATTTCCAAAATCGATTATACTCGTCTACAATTCCAACTACCCATTTCTAACTTCATTTATGAATTCTAATTCATTTTCGAAGTTCCCATTTTCCAATATCATGAAAATTCCATTTCCTCCCAAAATCCGTTATGTAACAACCCGAGTTCCAGTGGGTGTGGATTTTTCACAAAAAAGCTAAAATCCAAGCCTACTGAAGCCCGAGTTGGGTATCTGGCATCCTGCAAATAGGCAAAGATAAATATATTAGAGCTCAAATAAACATCTCACAGCGGAACTGACCAAAATATAATAGTAAGTAAATACTCACCAAGGTAATAACACTTTCTAAACAAGTGTCACAAAGCTGGAAAATCTCCGCCATCTATCTAACCTGTGGGATGATATGAGGAGGGGGTCAGATTTAAGGTTTTGGTGAATGGACAAATTATATACTTCTAAGCATAATTCTACATATACCGTTATATTTTCATTTTCTGTTATATTAGGTTTATTGGGTTTATAATACTCTTGCCTCTGTGCGTGAATCGTACCCATCTACTCCCTAGTAGATTAAGAACTAATAACCAATATGTATGTAGCTACATGCCCAAAGACCGCATCGGTCCTAGGTACTACCCATAGTACCTTCTGTATCCTCCTCGAAAAGGACTCCATCGTCTCGCTACTAGAGCCTACTGTAACTACATTTGAAAAGGAAAGCTTCGTGAGGCCTACAATACAGATGTTCCATCATTTACTATGAAAACGTGAAACTACATCCGCACTAGCTTATACTAGTACTCGGACACCCACAATGTACCACCCAGTGCATACCTTGAGGACTGCACGTAATCGTTCTGTCTACTCCCTGAATTCCGCTAACAAGGTCTACCTTGTACGAAACTCAGTCGGGGATTTTCTATATCCGTAAAGGTCCGCTTTGTTAGGCCTATAATACAGATATTCTACTTGGTCTATCTCTTTTCTCATCGTCGCTATGGCCCCACGCAACCCCCCTCAACAAATCGAAAGACCTTTCAAGAGCTAAGTGGTTGTGCCCTACTGCAAACAATCTAAACATCCAATTGGCTGTGTCCCTCATCCAATCTCTCGATAGTGAAAGAATCATTGGCCTGTTGGTTTAACTTTAGTCTTTCACGAACTCGCTCTGACTGATGATGGCTAATCTCCGCATGCGACTATCCTTTTGGGTCCTGCCCACTATAACCTACTCGAAAACTAAAGTATGGTGTCATACAAATATCCTACTCCATCATCAACCTTTTGATTGCCTACAAAGGTCCGCTTCGTTAGGCCTGCAATGCAAAAGCAGTCAAGGCATACTCTCTTGATGGAACACCTTCAGACCTGCCTCCGGGGGTGCAGCTTCGTTAGGCCTACCCCAGAGGGCCATCCTAGAGTATCCTCACGTCCAGTTGAAGTCTCGTACTTCCTTTTAGCCCAAACTAACTAAGTTGGACGTGCTCTTTCTAACTAAAAATCTACGATGAACTGCTTCGTTAGGCTCTTTATCCAGATTCTCTTTGGGCTACTCCAAACGCACCTTACCATTTTATTAAACCCTACGTCTAATCTTTTACTATGCGTTTAGTTTACTTTTGTTATTCCGTTGGCTACTTATTTACCCTAATCAGCATGCCCAGCCCCACCCATGTGTGAGACCATCAGTCCTAGACCTAAAAGGGAATGCTGCTGGTACAGGCCACTTCTATTATTCTACTTATTAACTTAATCCAAGATCTAAGTTTGATAAAATAAGCCTCTTCTATTTCTTTCTTTTTAATTATAACCCACGTGTTACAATTATACTTGCAATTGTCACTTTTATATTATTTTCTTTCTTTTATAACCTACATGTTATAAATGTAATTGCAAGTGTCTCTTTTCTATTCTATTCTGTCTTCTTTTATTATGATACTAAATTCTCTTTAATTCTCTTATATTATATAACGGTCTTAGCTTAGGACTACGTCCAACTGCCACAAATTACTTATCATAATAAATGCTTTACTTTTTACTCTATTATCTGCGCAATAAATGCTGATCTAGTCACATTTTATGTTTATTCTTTTTAGTCTTGTCAAATAATTAACTTGATTATTTCTTCTTCTTTTATTTCTTTAACGCTTCACGTTATTCTCTTTTATTCTAAGAAGTAGCTCTATTCTATTTGGTTGGTTACAAAAATTGTGCTAAAAATCCATTTCCATATTTTAATACTAAATAATGCTATAAACAATAACTCATAACTGCAAGATATTTCTTTTATTGTTTCTTTAATTATTGGGTAATGCAAAATACAGTAATGTCTCTATTTTGCACTAATTCCAATTTTCTTGCTTTTATTCTTGCAATTACGTTTATCGTTATTCTTACAATATTAAACTATGGAAATATATTTCGTTTCTAAACCAACCAACTAATCTATCACTAACTTCCAAATCAAGTTATTAGATTTTCCCATTTTTAATTCATTTCTCCCGTTTTAACATAATTTACTATAAATTTCTCACTTTTAGGCTTATGCCTTTCTCTACAACTTTTAGCCTAATATTACTTATATTTAATTGGATTCCTTTCTTTTTCCATATAAATAACATTTTAATATAAGTACACTTCTCTTATAAAATTTACAGTTTCAACATAACGGACCAGTAGAACTAATCACTGAAATAAGTGCTGAATTAAATATTTAATGGGAATTTAACGATATTATATATCATAAACATAAAAGAGATATAATTTAAATCCACTCACCTGTCGACCTTAGCTTTACTCCATGGCCTTCCCGGATCCCCTTCTAAGGCGTCTAATATTTTTATTAAAAAGATATTCTTCTTAGAAATATTTTCTATTTACGGTTCAACCTCAAGCAATGAACCTAATTGGGAGAAAATTGCTAGGCCTAGGGTTCTATTTATAGTAGAATTTGGGGATCTCAGACCATTGGATTTTTGGATTGAATCTGGTGCCACCATGTCACAGGCTCGCTGCGAATCGTTGGATCCAAAAAACAATGCCTCAGATCGCACAAAAATCAGATTACAAGACTTCGGCACATCCCTGGACGATTTCTCGTCCAGGGAAAAAGGCGGGTCGACCCGTAGGGTCTTTTTCTTTTTCTTTTGTTTAATTCTGGTTTCTTGTCTCGCTCATAACTCCTTTATATTAACTCGAATTTCGACAAGTTATATATGGAAATTGATCAAAAAATTGCCACGGACACAATGGTATAAGTTTCGAGGCCATATGTTGACAATTCCAAAAATGCTTATTTTCATTGTTTAATAAATTTGGTTATTTAATTATCTAAAAATGCACGGTGTTACACCTTACAAGATTCCTCTTATCAAAATCATATCTATTAAATAAACCTCGTTTACAAACCTTGAGAGGATTTATAAATAATTTCAATCACTTCAAAACTATATATATATATATATATGATAAGTATTTTTAAAGAGAAATAATTTATTTTTAAAACACGTTTAAGTAATTATTAAAAATATCAAAACACTTTAAATAAACATTGATAACTCATTTCCAAATCATTTTTAAATAAACAAATCGATTTACAAAACTCATTAAAAAAAGAAGAATTTATTTCAATTAATATTAAATATTTGAAAAACCTACCTTCCGAAGTATTTTAATACTAAAACAGCTTTAAATTACATATTTTGAATAAATAAAATTTCCTTTTAAAAACAAACTTGACTTCTCGATAAAAGTATATTTTTAAAATTCCAATAACCAATTTCAAATAATAAATCCCTCTCAATTCATAACACAACAATTTTATTTTAATTCCCTAACCATTCTCACATTTAAAAAAATAGAATCCAGTATTTTTCCTAAAAACCTATTTCCATATCTCGATATAAATTCACACTCTAATTTATCCACTGGTATTATTTCCCTTATTTATAAACATCATTTATAAATTTATAAACTCATTTCCAGTTTATAACAGATTTATATTAGTAAAATCCAATTATAATTGCTTTCTATTAAAAATTCCATTTGGAAATCTATTTCTTAAATAATCCAACTATATTCCAAACCATTCAAATCTCGATTTTAACTTCCATTTCATATTTAAAGAAATCTCATTTAATAATCATCATTTAAAAATACTCAATTTAAAATTTTCCATTGAGACTATTTTACGAAATAGCTAATTAAATATCCAAAATCAAATTTATTTATTCTATCCAACCAATTCCTTTTTAAAAATCCCAAATTTCTATATAAATATTTTCATTTCAACAATCGCCTTTGAATTTCCTTTTTAAACTTAAAAATATTATATATGGTTTTTATAATACCAAAATTAAGGCCAGTGCTACTATCGCATCCAATATATCAATTCACGCAACAATCCATAGCAGATTATTCAATCACATCATATAACACTATATATGAAACAATCAATATATTTTTGAGGAATCCAGTTGGATCCCTTCAACAAGTTTCCCTGCATCCACAGATGTTATATAACATAAAATACCAATCTCTCTTCGAAGTGGGATATCGCAGTAATATATGGTCATCCACTATTATACGGGGCGCATAGTGTCTCATCCGCTCCAGTCGACAGGAAATATATCTAACTACTAATACATATACTAATATATATAGCATAACATTCAACTGATAATAATATATCAATTCAACCAATCATCCAATAATTAATTTTAACTATTATAAATTAAATCTAGTAATCCAAATGAGTGGGATTTACTCACCTTGATTGTTCGAATTTGTTAATCGTTCCAATCCCAAATTTATCCCATTTGGTAGTATTGCTACCGCGAGTCTAACATGACTTGTTACATTAATTTTAGACCTTGTATAAAAGTTATACAATTTTATAAGCATTCGATTTAATAATATAATTTAAATTTTACATAACCGTAGTATTCTTACTCCAAAAGATATAAATATTAACAATTAAATTAATAAGCATTCTAGAATGATTCTGGTATCAGAGCTCATATGAGTGGGATTATAATGTGTTGATACAACAATTAATAAGCATTCGATTTTGAACGTATATGTGAACGATAATAACTAAATTAAATTAGTAAATTCAATTAACAAATAAAATAAAGACTTACTACCTTATCATCGTTCTTTCCCTGCTCAACACGCGAGAGCTTCCAGGCGCGACTTCGATCCTTCACCTGCACCTGCAACTCCACGCACCAGCAACTCACCACCCTCACGCCATCCAATCGAACGCCATCGCCGACCACACCTAAAACCATGCCACACGCAACCCATCACTGCGCCTCCATCCTATCACTGAGTCGTTGAGCTCGACCACGCGCCCAAACCGCTCCACCCCCGCGCGCCTCGAGATCCCCCATGTATACGGCCACCGCCATCCTGCCTCGTCACCTAATCGCACGCCATTGATGCTGCCATGCCTTCCCCTCCACGCGCGCCTAAATCAAAGCTCGCCTAACGCCCTGAATCGCGTATGCGATCGATTTTCCTTCTTTTTTATTTTATTTTATTTTGTTTTTTATTTTCGATTTTCTGAAAGTAGAAAGGGAAAGAGATATGCTATTTAAAAAGGAAGAAGTGGCTTTGGGTACAAGTTAGGTCGGTGGAGCAGGTTATAGGGTGGCTCGAGAGATAATAGGGTTTGACTTTGTTTTTATTTTAATATTCAAAATATCTCACATCACATATCTCGAAATTCTAAACCCCTATCGAGGCATGCCACCTGACGTTCCTAATGTTATATCGCTATTTCGATCCTAATGGAACAAGTTTCGAGACCTAATTCGATCGTATGTGGAAGATAGCGTTTTGAACCCAATTATTATATTAAATTTCTGATATTAATTACAACGCGTTTCTATCCCGTACGACCAAACGGTAACCCCAAACGCTATGAAATTTGAGATTCGATAATAATACACTATTATGGATCCAATGGAACTAGTTTTGTCGAATTTTGAGACAGTTGTCTGGATCGCTATTTTAAAGCATCGATTAAATCGACGATTTCAAAATTTTGCGAAATCACTTGAAATTCCAGTTTTATAAACTTACTAACTCAATTATAATTCAAATAGAATTTATATCGACATTAGAAATTGTTTCGATTTATTTTCAACTCGAATTTCAGTCACTCACACTATTCTCGTATTACGACAAATCGCTATATTCGAAATTAACTATATTTCTCGAATTCAGCCAATAATTATATATTCAAAATCAATTTATATTTCCAATCCAATATTTAAAACCATTTAAATATTCAAAATTAAATGTTGGAAAATCCGGGTCGTTATAAATTTCAAGTGATTTCGTCAATTTTTGAAATCGTCGTTTTAATCGACGCGTTAAAATAGTGATCTGGGGCACAGTCTCGGAATTCGACGAAACTAGTTCCATTGGATCCGTAATAGTGTACTACTATCGAATTTCAAATTTCATAGCGTTTGGGGTTACCGTTTGATCATACGAGATAGGAACGCATTGAAATTTATATTGAAGATTTAATATAATAATTGGGTTCTAAAGGCTATCTTCTGCATACAATCAAATTAGGTATTGAAACTTATTCCATGGTGTTTGGAATAGGGGTATAACATTAGAAATGCCAGGCGGCACACCTCGATAGGAGATCGAGATTTCACCGTATGTAATGCGAGATATTTTGAATAAGTAAAATATAAATTTCAAATCGTAGCCGCCCCTATATTGATCGAGCTACTCTATACATCTAATCACGCCGCTCTATTCCAGTTTAAAATCGCGTACCTATCCTTCTTCTTCTTTGAGAAACGAAAATCAGAAGGAAAAATAAATCGCTACAAGCATTGGCAGCTCGGCTAGAAGCAGAGGTGAACTATGGCTTGGGTTCGCTGCTCTTCGTACACGTGCGAACAAGACAAGAGTTTGAGCGGTTTTGGATTTAGGGTTCGCGTTCATGGAGGTCGCGATGGTAGGCAGGGCGGAGCAAGGCGAATGAGTACGTGGGTTCGTGCTGCACCTAGGGTTTGGGGGTTGTGACTATCGCGTCCGCGCGCATGCAAACTGGGTGGAGGCGGGATAATATGGCGTGGAGGCGGCAGGGTGGCGCGTGGCATGGAGCGGTGGTCTCCGATGAAGCAAGGGTGGACTGCGATCGAAGATGAGGCGATGTTGTGGTTCGAAGTCGCGACTGACTCTGTTGCGGGAGGATTAGCATTAACCTAGGTAATTAATTTAACTAATTTCTGTAATTAGGAGATTGATATTATTTTAAAAAAAAATTGAATCTCATAAACATTTTAAACCTTTTATTCGAGGTCATAATCGAATGAAGCAACGACATTAGATTTGTAATGATATGAACTACCACCTAGAATTAATTCGAAGTCGATTAGAGATAACTAGAATTTTGGTTAACTCAAACGTCAGTTCGATTTAATCTAAAATGAGCGTTTGGCGAATTAAAAATCAAGGTGAGTAAATATCACTCATTTTAGACTACTGGATTTAATTATAGTGTTAAAATTTAATTATTTGATTGGATGAATTTATAAATTATTATGAGATGGATGTTATATTATATATATTAGTATATATTAGTAGTTGGGTATATTCTCGTCGATTGGAGCGGATGAGACACTATGCGCCCCACATAATAAAGGATGACCCTATATTACCGCGATATCCCGCCTCGAAGCGGGATTCGTATTTTATGTTATATAACTTCTGTGGATGTAGGGAAAATAGGTTGGAGGGATCCAACTGGATTCCTCAAATATATATTGATTGTTTTCATATATAGTGATATATGATGTGAATTGATAATCTGTTATGGGTTGTTGTGTGATTTGTTTTATTGGATGCTATAGTAGCATTGGCCTAACTTTTGGTATTTTAAATACCATAAATATTATTTTTTGAAATTTGAAAGAATTTAAAAGGAGACTTTGAATATAAAAATATTTATATCGAAATTTGGATTATTTTTAAAGAAATATATTGGATAAAAAAAATAATTGATTTTGGGTTGTATTTAACAATTCATAAAAATATTTTAAATAGAGATTTTAAAATAATTTATATAGAGGATTTTTAAACGATGGACTTTTAAATGATATTTCTGGAAAAATATGAAAAAGAGTTGAAATCGATATTTTAAATAGATTTGTGAAATAAATGGAATTTATTAAGAAATGGATTTATAAAGTGAGATTTTATAAATGGGATTAGTTTTATAAATAAGTGAAACTCAAAGGAGTTATAAGTTTATAAATGATGTTTATAAGTAAGGAAAATGAAATCAATTGATAAATTGGAATATAATTCCACAGTGTTAATTTTTATCGAGATATGAAGATATGTTTCGGAAAAAATAGTGAATTCTATTCTAAAAGTGAGAATGGTTTGGGGAAAAATGGTTTTATAAATAACTTCATATACATAGGTATGAAGTATATTTGGTCAAAATCGGTTTTCTAAAGAAATTCTGAAATAAAAGATATATATGAGATTTAAATTTTTGCATGCTTTAGTTCATAGCCAGATAAGGGAAAAAAAACATGGTACTATGTATATATATTACCTAACTTGTTCATGTAGCCTTACATTCTTAAAAGCATATGGATGTGTTGTTTTCCTTGTTGTTGTACATGTTAAATAGACAACCTATCCAATATATAATTATATGTATCCAATAGACCTGACACTACATTATTTTTGAAATGGTTACCTTGTTTCTTCCGCTTATATGCATATTTTAGAACCTGGGTATTATTTATTGATTCAAACTTGGTTTATAATATATATATACACACACTTGTTTGAATGTAGATCTCTAATTTAGTTTTGAAAACAAATAAATTTAATTTGATTATTAGAGGGTGGTATTAAATGTAAACTGGATTTGTCTAAAACAATTGTGTTAAATACTAAATCAAAATAGGAATGAGTTTATGATTTGAAAATTTTATGGGCTTATATAAAATAAGGCTTTGAATATCGATGGTTAACTATTTCAATGAATAAAAGGTTATTAAATTTCATGTTTTGGTACTTACGTATTTAAATTAAGTAAGTACAGGTATATGGAGCTGTTTGCTTGATTTTGGTCGTGCAAATTGCATATAAAATAAGCTCGCTCGCTTAAAACGCTAATATAAGGTACGTTTTCGGATTAAATATCGCAAATATATAAATATTGATATATATTTTGTTTTCCGACCGTATGGGTCGATGTATACATTTCTATCTCTCTTGTCATATTGCAAAAGGCTCTCCGTACAAGGGAGACTCTGCCAAAAATTTTGGAAAATTTAGGGTGTTAGAAAATTTTTGGAAAAAAAAATTCTGTTAACTAAAAAGTTGATTTTTGAATTGGAATTGAAATAGAGGGTTTTGAGTTAGTAATGGAAACTAATTGTTATGTTTGGAGCTAAAAGATTTAGAAGAGTGAAATAGCAAGTTACCTAAGTGGGTTTTGAAAAAGTAACGAGTTTAGAGCATTTTTCCTGCCTTAGCAATTTCGGAGACGAAATTCTTTTAGGGGGGAGGAATGTAACGGCCCAGATTTTTTGTCGTCTGATTTTGAATATTTAAATGGTTTAAATATTGTGTTTGGAATTATAATTTAGTTAGTTAGGTTTTAAAACTGAAATTTCAAACGATTTCGTAAATTTTGGAAACCGTCGATTTAATCAACGCATTAAAATAGCGATCCGGGGCACAGTCTTGGAATTCGATGAAACTAGTTCCATTAGATCCGTAATAGTGTATTATTATCGGATTTCAAATTTCATATCGTTTGGATTTCCAGTTTGGTCGTACGATCTAGAAACGCCTAGAAATGAATTAGTTGAATTTAATTTAAATAGTCGATTTAAAAAGCAATCTTCCAAATACGATCGAATTAGGTTTCGAAACTTGTTCCATTAGGTTCGAAATAGCGGTATAACATTAGTAACGCCCGACGGCATGCCTCGATTGGAGTCCATAATTTTTAGCTGGATATTTTGAAATTTTAATTAATATATTTCTTTCTAGAATTGACCTCAGCTACCGTTCCATCACTATCACCGCACCCTACCTATCTATTACTGTACCACCTTCCTTTTAAATACGCTTCCCTCTTTTTTGTTGAACAAATTCCATCAGAAGAAAAGAAATGATGATCGTATATGTATAAAAAAAGCATGATAAAATCACGAGAGGAGAGGCTCGCGACAACATGAGGGGGCGCGAAGCGTTGTCGCGATTTTCTCTTGACGCAGGCGAGGGGAGAGGCTCGTGGTTGATTCCAGCGGCGTGTGCGCATATGAAAGCGCGGCAAGAGGGAGGCTTGATGCTATCGATCGATTAGGGTTTTCATCTTTATTGGCGATAGGCAGTGGCGAGCGCGAGGCCAAGCGGAATAACAGCGATTGTAGACAGGCGATTTAGGGCTTGAACTCGATGTCAGAAGCGGCGCCTGGAGGTGCGACCTCAATCTGGAAAGTTTTAGGGTATGGTGATGGCCGCAGGCAATGACGAAGGAAGGGTAGTCGAGTTGGTGGCGCGCGTGCGATTGTTGGAGTCACGCGATTGGATTTTAGTCGCATATTTGTTCACGAACGTGGCTGGGAACGTACGCAAGGGAGGATTAAGGTATCGCATGGGTTAACTTTTCTTTTGACTGTAATTAGTTTTAATATTAAATATATATATCTTATAATCCTATAAAAATTATAACGTGTTCATATGAGGTCCAAATTGCACGAGATATGTTGCGTTGCGCTCGTGGCATTGAATTCTATGTATAGGGATTGGTTTGGGATTTTTCGGAGTCAGGTGGGAATTTAAATAATTAAAAATATGGATGTTCGACAAATTTAAAATTAAGGTGAGTAAATCTCACTCAATTTGGATTTACTGGATTTAATCTACAATAATTTAAATTAATTATTGGATGATGGATGAGTTGATAATTATTATTATCAATTGGATGTTTATTATATATATATATATTGTAGTATATATATTAGTAGTTGGATATATTTCCCGTCGTTGGAGCGGATGAGACCCTATGTGCCACGCATAATAGCGGATAACCCTATATTAATGTGATATCCCCCTCGAAGTGGGATTGGTATTTTATGTATCTAACATTTGTGGATGCAGGGAAATAGGTTGGAGGGATCCAACTGGATTCCTCAAAAATATATTGATTGTTTCATATATAGTGATATATGATGTGATTCAATAATCTGTTACGCATTGTTGTGTGATTTGATTTATTGGATGTTATAGTAGCACTGGCCCAAATTTTGATATTTTAAATACCATAAATAATATTTTTGAATTTTAAAAAGAAATTCAAAGGTGATTTATTTTGAAATAAAAATATTTATATGGAAATTGGAATATTGAATAAGAAATGGGTTTGGATTAAATAAAAGATTTGATTTGGAATTCACTTAACTATTTTGTAAAGTGGTTCAGATAAATATTTTTGAAATTAGTTATACAAGGAATTTGGAACAACAAATTTTAATAATATGTCGTAAATTATAAATGGAAGCTAAAATCAAGTTTTGAATAGATTTGGAATTATAATTGGATTTATTGAGAAATAGATTTCCAAATGGAATTTTAAATAGAAATCGATTTATAAATTTACTTTTGTAATATAAATTGGTTATAAACTGGAAATGAGTTTATAAAGTTATAAACAATGTTTATAAATAAAGTGGAATGATTATCATTTGATAAATTGGGAATATAAATGGGGGAATTAATTTAAAGGACAAAGATTTGTATATTTTTTGCCTCAAGGACACACCCTCGATATTTTTACCATAAGGACAGACATTCTTCTAAAAATTATTCATAAGGACAAATATTTTCCAAAATTATTCATAAGGACAACAAAACTACTACCAAGCTAAAAACTGATACCTAAAAACTGCTACCGATAACTACAAACTGATACTATCAATGACTAAAAACTGATACCTAAAGAAAGTTGTCCTTCGGGATAAAATATTGAAGGCCTGTCCTTGAGGCAAAAACGCTGAAAATTTTTGTCCTTGACAATAATTTCCTGAATATAAATTCACAGTGTGAATTTAAAATGAAATATGGAAATCGGTTTAGAAAGAATAGTGGATTCTATTTTGGAATTTGGAAATAGTTGTGAAATTGGAAATGTAAATTGATTTGTGATAAATCGAGAGAGATTTATAAGTATAAAATCGGCTACGTTGAATTTTAAAAATAGTTTTTTTTCTCAAGAAGTAAGTTTTTTATTTCAGAAAAGGATTTTTATTTATTAAACTATGTAGTTTAAAAATTATTATTTAGATTAAAATATTTCAGAAAGTTAGTTATTCAAATATTTAAAAGGGTCATTTCACCAGAAGGACAAACTTTGCAGTCCAATTAGTTTCTAGGACACACATCCACAGAAATTAATTTCAAGGCCAAAGTCAGCAAAATAATTACTTTTAAGGACAAAGTCAGCAGTCCAATTACTTTCAAGGACATAATTTCATAGGTTTTTAGGCCATAGAAACTAATTATTTTGCATTTGGTCCTTCAAAGTAAATATTTCAGTTATGTGTCCTAGAAACTAATTGCTCTTGCTAAAGAGGCCCTTATGGCTAATTTCCACTATTTAAAATTTGCTGAAATGAATTCTAAGTTTTATAAACAAGCTTTGTAAATCGATTAGTATTATTTATAAATGAATTGAAAATTAGTCATCATTGTTTATTTAAAAAGGGGTTTGATATTTTAAATAATTACTTAAATGTGTTTGAAAATTTATTATTATTCTTTAAAATACTCATTTTATAAATATAGAGTTTTGGAAATTGGTTGAGGTTATTTATAAATACTCTCGAGATTTGTAAATCGGGTTTTATTTAATGAATGATATTTTATAAGAGAAATCTTATAATGGAATTCTGGAGACTTAAGAAAGTTTCCAAAATGTTAGATACGAGAACTTTGGAAATGAATCTAAATTCATAAAAGAAGTTATAAACTGTTAGTTGAGATTATAAATAAGTATAATCCATTTTTGGGAAATTGTAAATGGAATTAATAAAATTCCGAAGATTTATGAGATAAGTGATGAAATGTTTCAAAGTTTGGATTTTAGAAATGATTTGGAAAATAGACTTATAATATTTTCTAAGTATGGGAACAAAGGTTTTGAAAATGTTGTAACGACGAAATGATTTATATGGAAATATTTTTTTAAGTAATGAATTATGAATTAAATTCGAAAATATTTCTAAATGCTGAAATGGTTTAAAAATATCCTGTTATGGATGAGTATTTGAAATTGTTTTCAAATATGCCAATGCTGGAAGAGAGTTGAATGTATATCTTTGTAAAGATATTTTGAAATGAATGATTTGAAAGATTTATAAAATTGGGTCTAGTGACTGCTTATGTGTGTAATTTGATAGTTAAATAACCGACTATCAAATCTGGCCAATTTCATTAATCGTTTTGAAGAGACCGGGATCAGAATTAAATTATCAGAAAACCACTTCGATCTGATTTGGGCGTTACAAATTGTGATATTGTGAAGATAATGAAGACGGTGATTTTGGAGATTCGGTTTGTTCAGACCCATAACAACTTGTATTGAAGAATGCTATCATTGCATTGTTGCTTGGAAGGCGGTGTTAGCATTCCAAGTATGAATGCTATTCTAAATGTAAAACGTAGCATCAAGCCTCGTCAACTGGGAATGAATAAAACATGGGAGATGCAGCAGGGCTAAGTGGGTCACACCCAAGTAAGGTATGTTTTCACTTTTCTAGATACCCTCGAATATATTATAATTATGGATATGGTTGTGCATGGAAAAGAGAGCGCTTGATAGGGTGGGAACACCCGGGGTGATAACATATTAAGTACTATCCAGCAAGAGGTAGGCCGGTCCTATGTTGGCAGGGATCGTTAGGTACGATCTCGGTACATTTTCTAGAGGTATACTGTGGCGGGCGGTACCCCAGTAGCCCTGTCATTGTATGGAATCCAATATCCACTATGAGCTTGTACGGTTTTAGTTGTATACCAATTATGCTGAAACGTGAGATGCAAGCATTTCAGCTATTTTATAGTTTATTTTCTATAGACACTATTATAATATCAGATGATTTTGATATAAAATGTTTTGGTTATCATAAGGTAAAAACCCGTCGTATTTATGTATGGCGTGATCTTACGAGATACCTTTGTTTTCAAAGGATTTTGATAACAGTAATAATTCAAATTGAGTGTGTTTTTCTCACGCTGGTTTTCCAGACTGACTCGGGTGTTATTTTATTATAATGCTCGGGTCAGACCGAGTATTACAGATCCAGGTTAGGATATTATGGAGCTCAGGAGACGAGCTAGAGGATTCTCAGGCGTATTATACGTACTTGGTTATTTCCGCTATGTGAGTCATGAAGTATATTCAGCACTTGTGAGGACAAGATATTATAACTGTCCAGATTGATTTGTTGATTGTTGTACTCTAATGATTATATGAATATTAATTGCTACAGTTTCTTTTGTATAAAAATCTGCTATTATCTATTATATATTGTTCCGCTGCGATTTGTAAGATTCTATGCGTTGTTTCTATTTTCTTCTATCTCTTATTCTTCACTCCTAAAGATTCGTATTTCCATTCAATTTGATTTGGACATGTGTGATTTATTGTCGACTTAAAGGGTACGAAGATACAGGCCTTTACATTAAAACTCGCTATAAGAAATCAAAAGAAGTAATTTTTAAAATTATTATTTATAAATTTATTTATTTCCTGATTTTTTTATATTAATTAATTAAGTAAAGTAGTTAGTAATTAATCATTTGTTAATAAAGATAATTAGTACTTAAGTATTAATCAAGAAAGTTAATTGTTATTAATAAAAGTTTAATTATTATTTAATTAATTATTTAAGAATTAATTATTATTTAATAAAGATTAATTATCGATGATTATTTATTTTAAAAGGGTTTAATTATTTAACAAGTACTAATTAAGTTAAGATTTAATTAAAAATTTAATTATGATTCAATTATTTTTAAATAAAGGTTTAATTTATTTTATTAATGTAAATTAAGGATTATTTAATCAATTATTTGACATTAATTATTATTTAAAAGTTTGAATTATTACTTAATAATTAATTAAAGATTAACTAGGGTTTAATTATTTATTTAGAAGTTAATTATTATTTAATTATTAATTAAAGGTTTAATTATTATTAAATAAAAAGTTTAAATGCTATTTAATTATTAAATAAAGTTTTTAAAAGTTTAAACTACATGATTTCTAAAGATCGATTTTGTTTCAAAGAACCTCTCTTTTTAAAAATATTTTAAAACTAAGGGTTTCTTCGTCAACTACTCTTAAGTAACCCTAGTTTAATATGAAACCCAATGATATCTGTTTAGCAGGATAGAACACCATTCTTCCATAGTTCACTAAGTATGTTATGTGGACATCTATTAGGCAGAATAAAACCCATTCTGCTAACTTGGATATGCGTTTAGCAAAACAAATCCCCGTCTACTATTTTGGTAACTTGAACATTTTACCTATATGCTATTGATTGTGGATTGTTGATTCCTTTTGCATATCTGATTTTTATGTAAATAGCCATGCTATAAATTGAATAAGTTAAACTCGATTAAATAAACCATTGTGGTCACTAAGCCTCTTTCTGATTTTGTGAAGTCAAATATTTAAATTTTATCCTTTTTGAAAACGATTTAAATTTATTATCATTTTAAATATGATATTTAAAGGATGATTAAGTAATTATTTTACTTAAAATATTTTAAATTAATATAATACTTTTTAAATGATTGTTTAAAATCATTATTTTGTTAATGAGGTTTAAAGATTAGTTAAACGAGAGCTGTTTCAAATAATAACTTATTTATTTAAAGGTGTTTTAAATAATTGATTATTTATAAAAGAACTTATTTGAATAAAGTTTATAAAAGAAGCTGTTTAAAATAAGGAAATTTTTTATAAAAGAAGTTTTTAAATGATTTTTGATATTAGTAAATGAGTTTCGTAAATGATTTTGAATATTTATAAAAGAGTTTTATAAATGGTTTGGATATTTATAAAATAATTTTTATAAACAGACTTGGTGATTTATAAAGCATTATATAAATAGATTTGGAATTTTCATAAAGGATATTTTCATAAATGAAAGAGAATTATTAAAAGGATTTATTGAAGAAAATTTGTAAAAGAATTTGAGATTTGGATTTACCTTAACTGACCTTTTCAATTATGGTGGTATGGAACATTCGTTCCACACTTAACACTAAAGAAATAGTGTTTGGGGTTACCCTTATAAATAACACCTGTTTCGATCCTTTTTCATATGATTTCGAAATAAGAAATATTTCATAATGTTTTGTAATATACTTATGCTAGTGAGATAAGTATATGAATATTTTAATGAATATTTTGGAAAGAGAATTAAATAAATGAAAGATGTATTTTGAGGCTTAGTGGTTGCTATTGATAATTAAATCTTTGAATTGTTGCTTATTTGTTTATTTAATAGTTAAATAACCGACTATCAAATCTGGACCAAAATATAACTCTGGAAATATCTAGGAGAAACACATGAGTTATATGTCACAGTCATCTTCGGTGATGCTATACTGTGCGTATAAATCTCGTTTTGTTCGCCTAGGACAAATGATAGGGAGAATCGTCCACTTAAATGGTTAAGTGGTGATCCCTGCTCCTATGTATTTTTTTGATTCTTTTAAAAGAAACATGGTTGAGTTTACCAGAACTATCAAATGTTGTTTCGAAGAGACCGGGATCAGATAAGTATAAATTATCCAAAATCCACTCCGATCTAACTCAAGCATTTCGAAATGAAGACATCTTCAAGATGATTGAAGACATAGCTTTTGAAGTGCAAGGGCTACTTGCTACTAATACCGAGGGTCATTCCAAAATGGATGTAGTAGAGATAGTGCCTTCGATTTCGTTCAGACCCAGAACGAACTTATACGGATGAATGCTGGCATTGCATTTTCGCCTGAAGGGTAGTGTTAGCATTCCAAGATGGATAGCTATAAAAAAGATAATCATAACCTTAAGCCTCATACCCGAGAATGACTAAAATCAGGGGATATGCTTCAAGGATATGTGGTTCGCTACCATTAGGGTATGGTCATCACCCAATTTAGATCGATATTATAGATGATGTATGCACAGGGCCTATTTAGGTTGTTGATCCCAACTAGGGTGATGACATATTTGGCATTATCCTGTAAGGGGTAGGGTCGATATTGACTTGCATGGAGTCTATGTGAGGCTCTCGGTGTATTTTATCTAGAGATGCACTGTGATAAGTGGTACCCCAGTGCCTTGTCATTGATGGAATCCATTTTCCAATACGTGCCTTTATGGACTTAGTTGTATATCTATTATGCTAGAATTTACTTAATATAACAATTTTGGCTATGATTAAAATGTATTTGATTAAAATATCATTGGATTTTATATAAAAATGGTTTGGTTATCGTAAGGTAAAAACCCATCCGTGTTTATGTGCTGTTTCCGGCCTTTTGGCCCGACTATATCTGGACTGGTCAAACGAGATGGACTCAATGGTCATCTAGACCGATGCATCAGATTAATGATCATGAAGCCCAAAAACCAGTCACAGATGATAATATGAAGTAGTGGCAAAGCGCAAGCTGAAGGCGAACTCAATAGAACACTCAAAGTATGGAAACTCACTACACCATGAAGATGGGTCAAGGACAATCTATTAACCCAGATTTTAACCCAGCAGAATTCAATAGGAGTTAGAACATTCAGATTAAGTTAGATGACGTTGGATTTGACTCGAAGGCCTAAAACAACTAGAAGATGGACTCCAAGAATTTTGGACAAAAAATATGCAAAGTATTCGGATCGGCACCAATCCGATCCAATTGGATCGGTACCGATCCGAAGTATTGCCTCGTTGCTTCACCAAATCACTTGCCTCACATTTCAATGGCTCGGCCTAACTGATGTATCAAGTTTGGTGACATTCAAGCAACCAAATCCAAGAAGCAAAGACTTATCCGAGTCAGACTATAGTTCAGTCAACTCCATAGATGAATCACTATCAAAACAAATCAACAAGTTATGAAACTGCATGGAGAGCATCACAACCAAACAAGGAAGCCAACCAGATGAAGGTTGTATAAGAATTGCACAACTTTTCGGATCGGTACAGATACGGTCCAATTGGATCGGCACCGATTCGAAAACTTAGCTCCAAACACCTCCAAATTTCCTGAGCCGACTCTATAAGATGGATACGGGATTCTGGTGAGGCGGCTTTGGCCCAAGTGCTCTCCAACTCCTATAAATACCATCTTATCTGCAACAGAAAGGGGATCCCTAGACTGGCTGCTACAAATCTGTCATTACTATTCTTCACTCTGCTTCTCCCAGACAACAGTCACAAAGGAGAAACTGAGATCCTCCGGTTGCCTCCAAGTACTTGTGATTTAGATCTAACTTAGGTGATTCAATCATATTGTAAACCAAATCAATCTTGTAACAGTAGCTAGCCAATAAAAGTTATAAAGTGGACGTAGGCTTCATCAACAGCTGAACCACAATAAAAATCTCTTGTTTCTTCACTTTTCTACGATTTACTGTTGTTTTTTTCTATTTTATTTGCCTTGGTAAACAGGTCTGGTGCTTTTACACTCAATCTAGGGTGTTGATCCATTTTTTGGGTTAACATTTTGATGCTTTCACTGAGAACAAAACTCAGGCATAGATCTAGTTTTCCTCTTTGGATCCGTCAGATACATCAAATCAGCTCTAGGAAGTTTGAAGCTTGCTGTTGAGGATCAATGGCAGGAAGAAAGAGAACTGATTTCGGAAGATCCATATGAGTTGTTATAGCTAGAGAAGAGACCAATCCTTAGCAAGTTGAAGTCAACGATGCCAATAATCCATTAATCGGTGCAAATTCTGGAGCTAACATAGGGGATTAGGTGCAGAATCTTCTACACAGCGTGAAGTCATCATAAAATGCGAATTTAATAAGATAGTTGATGAAATCAACCGAAAGATGGAGAACAGCCAAAAAGCTCTTATGGACAAATTAAATGCCATCCTAACCTTGCAATCACTAGCTGCTCCTAAAACCATGCCAGAACCCACGGCTACCATGGAGCAGGAAAACTCTTCTGTTTGTGGCCTAAATTGAAGAAACGGAAATCAGAAGTAGAAAGGAGTGGTGGATGGAGCCACAGGAATCATCATAGAAGGAAATACAAGCACTTTGCCAACTGCAAATCAGCCCGCTACAAACTTGAATCTAGGGGTGAAAACCCTACGGGAAGATATAGCGGTGGATCTCTCCAACTCTGGAAATAGTGGCCAACTTAATGACGACAAGTTGGAAGAAATGCTAATGCACTCAATACCGGTAGGGAGGCCTAGACTGCCCCTTCCTGACCAACTGCAAGCTAATGGAACTCTAAGGTAGTGGCTCTCCCAAAGACAAGAGAGCCTAGGCTTCAGCCCACTTACCAAGATTGTTTGCCAAATCAAACATTTGGAATAGTCGTTGACAGTCGACCCACAGACTACCGGACATCAGAGGCATATATCGCGGATATGGTCAAGCGCTTGATGGACGAAAGTAAGGATAGGAGGGATGACGAATGAGGATCCACTCCAAGCTGGACTCCCTTCACTGATGACATTTTGAATGAACGGTACCCTGAAATGTTTACTATGTCGACTATTCCGTCTTACGATGGAACTATATCCGAAACCTCACTTGTACAAGTACAGTTGGTACATGGATGGAGAAAATGCTACAAATGCTGTTCGATGTATATGTTTTCCTATCTTTGTAGAGGGAATTGCTTCTATGTGGTTCACCAGGCTCCTACCAAAATCCACTCCACTTTCAATGAATTAGCAACAAAATTCCCTAATTAGTTTAGGCTTCACACAGCATAACCTAAAGACGTGATGTCCTTATCTAGCCAAATCCAGGGACGAAATGAACCTTTGAAATCCTTCATGAGTCGGTTCAACACCGCGGTGACTAAAGTAAGTAACCTAAATGAAGATATGGTCTTCATGGCCCTGGTCCACGCTATCCACCCTGATACTGATTTCGGGAAATGGATCAAAATGAAACAATCTACCACTAGAAAGGACTTTAACTGAAAGGCAAGCCAGTACTTGAGATTGGAAGAGGTGGAGGAGCTAGAAGGAAAACCTACTAACCCATAACCAACCAATGCTGGCCAGAATAGTATGGCAGCTAACCAAAGCGCAAAGACCTCCAGAACTACTGTAGGAAACGTGGGGAAGGATGGGAACCATAAAAGGAAGAACCAGAATTCCAACAAACAAAACGGAAGTAACAAGCAACTTAAAGGCTTGAAGCCCCGAAGACTACACCCTGCTCAATGATACTCCAGAAAACATCTACCCTGCGATACAAGGGACATAGGAGTACAAGAAGCTGCCTAAAAAGGAAACTATTGAACATCAAAAGCATTCCGAAAAGTACATCCCCTTCCATGAAACACATGGTCACAACACGACTGAGTGCCAACACATGAAGAACCTGATTGAAGAGGTTATTCGAGAAAACAAGCTTCAACAGTATACGAGGAAACCACAAAATCCTGACCAACTTGTTACACCCCAAGTTCCTTAAGACCAAGGAAACCAAGCTGGAACGAGCAAAGAGGGATCTAGATGGACCGACCATAGACTCATCATCAGAGAAATATCCGGAAGACCTCATCCCGCGCAGAAGAGCTGGGGAGAAATGGAGCGATATGTAACTCATTGAAACATGTTTCGAAAGATTCGTGCTTCACGGTCGAAGATGGAGTTCCTGCTAAGCACTAGAGAACCTTGAATGATGATATAGTATTCCAGAATCGAGACTCTAAAGGAATAGAAGCTCCGACCCTCAACCACATGGTCGTGACGGTAGGAATCAGACCAGCCATGGTTTGACGAGTATTGGTGGATAGTGGCAGCTCTGTCAATATGATGTTCAGACACATGTTTGATCAGATAAAGATCAATATGAAAGATGTATCGATTATCGAACAAAGATCTAGGGATTCACCCTTGAACCTAAGCAACCTGTCAGAACAATTGATTTTACCGTAGAACTTGGGAAAGGTGACCGAAGAGTCGTCCTCATCCAGACCTTTGTGATCATAGATGAAATATCCACCTATAATGCTTTCTTAGGTCGGCCTGCTTTGGCAGATTCCAGGATTGCTTTAGCTCAGTGGTTTCTAACCATGAAATTTCCAACAGATAATGGAGTTAGGGTGATCAAAGGAGACCAAAGTGTTGCTAGAGAGTGCTACATCGCAGAACTGCGCAAGTCTAGAAGAAAAGAAAAGGGGAAGAATATGGGAACTCTCCACATTCGTGAACCTACTGCATAGCAACTACAGAGCTAGCCCTGGCTTAGGGACCATAGCCGATTCATCAAGGCTTTGGACCCTAGAAAGAAGAGTTCAGGGGAGGATCGAACAACACCGATCGATTGACGGTGCATGTCCCAGTCGATATGGATGACCCAACTCGGGTCTTAAAAATTGGGTCACATCTTGGAAACAAGATGCGACATGAATTAATCAAATTTCTTCATGCCAACTTGGACGTATTCCCTTGGATGCAATCCGATATGTGGGGGGTGTCGTCGGAGATTGCATGCCACACACTCAATATCGATCCCAAGTATACACCAGTGAAGCAGAAGAGGCGCGGCCTAAGACCCAAATAGTTCAAAGTGCTAAGAGAAGAAGTGGATAAGCTGATGGTGAATGGCTTTATTCACGATGCAACCTATCCCAAATGGTTATCCAATCCGATCTTGGTCAAGAAATCCAATGGAAAATGATGAACTTGTATCGACTACTCAGACCTAAACAAAGCCTGCCCAAAGGACAACTTTCCACTTCCTAAAATCGACTAGATTATGGACGGGACAGCAGGACATGAATTTCTATCATTCATGGATGCTTACTCGAGATATAACCAGATCATAGTGTATGAACCAGACCATGAAAACACCAGTTTTATCACTGATCTAGGATTATACTACTACAAAGTGATGCCATTCGGCTTAAAAAATGCTGGGGCAACTTACTAGCGACTGGTGAACGACATGTTCAAACATCAGATTGGGAAGACTATGGAAGTCTATGAAGATGATATGCTAGTTAAATCGTGCGTAGCCGCAAGTCAGTTGGATGACCTCGCCAAATGTTTGAAATACTCCAAAAGTATAGAATGAAACTCAATCCACTTAAATGTCACTTTGGGGTAGCCTTTGGAATGTTTTTAGGTTTCATTGTAAGTACCAGAGGCATCGAAGCTAATCCAGAAAAAAATTACCGCTTTGCTAAAAGTCGAGGCACCAAGAAGCAAGAAGGAGTTACAAAGCAAGAATGGAAAAGTTATAGAGGTAAGCCGGTTCATCTCAAAAGCAACCGACAAATGTATACCGTTTATTGACGTACTAAAGAAGGGAAAAAAGAAATTTGAATGGAATCAGGCTTTCCAGACTTCCTTCGAAAAACTGCTGCGACATATGGAGATTCCACCAATCCTATCCAAGATGGTAGACCGAGAAGACTTGTTTATCTACTTAGCAGTCTCGCCCCGTGCATTAAGTGCCACGCTAGTACGAGAAGAAGCTAGGGCCCAGCAACCAATATATTACATCAGTAAACGGTTCATTGGAGCCGAGAAAAACTATTTGAAGTTGGAAAAACTAACATATTACCTCTTGATCGCATCTAGAAAGTTACGACCATATTTCCAGGCATACCCGATCAAAATACTAACAGATCAACCCTTAAAGCAGGTGTTGTACCTCCCCGAGACCTCTAGACGACTTATCAAATGGAACATTAAACCGAATCAATATGAAATCACTTACCATCCTCGAAGGGCGATTAATGAGCAGGCCTTGGAAGACTTCATTGTCGAGTTTACAACACAAGATAACGAAGAAGAAGTTACTCCAAAAGTGGAGACACACTAGAGGTTGTTCGTCAATGGTGCATCTAACAACTTTTGCTCGGGAGTAGGAGTCATGCTCGAAACTCTCGAAGGACAATCCGCTTGCTATGCCTTACGCTTGGAATTCCCTGCAACAAACAATGAAGCATAATATGAAGCATTGATAGCCGGGCTGAAAGTTGTAAAGGAACTCGGGATAAAGTCCATACACATCTATAGCGACTCTTAGCTAGTTGTCTATCAGGTGAGAGGTGAATATCAAGCCCGGGGTGAGAACCTCGCCCCATATCTATCCAAATGCAGGAATTGCTGAACGACGTTGAGCATTACACTCTAACTTATATCCCAAAGAAACAAAACACGAAGGCGGACTATCTAGCTAAACTTGCCAGTTCCGAGGAAGCTCAGTCAATGGGACTATTCCCAATTGAAACTTTGACTACTCCAAGCATAGGCGAGATGGATATCGATTGGATTTTCGAAACGACCAAAGAACCGGCAACATGGATGACACAAATCTTGGACTATCTGCTCAGAGGAACACCCCCGCATAAAAGAATTAATGGAAAAAGCTCCTTTGAAAGGCACTCCGGTTCGTACTACAGGATGGAATACTCTAACGAAGGGGATTCTCTATCCCCTTGTCGAGGTGCATGGCCAATGGTGAAGCTCGAAGAATCCTCAGGAAGTTCATGAAGGCGACTATGGAGATCACATCGGGGAACAAAACATTGCAAAGAAAGTTCTCTGATATGGGTATTTTTAGGCAATGGTCAACCGCGATGCATCAGAGTATGCCAAACGGTGCGACCAATGCCAAAGATTTGGCAAAATCAAAAGTACTCCTTCAACAAAGTTAACACAGATGGTCAGCCCGTGGCCATTCGCAATATGGAGGATCAATTTGATTAGTGTATTGCCAATAGCCAAAGGAGGAGCCAAATACCCTATCGTTGTTGTTGACTACTTCACCAAATGGGCCGAAGCGGAACCGCTAGCGACCATTACCACAAAGAAAGTAATTAACTTTGTCACTAAAAAAATTATTTGCAGGTTTGGAGTGCTACAAGAAATCATCACGGATAACAGGACTTAATTCGAAAGCGCTGAGTTCAAAGACTTTTACAAACGCTTCTGAATCGAGAAAAGCATTTCTGCTGTTGCACATCCGCAGGAAAATGGGCAAGTGGAGGCAGTAAACAAGATCATCAAGTCCACCATCAAAAAGCAGCTAATAAAGCTAAAGGAAATTGGGTTGATGAACTTCCACTTACACTATGGGCTTACAGAACAATGCACAAATCTGTAACCGGGCACTCTCCATTCGCCCTGGCATATGGTTCAGAAGAATGATCCCAGTCGAACTGGAAGTCCTTCTCATCGAAGGCTGAACTTCAATCAAGAGCAAAACGAGCAGCTCCTGCTTGAGTCGCTCGATATGATCGATGAGTGTAGGGTCGATTTCACCCTAGAGGGGGGTGAATAGGGTGATACTATTAATTATAAAAATTTATTGCGGAATAATATAAAATAATTCAACACAGATATAGCAGAATAATAAAAAGCAGAAATAAAACAACACAGATTTACCCAGCTTCGGCAAAACCCTGCCTATGTGCCGCCCCTAAGATTTCTACTAGAAATTAAGTAGTCAGACGGTTACACACGTAAACTCGCGACACCCGCTATCGACTAACCTAACTCTACGCTCAAAACCCTGCCACAACTCAGCCACTGAATTGCGAATTCTCGAACTACACCACCGTAGTTCGTCCCTAGTCACACGACTAGAATATACAAAAGTTTAAATAAGAAATACAAATTAAAAAACAATTAAAAACTCTAAACCCTAATTTTAAATATTAAGCCCAATAAAAAAATGCTGGCCAAAATATGTTAGATGATAAAAAATTATCCCCTTTTTCCTTTAATGCTATCGACCGTGTCTTTGTCAAAATAGCTGCTTCCTTTTTCGTTTGTTCCTCAATTAGGGATCCATGATAATTTGAAGTCGCCGCTTGAATGTTGGTCGATTACAGTGGCTGCTGTTTTGATTTTCTTCATGGTATCGACTCACTAGCTCTGATTTGCTTTCGGCTACTTCACGATCGAGTTTGACTTGAATTGGTATGTGATTTTCTTTTTGCTTTCCTAGTTAATTTGATTGAACTCGATGCTTTGAAAATGTCGATGATGATTGGGTTAAATAGGGTTTAATTCCCTTGATTATCGTTCGAATATATGTTTGAATTCGTCTGTTACTTTTTGGCTTGGCCGTTTGATTTTGCTTGGATGTTGATGATGTTTTTTGACATTTTCAATTTGTATAATTTCGTTGCTTGTTTAACTTGGTTATCACGGCTTTGACTTTGGCTTGTTCGATCTTTTCCTTGCTCATCACGGCTGTGATTTTGTGGCATTTAAAATTGACTTTGGTTCCGATCTTTATGCTGTTGATATCGGCCACTTAGATTTTGTGATAATATTGTCTTGTTTGATACTGCTACTCCTTTGAACAGTGACTCGTATTGTGTTCATGTGGTCTGCACTGCTTCATCGATATATATATATATATATATCTACTATTAATAATAAGAATTCAATGAATAGCATTTCAACCGTGTCTTTTTGAAATTCCAAAAATACCCTACATCCATCAACAGAATCTTACCAACGGTTTACAAGCTCCACCTCCAACCCCTTCATGACCACCCATCAACGAAATTCCACTATAAACTTGCAACCAATACCACCGACCAAACTTTTTGAAATAAAAGTGTTTTGACCACCAAAGTTTTTGCAAGTACATGCGTTTTATACTAGTATATATATATATGCATGTGTATACATATATGCATATATGTATACATGTGTTTTTGTATTGCTCTGACTGATAATGTGTGACCATGGCTTGCTTGTGCTTATGCATGTTCTTGTTTCACTGGGTTGGTCTACACTGATTTGTCCGCTGATATTTGAGTCTGGGTTGCTCTGACCAGTTTATTGCATTCATGTTGTTGCTTTATTGTTTTGTTTTGATCTGGTTCATGTATATGCTCTATTTGTATATCTACTTGAGTCTGGTTGTTTTGTTTGTTGGTTTGTGTGCATATTTTGGTCCATGAGTGTTGAGGCTTCACTTGAGCTTGCACTATGTCTTATCTTGAGTTACTTAAACTTCCCAGATGAAATGTTTATGTGTATGTTGTGCACTTGTTTGCACTGTCAACTTTGCTGGGTTTATTTGCGTTTGAATCTGACCATTGGTTGTAGCTTGATTCTCTGACCATATGTGCTATGCTCTGGTTGCTGTAGTGTCATCTCCATTTGGCCTTGCTCATCTACTTGTTGTAATTTGCATTTATGTGAGCTAGTTATTTCCACTTGCAGCGCCTGCCGTTGCATTGCATGTAGTCTGTACTGTGCATTCATGTCTTGGTTGCTTTTGAGTGCCTTTGTGATTTTCTTTGAATCTGATCTTCGAGCCAGTTCATGTTGTATACATGTTTGTACAGTCTACTTTCTGGCATCATTATGTAGTCTGCTTTGAATATTGGACTTGCACTTGGTTTTGTACATTTGTGACTCTTGATCCTCTGGCCTGATTTCATTGCTTCGAGTCATGTAAACTTGTTGTCTTCATTTTGAGGCTGCACTTGTACCATTCTGTTTTCACTTAAAGTTTACATGTGAGTATTTCTTTGAGTTTGAAATGCTTGCAGGCTTCAATATGCATTGTTCGACGTGTTTGTGTGTCACTGCATATATGTGTTGTCTTGACCATTTTATTGAACTTGTACATTTGGATTACACCTGTGTTGAATCCAGCTTATAGCTCGGGTTTGACCTTGTGCTAATATCGTGACTTTATTTGTATTTCACTTGAGTTGAACCTGGCTTTTGATTGGGTTTGACCTTGTGCTCACCCATCCTTGCAATTTTATCAAGTGTATATCGGTGTGCACGGCCTTGTGGCATGTACAGTGATACACTGTGCATGTCACAAGTTGTTCGTGTATGATGAATTCAAAAAGAATACGATGACGGACAACCCAAATAACTGAGGCATATAATATTTTTAAAATACACATTTTATTTTTCACTGCAAAATATTTTCTTTTCAATCTTACTGCGTTAGTGTTTATTTTGCAGATTTCTCAGATGCTGGATTCAATCTGGAATAGAGTTGAAGATAAATACAAGTGAATGAGTGATATGTAGTAAGGTGAACAATGCAAAGTGAGATTTGAGATGTAATCGAAATTGTATTGTAATTGCAAATTGTATATATATAGTGAGAGCTCAAATCTGTACTATTCAAAATTGTAATAAATATTTGTTTGAATAAAATATCTGTTTGAATTTAAATTCCATGTTATTTATTTTATTCAGCAAATATTTATTTAATTATTAGAAAATAAAATAGTACAATAACAAATACATTTAAATGAATATATATATATATGTTTATTATCATCAAACAAAAATCATATACTTGCATATTCAACAATCTCCCCCTTTTGATAATAACAAACATATATTTAAGATTTTGAATTTATTAAATTTATTTGATCATTAAATTTGCTCCCCCTATTTGAATGCTCCCACTCTACACAAAGCTCCCCTTTCATATATGCATGAAAATAATTAAAAATATGCAAATGAACCTAGATGCAAATAGAAAATACAAAACAAAATATTTGACTTTTATTTACCAAAATCTTAACTTTTCTCTCCCCTTTTTGTTATCAGCAAAAGAGTACTAGCGTTAGAAAAATAGAGATAAAGTGATAGACATTAATACAACATTAATACCCAATCGAGTATAAATATTAAATTTCAGTAAAAAATCAAACAAAAATCATAAATACTCTGTTAGGCGCATATTCCACTTTAGAATGATATGGATAATGTCATCATATAAAACCATATAGTTGTGTCTATTTATGGTATATTTATATCAGAAATTTGAATATCTACTAACCATGCATAACCGTTAGGACTTTTAAATGAGATTAGTAGTATTCCAAATTTTATAAAAAAAATGAATTCAAGTATCTTCTAACCACAGATAACCGTGAGGACTTTTAAATGGGATTAGAATCAACTTGTCTATTAATAACCAATTTTGATATGTGTTCCATACATGCATAACCGCGAGGACTTTTAAATGAGCATGAAAGCACATAATCAAAAATTCCAAGTAATTCAACCATGCATAACCGTGAGGACTTTTAAATGAGAGTGAATACTTTAGATGTTTTTATTTATAAAAAATATAATGAAATGAAAAACGAATAATTTCCCATTTAAAATACCACATATTGACATACTATATTGGATTTTGGTGAGTTATGGTCGATAGAAATATGATAGAAATAGAAATGGTCATGGAATTTTTACCAACAAAAAGTTGTTATAACTCTTGTTTAAATTTCTAAAGAAATTTACTAAATATACTGTCTCAAGTTATAATATATGATCAATATCAACACTCATCACTTTTTCAATCACTATTTTTCTTTTTGATAATCAGTAGGGAGTCAGATTAGTTAATGTAGTCATTTAAGATCAAATCCAAAAAATAATTATCAAATTTTCTAAAAATGACTAATCTGAAACAAGGTCAACAAAAACGATTTTCTGGAAGGGGTTTTATAAAAGAAAAATGTCTGCTAATTGAAAATTATTTGAAATGAAAAATATGCAGATTTTTTCTTTGAAAAATGCGATGCAACTAATGAATGTCTCAACATAAATCACGTTCCACTAGTAATTTTTCCATCAACTAGATTACCAGTGTTATCTGCATCCAAATTTCTCTTTGACTCAAGATTATTATTAGTTGGATGTTATAGACCATATTGTGGAGTCGCAAAAATTCCTTGAAATCCTTTTTACAACTTTTAAATGAAATTCTTTTGAATTTTAATTGAAGCCGTGCCAATAAACAAAACCGTGAATATAGAGTCAGCAGTAAAATAACCAAATGTATTATCATCAATCAATAAAACTCCATCATTATTCCAAACAATTTTATGTGAAATAGTTCAAAGACTCTTGAGGTACTTATAGTGTTCTTGGTATAAAAAGAAATAAACTGGCCAACAATTTTGAATAAGTCAGAAACTAGATCAACATTCATTTCTTTATCACATAACTGGCCGATTTAATTCAGATTATGGTGCAGATTATCACATTTAATAAATCGTTCAAGATAAATATACCATTTCCTATTTTACCTTTAATAATTTTTCGTTGTTGCTCATTGTGATTCTGCCACCTTTATATTAGGCTAAGGAACTGTGATTTTTCACCCGTCGTGTTCCTGGAACAGCCAGAATCGAGGTAACACAGTTGTTGTTCCTTAGCCTGCCACCACACCTACACAATAAAAGATTTTTGTGACCTATTTATTTTTATAGGTCCATGGTTGTTAGTGGCAACAAATTTTGAAAAATAAGTTTATGGAGACCCAAAACTATTTATATTTGTTCCTTTTGGCACCCAGATTTGTTTGACTTTGAGGGATTTTATATTCGTGCCTTTTGGAACCTAAATTGGAATGGTTTTCACGTGTTTGGGTCTATACCAGCAAATATTGTGATTGTGTCCAGTTTTTCCACATATCGTGCACTTTGATTTGACTTGATTAATCTTCCTTCTAACAAGTTCGGTTAGATTATATCCAAGTCCTTGTCTATCTGTATTAACAGTTTGTTTCCCTAATAGCATATTTAACGATCTTTCACCTTTTGAAAATTTTCCTAAAGTTGTAGACAGTTGTTGAACTTTTGTTTTGAGCGATTCATTTTCCTTCAATAATTGAGTGCACTTTTTAATAGAATTTTCTCTCCTCGTGTTTTCACTTTCTTTCAAAATCAAATTTTCATTTTCAAGTGATTTTATTTTAATTTCTGATTTTTTAATTTTTTCTCCAAGTGATGGACACTTATCACACTTAGGGCTCTTGCTTTGATAGTTTTTAACCAATTGGTCAAGTTGTTTATTTAATTCTATCAAAGTCTCTCTTTGTGATTCAATTTTAGTGTATTTCTCCCTAAGTCGTTCGAAAGAGCCATTTACTTCGTGAAAATATATTAGTAATTCTGAATGAGTAAGTTTAGATACCTCGCTTGGCTCGTCATCATCACTATCAGTTATATCACCTCGAAGGCACAGATCTGCTTTTTCTCTCTCACTGCCAGTGCTTTTATTATCTTCATCACTTGTATTCCATGTGGCTGCAAAACTTCTTCTTTTTGATTTCTTTTCTTGGCCGAGTCGATTCTGAGGACAATTTGGCTTGATGTGACTAGGTTTATTGCACTTGTGGCAGATGATCTCCTGCTCTTCTGGGTTGTCTAGTGCTTTGACTATTCTTCTTTTCAATTTTTGATTTAGAGCTGGATTTCCGTATCTGTGATTCCACCTTTTGAATTTCTTTATTATCAGTGCCAATTCAGCTGCTCCATCATCATCATCATCGCTTTCCGTTGTTCCTTTGAGAGCTATTGATTTCTTTCGAGTATCACCTCCTTCACGCTCTTCCTTGAATTTCATTTCTAGCTCATAAATGGTGAGATTTCCAATGAGCTCTTCAACTTTGATTTGTTTCAAATCTTTTGATTCTTGAATAGTAGTGACTTTGGCTTCAAAATTTCGTGGAAGGACTCTGAGGATTTTTCGGACTATTTCCAACTCTGTGTATGATTTTCCGAGAGCTTTTGATTTGTATACGATATTGGAAAGTCGTCCATACATCTCTTTGAAATTTTCATCCTTAGCCATTGTGAAGTTCTCATATTCGCTACTAAGCATGGCAAGGCGGGATTCTTTGACTTGAGATGTCCCTTCGTGAGTCACTTCAAGTGTGTGCCATATTTCCTGCGCAGTTAGACAATGTGAGACACGATTAAATTCAATTTGATCCAAAGAACAGATAATACAATCTATAGCTTTAGCATTAGTATTCTGCAATTTATTTTCTAGATCTGTCCATTGATCCATCGGTTTTCCAATTTCTTGATTATCTACAACTATAGTTGGTGCTCTATAACCTGTCTCAACAATATTCCAAGCATCAATGGTTTTCAAAAAAAAATTCATTCTATTTTTCCAGTAAGCATATTCACCATTGAACATTTGTGGTCAAACTATGGATTGTCCTTCAGCAAAAGCATTATTAAAAGAAGCCATTTAAAAATTTTAATTTTTAATACAGAAATTAGTTTTTGAAAAATCAAAATTTTAAAACAAAAATTGACTTTTGTTCCTAGCTCTGATACCACTTGTAGAATCGATTTCACCCTAGAGGGGGGTGAATAGGGTGATACTATTAATTATAAAAATTTAATGCGGAAGTATATAAAATAATTTCAACACATATATAGCAGAATAATAGCAGCACAGATAATAGTAGAATAATAAAAAGCAGAAATAGAACAACAAAGATTTACCCAGCTTCGGTAAAACCCTGCCTATGTGCTGCCCCCAAGGTTTCTACTAGAAATTAAGTAGTCAGACGCTTACACACGTAAAGTCACGACACCCGCTATCGACTAACTTAACTCTACGCTCAAAACCCTGTCACAACTCAGCCACTGAGTTGTGAATTCTTGAACTACACCATCGTAGTTCATCCCTAGTCACACGACTAGAATATACAAAAGTTTAAAGAAGAAATACAAATTAAAAAACAATTAAAAACTCTAAACCCTAATTTTAAATATTAAGCCCAATAAAAAAATGCCGGCCCAAATATGTTAGGTGATAAAAATTATCCTCTTTTTCCATTTATACTATCGGCCGCGTCTTTGTCAAAATAGCTGCTTCCTCTTTCGTTCGTTCCTCAATTAAGGCTTCATGATAATTTGAAGTCGTCGCTTGAATGTTGGTCGATTACAGTGGCTGCTGCTTTGATTTGCTTCGTGGTATCGACTCACTATCTCCGATTTGCTTTCGGCTACTTCACGATCAAGTTTGACTTGAATTAGTATGTGGTTTCCTCTTTGCTTTACTGGTTAATTTGATTGAACTCGATGCTTTGAAAATGACGATGATGATTGGGTTAAATAGGGTTTAATTCCCTTGATTATCGTTCGAATATATGTTTGAATTCGTCTGTTACTTTTTGGCTCGGCCGTTTGATTTTTCTTGGATGTTGATGATGTTTTCTGACATTTTCAATTCATATAATTTCGTTGCTTTTTTAACTTGGTTATCATGGCTTTGACTTTGGCTTGTTCGATCTTTTCCTTGGTCATCATGGCTTTGATTTTGTGGCATTTAAAATTGACTTTGGTTCCGATCTTTATGCTGTTGATATCGGCCACTTAGATTTTGTGATAATATTGTCTTGTTTAAAACTGCTACTCCTTTGAACAGTGACTCGTACTATGTTCATGTGGTCTGCACTGCTTCATCGATATATATATATATGCATGTGTATACATATATATGCATATTAGTATACATGTGTTTTTGTATTGCTCTGACTGATAATGTGTGACCACAGCTTGCTTGTGCTTATGCCTATTCTTGTTTCACTGGGTTGGTTTGCACTGATTTGTCCACTGATATTTGAGTCCGGGTTGCTCTGACTAGTTTATTGCATTCATGTTGTTGCTCTATTGTTTTGTTTTGATCTCGTTCATGTATATGCTCCATTTGTATATCCACTTGAGTCTGGTTGTTTTGTTTGTTGGTTTGTGTGCATATTTTGGTCCATGAGTGTTGAGGCTTCACTTGAGCTTGCACTATGTCTTATCTTGAGTTACTTAAACTTCCTAGTTGCAATGTTTATGTGTATGCTGTGCACTTGTTTGCACTGTCAACTTTGCTGGGTATATTTGCGTTTGAATCTGACCATTGGTTGTAGCTTGATTCTCTGACCATATGTGTTATGCTCTGGTTGCTGTAGTGTCATCTCCATTTGACCTTGCTCATCTACTTGTTGTAATTTGCATTTATGTGAGCTAGTTATTTCCACTTGCAGCGCCTGCCGTTGCATTGCATGTAGTCTGTACTGTGCATTCATGTCTTGGGTGCTTTTGAGTGCCTTTGTGATTTTCTTTGAATCTGATCTTCGAGCCAGTTCATGCTGTATACTTGTTTGTACAGTCTACTTTCTGGCATCATCATGTAGTCTGCTTTTAATATTGGACTTGCACTTGGTTTTGTACATTTGTGACTGCACTTGATCCTCTGGCCTGATTTCATTACCTCGAGTCATGTTAACTTGTTGTCTTCATTTTGAGGCTGCACTTGTACCATTCTGTTTTCACTTAAAGTTTACATGTGATTATTGCTTTGAGTTTGAAATGCTTGCAGGCTTCAATATGCATTGTTCGACGTGTCTGTGTGTCACTGCATATATATGTGTTGTCTTGACCATTTTATTGAACTTGTACATTTGGATTACACCTGTGTTGAATCCAGCTTATAGCTCGGGTTTGACCTTGTGCTAATATCGTGACTTTATTTGTATCTCACTTGAGTTGAACCTGGCTTTTGATTGGGTTTGACCTTGTGCTCACCTGTCCCTGCAATTTTATCAAGTGTATATCGGTGTGCATGGCCTTGTGGCATGTACAGTGATACACTGTGCATGTCACAAGTTGTTCGTATATGATGAATTCAAAAAGAATATGATGACGAACAACCCAAATAACCGAGGCATATAATATTTTTAAAATACACATTTTATTTTTCACTGCAAAATATTTTCTTTTCAATTTTACTGTGTTAGTGTTTATTTTGCAGATTTCTCAAATGCTGGATTCAATCTGGAATAGAGTTGAAGATAAATATGAGTGAATGAGTGATATGTAGTGAGGTGAACAATGTAAAGTGAGATTTGAGATGTAATCGAAATTGTATTGTTATTGCAAATTGTATATATATATATATTTATATATATATATATATAGTGAGAGCTCAAATCTGTACTATTCAAAATTGTAATAAATATTTGTTTGAATAAAATATCTATTTGAATTTAAATTCCGTTTTATTTATTTTATTCAGGAAATATTTATTTAATTATGTGAAAATAAAATAGTATAATAACAAGTACATTTAATTGAATATATATATATATGTTTATTATCATCAAACAAAAATCATATACTTGCATATTCAACAATGAGAAGTGGGAAGAAACCGAGCTAAGGACTGCTGCTCACCAAAAAGGGTCGCACGACATTTCAACTCCAAGGTCCATAACCATACTTTCAAAGTAGAAGACCATGTCCTCAAACAAGTCTACCCTTTACCAGAAACATTCAGACCAAGTTGGGAAGGGCCCTATGCAATCGACCAGAAGGTAGGGGATGGCACGTTCAAGCTATCAACCATTGATGGAACCCAAATTCCCCATTCTTGGAACAGGAAATCGCTTTGTCATTACTTTATCTAAGACTATCTTATGTATTTCCTATTTCCACAACTAAGCTACCTCGGGATACCCGAAGGCATTGTAAATAGACATAACTTTCCCAACTTTTATTTCAATTAATGAAATTGCTTTGCTTTCTATAGCAACAAAACTGTGTTCACATAAGTAACATGCCGAGTCGACGGGGTCAAATCGACTCAAAATCATCCAAACGCTACTCAAAATAGTGGAACCACGCTCAAGTACGCTCATCTACCCACTGAGTCAACATAAGCAAATCGACTCAAACCGTTGACGGACGGAACTCGATCCCAGCTTTCTAAGAACCGGTGTTGCTTAGATGGCACCGGGAAAGTCCGAATCAAAGCCGCACAGTTCGTAAGCCATGCACCGCCTCGTGGATTGTGGAATCACGTCCAAGAGAAAAAAATTACCTAAGCTATGCTTCTCATAAGCCATGCTTCGCTTCTTGGTTCAAAAAACTGCTACCGAGCAAACCTCGATCCCACCGTGTGCATTTCGTAAGCCGCACACCACTACTTAGATCAGCAAAATTGCATCCAAAGATGAGGAACTCTCATATTACAAAAAGCCACGCACCGCCTTCGGAGCCAAGGAAATATCACTCCAAGGAGTGACACATGCGCACAATAGCCCGAACGGTAGCATTGCGATGGAATCACTTAACAGAATTTCAGTAATCAGATGTTGCTCTGACATCACCGATCACTTAAGTGCGTAAATCACTCGCCATAAGGCCACTAAAAGCTTCACGGGTACCTAAATTCAGAAATTAAAATGGGATATCTAAAATGAGGACAATAAAACCAAAAGTTCCCAAAGATAGGAGTTGCAGTATAAACTCGACTGGGGCATCCGGAAGACTACCAGAAGCACCCGGTCTCATATCAAGTGTTCGGAGTAAATAGTCCCATGAACTAGAGGGCACACACCAACACTCAACCACAATAGGAAATACTTCACAGTTCTGTTACTCCAAACAAAGAATTTTGGTAGTAATTATGGGAATAAATAAAACAGTAAAAAGAAAAAGAGCGCTGAAAACAAACAGTGGTATAAAAAGGCAACGGTGGATGGAATGTAGTTAAGTAGACAAGTGAAGTTACAACCAAAATTTCAGTAGTTTTATTACTTATAATGTTTTTCATGTACAACAAAAAATAGCAGGGGTCGTACCCATACAATATCGGACAATAATAGGAAAATACAAACACCACTGTTGCAACAACAAGAAGAAATGCTAAGTGTAGACTCTGGACTTGTACAAAAAGAAACCAAAAAACAAAAGATCTACTTCACGAGTACACGAACAGATCATGACCTCTTGTCACTACCTCCCCTACCGCCTTTCCCACCTCTGATCGGCAACTTCTCAAGCTTCTCCCCTCCCAGGGTGTTCATGCTTTCTGAAACATTGCCACTGGCAGACCCTCCTTTGCCTTTGTGCTTGTGGAATTTGTGAGAACTCTTTGACGACCTTTTTTGCTCTTCAACATTCTCCTTCTTCACCACTACCATCCATTACTTGGTCAACGACTGCTTGGCCTTTACTTTGTCTGGTTGGCTAGCTTGATCCACCTACTTCCATTTGTTAATAGCCGCCAAACCCTCCTCTTCAGATACAAAGGGGTTATCCAAACCATGCAACGCTACAATCTACTCGGAGTGCTAACCGAGTTGCGAGCCATATACGGAGACGACATTCGATGCGGTCAGAATGACAGTAAATCCGGCACCGTGAGGAGGGGGTAACTCAGTAGGAAGAGAGGGTTGATCTATAATATCAGAATAAAGGGTGGTTATTTCGGCAATTTCATCAGACGTAAATTGGAAGTCTTCAAACAGGGGAGAGATAAGAAAATTACCTGTTGTGGGGGTCTATTCATGCACCACAACTTCGAAGCCCTCGTCGTTGCTCTCTTTTGATGGTTGCATAATCATGAGAGAAGTACAAACAACCCTTTCATCAGCGCGAAGATGTGAAAATAGCTCACCAGGGCCTGAAGGAAAATGCCCGGTTATAGCCTTAGCGGCGGCCGCGACATCAATAAATTATCGTTCCCTCTCTGGTCTCAAGATTTCCTAGCCCTCCCCTAAAGCTTGGCGGGACTCTTCATTCAGATATGCTTGAACCAACTCCTCTTCGATATAACCAGCGCCCATGTCTTGAAATCGGGCCAGAATCTCTTCCCAGACTATGGCAAGCGTACGAGGGAACAACTGACCTAAGTAACTAAGACTCCCCTGATGTAGCATGGAGTTGACATAAAAGCCCAAAATAGTAGCATCCAAGCCTTCCATCTTCTTTATGAAGGTATCTTGAAGCTCTGAAAAGTTGGCATCCATATTAGCCTTCTCTATCGCCAGCTGTTTCTTCTCAGCATCCAAATTCGAAACTTGTTCGCGAAGAGAGGCAATTTCTTGAGCCTGCTCGGCGATGGTTTTCTTCTGCGTCTCAACCATCATCTTGCTTATCCTCAACTTTTCTTTTAATGCCGTCTCATCCATGAAGAGTGTCTCTGTGAATGTTGAGACTCCAAAACTCGATAAAGATCGTTGTAAAGACCACGAAACATAAGTCCTGCAGCAAGTGATAAAATAACTTTGGGAAAGAGGCGTTTGATGAATTGAAACATCCTAAATAATAATAATAATAATAATAATATAAAGTGTGTAATACTAGTGAAGTGTGTGTTACAATTAAAGGACCCTAGTGGAATACACAAACCAAATCGGTCACCAACTAATGTTAGAACATTGCTTCCTACCGGTATAATCTGAGTAGACTGGGAAGGCAACCCTTTCAAAGTAAAGTCATCGATCAAGTCACCCATATTCACAAAAATGTTACTCATATCTCCCAAATCAATGTTAGCACTTTCTGACGGTGAGCTGGATACAGGCTCAGTCTTGGGAGAAGCTCCCTCAATGGGCTCTTTCAAAGAAGGTGAGGGTGCATGACCAGGGTTTAATTCCGAGGCCTTGTCGCCTAATTTGATGTCACCCTCATCAGTGTCCTAATCTATTTCTTTCTCATTTAGAGGATGCTCCTCACTGATTTCTCCTTCTTCCTTCTCTTTAATAAGCGGAGCCTTGCCCTTACATTGAATAAACTCTTCCTCCTTCTCTTCTGGAATCGATGGCATTTTGGGTGGACTATCGACCCCGACTTGAATTTGGATCTCCTCAGGGGTCTTCTCTGACCCATCAGATGGGCCACTTTCTTCTTCATCATCATCATCTTCACATAGTCATGGGAGGAGCAAACAGAACTGGTTCGACCTCTAAAGCGGGAAAGAGCGCTAATGAATCTAACGGATCTCCCAGGGTGTAAAAGCCCACTTCGGCGAAGGTTCTCATCTGTGAGCAAGAATCTAATCATGTGTTCCTAAGCATCGACCACTTTCAAGGTGCTAAGAACAGTGCCAAGTACCGGGTCCTTGTTAATTTTTGGAAGAACTACAAGGAATATATGATCGTTAAGAAAACTTATAGCAGTTAAAGGAAACTCCGAGCATGGTGAAGGAGACTTAACCCCCATAGTACATAAATGAGTGAATCCTTCTAGACACTTAGCAAAAAAGAACTGATTCTTAAATGAAGGAACTTTGCTGGGACGATCCAGTATAAGTTTCCGGCTACGCTGCGCTTTAATATAAATAAGTGATGGATTAGCCTCTCTCTTCTTGAACAATAGAAGATACTGCAGCTCAGCAAAGCTCGGGGCACGATTAAGCATCCGCATGAATAGAACATATAAGCACGTCAGCACGGCATATCCATTTGAAAGAATCTGGAATGGAGCCAACATTATGTTCTGAAGTGTTGTCAGAAGTACATCATCCTCTAGGATACCGTATTGCAAGCAAATGCTTCGCAACATCTTGTATGTAAGAATTGTAGGAGCTTTCTCTGAAGGATCAAGCAAGAATATGAAATTAGGAGGAGTGCGATCACGACGGGACCGACTAGAATCAGACGACCATATTGACCTGAAGTTATGGAAGCAGCGGATCCAGCTAGGATCGACAATGACTCCGCTTTAGAAAGAGGCGAGTCCCCTCAACTGATTTGTGCCGAGAAGATTTACGCATCATTCTATATAAGAAAGCTTGTGTTCCAAATGGTCAGGTACGCCTAATCTCTAAACCATAGACCTTTGCATGGTTGACACTTGAAGTCGGGGAGATAATCGACGTGTACCAATCACTGATCGGATTCCAAGTGTTAACCAGGAGTGTGTGTGATGTGTAATCTAGGTGAGAATGGGTCCAGTGTCCTAAACGCTGTGAACAAACCATTCCATGTGGATGGCTCATTCATATATGAAAGAGCGATCTGTATCACCTGTTAATTTCATTTCTTCTCTACCTACCCACTATCGATCAACGGCCGATAATGGATCCGTTGTCCAAAGCAAAATGGAAAGCCCTTCCTATTCTAGGTACACCGACTATGCAATGATAAGACCAATCCGAAGTGAGCGAATATAGATCGTTGGGTCCGAATCAAGTAAAGAATTATCAACATAGGTCGATTTTAGTTCTATGGAAGGTGATAACAGCATAAGGTGCACACAAGACGCTACCTTTAGCTATTATCACCTCCTAAAAACCCAAAACCAATCCGCAAGATTCTGTGTTGGGATCGACTGTGTAACTCGGTGCAAGTCAATTCTGACTCTGTGGATGAAGATAGCAAAATATGTCGAGTAGCGGGGCAAAACCCTAGCTTCCTTCCGTGAAAAATTCAAGACTCGATTTGCTATCTTCTTCACAAAGTCACAATCAACTCGAATCTTCCACTGTATCCATCACCAACACAACTTCATCACCAATCGCTAATGTAGTAATATGCCAAAATCCATGCCACCAACCTTCGAATTGAAGAAGATAAATCGATCTTTAGTTTAGAGAGACCTAAAGCTAAGATTTCACTCGGATCAGATCGGGAGTCTTCATGAAGTTGGGGATTTTTGGCGGTAGTCCCTTGCTCCAATCATCGACAATGGCTTCAGGAGGTGGCAGCTGATAGTGTTAGAGATCGACGGCTGCGGCTCCTTAATGGACGGAATGCTTGGATCGGCGAGCTAGGGTTTGGAGAGGTCGGATCGATTGGAGAAATGAGGGAGCTGATCGAATGAAAATGAAGTGAAGTAGAGGTTTGGCTTGTATAACGTTTAAGAAAGAAAAAAAGAAAGAGAAAGTTTGAAAAATTATCAAATACTTTGATCGGTACCAATCCGATCCAATTGGATCGGTATCGACCCAAATTTACTCCTCCAAGTGGTCCCAAATTTTTCCTACGCGATCTACTCGATGTTCGTAATCATTCTGAAAATTATCAAGTCAAGATCACTCCGTAATTACGAACAATGGACATTCACACTAAGTACTGAAAAGCTAGCCGGTAGATAGCTTTTCAAGATGGCCAGATATGACCAATGAAAGTCCTTAAAATGGAAACCTAGAGATAAAAAATTCCAGAGCACAACTTGTTTTCAACGAAAGCATACTCTGGGGGAAAATGATACCCTGGTTTTTAACCCAACAAAATTCAATAGGAGTTAGAACATTCAAATTAAGCCAGAATGACGTGGGACCTGACCCGAAGGCCTAAAACAACTAGAAGATGGACTCCAAGAATTTTGGACAAAATATATGCAAAGTATTCGGATCGGCACGGATCCGATCCAATTGGATTGGTACCAATCTGAAGTATTGCCTCGCTTCTTCACCAAATCACTTGCCTTACATTCCTATGTCTCAGCCTAACGTTTCTGCCATGTTTGGTGACATTCAGGCATCCAAATAAAAGAAGCAAAGATTTATCCGATTCAGACTACAGTTCAGTCAACTCCATAGATGAATCACTATCAAAACAAATCAACAAGCTATGAAATTTCTCACAACCAAACAAGGAAGCCAACTAGATAAAGGTTGTACAGGAATTGCACAACATTTTGGATTGGTACCGATCCGATCCAATTGGATCGGCACTGATCCGAAAAGTTATCTCTAAACACCTCCAAATTTCCTGAGCTAGCTCTGCAAGATGAATACGGGCTTCTGGTGAGGCGGCTCTGGCCTAAGTGCTCTCCAACTCCTATAAATACCATCCTATCTGCAATAGAAAGGGGATCTCTGGACTAGCTGCAACTCTGCCATTACTATTCTTCATTCTTCTTCTCCCACACAACAGTCACAAAGGAGCAAATGAGATCCACCGGTTGCCTCCAAGTAATTGTGATTTAGATCTAACTTAGGCGATTCAATCATATTGTGAACCAAATCAATCTTGTAACAGCAGTCAGCCAGTAAAAGCTATAAAATGGACATAGGCTTCATTAACAGCCAAATCATTATAAAAATCTCTTGTCTCTTTACTTTTTCTATAGGGCTGGTGCTTTCACACTAAATCTAGGGCGTTGATCTATTTTTGGGCTAACACAATCCATATTCATTACTATGGATCGTATCATATCGATTCCATAGTTTAACTCAACGATGATCAATCAATATCTCGGAATCTACAAATCCATTACACATGAAACTTTAGGAACATCAATATATTGATAAAAGGAGCCCGCAAAATTGATCGCATGCCTAGATAAGCAAAAATGAACGATCATCATACATCGTTCATGATCAATCGGATTGTTTAAGCCAAAACAATTCAACTAAATGAAGATCGGTTAATATCCCACTAACACGAAGTAGAAATGACACCAAACTTTAGGAGCATGGACTAGAGGCATGGGGGAGCTCACAGAAACGATCACACATGCATTGGAGCATAAATGAACTATCTGTACCTATCGTTCCAATGATCGAGATGGGACCTGCGATCGTCCGTGTGGGCCCCTATGGATCTAGAGATTCATCTGGCGAATTTTCAGCCCGATCCATGCACATCTTCCCTTATAAATACAAGGCCATTCTCCATAAAGAGGATCCTTCTTTCTGCTACCGAGGCTCAGCCATTATTATTTCTTCATTCTTGTACTAATGGATCTCAGTTGATCTAAACATTCTTGTAATCATAATCAAGCGCAAGATTAATAGAAATATGAAGTGGACGTAGGCCAAGATTGGCGAAGCAATATAAAAATATGTGTGTTCATTTATTTCTCTGCTTTGTTTTCATTTATTCATCATTTGATCTCTACTATTCTATTCTTGAGTGTTTGTGCCCATTTTTGGTCAAACATTTTGATCCTTTCACTGAGAAATGATTCTCATCATTTTTGGATTCTTATTCTATTGTTGGATTGCAAAAATCTGTGGAAGAGATCTAGATTCAACTCCACAAAGTTTCCTATTCTACTCAGATTTAAAGACAATCTCAAAGGAAACTATCAGTCATAGCCAAAGGAGCCAAGTCTACTTTCCTTGCAGAAGAAGGAAATCATGATGCTAGTGTTCGAATGGTTATGTGTTTGATCAATATGCATACATTTTCAAGTTCTAAAGCATATATACCGATCGGTCATCGACCATGCTCCACACAAACGATCGATTCATCATTTCCTCTATAAAACCTTCCAACCGATCCATTTCGAAGAGGAAGAAACATGAAAGATTAGAGGTCATAATATCGATCGGGGGTGATCCGTACTTTCGAGGATTTACACCGATTGTTTCCACATGATTGTTTCCACCCTATCGTTTGCAGCAGGTTATTCCATCGATCGGTTTTTTCTATGGATCGGTTTTTACCGATCGTTGTCAACCAGATGGTTTTCCACCAATCGTTTTTCATCTGATCGTTTTCTACCGATCGTTGTCAACATGATGGTTTTCCAACAATCGTTTTTCCACCGATCGTTTTCCAGCCGATCATTCTTCAACCGATCGTTGTCAACCTGATCGTTTTCAACCGATCGTTTTTTCCAACCAGTCGATTTCATCTGATCGTTTTAAACCAATCATTTTTCCAAAAAAAACTTTTTCCAACCGAATGATTTCATCTGATCGCTTTAAACCAATCGCACATGCCGCAGCGTAGTGCCCCTGCATTTTCAATTCGAAACTCAACTAAAAGATGGTGCATTCTATCCACTCCCTTGACATCCTGTGACTGACCGAGGCACAAGGGATCAAGCGGCAGCAACTAAATTACCGCAAAAGAATGGACAAGGAGCTAACTACTCAAACAGAACTCCCAGAGGCTGGAGAACAAAGGGATATGACATGAACTATTCTGCCTTCTCAAAGTATAGCTATCCATCATGAAAGAAATCACTTACCATTATGGAACCTTCATCATTGAGTCATGAGTAGTAGTCGTCAAAAATCATTGAAACGTATGTCAAAAGCTCACTTCAGGGCTAACCCAAAGTCGGACCTGAAGTGATCACTCATATGACTCGAAGAAAACCTAGGAAATTGTGGCCCAAAGCCAGACCAGGTAAAACTAAGATTTTCTCCAAGCAAACATGTAAATGACTTCAAGCATCGTTCGTCACCAACCGAGCACTTCGAATTCAGTGATCCAAATGAACTAGGGGCTGACTCCCAACAGATAGCAAGTTTTCTCGAGTTGGAGTCCAAGTAAATTATCACCAATCCACCAACTCCAGTCCATCTTCTTTTGCTCATAACTCGAGCATACGGGCTCCAAACGACTTGAAATGTGAAATGTAGTCTTACGGGGCCTTCCTAGTCATTCCATATCAATCTCACCTAGTTTGGGGCAAGAACTGGGATGGGTACCAATTCCACTTGAAGTCACCACTTAACCTTCATTAAATGCCCATATCTTGATCATGCCACCTCTAAATGACTTGAAACTGGGTGTGCAACCTCAGCAAGACTTCCTTACTACCTCATACGGATCGCGCTCCATCTAGTTGAAAGTTTGAGGATCATCAATGATCCGTGATCCTATCTTAATTGATTCACTATTCGATCGGTGTTCTCAACCATTCAAACATTCGACAATCATGCATACATCATTCACAAGCATTACAAGTAGCTGTAACGTGAAAACGGGCCAGACTGACGACAACTTGAGCACTCCCCTAGTCGAAACCTATTCATTGAAGCAGTTCAGCGTGCAGAATATCCAAGGAGATTCAATGTACCGACCATGCCAGCTTACTCAAGGAAAACCGACCCTGGGCTACACCTCATGAATTATGAGTGGTGCATGGATTTTTCCAGAGCGGCGAACGCCATCAAATGCAGATGCTTTCCTATATTCCTTGAAGGTATAGCAATCATGCGGTTTTGCGATTATCGCCTAATTCTGTCTCCTCATTCAATCATTTTGCTAAGAAGTTTGTCGAGCAATTCAGAATGCATGTGAATCGCTCCAAGGATGCGACGTCATTATCCAACTTGTTCAAAGCGGCAGGCAAGCCACTCAAGGACTACTTGTAGAGATTCAACACCATTATCAATGAAGTGAGAAATCCTAGTTAGCAGATCACACTGATGGCATTGATAAGGGGAATCAACCCCGATATAGATTTTGGCGATCGATTAGCTGGAAGCCTCCTACTACCTTAAATCATTCCTATTACAAGGTGAACCAATGCTTACACAAAGAGGAAACAAGACATACTAGGGAAAAGAATGACACAGACCCATTGGCTGAAGGAATTCAAAGCAAAGGCAACACAAAGGCCCTAGATGAGGACTTGGATTCTGGGAGAAGACCCAAAATACTAAAACTCAACTCATATTCCTTTGAACTATTTAATTGAAAACATCTACTTGGAAACTCACGACTTGGGGCGGTACAGGAAACCAACCCTAAAAGAGTCCATAGAAACTCAGGGAAAGTATGGAAAAATTGTTTATTTCATGATACATGCAGTTATAACACCGATGGTTGCAGACGCCTCAGAAATGTGATCGAAAAGCTGATCCGAAAAAGAAAGCTTCAACAATATGTGTAATCCCCATAGGATGGTGGGCAGGGAAGGTCCAACCCTTACCAATAAAGAACTCTGATTATCAATTGGACCACCTACGGTCGACTTACAACTAAGAAAGGCTGGGGCAAAATGAAATAGTGAGCTTATGTTCATTCATCAATAAGATTTATTTCAATTTCAATTATGTTGTCAAATACGACTAACTTGAACTAAACTGCTTCCAAATGATGCAGGTGACGAAGTACTTAGAGTTGGGCGCCAACCACCTCCACTGACCATGATCGAACCTTTGGATTTTCATCAAGACAAATGTGATCCAATAACTCATCAACTACCATATGCTCCTGACTTAGGGGCAAAGACTCGAAATGGAAAGTGGGTGTGACTCGACTATCCACTTCCTACTCTATGCTTCAATTCTAACAGAACATCCATGCCTTACTTAGAGCTCGACAAGGTCAGAATCCAATACAAAGTGGACATGATCCAACCGTCTACACATCAACCTCTATGCTTGACTTGAAGGCCGGAGAAATACTCGGAGTGGATGCGATGCGACCATCCATTGCCAGCTCATACTTGAAGTTCGCTAAAATACTTATGCCTCTCCCGAAGCTCAGCAAGACTGAGGTCCAACTAAAGTGGACTTTTTATCTGACCATCCACACATCAACTCCTGCCCTGGACATAGGGGGTAGTTTAAGAGCTTGACTTGAAGTAGGCATGACTAACTTTCAACTCATCAATCACCATCCTTGGCACAAGGACATGACTTCGGCTTGAGGTGGATGTCACTTAACTGTCCATCCGACAACTCTTACCTCGTCTCGACTGGTAGAGTATAAATCAAAAATGGTTGTGACTGACCACCTATCGTTAACTCTGGTCCTCCAGTGTGGACGAGATTATAGACATAAAAGATGGGCGTGGTTTGACTATCCATCGATGACGTCTAGTCCTTATACTGTGGACTGGAGTATAAATTTCATAATGAAATTGGACACGGTTCGACCGTCCACTCATCGACCTTCATGTTTGACCCAGAAGGCTAACAAAAGACTTAAAGTGGATATGATCCGAACATCCACTCCTTAGCTTGCATCTAGAGTTTGGCAAAACAATCATGCCTTGACCAAAACTCAAGGCCGGAGTCCAATTTAAATTGGGCATGGACTGACCGCCTGCTCGCTTACTATTAAGAGCAATCATTTCAACTCTCTTCCTTGACCTGACCAGAAGAGCGCAAACTATAAAGTGGACATGATTCAACCGTCCTCTCTCCAACTCTTGTCCTTGAATTGGGGGGGGGGGGCAAAGACACGAATCAACCTGAATGTGGTTCGACCACCCACTTCCCTGCTCGAGCTCAAATTCGTAGAGTATACTCACCCAATTCCTAAGGATCGGCAGAGACGGGATACAAATGAAAGTGGAACGTGTTACGACCATCCACATGTCGACTCTTGTCCTGGATATTGGGGGCAATTCGAGATCCCAAGCTTAAACTGGATGTATTTCGACCGTCCAATTCGAGGAGGGTGTGATCCGTCCATCCACGACCTCGTTCGTGCCTAAAGTATGGCGAACTACCTAAGCCTTGCCTGGACATCGGCAAGCCCAAAATCCAGATCAAAAAAGATGGATGTGGTTCGACCGTCCATCGACCAACTCTAGTCCTCAGAGTGCGGATCAAAGTATACATGCCATATGGGTGTGACTGACTACCTATCGACCAACTCTTGTCCCCAAAGCATAGACCAGAGTGTAAACATAACAAAGATGGACATGGTTCGACCATCCATTGACTAACTCTAGCTCGTAGAGCGTAAGCTAGAGTATAAACCCTAAACGGATGCGGTTTGATTACCCGTCAATAAAATCTGTTCCCCAAGTGCAGACTACAGCATAAGCAATAAAATCAGATGCGACCTGACCATTCGGTACCAAGTGGACACTGTTCGACCATCCTCTCACTGTCTCTCACTCTTGGTCCGATAGAGGGAGCTTATGTCAAAAAACTAAACGTGGTTTGACTGTCCATCGATAACTCTAGCTCCCAGAGTGCAGATAAAAGTATAAATGAATAAATGAATGTGATTCGACCACTCATTCATTAACTTTGACATGAAATTGACAGGAAGAGTACAAACTCATTATGGATGGAATTCGACCATCCACGAATTAACTCCACTAACCCCAGAATGGAGATGGGCTTGGTGTTCTTTACAAATTAAGGCAATAACCGCAAGGAGACCTTAAAACAAAACTAATCAGAACAACATCAAAAGTTGTGGGGGATCGATTATATCATACCTCTAGAGCGATAGGCAATATCTCCGAACTCTCTATATCGTGCCATTGGATCGACGGTCAATATCAATCCACACCAACCATAAATAGAGGTAAACCGAAGATACACTGAATAACTTCGGTCAGCATAGTGTGGATAGGAGAATAAATCATGAATGAGTGTGACATGACCATTCATTCTCCAACACCCTCCTTCGATTTATTAGGAGGAGTATGAAACCAAATGGGCATGAATCGACCGCTCCTAAGCTAACTTTATCCCTTGATCCAATAGAAGAACATAAATCAAAATGGACTTGACTAATTGTCTATCTTCGAACGAATGTGACATGACCGTTCATTCGCTAGCTCTGATGTGATTCGACTAGAAGAGCAATTCGAAATAGACGTGATTCGACCGTTCACTCACTAATCTTTGCCCTTGGTTAAACAAGGAGAGCATCAATTACAAATGGATGTGTTTTAACCATCTATTCTTTGGTCTCGCCCAGAGTATGGTGACATCTGCACCAGAAGTAGACGTGATTGACCGTCCAGTATCCAACTCATGCTTGAAATCAGATGGAGCATCAAAGTCTTCCCTCAGTGAGGAAAAACCAAAATACAATCCATAATACGTGCTACTCGGCTTTCCATCAACTAGCTCGATCCCACGATTCAACGGGAAAGAGTATAAAGCTAAAGTGGACAGGACTTGCCTTCCCACTTATTGAGTATGCCCTGGACTTGGAGGCACGAGCAAGAAATAAGATGAATATGAATCGACCATTTATATATCAACTTTAAGTCTTCGAAGCTTAGGTGGAAGTATAAACATGACTAAGACGAGACTCGACCATCCACTCAGTACATTTATCAACCCAAGACTCAGGGCAGAAGTTTGATCATCCAAAAAATGACTGTGATAGCTCAATACTGTGACTCATGCCTAGTGTTTACAAAGACTTGATGCTACGGCCGAAAATATGCTTAGAGATAGAATCATCGAATGGGTGCCTGGCTCATGGGCAACTGACCATCATTTCAACCCTAATGACAAGCAACAAATCACGAGTACATTGAATGGAAAGCGCGTTACTCGAATACACAAGCAGATTCAAACTCAAAGCAAAAGCCAGCTATTTAGGTACATGCAATACAAGGCTAAACTCTACTCTGCATATGACTCAACATTCCTGTAAGCCCGATCTTCAACCGTTGCAGATAATCGCTAAAAGCATTTAGAACCCATCACTATTAGACTCAGCAGCTCATGATGAGGTCTGGAAATTCGACCGGAGTGACCATCATCATTGACCATCCCAATCGAATTTCACATCAATTGTTATGCGAAATAGTCACGTTCAAATTTGCGGATCGGTTAGACCTAAATAAGGCAAACATGAAAGACAGCTTTCCACTTTCAAGGATCGACTAACTGGTAGACTCAACTGTTGAACATGAACTGCTTTCATTCATGCATGTATACTCCAGATACAATTAAATCCCGATGCACATACCCAGTCAGGAGCACACCCGTTTCATTACTGATCTGGGATTATATTTCTATGTTGTGATGCCATTTGAACTTAACAACGCTGTTTCTACTTACCAGAGGTCGGTCAACTGAACGTTCAAAGACCAGATCGGGCGACCAATGGAAGTATATGTGGATGATATGCTCATGATATCATGGCAATCAAATGACCACATTGATGACTTGGCGGAGATGTTTAGTATTCTTCAAAAACACGAAATGAAACTCAATCCCTTGAAATGCTCTTTCGGCGTTGCGTTAGGAAAATTCTTAGGTTTCATCATCAATTCTCACAGAATTGAAGCCAATCTCAAGAAGATTTAGGCAATTAGTGACATCCATACAATCAAGCAAGTACAGAGCCTAAATGGGAAGGTCATTGCCCTAAGCCGATTCATCTCTAGGGCCATCGATAAGTGTATTATCTTCTTTGACTTAATCCAAAGAAGGAAGAGAAACTTTGAATGGATGGAGGACTATGTTTACGCATTTCAAGCTATAGTAGATCACTCAAAGAGATCTCCCATCTTATCCAGGCCGCTTGATCACGAAGATTTATACATCCATTTAGCCGTGTCAATACATGCCATAAGCACCACACTGTTACGCGAAGAGAATCGGATCCAGAGACCGATATATTATGTAAGCAAGCAGTTGGCAGTTGTTGAGAGAAACTACCTAAAGCTGGAAAAGCTCACGTACTTCCTGTTGATTGCATCACGAAAGCTCTGCCTTTGTTTCTAGGCTCACCCCATTAACGTCTATGCCGACTAGTCATTACAATATGTCCTACAATGAGCTAAGACATCTGGAAGACTGCTCAAGTGGAATATTGAATTGAGCTAATTTAACATCACTTATCTCCCTCGAAGAGGTATCCAGGGACAGGCATTGGCGGGCTTCATAGCTGAATCCACGGCATAGTACGACTCCCTAAAGAGTAATGCAGTACCAACCGTTGGATGGAAAACGTACATGGGCGGGGTATCCACCGATCAATGTTCTTGCACCGAAGTGGTGTTAGTTACTCCTGAGGAATGATCGATCTTTTATGCCCTGAAACTTGATCTCCCTGCAACAAGTCGAAGCTGAACACGAAGCCCTGACTGCTGCGCTAAAACTTGCCAGCGGACTGGGAGTAAAATCTTTAAAAATCTTTTCTGATTCCCAGCTAATAGTATGTTCAGTCAGGGGAGATTATCAAGCTAAGGGGCAATGACTTGCTCCCTACATTGGTCAGGCCCTTGGAGCTACTGGCCGATTTCAAGTATTACATCACTACCCATATCCCCTGAGAACAAAATGAGAGAGTTGAGTCACTAGCCAAGCTGGCCTATTCAGGGGATATGCTGCAATTGGACTTATTCCCAATTGAAGTACTTAACGCTCTAAGCATTGACATGATGGAGATTGACTGGATCTGGAAGATGGAGCCATAAAAGGAGTCATGAATAACTCTTATCAAAGACTACCTACAACGGGGAATCCTTCTTAAATGGAGGAATGAGAAATGATTGATCCTCCATAAAGCTTCATGCTACATCATCTAGGAAGGAATCATGAATATAAAGGGTTTCTCTATTCCCTGGCTTCGGTATATCGCCCACAACGAATTCAAACGAGTATTGAGGGAGGTCCTACACCCAAAATCATTTTTGAAAAAAACACCATTCCTCTTGCCATCAATATCCAAACCCAACCACGTTTGAAACAGATCGCAACCGCCCATTATATGCAATAGGCCACATTCAGAAATGGAAAGGTTATCGATTTGTAAAAAAACAAATAAAAAATGGAAATGATTGAATTGCATTTCCCAAATTGACGATGGCCCATGAGCGTGCGAGCACATCCGGGAGCCAACGACAAGAACGTGTACATGATTGTGCACAAGTGCATCCCAAAAAACTCGATTTCTTGAAACTGACGAAAATCGAATTCTCACTTGGAGTTATCAGAGAAAAAACCAAATCAGATAACAGAAGCTTATTAGCTCAATAGAATTGGGCGTGCATAACAATTGACAAATTACAATCTGGAATTTATACTATCGAATATCGACCAAGCGTCACAATGAACGGGGAGAGATATGGCACTTCGAAAATGATAATTCAATGGAAGGATGGCGACTATTCAGTAAATTGGATGGAATCCTTTTGGATGACTCGAGCTTGCAATGACTCAAAGCATATCATGTTCAAAACAAGATGTACTTTGGAGAGCAAACATAATACGACCTTTTGGCCCGGCTATATCTTGACCGATCAAACGAGATGGACTCAATGGTCATATAGACCGATACATCAGATTAACGGTCATGAAGCCCAGAAATCAGCCATAGATGATAATATGAAGCAGTGGTAAAGCGAAAGCTAAAGCCAAACTTAATATAACACTAAAATTATGAAAACTTACTACACCGTGAACATGGATAAGGGACAATCCATATTCATTACTATGGATCATATCGTATCGATTCCATAGTTTAACTCAACGATGATCTATCGATATCTAAGAATCTACAAATCCAATACACATGAAACTTTAGGAAAACATCAATATATTGAATAAAGGAGCCCCCAAAATCAATCACATGGCTAAATGAGCAAAAATGAATAATCGGCGTACATCGTTCATAATCGATCGGATTGTTTCAGCCAAAATGATTCAACTCAATGAAGAGTAATCAATATCTCACTAACACGAAGTCGGATGACACCAAACTTTGGGAATACGGACTAGAGGCATGGGGGAGCTTACGAAAACGATCGCAATGTGTATTGGAGCACAAATGAATGATTGGTACCAGTCATCCCATGTAAGAGTCCAAAAACTCGGCCTTCGAAAATCGGCACCCGTACTTCACTTGTACTCAAAATGCCGTAGATTCAAACGCCGAATCTTGTTCTCCGGAGCTTATAACACAATTAAGTAAATAACACAGCAGAAGAAATGAATAATACATTGATATACAATATTTGATACAACAGAGTGATACAATGAATATCAATATACATCAGAGATATGATATAAGAAACAGCAGCGGAAAAGAAAATGATAACATCAGCAGCGGATAATCTCCATCTTCATAACACCAATCTAGAAATAGCTCGAACTCCCAATAACGAGGCACAGAGATAAGCAAGTGCAGTCCATATCCAAAGACTGAACTAGCTCCAGATAATCTACTAAATATGAATATCTGAAAAACCCAACTCTAGACTGTCCGTGTGGAAAATAGTGGGCACCCAGAGTTTAGGAAGGGAACAATAAACTCCGAGTCAGTCGTGGGACTGGTGTGAGCAACAAAAACAGTTTATCTTTAAAATGCCTACTATAGCTACCATATTAGATGGCAGGTTCTACAACTAAAACCGTACTGGGTTCGTATTGGAAATTGGATTTCCAACAAATGGTCAGGCTAAGGAACTTCCTTTCCTACTGCCGAATGGGATCGCCTCTGGCTGGACGTCCCAAGAGACAAACTGCTCTCTGCCAACACAAGGCCGGGTTACCCCTATAACAGGTAACTCATGAATATGCCACCCCCCGGTCCTTTGGGACCTTTATCCGAGGCGCCTCGATCAAACACACAATCACAATAAATGAGATCGGAGTATCCACATAGGTTAAATACCAGGGCTTCATACCTGATACCACCCTTTTTCAGAAGGAAATGACATACCCTAAAGGGCGCGACCCTCATAACCTTGCCGCATATTCATGTTTCGACCATTTCCGGGTTGTGAGGTCCGAAGAGGTCTCGTCCACAAAGCTACGCTTTGGCACAAAGCCATGCTTTGGGTCAACAGATAATCAAAGTAATGATCACAAAGATAAAAAATCAAACAAATGATCATATCACAAATGACCAAACAATGATCATCACACAGCAACACTCAGCATGTCACATTACCAAATTGGGAATATATCGCTGATAACCTTCAACTACATAACCTCTGAGCTCGTACGTCTTAGAGAAGGGTGTTAAGCTAAAAGAATAAATTCTCCGCCACCAACAGAAATGTATTTGAAATAAATCAGCTTTTATATCTCAAAGTGTAATGTCAGACATGTAACCATACAAGTCTGTTCCGGGTTTGAACAGAACCGAAGGCACTTCCGAAGAAGCCCTTGCAAATCCGGGTATTCACAATCACGATCAGATTTCCCATCACTTAGGGGATCTCTATACCAGGAGCTACCCAGTGCAGAGACAATCGATAGGTTATCCTATCGTTTTCGCAAACACCCGGTCTTCAACACCGGTCTTCAAATGCTATCCATATACGACGTATCACTTATTCGGAATGGGATATATGACACAAAGGTCCTCTCCCGGCTAATCCGAATAATGAGCGCAATATTCAAAAACAAATGGATAATGGGATTTCAATTAAGTCACAACTTATTACCCAAAATTTCCTTTTCAAATGGTTTAACAAATTACCATTTTCAAATCTTTAAACAAAAGATTTATTTTAACAACCTTCAACGGTTTAAACAATTTCCACCCTTTAATCTTTTAAACAAAAGATTCATTCACAGATTTTCCAAATAAATTTCCATTTTGATTGGATTAACTAGTTAAATCTTTGAAACAAAGATTTAACTTATAGCTTTCAAAACAATTCCATTTCAAATGGTTTAAACAATCATCATTTTAAATCTGTTAAAAACAAATAGATTCAATTCATAGCTTTCAAAAACAATTCATTCATAACTTGGAAAACCATTTTTCAATTCAAACTTGAAATTCCTTTAATTAAACTGGAATTTCTTTTCTTATCTGAAAGCTTTTATTCTTTTGAAAACAAACAGTTTTCATTTTGGAAATCTGATTCTTTATACGAGTTAAAGTCATTTGAGTTAAATTCAAATTCTCAAACCAATATTCTCAAAATGGTTTAAATTCATTTAAACATATTTATAACATTTTTTAACCATAATTTCCAATTATGAAATTCAATTCCAACTCTTGAATTCAAATTCACATTAAATTAGTTAAATTGGAAACTTTATTAAGTTATTTAAAATAACTTTTATCTTTGAAAACACTTTCTCAAAAGGCTTAGCATTTAACCCAAATCCATTTCAAAATCAATTGAAATTAAAATTTCAATTTCAAAAACATTACATTAAAATTATCTGTGACTTAACCAATTTCCTCGTGAAATCCATATTTGTGTGTGTAAGAGTGTAGTCCAGGGGTTTTACACAGTATAGTGCAACATCATAGATTAAAACACAGAAATATAGTTGATAAGCGATACAAATTATAACGCTTATCGTACATATCACAGATATATATCACAGGTAATAAATTATATCACAGATAATTAACTACATTACGGATCATACACATAATCGTAATATATCACAAAGCATCACAATCCACAGATATCATACAATTCAATTATTCAGTCAAGTCCAAACATTCACAATTAAAATTTATTAATCCTTTGATTAATTACCCTAAGAAATGAATTTTTTTTATTACTTCCCTTAAGTAATTTTACTTTCAATTACATTCATTTGGTAATTACCCTTAATTAATTAAGTAATCACTTATTCTTAATTAAATTTAAGCACTTAATTATCTTAATTTAATTGTCCTTAATTAATTAACTTTAATTACTTTCCTTAATTAATTTATCTTAATTAATTATTTAACCTCAAATAAATCTCTTTAATTAATTAACCCTATAAATTAATTAGGCTTTAAATAAGTCACTTTGATCATAAATTAATTACTTTTAGTTAAGTAATTATCTTTAATTAATTTATCTCCTTTAAATAAATAAACCCCTTTTTTATTATTATATTAATTAATTAATCCTTTAATAAATTTATTAATTAAATCTTAATTACTTTCATTTATTGATCGTTCTTTAATTAATCAACTTTTAATTACAAAGTAATTGCAAATTTTTAATTGTTTAAAATCTTATTAACTCATTATAAAGGAATTTGTTAAAGTTAAAAATTTAAATATTTGATTTACTCCTCAAATATTATATCAAGTTAAATTTCCAACAATTTTTTTTTAAATCTAAGTTTTGAAAACACTTCATTTATCCCGGATAATCTATGTCAAAAACAAATTTTAAATCTTGTTTTCAAAATTTTCAAAACTTAAGGCCCCGTTTGGTTTGCTGTTTTTAGTTTTGTATTTTCGTCTAAAAAAAACGCATTTCTTATATATTGTTGAAAAACACACAATTTCGAAAAATGAAATTAACATAGAAAATAGAAAACAAGTTTATTTGATTTTTCGAGTTTTGAGACATAACAAAAGGATGGAAAACAATTCATCTTCTCCATTTCCCGTCCGTCGAAGCAATGGCTAAGAATTGTAAAAAAATTCCACATTTTCTTGTATTTTGTAGTGTAGGTTGAAAACACAAAACACAAAATTTAAAACGAAACCAAACGGGCCCTAAACTTTTACTGTATTTAGGCCTGACCCGAGACCTTCCCTGAGTCGCCCCCGAGAACCATGCCTTCCTGCTTCGAGTTTCCACTCAAATTGACCCGTGTGAGTAAATTTTTTCAAATTTTGTTTTAAGTATTAAAGCTAACCCGATACCATGCTAAAACAACCCGAGCCTGTCTTCGAGTTTCCCTCCAACTTCCTCGCTTAATGCTTCGAGTTACTATCTTCTTCTCCAAACACGAAAACCCACTGATACAACGTTGCACGTATACGTGCACAACCATGCTAGCCATCGCCGATCGACGACGAACTCACCATAACGTCACTGATGATCCCCAGCCTCGATTCGAACAATCAAAACTCCAAAATCATTGCTAAATCGAAATCGAGCCAACTGATGCGAAACTTGAGCAACAGCCATCATCACAAAATCGCACGCTCCTCCTTCTCTGACCACCTGAATGTCACCACCCTCCGGCCACATCTCTGATTAACCCCAAGCTAACACTTCCCCGAGTACCACTACACTCGATCCATCAGAAAGTCCATGCCAATCGAAACTCTCAGCTCAACCCAAAATTAGGGTTAAGCCCTATATTGATCTTGTCCCCTTAATTCACACAATCGAAAATTTTTCTAACATTTTTCCTGTCATCAATGAGTATCAAGCAAGCTCCAACATGAATTACAACATCTAATGTTAGTTGATTCATCAGATATTCTCAAAAAGGCATTTTCGGTTCTCTTTTAAACTGCACCTTGCATATTGATCTAAAAATCATCATTTTTATTTTGAAAATCTTAACTTTGTATGTGGATTCAAGCTATGTAGTTGAATCAGCAAATTTGAATACTTGAATTTAACACAAAATTAGTGATTTCCCTGTAAATCACTTCCCAGTGGATATATTCCATTGACAGGTTGAAGACAGGTTGTTTAAAAACTTGATTTGTATTCAAAGAACTCACTTTGTTTAAACGTATCCCTTAAAATGATTGAATGGAACTATTTTGTATTTTGATTGTTTACTTAGCCCAGTAACTATACAAAACTGATATTCAAATTTGACAGAGAACTAACATATGAACACAGAACTGAAAAAAAAAACAGATTCATATGCCATCATATTGTTGTCAATACATCATACACACAATTGAACTTAAGTCTTAAAGGTTTTGTTTACTCACAGATAAGTATTCAGCAGATTCATACTTTTAGGTTTTAAAACAAAAGTTACTCACAGTTGTTTTTCCAGAGAAAGAAAACAGAGCTGATGATGAAACAGGTTTTTTTGAAAGTTGCAAAACTGAAGTCTTCAATTTGATCTTTGCCAAGTTGTTGTTTGATTGATTTTTTTTTCTTTTAGTTTTGAGCTGAAGCTCATTTCAAATTTTTTCTCAGTTTTTAAAATGATCGAACTGATGGAAGGGAAGATGATGTATAAATGGAAATGAGGTTACAGGTGATGATATTATTTTGTACAAGGTATTGTATTTTTCTTTTCTTTCTAGTACAAATATGTGTACTATAGGCAGTGATATTTTTCTTTGCTTTGGTTTTGCTGGGAGGCTGCATTAAATTGGCCATGTACAAATATATATTTTACTTCTTATCTCGGCTATACAATATGATGATACTTGGTGGCTTCATTAATTCACATTGTACAATTGAATATCTTTGTTTTGTTTATATTATTTATAACTTTGTTTGTACAGAGATGTTTTCCTTTCCTTATTTGAATGTATATGTTTGTTTGGTTCCATACTTATCTTTATACTTATCTATTTGTTTCTTTACATGTTGTTAGTTTTTTAGCAAACTGTTTACTTTCTTGAATGTAAGCACTTGAATAAATTTTTATCTTTTCTTTTGTCTTTGCAATAAATAAATTTTAATTTTAAAACTTGATGTCAGATTTTATCTAAATGTTACGTTTATATTTTTTATTGTCTTATTATCTAAAAATATAAATAATTTTCTATTTTTAATTAATTGTTAAAGTTCAGCAAATGTATTTACTTGATATTTCTATAGCTTATCTTATATATATCCATCTCTAATTCTAGCTTAAATTATTTATCATCAATTTTACTTTAATACCATTTGTCTTGAATTTCTATATATATATATTTTCATAAACTCAAATTATTATTAAACCATTTATTTACGATTTAAATTCAAATCAAAATATATATATATATATATTATTTCATATTCACTTATATATGCCCAAATATATATATTCACATATATATACCATATTTACAATATTTTTAAATTTAAATGATTTATACAAAATTTATTTTAATTCGGGGAAACTCGCTTTATTTTACCATTAATTCTACAATTTTAATTCAAAAATTAAATAAATTATCAATTTAAATTTATATAAAATTCGGGGTCGTTACATCCCAACAATCCAGAATTGGGACCCGCAATCGTTCGTTTAGGCCTCTACGGATCTAGAGATTCTTCTGGCGAATTTTCAGCCCGATCCATGAACATCTTCCCCTATAAGTACAGTGGCCATTCAACATAAAGAGGATCTTTCTTTCTACTGCCGAGGCTCGGCCATTATTATTTCTTCATTCTTGTACTAATGGATCCTAGCTGATCCAAACATTCTTGTAATCATAATAAAACGCAAAATTAATAAATGTATGAAGTGGACGTATGCTAAGATTTCTGAACCACTATAAAAATCTATGCGTTCATTTATTTCTCCACTCTGTTTTCATTTATTCATCATTTAATCTCTACTGTTCTATTCTTGAGTGTTTGTGCCCATTTTTGGTGCAAACATGTGTGACACGGTCTTACGAGATACTTTTGATTTTAAAGGGTTTTACAAGTAAAATAAATAAATTCCTTGTTATTTGAGTTTCTCATGCTGGTTTTACCAGACTGATCTAGGCGTTATTTTTCTTATAATGCTCGGGTCAGTCCAAATTACCTGGATTCTTTGGAGCTTTCAGGAGACAAGCTGGATCCTCCAAGACGTATTCACGTAACTTATATTCTTCCGATGTTCTGTTTTGTTTGCGTTAATCAACATTTGTAAGGACATGTCGTTATAACTATTCAAGTTGATAATAAGATAGTGTACTCTGATGTTGTCTACAAATAAAGATGATTTTTTTGTAAAGATTTTGTGTATGTTATGTATTTTTCCTCACGATATGAGATTCTATTTTGTCTTCACCCCAAATGACCTGTCTTTCACACACTTAAATGATTGGCATACGAATACCAAGGATGTATTAAGTGTCATCTTTAGGTGTAAGAAAGGTAGATCATTACACGTGGTATCAGAGCTTAGGTTAAGCGAACACCTAGGCTTTGGTGGGGTTAGCGCATTTGAGATAGGATAAGTGAGACCGTAGAATGAGTTTGAGTATATATATTGAGTGCGTATTTGTTAGTGCTATAAAAATGTTTTATATTATGTTGATTTATCAGTTGATGGTTTATGAATTCTGGTCGAGACGTGGGGCACCATGGTGTCGATAGGGGTTTCTAAACACTTAAACTAGGAAAATCAACATAATATTTTTTAAATTAGTAAATGAAATAATTTTACCTAGGAATATACTTTATATATAAATGAATGATTTTTGAAAATATATATAGTCTATGATTGTTGTTAGGAGTTGATAATATTTAATTATTATCATTTAGGGTTTTCTTAGTCATGCTCACCCAGTCTTGAGCATTGGCTATGGATTGTAGATTCATCTACAATCTTTCTTTTTAAATCTTGGGTTGGGTAGGTATAAATTTAGGGAAATATTCAATCGAATACTTTATGAATTAAGTTTTACAATTTGACTATAAGACATTTGATGAAATGTTGGGTTAAAATTTGATTTTGATTAAAGTTGTTTATTAAAAGAAAATTAGAATTTACTGAAAATAAATATTTAGAAGTTGATTTTATAAAGATGTTTATAAAATGTGTTTTGTAATTAAAAATAATTTTTGAGGACTTAAATCCCAGTGCTTTTGGAATATGGTTTTCAAAGTTTGGGAAAAATAATAATAATTTTACTTGAAAATACTTTAAGGTATAAATATTTTGAAAAGGAATTTGAGAGTAAGATTTTTCTTTGGATAGTTCGGGGAATGAGTCTCGATCTGTTTTGTGATGATTTGAATAATCTTCTAAGTGACAATCAAATGTTTGCTTAAACGAATGTGGTAGTGCACTTAGTAAATTATTCTCTTTTTCGTTGTACGATTGAAACGAGTTCGAATCCGAATGAATACAAAGCTAGTGGATGATATATATTTTGTTAAAAACAATTTAGCTGGAAACACACACACACACACACATATATATAGTATTGTTTCAAACAGGGATTTGAAAATAAAAATTACTTTTGTAATTAACTAGTTCGAGTGACTCGAAAGTGACTAAAAAGGGCAGGAGATGTGTTTGGATGGTAAACGCTTCTCTTGAGTATTACCCTTCTTGGTAAAGGGATATATGATACTATTTGGTAATACCCAGTTCCTTGATATAATTTTGGAGTTACTCAAGCTATATGTACATTTTCTAAGGGTTAAAAATAATATATCAATTTAAAAAGATTTTGAAATAAAACCTGGGTATTTGGCTCCTAAGTTTTCAAAATAATAAGGTATTTTGGTTAAAGTATGGGTTAATAAATGAAGTTCTAAATTTGAGCTAATTTAAAAAGGAGGTTTAATAAACTATGTTTTTATTAAACCATGTCTTTTGATTTTAAATATCTAGGAAGTGAAAATTTATTCGATGTTATTGGGCTGGCTAATAAACATTTTTACACAGAGTTTCTAAGAAAAGTAGATTCTAGGATGAAGTTTGGATAACATCATCCTACTCTTCTTAGCTATTTACCAGACCAATCGGGTAAATAGGTTGGATTGGTCGACTCAGCTTTAAGACCCAAATTATTTTGGGCCTACATCTGAATAGAATGAAGTGAATAGGATTTAAAATCATATGTTTTGTGTATACTCTTATGATGTAGAAGAGTATTATGAAAATAATAAGGTAAAATGATTTTATGAAAAGATTTCATAAATAAGCTGTATCGTCTAAAAATGTTTGAAGCTATGTTGGAATTTTTATGAAATGATTTCATAAATATTTATAGGAGGGTAAGAAAGTAATTGGGTAAGTAAGGACCTTTAGATGAGTATGTAGGTTGTATGTGGATCATTTCCCTTTCTCATATAGTTCTCGATCCGATATTCGAGCATATGACCTGAGGTGTTTCACACCGTTCCAGATAAGGATCAATCACTCAATTTCTGACGGTGAATACTTGGTGAGAGTTCTTAATGTGGAACCAAAAGTTTTCTATCATATTATATGGCTATGTAAGGAAAAAGAAGGTTTCTAATTAAGAAGCCTCGTCGAAGTCCGCCTTAGGGAATCGAGCGCGATACTAGTCCGTAAGTAAAAGCTATGTATTCGAGTGAGTGATCAAATCAGAACTTTGCATAAGAATGGTCTGTGTATATCATATGTACTGATGTATAGTGTTATGTATTCTTCGGTTGGTTTTTTTCTTCTGGGTTTAGGGTTTTGGTAAAATTTCACGGTCAAAATCCTTTTAGGGGGGAGAGTGTAACAATCTGGAATTTCACCGTTTTGATTTGCAAATATTTAATTAATTTTAAATATTTAAATAATAGATTCTGTAACTAAAATAAAAATATTTTAAATAGTAAATAATGATGGTGAAATAGTTTTCAAAATTAGTTTACAAAAATATCGAGTTCGAAGAAAAACCAAAAATGTGACCGGAATCCGATTTTCGATTTTCGACTTTTCGTCAGCTAAAAGTTGTCGGAAACGCTGTAAACTCTGATGTATAATTATATTCGTTCATTTTTAAATGAAGTTAGGATATGGTTTGTTGTATATGCATACTTTAGTAAATATGAGAAGAGATTTGTTTATTATGCAATTTAAATAAAATATATAGAATGTTTAACATAAATTGTCACATCATTAGGAGACATAAGTACATTAGAGTACTAAAGCATGTTTATTTCATGTTGGAGTATGGTTAAGAGGAGGGACAAGAAGGTGGCATAAGTACATGGTAAGGTGGAGGGCAAGGTGATGTGTCATTAGGTTTGTGGAGGGTAAGTACCATAAGGGCATTTTAGTAATTTAACTTTTGCATTAGTATATGTGCCAAATTCCTAATTTTATTATCATTTTTCTCATTCATTTTCACTTTGTAGAACCTTCTCCAAACTTCATAAAATATTTTCATGGCTTCCATAAGAAATTTTAAAGTTGAAACATAAAGCTTTTCTTACTTTTGAAACTCCAATACCATGTTTAATCACCTTACTTCCTTCCTACCTCCCTCCTTCTACCAAAAGCAAGCTCATTCCTCCTTGAACCAAGCATGGCCAAACCCTACATGCCCTTGGCCAAGCTTAAACCCTTCATGGCCGAACCCAAACTCCCTTCGAAGGCCTAAAGATCAAGTTTTTACATAGTAGGAGCTAAGATCTAGGTCATACTCTAAAGATAGTGAAGTTAGATTTTATGTGGATAGCTTTTGGTGAGAAAATAACTCCTTTTATTTAATGTTTCTAACTTTAAATTATGTTGTATATTTTATTGCTAAATCATAGTTTTATTGGTTTATTATGATGTTGGTTGGTATGTGTTTATATATGCTTAAATATATGTTGGTTATGACTTGTTTTAAAAATGAAACTATGTTATGGATGTGATGTAATATTAACTTGAAAATATAAGTTAAATGTTAGTAAGTTGAAAGCTATAATATTGGTTTGTTGGATGTTGTAACAACATGTATATGAGTTTGTGATCTTTCTTAGGATGAGCCAGGCTAAGGAAATTATTGTTTAAAAAATGGTTAGTCGTGACTTCAAATTCCTTTGGTAACTTTACTTTTTAGAAATGGTTTTATAAATTTTAAAAATCTTATCTTTATTTTTCAAAATCTTATATTAGGTTATAAAAGTGTTTAGTATGTGAAAGCTAAGAAGTTTAAAGGATTTTTTATATTAAACAAGTTTTGAAAATTAAGGGCCATATAGCAATAATCGCTATAAGTGTAGTTCGTGAAAACAGATTGAAATTTGAATGTAATATCATTCAAGTATCTTTTGAAAATGTTTTCAGCACTATTATAAGAAATTAAAAAAAGTATTTTTTATAATTATTATTTATAGATTTTTTTATTTGACGATTTTTTTATTAATTAAGTAAAGTAATTAGACTTAATCATTTGTTAATAAAGATAACTAGTACTTAAGTGTTAATCAAGAAAGTTAATTATTAATTAGTGAGTTAATAAAAGTTTAATTATTATTTAATTAATGATTTAAGAATTGATTATTATTTAATAAAGATTAATTATTAATTATTTATTTATTTTAAAAGGGTTTAATTAATTAACAAGTACTAATTAAGTTAAGATTTAATTAAAAACTTAATTATGATTTAATTATTTTTAAATAAAAGTTTAATTTATTTTTTAAGTGTTAATTAAGGATTAATTAATTAATTAATCGGGATTAATTAATATTTAATTTTTATTTAAAGTTTGAATTATTTAAAGGTTTGGGAATAATGGCTTAGTTGTTGTTGTTTGAATTATTTAATAATTAATTAAAGATAAACTAAGGTTTAATTATTTATTTAGAAGTTAATTATTGTTTAATTATTAATTAAAGGTTTAATTATTATTAAATAAAATTTTAAATGCTATTTAAGTATTAAATAAAGTTTCTAAAAGTTTAAACTATTTTATTTCTAAAGATCGGTTTAGTTTCAAGGCAGCTCTCTTTTTAAGAAGATTTTAAAACTAAGGGATTTCTTTGTCGACTACCCTTAAGTAATCCAAATTTAATATGAAACCCAATGACATCTGTTTAGTAGGATAAAATACCATTCTACTAATTAAATTGTGTTTGACATCTTTTTGGTAGAATAGATCACAATTCTACCATAGTTCACCAAGTATGTTATGTTGACATCTATTAGGCAAAATAAAAACCCATTCTACCATCGTATTAACTTGGACATGTGTTTAGCAAAAAAATTCCCCATCTGCCATTTTGGTAACTTCAACATTACCTATATGTTATTAATTGTGGATTGTTGATTCCTTTTACATATCTGATTTCTATGTAAATACCCTGGTTATAACTTTAATAAGTTAAACTCAATTGAATGAACCGGTATGGTCACTAAGCCTCTTTCTGATGTTGTGAAGTCAAATATTTAAATTTTATCCTTTTTGAAAATGATTTAAAGTTTATTATTATTTTAAATGTGATATTAAAAGGATGATTAAGCAATTATTTTATTTAAAATATTTTAAGTTAATATAATACTTTTTAAATGATTGTTTAAAATCATTATTTTTCTAATGAGGTTTAAAGATAAGTTAAATGAGGGCCATTTTAAATAATAACTTATTTATTTAAAGGTGTTTCAAATAATTGATTGTTTATCGAGGAACTTATTTGATTAAAGTTTATAAAAGAAGTTGTTTTAAATAAGGAAAGTTTATAAAAAGAAGTTTTTAAATGATTTTGGATGTTCGTAAAAGAGTTTCATAAATGATTTTGAATATTTATAGAAGTGTTGTATAAAGGTTTTGATATTTACAAAAAAGTTTTATAAACAGACTTGGAGATGTATAAAGCATTATATAAATGGATTTGGAATTTTAGTAAAGGATATTTTCATAAATGAAAGAGATTTATTAAAATGATTTATTGAAGAAAATTTAAAAAAGAATTTGAGATTTGGAGTTCCCTTAACTGACCTTCTCGAATATGGTGGTATAAAACATTTGTTCCACACTTAACACTAAAGGAATAGTGTTTGGGGTTATCCTTATCTCGAATTTAAATAACACTCGTTTTGATCTTTTTTTATATGATTTTGAAATAAGAAATCATTTACAATGTTTTTTATATACTTATGCCAGTGAGATAAATATATGAATACTCCGATAAATATTTTGGAAAGAGATTAAATAAATGAAATATTTATTTTGAGGCTTAGTGGTTGCTAGTGGTAATTAAATCTCTGAATTGTTGCTTGTTTATTTATTTGATAATTAAATAATCGACTGTCAAATCTGGACATAAATATAACTCTGGAAATATTTAGGAGAAACATGTGAGTTATATAGCACAGTCGTCTTCAATGATGATGTACCATGTGTATAAATCTCGGTTTGTTCTCCTAGGTCAAATGATAGGGAGATCCATCCACTTAAATAGTGCTCCTATGTATTGTCTAATTATTTCCAAAAGAACCAGGGTTGAGTTTACCGGAACTACCAAATGTTGTTTCAAAGAGACCGGGATCGGATAAGTATAAATTATCCAAAAACCACTTTGATCCAACTCAAGCATTTCGAATTGAAGACATATTGAAGATGATTGAAGATAGAGCTTATAAAGTGCAAGGGGTACTTGCTGTTAATCCTGAGGGTGATTCCAAAATGGATGTAGTAGAGGTAGTGCATTTGGTTTCGTTTAGACCCAGAATGAACTTGTATGGATGAATGCTGGCATTGCATTTCTGCTTGGAGGGCAGTGTTAGCATTCCAAGAAGGATTGCTATCAAAAAAGGTAATCGTAACCTCAAGCACCACACCCAAAAATGACTAAAATCAGGGGATATGCTTCAAAGCTATGTGGTTCACTACCATTAGGGTATGGTCATCACCCAATCTAGATCGATATTATAGATTATGTATGCTCGGGGCCCATTCGGGTTATTGATCCTAACCAGGGTGATGACATATTCGGCGCTATCCAGTAAGGGATATGGCCAGTCTTGAATCACAGGTTGTCCATGTGAGGCTCTTGGTGTATTTTATCTAGAAATTCACTGTGATAGGTGGTACCCTAGTGCATTTTCATTAATGGAATCCACTTTCTAATACGTTCTATAACGACTCACTTTTTCGTACAGTTTAAGCGGACAATCAATCACACATGACCCACTCAAATTGAACGAAAGGGCGGATAGTTAGGGAAAAGAAAGAAGGAAGAAGACAGAAGAGAAGAAAACTAAAACAACACAGATTCTCACAGCGGAACGAATAATCTATAATATACAACAAATTTTTATGCAAAGAAAAATGTGATATACACACACACACACAGAGACATCAATCAGAGTATACTAATCTATTTCAACCCTGACAGTTATAAAAACCTATCCTCACAATTGCTGATAAGTACAACAATGAATGCAGTGGAAAAATAACCATATACGTGAATACGTCTCTGGGACTCCTGCTCGTCTCCTGAAGCTTCGAAGCATCCAAACTAAAATCTGTAACATGTGCGGTCTGACCCGAGCATTATAATAAAATATCAGCCGAGTCAATCTAGAAAACCAACATGAAAAAAACATACCAGCTAGATTTTAAAGTTATAGAAAAAACTTTTGAAATCAAAAGTATCTCGTAAGACCACGCCGCATATAAACGCAGACGGGTTTTTACCATACGATAACCAAAACACTTCCTATAGAAGATCTAGTGATATTATAATAATGTCTATGGGTCAAAGTAAAATATGAATATAGCTGAAATGCTTGCATCTCACGTTTCAACATAGTTGGCACAACTAAGTCCGTAAAGATCGTATTGGAGAATGGATTCCATACTATGACAAGGTAAGGAACTACCTTCTGATGGTACATCTCTAGATAAAATGCATCGGGGTCTGACAAGAACATCTTGTACCCCTACCACACTGGACTGGCCTACCACTTGACTAATATTAGCGAATAGGTCACCCCTTTTGTTAATGGGCCTTGAAGCATACATGATTAGATAGTAATCGATCTGGATTTGGAATGACCATACCCTGATGAGAGCGACCCACATGGCCCTACTGCATGCCCAATTTTCTTAATTTCTCGGTTAATGAGGCTTGAGGCTACGTTTTACCTTTATATAGCACTTTTCACAGCATTCATCCATACAAATTTGTTCTGGGACTGAACGAAACCGAAGGCACTACTTCTAATACATCCATTTTGGGATCACCCTCAGGATTAGTAGCAAGCAGCCCTTGCACTTCAAAGAGCTCCATCTTCAAATTCCACCATCTTTAAGATGTCTTCACTTCGAAATGCTTGAGTTGGATCGAAGTGATTTTCGGATAACATATCTGATCCCAATCTCTTCGAAACAACATTCGATAGTTTTCGGTAAACTCAACCCCAGTTCTTTAGAAAATAAATAGTCAAATATAAGAGCGGAGACACATCCTAACCATTGGTGGACAGATTTCCTTATCATTTGTCCTAGGGGAACGAAACGAGGTTTATACGCATAGTACAACATCATCGGAGATGACTGTGCCATATAACTCACGTGTTTCTCCTAGATATTTCCAGAGTTACGTTTTTGGTCCATAAACGATAGTCGGTTATTTAACTATACCTACAATGCACCACATCTTTTAGTTTATCCTTTTGGGTATACTAAGGGGTGTGGGGTGTTTCATTTGGTATCAGAGCCTAAAGTTATGGGATTCCTAAAAATTTGTTTTAAAAGTAAAGTATTTTCCAAAATAACTTGTTTTAAAGGTATTTTTCAAAGAGAAACTCTTAGAAATAGTTTTCAAGTATAAAAGAGTTTTTATAGAGATCCCCTCGAAGTCTAGTTCAACCTTCTTTCGATTCTTTCAAGCCTAAGTTTCCTTTTCTTTGCATAGTATGGATGACTGATTCCGTAGAGCTATGGTACCAAAGGTGCATGGGCAAGCGCCCAATACAACACTGGTAGGTGGAAATCCCTTTAATCCACCTACACCAGCCGATTTTTCTAAGTTATGCAAGGACTTCTCTAGTATAGGAGGCAGAACATTTTCTGGCACAGAGGATTCTGAGGAGACACGAACTATATTGGAGGATATGAAGCGAATGTTTAGGCTATTAGATTTGAAGGACCGACAGAGAGTTCAGCCTACATCTTGGCAACTGAAGGGAGAGCTTAAAGAAGTTCCTAGATTAGAAAGCTCTAAGGAGCCATGGTGGAAGGAGGATAAGGCCAAGAGGAAAGGAGGAGGCCCTCAGAAGCGAATCAAGAAAAGTGGGAAATAAACGCTGTAGAATGGTTGGTCATTATGCAAAAGACTGCAAGAGAGAGAAGGTGAAGAAGTGTTACAGTTATGGACAACCCGATCATCTTACTAAGTTTTGTCCTCAGAAGATGGGGCAGGGAGCGAGTGCACCTGCAGCGTAGAGTCAGGCTTTGGATGCAACACCTTCCAACAACAGACCAGATCGAGGTAGGAAATTTTGGTTTCTATTTCTGATTTTCCCATTCGGACTCTTTTCGATCCTAAAGCATCACACTCTTTCATCGCTAGTTCTTTGGTAGATTGTTTGCACTTAGACACCTCTTTAGTAGTAGACCCCATTGTTGTTTCAAACCCCATAGGAGGATCGACACATTTATCTATGGTTTGTAGGGGTTTGAAATTTTTTATCCTAGGCGTAGAATTTGATTGTGACGCCTATGTATTGGGATTCTCGGGGTATGGGATGATTTTGGGAATGGATTGTCTATCCATATATGGAGCTATATTAGACTGCAAGAGGAGAGTCGTTAGACTAGAGACATGCAGCGGCAGGACTCTTGAGGTTTCTTGCGACCCACAAGGGTCAGTTATATTGAGCTTCCTTTATTCCCTCGATTCATCATCAGCAGAGTTAGATTCAGTTCCTATCGTCAGAGATTTTCTGGACGTCTTTGAGGAGGTTAGGGGACTACCTCCTAAGAGAGAGATGGACTTAAGGATTTATTTGACTGATAATGCTAAGCCAGTAGTATTACCCATGAGGCACATGGCACCTAAGGAGAGGAAGGAATTGAGCAAGCAAGTTCGTGAGCTTTTGGAGAAAGGTTTCATAAGAAGGAGAATATCAGAGTGGGGAGCACCAGTCGTCTTTAGTACTAAGGTGGATGGTTCCCTTCGACATTGCGTAGATTATAGAGAATTAAATAAGCTCACGAAGAAGAACCATTATCCACTTCCTAGGATAGATGATCTTTTCAACCAGTTAGTTGGCTCTTCAGTATTCTCTCAGCTTGATTTAGCCATTGGATTTCATCAGCTTAGAGTCGATGACGATAGCATCGATAAAATAGCATTTAGGACACCCGATGGATTTTTTGAGTGGTTGATTATGCCTTTTGGGCTAACCGAAATCCTAGCCTATTTTGTAGATTTGATGAGCCATTTTTTTAGAGATGTCCTAAATAAGTTCGGTGGTATTCGTGGACGACATTTTGGTGTTTTCCAAGAGTATGGAAGAGCATGTTATTCATCTAGAGGAGGTTCTTCATACACTTTGCGTTCATCAGTTCAAGGCAAAATTCTTGAAGTAACAATCTTGACATAAGGAAGTGCATTTCTTGGGGCATAGAGAAGGTCTACACATGGAAGGAGTTTGAAAAACGATTTTGTACATTTAGGCTCGGATTGTGGAAATCCAAAGAGAGGTAGGTAAAGATTAGAGATGTACAATAAATTCAGTAGATAAGAAATGAAGAAAGCCCATGTGTAGATAATTGCAAAAAATTATAATTGTTTCAGATAAGTGGATTTAACGGTAGTACCTTAGAATAGATAGAAGCATACAAGAGGAATAGGAACAAAAGACTTTAGTAGGGAAATGAGATTTCCAAGGTTTAGGAATGGTACTCCTAGGGTAGTGAGAAGAAAATCCACCTTATGATTAGCTCAACAAAATATAATTGTTAGAATTAAAAAAATTCATTGTTAATATTTTCGTTTAGGAAATAAATATTGGGTTTTTGAAAAATGGTATGAAATTTAAATTGGTTTTTATATGGTGTAAATTTTGTTAAAAATGAAATTCTTCTAAAATTATAGAGCGTATATAGCTCGCTAGTTTCTTTGTAAGTAAGCAAAGATTTTAAATATAAAAACATAGGGTGTATTATGTATCAAAAACTTATGTTACAGCATTTATTGTTGTAATAGATGTTTTTGTGGAAAATAAAGGGAGCATAGACTATAACACTATTGTTATAGTAAGTGACTCCCAAGAGAAATGTTTTTACATAGTATATGAGATTTATTAGTATTTATTTAAATCCATACACTAGTATTTTTGGGTTGTAGCAACGATATTTTATGCAACATCTGTTTTGACCCAAATAAAAATGTGTTTTGAAGGTAATTTCTAAGTATAGAAATAAAATGGTTTGTAAAGTACACTTATTATTTTAATAAGTATAAGAAAATGTTTTCTACTTATGGATATATTAAAACAGTTTTGAAGATGAGTTTTTCTGAAAAAATGGGTAAGTTAGATATTAGAAAATATTTATCATAGGGGAATATAAACATACTTTAATCTATTGAAATGAAAAGAATAATGGTATAATTTTCTATGGAACCAATAAAAATGTTTTGTGTAAGTTATAAGGAATATGTGAAAGAGATATACAAGGTATGGGAAGCACCATATTTTGTATAGCCTATTTTGAAAAATATAAAATAAGTTCCATGTAATTTCACATACACATGAAATCCTCTTTTAAAAGGTTCATAGAAGATTTTAGCGTTAATAATTTCTCATTAGAGAAAGGAGTTCCAATACATTAAGGTATGAGACCATGAGGTGTAATAAGAAGATGTTTTGAAAACACATAAGGACATTTTAAAGATATTTTAAAAGAAAAGGGTTTGGTGAAAAAGTAAAAAAGCTTTTGGAAATGAAAAACTTAATAAAAGTAAAATTTGAAAATCCAAATTTATATAGAAAACTGTTGAGGTCGTTAAAAGAAAAAGAGGAATTAGTTTTAGACTTAGAATTTGGAAGTTTTCCCCTCTAGGTTTGGGAAATAATGTAAATTCAAAAAGCTGTAAGGATGCAAGTCCAGAAAAATAAAATATTGAGTAACCAAGTATTTTTGAATTTAATAGAAACTTGAAAATAACACTTTTAAAGACAATTTTTTTTGGGATTTGATGTTTTAAAAATTTAGAAGCTTTAGTGTTTGAAATAAGATGATAAATACCAAACCAAACTCTTAATGTGGAGTAGATAGGAATCATTTCCTAAGGAGTGATGGAAAAAGTGTAAGGCTATATAGGAAATAGCAGTAATTACTTTTAAAAGTATTGATAGAAGTTTCCGTGGAGTATATAAGACATTAGTGAGAACCTAGGATTGTCACTTCATGTGTGTAGACTTTAGAAGAAAAATAAAGTGGTATTAGTAAGATAGCAAGACACACGTGGTTGAGGATGTGTATTCTTGATTTTGAGAAATTTGGAAAGAGCATCTTCCTTTAGTGGAATTTACGTATAGTAACAATCTTCAAGTTAGCAGTGGAATGGCACCTTTCAAAGCACTTTATGGAAGACCGCGCAAGTCGCCTTTGTGTTGGATAGAGTCTACAGAGAGATTGCCTTGGTTTCGACATGGTTAAAGAGACTTCAGAGAAGACTAATTTGATTCGGAGAAAATTCGTATCTCATATCCACATCTCTTTGATAATAAGTTTTTGAATTTCCAATTTCCATCTTTAGTTTTGAATAGGTTCTTTCCTTTATTATCCTTTGGGAGGTAGAACTTAGGATTTAACATATGGATGGTAGGATTTAATGTAAACATGTTAGTAGAACATGTTATGTATGATGGATGCTAGTGGCTGCAAGTGTTTGCTAATGGATGCTAATGGACGCATATATTTACACTAGGCACTATTATTTCTTAGGGATTGGCCTAACTAGGACACTAGAGCATATGCATATGGATGTGTGCACATTTGCATTTTTATTTTATCTTTCGTGGTTGCTATAAATGGATGATTATCGCATGATTGTTGCATTTGGATGATGGTTGTAGCACGCATGTAGAACTATCAGTTATCATTAGGGAACTTTGCATTCATTTGGATATATGGCACATACATGATTGCATAAAAGGAGGTCAACTGAATCAGTAGGCGGCCTAATCTTTTGCATAGTTAGGAACATCGACACTACACTAATTACATAAGTAACATAAATCGCATTAGAAAAGCTTAAGGACAATTGATGAATGGGTGATGGTTGAGTAGTTGGTTGTAGAACTTGGATGAAAACATTTATTTCATTCTTCTATCCTTAGAGATTTCGAGGACGAAATCCCTTAAGGAGAGAAGAATGTAACAACCCAAAATTTAAGCTATAATAATTAATCAACGAATTAATTAAATGATAAAATAAATTTGTGAAACTATCAAAATTGAGCCATGGGAGTTGCACCATTGTGTCTGTGGTAATTTTCTGGTCAATTTCCATATATAGAACGTCAGAATCCGAGCTAGAATGAAGAAGATACGAATTAGACAAGAAATCGGAAAAGAGAGAAAAAAAACAAGGGCTAGGTCGACTCCCAGGTTGACCTAACCACTGCCTAGGTCGACATGCATGTTGACCTAGGAGGGGGAAGGTTGATAGGTAGGTCGACCCGCCCCTATTGATGAACGAAGAATTAAATTCTTCATTTCGTTGCGATTTCTACACGTCATTTTGGTTAATTCCTCTCATCTGGTGCGTCCGTGCTCCAATCCGACGGCTCCTATCAAGCCTATGACGTGGTTGCACCAAATCCAATCTCCAAATCCAACGGTCTGAGATCCACAAGCGCCACTATAAATAAGACCCTAGGCCTAGCTATTTTTCTCATTCTAGATTTTCTCCATTTGGGTTCACCTTCTCAGGCATGACCCTAAAAGGAATAATTTTCCGAAGAGAAAATCTTTTTAAATTAAAATATTTAATACCTCAAGTGGATCCGGGAAGACCAGGGGAAGAGCTAAGAACCATAGGTGAGTGATTAGTAATTATTTTATATTTTTAAGTAATTTAAATAATAGGGTTTCCAATAGTTGTAGTTTTTCTACGATTTTGGAATAACCTTTTTACCAGTTTATTTTCAGTTTTAGATTTATTTTTCCGTCTATTCTCTTTTAGCTATTCTCTTCAGTTATTTGTAGTTAATTACTATTAATTATAACTTTTCCATTTATTTATAATTATTTACATTATTTATAATTTACTGTTATTTACGTTTTATTTACATCTTTTCTACGTTTGGGATTTTCTTCTGTAATTGTCAGTTTCTTTCTATTTTTCCTTTTTATGCGAATATGGACTAAATAATAAGAACACTGAAATTGCAGAAAATAAGATGTAAAATGTGAAGACTGTAATAAATTGGACTTGGACTGAATTTAAGCCTAATTATGATGTATAATTATGATTAGGAAGAGTAAAAAGAGAAGAGTAAAACAGAAAAAAGCTTATTTTGAGACTTAGAATAAATTAATAAGCAAAGATAGCAAGGATAACAGTAGAGGCTTATTTAAACAATTTATACTAAGTTAATAAGCAAAAGTAGGACCTGTACCAACATCATTCCCTATTTTCTATGGACACAGGTGCTTCACCATAGCCTGAATTGAGATGAGGGAACACTTATGTTGTTTAGGGTAGATAAAAGGTCAATAATTAAAAGTTCAAATCATGGGGATTTGGACAAGGGGCGCAACTAGATTTTGTTTGACAGGGACCAGTACCAACAGCATTCCCTATTTTCTATGGACATAGGTGTCTCACTATAGCCTGAAGTGAGATGAGGGCATGCCTATGCTGTCTAGGGTAAATAAAAGGTCAAAAGTGGGAGCAATAGATAATGTGAACCCAACGGTGGTCAAGCGTATGGCCTCGATGCAGGGGATATAATTTGCTATTGAGTTCCAAAGCGCTTAGTATGTGCCTTTCGTAGGCACTGGTGTCTAGCTCACAGTAGACACGTTAGTAGAAGGTCGATCAAAGGGTAGAATTAGGACTTCAGCCTAATTAAAGTAGGATTGGGAATTTAGCCTAATCAAAACAGTTATCTAAGACAAGTGCAAGCTATCAAAGTTATCCAATCATACTAATCTAGAAATAGTTAAACCGTATCTTATTTTAGCTTTACCTCTTCTTCTATTTTCCTTACTTCTTTTGTTTATACTAGAACTGTTGCAAAGTCTATTATATTTACCTTGCTTAAGAATACTAGTAATTACTTCCACTCACCAGACTTTTAGTCTGACCCACTCCTCTATTATCCCCCTTACCCCCCATAGGCCATCAAGGGCAAGGAATGTAGATTTAGGACTCTTGGAGACTTCGGTTGTGGAGATTTTCTCATGTATTCCTCTCCTTCATTTTCAGTTTTTAGTTCACTTGATGTGCTGGTACTTTTATTTGAGAGGGATAGTTTTTGTACTATGGTTTTTATGAGACTGAGAATATGGTTTTCATAAGACATGTATTGGTATCTTAAGACATCTTGTGTATTTGGTTTTATAACTCTATTTTAAGATGTTTGATTTTTAATAAGTTATTGTTTTAATTGTTTCCGCTATTTTTATTTATTTTGTCTTGTGAATCTTAGTCTCTGTAAGTTTTAGCTATACCTACAATGCACCACATCTTTTAGTGTATCCTTTTGGGTATACTAAGGGGTTGGGGTGTTTCAATTTCAAAATATTATATAATAAACAATAATAATTAATCTTTTCTTTACCATTATTATAAATAGTAATAATTTATTTCAAAAACATTATTAATAAATCAATTTTATTAATGTCAAGCCATACTAATTATTATTAACCTTTTTGAATATTAAAATAGTGATAAATAACTTTAAAAACCATACTAAATATAAATAAATAACTTTGAACGATATTAAATATAAATAAATAATCCTTAAAACAATATCAAATATGAATAAATACTCTTTAAAACAATATTAAATATAAATAAATAATCTTTGAAAAGACAGGTAAAGAGGTTGGAGTAAAATAGAAGTTAAATCTTTTAAAACAAAATATTTCTAAACCAAATTTCAGATTTAAAAATATTTTCCTCCTATCTCAAAAACTAATTCCAACTCAAATGGCAATTTATAGTATTTTTAAAATACCAATCTAAGACCAATAGCTACCCAACGTTTAACCAATATCGATTATGATTTTCTATCACTACAGGGTTTCGGTTTTGAACATATAACAATGTCATAACCCATAGTGTCAACAATCAGGTTTGATTTTGAAAAATTCATATAACAGGAATATTATAGAAAACATTTCAACAATTGCGAGGAATCCAATTGGATCCCTCCAACCTGTCCACCTTCATCACAGCTCATATATATATATATATATATATGTATGTATGTATGTATGTATGTATGTATGTTTGTATGTATCAACACCTATATAGAAATAAAATTCAACAGTGGTGAGGAATCCTGTTTGATTCCTCCAACCTGTCCCCTGCATCATAGCTCATATATATATATATATATATATATATATATCAACACCTATATAAAAATAAAATTCAACATTGACGAAGAACCTGTTGGATTTTTCCAATCTGTTCCCCTACATCACAAACAATATATCATACAATATGGGTCATCTGCTACTAGGTAGGTATATATAAAAGGTCATCCGCTCCAGGGGCGGGAATCAATCCAAACCAACCGATAAAAACAGTAAATCATCCAAACATCCAATCAATAATTTTTATTAACTATATAACATACCGGTAAGCCAAAAAGGTAAGTTTAACTCACGGAAATTGCAGTTGTCGTCGAGGCATTTCGGTTTGAATTAAAATGGAACCGACGCTCAATTTTTAACCCAAATTCCTAATAGATCCAAATCCATCCAATCCAACTCTATATCGTAGTTCTCGTTGAAGCATATCGCAACTCGTTGCGCTCGAATCCGACCTCGTATGAATTAGTTATAACATTTATAAGATACATGAGTTAAATAATATTTTTATTTCACTAATTACACTTACAATAAACTAATTACCCACTCAAATCACTTTCCCACTCTCTGTTCATTCACGTACCCATGCCGCCTCCGTTTCTTGCCTCGCCACTGCCACCATGGTTTGCCGAACGCCACTACGTCGTGTCCCAAGCTAGCCTAGCCTCCCCTCCTTCCAACGCCACTGGCCCCGTCCACCGAATCGCCGCCTATCGTCCAAACGAACCCAAAAAGCAAAAGTCGTTCATCTTTATAATGTAGCCACCCCTGACCATGTTGCGCCGCCGTGAGCTCACTACCGACTGCCCCTATTACCACCAACACAACGGCACCAATCTCATCGTCCAAAACTCCGCCTACCACCAGAAATCGACCCAAAATTCAAACCACGTTCATCTTGAAACTGCTGCCACTTCACCGCGACTCAGCCCAATCCAACCATTGATTACCTATATCTTGACATCAACAACATTTGTTAGTTGACAACATGGTCTGAAAACGCCTCAAGTGGCTCCAATCTCCCTTAGCCTTTGGATAGGAGGAATCTGATTTGAAGATTTGGCGAACTCGTTTCTCTCTGGTAAAATGCGTTTTAAAAAAGAAGAGGGGTATGGGTTTGAACATGGGTGGAAGCATGGCCTGCACGTTTTGGGTATGGTTTGAATAGTGGAGCGTTATGGTGTGTGTGTATATATATATATATTCGAAAATATATAACTCGATGCACTCAAAAATCTTGAACCCCAAACGAGGCATGCCGCCTGGCGTTCTATAGGTAACACCTCTATTCCTAACACAATGGAACTAGTATCGAAAGCCAATTCAATCATATACAAAATTTAACTTTTCAAGCCCAATTATATTATATTAATTTCTGTAATTAGTTTCTACGCGTTTCGAGCCCTCACGACCAAATGATACGTCTGATTTCCATGAAATTTGACGACATATAATAATTCATTATTATGGTTCCAATGGCACTGGTTTCGTCAAAATCCGCAAGAGTGCCCCAGAATGATATTTTTTACATGTTAATTAAAACGAATTATTATTAAAACCAAATAAATCACCTATAAATCTAAATTGTAAAAGTTTATTATTCCATTCTTAATTATTCTAAATTTAAATAAGATTTCAAACCATTTTTATTCATATAAAATCCAAGATTAAATTATCCACTAATTCCAATATTCAATCCACTATTCAAATAAATCCTATAATTGAAATTTAGGCTGTTTGTCTTATAAAACTACTATTTCAATATGTAATGACCCGAAGATCAATCACTTTAATTAAAGATATTTAAATAATTTTAAATATTCAAATATAGATTATTTTTCATAAATAATCAAGTTTTAAGTGATAAGTAATAATAATGAACTTTTTTTGGAAAAATGTTCATAAAAATATTTCCTTTGGAAAGAAATATTGATAAAATGGTCGAAAACCGTTTTATCGAAAAACAGCTCTATAATCGTAAAACGTTGTGCACAGAGCTGAATATGTACACTTACTTTTATAATTGAATGATAGTATGAAATAAAATTAATTATTTTATTTTTGGAAATTAAATGTATTTATGACATCATTAATGATGCCCTTATTTTTAATAATTGATTTATGAATTTAAATTAAGATTTAATAATTTAAAAATTATTTTAATTATTCTAATAATTATTATAAAATTATTATAATTCATTTTAAATATTTATAAAGTGTTAATAAATCGTTTATAATAGTTTTATAAAGATATATACTTGATTTGAAAATATAAGAAAAATTTGTATCGCTTTATTGATATAATAGCGATTTTTGAAATAATTGTTAATATTAATTTATATGGTTTTTATAAATAAAATGTGATCATTTTAAGTAGTTAAAAATTATAAGAAATTTTTTTTCAATTTTTTTTACATTTATATGTAATTTAAAATATAAGTGAAAATGTGATCGACAATCAGTTTCCCGATTTTCAACGGTTTAACGAATGGAAGTCGTTCAAAGGTTGTTGCAACCTTATTTACATCATGTACACATATTTAACCATACATATACAAGCCCAAACTATTCATGTGCACACATGAACATATAAATACAAATATACATGTGAACACATATATACATATACATATCTAAAATGTTTAAGATTTCTTCATCCTTAAGCATTCACAATGTCAATGTGCATGCATAAATACAAGCACATGGCCTTGTCCATGATAGAGGGGACATCTAGCTATCCTAGGGTGATGTAGGGAAGGGGTGGATGTAATGATGGTTGGTGATGGTGGATGATGTAAGGTGGAGATATTTTCCACCTCTCTACTTTCCTACAAATACCCATCCCTTTTGCCTCTTGTTCATTCCACCATAACCCCCTTTTAATAGACCAAAAATGAGAATTTTTTTTTTCAAATCATATGAAATTCAAATGACTACAACTTTCTAGTTTACCACTTCTTCCTATTCTACGCTTTGCTATGCTCAAAACTCCATTCTTTTCAGAGCATTCTCGAGCCCAGTTTTTTAGGTTCGAGAATACCCCTTCTTCTTTTGACCATATCTTCCTTATAATTAATCAAAATCGAGTGTTTCTTTCCTTAAAATGGTAGAGAAAATAATTTACAATAACTTTCCTTTTGTCACTTTCCAAAATTCTTTGAGTAACACTTTCAAACTTTAGTTCAAAGTTGACCCATTTTCGGGTGTGATTTTTGTAAATCTGAGAATGACTCTTCTTTGTTTGACCATATCTCATTCAAACTAATCCAAATTGGATGATTATTTTTTTCAAAATCATAGAGAAAATAATTTCCTACAACTTTCATGTTGGCAACTTTTCTTAATTCAGAGGTAGAATATCTGAAAATCCGAGAGAAGATGACCTATTTTCGGGTCTAGTTTTTGGTAAATTCAATAATAATCCGAAGTCCTACACCTCATTTCCCATGCTTAGCCAAGCACCACTTTTGGCATGGAATGGAGGAGCATGCTAGGAGGCAAGGAGTAAGGGTTTGTGAGCTTGGATCGCGAGTTAGTAAGGCTATAGCCCTTTTTCCGGTAGAAAATCAATGTGAGAACTCTAATTTTAAACCATTATAAGCAGTTATAAATGTTTAACATAACTATTTGGATGCTAATTATGTTTGGATGTTTGGTTGATGAATATTTGATAAAGTAATTAGCAGCATATAACTAAAAGTGAGAAAACTCTTAAACTGTAGTTCTATATATTATTGGATGATATATATGTTTGGATATGACTGATAACGATGGTTGTTTATCATGTTTGAATATGATAATATAGATGTTTAATATGGTTGTCCAATATATACAAGTCACGTTAATACACGTCGATAAGCAGAAAGGAAATCGCTTTCCTTTATTAAATGAAATGGTATATATGGAATGTTTAAACCTCTTAAAAAAGTTTTAAAATGGTTTAGAATTGTTTTATAAACATTTAAAAGTGTTTTGGCAAAGTTTAAATGAATATTGAAAATTGAGTCAAAAATAGGTGCGTCGCATAATGGTAGTTCACGATTTCATGCTGTAAAAGTCAAATGAATATATAGAATGGAATATTGCTTGGAATTCTTCGAGATAAGAATTTTACAAACTATTATATCCATAGTTTTCAAAAAAAAAGAAAATCGAGATTTTGATAAGTAGATTTTGAAATATGAGCAAAACAAACTTTTAGAAAAATCGTGGTTTTGTAGTTCAGAATCCATAAAAGGGTTTCTTTAAAAATGATATTTTAAAATTGTTTAAAAATATGAAATAAATTATAAAAAAAACTTTTAAAATGTTTTAAAGTGATTTTTGTTATAAAAATGAACTTCCAAATGATAGAAAAATCATTCTGGTCAATGTAGCTTAAAAAGCACCGCTTGTAGCACTTTTCGCAGCACTTTTCTATAACTTTTGAAATATGGTTTTAAACTTAACGATTCTTTTCCAAATATTTTATAAATATTTTTAAATAAATAATTAAGTGTTGTAATGATGATTTGGAATTTTTATAATTTATTTAAAAATGTTTAAATAAATGATTTAAAGAAAAGCTATCAAAAATCAAGTAATTTAATCTTGGCTCTAAAAGCCGACGAGTAGACTGGATTTTTCTATTCATGAGATTTGGGTGAGCTGCTTAAACTATGGAGATGTTCAAGAGCAACCGTGCGCTGGATCACCTGGCCTCTTCTGGGCGAGGGATAGATAAGGCCGAAATGTCGGAAACGAGTTAAGTATAAAAGATAAAATTTTCCGAATTTAAACAGCTCTGATTTTATGGAGATAATCTTCTTATACTTGGTGTTAAAGCCTGAAGAGGGAACCCTTACTATTCATGTAATTTAAAAGGTGATTTCACTATTATTTTGCCCATAGTACTTGTTGAATACGGGAATTGATATTGAGTAGCATTAGATGATTTCTATAGATTCTGCTCACTTAATATTTACTGGTTTTGGATTAACATCCTAGATAACATGGTTTTAACTCAATCAAAATTTTGATTTTGAATTAAGAAATCTTTGTTAAGGTTTAAATAAATGATTTGGAAATATTTTCCTAAGTAAAATTTGAAATGATTTGGAATTTAAAAAGATTTTAAGTAATCAAAGGATTTTATAAGAGAGGTTTAATGATTCCATATATACGAGAAAGAAAAGTTTTAAAGTTATATATCTCTAAAAGATATTTTTGATAAAAGGAATGAACTAATCAAATATTATTCACCTATATACCTGACCTCTTTTACCGATGACTGGTTCGAAGGAACCGGGGTCGGATTTGGGTAATTCCTCTCCGAAGAACACTTCGAACAAATTTACATATTCGAAGTGAAGACATGGAAATTATTTGGAAGATAGAATGTAGGGCTGCTTGTCACTGACCCTCGAGGGAAATTTCCCATATCATATTATGTAGCAGTAGTTCTTCATTTGAGATCTTTGATGCAAGGGCTCCTCGCTACTAATCCTAGGGGTAATTCCCGATAGGATGTGTAGGAGAGTACCTTCGGGTTGTCCTATTTATGGACAACTTGTATGGATGAATGTCCGACGTTGCATTTCTAATTATATTGATTGATATCTATGAACGTATCATCTGTTTGATAGTGGAGAAGGCAACTTCTCTTAGCTTAACACCTTTTCATGAGACGTACGAGCTCAGGAGTTATTCATTGTAGAAATTAGTTGTGATATCATGGAATGGCAGTGTGGCATTCAAAGTGGAATGTGCTATGTGAGAGGTAAAACGTTACCTCTGGCCTCATCAACCAAAAAGGAAAAAAACAAGGTAGATGGGCAGGGATAAGTGGGTCACTCCCATTAAGATATGGTCATCACCTTTCTGGATAACCCTCTATATATCGGGTATGTTGTATATGCTATGAGACGTCTCGAATAGGTTGGTAATGATCGGGGTGATGTCATATTTGGTACTATCCAATGAAGGGGTAAGCTGGTTTTGTGTTGGTATACACGTTCAGTATCTTGACCCTAGGTACATCCCTCTAGAGGTGTATTATATGGCAGGTAGTCCCTCGCCTTATCATTGTATGGAATCCATTCTCCGAACGAGCCTTGTAAGAGTTTTGTTTGTACAGGCTAACTTATCCGAAATTTAATAATGGTAACAATTTCGGCTAAGATTCATAAGTTTACTTGCAAATGTTTTCAAAAGAATGTCATTAAAAATAATATCCCCATATTTTGCGTAGTGAAGTTTGGTTATCATAAGTTAAAAGCATGTTTCTTGTTTATGTGCGACATGGTTTTATGAGATACCTTTGTTTCCAAAATGCGTATTTTGAGTTTCTCAGACCAGTCCCATGATCGACCCGGAGTTTAGTTTCATTTTCCTTTAAACTCTGGGTTCCCTAATTTTCCCGGGTAGTCCAGTAGTCAGGTTTAGTTAGAAGAAATCTGGAAGAGCTCGAAGCATGGAGTTAGAAGATTCTTCTGAAGATTTTTTTTGTTTCCACCACACTTGTGCACTATTGTATTCCGCATTTGTAAGGACAGATATTTATAACTGTTCATGTTTAACTCTGAAAAATGTATTTAAATTTTCCGCTGTAAAGATTATATGTTTAAATAATATATGTTATTCCATTCGTATGAAATTATGATCTGTCTTTATTTTCTTTCTTACCTTTAACAATCGGGTTTCCGGCACTTGGATTTGTGGCACGTGAAATTAAGGATGTATTTGTGTCAATTTTCAAGGGTCGAAAATCGGGATGTTACATTTGGTATCAGAGCTTAGGTTGAGCGAATGCCTGAGCCTGGTAGGGGTAAAGTATCATCAGAGATAGGGTTAGTAATACCCTAGGATGAGTAACTCATTAGAGATAGGATTAGTAATACCCTAGAAGGAGTTAAGAGTATATATATGAGCGTGTATTTGTTAATATAAAAATGATTTGTGGAAAATGATAAATGAAATAATTTTACCAAGGATTATATTTTGAATACAAATATATTTTTAATATGGTGATTTGATTCAGGAAAGGATAATACTCAGTTATTATCATTGATTGATTAATTGTTTAGTTTAAAAGTTTAAGTACGAACACCTCGTGAATTTAGTTTCACAATTTGGCTATGGGGTATTTGATATATAATAATGTCAGTTTAAGATTAACGGAATTGATTTAAGATAAATTAATCTTATGAATATGTTTTATCAAGTGATTTTAGAAAGTGGATTTATAAAACGTGCTTTATAAAGGAATTTTGAGAATTTAAGTTTTGGTATTTTTGAAAGGAATTTCAGATGATTTTTGGAAAAGGAATAATAATAGTATTATTTCTAAAATGGTATTTTGAAACGAAAAACAAACTTATGATTAATTGATTTGAGTGGCTCGAAAGTAACAAAAAATGGGCAGGAGATGTGTTTGGATGGTAAATGCTGCTTTTAAGTATTCCCCTTCTTGTTAAAGAAATATGCAATACTATAGGTGGTACCCGGTTCCTTGGTATCATTTTTGAGTTACTCGATCCACATAATTTTCTAAAGTTAAAAAGGATAATGTGAATCATTAATTGATAAATTAATTGATGGTTGTCAATTTTTATAAAAGTGTATTATCTTAGTTGATAAGCATGAGTATGCATTGATCTTTAAAGGAAATGGTAAAAGTTATTAATGAATGGATTGTAGTAAACGATGTTTTTGCAACATTTGTTTTTTAAACCCTTGAATGACATTTTGGAAGAAATCTTATAAATATATTTAGATCTTTAATAATGGAATTTTAAAGATAATAATAAGTATTAAAACCGGTATAAGTGGATGATTAATAACAGGAGTATTAATTAATAAAAAAAGTCTTGAGTAACAAAAGAAGTTTTATTAAATACAAATGTGTAACATTTAATATTGGTTAAAAAGTAGCAAATTATAATATAAGAGGTATATTATAATAAAAGGTAAGTTATCTTTAACTTGAATAATTTCTTAAAAATGTTAGCAAATAGTTAAATATAAAGAAGCATCTTTATAAAAATGTTTGAAAAAGGAATGAAAGTTTTATGAAATGTTTTCATAATTTTTTTTGAAAGATTATTAAATTCAAATAAAGTATGTGGATTATTTCTTCGCATAATTTGATCTAAGATTCGAGTAAAGAGCTTTGAGGTGTTTACACTAGTCTGAAAAAGAATTTATCATTTGATTCTGGACGATGAACATTGATGAGGATTTGTGGTTGGATAATTGAGTTTTCTATCATAGTTAAGAGCTATGCAAGGAAAAACTAAAGTTCTGGTCAAAAAGCCCAGTCAGAATCCACACTAAAAGATCGAGGGATCAATACTAGTTTGGAAGTAAAGTCGTGGATTCGAATAGTAGATCGAATCAGATATTGCATACGGATGATCTATATACATCATACATGTGTAAGTTTGACAATAAATATTTTGGGCAAAACCTTTGGGTTTTTGTTTTGGCTAATTTCGGGGAGGAAATTCTTTTAAGGGAGGAAGTATGTAATGAACCCGAATTTTGATCTCTTTAATTAAAGATATTTATATAATTTTAAATATTCAAATATAGATTATTTTTCATAAATAACCAAGTTTTAAGTAATAAGTAATAATAATGAACTTATTTTGGAAAAATGTTCACAAAAATATTTCCTTTCGAAAGAAATATCGATAAAATGGCCGAAAACCATTTTATCGATAAACAGCTCTATAATTGTAAAACATCACGCACGGAGCTGGATACACACTTATTTTTATAATTGAACAGGAATATAAAATAAAATTAATTATTTTATTTTTGGAAATTAAATGTATTTATGACATCATTAGTGATGCCCTTATATTTAATAATTGATTTATAAATTTAAATTGAGATTTAATGGTTTAATAATTATTTTATATTCTAATAATTATTTTAAAATGATGATAATTCATTTTAAATATGTGATGGCCGCCCTTCTCACTTCGAAAGATGAGTCGTCATATAGAAAGAAATAGGTAGAAAAGAAAATAGATAAAAGAAAGAACTAAACAAATCACAGCATCTCACAGCGGAACGGATAATATATATTACATAACATATATCACATAGCCACTAATACAATTCATCAGAGTCATAATTATGCATGCATCATATCCAGACAGTCGTAACGACCCGCCCATTCATTACAAGTCCAAATACAGACACAGATACCAATACGGTGGAATATAGATAAGAGCTAGATACGTTGAAGCCACCTGCTTCAGCTCCTCCAAAATGCGTCGAGAGCAAACCTGGATCACTTGGCAACTCATAAAATTTTTAGTATCCAAGAGTTTAGGAAAAACAGAAAATAAACTCTGGGTCAGACATGGGTCTGGTATGAGTAAAATGGTTAAATTACTTTAAATTTGAAAACCATTTGAAAACAAGGGTATCTCGTAAGACCACGCCGCACATAAACACGGACGGGTTTTTCCCTTATGATAACCAAAAACACTTTCATAGGAAATCTAGTGATATTATAATAATGTCTAGGGTTTTCAAGTAAATTATTCACATAGCTGAAATTGTTACATTAATTAAATTTCAGCATAATAGGTATACAACTAAGACCGAAGAAACTTATTGGAAAGTGGGTTCCATACAATGACTGGGCCACTGAGGTACCACCCGTCACGGTGCATCTGTAGATAATATAACACCGAGGACCACGCCAGGATCCCCTGCTACACAAGACTGGACTACCCCTAACCTAGATAGCCCGAATAAGATTACCCCACGGTTGGGATCAGCAACCGCACCGAAACATACCGAGTAAAATAGGGACTCTAGATTGGGTGCGATCCACTTAGCCTTGCTGCATCTTCCCTATTTTAGTCATTCCCAGTTGATGAGGCTTGAGGCTACGATTACCTTTCAAGAACACATTTACTTGGAATTCTCATCGTCCTCCAATGATGATGTTTTGATAGCATTCGTCCATATAAGTCCGTTCGAGGCTTTTCACGGAACCGAAGGCACCATTTCCAATACACCCATATTGGAATCACCCTTAGAGTTAGTGAAGGATCGAAATACAAGGTTTCATGTTGATTTGAATTTAGATAAAAAGGAAAATAAATATTTTAAAGGTTTAAGAGGTTTTTAATGTAAAACATTTGATAAACATTTACTTCTTTTTTTTATAAAACAACCCAGGCCTGTTCGGCCCTCAAACAAGACACAGGGTCCAACCCTTTTTTTCTTCTTTTTATTTCTATTTCCTACTGCTTCTTCTTCTTCTCCCCTTTCTTTTTTTTTCACCGATCAAACTTGTGCATGTCACCGTGTACGTGCACGCTCCACCGACCACCCAACTCCAGCCGTCGACCCCTTGAGCACATCACCCACGACCATCCTCACTTGACCACAGGCCTGAAAACCCGACCGAACCCCTAGTTCGAAATCTCGAACCTCAACCGAAAAACTGGAGCACTTTATTTCCAATCGTGCACCTCTCTAGACCACCACCGACCACCGTCCATCGCCAAATTCCACCAGAAGCTTCGCCACCTTCTCCTCTTCCAATCCCCCTATACCGCACGCCTCTAAGTGCTCCACGTCGCCACCATTTCTCAAAAAGCCGAGCATGACCAAAATCACTTCCTAACCCTACCTCGCATCCAACCGACCACCACGCCCCCTTATAAATAACCGCGCCATTTTTTGCGAACTCCCCAACACCCAAGCTTCCTTCAGGCCAAAAATCAACCCACGAAATTGAGGGGTTCGCCGAAATTTGACCGAAAACCACTTTTCGTTCATCTACCTTTTCCTCACTATCTACTCGACTAAACATTTCCAAATTTCCTCCAAAATTCATCATTTTGGATGACGATCATGTTTAGATAAGCAAGTGGATGAAATATGATTCTCGAATTTATTTCATTTTTGGATTTCTTACTGTAAAATACGTTTCCTTCTTCTATGCTTGATAATATTTAATGAAACAATTTTTAAAACAAACTATGTTCGAAAATATTCAGTTTTTCTTTTGAAAACATCACCTAAAACTAACTAGATTAAGAGGTAAAGGTTTTTGAAGTTGAGCATAACAGTGTTTTTTCAAAATAACAGAGTAGAAAAAAAAATGGTGTATAGGCTTTAGAGTTTTTACCAGTTTATACAACAAGATATATATATATATATATATATATATATATATATATGTAAGCACGGGTACTACTTGCATATGAACAACTTGAAAATCAAAAGTTTCCATTTAAAACTACAACCATAAAGATGCATCAAGATTTCCAGTAAGTAAAGAGAATTTTGGTTTTACTCACTGCTTTTGAAAAAGAAAAGACACTGCTTTGTTTTGCTTGATTTACTGTTGGAGCTTGAGTATTTGATTCTCTACAAGTTTTAATGGCAGCTTCTTTTTATTTTTCGTTTTCTTTTCTTTCTTTGAACTAGGATGTATATGTGAAGAATACAGGGGTATTTATAGAGAAGAGGGAGGGAGCAAGTTTTGAACAGGGTTGAAGTCCATTTTCATGTACAGTGGTTCTTTTCTTTTTTCTTTTTTTTTTGCTTTTTTTAAACCATGACCTGATTTGAAAATTAGTGATTTGATTTCCTAGTTGATGTGATAATTTGTGTGTGATTTGATCTTTTTTTGTGCTTGAGAAGATATGCATTCATCATTATGTCCCCTTGTATACATATATACTTCATATATACATACATAGATTATTTTACCATATGAACATGTTTTTTCCTTATATACAAACATATATTAACATGCCTATGTTTTGTATTACTTCTATAAATTTTTACATATATCCTATAACTAACATACAAACATCAATAGCCACTTACATGCATTTATTCTTATATATATAAATATTTTATTTTAAATTTTATATCAAAAGTTATGTATACATACACACACACAAATATATATATATATATTATATCCTATAATAGAAAGGTGGAATTTTTATTTAAATATTTTTCAGAAATTATAATTTATACTTTTAAACCATAGCCTTCAGAATATATATATATATATATTTCCACAAATTAGAATTCATTATTTGATTGATAAAAATAATATTTCAATATTTAAAATTAGTTTATTATTCAAATAACAGGTGTCAAAATTCCAGATCGTTACATTCCTCCCCCCTTAAAAGAATTTCGTCCCTGAAATTTAAAAGTAAAGAAATGATTCAACTTGTAACAAAAAGTTTTATATTCTTATAGCAAAGCACATACATCAGTCATATCCTAACAACCATAACAAACAGTTAAACATAGAACAAAACAACACTAGCTATTCTGACAGCAATTCCAGATAGGCTTCCCTCACACTATCCAGAGTTTCCCAGGTACAATCTCTGGGATCCTCGCTCCATTGGATCTTAACCAACTTAACCACCTTATTCCGGAGCTTCTTCTCATCCTGATCAATAATTTGAATTGGATGCCTCACTACGGTCAAGTTTGGTTCAACCTCTAAATTTTCCTGGACTGATGGTTCAACAACCAATGATGGATCATGCACGTATTTCCTTGGATGAGATACGTGGAATACATTATGAATCCATGCCATCCTTTCTAGTAATTCAATCATATACGCAAGAGTACCAATCCTTTCGAGAATATGAAAAGGTCCGATATATCTTGGAGCCAATTTTCCGGTCTTGCCAAATCTAATTGCTCCTCTTATCGGAGAAATCTTAACAAATACCAGGTCTCCAACTACAAATTCTAGATCCCTCCGTCTTTTATCGGCGTAGCTCTTCTGACGATCCTGGGCTGCCTTCATTCTCTTCTTGATCAGTTCGACTTTCTCAGACGCTTCCCAAATCATATTCGGACCAAGGATTAAACAATCTCCTAACTCCACCCAACAAGCTAGTGATCTGCCCGGCCTTCCATAGAGAGCTTCGTAGGGTGCCATCTCTATGCTTGCTTGGAAACTATTATTGTAAGAAAATTCTACCAGATGCAGATGATCTTCCCAAGACCCACCGAAGTCCAAAATGCAGACCCTCAACATATCTTCCAGATTGCGATTTAGCCTCTCAGTTTGCCCGTCAGTTTGAGGATGATAAGCAGTGCTCAAACTTAACTTCGTTCCAAGGGCCGTTTGCAAAGCTTTCCAAAATTTACTGGTAAAAATCGGGTCACGATCGCTTACTATGATTATGGGAACTCTGTGCAATCTCACGATTTCCCTCATGAAAATCTCTGCCAAGGAAGCTGCAGTTCTAGTTGATTTATCCGGGATAAAGTGATCGCTCTTGGGTAGCCTGTCTACAATAACCCACACTCCCTCATTCCCCTTTCTAGTTCTGGGCAACCCATCGATGAAATTCATCGATATCATCTCCCACTTCCATTTTGGAATCTCCAGAGGTTGTAACAGTCCCGCTGCCTTCTGCTGATCTCCTTTTATCTGTTGACAGCTCGCACACCTATTAACAAAGATAGAGAAATCTTTCTTCATTCCCTTCCACCAAAACATCCACTTCATATCCCTATACATCTTCGAGATACCTGGATAGATACTCAACCTAGAGTGATGGCATTCTAACAAAACTTCCTGCCTAAGATTCTTGACCCTCAGTACACAAATTCTCCCATTGATCCTTAAAACTCCTCGGTCATCAACCTTGAAACTGGTGCACTGCCCCTCGTCAACCTTTCTGATGATCACCCTTAAGCTTCTATCCGCTTTTTGCTCGCTTGCTATTCTTTCTAGGAGAGTCAGGGTAACCTCCAAAAGCGATAGAACTACATTCCTACTCAAAGCGTCCGCCACCACATTAGACTTTCCCGGTGTATAGAGAATATCCAAATCATAGGATGCTAGAAATTCCAACCACATTTGTTGTCTCAGGTTCAGATCTTTCTGGGTGAAAAGATACTTCAGGGGTTTATGATCCGTGAAGAGCTCAAACTTTTCACCTAATATAAGAAAGAAGTTCGCTCCTAAATCTCTAAAGGTTAAGAAGAAACTAAACAAGGAAATAGAAGGATCCTTACCCAACAGGTAGTGCCTCCATATTTTTGTGCAAAGACAACAGCCAGCAACTCCAGGTCATGCGTAGCATAGTTTTTCTCATGAGGCTTCAACTGCCTGCTCGCATATGCAATCACCCAACCACGCTGCATCAAAACAGCTCCTAGACCCACCCCACAAGCATTTGTGTACACTGCGAATTCACTGTTTCCATCTGGAACAGCCAAAACGGGTGCATTGGTTAATCTCACTTTCAATTCTTGAAAAACCTCTTCACACTTTGGAGTCCATTCAAATTTCTCTCCCTTCTTAGTTAGCTTGGTCAAATGGGAGGAAATCTTAGAATAGTCTTGAATAAATCTTCTGTAGTATCCTGCCAAACCAAGGAAACTGCGAACCTCCGTAGGAGTCCATGGTTTCTTCCACTCCTGAACAGCCGCCACCTTTTCTAGGTCCACTGAAATACCATCTCCCGATACAATGTGCCCTAAAAACTTTACTTCCGATTGCCAAAAATGGCACTTCGAAAACTTCACCTTTAGGACATGCCTTCTCAAAGTTTCCAAACCACTTCCAGATGATGTTTATGCTCCTCCTCTGATTTAGAGTAGATAAGAATGTCGTCGATGAACACTAACACGAACTTGTTCAGAACATCTCGGAAGACACGGTTCATAAGATCAATAAAATAAGCCGGTGCATTGGTTAGCCCAAAAGGCATAACCAGCCACTCAAAGAAACAGTCAGGCCCTCTAAATGCAGTTAAGGGTATACTATCTTCAGCCACCCTCAACTGATGAAATCCAGAAGCTAAATCCATCTGCGAAAATACAGTAGCTCCATGAAGCTGGTCAAAAAGATCGTCGATGCGAGGTAAGGGATACTTATTTCTAATGGTTAGCTTATTCAAATCACTATAGTCTACACATAATCTTAACGATCCATCCGACTTAGCCGCAAACACCACAGCAGACCCCCAGCTCGAACGACTGGGTCTAATCAATCCTCTCCTCAACAAGTCCTGGGTTTGACTCACCAACTCTTCCCTCTCCTTTGGAGCCATTCTCTTTTTTGGTTGAACTACAGGTCTTGCACCTGGGACTAAATCAATACGAAATTCTATCTCTCGATGCGGGGGTAAACATTTAACTTCCTCAAAAACGTCAGGGAAGTTTTTAACAACTTCTATGGATCCTAATCCTTCTTGAGATGCTTCGAGCACGTGCAAGAGACTACACATATGAATTTCGGGGTTATCACATTCTACCTTTGCAGTCCTTCCCAACTCGGTTTCCAGAGATATGGTCCTCTCCTCACAGTCGAGGAGAACTTTATACTTTGTTAATCAATCCATACCAAGTATAAGGTCGAATCCTTTAAAATCTAATACATAGGGGTCACACGAAATGCTATGAGAAAGATAAGTAATTCACAAGCCTTCACAAATCATATTCAATTGGGTCACTCCCCCTATGGGATTGGATATGCAAATAGAGTTTTCTACGGTACTAGGAATAAGGTGAAATTTCACTACCGTTCCCAAAGAAATAAAGCTAAGAGAAGCACCAAAATCAATAATACTCTAATATAAACACCATTTAAAAGTAAGGTACCTTCAAGGACGTTTTTACCCTTCACATCCGTTGAAGCTGATGGTTCATTTTTGATAGCAAACACCTTGTTTAACTGCGCCTTCTGTATGAGTGGGCAGTCCTTCACCATGTGCCCGGGCTGATGGCAATTGAAACACAGATTCTTCTGAACCAATTGAGAAATAGGTCCGCTTTGCTGCTTCGGAGCTTCACGACTCGGAAAAAATCTAGCAATATGTCCTTTCTGTTTGCAATTATAACACTCACTGTTCGCATGTTTGCCTCCTTGTTTTCCTTTCCCTTGCTTCTTCCAGTTCGGATTAAACTTTCTCTTATTTAGATTGGTAGCACCGCCACTTGGTGTTGCTGCTGCTGCTGAGGGTTTCTTCTTCAAAAGTTCTTCATACCCTAAAGCCATATCCACAAGCTCCACAAATGATCCCTTAAGATGAGCGGTCATCTTCTCATGGAATTCTACCCTCATACCTAATACAAACATCTCATTTTTCTTAAGTGGGGTGTCAATGAGTCCAGGGCCATAACGGGATAACTCATTGAACTTTGTTTCGTACTCAGCCAATGACATGTCTTCTTGCTTGAGACCTAGGAAACTCCTATATAATCGGGTCTTACCCGCAGTCAGCATGAACTGTTTTTTGACCACCTCTTTGAATTTATCCCATGAAAATTCATCTTCGGGGACATTCGCCGTGACTGAATCCCACCATGCGGCCGCACCTTCTTGCAAATGCCATGATGCCAAGACTCATTTCTGTTCATCAGAAAGACCCAAACCTTTGAAAATTCTCTCACAAGAGCGTAGCCACGCTTGTACCTCAATAATAGATTCAGTACCCTTAAAGGGTCTTTCTCCTATATTCGCAAAGTCCTTGCATAGAGTTGCGAAGTTTACACAAGGCTGTACTGGAGCTACGGCCTCAATAGCTACCCCGCCACCTCTAACATTAGGGGTTCTTCCATTAGTGGTTATTGTGCTACTGGATCCCCTTCCTCGTCTTCCCCTTGTGCTCATTGTTTACTACCTGGACATGGTAAGATGATACTTAGCACTTGGACGAAATACATTCCAAAGTAATATTTTATCAAAGATGATCTAACTATCAGGGATGTGTGTGTGTGTGTATATATACATATATATATAATTTACAAATACCTCTCTCAAGATTGATATTAACCCAAAAGCCTAGGTGTTCACTCAACCTAGTGCTCTGATACCAAATGTGATGGCCCACCCTTCTTACTTCGAAAGACGAGTCATAATATAGAAAGAAATAGGTAGAAAAAAATATATAGAAAGAAAGAACTAAACAAATCACAGCATCTCACAGCGGAACAGATAATATATATTATATAACATATATCACATAGTCACTAATACAATTCACCGGAGTCATAATTATACATGCATCATATCCAGACAGTCGTAACGACCCGCCCATTCATTACAAGTCCAAAATACAGACACAGATACCAATACAGTGGAATATATATAAGAGTTAGATACGTTGAAGCCACCTACTTCAACTCCTCCAAAATACGTTGAGAGCAAACCTGGATCACTTGGCTACTCATAAAAATTTGAGTACCCAAGAGTTTAGGAAAAACAAAAAATGAACTTTAGGTCAGACATGGGTCTGGTATGAGTAAAACAGTTAAATTAATTTAAATTTGAAATCCATTTGAAAACAAGGGTATCTCGTAAGACCACGCCGCACATAAACGCGGACGGGTTTTTCCCTTACGATAACCAAAAACACTTTCATAGGAAATCCAGTGATATTATAATAATGTCTAGGGTTTTCAAGTAAATTATTCACATAGCTGAAATTGTTACATTAATTAAATTTCAACATAATAGGTATACAACTAAGACCGAAGGCACTTATTGGAAAATGGGTTCCATACAAGTACTGGGTCACTGGGGTACCGCCCATCACGGTGCATGTGTAGATAATATAACACCGAGGACCACGCTGGGATCCTCTGCTACACAAGACCGGACTACCCCTAACCTGGATAGCCCGAATAAGATTACCCCACGGTTGGGTTCAGCAACCGCACCGAAACATACCGAGTAAAATAGGGACTCCAGATAGGGATAACCTTACCCTAATTGGGTGCGACCCACTTAGCCTTGCTGCATCTCCCATGTTTTAGTCATTCCCGATTGATGAGGCTTAAGGCTACGTTACCTTTCAAGGACACATTTACTTGGAATGCTCATCGTCCTCCAATGACGATGTTCTGATAGCATTCGTCCTTACAAGTCCGTTCGGGATTTTAACGGAACTGAAGGCACCATTTCCACTACACCCATATTGGAATCACCTTTAGAGTTAGTGACAAATAGCCATTGTACTCTGAAATCTTTATTTCGAATCTTTCCTTGGAATCTTCCCAACTCGATCATTTATTTTGGATCGATGTGGTTTTCGGATAATACTGATATCCGATCTCGGTCTCATCGAATCCAAACGATAGATTTTTAAAGGCCAAGTTGTTTTTAAACAAAACAATTCATATTATTACTTATGTTTATTTCCAATAAAACGTGTTGATGTTTTATTTCAACCATTCAATTCATTTGGCTACTTAATGTCACAGGCACAGAACAATTTAAAATAAATAGTCAAGAGTAATTAAGCCAAATCACATATCATTAACTATTTTAACGGTTTATAGCTAATATTAAAACAATTAACAAATCAGCATTTAACTAATTTAAATTAACCAATCTAATTATATTCCTAACCCAAATTACTTATAATTTAAATCAATTTTATAAACTATTTATTTTTAATTTAACTAAAATTACCAATCCATTTAATAACTAACTTGTATAAATTAACTTAAGATTTATCAATTTAAAATTTAATTATTTTCTAACTTTAATTATTAAAATTAATTTAATTTTATATTACCAAAAACTTAACAAAATTGATTAGGCTTAAATACTTGGTGATAGGATCGAAATACAAGGTTTCATGTTGATTTGAATTTAGATAAAAAGGAAAATAAATATTTTAAAGGTTTAAGAGGTTATTAATGTAAAACATTTGATAAACATTTACTTCTTTTTTTTATAAAACAACCCAGGCCCGTTCGGCCCTCAAACAAGACATAGGGTCCAACCCCCATTTTTTTCTTCTTTTTATTTCTATTTCCTACTGCTTCTTCTTCTTCCCTTTCTTTTTATTCAAGACTTCTATTATATCTTGTTTTAACTCTGATATATATATATAGTAGCTTCATGAACTACTATTCATTTGTTTCCGCTGCTTATTATTGTCATATTACTCTGTGTCTGTGATTCTGTGATTATTTTATTCACTGCATATGCTGAGTTCTGCCATTATAAATTAACAATCTGATATTTTGAGCAATTCAAGTCTGACATGTGCGGATGCGAATGGTTGAAAATATTGGGATGTTACACAACATGATGTAGGAATACTAATAGTAATAATATACCAAATCTTCGTCTTCGTCCTCCAAAACAAATCTTCAATAAGCTGAAAAACTCAAGACTGACCCGAGCGTAATGAAAAGAGAAAACACTCGAGTCAAGACTAAAATATTCTTATGTGAGTCAAATCGATATCACATATAACATGAGTGTTATGACATCAGAGATGTTTATGGGTTTTACATCTCCTATCCAGTGTATAACATGCGTGCAATAACTCATAAGATGTTACGGGATTTTCCATCTCTTTAGGATCCATCAAAATATTAATATGTAGTGGAATACGCTACATATATAATGTCTAATAAATAAAATAAATATTTTTCTTAGCATTAAGGTTTTACATTAATCCCTCTTATCGTGTTTTTAAGCATGGTGTAACGGCCCGAAATTTTGGGTCGTTCGATTTTGAACATTTAATTTATTTTAAATGTTAAATGTGAATTATAATTTGATTTGAAATAAGAAATTTTTGGTTCAATCAATAAAATAAGTTATAATTTCAAAAATGGTAATTCAATTGAAATTGAATAATAATAATTTAATATTTGGAATTGGAATAATTGGTGAATCTGGATATAAATGGTTATGAAAATGGTTTCTAAAATTTATTTTAAGTCTATTTGGGTTTAAATAATGATATTGGACTTTTGGATGGAATCAAAAGCCAATAAATTAAATTTGGAATTTTATATTAATTTAATAATGGAATTTAATAATATAATAATGCAAATAATCAGATTTTGATTCGAAATTGATCAGAATGATTTCTAATATGAATATAAGTTCTATTTGATTTATAATAAAGTTAATAAAGTTTTAAAAGATTTCGACGATTTTGGAAATCGCTCGAATTAATCGACGAGTTAAAATAACCTTCCGGGGCACAGTCTCGGAATTCGATGAAACTAGTTCCATTGGATCCGTAATAGTTAGTTATTATCGGATTTCAATTTTCGTAGCAATCGGAGTTGTCGTTTGACCCTGGCAGCTAAAAACACATAGGAACTTATTTAACCGATTTAATTTAAAATTGATCGCTTATTTCCGTAACTCGTGCATATGACCGAATTAGCTTCCGAAACACGTTCCATTGGGTTCGGAATATGGGTAAAACCTTATAAACGCCAGGCGGCACGTGTGATTTGGAGTTCGTTTGTAAATGCTCGTTATAATTGAATTTAATATTAAATTAAGATGTATATACGTATATATATATATATACGTATTTGGCCGAGAAACCATATCTCTTTCAGCAGCCGCCGCTTATCTATTTTAATGGCTGAAACGTCCTCTCGTTCTTCCTCATTTTTCTCTCCATCCACTCCTCTTTAGCAAAATCTTCCAACACGAGAGTCGTAGAGCTCGTCGAACTCTACGAAGTGGACGGTCGTGATCGAATATAGCGCTGTGGATCGTCTCCAATGTCACCGCGTTTTCTTTCCGTTCATTCACATAAATCAAGGCTTAGGGATAACCGAGCTCCACCTCGTTTTGGCCGAAAGTGGAGTTTGCAGCACGCTACGTCGTGGTGGCCTCTAATGTAGAAACTATTTGCATTATCTGTGATGAATTTTATTTATTATCCCATGGTAGTTTAATTTGAAATTCAGTTATGTTGTCATATGATTGGATAAATATAATCGGGGATTTTAAAAGTATAAATAAAATAAATTGGGATTAAAAAGGTAAATGAAAAGGGATTTCTGAGAAATGAGCTTAATTAAATGCAGGAAATTGGTTTTGAAATTTGAAGCGTTTTTGAAATATGATTTAAAAGGAAACAAGGAATGGGAATTTATAAACAGGGTTTATAAATGTAATGGAATATTTATTGGGAAATTCATATTGAAAGTATAGATTTTTGGTGGGCATTTCTATAAGAAATGCAAATTGTTTTAAAGGTAATAGTGGGATTATTGTTAAATGATGGAAAGTGTATTTTTCCTGGACATTTAGTATGTTTCAAACAAAAGTTTTCAAAATATAAATTGGCAGTTTAAAAACGTGTTTTAGAATATCTTAGAAAGAAAAATATTATTTGATTATTTTTAAGTATAAGTAAATAGTTATTTAAGTAATTATGGTATTTAAGTATTTAAAGGTAAATTAGTATTATGTTTTTAAAGGGGAAATCTTAACATGAATATTTGGTATAAGTACTTTATTTTTAAAAGGAAATTTTGGTTTAAATTACTCAAAAACCCTTATAAAATTTCTTAAGTATTATTTTTATTTAAAAAGAATTTAGTAGCCTTATTAAAATATTTTAAGCATATATTTTGAAAATGATTTTACAGGAAATGGGAAATGTGGTTAAAAATAAAAAGGGAGTTTTATCTTTACAGTGATGGAAGAAATTTACGGTATTCAAACGTAAATTGGAATTGAGATAAATCAAGCAGGATTTATAAAATGAATTCTTTAGTTTATTCTGAAATGGGAGTGTATTTCCCTGAAAAGCCAAGTACGTTTTAAAGTGGATTTTCTTTAGTAAAAGTTAAAGTTTTAAAATTTGTTTTAAAAGAATGTTTAAGAAATTATTAAGTTGTAAAATTTTAAAAGTAAATATTTACTAAATTAGTTATAATAGTAATTATTTTAAAGGGTTAAAGTTTTATTTGAACTAGTATAGAATTTTGTAATTCCTCTCTTAAAATTCTAGTGTGACTTAACCTTTATTCTAAAATTAGTTGTATCTTATAAAATAGTTTTGCTTTATATATTTTTAAATATATTTTTGGAAAAGTGTTTTAAGTAGTCTACTTTAAATATTTTAATGCATATTCTAGAATAAAGTGATTTAATTGTTTTAAAATCTAAAATGATTAGACTTGGTTATTTTCAGTGGAAAGCAATGTTTGGGAAATTTATTTCGGAAAAAGGAAGATGGTTTGAAACTGTTTTCAAAGGGTTGGAAATGGGATTATATCTTGTGAAGATATCTTGAGATTAATAAATAATTTGGGTAATTATTTATTGTTGATGGATGCTTGTGGATGTTAATTGATAGTTAAATCACCGACTATCAATATTGGACAATGCGCTGATCGTTTCGAAGAGACCGGGATCAAGATTTATTTCTCGAAAACCACTTCGATCCGGTTTGTACGTTTCGTGGGAAAAACGAGTTCGGAGTCGAAGATGGAGCAGTGAAGTGCAAGGGCTAGTCGCTACTAATCCTGAGGGTGATTCCAAAATGGATGTAGTAGTAGTGCCTTCGGTTCCGTTCGAACCTGAGACGGACTTGTATGGACGAATGCTTTCGGAACATCGTCAGGTGGATGATGGGCATTCTAAGTGAAATGATCTAAAAAGGTAACGCTTAGCCTCAAGCCTCATCAACCGGGAATGACTGAAAATCAGGGGTTATGCAGCAAGGCTATGTGGGTAGCGCCCATTAGGGTGAGGTCATCCCTGTCTAGATGTCCCTTTTATTTCGGCTTAGTGGGCGGTTGCTGATCCCAACCGCGGGGCGATCTTACTCAGAATTACCCTTAGGTAGTTTCGGTCTTGTGTTGCAGGGGATCAGGCGTGGTCCTCGGTACGCTGATCTTGACCAGGTACTGTGACAGGTGGTACCCTAGTGCCTAGTCATTCGTTGGAAATCCATTCTCCCTACGCGCCTGTACGGTTTTGGTTGTGCCCAACTATTGCTTGAAATGACCCTCCTATTTCTACCCTAATTTCATAAGGATTTTTTTTTATTTTTTTTTCCATCAAAGGGAATTTAAATCACGTAGAAATCAAAATGCCATACAAGCTATTGACATAGCCACTTATTTCTTTTCTAAATAGGCAAATTAGGCAAAATCAGCAGTTCAGACGTCTAAATTCTTATGACAGGCGTCTAAACTTAATTACAGACGTCTATCTAATTATGACAGACGGCTCATAGATCAAAAATTGAAACAGAGAGAAAAAGACATTTTGAACTGAATTCAGACATCTAATTATTTTGTGACAGACGTCTATATTTAACCTTAGACGTCTAAATTATTTAGACTGTCGTCTAAGTTTAATCTCAGACGTCTAAATTATTTAGACTGTCGTCTAAATTCGATTTCTATGTACATGCATATGCACATTCAATTTATATGTGTCTGGATGTCCACCTACATTCATTTACACTTTTAAGTTCGATTTAAACTTCCTTAGAACTATCAGAGATGATATATAGATTGATCATTTATTACAATTATATTTTCCAGGGTCATTTTCTTTTTCCAATAAACCAAAATACATCCAGGATCAAAACAATTAACCAATATAAATATATCAGTACTTTCACAAAGATAAGCACATACATGTGAGGATGTATATGCCTCTCTTGTTTAAATCAGAGTTCTGGAAAACAAGAGGAGATTGGATTGATTGAATTTAATCAATCCACACATAGTACAGTGTTATATGCAATAAAAATTTCATTCATGTTTGATTTTCTTCTTATAAAATCTGTCTGGAATTTAAAATGCATTTGGTTAAAATCTGAATAAAAATTCAGATTCCTATTACAGATACAAAGGAAAAGGGTGTATTAATATTTGCACAAAACATGTTTATGTGCATATATAACTGCAACTATTTGGATCTGGCTTTCAATTCCCTTATTACAGATCCTTCCTTTATTTAAAAATAAGACATGAAACATTTGTATGAAACAAGTTAGATTATGGGAACCTTGCAGTCATAAAAACATTCAACCTATGCCTATTATCTTTTGTATACACTTACCATGTTTGAAAGACAAAACCATTTAATTTTTCTGAGAATCAACTATCCAGATTTCCCAAAACTTAAATCCTTTATACAGACTCAAAATTGACTAATACATTTATAAAATGTAATCATTCAGTCTTCAACATGGTGTTCTTACTAAATCCACTTACAATATTTTGATTAACTTCTTTAATATCAGATATTAACCAGATTCATAAATTCCAGATACAAGACAATCTCTTAATAAAATACTTAACAAAATATCCATCCCATATTCAACACTTAATACAAGTAACAATTTAAATCATTAATACATGCGGATTTTATCATTTGGCTCTTATCTAACTAAGTTTAGCATGCTATAATCCTCTTCTCAAAGCCTTGCTCCTACTCCTACTTAGTTGCTGCAATCCCTGAAAAAGCATTTGAAACTGCCTCATTTTTAAATGAGACACCCCAGATGCCATTAGCACACTAGGGTCAGACACATGTCTGGTATGAGAAAATTCACAAAAGCAACTAGGTAATTAGGTTAAAATCAAATTAAATACATGTACATAAAGTTCTGCCCTTTGGAATCAGATCATACTTGTGTGTATGCTCTGTGTCATTGTGCATGTGCACACTTTAATTTTCCTTTCCAGAGACTACATATATCAATATGACATATACATTCAAGCATACAATTCAGACATAATCAAACAATCATTCATACCAAACAGGAAAATAACCAATATGAGTTAAATCATTTATTCAATCCTCATATTTCAATTCTGGGAAAAACTCTAGTTTTCTCATCATCCCAAATATTATTCCCTTGGTATAATTATCTATCCTGGTCTCACCTGCAATATTTATGAATCAATGGACACACTGTAATGAACTAATTCACTCCATTACATAAAGATCTCAGGACTTAAACAAGCCATGTGTCAACTTGTGCTACTCAAGAACACAAGTCATTCCTGCAGTGTTCTTGACCCCAAATTTCCTAATCAGGTTTAAGTTAATAATAACTTTTTTGATTTTTCATGACTAAACCATTCAGTGATCCATTTCACTAACTAAAACATCCATATCATGGCATCTCATATTATTCAAAACCATACAGAGACAAGCAAGCAAACAACCATTGGTGACTAAATAAATAAGGTTCTGTATGCATATGTATACATTCTGGTATTTTAAAAAAAGGTGTAGGCAACTAACATTGGCTTATGGCTTTTGAGAGAGTTTTTCCTTTTTGCAAACATTTGTGCTTGAGTTAAACTCAGAATGACCTGGTTTCACTGAATCACAAAATTTTGTTTGCTATGCATATGAACATATATATATATATATATATATATATATATATATATATATATATATATATATATATATATATTTTCATTGAATCAGGAGCATCAGCACATAGGCAACCCTATTGCACCCCTAATTCCTTTTTGTCTCAAGCCTCAGCACTTATACATAAGTATATTGCAGCTCAACATTATTTACATCTTTCTGGGTTGAGCCAAAACCAATACTACTTGCCTATTTTCAACATTTTATTTTCTGGGTATTTGTTTATGTTCCTAAACATTAACATATCATAGATCTGGATTTATAAAACATATATGTATACTAACAACACATAAAGCTTTCTTATAATAAAACAAGTGATCAACCAAAGAGAATCAAAACATTTTCAGTTTTAAAATCACAGATAAGCATTCTCATATGAAAGTATATTTTTAAGAAAATTACTTATAGCTGGCTGCCTACATTAGGACTTATTGCCTTAGATTTTTGAGTGAGTTTTCTCACCTAGCTCTCTTCTTTGCTTCCTTAATTAATTGATGAACTTCTGCCTTTAGCCTCAAGCTCTCTTCCTTTCCTTACCTTATGATTTCTATGGTGTTGTTTCTTTTTTTTTTCTCAAAGTTCTTTTCTGAGAAGGAGAGGAGGCTGCTGCATATACATGTATATATACAGGGTCTTCCTTAGGGTTTTGGGTATTGGCTAAAGCCATTTTTGCCCACCAGAAAAATCATGTTATCTGCATTTTATTTAAACCCAAAGTTCTACCCTTCCCGGCTTAATTTAGGTGAAGAGAAAAGTGGTTACATTCTTTTCAGAATTTTTGCTTTTCAGAAAATACTTTTTCCTTTGTCTACAATCATGCCAAAAATGTGACTTGATTTTATTATTTATCAAATAATCTTCCTAATTTTTCCTATAGCAAACATTTCCTTGTTTGTCTTATTTTTCCTATTTTTAGCTTTCATGTAAATGGTATGTACCTTCTTTATTTATTTACAAGAGGACTACTCCTTTATATATATATTCAGTTTTTCTTTCTTTCTTCCTATATACTAAAATATGTCTGTATATTTTATCTTACTAATTTGAACTCTAGTATTTTATTAACACACATATATATATTTATATAAGTCTTACTGAAATAATTAGTACACCTATATATATATATATATACATCATACTGTATTGACACACACATGCACATGTACACTCAAAAATATTCAGTAGCATCCATATATGCATATTTACTTATGCATTCAGCTTTTAAGGATTTAATTTATATATATATATATATATTTCCATACATATCAATATGTATTTATTCTTAGAGTTCAGGGATTTTAGCTTTTGTTCATGTGCATTTCCTGTGCACACATGTACACACATACTGATACACTATCAAGCTATATCACTCCCCTTTCAAAATTAATTCAAAAATTATTTTGAATTCATTTATATTTTTCAGAATAGATTCCTAAAATCTTGGGTCATTACATTGCTGAAACGTGAGATGCAAGCATTTCAGCTAGATTCTATTTTACTTTCTATAGACACTATTATAATACCAGACAGATTTGATAAAAAGAGTTTTGGCTATCGTAAGGTAAAAAACCCGACATGTTTATTTGTGGCGTGGTCTTACGAGATGCTTTTGACTTTCAAAGGATTTTTGAAACTTTAATAATCAGTTTGGATGTATTTCTCTCACGCTGGTATTCCAGACTGATACGGGTGTTATTTTATTATAATGCTTGGGTCAGACCGAGTATTATAGGATACAGGTTATGATGCTATAGAGTTCAGGAGACGAGCTGGATGGCGAGACGTATCACACGTATATGATGTATATTCCGCTGTGTTGTGTATGTTGTATATTCTATATGTGGGACAAGTTATTATAACTGTTCTGAATCGTGATGTTGATTATATTGTTGTTTGTTGTGATATACTCTGATGATGTATTGTATGAAACAGATATATTTTTCATTTTGTGTAAATATCTGTTATTAATTATTATATTTTGTTCCGCTACGATTGTGAGATTCTGTGATTGATTAGTTCCTTCTTTCTTCTATCTTCTTTCTTTTTCCTCAACAATCTATCTTTTCCGGCACTCGATCGTCGGCATATTATACTGTGGAGTATTTTGTGTCGATTTTCGAGAGTCGAGAAGGGCGGGTCGCTACAATTGGTGTACAGTTTGCATTTGACACAACCAGTAGCACGTTGGTAGTCAGTGATGCCCCATGATACGATAACACTAAACCAAACGTCATTTTACACATCGGTTGGTTCTTTTACATTTCGAAAACGGTTCGTACTTGATATCAAAATATCGTATTCCCTTCAAAATCAAATCCATTTCAAAATCATCATATTTACTCAAAATATACCATTTCATTTCAAAATCATTTTCGCCTTAATATCCCGATTTCGCTTCCAAAATTGTTTCGAATTTCAATTTAGGTTACAACTTCATTTTAACCCAATTCATATTTAAATCCAAGATTTAAATATAAACATTCCTCCCTTTTGACCAATTTGAATTTTTAGAAAATATTTTAACTAGTTTTAAAATAGTTAAATAATTAAAATAGTATAATAAAAATAGCTTGAGTATTAAAAATGGTTTATATAGTAAAATAGTTTGGAAACTCAAAATAATTTGAATATTTAAAGAGTATAGATTTTAAACCGTTTAAACTAAAATAATTCATTTGAAAATAGTTTCAAAGTCAAACCAATTCAATTCCAAATTTCCCAATTCAAATCAATTCCAATTTCCATTTCGATTTAATCGATTCAATTCCGATTTCAAGTCGAATTTTACTTCGATTTCAAATTAATTTCAATTTCAATTCCAAATTAATTTCAATTCCAATTCCAAATTAATTTCAATTCTGAATTAAAACCATTTCGATTTATATTAATTTCGAGTTCGATTTTCAAAATATCGATTCAAAACACTTAAATCCATTTAACTTCGATATTCAATTTAAGATTCAAACCTTCAAAATAATTCAATTCTGAGCTCAATTTTTGGAATATCGGTTTAAATTACGTTTACTTAGCAGTATTTCAAAGTTAGAATAAAACCCAAATCTTTTAAAACAAACAAATTTCTGAAATTCCAATCATATTTCTATTATAACTTCAAAATCTCAACTTCAATTATTTAAACAATTCCTGGTATCAACCTACATTTCAACACTTCAAGCTCAAGTTCGAAAAATAGTTCGATTTTCATAAATTTGATTTTTATTTCTTAAAAATTAAATCATTTAAATAATTTTAAAACAAAAATTTTAAAATCATTTAATTTAACCAATCCGGTGTCCGTACATAATTTTCTATCCTAGGGCCAAGTGAATCAATTATTTCAATTTAATTTCAGGGATGGATATATATCATTTCAATCCAAATGATAGTGTCATAGGTATATATCATTTCAACCTATTTATTAATTTATTCGAAATAATTCAATTTACAGTTTTATATACTTTAAATAATATACAAGATGATAGCAGGATATATCAAAATAAATAAGCATCCAAATCATCCAAAACATCAATCAATAGCATCCATCACATCAACATCCAAATCCGCCAATAATTCACAACAATTTCATAGTATCAATATCAGGTAATTTACTGGCAATTAAATTCCAATTTCAAATTTAACCGTCAATTTTAATACCTACAGTCAATTCATATGTCAATTTCATTTTCAAATAACAGTCAGTAAAATTAGATAACTTCACGATTCAATTTTAAAGGACATAAAAATATTATAGTACGTCGTGAGCATTAAAAACACACACCTTTTATTTTCTGTTGTCACTTTCGCATTATGGTTTCGATTAAATTCGAACGAGTTCAAATTTAATTGAAAATTATAAAAGCTCCAAATTCAACCAAACTGATTCTATGGCAAAGACCCCATTAATACGAACCCAACGCAACTGACAGTGTTGGATTTGGACCTAAAACGAATGAGATATTAAATTTACAACCTAACGATTTTATTTTAAACAATAAATTATATAAATTAATACTCCCCCCTTACCCAAATTATACAACCTGGCCCAAAAAATCAATCCGCAAGCCCACTCCTCTTCTTCTTCCAATTCGAAATTTCCCCCCGTACACCCAAATGCACACGAACATGCACGCTCCTCCTCTCAGCGAACCACTAGCCAAAACATGAATCGAACCATGCCATCATATTTCTCATCGTAACCTCCACCTTCCCGCACCCACGATGGCAACTCTGGAGCACCCACGTGTGTAACAACCCAGTATTTTACAATTATTTTTAAATTGATTTCCAAATTTAAAAGCATTTATTTATGAAAAGAATAAATTTTGTTATTGTAAATATAAAAACTTTGATTTTGTATGTGGATTAGAATTCCAAATATGACTAAATTTAATATTTCCAAAAAAGTGAATTTTGGTTAAAATAGTAAAAATTTGACTTTTAAATTTAAATTTTAAATATTTGAAATTATAAATTTTATCTTTTATTATGAAAATAGATTTAATAACATGAATACTGCTTTTCGTTTCGTTGAAAACGGAGTTAAAATGTAAAAGTTATGTACATTTCAATTTTTAGTATAATTTGTTTTATTGTGCAATTTTGCCTATTTTAAATTTTATAAATCATATTTTCTTTCTTATATTTTATTTTAATATGTGTCAATATGTTTATTTATGTATATTTCCATCTCTAAATATTTTTAAAATGATAAAAGAATTTTTCCAAAATTTACTATGATGATTTCCTATTTTTAAAGGCTGTTTTCCTATTTTCTGCTATTTTCTTCATTAGAAATTATATGTAAATTAAATTTTAAATGTTTATTTTGTGAATATATTTTTATTTCATGTTATTATTTATGTTTAAAAATATATTACAAGCTCATATGAATTTTCTAAAAATTTATTCTATTCAATTCCAAATTTTCTAGACTAGTTTACTATTTTAGCTATTTTCTTAATTTAACTTTATATAATTGATAAATATTTATGTAAATTATTATATTTTGATAAAATTTCGAAATTTTATCTGGGATTATTTGTTTTTTCAGAAATATAAAGTTATAAAAAGGGAATTAAAGATATATGAAGAGTTTGATGCCTTTTGTGTGCTTAGCCCTTTTGAATTCTACCGTTTCTTTTCAATCAATACATCTTTTATTTTATTTTTTGCCGTTCTTTTCTTCATTCATTTTCAGCCGACTCCCTCATCTTATTCACGAATTTTCAAAGCTCCAAAACCCTAAAAAAAATCATGGCCTCCATCTTGCAAAAAATTTTGGTAATCTCCCTCTTTTCTTTCTACTTTTTTTCTTACTTTTCTATGCAATTTTGCCTTGATCTCTTCACATGTTTGCTTGGCCTAGCCTCTACCACCTTCATCCCCATCATCACCTCCTCCATCTACTACAGCAAACACTCCCTTCCCTCTGACCAAGACAGGCCATGACCTTCCACTTGAAGCCATCACCACAAAACTCCACAAAACATTGCCTAGAACACACATATCATCACCAACCCTCCATATCTTGCTTTGGCCACCCCCTTAGCCACCACCACCACTTGCTACATGACCTTTGGCTGCTGCTACTCATCACCCAAACCTCTGTCCAGACCTGTACCAGATGATGGCCGAGCCATTTGACCCATAGACCGAGCCAAAAGTTGAACCAAACTCCACTATGTTGCCTAGTCTCTTGATATTCTTGTGTTGTAACTTCCTCCACATGTTCTAGCCTTTATGCCATGCATTCCTATGATCAAACCTGAGCCAAAGTCATGTCAAACCTGACCTAAATAAACCCCTAGGCCATGCAAAGCATTGTAGAAAACAAGGCAAAAGATTTGACATTCAAATCTCTTTTCATTTCAAAGTTATTTCATTTTAAAGTCGTATTGAATTTTGTTGTTTTGATTGGTTGTTTTGGGTTGTGCACAAGAGTTATAGCTTGGATTCGCTCTCCACTCAAGTCCGTAGTCTTGTCATCGTGCTTTTGTTTCCATTGTGTCATTGGTTTTGATATCTCCAGCACAAACAGGTGAGTTATTCTCACCAGACAATATGTACCTATATAACTAGTAAATTGACACCCTGTAAATCTGTAGAAATATATTATCATGTTATACTTGACTATATTACGATCATATGATGTTTATACACCTGTTATATCATATGTTACTGTTATTTAATGTTATTCTGTTATTTATATCAGTTATCACCATTGCAAGTTCCCTGTAGACTAGAATCACTATGGGTTGAAATGATACATACCCGAACGGACTTTAGAATAGGAAAAAATTGTTATGGGCTGAAATGATAGGCCTGAACGATTTTTATTTAATTTATTTTAACTTGGGATTGCGGGTTTGAAATGATAGAACCCGGATTTTTCTTTTTTTAACTGCGGATTGAAATGATACATATCCGTATCACTTGACCTAGGTTAGAAAATTATATACAGGCCCGTGGTTATTTTATAAAGTGTTTTGGATATTTTTAAGTATTTTAAAAAATTATAAATTTATGAAATTTGATTTAAATAGATTTTGAAATGTTTTAAAATAAAGAAATTATGATTTTTTTTTCATGTGTTAAAAATGTAATTAATGAATGGTTTAACTGGATTTTTGAAATATAACTTAAGTTGGAAATTTGGAATTTTGGTTAAAAATGATATTTAAGTTATATAAATAAAATGGATATTAAATTTTATTTGGAAATGGTAAATATGATAATTTGATTAAATTTGAATTTAAGTGATTTATTAAAGTATTATTGATTTTTCTATGAATTTAAGTGGTTAAATAAGTGAATGTTTAAAAGTGATCTTTTAAAATATAACTTGACTAGGAAATGTGAAATTTGGTTTTAATTAAAGGGTTAAGTTAATTAAATAAAATTGGAAATTTAGTTAAATTTGTGAAATGGTAATTTAAATTTGAAGTGTTAAGTTATTTGTTGAAATGTGAAGAATTGGAAACTTTTACACTTAAATTTATTAAGTAAATTGTTGAAAATTGGATTTTATTATAAGAAATTTATTATGAAAAGATATATGTTAAACGATATGTAAATGAACATTTTAAATGTTAAAATATGATTTTTAAAATGTTTATGTGTTTTAAATTAAAGTTATTTAATTGCTGGAAATACACTAACACCTGAAATTTACTTTTAATAGCATTCAGAAATGCTATAGATTCTGTTTTGAACTAAAATTGTGTAAAAAGAGCTATTACAGCATTTCTGAAATGCTGTAGTTGCTGTAATTGAACTTATAGGCTAATACTGAACTCAGGTCTATTATAGCATTCTCTGGAAATGCTATAATGGTCTGCAGTCTTTGCTGAAACCAAATTTAACCCTTGTTTTGAAATCTGAACTACCGCAGCACTTCTGATATGCTGTCTTTTCTGTTTTGAACTATAATTCAACTAAAACTGAGTTTTAACAGCAGTTTTAAGTGTTGTCTTTGCTGAATTAAAAATGTTTTCAAATATAACCTATAGCAGTTGTTTTTAAATGCTGTGAAATGCTGAAATTTAATAATTAGGGTTTTTGACTTAGTAAACGAACTCAGAATGGTTTGAAACTTTGGAAATTGAATACTTGATTTGAAAATATAATAATTACACTTTTAAAAGGTTTAAATGAATTATTTGATTGGAATATAAACTATTTAAAAGGTGACTTGAAATGATAATAAATGAAGTATACCTTTAAATTTAAAAGGTATTTAAAGTTGAATATTTAGATTTGAACTCAAATGATATTTGGAATATTAAAATGATTTGAAATGAAGTTTTGAAATGATATGATATTTTAAAAATATGGAAATGGTTTGGAATTGATTTAATCTTTATTTTGATAAAGATTTGGATTTGAAATGATATTCTATTTTGAAGTATAAACTGTTTTTAAACTTATAACCACGGGTTATAATAACGTTGGGTTGTTAAAGAGACCGGGATCGGATATGGACATACTCTCTGTCTTACCGAAAACCACTTTGGCAACTGTGTACGCGGTGGAGATTCCAGAATGAAGTAGGATGGTGGCGACGTTCTTAAGGTATGTTACGTGGACCCAACTCCCATGAGTTGGCATAAGGTGGCTAAAACAGGAGCGATCTCGGACCAGTGAGGTAGCACCTCTTCTCAGACACATTTCTTCGATATTATACTCTTACTTGTGATTGATTAGATGGCCATCCTCCGATTTGGGAGTGTTGTTCGAGGTGGAACGGTAGTGGCTGCTATGCGTATCCATCAGTCCGTGTGCGTAATTGGTATATCTACCCTGGCATTGCCTAGTTGTGCCGTGTCACCTACCATATCGAGCTTTACTACGATTATGATTATAAGATCCGACCGCGTTAAGGTTCTCCATCCCCTTAACGCTATTTTCTATATGATTATACTTTACTTATTTAGACACTATTATAATAGAGAATATTACTACATAGTAGATATTTTAACGGATCCTTAGAGGATGGGCGGTCCCAAGCATCTTCTAAGTTACTTGTACCCTTATTACAGTTCGCTTGAGTTGGTTTACATTATATAAGTATATATTGTCCTGACTCGAGTGTTTTGTGTTTTGCTTTACGCTCGGGTCAGCCTGAGTTATTCACAGATTTGGATTTCCACTCGCTTGGAGATTTGAATCGCTGGAGATTATCTGCTTGTCTTGTCCTATCTATTTCAGTTCCGTTGTTCTACTCAGCTTGTACTTGGTTATTTTATTGAGACTTTTGTTGTACTCTATTTCTTCTGTTGTATCTTATGTAACTCTGACATATTTAGATAGTAGCTTCATGAACTACTATTTCTTTTACTTCCGCTGCATTATTTTACTCTGTGTCTGTGATCTGTGATTATATTTATTTACTGTATATTCTGAGATTTGCCAAATTTTAATTACGACGCGGTATTTTGAGCAATTAAACTCCGGCATGAGTGTCTACCTATACACTTATAATGGATGCAAATGGTTGAAAATATCGGGTCGTTACAGTTGGTATCAGAGCTTTGGCTTTGAGGCAAAACTTAGAATGTATGGTAAATTTATTTACAGAATCACTTTCGTTCGAGTTTGAATCTTTTCCTCTTGATTCAAATTTCCTTTGAATTTTTGGAACGTTCCCTGCGGTTCCAAAATTCATTCTTGTCCCTCACTATTCATCTTCTTTTGACTTTGGAGTATCACATAAGTCCACTTCGAATGATCTTTATAGTGAATTGGCTGTCTCGCCAATATTCTAATTTTCTGATAAAGGGGGAAACTCCTTTACAAATTTGCATCGATTCACCAGAGATTTATATCTATCCTTGATTTAGATGCTAATATCTTTTGTTATTCCAAACTCTATCTCTTGAGATCGGATGTAGATTTACCCCAAAAAATCCACATTTGATCTTATTCATTAAGTCACGGTTGACCCGGTTAAGGTTGTCCGCGATTTATCTAAGCTTACCCATCTCTCTACTCTGTTTAACCATCTTGTCTTTTGTTTCTAAACTATCTCCAAACATTTTAAATTGTACTTGTAAATCTATGTTTTGTTTTATAGATTGTGTTGTTTGAGTTGTTGATGTTGATTTGGGTTTCCGATCGATTCGTCTGATCAACTCTATCGATAGGATTTCTAAAACACTTTGACAGAACAGACTGACACAATATTATTTTAAAATTGTTAATGAAATAAATTTTGATATATAGGTAAATTTATGGAACTTAATAAATTGATTTAAATTGATAATTTGAAGTGATAATACTTGATTTATCATTTGTTGTTCTACAAATGAATTTATAAATAGTTGTTTATAAATTTATTTGGGAACTGAAATGAATTTAAAACAAGAAATTTAAAGAATTTAATTTCCGATGGTTTCAAACCTTGTGTTTAAAATTTGTAAAAGGATATTATTTAAAGTATTTTGAATAAAAATTTGTCTCTAAAGGATTTTAAAGTTTAAAAATTTAGTGCTCTTCTCTTTGTCACTGGAAAATAATTTCGGTGATGACTACAGCATCATCGACATTCATTTTCGAGTTTTGAACTGAAGAGACCGTTCTGTAGTCTTACTACAGCTTTGTTTTGAAATATTTAATTTATTTGAATTTCTAAATATGATTTGATTTATAATATATATAGATATATGATTTAAATTGATTTGACATATTATGTACATATATTTATTTATCTCTAACTGGTTTGAAGGAAACCGGAAAATTAATTATTAAATTTCATCTTAAAGAATAATTTCAGTTATAAAAAGAAAAATTAAAATTTTTGAATAAATGATTCAAACTTGAGATAATTGAATTGGAAAGTTTTATTTGTATAATACAATTGCATTCAAATATAACTTACCTTAAATTTTTTTAGAAGTTAACAATGTAATTGGATAATATACAATATAAAAAGGATTTTATAAATAAAATTTGAGTGGTTATAATAAATTTTATACAATTAAATTTTAGTTATAAAAGATTAACAGAGGTAAATAGTGAAAAAGGAATTTAAAGAGATTTTATTTAAATAACTTAATAATCAAATTTGATTTAATATGGAACCTTAAGTCTAACCTAGGAATTTTAATAATGGTTATTTCCTGAAATGAATATGTTGTATAATAAATAATGTATCTTTGAATAGATAAAATAAAATACATTGGAATTGGACATTTTGTAATAAAGTTTATTTAACTCAAATTCATAGTTTAATTGATGTCTAAATGAATAAATGTGTAAAGAAATTTGATTGTTATATTTGCTATGATAAATATTTTATGTATGAAATTGATATGTCTTGAAAAATGAATAATTATGATGGTTAAAATGTATTTTAACATCACTAAATTTGATAATTGATAATTTGGTTTTCAAATGGAAATTTTAAGTGTAACTTATTGAAGGAATATCTATTTATGAAATGGGCATTTTAAATAAAGTGTTAGGTTATTTGTTAAATGAAGAGCTAAGTAAAATAATGAACTTTTGACTTAATAAATGTAGTATAGTTTATTTGGATATTCCATTCATAAAAGTATGTTTTAATAAGTCTTAAGTTAAAAGATATCCAAATGAATATTTCTGGAATAAAACTGATTTGAAATGCTAATATATCTACTGTAGCATTTTATAAGTGCTGCTGTTTTGAAAATACAATGTTTTGGAAATTTTTATAATTGAATGAACTTAGAAATGTTACAACTTTTAAATGAATTAAAATATTTTAAATGAAGATTATTTTAAAAGGTGTTATGATTTTCTAAGTATTATGTTTTTTTAGAATAACATTTCCAAGTGTTATGATCTTAGTAGTATGATTTCCAAATGATAAACATCCCTAAATTGTTATGATTTCAAAGCATTATGGTTTCAAATTATTATCTTATTTTGTTTTTCAAACCATCTTTTGGTTGTCCTTATTTTCCCTCATCTTGCTACAGGCTGGTATAAGCATCTTTCTATAATCTTTCTGTTTAGAAATCTTTCTGTAATCTTTGATAATCTTTGTTACTCATCCGGATTTGAACATTGTTTTCCATTCATAGACCGTCGGTCAAGTGAAAAGGGAGATTCAGACTCTAGAGGATTTTTTCGTGCTTATATTCTTGATTTGATCACCTCCATCTTGTTAAACTTACCTATAACAATAGTTATCAGGTGTAATTCCAATTTTCTTATCATCTTGTCTTAATTCTATTCATTCTATCTTTTTCTGTGCTTTCCCGTACCTCGTTCCTTTTCGGGGACGAAAAGTTTTGAGTGGGGGAGAGTGTAACAACCCTGTATTTTACAATTATTTTTAAATTGATTTCCAGATTTAAAAGATTTATTTATGAAAAGAATAAATTTTGTTATTGTAAATATAAAAACTTTGATTTTGTATGTGGATTAGAATTCCAAATATGACTAAATTTAATATTTCCAGAAAAGTGAATTTTGGTTAAAATAGTAAAACTTTGACTTTTAAATTTAAATTTTAAATATTTGAAATTATAAATTTTATCTTTTATTATGAAAATAGATTTAATAACATGAATACTGCTTTTCGTTTCGTTGAAAACGGAGTTAAAATGTAAAAGTTATGTACATTTCAATTTTTAGTATAATTTGTTTTATTGTGCAATTTTGCCTATTTTAAATTTTATAAATCATATTTTCTTTCTTATATTTTATTTTAATATGTGTCAATATGTTTATTTATGTATATTTCCATCTCTAAATATTTTAAAAATGATAAAAGAATTTTTCCAAAATTTACTATGATGATTTCCTATTTTTAAAGGCTGTTTTCCTATTTTCTGCTATTTTCTTCATTAGAAATTATATGTAAATTAAATTTTAAATGTTTATTTTGTGAATATATTTTTATTTCATGTTATTATTTATGTTTAAAAATATATTACAAGCTCATATGAATTTTCTAAAAATTTATTCTATTCAATTCCAAATTTTCTAGACTAGTTTACTATTTTAGCTATTTTCTTAATTTAACTTTATATAATTGATAAATATTTATGTAAATTATTATATTTTGATAAAATTTCGAAATTTTATCTGGGATTTTTTTTTCCAGAAATATAAAGTTATAAAAAGGGAATTAAAGATATATGAAGAGTTTGATACCTTTTGTGTGCTTAGCCCTTTTGAATTCTACCGTTTCTTTTCAATCAATACATCTTTTATTTTATTTTTTGCCGTTCTTTTCCTTATTCATTTTCAGCCGACTCCCTCATCTTATTCACGAATTTTCAAAGCTCTGAAACCCTAAAAAAAATCATGGCCTCCATCTTGCAAAAAAATTTGGTAATCTCCCTCTTTTCTTTCTACTTTTTTTCTTACTTTTCTATGCAATTTTGCCTTGATCTCTTCACATGTTTGCTTGGCCTAGCCACTACCACCTTCATCCCCATCATCACCTCCTCCATCTACTATAGCAAACACTCCCTTCCCTCTGACCAAGACAGGCCATGACCTTCCACTTGAAGCCATCACCACAAAACTCCACAAAACATTGCCTAGAACACACATATCATCACCTACCCTCCATATCTTGCTTTGGCCACCCCCTTAGCCACCACCACCACTTGCTACATGACCTTTGGCGGCTGCTACTCATCACCCAAACCTCTGTCCAGACCTGTACCAGATGATGGCCGAGCCATTTGACCCATAGACCGAGCCAAAAGTTGAACCAAACTCCACTATGTTGCATAGTCTCTTGATATTCTTGTGTTGTAACTTCCTCCACATGTTCTAGCCTTTATGCCATGCATTCCTATGATCAAACCTGAGCCAAAGTCATGTCAAACCTGACCTAAATAAACCCCTAGGCCATGCAAAGCATTGTAGAAAACAAGGCAAAAGATTTGACATTCAAATATCTTTTCATTTCAAAGTAATTTCATTTTAAAGTCGTATTGAATTTTGTTGTTTTGATTGGTTGTTTTGGGTTGTGCACAAGAGTTGTTGTAACGACCCGTATTTTTACGGATCGAAAAGTTTGTCAAAATCTGGAATTTTAGCATTTTTGAGCCATTTCAGATTTTAGGCAAAAATATGGCTAAGTCCTAAGTCATGAACGACTTAGTATAAGTCGTAAGTCGTATACGACTTAGGAGATGGGAGTGACCCAGGGCTTGGAGATAGGTTGTTTGTACGACCTAAGGAGATAAGTCGTAGCTGGGCTAAGTTAGTAGGTCGAAGTTAACTCGGCAAGTGTTAAGTCGTAGGTTGTAAGTCATTGCCGAGTTAAGGGATAGACAACCTAAGGAAGTGACCGACTTAAGGTGTGGTAGACGACTTAAGGTTTTGACCGAGTTAAGTGTTTAAGTCGTAGCCAAGTTGAGTCGTGGCCGTGTTAAGGAGAATGCTAAGTCTTAAGTCGCGAGATCACTAAGTCGTAGCATGTTAAGTCGGAGGCCCTGTTTAGTTATGAGTCGTAAACTGGGGGTTTTGTTAAGTCGTAAGTTGTGAACGACTTATGAGTGTGTTAAGTCGTAGACGACTTAGGTGTTTGTTTGTTGAGTCGTATCCCAGCAAGTTGTTAAGTCGTGAGCTCTGTTTTAGTTAGGTCGCGTGTTGGCATAAGTCGTTAGGTCGTATAGGCTGGTTAAGTCGTCCAGACAAGTGTTAGCTCGTTGCATGTGTTTCGATAAGTCGTAAGTCGTCTAACCAGTTAAGGCGCGTGCGCATTAAGTCGTAGACAGGGTTCGTATACGCGCATGTGTTGAGTCGGAGGTTGCTAGGTCGGCAAAGGCTTAGGTCGGAAGGTTATAAGTCGGAGACGACTTATGGAGATAGCCGAGTTACGACTTAGAGAGATTTTTAGCTATAAATAGGAGGGGTTGTTCTCACTTTTTGGGATCCGGATTTCGAAGCGACGAAGTGCTGCCATTTTGAGAGCTCGACTTCTACACTTCTTCACTTCTTTTCTCCACTCTAATCTAGTGCTTCCATCCATCCAAGTTGAAGATCAAATTGAAGATTCAAGAGCATAGATTGAAGATCTTCATCTTTTCAAGAGAGATTTCTTCGTTTAAAGCGGATTCGTGATAGATCAAGCTTGATCCCTCACTGTCCAGATCTGAAGCGTGTTGATTAGGGTTTGTTTTGGTGATTTGGTGAGTGGTGATTATCTCTCACACGGATCCAAAGGAGTATATCGGATTGTTGGCTTGATTTGGTGTTAAAATAGTGATTTCTATGCATTTTTGCAAACCTAAGTGTAGATCCATGTAGATCCATTGTTCATGATGATTCGACAACCATTTTTGTATATGATTAACCTATGCAAGTTCATTCATCAAGTTGTAGAGATAATTCTCATGTTTTCATGCTTGTTAGACTTTCAACTCCTTAATTACGAAGTTGCCATTATTGTTATAATTGTCCATTTTGCTTATATTTGAATGCTTGGTTACTTGGATTGATGTTTGACATGATTGATTGCTGTGAATTAGATGATTGTTGATTGGTTTTAGACAAGGTGGTCGAAGATGATTCAAAAGCTAAGGGAAAGGCTCTTGAATTGGGAAAGCTGCTCGTGGCATATGTAGCGGGATGATGAAGCTCTTATGCGTAGATTGGATGATGTGATGTTGAGATGAGGCTTTGCGAGGATGGGATGAAGCGAAGCATCATGTGATGAAGACTTGGTCTTATCCAGGCGGGATCATTCCAAGCACGTTGGTAACTCGGTGATATGATTCGAGTTAAGGATAATGGATATGAGAATAGTCGTCGAGGAGGATGACTAGGAGGCTTGGGTCTCATCGTTGTTGAAGGTTCTAGCATGCTCTAAGCAAGGGTACGTTTGGGCAGATTCGATAGTCCCAACGACCAAGTGTTGATGGTCGAGTACTCTGGGCAGATTCGATAGTCCTAGGCACGGGTCACGATGACGTGCGGGAGTTATGTCTAGAACCGGGGTTTCCATTAGCCCTTGACGGACGGCTGAAAGAATGTGCCGGTCATTCAATTAACGGTGAAACCGAAGCAGTGATAACAGTGATAGCCAGAGTCATGGATGTTTGGTTGTATCGTCATTCGGTCTCAAGAGCAGTGTTTTCTGGGTGCTTATCTGATCTTGGTTTAGGCCTTGGGGGTTTGTGCTTGGAAAACATCGCCCTTGACTCGAGTGATAATTGCTTTACTTTAAATTGTATGCTCTGCTATGTTTGCTTCTGCTTAGTGTGTGTCTGGGGGCTATCACTGTAGAATGAGGTTGGAGTGGGAGGGTTGTATTCCTATTCCTTTTCCTTTATGCCCTTTTGGTATGTTGTTAGTTAATTTACTGCTCACTAAGACTGTTGTCTGACTCAAGGCTTTATGTTTTAATTCTTGTTGCCTTGGGCTGTTCGTCCATTTTTGGGACGGGCAGACTAGGTAGCAGGTGACAGGTGCTGTTCTCTTCTCACGATGCTGATATCGAAGACGAGCTGGAGGGTTGCATATTATCTTCTTATTATATGTACTGGTTGTTCCGCTGCTTTGTATTCTCTGAGTGATATGTAGTGAGGCTTGTTGTATTGGCTATTCAGATGCTTGTATTCAACTATTATGAAGTTTTATATGATGGCATTCTATTCTGTGAAGCTTCTCTACATATATTTTCTATTGTATTTTGTCTATGCGCTGTGAGTAATATGATAGATTCTGCTGTTTAATCTTACCTTGACAATCGTCCATGGTCGCCTGGCACACTTTACAGCGCACTTTCTCTAGATTCGGTGTAGGGGTCATGGGCGGTCGTCACATTTGGTATCAGAGCGAGGTTAATCGATTTTACCCAACGCTCACTGACGTAACTACGTATGAGAGACGTAATTGTATTTTGATGGATGAATACTATATATAATATAGAAGCTTAGTAGAGTTGAGTCCTTTATGCAGTTGTTTCTCTAGATGTTCTAATCATTCCTTTTTATAGATATTGAGAATGAGTCGAAGAGGGAGACCAGCTGCTAGGGAAGGCCGTGCTACTGAGGGGACTGCTGATTATGCAGCTATGTTCGAAGCTATGATGACTTCGATCATGAGAAGAATACCAATTCCGGGGGCAGCAGTTGATGTTGGAGTTCATGTCCAAACTCCGAAACCAGTGGATTTTGCTAAGTTGTGCAAGGACTATACTGCTCTTGGAGGGAAGGTTTTCTTGGGAACAGAATCAACTATCGAAGTCCAGAGATGGATAGATGCTTGTAGAAGGATCTTTGGTGATTTGGGAATTGATGATGCAACTAAGAGGAAGTTGGCATCAAGGCAGCTTCAAGGGAGAGCTTCTGATTGGTGGAACTCTATTACCATCACTACTCCGGAGGAAGAGATTACTTGGGAGCAATTCCAAGTTAGGTTTGAAGCTAAGTTCATTTCTACAGCTCAGAAGTCTGTTCTGTTCAAGAAGTTTGTGGAGCTCAAGCAGGGAGGTAGACCAGTTCTTGAGTATGTTTCTGAGTTTGAAGCTTTGTCCAAGTATGCCCGGTCATATATCGAATCTGCATATCAGAAGAATGAGAAGTTTGTGACAGGCTTGGACAGTTATCTTGGGAGACAGTTAGTGGATCATTTGGACGATTCATTTGAGAAGCTTGTGGAGAAAGATCTCAGGCATGAGAGTCTGTTTCCTAAGGAAGGATCTGTTGTTGATGTGACCAAGGGAGAGTCTAAACCACAGCAGGGTGGAAACAAGAAGAGGAAGCAGCAGCAGTATCAGAAGGGTAAGGATGGCCAGAAGAAGCCGAAAGGCGAAGTGATCTGCTACAACTGTCAGCAGAAGGGCCCTTTCTCTAAGGATTGTAAGAATCCGAAGGTGCCAATGAAGTGTCACAACTGTGACAAGCCAGGGCACATCAGGAAGAATTGTCCAGAACCGAGGAAGGACAAGCAGATTGTGCAAGCTTATGCTTTGGGAGCTGTTCCGTCGTCTTCGAAAGCTCCTACTGCTGAAGAGAAAGGAAAGAGTGTGGTTGTTCAAGGTACTCTTTTCCTATGTGGTGTTCCAGTTAGAGTTTTGTTTGATACTGGAGCGTCGCATTCGTTTGTTTGCAATGAACTCGTAGGCCGGTTAGATTTGAAGCCGGATATTGTTGATAGACCATTGATTGTGACTAATCCAGTTGGGGGTTCGTCTTGTTTGTGTATGTTATGCCGTGGTCTAGTTGTATCGAGTCATGGTTGCTCTTTTGTTTGTGATTGCTTTGTTCTGAACTTTGCGGGGTTCGGAATTATTTTGGGTATGGACTGGCTTAGGAAGTATGCGGCAAAGGTTGATTGCGAGAGGTTGGAAGTGACAGTCGAGAATGTGGAGGGGCGAAAGGTTGTAATACGATGTAAGCATGAGGAAGGCGTCCTCATGAGCTTCATGTATTCGCTGGTTGTTCCACGGGATGGACTGTCATCGGTGCCAATCGCTAATGGATTCGAGGATGTCTTTGACGAAGTCAAAGGGTTGCCGCCGCATAGAGAGATCGAGTTTCGTATAGATCTAGTTGAAGGAGCCAGACCTGTTGTGATGCCTCTTAGGCGGATGGCGCCTAGGGAACAGCAAGAGTTGAGGGTGCAAGTTGATGATCTTTTGCAGAAAGGATTCATTCGGCGTAGTGTGTCCGAGTGGGGTGCACCAGTTATGTTTGCAACCAAGGCAGATGGGTCGTTAAGATTGTGCGTCGATTATCGTGAGCTGAATAAGGTGACGAAGAAGAACAAGTATCCATTGCCGAGAATAGATGACTTGTTTGATCAGCTTCACGAAGCTAAGGTGTTTTCTCAGATGGATTTGGCAACGGGATTTCACCAGTTGAGAGTAGCTAAGGATAGTGTGCCGAAGACTGCTTTCAGGACACCATCCGGGTTCTTTGAGTGGCTGGTAATGCCGTTTGGATTGACTAACGCGCCAGCATACTTTGTGGATCTTATGAATAGAGTGTTCAGAGATCTGTTGAACAAGTTTGTGCTAGTGTTCGTGGATGATATTCTGATTTATTCCAAGACTGACGAAGAGCACAAGACGCACTTGCGTATTGTTTTGGAGATCTTACGGAAACATCAGCTGAGGGCTAAGTTTTCGAAGTGTCACTTCTGGAAGAGTGAAGTGAGGTTCTTAGGCCATGTTATTTCTGGAAATGGAATAGCGGTTGATCCCGCTAAGGTGGCAGCAATCCAGGATTGGGTTAGACCTAAGAATGCATCGGATGTGAGAAGTTTTCTTGGATTAGCAGGATTGTAACGACCCGTATTTTTACGGATCGAAAAGTTGTCAAAATCTGGAATTTTAGCATTTTTGAGCCATTTCAGATTTTGAGCAAATTTTGCGTAAGTCCTAAGTCGTTCACGACTTAGCATAAGTCGTAAGTCGTATACGACTTAGGAGATGGGAGTGTCCCAGGGCTTGGAGATAGGTTGTTTGTATGACCTAAGGAGATAAGTCGTAGCTGGGCAAAGTTAGTAGGTCGAAGTTAACTCGGCGAGTGTTAAGTCGTAGGTTGTAAGTCGTTGCCGAGTTAAGGGATAGACAACCTAAGGAAGTGACCGACTTAAGGTATGGTAGACGACTTAAGGTTTTGACCGAGTTAAGTGTTTAAGTCGTAGCCAAGTTGAGTCATGGCCGTGTTAAGGAGAATGCTAAGTCTTAAGTCGCGAGATCACTAAGTCGTAGCATGTAAGTCGGAGGCCCTGTTTAGTTATGAGTCGTAAACTGGGGGTCTTGTTAAGTCGTAAGTTGTGAACGACTTATGAGTGTGTTAAGTCGTAGACGACTTAGGTGTTTGTTTGTTGAGTCGTATCCCAGCAAGTTGTTAAGTCGTGAGCTCTGTTTTAGTTAGGTCGCGTGTTGGCTTAAGCGTTAGGTCGTATACGACTTAAGGAGTTAAGTCGTATGATTTAAGTCGAAAGTCGTGACCAATGGTAAGTCGCTGGGTGTGCATGGGCTTAAGTCGTAGGCTGCTGAGCACGTTAAGTCGTAGGCGACTTAGTGGTTGAGTCGTAGACTGTTAGGTTGAAGGCTTTGTTAAGTCGTATGCTCTTATGTTAGGTCGCTGAGGAGTTAAGTTGTGGCATTGTTAGGTCGAAAACCACCCTTGTTGGTTAAGTCGTCCAGACAAGTGTTAGCTCGTTGCATGTGTTTCGATAAGTCGTAAGTCGTCTAACCAGTTAAGGCGCGTGCGCATTAAGTCGTAGACAGGGTTCGTATATGCGCATGTGTTGAGTCGGAGGTTGCTAGGTCGGAAGAGGCTTAGGTCGTAAGTCGGAGACGACTTAAGGAGATAGCTAAATTTTGACTTAAGGAATTTCTGCTATAAATAGGGGGGTTGTTCTCACTTTTTGGGATCCGGATTTTGAAGCGACGAAGTGCTGCCATTTTGAGAGCTCGACTTCTACACTTATTCACTTCTTTTCTCCACTCTAATCTAGTGCTTCCTTTCATCCAAATCGAAGATCAAGATTGAAGATTCAAGAGCTTAGATTGAAGATCTTCATCCTTTAAAGTGAGATTTCTTCGTTTGAAGCGGATTGGTGATAGATCGAGCTTGATCCTTCGCTGTCCAGATCTGAAGCGTGTTGATTTGAGGTTGTTTAGGTGATTTGGTGAGTGGTGATTATCTCTCACACGGATCCAAAGGAGTATATCGGATTGTTGGCTCGTTTTGGTGTTAAAATAGTGATTTCCATGCATTTTCTTCATCCTAAGTGTAGATCCATATAGATCCATTGTTCATGATGATGTTACATCCATTTTATCATATGTTAACCTATGCAAGTTCATTCATCAAGTTTGTAGAGATACAATTCATGTTTTCATGCTTATTGGACTTTCAACTCTTTAATTACGAAAATGCCATTATTGTTATAATTGTCTACTTAGATCATATCTGAATGCTTGATTGCTTGGATTGATGTTTGATTTGATTGATTGTTATGAACTAGATGATTGATGATTAGATTTAGATCGAAGACGATTCAGAAGCTAAGGGAAAGGCTCTTGAATTGGGAAAGCTGCTCGTGGCATATGTAGCGGGATGATGAAGCTCTTATGCATAGATTTGATGATGTAATGTTGAGATGAGGCTTTGCGAGGATGTGATGAAGCGAGGCATCATGTGATGAAGACTTGGTCTAATCCAGATGGGATCATTCCAAGCATGTTGGTAACTCGGTCATATGATTCGAGTTAGTCTTGGTCTAATCCAGACGGGATCATTCCAAGCAGGTTGATAACTCGGTGATATGGTTTGAGTTTGAGGATAATGGATGCTCGAGAGGCGCTTGAGCTAGTATGGAAATAGTCGTCGAGGAGGATGACTAGAAGGCTGAGATCTCATCGTTGTTGAAGGTTCTAGCATACTCTAAGCAAGAGTACATGGGGACGCCCAAAAGACCAAGTTGATGGTCGAGTACTCTGGGTAGTTGCGAAAATCCTTGGCACGGGCTGCGACGACGTGCGGGAGTTATGTCTAGAACCGGGGTTACCATTAGCCCTTGACTGACGGATGAAAGAAGGAGCCGTTCATTCAACTAACGGTGATATCGAAGCAAGGATAACAGTGATAGCCAGAGTCATGGATGTTTGGTTGTATCGTCATTCGGTCCTAAGAGCGGTATTTCCTGAGTGCTTATCTGACCTTGGTATCGACCTTGGGATTTGTACTTAGGAAACATCGCCCTTGACTCGAGTGATAATTGCTTTACTTTAGATTGTATGCTTTGTTATGCTTGCTTCTTCTTAGTGTGTGTCTGGGGGCTATCACTGTAGAAAGAGGTGGAGTGGGAGGGTTGTATTCCTATTCCTTTTCCTTTATGCTCTTTTGGTATGTTGTTAGTTAATTTACTGCTCACTAAGACTGTTGCCTGACTCAAGGCTTTATGTTTTAATTCTTATTGCCTTGGGCTGTTCGTCCATTTTGGGACGGGCAGACTAGGTAGCAGGTGACAGGTGCTGTTCTCTTCTCACGATGCTGATATCGAAGACGAGCTAAAGGGTTGCATATTATCTTCTTATTATATGTACTGGATATTCCACTGTTTTGTATTCTCTGAGAGAGATGTAGTGAGGCTTGATGTATTGACTATTTGGATGCTTGTATTCAACTATTATGGAGTTATATATGATGTCATTTTGTTCTGTAAAGCTTCACTATACATATGTTCTATTGTATTTTGTCCATGCGCTGTGAGTAATACGATAGATTCTGTTGTTTTATTTTACCCTGACAATCGTCCATGGTCGCCTGGCACACTTTACAGCGCACTATCTCTAGATTCGGTGCAGGGGTCATGGGCGGTCGTCACATTTGGTATCAGAGCATTGGTTAATCGATTTTACCCAACGCTCGCTGAAGTAACTACGTATGAGAGACGTAATTGTATTTTGATGGATGAATACTATATATAATATAGTAGCTTAGTAGAGTTTGAGTCCTTTATGCAGTTGTTTCTCTAGATGTTCTAATCATTCCATTTTATAGATATTGAGAATGAGTCGAAGAGGGAGACCAGCTGCTAGGGAAGGCCGTGCTACTGAAGGGGCTGCTGATTATGTTGCTATGTTCGAAACCATGATGACTTCGATCAGGAGAAGGATCAGCCCCGGGGCCATCAGTAGATGTTGGAGATCAAGTTCAGGCTCCAAGATTGATGGATCACTTGGACGATTCATTTAGGAAGCTTGTGGAGGAAGCTCTTAGACCCGAGAATCTTTTTTCTAAGGAAGGATCTGTTGTTGATATGACCAGGGAAGAGTCTAAACCCCAGCAGGGTGGAAACAAGAAAAGGAAGCAACAGCAGAAAAAGGGGAAGGGTGGCCATAAGAAGCAGAAGGGCAAAGTGACCTGCTACAATTGTCAGCAGAAGGGCCATTTCTCCAAAGATTGCAAGAATCCAAAGGTGCCGATGAAGTGTCATAACTGTGACAAGCCGGGGCACATCAAGAAGTATTGTCCAGAACCGCAGAAGGACATGCAGATCGTGCAGGCTTATGCTTGGGGAGCTGTTCCGTCGTCTTCAAAAGCTCCTACCGCTGAAGAGAAGGGAAAGAGTGTGGTAGTTCAAGGTACTCTTTTCCTATGTGGTGTTCCAGTTAGAGTTCTGTTTGATACTGGAGCGTCGCATTCGTTTGTTTGTAATGAACTCGTAGGCCGGTTAGGTTTGGAACCGGATATTGTTGATAGGCCATTGGTTGTGACTAATCCAGTTGGGGGTTCGTCTTGTTTGTGTATGTTATGCCGTGGTTCGATTGTGTCGAGTCATGGTTGCTCTTTTGTTTGTGATTGTTTTGTTCTGAACTTTGCGGGGTTCGGAATTATTTTGGGTATGGACTGGCTTAGGAAGTATGCGGCTAAGGTTGATTGTGAGAGGCTGGAGGTGACAGTCGAGAATGTGGAGGGGCGAAAGATTGTGATACGATGTAAGCATGAGGAAGGCGTCTTCATGAGCTTCATGTATTCGCTAGTTGTTCCACGGGATGGACTGTCTTCAGTGCCAATCGCAAATGGATTCGAGGATGTCTTTGACGAAGTCAAAAGGGTTGCCACCGCATAGAGAGATCGAGTTTCGTATAGATCTAGTTGAAGGAGCCAGACCTGTTGTGATGCCTCTTAGGCGGATGGCGCCTAGGGAACAACAAGAGTTGAGGGTGCAAGTTGATGATCTTTTGCAGAAAGGATTCATTCGGCGTAGTGTGTCCGAGTGGGGTGCACCAGTTGTGTTGCAACCAAGTGTTCAGTTGGGATGCTAAGTGTGAGCAAGCTTTCGGAATCCTGAAAGAGAGATTGACAAGTGCTCCTGTTTTGACTATTCCAAGTGGGAATGATGAGATGGTGGTTTACACCGACGCATGTGATACTGGACTTGGAGCAGTGCTGATGCAGAGAGATAAAGTTGTTGCGTATGCCAGTCGACAACTGAAGCCGCATGAAAGGAATTACCCGACTCATGATTTGGAGTTAGCGGCGATTGTTTTTGCTCTGAAGATGTGGAGACATTATCTATTGGGAGTTCGATTCGAGTTGTTTACAGATCATAAGTCATTGAAGTATCTTTTCTCCCAAAAGGATTTGAATCTTCGGCAGCAACGGTGGCTAGAGTTTTTGGCATCGTATGATTTTGGTATAGCTTATACTCCGGGAAAAGGTAACGCGGTGGCAGATGCGTTAAGTCGAAGACATGAAGGATTGGGAGCCATGTTTTCAGAATGGAAGAGTCTCGAGTATTTAGCCGGATTTGACTTCAGGCCTAGATGCGAATTGGAACCTGAGATGTTAGCAAACTTATCGATAAGACCGACTCTTGTGGAGAGGATTGGCGAGAGTCAGAAGCGAGATGATAAGCTTGTCAAGATTATCCGTGATTTGGAATCTGGATTGGATCCAGAAAAGGATAAAGGATTTGAGGTCGATCGAGAGGGTTGGCTTCGGAAGCAAGGACGATTAGTTGTTCCCGATGTAGATGAATTGAGGAGTGAAGTTCTGAAGGAAAGTCATCACTCGAAGTTGACAATTCATCCAGGTGGAAATAAGATGTATCGGGATATGAAGAGAACCTACTACTGGGAAGGTATGAAGAAAGATGTTGGAAATTTTATTTCCAAATGCATGAACTGCCAGTTGGTAAAAGCCGAACAGAAGAAGCCAAGTGGATTGCTTCAGCCATTAGAAGTTCCTACATGGAAGTGGGAGCAAGTGTCGATGGATTTTATTGATGGATTGCCTAGAACCATAACAGGAAATGAAGGGATTTGGGTCATTGTAGATCGTCTGACTAAGAGTGCAAGATTTATTCCTGTTCGATCGACTAGGACTGCATCAAAGTTGGCTGAGTTGTATGTTAAGTGAATAGTTTGATTCCATGGTATTCTGAAGAGTATAGTGAGCGATCGAGATCCATTGTTCACTAGTGGATTTTGGAAGAGCTTCCAGGAAGTTTTGGGAACCGAGTTGTGTTTGAGTACAGCTTATCACCCTCAAACTGATGGTCAGACCGAGAGAGTCAACCGAGTTTTGGAAGATCTCCTCAGAGCTTGTGTTTTGGATTTCGGAGGATCATGGGAAGATCACCTTCATTTGGTGGAGTTTGCATACAACAACAGTTACCAGTCAAGCATTGGTATGGCACCGTATGAGGCATTGTATGGAAGACCGTGTAAATCTTCGACATGTTGGTTGGAAACTGGAGAAAAGCTGATACTTGGACCAGAGATGATTCGGCAGACTTCAGATTGTATAGAGATCATTCGGCAACGAATGAAGACAGCCCAAGACCGTCAGAAGAGTTATGCAAATAAGCGTCGAAAGGATTTGGAATTCGACGTAGGAGATATGGTTTTTGTGAAGATTTCTCCACTGAAGAATGTTATCCGATTCGGGAAGAAAGGAAAATTGACTCCGAGATTTGTTGGACCATTCTCGATCATTGAGCGAATTGGTAAGCTCGCCTATAGATTGGAGTTACCGGAGAAGATGTCGAGTGTGCACAATGTTTTTCACGTATCGTATCTACGGAAGTATGTGCACGACTCGAGTACAGTGGTTTCTGCTGATAGCTGTGAAGATTTCGAAGTTGATCCAGTTGATAGAAGACCTCGTAAGCCGCTTCGTGTTGTGGAAACCGACACGAAACAGCTTAGGAGGAAGATAGTTAAGTTGCTCAAGATACAATGGAGTGATGATGATAACGACTGTACGTGGGAGGTGGAAGAGAGGATGAAGGCAGCTCATCCTGAACTCTTCAAGGTATGGCCCTAAGGTGTCGTCTCATCTCACGATATCGTAACTTGTTCTAAGTTCTAGAATTCTGCATGCTAAGCAAGAATTGGATGCATGGTTTGTTGATTGCAATGGATGGTAGGCGTGCAGAATAGTCTTTGATTGCTTTGTTTGTTTGGAATTTCGGGGGCGAAATTCCTAAGGGGGAGAGAATGTAACGACCCGTATTTTTACGGATCGAAAAGTTGTCAAAATCTGGAATTTTAGCATTTTTGAGCCAGTTCAGATTTTGAGCAAATTTTGCGTAAGTCCTAAGTCGTTCACGACTTAGCATAAGTCATAAGTCGTATACGACTTAGGAGATGGGAGTGTCCCAAGGCTTGGAGATAGGTTGTTTGTATGACCTAAGGAGATAAGTCGTAGCTGGGAAAAGTTAGTAGGTCGAAGTTAACTCGGCGAGTGTTAAGTCGTAGGTTGTAAGTCGTTGCCGAGTTAAGGGATAGACAACCTAAGGAAGTGACCGACTTAAGGTATGGTAGACGACTTAAGGTTTTGACCGAGTTAAGTGTTTAAGTCGTAGCCAAGTTGAGTCGTGGCCGTGTTAAGGAGAATGCTAAGTCTTAAGTCGCGAGATCACTAAGTCGTAGCATGTAAGTCGGAGGCCCTGTTTAGTTATGAGTCGTAAACTGGGGGTCTTGTTAAGTCGTAAGTTGTGAACGACTTATGAGTGTGTTAAGTCGTAGACGACTTAGGTGTTTGTTTGTTGAGTCGTATCCCAGCAAGTTGTTAAGTCATGAGCTCTGTTTTAGTTAGGTCGCGTGTTGGCTTAAGCGTTAGGTCGTATACGACTTAAGGAGTTAAGTCGTATGATTTAAGTCGAAAGTCGTGACCAATGGTAAGTCGCTGGGCGTGCATGGGCTTAAGTCGTAGGCTGCTGAGCACGTTAAGTCGTAGGCGACTTAGTGGTTGAGTCGTAGACTGTTAGGTTGAAGGCTTTGTTAAGTCGTATGCTCTTATGTTAGGTCGCTGAGGAGTTAAGTTGTGGCATTGTTAGGTCGAAAACCACCCTTGTTGGTTAAGTCGTCCAGACAAGTGTTAGCTCGTTGCATGTGTTTCGATAAGTCGTAAGTCATCTAACCAGTTAAGGCGCGTGCGCATTAAGTCGTAGACAGGGTTCGTATATGCGCATGTGTTGAGTCGGAGGTTGCTAGGTCGGAAGAGGCTTAGGTCGTAAGTCGGAGACGACTTAAGGAGATAGCTAAATTTCGACTTAAGGAATTTCTGCTATAAATATGGGGGGTTGTTCTCACTTTTTGGGATCCGGATTTTGAAGCGACGAAGTGCTGCCATTTTGAGAGCTCGACTTCTACACTTCTTCACTTCTTTTCTCCACTCTAATCTAGTGCTTCCTTTCATCCAAATCGAAGATCAAGATTGAAGTTTCAAGAGCTTAGATTGAAGATCTTCATCCTTTAAAGTGAGATTTCTTCGTTTGAAGCGGATTGGTGATAGATCGAGCTTGATCCTTCGCTGTCCAGATCTGAAGCGTGTTGATTTGAGGTTGTTTAGGTGATTTGGTGAGTGGTGATTATCTCTCACACGGATCCAAAGGAGTATATCGGATTGTTGGCTCGTTTTGGTGTTAAAATAGTGATTTCCATGCATTTTCTTCATCCTAAGTGTAGATCCATATAGATCCATTGTTCATGATGATGTTACATCCATTTTATCATATGTTAACCTATGCAAGTTCATTCATCAAGTTTGTAGAGATACAATTCATGTTTTCATGCTTATTGGACTTTCAACTCTTTAATTACGAAAATGCCATTATTGTTATAATTGTCTACTTAGATCATATCTGAATGCTTGATTGCTTGGATTGATGTTTGATTTGATTGATTGTTATGAACTAGATGATTGATGATTAGATTTAGATCGAAGATGATTCAGAAGCTAAGGGAAAGGCTCTTGAATTGGGAAAGCTGCTCGTGGCATATGTAGCGGGATGATGAAGCTCTTATGCATAGATTTGATGATGTAATGTTGAGATGAGGCTTTGCGAGGATGTGATGAAGCGAGGCATCATGTGATGAAGACTTGGTCTAATCCAGATGGGATCATTCCAAGCATGTTGGTAACTCGGTCATATGATTCGAGTTAGTCTTGGTCTAATCCAGACGGGATCATTCCAAGCAGGTTGATAACTCGGTGATATGGTTTGAGTTTGAGGATAATGGATGCTCGAGAGGCGCTTGAGCTAGTATGGAAATAGTCGTCGAGGAGGATGACTAGAAGGCTGAGATCTCATCGTTGTTGAAGGTTCTAGCATACTCTAAGCAAGAGTACATGGGGACGCCCAAAAGACCAAGTTGATGGTCGAGTACTCTGGGTAGTTGCGAAAATCCTTGGCACGGGCTGCGACGACGTGCGGGAGTTATGTCTAGAACCGGGGTTACCATTAGCCCTTGACTGACGGATGAAAGAAGGAGCCGTTCATTCAACTAACGGTGATATCGAAGCAAGGATAACAGTGATAGCCAGAGTCATGGATGTTTGGTTGTATCGTCATTCGGTCCTAAGAGCGGTATTTCCTGAGTGCTTATCTGACCTTGGTATCGACCTTGGGATTTGTACTTAGGAAACATCGCCCTTGACTCGAGTGATAATTGCTTTACTTTAGATTGTATGCTTTGTTATGCTTGCTTCTTCTTAGTGTGTGTCTGGGGGCTATCACTGTAGAAAGAGGTGGAGTGGGAGGGTTGTATTCCTATTCCTTTTCCTTTATGCTCTTTTGGTATGTTGTTAGTTAATTTACTGCTCACTAAGACTGTTGTCTGACTCAAGGCTTTATGTTTTAATTCTTATTGCCTTGGGCTGTTCGTCCATTTTGGGACGGGCAGACTAGGTAGCAGGTGACAGGTGCTGTTCTCTTCTCACGATGCTGATATCGAAGACGAGCTGGAGGGTTGCATATTATCTTCTTATTATATGTACTGGATATTCCACTGTTTTGTATTCTCTGAGAGAGATGTAGTGAGGCTTGATGTATTGACTATTTGGATGCTTGTATTCAACTATTATGGAGTTTTATATGATGTCATTTTGTTCTGTAAAGCTTCACTATACATATGTTCTATTGTATTTTGTCCATGCGCTGTGAGTAATACGATAGATTCTGTTGTTTTATTTTACCCTGACAATCGTCCATGGTCGCCTGGCACACTTTACAGCGCACTATCTCTAGATTCGGTGCAGGGGTCATGGGCGGTCGTCACAAGGATATTATCGACGGTTTATCAAAGACTTCTCCAAGGTAGCTGCACCGTTAATAGGATTGACGAAGAAGAACCAAGTGTTCAGATGGGATGATAAGTGTGAGCAAGCTTTCAGAATCCTGAAAGAGCGGTTGACGAGTGCTCCTGTTTTGACTATTCCAAGTGGGAATGATGAGATGGTGGTTTACACCGACGCATGTGGTACTGGACTTGGAGCAGTGCTGATGCAGAAGGATAAAGTTGTTGCGTATGCAAGTCGACAACTAAAGCCGCATGAAAGGAATTACCCGACTCATGATTTGGAGTTAGCAGCGATTGTTTTTGCTCTGAAGATGTGGAGACATTATTTGTTGGGAGTTCGATTCGAGTTGTTTACAGATCATAAGTCGTTGAAGTATCTTTTCTCCCAAAAGGATTTAAATCTTCGGCAGCAACGCTGGCTAGAGTTTTTGGCATCGTATGATTTTGGTATAGCTTATACTCCGGGAAAAGGTAACGCAGTGGCCGATGCGTTAAGTCGAAGACATGCAGGATTGGGAGCCATGTTTTCAGAATGGAAGAATCTCGAGTATTTAGCTGGATTTGACTTCAGACCTAGATGTGAATTGGAACCTGAGATGTTGGCAAACTTATCGATAAGACCTTCTCTTGTGGAAAGGATTGGCGAGAGCCAAAAGCGAGACGATAAGCTTGTCAAGATTATCCGTGATTTGGAATCTGGATTGGAACCAGAAAAGGATATAGGATTCGAGGTCGATAGAGAAGGTTGGCTTCGAAAGCAAGAACGACTAATTGTTCCCGATATAGATGAATTGAGGAGTGAAGTTCTGAAGGAAAGTCATCACTCGAAGTTGACAATTCATCCAGATGGAAATAAGATGTATCGGGATATGAAGAGAACCTACTACTGGGAAGGCATGAAGAAGGATGTTGGAAATTTCATTTCCAAGTGTATGAACTGCCAGTTGGTAAAGGCTGAACAGAAGAAGCCAAGTGGATTGCTTCAGCCGTTAGAAGTTCCTACATGGAAGTGGGAGCAAGTATCGATGGACTTTATTGATGGGCTACCTAGAACAAGAACGGGAAATGAAGGGATTTGGGTCATTGTAGATTGTCTGACTAAGAGTGTAAGGTTCATTCCTGTTCGATCGACTAGGACTGCATCAAAGTTGGCTGAATTGTATGTTAAGTGGATAGTTCGATTCCATGGTATTCCGAAGAGTATAGTGAGCGATCGAGATCCGTTGTTCACTAATGGATTTTGGAAGAGCTTCCAGGAAGTTTTGGGAACTGAGTTATGTTTGAGTACAGCTTATCACCCTCAAACAGATGGTCAGACCGAGCGAGTCAACCGAGTTTTGGAAGATCTCCTCAGAGCTTGTGTTTTGGATTTCGGAGGATCATGGGAAGATCACCTTCATTTGGTAGAGTTTTCATACAACAACAGTTACCAGTCAAGCATTGGTATGGCACCGTATGAGGCGTTGTATGGAAGACCGTGTAATTCTCCGACATGTTGGTTAGAAACTGGAGAAAAGTTGATGGTTGGGCCAGAGATGATTCGTCAGACTTCAGACTGTATAGAGATCATTCGGCAACGAATGAAGGCAGCCCAAGACCGTCAGAAGAGTTATGCCGATAAGCGTCGAAAGGATTTGGAATTCGACGTAGGAGATATGGTTTTTGTGAAGATTTCTCCTCTGAAGAATGTTATCCGATTCGGGAAGAAAGGAAAATTGACTCCGAGATTTGTTGGACCATTCCCGATTATCGAGCGAATTGGAAAGCTCGCTTATAGATTGGAATTACCGGAGAAGATGTCGGGTGTGCACAATGTTTTTCACGTATCATATCTACGGAAGTATGTGCACGACTCGAATACGGTGGTTTCTGCTGATAGCTGTGAAGATTTCGAAGTTGATCCAGTCGATAGAAGACCTCGTAAGCCGCTTCGTGTTGTGGAAACCGACACGAAACAGCTTAGGAGGAAGGTAGTTAAGTTGCTCAAGATACAATGGAGTGACGATGATAACGACTGTACGTGGGAGGTGGAAGAGAGGATGAAAGCATCTCATCCCGAACTCTTCAAGGTATGGCCCTAAGGTGTCGTATCATCTAACAACATTGTAACTTGTTCTAAGTTTTAGAATTCTGCATGCTAAGCTAGAATTGGATGCATGGTTGGCTGATTGCTGTGGATGGTAGGCATGCAGAATAGTCTTTGATTGCTTTGTTTGTTTGGAATTTCGGGGGCGAAATTCCTAAGGGGGAGAGAATGTAACGACCCGTATTTTTACGGATCGAAAAGTTTGTCAAAATCTGGAATTTTAGCATTTTTGAGCCATTTCAGATTTTAGGCAAAAATATGGCTAAGTCCTAAGTCGTGAACGACTTAGTATAAGTCGTAAGTCGTATACGACTTAGGAGATGGGAGTGACCCAGGGCTTGGAGATAGGTTGTTTGTACGACCTAAGGAGATAAGTCGTAGCTGGGCTAAGTTAGTAGGTCGAAGTTAACTCGGCAAGTGTTAAGTCGTAGGTTGTAAGTCGTTGCCGAGTTAAGGGATAGACAACCTAAGGAAGTGACCGACTTAAGGTATGGTAGACGACTTAAGGTTTTGACCGAGTTAAGTGTTTAAGTCGTAGCCAAGTTGAGTCGTGGCTGTGTTAAGGAGAATGCTAAGTCTTAAGTCGCGAGATCACTAAGTCGTAGCATGTTAAGTCGAAGGCCCTGTTTAGTTATGAGTCGTAAACTGGGGGTTTTGTTAAGTCGTAAGTTGTGAACGACTTATGAGTGTGTTAAGTCGTAGACGACTTAGGTGTTTGTTTGTTGAGTCGTATCCCAGCAAGTTGTTAAGTCGTGAGCTCTGTTTTAGTTAGGCCGCGTGTTGGCATAAGTCGTTAGGTCGTATAGGCTGGTTAAGTCGTCCAGACAAGTGTTAGCTCGTTGCATGTGTTTCGATAAGTCGTAAGTCGTCTAACCAGTTAAGGCGCGTGCGCATTAAGTCGTAGACAGGGTTCGTATATGCGCATGTGTTGAGTCGGAGGTTGCTAGGTCGGCAGAGTCTTAGGTCGGAAGGTTATAAGTCGGAGACGACTTATGGAGATAGCCGAGTTACGACTTAGAGAGATTTTCAGCTATAAATAGGAGGGGTTGTTCTCACTTTTTGGGATCCGGATTTCGAAGCGACGAAGTGCTGCCATTTTGAGAGCTCGACTTCTACACTTCTTCACTTCTTTTCTCCACTCTAATCTAGTGCTTCCATCCATCCAAGTTGAAGATCAAATTGAAGATTCAAGAGCATAGATTGAAGATCTTCATCTTTTCAAGAGAGATTTCTTCGTTTAAAGCGGATTCGTGATAGATCAAGCTTGATCCCTCGCTGTCCAGATCTGAAGCGTGTTGATTAGGGATTGTTTTGATGATTTGGTGAGTGGTGATTATCTCTCACACGGATCCAAAGGAGTATATCGGATTGTTGGCTTGATTTGGTGTTAAAATAGTGATTTCTATGCATTTTTGCAAACCTAAGTGTAGATCCATGTAGATCCATTGTTCATGATGATTCGACAACCATTTTTGTATATGATTAACCTATGCAAGTTCATTCATCAAGTTGTAGAGATAATTCTCATGTTTTCATGCTTGTTAGACTTTCAACTCCTTAATTACGAAGTTGCCATTATTGTTATAATTGTCCATTTTGCTTATATTTGAATGCTTGGTTACTTGGATTGATGTTTGACATGATTGATTGCTGTGAATTAGATGATTGTTGATTGGTTTTAGACAAGGTGGTCGAAGATGATTCAAAAGCTAAGGGAAAGGCTCTTGAATTGGGAAAGCTGCTCGTGGCATATGTAGCGGGATGATGAAGCTCTTATGCGTAGATTGGATGATGTGATGTTGAGATGAGGCTTTACGAGGATGGGATGAAGCGAAGCATCATGTGATGAAGACTTGGTCTAATCCAGGCGGGATCATTCCAAGCACGTTGGTAACTCGGTGATATGATTCGAGTTAAGGATAATGGATATGAGAATAGTCGTCGAGGAGGATGACTAGGAGGCTTGGGTCTCATCGTTGTTGAAGGTTCTAGCATGCTCTAAGCAAGGGTACGTTTGGGCAGATTCGATAGTCCCAACGACCAACTGTTGATGGTCGAGTACTCTGGGCAGATTCGATAGTCCTAGGCACGGGTCACGATGACGTGCGGGAGTTATGTCTAGAACCGGGGTTTCCATTAGCCCTTGACGGACGGCTGAAAGAATGTGTCGGTCATTCAATTAACGGTGAAACCGAAGCAGTGATAACAGTGATAGCCAGAGTCATGGATGTTTGGTTGTATCGTCATTCGGTCTCAAGAGCAGTGTTTTCTGGGTGCTTATCTGATCTTGGTTTAGGCCTTGGGGGTTTGTACTTGGAAAACATCGCCCTTGACTCGAGTGATAATTGCTTTACTTTAAATTGTATGCTCTGCTATGTTTGCTTCTGCTTAGTGTGTGTCTGGGGGCTATCACTGTAGAATGAGGTTGGAGTGGGAGGGTTGTATTCCTATTCCTTTTCCTTTATGCCCTTTTGGTATGTTGTTAGTTAATTTACTGCTCACTAAGACTGTTGTCTGACTCAAGGCTTTATGTTTTAATTCTTCTTGCCTTGGGCTGTTCGTCCATTTTTGGGACGGGCAGACTAGGTAGCAGGTGACAGGTGCTGTTCTCTTCTCACGATGCTGATATCGAAGACGAGCTGGAGGGTTGCATATTATCTTCTTATTATATGTACTGGATGTTCCGCTGCTTTGTATTCTCTGAGTGATATGTAGTGAGGCTTGTTGTATTGGCTATTCAGATGCTTGTATTCAACTATTATGAAGTTTTATATGATGGCATTCTATTCTGTGAAGCTTCTCTACATATATTTTGTATTGTATTTTGTCTATGCGCTGTGAGTAATACGATAGATTCTGCTGTTTAATCTTACCTTGACAATCGTCCATGGTCGCCTGGCACACATTACAGCGCACTTTCTCTAGATTCGGTGCAGGGGTCATGGGCGGTCGTCACAGTTGTAGCTTGGATTCGCTCTCCACTCAAGTCCGTAGTCTTGTCATCGTGCTTTTGTTTCCATTGTGTCATTGGTTTTGATATCTCCAGCACAAACAGGTGAGTTATTCTCACCAGACAATATGTACCTATATAACTAGTAAATTGACACCCTGTAAATCTGTAGAAATATATTATCATGTTATACTTGACTATATTACGATCATATGATGTTTATACACCTGTTATATCATATGTTACTATTATTTAATGTTATTTTGTTATTTATATCAGTTATCACCATTGCAAGTTCCCTGTAGACTAGAATCACTATGGGTTGAAATGATACATACCCGAACGGACTTTAGAATAGGAAAAAATTGTTATGGGCTGAAATGATAGGCCTGAACGATTTTTATTTAATTTATTTTAACTTGGGATTGCGGGTTTGAAATGATAGAACCCAGATTTTTCTTTTTTTAACTGCGGATTGAAATGATACATATCCGTATCACTTGACCTAGGTTAGAAAATTATATACAGGCCCGTGGTTATTTTATAAAGTGTTTTGGATATTTTTAAGTATTTTAAAAAATTATAAATTTATGAAATTTGATTTAAATAGATTTTGAAATGTTTTAAAATAAAGAAATTATGATTTTTTTTCCATGTGTTAAAAATGTAATTAATGAATGGTTTTACTGGATTTTTGAAATATAACTTAAGTTGGAAATTTGGAATTTTGGTTAAAAATGATATTTAAGTTATATAAATAAAATGGATATTAAATTTTATTTGGAAATGGTAAATATGATAATTTGATTAAATTTGAATTTAAGTGATTTATTAAAGTATTATTGATTTTTCTATGAATTTAAGTGGTTAAATAAGTGAATGTTTAAAAGTGATCTTTTAAAATATAACTTGACTAGGAAATGTGAAATTTGGTTTTAATTAAAGGGTTAAGTTAATTAAATAAAATTGTAAATTTAGTTAAATTTGTGAAATGGTAATTTAAATTTGAAGTGTTAAGTTATTTGTTGAAATGTGAAGAATTGGAAACTTTTACACTTAAATTTATTAAGTAAATTGTTGAAAATTGGATTTTATTATAAGAAATTTATTATGAAAATATATATGTTAAACGATATGTAAATGAACATTTTAAATGTTAAAATATGATTTTTAAAATGTTTATGTGTTTTAAATTAAAGTTATTTAATTGCTGGAAATACACTAACACCTGAAATTTACTTTTAATAGCATTCAGAAATGCTATAGATTCTGTTTTGAACTAAAATTGTGTAAAAAGAGCTATTACAGCATTTCTGAAATGCTGTAGTTGCTGTAATTGAACTTATAGGCTAATATTGAACTCAGGTCTATTATAGCATTCTCTGGAAATGCTATAATGGTCTGCAGTCTTTGCTGAAACCAAATTTAACCCTTGTTTTGAAATCTGAACTACCGCAGCACTTCTGATATGCTGTCTTTTCTGTTTTGAACTATAGTTCAACTAAAATTGAGTTTTAACAGCAGTTTTAAGTGCTGTCTTTGCTGAATTAAAAATGTTTTCAAATATAACCTATAGCAGTTGTTTTTAAATGCTGTGAAATGCTGAAATTTTAATAATTAGGGTTTTTGACTTAGTAAACGAACTCAGAATGGTTTGAAACTTTGGAAATTGAACACTTGATTTGAAAATATAATAATTACACTTTTAAAAGGTTTAAATGAATTATTTGATTGGAATATAAACTATTTAAAAGGTGACTTGAAATGATAATAAATGAAGTATACCTTTGAATTTAAAAGGTATTTAAAGTTGAATATTTAGATTTGAACTCAAATGATATTTGGAATATTAAAATGATTTGAAATGATGTTTTGAAATGACATGATATTTTAAAAATATGGAAATGGTTTGGAATTGATTTAATCTTTATTTTGATAAAGATTTGGATTTGAAATGATATTCTATTTTGAAGTATAAACTGTTTTTAAACTTATAACCACGGGTTATAATAACGTTGGGTTGTTAAAGAGACCGGGATCGGATATGGACATACTCTCTGTCTTACCGAAAACCACTTTGGCAACTGTGTACGCGGTGGAGATTCCAGAATGAAGTAGGATGGTGGCGACGTTCTTAAGGTATGTTACGTGGACCCAACTCCCGTGAGTTGGCATAAGGTGGCTAAAACAGGAGCGATCTCGGACCAGTGAGGTAGCACCTCTTCTCGGACACATTTCTTCGATATTATACTCTTACTTGTGATTGATTAGATGGCCATCCTCCGATTTGGGAGTGTTGTTCGAGGTGGAACGGTAGTGGCTGCTATGCGTATCCATCAGTCCGTGTGCGTAATTGGTATATCTACCCTGGCATTGCCTAGTTGTGTCGTGTCACCTACCATATCGAGCTTTACTACGATTATGATTTTAAGATCCGACCGCGTTAAGGTTCTCCATCCCCTTAACGCTATTTTCTATATGATTATACTTTACTTATTTAGACACTATTATAATAGCGAATATTACTACATAGTAGATATTTTAACGGATCCTTAGAGGATGGGCGGTCCCAAGCATCTTCTAAGTTACTTGTACCCTTATTACAGTTCGCTTGAGTTGGTTTACATTATATAAGTATATATTGTTCTGACTCGAGTGTTTTGTGTTTTGCTTTACGCTCGGGTTAGCCTGAGTTATTCACAGATTTGGATTTCCACTCGCTTGGAGATTTGAATCGCTGGAGATTATCTGCTTGTCTTGTCCTATCTATTTTAGTTCCGTTGTTCTACTCATCTTGTACTTGGTTATTATATTGAGACTTTTGTTGTACTCTATTTCTTCTGTTGTATCTTATGTAACTCTGACATATTTAGATAGTAGCTTCATGAACTACTATTTCTTTTACTTCCGCTGCATTATTTTACTCTGTGTCTGTGATCTGTGACTATATTTATTTACTGTATATTCTGAGATTTGCCAAATTTTAATTACAACGCGGTATTTTGAGCAATTCAACTCCGACATGAGTGTCTACCTATACACTTATAATGGATGCGAATGGTTGAAAATATCGGGTCGTTACAACGTGAGTCGCGAATGCTGCTCATTCAACCAGGTACTGTAGCAATGTCGCGATTTTAAAAGTAGCGCCGCACCTCACCATCTTCGGCCCACAGCTGCTATTCGATACGAGATGCTCGAATTCCAGCTCCGTTTCACGAATTACGCCGTCAATCCCATCCCATAGCTAACCCTAGCTCAAGTCAATGTTTGAGAACATTCGACAGTCTAAAAGAACCCACTGCAAGCTTCAGAGAAGATAAGGAATGTTAGAGCTCAACGATTCGAACACAAAGCGACTTCATTTGGAAGTTTTAGTGGAGGATTTTATTTTGTATTGTTTTTTTGTGAATTTCCAATTTGTGGCCATTTATTTCCTTTGCTTGAGAACCTGGAGGCGAATGAAAGGGGAAAGCGAACGAATGAAGAAAATCTTCGTGAGTGTTGTTTGAATTTTGATTTGTATCCAGATAAGTTTTAACGAGATGATGATGTTTTTTTCTTTCTTCTTCCTGTGTGCACTGTTTAAATAAGAGAGGGAAACAATGATGACAGTAGCATGCAGATAGGGTGGCTGGCACAAAAATAGGGTGGGCTGGTACAGTAGAAACTTGGGCTCATGTGAAGGTATGGTCAAATCAATATATATATATATATATATATATTATTTAAATTCAAATATCTAGATATTTATTTCGAACCCCTATCGAGGCGTACCGCCAGGCATTCATAATGTATACTCCTATTTCGAACGCAATGGAACAAGTCTTGAGACCTAATTCGATCGTATGCAGAAGATAGCTTTTTGAAACCAATTATCATGTTAAATTTTCAATATTAATTTCAACGCATTTCTATCCCATACGACCAAATGATAACTCCAGATACTATGAAATTTGAAATTCGATAATAGTTCACTATTACGGATCCAATGGAACTCGTTTCGTCGAAATCCGAGATTGTGCCCCACAAGACTATTTTAACTTGTTAATTAAAACGAGATATTTTCAAAATTGAGTAAATCACTTTTAAATTCAATCTAAAAGTTCTATTACCTTTATTCTTATTAATATAAATTTAATATGCCTTTAAACTATTTCTATCCAAATAAAAATCCAAGATTCAAATTATTTTAACGATTTCAATTATTAAATTAAACAATTTAAATTATCCAATAAATCATTATATTTGAAATTCAAGTTATTAAATCTATAAAATTAACTTTTAAATATTCAAAATCAATTAAATATTCCAATTTCAAACAATCAAAATTCTGGGTCGTTACATTCCCCCACCCCCCTAAAAGATTTCATCCCTGAAATTGCCAAGGTAAGAAGAATGGCCCAAAACCAGTTAACTTTCCCAAAATCAATCAGTTGAAATAACTCCCCAAAATCAATTGGTTAAAACCACATTATCATTTTTTCTAATTTCCAAATTCATCCATAGATTCCAAATAATATTATTTACTCAATCATTTCAAGTTAAATCCAAAATCAAATTTTAGTTATTAAAAATTTTCTAGCTCCTAAATTTTCGAAAAATTTCGCTAGCGTCTCCTTTGCACGGCTAGATCAGAACAACTACAAAATCGCCACTACGTGCCCAAACCATCAAGAGAAAATCAAAAGCCAAGTCGCTCAATCATAAAACCATCAAATTCATACAACAATTTAAGCACATACCTTTTTGTCGGGCAATCAAATTTTACTTCTGAAATTGAAAGTATCAATTTAGCTCTTGCTTTTATACACCTGCATCTGATTTACCAATAATACCCAATCATAAAATTCAAAATCATATTATTCTGCATTTCAATTTCCAATATTTTCTTTACTTAAGCCCATACAATGTACATATATCATCTGTACGCAATATCAAATCTGATTGCTCACTCGATCACACAATTTCACTTCCGAACTAGTATCGTTCACACGACTCTCTAGTGCGGACTCAGATTTGGTTCCTTGATCAGAAACCGTTATTCTCCTTTCATAGCAATATACTATGATAGAGAATCCCAGAATCAACCAAAAATCCATATCCAGTGTTCGCCGTCGAAAATCGAGTGAAAAATTCCAACTCGAATCGATATAAATTATCTCAAAATTCTGTGCTCAAATCTGGATCAAACCGTTACGCGAATAAAATAATATACGTACAACTTACGAATTTATTTCTTATCCACACCAACTTCCTTTTATTCACATTTATTTCATTTATATTCAATTATTCACAATTATCATTCACATTGCATTATAAACATTGCTTAATTTCTTAGTATATTTTCAAACACCAATTATCTCTTAAGAAATTTCTCATCAAATTTTCTTAATTCAATTATAAACATTTTATACAAATGTTCTTAGATTAATTTCACTTCACCACTTAAGTCTGTATCCATTTAAACTCAAATCCAATTTCATTTCCCAATTTCAACATTCAATTTATCCATCCACATTCCAAACCAAATTCAATTAACTAATTAATTTAATTAGTCCATTCACTAATTTATTTCAATCTCAATAAATTTCATTTCCAACAATTACTTTATTTAGTCCAACTTAGGCTAAATTTTCAATTTCACTTTAACTTAATTCAAGTTAATTTCATTCCACGGTTCAATTTATTATTCACATCCAGCAATCTAAAATTGTTTTAACTTGCTAATTTTCAAATTTTATAAGTTATCAAACTTATTCTCATATTCCATAAAACATTTTAAATCAAAATCCCGAAGTTTAAACACTTTGTTCTAAGTATTTCAAACTATTTTTGAAATCACATACACACACACACATAATCCCTTGGTATATCAAATTATTTTTTTGAATTTCAAAACCAAAACCAGTTTTACCAAAACAAAACTCCAATTGGTAGCAATTCCTCTTTGGAAACTCGAAAATGAACGTCGACGATGCTGCAATCATCACCGAAATTATTTTCCAGTGACCGAAGTGAGTTCAGTGCTTTTATTCCTTTCAAACCTTTTTAAATATTTCTATTCAAAATATTTTCAAATAATACTATTACTATTTCCACAACTTTGAAAATCATTTTCAAAACCAACGGGATTTAAATTCCCAAATTTCCAGCTTCTAAATCCTTTATAAATAATTTTTATAAACCATATCAATTTATAAATCACATTTACAGATCATATAATTATATAATCCCATCTTGGTTATATAAAGTCATTTCTTAATTATTAATCTTGTATGCACTAACAACTTTTATTCGATCACAACAACAATCAATGGATGCTAATAGTTTAACATTATCATTTTCTAACAACCAAGCACACCATATAATAATTCCTGAAAAATTATTCCTTTATATAAAAAATATAAACTAGGTAAAATTATTTTCATTTACCCAGTTTCAAAACAATATCATGTTGGGTTGCTCTGTTCAACTGTTTAGAGATCCCTATCAGTAATGTTAATTGCTCGTATTGACCAGAATCCATAAGCCACTCAACTGACCAATCAACATAATATAAAACAATTTTATATCACTAACAAATACGCTCTCATATCTATTAATACACTCAAACTCATTCTTGGGTACTACTGACCCTATCTCTAACGAGTTACCCCATCAAAGCCAAGGTTATCATTAAACCTTACACTGATACCAAATGTGACGACTCACATTTCAGAAGGTTAAAATCGACAATAATCCATACATGTCCGACTTAAACAATCCGAAATATAGATGATCGATGGGATTAATTAAGAAAAATAAGAAAAGAAGAAGAAAACAAACACAGAATCTCGCAGCAGAACGAAAAAATATAATAATCAAATAAACAGTTCATGAAGCTGTTTATACAATACATTTGATTATAATCTATACAACATTTATCAGAGTTATATATACATCAGGGATAAATAAATAATGCAGCAGACAACATGATGCAGGAATACTAATAGTAATAATATACCAAATCTTCGTCTTCGTCCTCCAGAATAAATCTTCAATAAGCTGAAAACTCAAGACTGACCCGAGCATAATGAAAAGACAAAACACTTGAGTCAAGGCTAAAATATTCTTATGTGAGTCAAATCGATATCACATATAACATGAGTGTCGTGGCATCAGAGATGTTTACGGGGTTTACATCTCCTATCCAGTATATAACGTGCAAGCAATAACTCAAGAGATGTTACGAGATTTTCCATCTCTTATGGATCCATCAAAATATTAATATGTATTGGAATACGCTACATATATAATGTCTAATAAATAAAATAAATATTTTTCTTAGCATTAAGGATTTACATTAATCCCTCTTATCGTGTTTTTAAGCATTGGTGTAACGACCTGGAATTTTGGGTCGTTCGATTTTGAACATTTAATTTATTTTAAATGTTAAATGTGAATTATAATTTGATTTGAAATAAGAAATTTTTGGTTCAATCAATAAAATAAGTTATAATTTCAAAAATGGTAATTCAATTGAAATTGAATAATAATAATTTAATATTTGGAATTGGAATAATTGGTGAATCTGGATATAAATGGTTATGAAAATGGTTTCTAAAATTTATTTTAAGTCTATTTGTGTTTAAATAATGATATTGGACTTTTGGATGGAATCAAAAGCCAATAAATAAAATAAATATTTTTCTTAGCGTTAAGGCTTTACATTAATCCCCTTAACTCGTTTTTTAGCATTGGCGTACAGTTTGCATTTGACACAACCAGTAGCACGTCGGTAGTCAGTGATGCCCCGTGATACGACAACACTAAACCAAAATCGTCGAGGTCTCGTACAAGGATAAAAGTATGGCAAGGCACGTGAGGCAATGCCCAAGGTAGGATACTACTAGTTTACCCTTCCCGGCTAGTGGTAACCCATAATGGCCCACCGTGTCCAACACTCCCAAAATCAGAGGGTTCGCACCAGTCAATCACAATGTCATGATAGTAATACGAAGAAGTGTGTCCACTAGAGATAGCTAACCTCATTGGCCGGTACGGCTCCTGTTTTAGTCATTTCAAATTGACACAAGTGTCAGGCCAATCCATCAACGTTCTCTTTTTTCAAACCCAGCAAACGACGCCAAATCCAACCACTACGTTAAGGAGTCTCCTCCACATACATGGTTGTTAAAGTGGTTCTAATATTGACAGAGAGTATGCCAATAAGAGGCCCCGGTTTCTTTAACAACCAAACGTCGTTTTACACACCGGTTGGTTCTTTTACATTTCGAAAATGGTTTGTACTTGATATCAAAATATCATATTTGCTACAAAATCAAATCTATATCGAAATCATCATATTTACTCAAAATATACCATTTCATTTCAAAATCATTTTCGCCTTAATATCTCGATTGCGCTTCCAAAATTGTTTCGAATTTCAATTTATTTTATAACTTAATTTAACCCAATTCTTATTTAAATCCAAGATTTAAATATAAACATTCCACCGTTTTGACCAGTTTGAATTTTTAGAAAATAGTTTAAATAGTTTTAAAATAGTTAAATAGTTAAAATAGTTTAATAGAAAATAGCTGAAGTATTAAAAATGGTTTATATAATAAAATAGTTTGGAAAATCAAAATAATTTGAATATTTAAAGAGTATAGATTTTAAACCGTTTATACAAAAATAATTCATTTGAAAATAGTTTCAAAGTCAAACCGATTCAATTCCAAATTTCCCAATTCAAAGTCGAATTTTACTTCGAATTCAAATTAATTTAAATTTCAATTCCAAATTAATTTCAATTCCAATTCCAAATTAAAACCATTTCGATTTATATCAATTTCGAGTTCGATTTTCAAAATATTGATTTAAAATACTTAAATCCAATTAACTTTAATATTCAATTTAAGATTCAAACCTTCAAAATAATTCAATTCCGAGCTTAATTTTTGGAATATGGGTTTAAATTAAGTTTACTTAGCAATATTTCAAAGTTCAAATAAAACCCAAACCTTTTAAAACAAATCAATTTCTGAAATTCAAATCATAGTTCTATTATAACTTCAAAATCTCAACTTCAATTATTTAAACAATTCCTGTTATCAACCTACATTTCAACACTTCAAGCTTAAGTTCGAAAAATAGTTCGATTTTCATTAATCCGATTTTTATTTCTTAAAAATAAAATCATTTAAATAATTTTAAAACAAAAAATTTTAAATTATTTAATTTAACCAATCCGGTGTCCGTATAAAATTTTCTATCCTAGGGCCAAGTAAATCAATTATTTCAATTTAATTTTAGGGATGGATATATATTATTTCAATCCAAATCACAGTGACATAGGTATGTATCATTTCAACCTATTTCTTAATTGATTCGAAATAATTCAATTTATAGTTTTATATACTGTAAATAATATGCAGGATGATAGCAGGATATATCAAAATAAATAAGCATCCAAATCATCCAAAGCATCAATCAATAACATCCATCACAATCAACATCCAAATCAGCCAATAATTCACAACAATTTCATAGTTATCAATATTATGTAATTTACTGGCAATTAAATTCTAGTTTCAAATTTAACTGTCAATTTTAATACCTACAGTCAATTCATATGTCAATTTCATTTTCAAATAACAGTCAATAAAATTAGATAACTTCACAATTCAATTTTGATGGACATAAAAATATTATAGTACGTCGTGAGCGTTAATAACAGTCAACTTTTATTTTCTGTTGACGCTTTCGCGTTCTGGTTTCGATTAAATTCAAATGCGTTCGAATTTAACTGAAAATTCTAGAAGCTCCAAATTCAACCAAACTAATTCCATAGCAAAGATCTCATTAATATGAACCCAACGCGACTGACCGCGTTGGATTTGGACCTAAAACGAATGAGATATTAAATTTACAATCTAATGATTTTATTTTAAACAATAAATTATATAAATTAATAATTCCCCCTCCTTACCCAAATTATACAACCGGGCCCAAGAAATCAACCTACAAGCCCACTCCTCTTCTTCTTCATACAGGATTTCACCTTTGTACACCCAAATGCACATGAATGTGCATGCTCCTCCTCTCGGCGAACCACTAGCCAAACTTGAATCGAACCATGACATCCCATTTCTCATCGAAACCTCCACCTTCGTACACCCACGATGGCGACTCCGGAGCATCCACGTGAGTCACGACTGCTGCTCGTTCAACCTAGTACTGTAGCAATGTCGCGATCTTAAAAGTAGCGTCGCACCTCACAATCTTCGGCCCACGGCTGCTATTCGATACGAGATGCTCGAATTAAAGCTCCATTTCACGAATTACGCCGTCAATCTCATCCCATAGCTAACCCTAGCTCATGCCAATGTCTGAGAACATTCGACAGTCTAAAAAAACCCACTGCAAGCTTCAAAAATGATAGGGAATGGAAGGGCTCAACGACTCGAACACAAAGCGACTTCATTTGGAATTTTTAATGGAGGATTTTATTTTGTATTGGTTTTTTTTCGAATTTCCAATTTGAGGCCATTTATTTTCCTCTGCTTGAAAACTTGGAGGCGAATGAAAGGGAAAAGCGAACGAATGAAGAAAATCTTCATGGGTGTTGCTTGAATTTTGATTTATATCCAGATAAGTTTTTGTTAGTCCATAGGATAGTGGTTTTGATGACAACAACTATAGAAGTGTTATAAAATATATATGTGCAGGAAATCTATATGCATGTATCAACAGAAGAAGACTGTACAGTAAAGAAAACAAAATTGATGAAGACAAAGATCAAGAGTTCAAGATTGAAGACTCATGAGATTCAAGATATTCAAGAGTTCAAGACAAATAATATAGTTAGGTTAGATATTTGTTAAAACTCCTTGAAAGCACTATCATTCTTTTTTATCCAATTTACTCGTGGAATGGAATCCACTTCGTTCTTGTTAAAGGGATGGAACCCTAGTGAGATGGAACTCACGAAATATCTAGTGGAACGGATAGTAGCCCTATTTTGTTATCCACTAATTTTGATTCAAAATGATTTTCAAAATTATCTCTTGTTTTATAAAATGATTTTCAAATATTCCTTTTCAAAAGAAAAACCTTCGTTCACATTTCCAAAAATGTTTTAGCCTCAAAATCATATTTATCATTTTGTTATATTTTGATTTCAAAATTGTCCTTGATATTTTAGCCTCAAAATCTATTTTAATATTATATGTACTTTAGTTTATTTACTTTGATTTTAAATATATTTTAGTATATATACATATATACATTCATAAGTATTTCTACTTCTAAATACCTTCTACAAATACATAGAGTCCATTTGAATAAAGTTGCATATGTTTTAAATCATCATTTTCAAAGTAAAGAAAACCATCACTTTTTACTAGACCATGTCGACATCCTATTTACCTGTCATGTCGACATGCTTCCCGTTACAGCAAAGGTTGTTTTCAAAAGAAGTGTCTATTCGTTTAAACCTCTTCGAATGGACACATCCATTCATTCTCTATAAATAGAGACTGTTATGGACGTTTTCCAGGAACTACTTTCTTTATTTTCTCTCCTCTTTACTCTCTTATCTTATTTTCTAATCATCCTATCCATATTTTGCCGAAATCTTAAGTGAATCAAACCAGAATATCTCTAGTTTGATTCTCTGCCACTCTCTCCAAAGAATCTCAGTGCTTATCAGAGTTATAGATACATTTGTACTCAAAGAAACTTGTGTGGGGTTATAAAGGTGTGATCGTGTCCTTGGAAATCGATCGGGTGAACTTGTGTCCTGTGAATCAAGTGGTTCTACCCAGAGACCTGAGAATCTGGAGGGTGTACCTCGTTGCCTTGGAATCGAGGGATTGTAATCTAGATTATTGTTGAATAGAAAGCCGTACGGGTTGTGCGGGACTGGATGTAGGGTAACACCGAACCAGTATAAAATTCCTGGTGTGTTCTTTCCTTTACTTGCTTTTTATTTATATTTGCATTTGTTTGTGATTCTGTGATTTGATCTGTGATTGTGTATTTGCATTAAGTTAGTTAATTCAATTTAAATCAAAGAAGTTTTAAAGAAATTCTTAAAACACTATTCACCCCGCCCCCCTCTAGTGTTAAATAGCCTTAAGATCATCTTCCGCGTCCCTTTCATTTGGTATCAGAGCAAGTTTTTCAAAGTATTCATAATCCGATTTTTGAAAAGTTCATGGCTAAGTTTGAAATGTTTCCTAAAAATATTTCTTTAATGATCAAATCATTGTGGTCTCATAAATTGATGCATGATAGTTATATAGAATCAGGTAGTCTACAAAAGTTGCTCACTGTGCAGGAATCTTTCTTCATGGCGACAAATGAATCTATTCACAATGGACAAGCTGTGCAAATAAGGAAAAGCAAGTGGATACTTGATAGTGGATGTTCAAGACATATGACAGGAAATCCAGAGATACTCAATGACATTATTTACAAGGATGGAGGATTGGTTAATTTTGGGGATAATTCAAAAGGTTATGTGGTTGGCATCGGCAATGTAGGTAATTCTGAAACCCCTATTATTTCAAATGTTTTGTTAGTTAAAAATCTACAACATAATCTACTTAGTATTAGTCAGTTATGTGATAAAGGATATAGGATTAAATTTGAAAAAGATAAGTGTCACATCGAAGATAATGAATCTAATATTATCTTTGAGGGAGTTAGGAAAAAGAATATCTATATTCTTAGTATGAAAATTTCAAATGATAATCTATGTCTTTTGGCCAATACAAGTGACCCTTGGACTTGGCATAAGAGATTTGTACATTTGAATTTTAAACTCTTATCTAGACTATCCAAACTTGATCTAGTAAGAGGCCTCCCTAAGATGCAATTTAAAGTAGATAGTATATGTGATGCATGTCAATTAGGAAAACTTAGAAAAAGTTCCTTTAAACTTAAAGATATGATCTCTACTTCAAAACCTCTTGAGTTACTTCACCTAGATTTATTTGGTCCATCTCAAATTCAATCAATCAACCATAGTAAATATGTCTTTGTAATTGTGGATGATTATTCCAGATATACATGGACAATCTTTCTGAAACATAAAAGTGATACTTTTGATTATTTTAAAAGTTTTTCAAAAAGAGTTCAAAACCAACTTTCTTCCAAGATCATCACTATTCGTAGTGATCACGGTGGTGAATTTGAAAATGAGAAGTTTGAGGAATTCTGTAATCAGAAGGGAATTACTCACAATTTTTCGTTTCCAAGAACTCCACAACAAAACGGAGTAGTTGAGCGTAAGAATAGGACGATTCAAGAGTGTGCTAGAACTCTACTTTCTGATAGTAAATTACCAAAACATTTTTGGGCTGAAGCAGTTGCAACAGCCTGTTATATTTTGAATAGGATTTTAACTAGACCTCTAACCAATAAAACACCTTATGAACTTCTTTTCAATAAGAAACCTAAGGTATCTTATTTCAGAATTTTTGGAAGTAAATGTTTTATCTTAAATACAAAAGATAATTTAGATAAGTTTGATCCTAAATCCGACAAAGGAATCTTTATCGGATATTCTAACAGGAGTAAAGCTTATAGAGTTTTTAATCTAAGAACAAACACTATTGAAGAAACTTTACATGTCTCCTTTGATGAAAATTTCAAAGAAGTTGATCAGACTAATGATGAGGATGACTTAGTTATTTCTAATCATGAATCTGTAGATGCTACAAATGAAACTTTTCATCCAAATAAAAAGATTAGGCTTTTAAAAGATCACCCTGTAGAAAATATTCTAGGAGATATGAAATCTGTTGTTAAAACTAGGAATCAATTAAACAGTATGAGTCATGTTGCTTTTATATCCTCAATAGAACCTAAAAATCCAAAGGAAGCATCAACTGATGATTCATGGATTCTTGCTATGCAAGAAGAATTGAATCAATTCACCAGAAATGATGTTTGGGAACTTGTTCCTAGACCTGAGGATAAATCCATTATAGGCACTAAATGGGTATATAAAAATAAATTAAATGAATTAGGTAAGGTCGTTAGAAATAAGGCTCGACTCGTTGCACAAGGTTATTGTCAAGAAGAAGGTATAGATTATGACGAAACCTTTGCACCCGTAGCAAGATTAGAAGCTATTAGAATTCTGCTTGCTTTCGCTAATTTCAATAATTTCAAACTTTTTCAAATGGATGTCAAGAGTGCCTTTCTAAATGGTTTTGTAAAAGAGGAAGTTTATGTTGAACAACCTCCACTCTTTGAAGATACAAAATTTCCAAATCATGTTTTTAAATTAAAGAAAGCCCTGTATGGTCTAAAACAAGCTCCTAGAGCTTGGTATGATAGACTTAGGTCTTATCTTTTGCAATCTAATTTTGAAATAGGTAAAGTAGATAACACACTTTTTATTAAAAGAAACAAAAATGATATTCAACTTGTACAAGTGTACGTAGATGATATTATTTTTGGATCAACCAATTCTGACATGAACAAAGAATTTTCTGACATTATGACAAAAGAGTTTGAGATGAGTCATATGGGTGAACTTAAATTTTTCCTAGGATTACAAATCAAACAATTAGATAATGGTATCTTTATCAGTCAAGATAAGTATGCGAGAGAGTTAGTTAGTAAGTTTGGCTTAACCAATGTGAGTGGAAAACCAACTCCCATGGCAACCAATATAGCGTTAAGTAAGGATGATCTATCCAAAGACGTAGATCAAACCTTGTATAGAGGAATGATTGGATCACTTCTCTATATAACTGCTAGTGGACCAGATATCATGAACAGTGTCTGTCTCTGTGCAAGATATCAATCTCAACCCAAGGAAACTCATCTAAAAGCTGTGAAACGTATCATTCGATATGTTAAACACACCTTTGATTATGGATTGTTCTACCCTAAGAATGATTCATTTGAATTAGTTTCCTACTGTGATGCTGACTATGCTGGGTGTAAGTCAGACCGAAAGAGTACAAGTGGAACTTGTCACTTTCTAGGTCATTCCTTAATTTCCTGGTTCAGTAAAAAGCAGAATACTGTTTCCCTATCAACAACTGAAGCAGAATATGTTTCTGCTGCTTTAGCTTGTTCTCAAGTTTTGTATATGCAACAAACCTTGAATGATTTTGGTATATCTATCACGAAATCTCCAATTTTCTGTGATAACACTAGTGCCATTAGTTTGTCCAAAAACCCAACTCTCCATGCCCGAACTAAACATATTGACATTAGACACCATTTTCTAAGAGATAACGTAAATAAAGAGAAAATTTCTCTTGATTTCGTTAATTCTGAAAATCAAATAGCTGATATTTTAACCAAACCTTTAGGAGAACCTGTCTTCACCAAGTTAAGAAGAGAATTAGGTATATGTTCTCTTTCTGAAATATAGTATATAGTATAGTAGTATACATAGGGTATATATGAATGTTTTCTTAACCATAGCATTTTGCAACACCATGTCGACATGGTATTCATGCGTCATGTTGACATGCAACGGTAAAAATGACAGTTCGTTTTTTCCCTCTAATTTTTGAATGGGTGGTTATTTAACTCACCCATTCCGAGTTTCTCTTCCCTCCAATCATTATTTCTTCATTCTACTTTCTAGAAACATCAAATCCATGGCTTCCACATCCAATCCTAATCAAATATCACCGGTTTCTTTCCCTTCTCCTTCACATGGCCCTTTCCAAAACTCCATACTCGCTCGTGTCATCAAAATAGAGGAGAAAGTTAATGGTTCGCTGCAGATGTTAACTGAAATGCAAGTTCAACAATTGAGAATGGCAAGAGAGCAAGAGAAACAAGGGAAAATTCTGAGGAATCTTCAAAAATTCCTCATGGATAATCATGCCAATCCAATTGTAATTGAAGATTCTTCTAACATAGAAGCAAATGAAGAAGGAGAAGAAGACGAAGACGAAGAAGAAGAGGAAGAATCAATGGAGGAAGAAACTGATGATGAAGCAGTATGTGTAGGGGAAGTTTGTTTTGATGCTTATGGGAACATTGTGGAACAACATGGAAATTTCTGTTTCCATTACCCAAATTGTCCTGTCCACAAGTCTCCCATCATCAAAAACAACCGTTGAGTTGTTTATTTTCTTGTTTTAGTTATTTATGTGTTTATAAGTTTAAATAGTCATGCATATAGTAATATTGAAATGAATAAAATAATCTGTGGTTACACTTATTATTCTCATTCTTATATTACTCATATATATCATTCTGAGTATACAATATTTAGCATTGTTTCAGTATTATTAATGATAACACTATCATTAATATCATAGATTTAGGGGGAGTTAGTGTCATTTTTTTGTTGATGACAAAGGGGGAGAAGTATAAAATAGGTTAGTTAGGCATAGATTAAGGGGGAGTTATTAGATTTAGGGGGAGTTATAAGGAGAATATAAATATTTTATAAACAAAGGTTGTCATCATCAAAAAGGGGGAGAATGTTAGTCCATAGGATAGTGGTTTTGATGACAACAACTATAGAAGTGTTATAAAATATATATGTGCAGGAATCTATATGCAGGTATCAAGAGAAGAAGACTGTACAGTAAAGAAAACAAAATTGATGAAGACAAAGATCAAGAGTTCAAGATGAAGACTCATGAGATTCAAGATATTCAAGAGTTCAAGACAAATAATATAGTTAGGTTAGATATTTGTTAAAACTCCTTGAAAGCACTATCATTCTTTTTTATCCAATTTACTCGTGGAATGGAATCCACTTCGTTCTTGTTAAAGGGATGGAACCCTAGTGAGATGGAACTCACGAAATATCTAGTGGAACGGATAGTAGCCCTATTTTGTTATCCACTAATTTTGATTCAAAATGATTTTCAAAATTATCTCTTGTTTTATAAAATGATTTTCAAATATTCCTTTTCAAAAGAAAAACCTTCGTTCACATTTCCAAAAATGTTTTAGCCTCAAAATCATATTTATCATTTTGTTATATTTTGATTTCAAAATTTTCCTTGATATTTTAGCCTCAAAATCTATTTTAATATTATATTTACTTTAGTTTATTTACTTTGATTTTAAATATATTTTAGTATATATACATATATACATTCATAAGTATTTCTACTTCTAAATACCTTCTACAAATACATAGAGTCCATTTGAATAAAGTTGCATATGTTTTAAATCATCATTTTCAAAGTAAAGAAAACCATCACTTTTTACTAGACCATGTCGACATCCTATTTACCTGTCATGTCGACATGCTTCCCGTTACAGCAAAGGTTGTTTTCAAAAGAAGTGTCTATTCGTTTAAACCTCTTCGAATGGACACATCCATTCATTCTCTATAAATAGAGACTGTTATGGACGTTTTCCAGGAACTACTTTCTTTATTTTCTCTCCTCTTTACTCTCTTATCTTATTTTCTAATCATCCTATCCATATTTTGCCGAAATCTTAAGTGAATCAAACCAGAATATCTCTAGTTTTATTCTCTGCCACTCTCTCCAAAGAATCTCAGTGCTTATCAGAGTTATAGATACATTTGTACTCAAAGAAACTTGTGTGGGGTTATAAAGGTGTGATCGTGTCCTTGGAAATCGATCGGGTGAACTTGTGTCCTGTGAATCAAGTGGTTCTACCCAGAGACCTGAGAATCTGGAGGGTGTACCTCGTTGCCTTGGAATCGAGGGATTGTAATCTAGATTATTGTTGAATAGAAAGCCGTACGGGTTGTGCGGGACTGGATGTAGGGTAACACCGAACCAGTATAAAATTCCTGGTGTGTTCTTTCCTTTACTTGCTTTTTATTTATATTTGCATTTGTTTGTGATTCTGTGATTTGATCTGTGATTGTGTATTTGCATTAAGTTAGTTAATTCAATTTAAATCAAAGAAGTTTTAAAGAAATTCTTAAAACACTATTCACCCCCCTCTAGTGTTAAATAGCCTTAAGATCATCTTCCGCGTCCCTTTCAGTTTTAACAAGATGATGATGTTTTTTCTTTCTTCTTTCTGCGTGCACTGTTTAAATAAGAGAGGGAAACAATGATGATGGTAGCGTGCAGATAGGTGGTTTGCATAGGAATAAGGTGGGCTGGTACAGTAAAAATTTAGGCTGATGTGAAGGTATGGTCAAATCAATATATATTATTATTATTATTTAAATTCAAATATCTAGATATTTATTTCAAACCCCTATCGAGGCATGCTGCTAGGCGTTCATAATGTTATACTCCTATTTTGAACGCAATGGAATAGGTCTCGAGACCTAATTCGATCGTATGCAGAAGATAGCTTTTTGAAACCAATTATCATGTTAAATTTTCGATATTAATTTCAACGCATTTCTATCCCGTACGACCAAACGATAACTCCAGATACTACGAAATTTGAAATTCGATAATAGTTCACTATTACGGATCCAACGGAACTCGTTTCGTCGAAATCCGAGACTGTGCCCTAGAAGACTATTTTTACTTGTTAATTAAAATGAGATATTTTCAAAATCGAGTAAATCACTTTTAAATTCAATCTAAAAGTTCTATTACCTTCATTCTTAGTAATATAAATTTAGTATGCCTTTAAACTATTTCTATCCAAATAAAAATCCAAGATTCAAATTATTTTAATGATTTTAATTATTAAATTAAATAATTTAAATTATCCAATAAATCATTATATTTGAAATTCAAGTTATTAAATCTATAAAACTAACTTTTAAATATTCAAAATCAACGAAATATTCCAATTTTAAACACTCAAAATTCTGGGTCGTTACATCTTAGGAAGGCTTCGCTTCAGGTTTAGGACCTTAAGTGACTGTAGGGTCCTCCTCTTTCCTATAAAAAAAGTATTAAGTAGCCCAATGAGATTTCCAAGCAATGATAGCTGGATAGTACCGTTAAGGAGCACGCTTCTGGAAGTGGGTATTAAATGACGGGGTCTACCTATTTTCCACTGGGAAGTATTAAGTGGCTAATGGGTTTGGAAGTATTGGGTGGCTGATATGACTTCATTAATATTTCATACCTTGGGAAGGGGTAAGTAAGTAATCGTGTGTGCAATGCAAGGTTAGATTAGAATTGCTAATCTTAGTAGACATAACAATTAAATGAAAACCTATCGGTATAACTTTATGTTATGAACAGTTTATATTTTTCCAGTCACCAGAATGTTATTTTGACCCCTTCCTCATTACAACCCACAGGATAGAATTTAGAGGAATAGATCACTGGAACTGGACGTGCTTTGTTGTTGGAGAAGTCTTCTTTCTCTCATGCTCGATGCTGATGTAATAATCTGTTATCCAAGGAATACCATTAATTCCAAGGTAGTAGTCATAGTCAGTATTCTTATCCTATTATTGTTTCCGCTATGAGTTTAGATTTCTATCAATCTCTGATAATGCTCATGTTTATTAGAAGGCACAAATCCAACGATCTATGCTTTGATGGATTTGGGTTTTAATTTTTGCCGAAATGTGGGCCCATTAAGGTATGGGTTGTTGCAAACATGACAATGTGGGAAGCCGGGTAATTAGGTAAATTTCAAAAAAAAACTTCCTTTTGGATCTTTATTGGGCCTATCTTGTAACGACCTAGAATTTTTAACGTTTCAAATTTAAATATTTAAGTTATTTAAATATTCAAATTTGATAAATAATAAGAAAATCAATTTTGCATAGAACAACTTGATTTTTAGTGACGTATTTTTAAATGAATTTATAGGATTTTTTAATAATTTTCTATTTGGAAAATATTCAAATTATCGTTTGATGCATTTTGTGGCAAACGTTGGTATTTTTGAAATTTCACATAATAAGTTAATTACAGTATTTTATTGTTGTTTTGGGATCGTGTCACATTGTTGTGCACGATCGTATTTTTATTTCTATCATTCGCGAACGTGATATTGTGTAGCGGAGTACCGCAAAACTTTTTCAATTCAAATCCTAAACAAGCGTTTGAGACAAGCCATTATTTTGATTTGCCTTTTGATGTGATAGGATTATTGACTTTGGTTTCGCTTAATTTTGAAGTAATTTAATTTTATTTATTTAAAAATACACAAAACACATGAGAGGGAGCACAGACAAACACTTCTTCATTTTCTTCTTCTTACTTTTCTTCTTTCCTGTTAATAAAAATATACCATCTTCCTCTTTCAAAAATCAATATCTCACAGTCTATTCACTTTCAATCAAAACTTCCAACATGAAAGTTGTTTGCTATCATCCCTAGTATTTTTTGAAAATAGTCACTCATCGCTACTTCGAGTGTGGTGATGGGAATCGTCAGATAATAGTGGTGGTCGAATAATGGTGATTTTTCGACGAACACGAAATGAAAATCGAAGAGTTGGGCTGTGTTTATGGTGACAAGACAAGATTTTTGGTGATGATCTCAAGATTTTTAATGGTCAAAGTTAGTCGTAGTTGGTGGTTGATCGTTTTCTGATTAACTATATATTTTTGGCGATGTAGTGGTCGAGGGAAGCAACGGCGGTGCTGTGAGGAAGCTCGAGGCAAGGCGGAGGCACTGGGGATGGTCGGAGGAAGTACGGTGATCGGATGAGGTAGGGCGAGCTCAATTTAGGGTTTAAGGGGGCCGTGCATTTTGGGTTCGTAAATCGAGTTGCTGACGACATTTAGGAACGTCGAGTTTGGCAAGGAGTTGGATGGAGATGTGGTGGGGTACGATGAGTCGAGTGGCGGCAGTGGCGATTGTCAATGGTCAAGGTGGTATGAGGAAGATGATTGAGCCATGCTTGATTTTGATTACCTAGGGCATGTGTTTTTTTTAAATTTGGGAAAGAATACTATGCAAGTGGTTTTGGGCTTGGGCCTATTTGGTTTTGGTGGGAATAATAATTTTCTTTTAATATTTTCATTTAAATATGTGTTAAATTTAAAATGGGAATCTTGGAAGTGTTTTGCATTAGACTCGTATTGATGAGTACAACATTATGGTATAAATAGTGAATAATTTTAATGATGTATAAATTTATGATAAAATAATAGTAATCGAATACAATTACTAAATAATAACATAGTTAAATTAATTATACTTCGTTTGTGATATCTATTTGGCAGAATAAAAACCTTTCTGCTACAAGTAAATTGAATAGATTATTTTGGACATTTATCAAGCAGAATAAATCCTCGTTCTACGTTTGCAAAGTGAAAGTTGATTTTTGAAGTTAATTAAAATGTGGATTAATTAATATTGGATAAATAATGGGTTCATTATTATTGGTTGTTTGGTTGTTGAGTTTGGTTAAATTCCAGCTTTAGAAAGCGGATGTTACATGAAAATTTTGCAGGGGTCATATATGATGCACAGGAAAATTATGTAAGGGATCCAACAGGATTCCTCGCCATTGTTGATTTTAATTTCATTTATATACTTATTGTATAAATTGTTGAGTGCTAGAGGCTTGGTAGCCTGGCCGTATTGGGTGTGTGAAACAACTTGTTATTAAATATCTAATTCATAATTGATTATTTAATCTTAATTGTGAATTTAAAGATTTAATTGGGAAATTAAATTAAATTGAAGAATTGAGTTGGATTTTTTAATTTTAAAAAGGGAAGTTTATTTGAAAGTTAGATATTACTATAATAATATTGATGTGCACGTAAATGTGCATATTTTTACCACCATATTTAATCTATTTAAATTAAATAAATGATCATATTGGGTATTTTAACTTGTTTAAACCAAAATTCAAATTATTTGAAATTGTCACATATTCATCTTCATATAGGGGCAAAATGGTCATTTTTATGCATTTATTAAATTGTGAAAATTTACTTGGAATTTTCTATGTTGTTTTGTAGGATATTTGGTGAATTTTACAAGTGGTTACATGATGATATATGCATGCACAAGAGTGAAGAGAACAAATGAAGATGGAAATAATTCAAAGTGAAGATAATGGAGGACCCCACCTACCCACCTACCTTAATGTACAAATTAGAGGCTAATGCACATGCTTATGGAATTAATGGCTTCTTGTACACTTAAATGATGATTAGTAGAAGCTAATGATTACTTGGCCTCCACACTTTCTCAAGGGTATTTTGGGCATTCCCCAAAAATATGAATTAGGGTTTAACACATGTATAAGTACCTCTTGTGTTTCATGTAACCCACCTCTCCCTTAGTCTCTCTTTAGTTTAGTTTAGGCTCAAAAATAAACAAAGCTCTTCTCTTTCTCTTTTCATGGCTACTTAGCCATTTCTTTTATGTAATATTTTCTTTTTGCAATTTTCAATACATGCTCTTTTCTTCTTTTGTTTATTTCCTTTCATATTAGTAGTGTAGATTTGTTTATTTATGCAAGTAGTGTAGACTTTCTTTTATGCAATTAGAATAATTTTTCCTTTCATTTGGCTTTCATGTTGTTAGCTACATTTGTTAATCAAATGACAAATATGAGAGGCTAAACCCCTTCAATTTAGGGGTAATGAAGCTCTCTAATTATGTAGCTTCAACTATTTGTTAATTCATGCTCTCTTTTTGTGCTTAATGATTATGATAGAAATGGTTTACTAGTTGTTTTTGCTTTGAATTTGATAGCCTATATTGTTGACATCAAATAGGCTATGCTTAAACAATCACTAACACTAATTGCCTCTTCATCAAAATATGATTATGGCAAAAGAAAGTGATTTGAAATTAAAATTTGATGGTCTATATTTCTAATCAATAGTTAATAGGCCATACTTAAAATAGATTTCATTTTCATTGTCAAATTTCATGAAAGTTAGTAAGTGGTTTAAGGGGTGTGTTATAGTTTGATGGCTTATGTTGGCTAATCAATAGCACAAATATGCCATACTTATGATAAACACATCAATTAAAGCACTAATGACCATAAAAGAGAGATTACGATTTCATATGTGTTGAACTACATGATCTAGAGAGTGGATTTATTCTCTAAATTGTCATTTAACTCTTATATTTGCTTCTCTTTTCTTTTAGTTAGTTAGTTAATTCTCTAATTCTCTAGCTTAACTTTCTCTTCAACTTTGGTTAATTTGATTGAATAGAGATTTAAAATCATCAATTCCCTATGGATCGACCCGTACTCGCCACGTACTTCAATAGTACGCCGTGCATTTGCGGTTATATTTTAATTTGAAATTTTTCGACGGTTTTCTAACTCGATAGAAATTCCGCCAATTAACAAGTTTTTGGCGCCGTTTCCGGGGAATTGCTTTGATTTTATTTCCTATTCTTCGGATTATTTTGATTTTCATTGTGTGTTTGTTGTGTGTTAATTTGTAGTTTAAAAAAATTACTTTTGATTGTGTATTTGTTTTGTGATTTTTTTGTTAATTGTGTTGTGTGTTTTTGTGTGATTTTTGCTTTTATTTAGTTTGTGTGTTTGTTGTTATTCCATTTGTGTTTGCATTTCATAAAAAAAAAAAACAATACACAAATTTCTATTGGAAAAGAAAAAAAACACTTTCATTCCATTTCATTCTCTTTTACATTTTTGCATTTACAATTTTCATTTCCTTCATTGTTTCACTGATTACTGTTTCACTGTTCACTGTTTCATTGTGCACTGTTCACTGTTTCATTGTGCAGTGCAACACTCTTGCAGCTGTGCACAAAACCACCCTCTATCAACATTCTTTCATCCCCCACTTTTGATCCCCTCTGTCACTAATCAAACACATCCATACAGCCACCAGAAACTGTCTGACAATCCACCTCTACCCTTGCCCAAGTCACTTCCCACATCAAACAATCATTTACTACTCATTTCACTGCATTTCCAACCATATCACAGTGTCCACTTCTGCAAATTCACATACTTCATACGACTGCCATCCATCATCAAACTGTGCCACTATCTCAAACCACCATCACCCTCCCCTGAACAGTGCACCGCCACACTGCCATCCTGTAACAACCCTACTTTGGAGATTACCATGAATGATGATTATAATTTAATATTCATGGTAATCTCCAAAGTAGGGTTGTTACACATCCACTGCATAACTCTGCCTCATCCACATTTCAATACCCACTAAATCACCACCACTCCATCCTCCAAATTATAGTTCACCGCAAATTCTTCAAAACAGTGACTCAACTTCACCATCTACAACCAATTTTTAGCCTCTCTCCTCTATCATTTCATCTACTTAACCACTGCCTCCACCTTGAACAGCAATCAATCCACCGTGAACCATCGTTCAAGTTCAACACATTTTGATACACTACTTCATTATCACAAACTGTTACATCAAAACATCACCAAACCACCACTGATACACTACTTCATCACACTCTGCCATAACTTCACAGCACATCATACCATCAAAAAATACTGCCTCTATCCATAAACTACTTCACAATTTAACATCGAAACTCCTACATCTCCTGATCACTTCCTCACTACAACTTCAAAGCTCCATCAGCCTCCATATTTCCACACATTACATCCACACTTTCCACCCCAACGAACAAGTTCAAATAAACCATAGCATACTACAACCCATTCCATCACATCTCCACTGCCTTCACAAATACCCATCCCACATCCAATATCATAAGTTCTGTCACAAATCAGTGCAGCTCCCCTGTACACACCACCAGATATTATCACACTACATCAAACATCTGCTACAACACATTACTGCCTCTTCTACATTCAAACTGTCACTAATTCAAGCATTAACACCTCTTCTATAGTTCAAGCATCTCCTCTCAATCCATTCCCAATCATCACCGCCTTTCACAAGCAACTCACGAACTCCACCTCACGTCGACTACCAGTCGCTTCGAACCCCACTACCACCAGATCCATCCCCTATGACAGTTCTGCCTCAGTCTCCAGTTCATCGAACACTTCTGTCACTTCCACCTTCCACCTTCGAGCCCCGAACCAATCCTATCTCTGCCAAACCATATAACCACACATCCAATTACCTAAACGACACAGCCTTACCGCAATCGCACCCCTCAATCGCCACTTCAATCCATCTCATTCACCCTAATACCTGAATAACCTTTTTCGCAAACATACATCACACCCGCATAACACCCTACCTCCTCCAGCCACCATTCATCAAGTACCTCCACTGTTGAACACTCACAACTCATCGCAACCCCAATATCAATCGCCATCGAAACTGCAACCTCCTTCCAAGTCCACATGCCATCACAGCAAACACGGTGAGCAAAACCACACAACTCATCTCCATTCTCGACCACCAAATCGCCTCACTGTCCTCTGTCACGAACTCCACTAACCATCGAGCGATCCTGAACCCGAATGGTCCGCAACCACATCGCAAATAAGGCAGGAATTTGATTGTAAGTTTGAATTTGCGAATTTGAAGGTTGAGTTTTCTGATTGCGAATTTGAATTTGCGAATTTGAGTTTTCTGATTGAGTTCGCAGATACTTGGTCGAGAATTTGATATTTGATTGAGAAATTTGCGTTGTCTTGATAATTTTGTTTTTTGTTTAATTTTTTTTGGGCCAGGCTCGGTTGTTTTGTGAATATTGTTTTGAAATTTGCTTTGAGAATTTGTCTTAATTTGGGTTGTTTTTATTTTGTTTTGTTTTATTCAAAAAAAAAAATATTTTTTTTAAGTAAAACTTCACTTTCAAGTTTCCTTCCCAAAAAAAAACTTTGGAATTTGTTAAAAAAAAAAGTGGGGTTGTTTTGAATTTGTTTGGGTTTAGTTTGTTCTATTTTTTTCATTTGTTTTAGTATTTCTTTGATATAAAAAAATTGTATATATTTTGTTTTTATTTCAGGTTGACAAAGCAGAATTTCAGAAGAGGAGCTGCTGCTGCTATAAAACTGCTCCGCTTGCTTGTTTAAAAAAAAGTTTTTTGCTTTCATCTCTAGTTTGTATTTTCCTTGCATTGTTGTTTGCTTGCATTTTAGAAAAAAAAATCAAAAAAAAAAACCAAAACCCAAAAAACAAAAACAGAAATTTCATTCGTAGTTGCATTGTTAATACACGTTTAATTTCTGCTTTGCATTTCATCCTAGAATTTGTTAATAATAACGGTTAGACATCGATAGCTCTTAATTGTATATTAACAAGTTGTCTTCTTTGAACAATTTACTTTCTTGGTGTCTAGGCTACGGCAGAGTAATAACCATTTATAAATATTATGGTGATTTGTAAATATTATAGTGCTTGTTCCTCTGAAGGTACTTAAACCTTCGGCTGCATTGCTACGGTGATTCGTGGTGCACTGATAAATCCGGTCCGTTACCTGGCCGAGAAATATCTTGTTTATCTAAGACAATGTGTGATTATACAATTTTGGGTTAACTTAGGATAAATCATTGTAATTAACCACTGCATTCATTTAGTTGCATTTTCATGCATAATTTTTTTATAAAAAAAAATTCAAAATCCAAAACTAAAAAAAATTGTAAATATTTCTTAACTTAGTTTTTTTTCCTTTTCCTTTGAAAATTTTCGAAACAAAATTCCAAAAACTCAAAAAAAAAATACTTAGTTTTTTTTTAGAAAATCAAAAATCCAAAACAAAATATAAAGTCTTTTCAAAAATCAATTTTCCATTTTGAAAAATAAATTCATTTTGTAAAAATTTTTCCTTTATAAAAACAAAAACACTCTTGAAAATGTCCGAGTTTCCCCACTCATTTGAATTTTACAATAGTTGTGAAAATCAATATAATCCATATGATTTTACTCCAAATTCGTATGAATATTTTAACGACAACTATTCTTTAAATAATTCGAATTTCAAACAACAAAGTTTTCAAAACAATAATCAACCCTCAAATCTTGAAAATAGCATTTCGTTTTTACTTGAAATCTCTACACAACAAAATCAAATGATAAATGATTTGTGTAATTCTTAATTGTGCGATAACTCAAATCCAAATTTTCAAAATAATCAAGATTTGAATTCACTTCAAAATTCAAACGATTTTGAGTATAACCCATGCCAATTCAATTTTGAATTCCAAAATGAATTTCAAAATCAAAACGAAAATGTGATCCACTTTTCAAATTATTTTGGCAATGGGAATAATCTTGATTACGATACGAGTGACAATTTTTGTTCTCAACAAATCCAAATCAAAAATTCTCAAGTTAATAAATATAAATTAGATTTTGTTGAGCAAATGAACGAAATTTACGATGATCACACGAATTCGGTGTTTGAAACATATATGAAACAACGTGAAAAACAAAATAAAATTCCAACGTGTGACGAGTCAAATAATAATCCATCTTTTACCCAAATCGATGATTTTCAAATAACAACTTTTGAAATTGAAAATAACAATCTTAATGAAGTTGTTGAAAACACGGTAATTGAGTTGGATTTCAATTCTTTTGAGGGGGTGGAACCAAATTTAAAATTCGATCTTCCTTTTCTCGATTTCGAAAATTTGAATACAACAACTTTGGATTTTGAACTTGAGACATGTAATGAAGTTGTTGATAATCCAACAAAGGAAGACGAATTTAATGAACACAATTTCTTTGGACATTACGAAAATGAGTTGTCAAATTCTGATGGGGAAGATTTACATCACCATTTTGATTTTGAAATCAATAATTTTGAAGAAGTTTTCAATGATAAATTTGAATTTCAACTTGGTGATAATAAACTTGAATTTCAATCAATTATTCTATCAACCCCGAAAATTATCGAAAATAAAACAACTCGTACGATTTTCAATAAAACGACATTCGTTTTTCCAAATCCACATTCAACTTCAAAATCTTTTACGATTTGGTTTTTCGAGCTTAAGTTGTGTCTCGCATACTTGACGAGACAAATGAATCGGTCTTTGGAAGACCGTTTCATCTACTTTTTGACGGCATACTTTCTCATCTCTTGTAAATAATCATCCTTTCATGTAAATATAGGATTTTTATTTTTATTTTTCTTCTTTCTCCTTCCACTTGGGTTGACTGTGGGGACACAGTCAAAATCAAGTGTGGGGGGAGACTCATCTTCATTTTTAATTTTTCATGGTTTAAAAAAAATCCCAAAAACAAATTTTCTTTTGATTTAATTTTAAAGAAACACTATAGGATAAATATATGGTTTTGGTTTATTAAATTGAAATTTTTGAAATTTAATTTGTCTTAACAAAAATAAAAATGAAGTTTGATTACAAATAACAATGGTTTAACTAGTATACAGGAAGATTCATACGTGTTAATTATGAAATACATCCTAATTGAAAATCTTTGTTTTAAAAAGTGGTGAATTTAAAGTAAAGGATATAACATTTTTTTTTGTCTTCTAAGTTAAATAGTGCTAAGATGATTTTGCGAAACTCTCTCTCCAAATAAAACAAACAAACAAACAAAAAAAATTTCTTGTATATATGTATATATTTTTAATAAACACCTAGAGTCATGTGTTCACACTTGTGTGTTCACTCGCCATGCTCTGTACCCTTCTCACGTAAGCCCGAAAGGCAGTGCACGATCGGTATATCTGGCCTCAGTTTATCTGAGTTAGGTGTGTGTGTATAAAAATTCTTTTACTAATAACGCCTACAGTCAATAAGTGTTCACACTTGTGTGTTCACTCGCCACGCTTTGTATTCCCCTCACATCAGTCCGCAAGGCAGTGCATGGGTAATATATCTGGCCTCAGTTTATCTGAGTTAGGCATATGTAAATATTGTAAATATCAATAAAATTTTCAAAAAAATGGAGAGAGTAAGCAAATGAAATCTAAGCACTATTTTAACTTATTTGATTTGATTTGTTATTGAAATGAAATGAAATACCACTTTAATAAACTTTGATAATCAACTAAGGACCTATTTCATGTTTACACTTTGTTATCAACTGAAACAACGAGTTAAACTATTGTCTATTTGTTATGATAACTTGATTTTTGTTCGAAATTTTGACGAGTAAATGACTTAAATTTTCAAGATAATGACCAAAACTTATATTTAACTTATTTGTGTCTATTTAAATGTAAATCTTTCATTTGTAAATATTTCCAAAAACATGCATTCATCTCTTTGTAAATAAATCTTGCATTGTGTAAATATTTTCATCCTGCATTTGGATTTTGTGGGTAGTATCCGCTGAAAACCCTCACGAGACAACACTCGTCCTACTGGGACACTCAGAGGTTTAACGGCTTGTTGCACATGCTCAATGCAATCGTGCTCCCTATGAAAACGGATTTATCTTAGTTTTTCTTTATTCGAGGATGAATAAAAAGATAAGTGTGGGGGTATTTGATGTGCACGTAAATGTGCATATTTTTACCACCATATTTAATCTATTTAAATTAAATAAATGATCATATTGGGTATTTCAACTTGTTTGAACCAAAATTCAAATTATTTGAAATTGTTACATATTCATCTTCATATAGGGGCAAAATGGTCATTTTTATGCATTTATTAAATTGTGAAAATTTACTTGGAATTTTCTATGTTGTTTTATAGGAAATTTGGTGAATTTTACAAGTGGTTACATGATGATATATGCATGCACAAGAGTGAAGAGAACAAATGAAGATGGAAATCATTCAAAGTGAAGATAATGGAGGACCCTACCTACCCACCTACCTTAATGTACAAATTAGAAGCTAATGCACATGCTTATGGAATTAATGGCTTCATGTACACTTAAATGATGATTAGTAGAAGCTAATGATTACTTGGCCTCCACAATTTCTCAAGGGTATTTTGGGCATTCCCCAAAATTATGAATTAGGGTTTAACACATGTATAAGTACCCCTTATGTTTCATGTAACCCACCTCTCCCTTAGTCTCTCTTTAGTTTAGTTTAGGCTCAAAAATAAACAAAGCTCTTCTCTTTCTCTTTTCATGGCCACTTAGCCATTTCTTTTATGTAATCTTTTCTTTTTGCAATTTTCAATACATGCTCTTTTCTTCTTTTATTTATTTCCTTTCATATTAGTAGTGTAGACTTTCTTTTATGTAATTAGAATAATTTTTCCTTTCATTTGGCTTTCATGTTGTTAGCTACATTTGTTAATCAAATGGCAAATATGAGAGGCTAAATGTAACAACCCTAGATTTTACATATAATTTAAAATTTCATTTTATTTTATTTTGGAATTATTTTTAAGCTTGTTTCATTTCAAACATTTCATTTTTAAATATAAATGTTGATTATTATGTGAGTTATAGTTTCAAACTGATATAAATTGAATATTTTACTGAAAAGTGAAATTCTGGTCAAACTGTTCAATCTTTGACTTTTAAACTTCAAATTTAAATTATATAAAATCTTAAATTTTATCTTTTATTATGAAAATAGATGTAATAACTTGAACACTGCTTTTTTTTCGTTGAAAACGGAGTTAAACTGTAAAAGTTATGTATATTTCAATATTGAGTGCAATTTGTTTTATTCTGCAATTTTGTTATTTTAAATTGTATAAATTATATTTTCTTTGTCATATTTTATTTTAATATGTGTTAATATGTTATTTTATGTATATTTTTATCTTTTAATAATTTTAAAGTGATAGTATAATTTTTCTAAAGTTTACTTGAATTTATTTCAATTCATGAAACCTAGTTTCCATTTTCTTTATTATTTTCTTAATTTAATTATATATAATTAAAATTTATTTATTTATTTTATGCATTCACTTTTATTTGCTTTTTTTTACTTTATTTATATTCATTATACATGTATTTAAATTAAGATAGATTTTTCCAAAGTGTACTGAAGTTATTTCTAATTTTTAAAGCCTAGTTTGCATTTTTAAGCCATTTTCTTAATTTAAATTCTATTTATTAAAAATTTAATTATTTATTTTATATATTTATTTTTATTTCTGAGTTGTTATCTTTATTTCTCAGTTTTTATATGTATTTATAAATTACAAATATATATAAAAGAAATTTGAAAAGGTTTGTGTCTCTTTAGTTGCCTTTGTCTCTTTGTTTTCCCGTCTCTTCATTTTCCAACCTCTTGTATTCAATTGCTTTGGCCGTTCCTTATCATTCTTTCAGCTGCACATTTTTTCATCAAATTCACGTATCAAAACTTTCTCATCTCAAAAAAAAAAAGCCGGCCATTGCTTTGCAAAAAAAGTTTGGTAAATTCTATTTCTTTTTCATCTTTTTCTTCTTGTTTTCTATTGAAATTTGCATTTTGTTCTCTACCTTCATAGCTTGGCTCCTCCTCAACCAGATCTGGACCGACCACCACCACCCTCTTCCTCTGACCATCAGCCACCCTAGTCCACCTCCTCCCCAGGCCGAGCAACCCCAAGGCAAAGATCAACACAAAAATCCAAAAACCCATCACATACTATGCAAACCAAGCCTAGAATTGCAACATCACCTTCCATCACCTTCTACCACCTTTAGCCGCCACCACCTCCACCACCTCTGGCCTGACCTCCACCCTCTGCCATGTCACCCACCACCTCCTGGAGCCACTGGCCGTGACCAATAACTTCTGGCCGTACCAAACAAGAGCAAACAAATGATGTTTGTTGCATAGTTTTAGCCATGTACACCTAGTTTTATGCACCTATACTAAACCCACCTTTGTTAACACATGCTAGGCCGACCTTTAGGAACCCAAACCAGATCCAAACCATTCCTTTAGCCGTGCCATTTTAGATCTGGAGCTGAAGCATAGATGGTAGAAAGCAAGTGCAAACACTTTGGCTTTGTTTCATGCATTCATTTCTAACATTGTTTATGTATAATTTGAGTTGAAAACTTATGTTATATATACTTGTTTTGTTTGCATGTGTGTAAGGAGATTAATCTTTGGCTCTCCCATTCTCAAGTCATATTCATGTTGTCGTGCCTTCGAAGATTCTGTGTTGTGTGTTTTGTTCGTCATCTCCAGCTTAAACAAGTGAGTAATTCTAACCAGACGATGTGTACTTATATAACTAGTAAACTAACACCATTTGAATCTGTAAAATTATATCATTCTGTTATAACTGTTATATTATGATCATATGATGCTCACCCCTATTATTACACCTGTTATATCATCAGTTACTATTATATGATGTTATTCTGTTATTTATATCAGTTTATCACACTACAAGTTCCCTGTAGATTAAAATCACTATGGGTTGAAATGATACATACCCGAACGGACTGTAGAATAGGGAAAAATCGTTATGGGCTGAAATGATAGGCCTGAACGGTTTATATTTATTTTATTTAACTTGGGATTGCGGGTTTGAAATGATAGAACCCGGTTTTTTTTTGTAAATTACGGATTGAAATGATATATATCTGTATCACTTGACCTAGGCTAGAAAATTTTATACAGACCCGTGGTTTATATATTTTTCTAAAATTTTTAAAAAATTTTAAAAATGTAAATATTGATATTTTGATTTAAATTTTATTAAAATGATTTCTATAAAATATTTGTGATTTTCTACAAATTAAATAAGTGAATTAAGTAAATGGTGAAGTAGAATTTGAAATATAAGTTAATTTTGGAATTTATGATTTTGTTTATAAATGGAATTTATGTAAAGTAAGAAATTATGACAAATTTGATTTAAAAGATGAATTTAATGATTTTTATTAAGTAATAATAATTTTTAAAAGTGTTACTGATTTTGTATAAATTAAAATATGGAATAAATGAATGTTTAAGTTGAAATTTTTGAAATATAACTTAAATTGGGAAATTGTGAATTTTGTTAAAAGTGAAATTTTAATTAAGTAAAATAAATGGAAATAAGTTATATTTTGGAAATTTAAACTTAGTTGTTAGGTTAAGAATCTAATTAAGAAATGAAGATTTAATTATTATTTAATTTGATTTTTGTATGGAAATATGACTTTATGATATCATAGAAATAAAGGTATTTAAATGATTGTTTTTAAAAGGTGAAAATATATTATTTTATAGTTAAGATGATTTATATTAAAAGTTAATTTTGTTGAAATTGTAAATAAAACTCTGAATTAGATTTGACAGCATTTTTGAAATGTAATGTAAAGATATTATAGCATTGGAAAATGCTGTAGTTGTTTTAAATGAACCAAATAGCAAATTTGAACTAAGGGTTATTATAGCACTTTGTTAGTGCTATAGTTGTTAAATTTAACTAAAATTTTAATTGAAACTAAATTAAGATATTACAGCATTTTAAATGCCGTCTTTTGTTAATGAACTATTTTTAAACATAACATTTCATAGCATTTTCTAAGTGTTGCGAAAGTTGAATTTTCTTTGTTTAATAAATTCAAATGATTAAATGATCTTTGAAAAAGATTAAATTTTGGAAATTAAATATTTAATTATTAAATATAATGAATTGACTTTAAATGATTTAAATGGAATAGTTGATTTGGGAAATACAACTATTTTGAAATATGATTAAATGGTATTTAAATTTAAATTAAATAAATGATGTTTTGAAATGATATTTTGATATGTTGAAATGAATTTGAAATGATATTAAATCTTGGAATGAATAATTGAAGTTTATATTAGGATGAAAAATATTTGGTTTACTTGTAATTTGAATCTATTTAAAAGATATTGGACTTATGAAATATAGGATAATAAAGCTTTGGAATTTATTTTATAATTTGAATAGTTATTTGTGGATTAAATCTATATTTGAAATTTATAAGATTTGAAATGGTCTATGGAAATTTAATTGAAATAAATGATTGATTTGAATTGAAACTTTGGAAATTTTAATACTTGATTTGAAAGTATAATAATTACACTTTTAAATGGTTTAAATGAATTATTTTGATTGAAATATAAATTATTTAAAAAGGTGACTTGAAATGATAATAAATGAATGATATCTTTAAATTTAAAAAGTATTTAAAGTTGAATATTTAGATTTGAACTCAAATGATATTTTGGTATATTAAAATGATTTGAAATGAAGTTTTTGAAAGATTTGATATTTTGATATATTAAAATGATTTGAAATGAAGTTTTGGAAAGATATGATATTTTGATATATTGAAATGATTTGAAATGAAGTTTTGAAATGATATGATATTTTTTAAATATATTGAAATGGTTTGGAATTGATTTAATCTTTATTTTGATAAAGATTTGGATTTGAAATGATATTCTATTTTGAAGTATAAACTGTTTTTAAATTAAAACCACGGGTTATAATAACGATTGGTTGTTAAAGAGACCGGGATCGAATATGGACATACTCTCTGTCGATATCGAAAACCACTTTGACAACTGTGTACGCGGTGGAGTTTCCAGAATGAAGTAGGATGGTGGCGACGATCCTAAGGTATATACGTGGACCCAACTCCCGTGAGTTAGCATAAGGTGGCTAAAACAAGAGCGATTGACGGACCAAGGAGGTAGCACCTTTGATCGGACACACTTCTTCGACACCATTCTATTACTTGTGATTGATTTGGTGCACACCCTTGATTTGGGAGTGTTGTTCGAGGTGGGCGGTAGTGGCTGCTATGCGTCACCACCAGTCCGGATGCGTAATTGGTATATCTACCCTGGCATTGCCTTGTGTGCCGTGTCACCTACGATATTGAGCTTTACTACGATTTTTGATTTCTCCCGTAGCCTGTGGAGTATCGAGGGTAGCCCCCATTTTTGGGAGTATGCTAATACTGGATAGACTACTGGGACTATTACATGTTAAGGTGGAAAATGTAAAGCCTTAATTCTATTTAAAAGTATGTTTATTTTATATTAGACATTATTATAATAGCGAATATTACTACATAGTAGATATTTTAACGGATCCTTAAAGAATGGGCGATCCCAAGCATTCTATAACTTACTTGTACCTTATTACAGTTCACCTGAGTTGGTTTACATTATATAAGTATATATTGTCCTGACTCGAGTGTTTTGTGTCTTGCTTTACGCTCGGGTCAGCCTGAGTATTCACAGATTTGGATTCCACTTTCTGGAGATTGGAATCGCTGGAGATTATCTGCTTATCTAGTTTTATCTATCTCAGTTCTGTTGTTCTATTCAGCTTGTACTTGGTTATCATATTGAGACTTCTGTTGTACTTTATTTCTTCTGTTGTATCTTATTTAACTCTGATATATTTATATAGTAGCTTCATGAACTACTATTTCTTTTACTTCCGCTGCATTATTTTACTCTGTGTCTGTGATCTGTGATGATATTTATGTACTTTATATTCTGAGATTTACCAAATTTTATTTACAACGCGGTATTTTGAGCAATTCAAGTCCGACATGTGCGGATGCGAATGGTTGAAAATATCGGGTCGTTACACTAAACCCCTTCAATTTAGGGGTAATGAAGCTCTCTAATTATGTAGCTTCAACTATTTGTTAATTCATGCTCTCTTTTTGTGCTTAATGATGATGATAGAAATGGTTTACTAGTTGTTTTTGCTTTGAATTTGATAGCCTATATTGTTGACATCAAATAGGCTATGCTTAAACAATCACTAACACTAATTGCCTCTTCATCAAAATATGATAATGGCAAAAGAAAGTGATTTTAAATTAAAATTTGATGGTCTATATTTCTAATCAATAGTTAATAGGCCATACTTAAAATAGATTTCATTTTCATTTTCATTGTCAAATTTCATGAAAGTTAGTAAGTGGTTTAAGGGGTGTGTTATAGTTTGATGGCTTATGTTGGCTAATCAATAGAACAAATATGTCATACTTATGATAAACACATCAATTAAAGCACTAATGACCATAAAAGAGAGATTACGATTTCATATGTGTTGAACTACATGATCTAGAGAGTGGATTTATTCTCTAAATTGTCATTTAACTCTTATATTTGCTTCTCTTTTCTTTTAGTTAGTTAGTTAATTCTCTAATTCTCTAGCTTAACTTTCTCTTCAACTTTGGTTAATTTGATTGAATAGAGATTTAAAATCATCGATTCCCTACGGATCGACCTGTACTCGCGTACTTCAATAGTACGTCGTGCGCTTGCGGTTATATTTTAATTTGAAATTTTTCAACGGTTTTCTAACTCGATAGAAATTCCGCCGATTAACAAATATCAATAAATGTTGAATTCAAAAGTATGAAATAAGGTATTCATTGGAAATTAGGCTAATTAAATTTTTGAATTCTGGTTTAAGATTTAAATTTGGTATATCCCTTAGGCAAAGTGTAATAATGAAATAATTATTGATTTTTAGAGAATTTAAGTAGAGTGAAAAGAATTCTAACTTTTTGTAAATAAATTGATTTATCTATGAAATAAATAAATTAAGGAGAATATGATTCTTTTTTTCTTAATTAGGTTAGAGTTTTAAATAAACTTCGTTAAGAGTAATTGGGCAGAAAGAGATAAATAAATAGATTTTTATTTAATTTGGGCCTTAGAAATTTTCAACCCATTAGCCTAAGAGAAGAAATGTTTTACAACTTAAATTCATAACCTCATTCTTTAGCCTATCCTAAAACCAACTCTTGTTGTAACAACCCTGTATTTTGTAATTTTTTTTATTGAATTTCCTGATTTAAAAACTTTATTTTATTTAATTTTTGTTACTTTAAATATAAATTTTGATTTGTATGTGAATTATAATTCCAAACATGAATAAATAGAATATTTTCCAGAAATGTGAATTTTGTCAATGTGGTCAAACTTTGACTTTTAATTTAAAAAAATTAAATTTTGAACTTTTGAAATTTATCTTTATTTTATGAAAGTAAATAAATTTTTAAGAATACTCCTTTTCGTTTCGTTGGAATCTGATTTATATTGTGAAAGTTATGATTTTTACACTATTGTATGTAAATTGGTTATTTATCAAAATCTTTTATTTTAATTTATATAAATAATATTTTTGTTTGTCATGTCATATTCTAATTTATTTTTACATGTGTAACATGACATGTTATGTATATATATTTTATTTTATTTAACTTGTACATGACATGTAGCCTTGGAAAATCAAGAGTCTTTTGGTTAGTTGTATTTTATTTACAATTTTTAATTCTAGTTTCAATATAACAAACTATTTGCTTTATTTAATTTCCTATTTTTCCTAAGACTAATTATTTATTTTCTTTTCCACTTTATTTTGTTTATCTTTTATTTATTTACCTGTTTTCTATTTGTTTATTTTGTATAAATATAAAGTGGAAATTCTAAGAGACTAAAACACTTTAAACTTGTGACTTTACATTGCCTAGTCTCTCCATTTGCTTGCCCTTGCACTTTCTCTTGTTTAGCCGTACATTCTTATTGCTTTTCACGTGAAAAAGCTTCTCATTTCATCACTCATTTTGGCCAAAACACTTCTGAGAATTTTGGTAATGGCTTCCTTATCTTTTTCCACTTTTCTTCTTTGTTTCGCCTTGTTTTTCACTTGAATTTGCCTTGATCTTCACTTATGTTGCTCGGCCCATACCCCTACCATCTCCTCCACCACCACTTCCTTCCCCATATAACCCACGGCCCGACATCATTCTCCTCTGACCTGAAAGTGCCTTGATCATCCCTTGCACAAAACTTCACAAAAACAATGCCAAACTCCTTGAATTTATACCTAGCCAAGCCTATATTCACATCCACTTCATTTCCTTGCCACGGCCACCTCCTTAGCCTCCACCACAAGCAAGCACCATACCTGAAGACCACTACTAACATCTGACCTGACCTGAATTAGCCCCTGGCCGAGCCCAAATGTGCCAAGGCCAAGCCCAAAATGATGAACAAACCACCTTCTTTTGCTTGCCTTTTGACCTTCCTCATGTTGTAACCTCCAAACCCTTTGCCTTCTTGACCAAGCCTTGTTATTTTCAGATCCAAACCTGACCATTACCGCCTGAAAACATCCAAGGCCGAACCAATATAGCCTTGTGGCCGAGCCTATGTGGGTAAAGGTCAAGCAAAATTTGATGGGAAAGCTTGGCGATGTCTCTTTTTATTTCTACTTCCATTTTTGTTTCAATAGATTTTGGTATTGTAAAAATATTTATATATGGTTTGTTTTATTGTTATATACAAGGTATACATCTGTTTCAATAGATTTTATTTGTGAAATTTACTTTATAAAAATCATAAGTTAAAGGGTATTTAAATGACCATTTTAAAGTGGAAAAATATGATTTTTATACAATTAAAATGGTTTAAATTGAAGTTTAATTGATTTTGAAATTTTTGTGTAAATCTGTAAATTTAATTAGTAGCACTTCAGAAATGCTATCGTTTCCGAATAATAACTAAAATCTGAACTAAAGTGAATCTGTAGCACTTTGTAAGTGCTATAGTTGCAGAAATGAACAAAAAGGCTAAAATGAACTAAGGGCTATTACAGCACTTTGTAAGTGCTATAGTGCTGAAACTAAACTTGAACCTGAAATTAATGAAAGAGCTATTGTAGCACTTGTTAAGTGCTGCAGTTGGCTGAACTGATATTTTTGAATATAATTGAACTAATACAGCAGTTTATAAATGCTGTCTTTTCTGAATTGAATTGTTTTCAAATATAACTTACCGCAGCACTTTCTAAATGCTGTGAAAGCTGGAATTTTAATGTTTTAATGTATTTAGGTGAATAAATGAACTCAGAAAAGGCTAAATTCTTAGGAATTGAATATTTGATTTAAAGGTATAATGACTTTACTTTTAAATGGTTTAAATGAAGTATTTTAATTCAGAATTATAAACCATTTTGAAATGTTAACCACGGGAACACTTCTCTGTATGCTATTTTATTTCCTTGTGATTTATTTGGATGCACCTTGATCTGAGAGTGTGGCTAGTGGTGAGCGATTACTTCAGCTCTGCGCTACCCTAGTCACATTAGCACTGTTATTTGCATTGTTTACTTTATTATGAACATTTCTTTGATAGCGTTTATTTCTGCTTAATTGTTTAACGGATTCTTAAAGGATGGGCGATCCAAAGCATCCTTTGAGTTATTGTGCATTGCTTTTACAGTTCATTTGAGTTGGTTTACATTATATAAGTATGTATGTCCTGACTCGAGTGTTTTATGTTTTACTTTACGCTCGGGTCAGCCTGAGAATCACAGCTTTGGACTCACCTTCTGGAGCTAGAGATTTGTTGGAGCTTATTTGTCTATCGGTTCATCGACTTCTATTCCAGTAATTTCCTATTCAGTATTGTCTCTGTATTATTATCTTATGTATCCTAACTTCTATTATATTTATTTTGACTATGAGATTTTGTATATGTTTTGAGAGTTTGTATATAGTAGCTTCATGAACTACTATGGTATTTTATTTCCACTGCGAGTTATTCTGATATTCTGTGTCTGTGATTCTATGTTGATTTTATTTGCACCGAATTTTCTTGACAATCCACTGTTTTGAAGTATTCAAGTCCGACATGTGTGGATTTATTGTCGATTTGAATGGTCCAAAATAGTGGGATGTTACATTTAGTATCAGAGATTTGGTTTTAGGCAAACCTTAGCCTACGGAGCAAAAACTCATTAGAGATAGGGTAGAAATACCCTAGAATGAGTGAAATCAATCTCAGAATCATTTCTTTGTGAGAGAACGTATTTTCGAAGTATAAAATGATTTTCAAATGATTTTAAAGAATTTTGAAAGATTATTTTGATATAAATTTTCTTGCTTTGAAAGTAAAAAATTTCTAAACTTCATTCCTTTTGTATCCACCTTGTTAGTAATTTCTTTGATTAGGATCCCCTTAAATTTTGAACTTCTAGCTTGTTTGATCTAGATCAATTGTTGATAGGAATCTATTTTGGGTATGGAAAAATCAGTAGTATGTTAGGTTGTTTTGAGTAAACACTGTTGTATCTTTTGCTTAGCTGAAGCTGTCCAACTAAAGATATTTATGCTTCTGTTTTCGTACGATATGAATTTGAGTCTTTTCCAAATTTTGAATGGGAATTATTTTGTATTAATATAGGTTATTTATCTCTAATCTTGGTTGGGATTCTTATCGATTAGGGTTCCTTTGAACTTTGGAATGCTCCCACTTGTTCTGAAATCTATTCTTGTCTTCCCTATCTGTATTCTTTTGATTTTGGAGCATTGAATAACCCCATTTTGAATGACCTCCTTAAAGGTCGGCAATTCCGCCAATCTTTGAATGATTTGTAAAAGGGTGAAACTTCCTTACAATTGGCATTGATTCACCGGAGATGTTTGTATCATCGGTTACGATGCTGTCTATCTTCTGTTATACCTAGATTCTATCTCTGGCGATCGAAGGACGATTTGCCTTAGATTTTCTCATCGATTGTATTCTTGAAGTCACGGTTGACCGGTTAAAGTCGCCCGCGATTTATATAGGCTTATCCATCTTCTATTTGGTAATTTAATTGTCTCATCTTCGTTTGAGCTTATCTTCGAATCAGAATTCTATTTGATTAGGGTGCCTTTAAATTTGAATCTCTGTCTGGCTTTGAAATCCATCCTTGAATCATCCATTGGAAAATTTGTGGTTGACTGTATTTTGGAATTGTGTGTTCATCGGGATTGTTATTTTGATAAGGATGACCATATTTTTATATAAAGTGAAATGTTTTCGATAAGGATTATATACCTTTTAAAAATGAGAATATGAAGTTTCGAAAGTATTTGAAATTGTGAAAAATATATAAGGAATGGTTTCATATAAAATAATTTATAACTGAAGGTTTTGAATCTGAATTTGAATGATTGAACTCCGGCATTTTTGAACTGGTTTAAGATTTTGAAATAATAAATAATATGATTTGAAAGTATTTTTCGAATAAGAAATATTTTCAAATGATTTTAATGAGTTTCAAATGATTTCGAAGAAATTTCAAAAGAAGTTTTGGAGAAAATAGAAGTCCAGAACCCACTTATGTCGCTGGAAAATAATTTCGATGATGAATGCATACATCATCGACATTGATTTTCGAGTTTCTGAGTGGGGGAGAGGCCACTTCGGTAGCTTTGCTATGTGATTGACTTGTGAAACAAATTTTTGATTTCAAATTCCGAAGTATGATTTGATATTCGAAAGATATATGTATATATATTTGAAACAATTTGAAATGAGCCGGTGTTCAGTCCTTGGGTTCGGATTTGATTGATATAACCCTATCTTTTGAAATTTGATTTACTGATTTGTTGGTGATTTCCAACTCTTGGATTGAAATATGATTTCTTCGACTATTTTGAAGGTTCGAGCACTTCCAAATCAAGGTTAACTTTTCAAAGCTAAGTAATTTTGAAAAGTATAAAGTATATAAGTTGGTATGTATGTCTAAAGTATGTAGTAATATGATTTAAATAAGTTGAAACTATTTTGTTAAGTAAATGAATAAGGCTATTTTGAATTTTTCTAATATGAAATTTAGATTTGAAATGTTTTGAAAAGAATTTGGTCTTCAAAATATTTTGAATAAAATTTAGTTTAAATGTTTTAACTTAGTAACATCTTTATAAAACTATATATTTAACAAGTTGGAATAGATACATAAGTTGTACGTATGCTGTTTTATTCGCATAATTAATTTGATCCAAGTTTGAGTATACAAGTTCGAGGTGAATTACACCATTTCGTGTTAGGATTTTTCATTTGATTCTTGATGGCGAATATTTGATATGGATTTTGGGCTTGTTTCTAGAATTCTCTATCATAGTATATGGCTATGCAAGGAGACTGGTGGTTTCTAGTCGAGAAACCATATTGAAATCCGCATTAGGGAAGTCGAATGGACAATACTAGTTCGAAAGCGAACTTGTGTGATCGAGCGAGCGATCGAATGTGATTTTGTGAAATGATGACGTATGTACATCTTATACTCTAATATCATTGATATACTTGACGCTGAAATTGGAAGTTGTTGGGTTGGATATCTTTGTAATTTAATTGGAAATTTTCTTTTATGAAAAACTACTATCAATTTAAAACCATTTTTTCAAAACTATTTTTCTTTTATTCTTCTTAAACAAACTGTTTTATTCTATTTTACATACAAACTATTTTATATACAAAACTATTCTAAATTAAAAATATTTTAGTAAGCAAAGATGTTCAATCCCATATGGCTCTTCATGCAGCGAAATTTATTTTTGAAATTTTTTTACCCTGATAAAAGATGGACTTTATGTAAATATAAGATGATTTTGAAAACCATTGATTTTGGAAATGAGTTGTTTGACTTAAATTACATTGATTTAGAAACTTGGACTATTCTCCAAACCTATTATTTTGGAAACTTTGAAACTGAAGATATTTAATTTGAGAAGAATAATTTGGTGAAATTGTATATGATTTTGAAACTGAACTGATATTGAAACAAATTGAAATTTGAGAACCTTGTGTTACTAAATACTTGATTTGGGAGTTATCAAACTTATAATAAAATTGGTTTGTATAAGTATGATGTTGATTCAAAAACTATGGATTTGAAAAGGTACTCAATTTGAAAAGTGAAATCTTATATAATTGAAGTCTATATAATTGTGATTTGATATACTTTTGATTTTGGAAAGGTATTTGATTTGAAAATAAAATCATTTATATAATGGACTTTATATAAGTACGATATTTGAAAGTGATTTGAAAGGTACTATATGATACATGTTTTCGAAGTAAAGATATGGAAAGTGCCTTCTGCTTGATATCCGCTTTGTGGCCACATTATGGATTCATTCTATCGATATTTCTCTGATTTTTGGTTTTCCGGATATGATACTCGAGTGTCCATCGAATTCCATGGCGTTACCCATGGTCTTACGAGCGCGACTGCATAGCGAAACTGCCTGGCTGAGAGGGCCTAGGGGTACGGATTGTTTCCTGGGGGATCCAGGCGTAATCATTGTGTATCCTACAATCTATGTAGGTCGCATTAGTAGCGAAACTGCCTGGCTGAGATGGCCTAGGGGTACGGATTGTTTCCTGGTGGATCCAGGCGTAACCATTGTGTATCCTGCATTCTACTAGTCATCATGGCGTAACTCGCAATGCTGAGAAAGCTTACGGATATGGATTGTTTCCTGGGGGATCCAGGCGTAACCATTGTGTATCTGCGATCCATGGTTAGACAAAGGTTTTGGTTGTTTTGTTTGGATTGTACTTTCCATATATGTTTTAAAAGTTTTCCAGTATTTTCACTGGGTGTTAAAACAGGTCTACTAAGTACCTGGAGAATTCTAGCTTTGCGCCTGATCAACGCACTGCCAGAGTCTACAGGAACGATGATAAACTTGTTAAGACATCGAGTTATAAAAGTATTTTGATAAAGTGTTATATAAAGGATATTTTGATCAGTTAGATTTTTAAGTGTTTTAAACATTGTTTACCTCTTTACTAACAATTTGAATTTAAAAGACTTTTATGGATATAATAAAATGGATTTAACCAAGTTACTAAATATTAAAGAATTTTAATTGAATTTATATAGTTTTAAATAAATGGTTCATCCTTGTCTTTCAACCCATTTTTCCTGCTAGCTATCCCGATTCACCATTTTTCCTACTTGCTATTCCTATTTCTCTTATTTTTCCTGCTGGCTATTCCTATTCTCCTGTCTTCTTCCTTTTCGAGAACGAAAAGTTTTGAGTGAGGGAGAGTGTAACAACCCTGTATTTTGTATTTTTTTTATTAAATTTCCTAATTTAAAAACTTTATTTTATTTCATTTTTGTTACTTCAAATATAAATTTTGATTTGTATGTGAATTATAATTCCAAACATGAATAAATAGAATATTTTCCAGAAATGTGAATTTTGTCCATATGGTCAAACTTTGACTTTTAATTTTAAAAATTTAAATTTTGAACTTTTGAAATTTATCTTTATTTTATGAAAGTAAATAAATTTTTAAGAATACTGCTTTTTGTTTCGTTGGAATCTGATTTATATTGTGAAAGTTATGCTTTTTACACTATTGTATGTAAATTGGTTATTTAACAAAATCTTTTATTTTAATTTATATAAATAATATTTTTGTTTGTTATGTCATATTCTAATTTATGTTTACATGTGTAACATGACATGTTATGTATATATATTTTATTTTATTTAACTTGTACATGACATGTAGCCTTGGAAAATCAAGAGTCTTTTGGTTAGTTGTATTTTATTTACAATTTTTAATTCTAGTTTCAGTATAACAAACTATTTGCTTTATTTAATTTCCTATTTTTCCTAAGACTAATTATTTATTTTCTTTTCCACTTTATTTTGTTTGTCTTTTATTTATTTACTTGTTTTCTATTTGTTTATTTTGTATAAATATAAAGTGGAAATTCTAAGAGACTAAAACACTTTAAACTTGTGACTTTACATTGCCTAGTCTCTCCATTTGCTTGCCCTTGCACTTTCTCTTGTTTAGTCGTACATTCTTATTGCTTTTCACGTGAAAAAGCTTCTCATTTCATCACTCATTTTGGCCAAAACACTTCTGAGAATTTTGGTAATGGCTTCCTTATCTTTTTCCACTTTTCTTCTTTGTTTCGCCTTGTTTTTCACTTGAATTTGCCTTGATCTTCACCTATGTTGCTCAGCCCATACCCCTACCATCTCCTCCACCACCACTTCCTTCCCCATATAACCCACGGCCTAACATCATTCTCCTCTGACCTGAAAGTGCCTTGATCATCCCTTGCACAAAACTTCACAAAAACAATGCCAAACTCCTTGAATTTATACCTAGCCAAGCCTATATTCACATCCACTTCATTTCCTTGCCACGGCCACCTCCTTAGCCTCCACCACCAGCAATCACCATACCTGAACACCACTACTAACATCTAACTTGACCTGAATTAGCCCCTGGCCGAGCCCAAATGTGCCAAGGCCGAGCCCAAAATGATGAACAAACCACCTTCTTTTGCTTGCCTTTTGACCTTCCTCATGTTGTAACCTCCAAACCCTTTGCCTTCTTGACCAAGCCTTGTTATTTTCAGATCCAAACCTGACCATTACCACCTGAAAACATCCAAGGCCGAACCAATATAGCCTTGTGGCCGAGCCTATGTGGGTAAAGGTCAAGCAAAATTTGATGGGAAAGCTTGGCGATGTCTCTTGTTATTTCTACTTCCATTTTGGTTTCAAAAGATTTTGGTATTGTAAAAATATTTATATATGGTTTGTTATATTGTTATATACAAGATATACATCTTGGCTCTCTTCCCACTTGAATCAAGTCGTGACATCGTGCTTTACGGATTCTCTTTTGTGTGTGTTGTTTGCGAACTCCAGCGTAAAGAGGTGAGTATTCACACACGACATCTATACTTATATAAATTGTGAAGTGACAACAAGTGAATATGTATAAACTATTGTATCATGTTATACCTACCTATGATGTTAATTATATGATGTTAAACCCTGTTATAAACTTGTCACATCATCTGTTATGTTATATTCTATTATACCATTTATTTATTTCTATTTCTCACACTACAAGTTCCCTATAGATTAGAATCACTATGGGTTGAAATGAAACATACCCGACCGGACTTTAGAATAGGGAAAAATCATTACGGGCTGAAATGATAGGCCTGGATGATTTTTAATTATTTTATTTGACTTGGGATTGCGGATTTGAAATGATAGAACCTGGATTTTTCTTTGTAAATTACGGATTGAAATGATATATTATCTGTATCACTTGACTTAGGTTAGAAAATATTATACAGACCCGTGGTTATTTTATAAAGTTTTCTGGAATTTTTAAAAGTATTTTTAAAATGTAAAAATATAGTATTTTGATTTAAATTGAATTTTAAAATGATTTAATAAAGTTTTAATGATTTTCTATGTATTAAAAATGTAAATAAATGAATAGAAAATTTGTAAGTTGAAATATGATTTAATTTGGAAATGTGTAATTTAGTTTTAAGATGGAAGTTTAAATAAATTAAATAAAATGGAAAATAAGTTTTATTTATGGAAATGGAAATTTAAAATTTAAGGGTTAAGGGAATGCAAAGAATAGGAAATTTGTACACTTGAATTTATTAAGTGAAGTAATGAAAATTTGATATTTATTTATGAAATTTACTTTATAAAAATCATAAGTTAAAGGGTATTTAAATGACCATTTTAGAGTGGAAAAATATGATTTTTATACAATTAAAATGGTTTAAATTGAAGTTTAATTGTTTTTGAAATTTTTGTGTAAATCTGGAAATTTAATTAGTAGCACTTCAAAAATGCTATCGTTTCTGAATAATAACTAAAATCTGAACTAAAGTGAATCTGTAGCACTTTGTAAGTGCTATAGTTGCAGAAATGAACAAAAAGGCTAAAATGAACTAAGGGCTATTACAGCACTTTGTAAGTGCTGTAGTGCTGAAACTAAACTTGAACCTGAAATTAATGAAAGAGCTATTGTAGCACTTGTTAAGTGCTGTAGTTGGCTGAACTGAGATTTTTGAGTATAATTGAACTACTACAGCAGTTTATAAATGCTGTCTTTTCTGAATTGAATTGTTTTCAAATATAACTTACCGCAGCACTTTCTAAATGCTGTGAAAGCTGGAATTTTAATGTTTTAATGTATTTAGGTGAATAAATGAACTCAGAAAAGGCTAGATTCTTAGGAATTAAATATTTGATTTAAAGGTATAATGACTTTACTTTTAAATGGTTTAAATGAAGTATTTTAATTCGGAATTATAAACCATTTTGAAATGTTAACCACGGAAACACTTCTCTGTATGCTATTTTATTTCCTTGTGATTTATTTGGATGCACTTTGATCTGAGAGTGTGGCTAGTGGTGAGCGATTACTTCAGCTCTGCGCTACCCTAGTCACATTAGCACTGTTATTTGCATTGTTTAATTTAATATGAACATTTCTCTGATAGCGTTTATTTCTGCTTAATTGTTTAACGGATTCTTAAAGGATGGGCGATCCCAAGCATCCTTTGAGTTATTGTGCATTTCTTTTACAGTTCACTTGAGTTGGTTTACATTTTATAAGTATGTATGTCCTGACTTGAGTGTTTTGTGTTTTACTTTACGCTCGGGTCAGCCTGAGAATCACAGCTTTGGATTCACCTTCTGGAGCTAGAGATTTGTTGGAGCTTATTTGTCTATCAGTTCATCGACTTCTATTCCAGTTATTTCCTATTCAGTATTGTCTCTGTATTATTGTCTTATGTATCCTGACTTCTATTATATTTATTTTGACTATGAGATTTTGTATATGTTTTGAGAGTTTGTATATAGTAGCTTCATGAACTACTATGGTATTTTATTTCCGCTGCGTGTTATTCTGATATTCTGTGTCTGTGATTCTGTGTTGATTTTATTTGCTCCGAATTTTCTTGACAATCCACTATTTTGAAGTATTCAAGTCCGACATGTGTGGATTTATTGTCGATTTGAATGGTCCAAAATAGTGGGATGTTACACCTGTACCTCATCATTTCATCATTTCTTCTTTTAAAGCCTAAAGAAAAATAGTGAACGGGAAAAAGACATTCAGCCCTAGTTTAATTCATATTAGTTCAAAGAAAAATCTAGAAAATCCAATTCGAAGAGGTATGAACTCCTTACCTTCATATATATCTTCTTATATAATTAATTTAAGGTTTCGAATCATCGTTAATTTCTGAAATTTTTGATTGAAAAGGGCTGTCTGGATTTTTGGAATAGTCATAGAAGGAGTTTTGAATTAGGAGTTTAGACGAAGATTAGTTGTTTAGCTTCATCAAATTCAACCCACTCTTCTTCATATTAATTCAAGGTAAGATTTTTAATCTCACATAACTAAATTTAATAATTGATTGTGGTTAGATTGCTATGTGAATTAATGGATTATTGTTAAACAAGAAATTGGAAAATCAAACTCTGGATATTGTTAGTGTAAGTTGAACACCGTTAACCTTGTTTTAGCATAAACCCATCTTATATGCATGCAATGTTGATATTGCTTGTGTTTGGATGTTGGTTAGACCTAATATTGTATTTACTCTACTCTGCAATCCATCAGTTCCGAAGTAGTTTGATCATCAGTGACCAAATCGATGATCACCTGGGCAACAAGTATCTAGGCAAATGCGAGGACCGGTCGTAACCACCGGTCGACCGATGGCAGCGAAAACTGGGCAATTTTGCCCAGTTCCTTATTTCAAAATTTATTTAAGTTCAATTGGTTGCTTTGCTAATTTATTGAGCTTGTTTTTAATTAAGTTATCACCTGATTTCAAATAGCATTTGATGATTTTAATTACAACTCCATTTTAATATTTAATTTAGAGAAAAATGCGTATGAAAGTTATATTTAAAAAGGATTTATAAATTGATTTCAAAAGATTTACAAATTCTTTAAAAGTGAATATATCAAAAAACTATATATATAAAATATTTTTAGTTTAAAAGTATAACGAATAAGATTTTAAAGCTTTTAAGATCGTATGAAATATAATTGTATATATATCAATATATATGTTTAAATTGAAGTTGTTTAAAATATGTTGGTTTGATTTCAAAATTGTAGAAAAGAAATTTAATTAAGATTTGAAACCTTTTAACTCTTTTCCTCTCTAAATTATAAATGAACAAGCTTGATTTGAATTTCAAATTGAATTTCGTGATTTTCTATGAAACAAAGAATTCCAATAAACGATTAAATTCTCAGATTGGTATGTGATAATTCGTACAATTCTTTCGTTTATTGTTATAATTTATTAAATAGAGTTTGAGTAGAACTTACTAGCTTTTAGTAAGTACTAGAGTTTCACTTTCTTGTATGGGACAATTAGTTAGATTCTAGTGATTACTAAAGTGAAATTGAGTTACATTTAGAGTTGTACTATCTTAGGGTGTTCGGATTTCAGGCCGATAGATCCCCAAGAGATGATAACTCGTTTTCCATCGACCTGAGAGTCGATACATTTGAAGAATTGGGTAGGCAGATCCCTTTCGATAGGTCTGTTATGGTGTAAATACGGCAGTCTCTTTCGGAAGGCAGATATTTACACGCATCGCAGTCTATAGACACTAGAACCGATCAATTTATTTTGATTCTATACAGCTAGATTATGTTTACCTCTTTCAGTTAGTAAATTTACATATGACAGATTAGGTACATGGCTGCTCTTTTCTTTGAGCATAACACTTCCCTTCAAACGGTTTAGATATTAATAATAGTATATAAAATAAAATAGTTTATAAAATAAAATAATTTATATAAAATAGTTATAAGTTAAAACAATTTATATTAAAAAAATTAGTATATTTAAAATAGTTTATATTAAAATTAGTTATATTAAAAATAATTTATATTAAAAATAGTTATATTAAAAATAGTTTATAAAATAGTTTAAATATAATTTAAAATACTTTATATAATAAAATAGTTACCTCAAATTTCACAAATCAATTCAACTCAACTCGGATTCCAAAATTCAAATTTAATCTAATCTCAAATCCTCAAATTTCAATTCAATTCAGTTTCTCAATAAACCATTTCAAATCATCGATTTCAAATACATATTTGAACCATAAGATAAGCCATTTCAATTTCAATATATTTAAATCTTTAAATATTCAATAACATCTAAATACAACTTCAATTTACAAATTTAAATAAACAAAATATACAATTTCAAGTTATGTAAATTTGAAATATTCACTTAAGTCACTTTTAATCAAATTCAATTTATAAAACATATCTTTAAAATTTCAAATTTAAATAAATTTCAAATCAAACTTATTTAAGTAAAATTCTTAAATAAAAATAATTTCAAATCAATTTCAAATTTATCTTTCCAACCTAAATCATTATAAACTCTATATTTGAAAATATATACATTAAATAAATACTTAAACATATTATATATCAACTTTATTAAATCAACTTTAATAAATCTTTAAAATCAATATTTGTCAAAACCATATATTTCTTTTCAAAACCATAGAAATCATTTTCAAAATATATTTATTATGGACCAACGATGTCTGTATATAATTTTCAACCCTATGGTCAAGTGATACGGATATTTATCATTTCAATCCGCAATTTAAATATATACGGGTATATATCTTTTCAACCCGTAATCCCAAATTCAGTTCAATGAAACGCTTTGGTTTATCATTTCAACCCATAACGATTTTCCCCTATTCTACAGATCGTTCGGGTATGTATCATTTCAACCCATATTTAATTATATACTAACAGGGAACTTGCAGAGTGATAACAGATATGATAATAACATAACAGGCATATATCATCAATATAAATAACAGATAATGGTGTCAGATGTCATAGGTGAACAGATACAGATAATAGCATATACAACAATGTAAATAACTAACAGCGGCATATTTCAATTGACGTTTCAATTGAAATCAAATTTAATAAATATAAGAACGTTAATCGTGAGTGATTGCTCACCTTTCGAGGCTAGAGAGGATAGATAATGAGATGAATTTCGAATTCAAGCCCGGATTTCGAAGCAAAGCACGATGGACACGAGTTCAACGAACACAGCGAAGCTAGAAATTTGAAATTGACGAAATCAAATCAAACTGGATTGAAGAAGATCGATGGTATAAGTGTACATATATATAACTATATATAACTATTTATATATGAAGTCATATTCTAAATCCAAATATATATTAGAATAAGATATATATTATATTTATTTACAAATCAATATTAATTTGAACACATACTAAACTAAATATATATATTTCAAATCATTGTTTTAAATAAAACACATGTATTAAAATCAACATGTATACATAGTAAAATTTGAAATAATACTTATATATATACTCAGCCATATCATAACTTATATATAAAACTAATATATATAAATCTATATATATATATAAATTTACATACGTATAATACTTTGGAATCAACAATATAACTTATATTAATATTGTATACGAACAGGAAATAGCAACACAAATTAGAAGAACTATATATATATATATATATTTCGGACTATCTACATTAAAACTAATATATACAATATATATAATACTTCTTTGATAATATAATATACTGTAACCTATAGAGTAAGTTGCAAAAGTCTATACTATACTTTATACTTATATATATATTTACACAGCTTTAAACAAACATTGACATACCCATAATGTAAACTTACTTTGTTAAAATATATGTACAACTCACGTAGAACACCTACACCTATGTAAAATCATATACTTGTATATATAACCAAATATATAAACATATATATATATATATATTAAAACATATAACAGACATATACAATTTATTTATATAAACTGACATATAACATACTTTTAACATGCATAGCCTACGTAAATTAATGTATATGTATATATATACACTACATATGATATAACTCAATACATAAAAATATAATGAAACACTTATATATATACCTAACAATTGTTATATATACTTTATAATATATACAACTGTTTCAAAGCCAATGTTATATGCATATTCAAAATCAAACAGTGTATATATATAAACTAATATATTTTAAAACACTGTATATATTATAACCGAAAAAAACAATATATAAATGACGTATAACTATAACCAACTCTTATTACATAACAACTTATATATTGCCACATATAATCCATTAGTTTATATAGTGTTCATATACACATTTTACTTAAAATATCCGTCAATAGGTATGTATATATAATCTTACATAAGAAAATATAAACTAGCACACTTTCATTTATATAAACTTTTATAAAAATCTGAACAGTATATGTATAAATACTTCTAAACATCCATATATCAAACTCAACATATATATATATATCCACCTACAACATATATATGATCATGTCCTCAGAGATCACGGCGAAGCAAAGGAGATGGTGGCAGAGTGTGCTAGAGGAGCTGGGTGTAGCAGCTAGGGATGATCGGTGGAAGGCACGTGGGGACCAGCTGCTGACGAGGTGATTGCCGCGTTCACGTAGAGGGTTGCAGGCAGGGGTGGATCGGCATGAGAGAGATATGCGGTGAACATGGATTTGCTTTTAAAAATATATAAATTTTTCTTTTTTTCGAAAAATGGTGGAACAAAGAAGGAGAGGAAGGTAGAGCGAAACGCAGATGAGTGGAAAATGAGAATGGCTAGAGCAGGCTACAAATTATAGAACTGTTATTCTATTATTCCTTTATTCAAACGCAGAACGGAAAGGAAATTGAAGAGACTAAAGCAAATAGATGAACCGGCTCATAGTAAATTGAAATAGAAAATAGAAAGTCAGAATTGAATTATGGAAGTATAATAAAGCTGCCGACCATTGGTTTTTAAACGGTGGAAAAATGAATGATCACAAAAAAACAAAAAAAACAGACCGTTACGGTTGATCGTTTCGCGTGTTTCGTCGTCCCTGGACTCGAAAACACAGAATTGAATATACCGCAAAGATCAGCACGATGAGACGATCAAAACGGTATACAGATATTAGTGGTATGATCATCCGATCAAAAGTCGACAATCGGTACCGGAAATGCTGTTATTTTGTCAAAAATAAGGTAGACGGAGCAATAGCAGTCCAAATTTGGATAAACGGAATATGACGTTCCACTCAGCAGGTGATTTACAAATTTATTGCGTAAAATATTCAAGTTTTGAAAATATTTTATCATCATCAAATTATTAACTGATTTAAATTTAAATAAAATTACACAAGAAAATAAACTTCTATATTTTCTGATGAAAATTTACCAGTTGCTATGTTTAATTAGACGTATTCCAAATATCAAATTTATATTTCAAAATTTTATTGTTTAAAATTTCACAAAATTTCAATTAATTACGTTATTAAAACAGTTAAAAATTTAAGGGTCGTTACAATTACTTTGTATTAATATTGTACACGTTAAAAATTTTCAGTTCAAACCCTCAAAAGGTAATAAAGACATGTCGGTGTTGGTATAAATATATATTCACATTCAATTGCATTTAACTAGCCGTATTCTCTGTGTTATTAGACGACATTATTTGTAATGTTCTTTAAAATACGGGTATAGCGGTGGGGTTGTTACAGCTTGGTATCAGAGCTGAATTCAGAACATTATAGAATATAATTTGTATAGAGTCTAGATCTTAACCTAGATAGATTTAGAGTCACGTTCCTTGGGTGTGTTGTAGTTAGTAATTTAATTAACTATTTAGAGATAAGAATAGAAATGATTATTGGGAATAATCATTGGACGTATTTGAAAAGTTTTTGATAATACTATTTTACTTATTGTTATGAAGTTTACTAAATATTGGAACTCACTTTTCTTAAAAGTAAAAGTGAGATTTGATGAATAAATATAGATTAGACCTAAGATGGCTTAGGATTGTATTATAGTATCATGATCTACTGATGATCAGAGTTGCGCAGCGGGAATAGATTTATTACTTTTCCGCTGAGCATATTTACTTGTTATTCTTTTAATTATATATGTTTGATTGGTTAATGGATGCTTGATAGTTTTGAACTTGTAAATAATTGTTAAAATTAGTATTGAGTAGGAACCCTTACTTAAAAATTTGCAACCTACTCAATATTAATTATAATACTTTGCGGTATCTTTATTAGTGTAGTTGCCATAAAGAAATTGAAACTTTACTTTGTATGTAAATTTCTTTTGTGTTAAATTGCATGTTGAGTTCTTTAAGGATTCTTGTCGATGCGTCTGATCATCGACATCGATATAAGTTCCTAAACACTAGGACGAGACAGTAGAACGCAGTAATTTGAGTTGTAATAAATTAAGTTTAAAGTGGATTAAATATTATTTTAAAAATAAAATGAATTTTTGGAAAATATATATACACATATGTGATAAGTTTGACAAATGTTTTAAAAATAAATAATATTTTAAGAAATGTTATATTTTAGTTTTGAAGTGAAGTGTCAAATGAATTTTTGATAATAAAATGAAAGTGATTGATGTGAGATTAAGTATTTTTCAAAATGATAAAACAATATAAATTTCGACGATTCAAATAATTAGAATAAAAACAATAAGGATACCTAGGTATTGATTTTATTTTTGATGGAAAATGCAGGCAGCGAACTTTAGCAATAATCAAGGTCAGTGGCGAGGCGGTGTTGATCGCACAGTCAACATTGCAGCCAATTGAAAAAGCAATTTGCTATAAATAAATAGCAAGGCAGTGTCATTATATTATTTGGTATTTGTGAAATTGTATATGTTTTTTTATAAGAAATACACTTAAGCAATTTGTGTATTTTGCTTTTGATTAGTTATGTATAACCTTTGGTAAACTAAATAAGGATTAAAATGTGTGCTTATGAGTTCTAAATCAAAGGAAGATTTAAAATAAAATATAATACTATTAGAATTGATAAATAACTGAAGTTGGGTAATTTGATTTGGTAAATAAGAAATATTTCAAGGAAATATTATTGTATAAATTTATATACAATTTAGATTAAGAGGTTGACGTTTTATACGTCTTGAATTTGAGAACGGAAGTTCAATTTGGAAATAGTAAAATGTTGAATAATAATAAATTGTTACGACTTCTCAATAAAAAAAAGTAAATCCCTCAAGGAAAATAATTTTGTATTAGAACCTTTTGAATTGTAAAAAGTTAATAACCTTTTAGAGAAATCTTTTCAAGTAATTTATTGTTTGTAAATTGAAGTATTAAAGAGATTAAATATCTTGAACACCTTAGAGTGTTTATATTTTAAATTTGTAAAGGATACTGTGTTATAAAGAATGTAAATTGGTGGTGTAAATAACTTCGAAAGTTTTAAATGTAAGAAAATATTTGATGCAAGGGTAACTTTGTATTTTAATGACAAATAAGTTAGGAAACCATAAAACTAATTATAAAATACAAAGTTGGAAAAATTTTGTGAGAAAGAAGTTTTTAAGAATGAGATCATTATAATTTAAAAAGCATTTTTGAATTTTGTTGAAAAGTAATTTGAAAAGTGATTAGTTAGCTTTATAATTACCTTTTCAGTTAAAGGGTAAATTATACTTGTAGTTTTAACTTTTCAGTTAAAGGGTAAATTATACTTGTAGTTTTAACTTTTCAGTTAAAGGGTAAATTATACTTGTAGTTTTAACTTTTCAAAGAAAAATTAACCTTATGAGTAAATTGAGTTTTACTCAAATGGTTGTATAAAGATTTCAAAGTAATAAGTCTTATAGTAAAGAATAATAGCATTATCATTGTTTTAAACTCTGTTCAAAATTTGAAACTAGTTGTTTGTTGGGATAACCCAAAATTTGAAAGAGCATGGTTTAAATAAAATGCTTCCTAAAAATAGGTACAATTTTCTTTTCATTTGAAAGGATAGCTTGGTAAGCATTTGAGATGAAAATTTGTATGTACAAAATTTTGGTTTAATGAATTAATTTGGAAATTTCAAAATATATATAAGTACTTTCTAAAGTAAGTTTATAATGCTTTGGATTATTATGTATAACATATTATTATCTAAATGAAATTTTAAAATTTTAATTTTAATTACATGTAAGAGGACATAAAACTTATTAATATGTTAGTTTCTAGTTTAAGAAAAGTTTGAAGTGAATTATTAAGGTTGATATTTGAGTTTTGTGAATAAAAATTATTTTCTCAAATTATACCTTTAGATATAAAAATGGTGGAGTATAAAAGTCCTTTATAAAAGCAAAGAATGAAATTTTGTGACACAAATGTATTAAGAAAAATATCTAGTGAAGGTATTATGCAATAGAATGAATTTTAGTTTTTGGATATAAAAGAAATTTTTTGAAAATGTACGTAAAAATGATATTGGATAAAACAAAATATTCTAAGTAAAAAGAAATGAACATCCTTTTTGTTCATATATATAACTACTCTTTAGAAGTTGGCTTTTCCAATTCTTGGATTTCAAATCTGAAATTTTAAATTGAAAGAGAAAACCTATAAATAAGCAATGAATTGGATTTTTATGAATTTTTTATTTTGATGGAAAATAGTTCTTTAAGGAATAAATTTTCTGTGTTATGATAAATTAAACTGTGAAGTTTACAACAGTTATATAAAGGAAATCTTTAAATTATTTCACATCCAAATTTATGGAAAAATTAAATAAGTTGAATATATTTAACACCTAAGGGGATTAGTATTTTAAACTATAAATGGTGTTATATAAAAAGGGATGTAAAATATTTAAAGAAAAATAATTATAATTTTTGTAAAGCAAAGATTTTGAGGGACTATTAGCTAAAATAAAGTGCTTTGAATTTACGGAAAAATTTCAATTTGAAATTTATCGAAAGAAATTGCTTTTGATAAAAGAGGATTTTTAGATTTAGAATTTAGGCTAAATGTAACAACCCATATTTTTAACAAATATTTTAAAATTAATTTATTTGAAAACTTTGATTTTTAAATCATTTTTAATTGAATTTTGGAATTTTCCAATGTATTTTGGATTTTTGTTTATAATTTATTTTCCAAATATAATAAAATAATGATTTTCTGGAAATATTATATTTTGTTCAACTTTAGTCAAACTTTGAGTTCAGTTGAAATTTTAAATTTTAATTTTAATTTTCTAATCTTTTTCTTTGAAACAGTATTTGTTTCTAATAATTGTTCTATTTTTCGTTTTGTTAAATTCTATTTTATACTTTTTTTTTAAATCTGATAAATTCATAGTTTTACAAGAAATTATTTTCAGTATTTTGTTATCTATATTTTTCTATGTTATTTCTATTTTATTTTAGTTTTGGACTTTGTTTATTTATTTGTTGTTTTGAACTTATTTGATTTTGGGCTTGGAAACTCAAGAGACTTGAGTTATTTGTTTAATTGGAGCCTTTTCAATTTTCCTTCTTAGCCGTGTATTTCCACTTCTCTTAGCCGTACATCTCATTCCCATTTTCATTTCTAGCAAAACAAAAAGTTTTAAAGTAAGTTCTTTTGTCCATGGCTTCCTCTTTTCTTTTTTCTCTTTTCTTTTTTTCTTTTGGTTACAAACTTTGCTTGACCTCTACCATATGACCACCAACCCTTGCCGACTTCTCCACCATCACCTCCACCACCACCTGTACGGCCTCACCCTGATCTGACCCAGACCTAGCCGTGACCACCATGATCCAAAAATCCATCACATAGTTGCCTTGAAACCCTAGCCGAGCCTTATTCCTTCACCAATTCCTATTTGTTTGCCTCGGCCACCACCCACACCATCACCTCCTTGCCTTGCCATGACTGACATGACCACTGGCCGCACCTTCAGATGATGACCAGACCACCTGACCCTTGCCTTGAACTAGACCGAGCCATGTAGCCATAGGGCCGAGCCAATAACTCATGACCATTCACCTACCTTGTCCTCTTGCCTTCCTATTGTTTTAACTTGCCATCTCTTCATATTTCCTGACTAAGGCCGAGCCTAGTTGCTTTAGATCTGACCATGGCCGAGCACAAACCAAAGTGGTCAAGTCTATTTGTGATGTGGCCGAGCCCATTTGCTTGAATCAAGTCATTTGTTCCACTTGTTCTTTCATTTTTGCTTTGTTTAATTCATATATTCTTTTGCGTTTGAATCTATTCTTATATTTGTTTTATTTTAATTGTTGTTGCAAGATCTGAATATTGGCTCACATCTTCTCCTTGAATCTAGTCGTGCTTGTCATGCTTTGCGTAGTTTGGATTTGTGTTTGAATTTGATCTCTAGCTTTAAAAAGGTGAGTTTATCACTCTCGACAAATCATACTTATATAAATGTGAAACAATGTCACTTGAATTGTAGTAGTTTATATGCTATGTTATATGCTCACATCTGCCTGTTATTTGACATTATACGATGATATTACCTGATTATATACCTGTTGCATCACCTGACATCATATGATATGTTTTACTATTTATTTATTTTCTGTTTCTCACACTGCAAGTTCCCTGTTAGTATAGAATCACTGTGGGTTGAAATGATACATACCCGAACGGACTTTAGAATAGGGAAAAATCGTTATAAGCTGAAATGATAGGCTCGAGCGATTTTTTATTTATTTGACTTGGGATTGCGGGTTTGAAATGATAAAACTTGGGATTTTAATTCATTACGGATTGAAATGATATATTATCCATATTACTTGACCTAGGTTAGAAAATATTATACAGACCTGTGGTTAATTTTAAATATAAATATTTTCTGAAAATTCTAAGTATTTGGAATTTAAATTATATGAGGTTTTAACTTAAATTTGGATTTAAATGATTTAAATAAATTTTATAGTGATTTTCTGCAAGTTGAAATTGTATGAGTTAATAAATGATTGAAATGTAAAAATAAAATGTGATTTAACTTAATAATTGAAACTTGATTTAAATGGAATTTTGGCTTAACTTAGAAATAAAATATTTTATTTATGAAATGGATATTTTTAAAAATAAATAAAATATTTAGTTGTTTGTTAAATTTAAATTTAAGCAATATAAATGTAATTTTTACTTAATAAATGAACTATGGTTAAATTTGGATATTTTATTTATAAAAATTTATTTTATTAAATCATAAGTGAAATGATATCCAAATAAATAATTTTGAAAACTGAAATATGTTTTATAAGTTAAAAATGGTGAAAACTGAAATTATAATGGTTCTGAAATGTTATAGAAAATCTCAGATTTGTATTGACAGCATTCCTGAAATGCTGTGGTTTTAAGGTAGCAGTTTATAAGTGCTGTTGTTTCTGTAAATGAACTGTTTTCTGAAATAATACTACTACCTACTGTAGCAGTTTGTAAGTGCTGCTGTTTCTGTAAATGAACTGTTTTCTGAAATAATACTACTATCTACTGTAACATTTTATAAGTGCTGCTGTTTCTGAAAAAGATAATATTTCTGAATACTATATCTACAGTAACATTTTCAAAGTGTTATGAATGCTGAAAATACAATGTTTTGAAAATGGATAATTGGATGAATGAACTTAGAAATGATACAACTTTGGAAATGAATATTATTTTGAAGGATATTGACATTTGATTTTAATGGTTTAAATGAATATGTTTTGATTTGAAATATAAACCATTTTTAAATTTATAACCACGGGTTATAATAACGATTGGTTGTTAAAGAGACCGGGATCGGATATGGACATACTCTCTGTCGATACCGAAAACCACTTTAACAACTGTGTACGCGGTGGATATTCCAGAATGAAGTAGGATGGTGGCGACGATCCTATTGAGTTATATACGTGGACTCGACTCCCATGAGTTGGCATAAGGTGGCTAAAAGAGGAGCGATTGACGGGCCAATGAGGTTGCTCCTCTGATCGGACACACTTCTTCGATACCATTCTATTACTTTGTGATTGATTGGGTGCACCCTTTGATTTTTTGGAGTGTGGCTCGAGGTGGGCGGTAGTGGCTGCTATGAGTTACCACCAGTCCGGATGCGTAATTGGTATATCTACCCTGGCATTGCCTAGTTGTGCCGTGTCACCTACCCTAGCACGCCTTACTACGAGTTTGATTTGTGTCGTACCTATGGAGTATCCTCTGGTAGCCTCCCGATCTGGAGGTATTACGGTACTGTATAGACTATTGGCACTATATATGTGTTAAGGTGGAAAATGTAAAGCCTTAACGCTATTTTTAAGTAAGTTTACTTTACTTTAGACATTATTATAATAGCATATATTACTACATAGTAAATAGTTTAGAGGATCCTTAAAGGATGGGCGATCCCAAGCATCCTTTAAGTTACGTGTGCATTTCTATTACAGTTCACTTGAGTTGGTTTACATTGTATAAGTATGTATGTCCTGACTCGAGTGTTTGTACCCTTTTATTTACGCTCGGGTCAGCCTGAGTATCACAGCTTTGGACTCGCCTTCTGGAGCTAGAGATTGCTGGAGTTATCTGTCTATCTAGTTGTCTATTTCCATTTCAGTTATTTAATTCATCTTTTCTTATGTATTTGTGAACTTATGTATTCAGACTTCTATTGTATCTGTTTTTCAGACTATGGTATTTTGTATCTGTTTTGAGACTGTATTGTAGTGGCTTCATGAACCACTATGTATTTTATTTCCGCTGCGAGTTATTTTGATATTATGTGTCTGTGATTCTGTGATTGGTTTTATTTGCTCCAAATTTATTTACAATCTATTGTTTTGAATTATTCAAGTCCGACATGTGTGAATTTACTGTCGATTTGAATGATCCAAAATAGTGGGTCGTTACACTAAAAGAATCCATTTAGCTTTAAACTTTGTTTTTGTTTAAATTAGATGAATCTTATAAAGTCAAAGTTTTTGAGAAGTGGATTAAAGGAAATTAAAATTTTGAAAAGTCATGGATTTTATTATATTTTGGAAATTCTAACATTTGGAAAATAATTTAATTGGTTTGTTTGCATTTTCATCTAAAGGAATTTGTACAAAACTCATAATCCATGATAGTAAAATTTTGAGCAAGGAAGATAGATCTAAGCTCAAGAAGCCATCGATTAAAGGGTCTAATAAATATTTTACTACTCTATTTTACTTGATGGGTTAGGGAAAATCGCGATATGTGCAAAACCTAAATGGTAATATAGAGTTTGAATTTGATTGTAAATAATTTTGTTCTGAGACTATTTTAATGGATGTATTACTATTAGTATTTTATATTTCTATTATAGACTTCTAATTAAAGGAGAATTGCGAGGACATAATTTTCTTAAGGGAGGGAGTTTGTAACAAACCAGTTATTAAGTATCTAATTAATAATTGATTATTTAATCTTAATTGTGAATTTAAAGATTTAATTGGGAAATTAAATTAAATTGAAGAATTGAGTTGGATTTGTTAATTTTAAAAAGGAAGTTTATTCAAAAGATAGATAATATTATAATATCACTAAAAGTTGAATTCAAAAGTATGAAATAAGGTATTCGTTGGAAATTTGAATACTTGTTTAAGGCTTAAATTTGGTTTAATATGTAGGCAAAGTGTATTAAAGAAATAATTATTGATTTTTAGAGAATTTAAGTAAAGTGAAAAGAATACTAAATTTTTGTAAATAAATTGATTTATCTATAAAATAAATAAATGAAGGAGAATGTGTTTTTTTCTTAACTAGGTTAGAGTTTTAAATAAACTTTGTTAAGAGTAATTAGGCAAAAAGTAATAAATAAATTGATTTTTATTTTATTTGGGCCTTAGTAATTTTCAATCCATTAGCCTAAGAGAAGAACTATTTTACAATCTATATTCCTAACCTCATTCTTTAGCCTATCCTAAAACCAACTCTTATACCTCATCATTTCGTCGTTTCTTCTTTTAAAGCCTAAACAAAAATGATGAAAAGGAAAAATACATTTAGCCTTAGTTTAATTCATATAAATTCAAAGAAAAATCCACAAAATCCAGTTCGAAGAGGTATGAACTCCTTACCATCGTATTTATCTTCTTATACAATCAATATAGGGTTTTGAATCATCGTTAATTTCTAAAAAAAATTGATTGAAAAGGTGTAACGACCTAGAATTTTACAGCCTTAATTTGTGAATATTTAATAAAATTAATATTCAAATAATAGGTTTTATAATTAAAATATAACTCTTTAAAATAATAAAAAATGATGGTAAAATCGATTTGTAATGACCCAGGATTTTTCCACTTTGAAATAGGCTATTTAAATATATTTTATATAATCAATAAATGGATTTTTGTTAGCAAATAAACCAATTTTATTTATTTAATAATGAATGTAAAATAGTTTTCAAAATTTCTTTACCAATATAGATAGTTCAAATAAAAATAGAAAATGTGACTGAAGAAAGTTTTTCGAAATTTCGACTTTCGAAATCCGAAAGTCAACGAGAACATTGTGCACACTTGGTGCAACATGCACACATATATATGATTAGATTTGTAATAATAAAAAACTCTTATTTATATACAAACACATATTTAATTAAGCATAAAAGTGGATGTGACAAATTATGTTAAAAAAGGCATATACATATATACATTTTTTTTGAAAAGAAAGGTTCTTTTATTAATAACTATAAGAACCATACAATAGCAGGATTCGCCTCCTTAAAAAATCTCACCATTGTGGTGAGGAAAAAGAGCACGACATCCTCTATATCACCGTCTCTAGTACAGTGAAACAAAAAAAAATACAAACACAAAAACAATGCTAGGAACCAAAACAAAATAAAAATAGAAAAAGTGTAACTGGCCCATGAAGGCAAACAAATACACCACCTCTATCGAATCATCAACCCAATCCAGCCCATGATGAACGAACGAACAAAACCTAATCTCTCAAGCTTAAAGCCGCCGCCACCACTATCCATTGTCAGCTAAATCGATTCCCCATTTCTGAAAATATGTCGGTCATTCGAAGAGAAATTCCACTGTCGAAATCGTCTCTTGAGCGAGATCTATCTTGGTAAGCTTGTTTCTTTGATCACCCGAGCAGCTCTTACCTTCAAATCTATGCCGGGATCTCTCCATCCATATATGGTGCGTGGTGGTAGTTGTCGCTACATACGCCAGGTGTTGAGCACCTGATTTGTGAGCAAAGCTTCGCCGCAATGTCAGAAATTGTTGTCTCAGAGTATTTTCCACCTCGGGGCGAAAATCCAGTTTGTACAGCAAGCATTTCCAGAGATAAGTACTATAAGCATAATCTATAAATAGATGTTGATGAGATTCATCATGTTGTTTGCATATCACATTGTTTATTGACTATCATCCCCCATGCCGATAGGCGATCGGAAGTAGGTAAATGCTATATATAATCCATGTACGTAGTGTAGAAAAATTTCCTAGCAGTCTTGTTGAACCATATGAGTTTGAATATATCATCTTTTTTAGCATGAATTCGGATCTCATTCCAAACTGCAGCAATATTAAATTTTTTCTAACGTACAATAGTCCAGTAATAATTAGTCTGTAGATATATGGATTTGGTTGATTTGATCGGCCACCTCCCTAGTCTCTGGCAGAATTTGAGGTTGTAGTTGTCCTCCCTGTATTATACAACTGACTTTACTGTGATTAGAAGTAGATATGAAAACTCTGTCTCAGCCAATTAAGTCCATGAGAGATTTGTGGTTGATCGACGGATCATACCACAAGTCCGTACGCTCCCCATCTATAATAATACGGTTCATGATTTTTGCTGCCATATCTCGTTGTCGTAAAATAGATTTCATCATACTAGAAAAATTATTATTAATGTGCATAATCCAGAAATTTGTCTTCGACATGTAATTAGTTTTCATCCATCGAGACCATAAGCAGTCATAAGTTAATAATTTCCATAATAATTTAATTCTGGTGTGGAATTGAGATCAGTGAATTTTCGCAGTCCTATTCCCCCTTCCATTTTGGGTTTACAAAAAGCATCCCAAGATATTTTATGTAACTTGCCTTTCGAGAAAAAATCTACACATATTCGATCAATTTTTCGAATAACTGAAACAGGAAGATAATGGATAATAAGCCAATACATAACTATTGGAGTGATTGTACTGTGAATCAACTCTGCACGCCCTGCTATTGTTAAAAAATTGTTGTCCCAACCTTCTAATTTTCTATTAATCCTTTGCAGTAGGGAAGCACAGTGGGAAGCATGTATATAATCAGTGGACAGTGGCACCCCGAGGTATTTGATAGGTAACTCCTTCTCTGCTATGTTTAATATGCGTGTAATTTCATATTTCCATTACACCTTTACTGAAAAATATCTGTGATTTTGCTTGATTAATTCATAAACCAACCGTGTCCTCGATTCTATTGAAAATATGAGTCATGTAGTTATCATTTGATGTAGTTGCCGCTAGAAAAATCATAACATCATCCGCGTATAGTAAGTGAGAAATGGCAGGTTGAAATTTGTTAATCGTCTCTAAAAGCTTTTCGAACATACCCTCTTCCAGTAATAATGAAAAATAATCCATAGCTACGCAAAACAAATAAGGGGATAGAGAGTCACCCTATCGTAGGCCTTTGTTAGATGTAATAAACCCTTCCGGCCTTCCATCAACCATGATAGAGAATGTAGAGGTTGAAATACATTCATATATTAGTTAAACTAGAGATAAGGGAAAATCAAAACACTTAAGCATATGACTCACAAATTCATGATTAACCATATCATAAGCCTTTTGTAAATCAATTTTGATGCACATTCCTTTACCAAACTTATTGAAATCCCTTACTTGTTCATGAGCCAAAAACACATTTTCACCAATATTGCTACCCGGTATGAAAGACGGTTGATTTTCTGCAATTAAAAGAGGTAGAAACCATTTAATTCTATTGCATATGATTTTTGAAATAATTTTATATATCACATTAGTACATGCAATAGGGCGGTAATCTGAAATTAATTGTGGCTTATCCTTTTTGGGAATCAAAGTAATGAAAGTTTGATTAACTCCCCTTGGCAGCTTTTCTGTTTAAAAAGACTCTGACACAGCATTGAACATACTGTTTTTCAGGTCATCCCAATGTAGCTTGTAGAATTTGGCTGAGAAACGGTCTGGACCTAGAATCTTAGCATCATTAATAAAGAATACAGCCACTTTGTGTTCGTCCATGGTAACAGGAGAAGTTAAGTATTCATGTCCCGCTGCATTAATTCTCATTCTAGTTTCAATATGTGGAAAATCTAAAACTAAATCCCCATTAAAGTGCTCCTGATAAAACTGAATAGCAATAGCTTTAATGTTGTTGTAGTCATACACACACACACACAGATATATATATATATATATGCCATTCCATACCTTAAGTATCCTACAACATGGCCTAGGAGGGGGTAACGTGTATATGTGAGGGGGAGGGGAGGGATGGGTGCATGCATGTATGTATTATTTTATTAAGTCACTTTACATATTTTAATAAATTTCTAAGCCTATGAATACCTCTCTCATTCCTACATCCTCTTCTTTGTTTTCATTTTCATTTTTCATGTCAAACCCTCTTCTTGTCTTCATATATTTCAATGGCTTCCATCTCTAAATTCCTAAGAAAAAAGATAGAGAAAATAGTGTAAAAATATAACTAAACACCTTTCATTCACTTCCAAACCTCTTCTCTTCATAAAGCGAACCCCTACACCTCAAAACCACCTTGGGCCGAGACTAATTATGCCCTTAGCCGAGCCTATTTGCACCATAGAAGGTCATGCTAAGTCATATTTTCAAGTTAAGGTGGTTTGCTAGGAGTATATTCAAGTTCGGTAGAAGTTTGCCTTGATTTAGTAAAAGTTTGGTGAGTAAAGTCCATGTTTTTAAAACTCAAGTTATTAACTTTTTAAAGTTGTAAAATTTATGAGTTAAAATGCTGCTTAAGTATGTGAAATGTTGTTTGTGTGTACGCGTGCATATATGTTGATTTAGTGTTGGTTGCTTATGCCGAAGTTTGAGTAGGCAATAAGGATTATACCTTGAATATTGGAAAAGTTAGTTAATATTGCGAAGTAATATTCGTGCTTATGATTGTGCTATAATGTTATATTGTGATATTGTGTTGGAATGTTGTATTTGTTGTATGTGGGTTCATGACATGAAGCTAGCGAATCGCTAACCAAAAGTGACTTAGAAATCTTTCTTTTTGTCGAAAAGTTGTTTTTGTTTCTAAGCGAAATGTTTTCAAATTCGAATCTTTGACTTTGGTTTCAAAAGTTTATTTTCGTGTTTTAAAGAAGACAAGAGTTCAAAATTTGAAGTTTTAAAAGTTAGAAAATCAAAATTCAAGTTTTGAAATTACGGGTCCGTATAGCGATAGTCGCTATACGCACAGTTCGGAAAATCTAACTATTTTTCTAATCCAAACTTGTTTTCACTTAGAAATCTTTTTGAAAATATTTTCTAACTTTAATTAAGTAATTAGAGAACAATTATTTATTTATTAATTTGATGATTTTTAAAATTAATTAATTAATTAAGGTAATTAGTACTTAAATCATTTGTTAATAATATTTTTAAACTTAAATGTTAATCAATTAAGATATTCATGATTTGTTATATTAATAAAAGTTAATTATATTTTTTATTATTAATTAAGGATGAATTAATTAATATTTAACTATTTATTAAGATAATTATTAATTAATTATTATTTTGAAAAGTGATTTTATTTAATAAATCTTTGATTAAAGTTATTATGTTTTAATAAGGTTTAATTACTTTTAATTAGAGTTTAATTACTTTTAATTAGAGTTTAATTACTTTTAATTACTTTTAATTAGAGTTTAATTACTGTTTGATAAAGATTTGATTCTCATTTACAAGGGTTTTAATTTATTTTAAAATCACTTTGAGATTAAGTAATCAGTTTTGTTTTAAAATGTTTTCTTTCAAATTATTTTTAAATCAAGAGATATCTGTGTCACTTACCCTTAAGTAACCCCATATAATTACGAAAACTATATAATATCTATTAGAAGAACAAAACACCATTTTGCTATTACAATTAACTTGGACATTTACTTAAGTTGGTTGATGGTTATGTGTTGATCCCTTTTATACCTGTTGTTATATGGTGCCATGTTAAACTGGATAAGTAAAACCAAATTAAAAGCACCATTGTGGTCATTAAGCCTCTGTTTGGTTTTGTAAGGATAAATATTTCTTATTTTTTTGAAATGGTTTCAAAGTTACTACATTTTGAACAAGATATTTAAAGAATGATTTGACAAATGATTTTACTAAAGATGTTTAACTAATGGCAATGGTTTTCCATGTTATAAAAAGAAGTTGTTTATAAAGAGTTTTATAAAGAATTTGGAGATTATAAGTGTTTTGGGTAAATGGATTTGAGTTTTTAGGCAAAGAAGATTTCATAAATAAGGGAGATTTATAAAATGGATTTGCTTATTGAAGGAAGCTAATGTGATTTAGAGTTATTTAAGAAGTTGTTTTAAACAGGAAAGGTTTGTAAAGAAGATTTATAAATGATTTGAAATATTTATAAAAGGGTTTTATAAATGAATTTGGAAGTTTGGAAAGCATTTTGAAATGGATTTGGATTTCAAGTAAAAGAGATTTCGTGAATGCAACAGATTTGATTAAAAAGGGTTTATTGAAAGAAGTATAAAAAGAATTTGAGATCTGAGTTCTCTAAATAGACCTTTTAAAATGGTGGTATGGAACATCTGTTCCACATTTAACATCGAGGGGATAGTGTTGAGGGTTGTCCATACCTCCAATTTAAACAACATTTGTTTAATCCTTTTTAACATGATTTGGAAGTAAGAAGTTATTCACAAATGTTTTTTGTATATACTTATGTCAGAGAGATAAGTATATGAGTGTTTTAGACAAACGTTTTGAAAGGAAGTTTATTAAATAAAGATTTGTTTTGAGGCTTAGTGGTTGCTATGGATAAATAAATCTCAAATGGAATTGGTTGTTGTTTGTTTATTTGATAGTTAAATAACCAACTATCAAATATGGACCCAGAACGTAACTTTGGAGATATCTAGGAGAAACACGGGAGTTACATAGCACAGTCATCTCTGATGATGTTGTACTATGCATATAATTAATGTTTCGTTCTTCTAGAACAAATGACAAGAAAATACATCCACTAACAATTAGGAGGTGATCTCCGCTCTTATCTTTGACTGTTTATTTCCCAAAGAACCGGGGTTGAGTTTACCGGAAACTTCGAATGTTGTTTCGAAGAGACCGGGATCAAATATATTATCTGAAAACCACTTCGATCCCACTCAAACGTTTTGAAGTGAAGACATCTTGGAAAAGATGGAATTGCAGATGGAGCTCTCAGGTATTTTGTTCAGTCCCACAATGAACTTGTATGGATGAATGCTGGTATTGCATTATTACTTGGAGGACAGTGTTAGCATTCCAAGTGGAAAGTGCTATATAAAAAGGTAAAACGTAGCCTTAAGCCTCATTAACCGGGAATGACTAAAACAAGGGAGATGCAGCATGGCTAAGTGGGTCGCTTCCAAGTAGGGTATGATCATCCCTATCTAGAGTTGATATTATCTCTCATTTTTATGCTTCGGGACCCATTAAACAAGGGGTGATCATATTCGATACTATCCAATAAAGGGTAGGCTGGTTCTGTATTGGCAGGGGTCGATAGGTTCGACCTCGGTGTCATTTTATCTAGAGATGCATTATGACGAGCGGTACGCCAATAGCCCAGTCATTATATGGAATCCATTCTCCAATAAGCTTCGTACGGACTTAGTTGTGTCCAACTATGTTGAAATGTGAGATGCAAGCATTTCAGCTATATTCATATTTTACTTTGACCCTAGACATTATTATAATATATATCAATGGATTTCTATAGAAAATATTTTGGTTATCGTAAGGAAAAAACCCGTCCGTGTTTATGTGCGGCGTAGTCTTACGTGCCTTTGATTTAAAGGTTTTTATAAAGTTAAGACTTATGCTTTACTCACACCAGACCCATGTCTAACCTGGAGCTTATTTTATTTGCCTAAACTCTTGGATGCTCAAATTTGAATGGGCAGCCAAGTTGTTCAGGTTTTTCACAGATTCATCTTGGAGTAGCTTGGAGCAGGTGGCTTCATCGATGGCTAGTTATTATCTTGTCTTCCACTATATTATATTATATTGTACTGTTAGGTAGGAGCAGGCTGTTATAACTCTCTTAGGGTAGAATTTGTATTAGTATGACTCTGATGTAACATTTTGAAATGACTTTGTAAAATATTATGTTCAGTAATATATATTGTTCCATTGCATTGTGAGATTCCGTGTCGTTTAGTTCTTCTCTTTTATCTTTTCTTTCTTTCACCCCTAATGACCCATCTTTCAAACGACCAAATGATCAGCACATGAATACCGAGAATGTATTAAGTGTCGTCTTTGGTAATAAGAAAGGTGGATCATTAAAAAAGGGCAGTTTAGATTTTTGGAACAATTATAGAAGAAGGATTTTTGAATTAGGAGTTTAGAAGAAGATTAGTTGTTTTGCTTCATCAAATTCAACCCACTCCTCTTCATATTGATTCAAGGTCAGATTTTTAATCTTTCACAACTATATTTAATAATTGATGTTTGAATTGATTGTGGTTAAATTGATATGTGAATTAGTGGATTGTTGTTAAACAAGAAATTGGAAAATCAAAGCCTGGATACTGTTAGTATAAGTTGAACGCGGTTAACCTTGTTTGAGCACAAACCCATCTTATGTGCATATAGCATTGATATTATTGTGTTTGGATGTTGGTTAGACCTGATATTGTATTTACTCTACTCTGCAATCCATCTGAACCTAAGTAGTTCGATCATCAATAACCAAATCGACGAGAACCTGGGCAACAAGTGCCCAAGAAAATGCAATGGCCGGTTGATCGGTCGTAACCACTGATCGACCAATGATAGTAAAAAGTGGGCAATTTTGCCCAGATCCTGATTTCAAAAAAAAATTAGTTCAATTGGTTGCTTTGCTAAGTTGTTGAGCTTGTTCTTGATTGAGTTATCCACTGATTTCAAATGGCATTTATGGTTTTAATTACAACTCCTTTTTGTTATTTGATTTAAAGAAAAATGTGTATGAAAATTATATTTAAAAAAGATTTATAAATTGATTTCAAAAAACTTACAAATTCTTTAAAATTGAATATATCAAAAATCTATATACGTAAAAGAGTTATATTTTAAAAAGTATAAATGAATAGGATTTTACAGCTTTTAAGATCTTATGAAAAATAATTGTATATATATCTATATGTAGGTTTAAAATGAAGAAAGTTATTGTTATGAAATATGTTGGTTTGATTTCAAAATTGTAGAAAAGAAATTTAATTAAAATTTGAAATCTTTTGACTCTTTTCCTCTCTAATTTATAAATGAACAAGCTTGATTTGAATTTCCAATTGAATTTCATGATTTTCTATGAAATAAAGAATTTTAATAAATACTTGAATTGTCGGATTAGGATGGGACAATTCGTACAATTCTTTCACTTATTATTATAATTTGTTAAATAGAGTTTGAGTGGAATTTACTAGTTTTTAATAAATACTAGAGTTTAACTTTCTGGTATGGGACTGTTAGTTAGATTCTAGTGATTACTAGAACGAAAGTGGGCTACACTTAGAGTTGTACTATCTTAGGGTGTTCGGATTTATGGCCGATAGATCCCTGAGAGATGATAACTCGTTTTCCATCGACCTAAGCGTCGATACATTTTTAGAGTTGGGTAGGCAGATCTCTTTCGGTGGGTCTGTTATGGTGTAAATACAGCTGTCTCTTTCAAAAGGCATATGTTTACAAGCATCGTAGTCTATAGACACTGGAACCTATCGGTTTATTTTGGTTTTATACAGTTAGACGATGTTTACCTCTTTCGGTAGGTAAATTTACAGAGGACGGATTAGGTACATGGCTTCTCTTTTCTTTGAGCATTGTTCCTAATTTTTAGTCTCTTTCAGTAGGCTTTCTTTTTATGTAGTGGGTATCTTTCAGTAGATTGTGTGCCATTGTATAAAATTGATGGATGACTACCATTATTATTTCATTAGTGATGAATATTTCTTCAAAGATTTATGATTAGATCTTTCGGTATCTTTTCTTTTAGCTCTAAAGAAATTTTGATCTGATTATCATCATATTTTAGATGATAGTCCATTAGAGACTTGATATGGATTTATGGAATGGTGATTTGGATTGAGGTACCTTTTTGTGATTTGGTTTGATATGTCTTATTTTGGTTAATTGGTTTTAGGCATATTTTGAGATGACTTATTTTATGGTTAGGTCATAAATGGAATAATCAAAAAGTGATTTTATTTAATATGCATTATTATAATCATGTGTTCTGGCATATTTTAGTTATGGCTTATTTATTTTTAAGTTGTATAGTTATGATATCAGTATCATCTCACCTTTCTATTAAATATAGTCTGAGCCGTTTATTTTCTAATACTCAGGTCAGGCTGAGATTCTACAGTTATAGGAACTCGTTGACCTTTGGATTTTATGCTGGCATTGAAGTAGACTATTTTTGACATTTTTAGTTTACTTCATAGTTGTATATATATGCAGATAATTGAGACGACATGCATGTATATTAATTAATAGTGACTTTGTACCTGATACAGTATTTTGGATGTAATATATATATTATGTGGGTCTAGTACTGATATTTTGTAGGCTCACATTCTTTTATGTATATGATGTAGATGTGGTCAGTGACTCTGATTCTGATTTTATTGTATTATGTACAATTTTGAATATTTTAATCGTTGTGTTTATTACTTTGCATTAATAATGTGCACGTTAAATAATTTCGGTTCAAATCCTCAAAAGGTAACGAAGACATGTCAGTGTTAGTATAAAGATATATTCACATTCGATCGCCTGTAACCAGCTGTATTCTCTGTGTTATTAGACGATATTATTTGTAATGTTCTTTAATAATATGGGTATAGTGGTGGGGTCATTATAGTGTGACTTTGACATGTCGTAAAAGTTGAAGTTTTTTTAGAATGAAAATAGTGATAACATGTGTGACGACCCGCAAATCCGTACCCTCTGAACCGACAATAAACCACACATGTCGACCCAAAGCGAACAGAATTGCATATGATTATAAGAAAGAAAAGAGAGGCTGAGAAGAAAGAGAGAAGAAAGAAGAAGAGAAGAGAAGAAGAAGAGAGAGAAGCAAAACCAAAATAATACAGAATCTCACATCGCAGCGGAATAACATATAATATAGATTGATAATCTTTACAAAGAGAAACTGTAATATACATAAATCAATATTAGTGTACACATAAATAATCATCAGCTTGGATAGTTATAATAACCCGTCCTCACAAATGCTGATAATTTACAACAACAACAATGCAAAGTAGTGGAAAAATAAACAAATACGTGTATACGACATGAAGATCTCTAACTCGCCTGCTGAAGCTCCAAAAGCACCAAATCTGAACCCGTACATATACTCGGTCTGATTGAGCATTGAAAGGGAAGAACGCCCGGATCAGTCTGGTAAACTAGCGTGAGAAAAACACATCTCAACTGAATTTATAAAGTTATCAAAACTTTTTCTTTATCAAAACAAAAGGTATCCCGTAAGACCACGTCTACACATAAACACAGACGGGTTTTTCCCTTATGATAACCAAACCATTTCATATCAAATCATGTTATATTATAATAGTGTCTATTATACAAATAATAATCAACATAGTGAAATTGTTACACTATTAAATTCCAGCAACATTAGGCTCTACAAAAAAATAGCAGGCATGTAGTGGATTTTGGATTTCCATACAAATGACTAAGTGAAGGGACTACCTTTTCGAACCAAATCTCGGTACACCTCTAGAGGGATGTACCTAGGGTCGAGATACTCGGCGCCTAAACCAACACAAGACCGGCCTACCCCTTCCTAGATAGTACCAAATATGTCATCACTCCGGTCGTTACCGACCTAAATCTGTGGCCACAAGCATACATCAACAATAAATAGATACATGACGTCATAGCGTGTAAAGGTATATCTAGAAGATTGATGACATCTCCTAATGGGAGTGACCCACTTAGCCTTGCTGCTTCCATCCCTGTTTCGGTCATTTTCCGGGGTGTGAGGCCAAAAGAGGTATCGATTACCTTTCACATATCACATCATCATCATCTTTGAATGCCACATTGCCATTCCCGTTGACTACTAATTGCCTTCCATAAAAATACAACCCTTGAGAGCTCGTATGTCTCAAGGAGGGTGTTAAGCTAAGAGAAGTTGCCTTCTCTGCCACCACAGGATGTACGTTTGTAAAAAAACAAATGTACGCAATCTTAGAAATGCAATGTCAGACACTCATCCATACAAGTTGTCCAGGAACAGGACAAACCGAAGGTACTCTCCTACCACATCCTATAGGATTAGTAGCGACAGCCCTTGCAATGGATATTTCATAACAAAGAGACTACTGCTACTATATGTATATTGGGATTTTAACCCCAAATGATCAACAAGCAGTCCTTCACTATGAAAACCTTAAATATCAATATCATCGACCAACCTGCATAATCATCGCATATATGTTGGTTCGAAGTGGTTTTCAGATAAACCCGACCCCCGTCTCTTTGCACCAACAACGCAAAAGCGTTTCTCGACCTCACACAGAAACTAAGTCTCGTAGACTTATCACGTCTCCAACTTTCAACTTTCTATCCTTCGGCCAAGAAGGAAGATCGATAGATTGGAGTAATCACTCTGCACTACACGAATCAACATTCTCAAAACAAACAATAATCAAGCCTACATAATCAATTACGTACTAAGTGTATGACTAATTAGTTTCTACATCAAGTCGAGAAACTAAAATGGCCAAATTTGATAGTCGATTATTTAACTATCAAAGCAATAAACAAAATCTAGCACATAAGTAGTCACTGTGCCTGATTTTATTAATCGTTTATAAATCAAATCATTTTCCAATTATTCACTTTAAAAATGTGAATATAATTCCTTTACAAAAATCCATACTTAGCTTATCAAATTAAATTTATTTCGCCTTTATAAAACAATGTTCTAATCTTGCTTCTATTTTTATAAAACTTCTATTTTGTACAACACTTATATATTTATAAAATTCTATTTTATAAATCCATTCTTTTCTAAATTTTATTTGCTATGAAAATCCAATTATAACCCTTTTCACAAAAAATCTAATTTAATTATATAAATCCATTCATAAAATATTGACTTCAAATCCAATATAAAATATTGGTTTCAATCAAATTATAAATTATTCATCATATTTCATTTTCAAATCCATTTATACATACATATACATACATATATATATATATATATATATTTATAAAGCATCGTTTAAATATTTATTTACATAAAATCTATTATGCTATTTGTTATCCCGCTTTTTGGTCAAAGCCGGAATATCAAACAAATCGACAAGAAAGGATGGGTATCGGGATTGGAGGTCGATTAGAGACAAGGTTGTGATCGATGTCGTCAAAATTTGACCGGGCTCCGATCGGGACGAAATCGATTGGAGATGATGATAAGGACTAGGAGAGGCTACATTTCAAGTTTCAGGTTAATCGGAGTTCATATGAAGGAAATATTGATGGATTACGATGTGTAGGGAATGGTTCGAATCGATGCATTTCGCATCGATCAAGAGGATGGCGGTTCGAATCGATACGTTTCGTGTCGACCATAAAGTAAGGACTTCGAATCGATACCGTTCGTATCGATCAACATGGGTTCGGTTTAGTGAAGTTCGAATCGATCAGGTTCTAAGTTCAACTCGATGACTTCGTATCGATAGGATGGTGAAGGATGACAGCATGTTCGTATCGATCAGGTAGGAAAGCTAGGTGGATTTCAACTCGATGGTTCGAATCGATACGTTTCGTATCGATCAGGATGGATTCAGGCTACAGGCTTCATATCTATATAGTTCATATCGGAAGGGAGGCGAGGAGTGACGATGCAGTTCGTATCGATCTATGCTAAAATCGATACGAAGGACTCACATACAGATCGATTCGAAGAAGATCAAAGGCATACGAGAAGGATACGTTGGGAGACGGCTTCGTGGATACGAAGTCGTGGATACAAAGTTGTGGATACGAACGAAACAGATTTTATGGATGCGAAGCAATGGATGCGAAGCAATGGATTCGAAGCACGCTATGGCTATAGATGGATGTGGACTGGGCACGAGGTATGGATGCGAGCGCATATCCAGGAAGCAAGCGTTCAACATGGCGAGGAAGGAGGATTGACCCAGGAAACACGCACCACGTCATCACTTGGGCACGCGACACCATCGATTCGACCTAATCGATTCAAAGGAAGATCGATTCGAAGGGAGCTTATCAACCGGAAACGTGATCTCGAATCGATCATATCTTGAGATTTACAAGTCCAAATGCTATGAAATTTTCACAGTAGCTTGATCACATGTTGAAGAATGTTCACACCAAATTTCAGCTCGATTGGACAATTTCTTGATCGATTCGAACGTAGCTTCGAATCGATCCCAAAGTGGGCCCGGATTTCCAGAAAGCGGGCATGTGGGCCCCCTCACGTGCCAGAACTGGTCTTCCTTCAATTTAGGCGAAATATCAGCCTCCTACACCTATAAATAAAGCCCCTGGTCATTCAGAAAAGGGGTCGGACAATTTTGAGAGCTAAAGAGCGCCCGGACTCTACCAGATTTACTCCAGATCACCATTGCTGCCTTAGATTCAGATTATAATCATAAAATCCGTTGTACTACGCGATAGGAAATTGTAATCTTCAAGCATCGATCAATAAAAGATAAAAACTTTGGAGTGGACGTAGGCCGGAGATAGCCGAACCACTATAAATCTTGTGTTTTTGTTCATTATTTCTGGATTGCTATTTGTAGTTTGTTTAGATCTGAGATTTGTGTTTGAATATTGCTGATTTGTATTCATACACTGTTGCTTTCACAACATTCGGGGTTTGTGACCATTTTTGGCGCAAACACTTTGGTGCTTTCACTGAGAAGGACTAGCACCCGCTACATCGGATTGAAGTTTAGATTTGAAAGTTTGAAGGATTTAGATTGACTCGGAAATGACTCGACAAACAAGTAGAAGACAAAGAGCTGAGAGAAGCCAGCAAGGAGGAAGTCAAGAGGCATCTTCCGGAGCTGGAGAAGGACAAGCTTCGATTTACATTACCAGAGACGAGATGGAAGCTATGGCGAATTCATTACACGAGAGGTTGCTGAAGAGTCAACAGGATATGATGCAGACTTTCTTCGAGCAGATGAGAGCTGCAGGAACACAGAATCTTGGACCAACCATAGCAACTGCAAATGTGGAACAAGGAACTAGGGTTGCGGAACCCAATGGAGGACAGAATACAGAACCGGAAGGCAATCAGCAAGGGCTTGGGGGCAGGCCCGCCGGATCCAACGCAGAAGGACCTTTGGAAGGAGTTCAGCAGGCTAGAGCCAACGTTGCGGCTAATGAGCCACATGAAGAATATGTGCCGGAGTTCCCTCGGGAGCATGGGGGGCAACCCCTAACAGGCAACGCTGGATTAATGGAAATCATTAGGAAGACTATGCGTGGAGGTTTGACCAATAAGGATTTAGAAGGGGTGAACAAGAGTCCGTTCGCTCGGGAAATCAGGGTAGCTCAGAATCCACCTAAGTTCAAGTTACCTAGCGTGGAAGCATATAATGGCAAGGCTGACCCGACAGATCACTTGATGAGATATACTAGACACATGGAAGTGCTGGGGGCATCGGAGGAAGTGATGGCCAGATGTTTCCCTTTATACTTGACAGATCTAGCGGCAATGTGGTTTAGGCAGCTGGAAGAAGGATCTATCAGGACTTGGAGGGAACTGGTGGATAGGTTTTGGGACAGTTTCAGGTTCATATCAAAAGACCTAAGAACATGATGACGTTAACATCGGTAAAGCAAAGAACGGATGAATCGCTTAGAGCATTTTTAACTCGATTTAATGCGGCGGTTGCTTCAGTGGATCGGCCAGATCCATCGATGGTTTTGATGGCGGCAGTATCGGGAGTCAGAGAGGATTCAGATTTTAAGGTATCTTTAGTACGAGACCCACCACTGGATCTTGGGGAATTCTTCCATGAAGCTGAAAGGTTCCTTCGGCAAGAAGACGCATGTACTGATTTAAAGTTAAAGGAGGTGAATGTGACTGGGGGTGGAGGACCATCCAACGGAAGCTCGGATAAAGACAAAGGAAAAAGGAAGCTAGACGACGATTCAGGAAAAGCCGGGAAGCGATGGAAGGATCCAAAGTTTTCCACATACACAGGATTAAACGAGACGCAAGAGCGGATATACATGGAAACCCGGAATCGCCTTCCTTACCGAAGGCCAGCTAGGAGAGAACCTTCTGAACGAGAAAGGGCATCAGGAAAGCACTGTCTCTTCCATGATTTGGATGGACACGATACCAACAGCGGCAGGCACCTAAAGGACATAATTGAGGAGCATGTAAGGAATGGACAATTGACGCAGTATGTTAGGGCTCGGAATGCAGCGGTGGAGCAGGAGCAACCACCGCCCACCTCAAGCCATGATGGCATGAGGCCCAGGAATGATGGTTGATTGCTTATCCATTGACTAGGATATTATGAAATAAGTAACAAACCATTGGCGAGCAACCAAGTCATTTACACATGTATGGGGACGGAGATAGCCCCTAGGCATGCTCTGAGTGATGATAAACCGCAAAGCCATGGTTTGCGAAATCTGTCTTTTGTTTTTGGATTGGACACTTAGTTTTCTGGTTTGATTTTTGGAGCTTGGATTGAACTCCTGATTTTGCTTGTTTTTCTGGTTTTGGCATTCATTCGGATGATTGTTCTCCATTTTGGATGATGATTTCGATTTTTGATATGGATTTCTGGTTTTCCAATTTGATTTGGATTTTGGATTGGATCTTGATTGGATTCTTTTTGGTTTTTGATAAACGGTCGTCAGGTATGGATTATGCCTGGCAAGGGGTGAGTCGTTCTGCCCGAACGCGGTAAAGTGACTCATTCTGGTCGTCGAGTATGGACTATGCTCGGCAAGGGTCCGGAGTGACCAGGATTCGGCCTAGGACTTAGGCCCCCTATTATCGATTATTGTTTCAGGTCGTTGAGTATGGACTATGCTCAACAAGGGTCCGGAGCGACCAGGATTCGGCTTAGGACTTAAGCCATGGCATACTTACGTCCAGGGACATTGGACCACGGTCGTCGAGTATGGACTATGCTCGGCAAGGGTCCGGAGTGACCAGGATTCGGCTTAGGACTTAAGTCACGGCATTACTTACGCCCAGGGACACTGGGCCACGGTCGTCAGGTGTGGACTGCGCTTGGCAAGAACCCGGAGAGGTTAGCTCAACGTCCATGGACACTGGACAAGGGTCGTCAGGTGTGGATTGCGCTTGGCAAGAACCCGGAGAGGTTAGCTCCACGTCCAGGGACACTGGACCACGGTCGTCAGGTGTGGATTGCGCTTGGCAAGAGCCCAGAGAGGTTATGGATTTGGATATCGACCCGGAGAGGTCTAGGATTCGGTTGTTGGATAAGGATGGACTAATAACTCAGCCTTCGAGTTTGGATGGGCACGGAATTGGCTATGGACTTTGGACATTGGATTTGGAAACTATTCAAAACACGCCTTCTTATCACAAGGCATGTTTTGGGGGGCAAATGTTATCCCGCTTTTTGGTCAAAGCCGGAATATCAAACAAATCGACAAGAAAGGATGGGTATCAGGATTGGAGGTCGATTAGAGACAAGGTTGTGATCGATGTCGTCAAAATTTGACCGGGCTCCGATTGGGACGAAATCGATTGGAGATGATGAGAAGGACTAGGAGAGGCTATATCTCAAGTTTCAGGTTAATCGGAGTTCATATGAAGGAAATACTGATGGATTACGATGTGCAGGGAATGGTTCGAATCGATGCATTTCGCATCGATCAAGAGGATGGCGGTTCGAATCGATACGTTTCGTGTCGACCATAAAGTAAGGACTTCGAATCGATACCGTTCGTATCGATCAACATGGGTTCGGTTTAGTGAAGTTCGAATCGATCAGGTTCTAAGTTCAACTCGATGACTTCGTATCGATAGGATGGTGAAGGATGACAGCATGTTCGTATCGATCAGGTAGGAAAGCTAGATGGATTTCAACTCGATGGTTCGAATCGATACGTTTTGTATCGATCAGGATGGATTCAGGCTACAGGCTTCATATCTATATAGTTCATATCGGAAGGGAGGCGAGGAGTGACGATGCAGTTCGTATCGATCTATGCTAAAATCGATACGAAGGACTCACATACAGATCGATTCGAAGAAGATCAAAGGCATACGAGAAGGATACGTTGGGAGACGGCTTCGTGGATACAAAGTCGTGGATACGAACGAAACAGATTTTATGGATGCTAAGCAATGGATGCGAAGTAATGGATTCGAAGCATGCTATGGCTATAGATGGATGTGGACTGGGCACGAGGTATGGATGCGAGCGCATATCCAGGAAGGAAGCGTTCAACATGGCGAGGAAGGAGGATTGACCCAGGAAACACGCACCACGTCATCACTTGGGCACGCGACACCATCGATTCGACCTAATCGATTCGAAGGAAGATCGATTCGAAGGGAGCTTATCAACCGGAAACATGATCTCGAATCGATCATATCTTGAGATTTACAAGTCCAAATGCTATGAAATTTTCACAGTAGCTTGATCACATGTTGAAGAATGTTCACACCAAATTTCAGCTCGATTGGACAATTTCTTGATCGATTCAAACGTAGCTTCGAATCGATCCCAAAGTGGGCCCGGATTTCCAGAAAGCGGGCATGTGGGCCCCCTCACGTGCCAGAACTGGTCTTCCTTCAATTTAGGCGAAATATCAGCCTCCTACACTTATAAATAGAGCCCCTGGTCATTCAGAAAAGGGGTCGGACAATTCTGAGAGCTAAAGAGCGCCCGGACTCTACCAGATTTACTCCAGATCACCATTGCTGCCTTAGATTCAGATTATAATCATAAAATCCGTTGTACTACGCGATAGGAAATTGTAATCTTCAAGCATCGATCAATAAAAGATAAAAACTTTGGAGTGGACGTAGGCCGGAGATAGCCGAACCACTATAAATCTTGTGTTTTTGTTCATTATCTCTGGATTGCTATTTGTAGTTTGTTTAGATCTGAGATTTGTGTTTGAATATTGCTGATTTGTATTCATACACTGGTGCTTTCACAACATTCGGGGTTTGTGACCATTTTTGGCGCAAACACTATTTATAAAATATACTTTTATAAAACCATTCGAAATCTCTATTTAAAGTATTTCACAAAACTATAATTTAATAACATCGAAAATCATACCTTTATGTATTTACATAAAATCCATTCTCTTTTAAATCCATTCAAATTATTAAAACGTATATAATTCCAAATCACTTTGAAATCCATTTTTAAACAAAAACATCATTTTATAATTTGGAAATTTCAAAATATGGCCCAATGTTACCACAACACTAAATAAGGTGATTCACATGGATAATAACAATCATGACATCCAACACAACAAAAATCACATGATACAACATATATATCAATATCTGTAAATAAAATCAACAATAGTGAGGAATCCTATTGGATCCCTCCAACCTGTAACCTGCAACAAATATACATATGAGAAAATATGTACAATGTCAACTTCAAGGCAGACGCGCGTACAAAACAGCATCCAACTACTAACTACATAGCATAACATCCAAACATCCAATATATATAACATCCAACAGTCATCAAAACAACATAATAAAAATATTCCCACTTATATAAAAATATAAGCAGGTCCGAAAGAGTGAGTTTTACTCACTTTGGTTGCAATCGTCGTTGCAGTGTTTTATTTGGAATAAAATTAACGTTTAATTTTACCCAAAAATCCTGCGAGCTCCAAATTGGTCCACTCCACCTCCAACGCGTAGTATTTTCAATAACGAGTGCAACGTAACTCGTTTCGTCTGAATCAGACCTCGTACGAAAGAGTTACGGATTTTATAAACACTCAGTTTTAATTAAAATAATTAACTTTTCTTAATGACAGCAATTAACTTAATTACCATGATTATAAAAACCCTAATCCACTACTATTCAAAATCGCGTGTGTTCCACGTATTGTTCTAACCCAGGCAATGCAACCATCCCCTCCGATTCGCTCCACCTATGCTTCGACCGAGACCACCGCGAGAACCTCCAGACGATGCCCAGCCTCGACTTCACCTACGCCAGCAGCGCCACACCCCGATTCAACATCAATCGACATGAAAACGAACCCTACCTGGCCATGAATGGGGCCGCGTAGCCACCACCACACTTCGCCAATTAATGATCAAGTTATATAGATGCGTTCGTGGAAGTGAGGGCGACAATTTTCATGTAGAGAGTTTTGCTTGAAAGTGTGTGGATCGACCCGAGCATTCACGGTCGTTGATGACGGAAGAAATAATGGCGGTTTACCTTTCACTTTTAGAGTTTGCAAATAATGAAGATTGAGGTCCTTTTATACACAATTAACAACACTATTCACGCCTAAAACTTCCGGACTCCAAATGAAGCATGTCGGCTGATGTTCTATATGTTATACCCCTATTCCAAAAGCAATGGAACACATATCGAATGCTATTTTAATTTAAATTCCTTTAATAAATTTCTAGGCATTTCAGCTTCGCACGGTCAAACAGTAAGTCCAATCGACATGAAATTTGAAATCCTATAATAACTCACTATTACGGATCCAATGAAACTAGTTTCGTCGAAATCCAAGACAGTGTCAAAAATGACTATTTTTACACGTTAATTAAATATTAAAATTTTCAGTTTCTACCAAATCACTTTTAATTCAATTAATTAACTGATTTAACATATAATATTCATTTTTCAATATTCTAAATTCAGGCGACTGAAAAACCGGGTCGTTACAACATGGGTTAAGCATATAGTAACCCTCGACCTCGTTATAATGTTTTGAAATACTATTATTTGATGTTTTTATTTAAAAATAGTTTTGATTTGAAGGATGATTATAAAAGTGACTTTGGAATTTTCAATGACCTTTTATTTAGAAATAGTTTTTGAATATCTTTACTTTTACTTCAACTTTTTTTGTTAATCTTTTCTAACATGTATGGAAATGTTTTAAAGATAATTTTGGGAAGTATTTATATCACAGAAAAGTAATATAATGTTTATTATAATGAAAAGGAATTTATCTATAATAAATTGTTTCTGTTTTTTAAAGAAGATGGAAATAATTTTGAAAAATATTTGTGAAATGTTTTGTTTAAAATGTTGTATAGAAAAAAAGATTTATAAATTATGTTTTATAAATAAAAGAAAGATTTATAAATTGTGTTTTATAAATAAAATAATATATTTATAAATGATATTTTATGGAAAGGATTTTATAAATAAAGCTAAAGATTTATAAATGGATATTTCTAAAGAAGTTTCATAAATGAATTTGGAGATCTACAGAAAAAAGTTTTATAAATATGAAAGAAATTTATAAAAAGGAGATTTATAAATAGGAAGTAGATATATAAGTAGGAAGGAGTTTTAAAAAGGAGTTTTATAAAAGCGATTTATAAATAGGAATTTTATAAAAAAGAAAAGTGGTTTAGGTTTATAATAAACAATATTTTCAAATGACATTTGTTTTAACCGAAATGAGTATGGTTTTGGAAGTGTAGTGTTTTGTGAATATTCTTATATCGTTAAGATAAGTATACGGTTACTCTTTCTAAGTATTGGAACTGTAATGTTTTGTGAATATACTTATGCCGTTGAGATAAGTATATGGATATTTTTCCAAGCATTAAAAGAATATAAATGAATAGTGATTGAGTAGTATACATATGTATATTTTTGTAGAAGTATTTAATACATGTATTTACAAAGTGGTTTTAAATAATGAAAGGATTAATTAAAGAGGCTTAGTGGCTGCTTGTGTGCTTAATGATGCATGGTATCTTATGAAATTAAACCTCTGATTTGATTGATTTTTTTATAGTTAAATAACCGAATATCAAATCTTGACCAAATATAACTCTGGAAATATCTAGAAGAAACATAGTAATTATATGGTACGGTTATCTTCGATGATGCTATACTGTATGTATAAACTCATTGTGTTCTTCTAGGACAAATGATAAGGAAATCCGTCCGCTTAAAGGGTTAGGAGGTGGTCTTCGCTCTTATGTATTGTCTGTTTATTTCCAAAAGAACCGGAGTTGAGTTTACCGGAATCTATCGATTGGTTTTGGAGCGCCCAGTAAGTGGGGGATATACTTATATGAGATGACTCGAAACCGTAACCACTCCAAAACCATATACATGTTGTATGCTTTGGAAGAGTTTTATGATTGGTTCGCGATGCTAGAATCTATGTGGAGATTCGAGATCTCTTTGAGATGCTTGAACCATGTAGTTGTTCGTGTCTATTCGTGATGTAGGAATCCATATGTGATTCCAAGATCTGTCGAGATACGGGAATCCATGTGTGGTTCTGAGATTTGTTCGAGTTATGACTCGTGCGCTCGAATGGTGGATGCCTCACTAGCGGATATGACTAAAACCAAAGATAAGATGCATAGCCAAGGGGTTTATCTAACCCAAAGGTGCAAATGACTCTACCCTGGAAATTCCTACATTTATGCATGCATGAGTGGTGCATTTGGCCTCATAGGATGGAGGGGGCTAGCTATGTATATCCTATGTACATTAGCTATGGATGTATGTTTTTGGAAGGATATCTTTGATCCTCTTTAAGGAGAACCATTCTCGAAGTACTAAGGGCACCACCTTAGAATCCTATACAATTATCAAACGCGCCTTAGCGGTTTTGATTGTATGCCTATTACTTTTGTGATGTACACTCACAAGCATCACAACTATTTGATTATTTATATTTCACATCATAAACATTATTATAATATCACTGGATTTTCTAATAGAAATGGTTTAGTTATCATAAGATAAAAACCCATCGGTGATTGTGCGGCATGGTCCTACGAGATACCTTTAGTTTAAAAGGTTTTATAACATTAACAATCCATATTGTAACAACCCGCATATTTTACGATTGTATATTTAAATGTTTATTTAAATATAGCATCGTTAGTCGGATTTAAGTCCAAAATGTCACTTTTTGCAAACAGTCGAATTAGGACTCGAGACCACTTCCATTGAGTCCAAAATGGCATTTGCGACCATTTTGAGTATAAACATCGATATGTTTGGAGTTGAGTAAAATTTTGATATTTTCATTTAGGGCTTTGGGTTTGGGTTTCAGCCCACCAACCTAACAAATAACCCAAATCCACTCCTCATTTCCTAACACTCTCAAGCTAAAGTAAAAATGGGGGAAAGAAGAGGAAATTAAAATTCCTAAACCCTAGCTTTGATTAGGAAACTCAAATTCAAGTCCAAAATCCAAGAGAAGCTTAGGTAAGCATCCTCTTCATCTTCTCCATCTCAATCCCTCTTCAATTTTCAGAAATTCCTATAACCTAACTTAGGAAAAACTTCACCTTTGATAATAGATTGAAGATTCTAGAGGTGTTGTTGAAGAGAAATCAATCTTTGCTTGTTCTAGAGCTTTTCATTTGTTGTTTTGGGTTTAAAAGGTGAGTTTTTGAACTCACATCTATGTCTATATCTTTGATAGTTGTTAGGTAGTAATTCCTAACATCTATTCCTTGTCCATTTGTCTTTGAATTGAATTGATTTGATGAATATTCCAATTTTTGGTGTTTTGAAGTCAAATCTTTAAAAATCCTATCTTTGATGTTTGAACATGTTGTTGGGGTGTATCGAAGAGCCTATAAGGCTGGGTTGTCGCTTGGCATAAATTCCTAGTCTCCGTTGCTCGTCTGATCACTTCCGGTTAGGATTTTTTGCCCTTCTTGGGCTAGTCTGAAAATACTGCAAATGACAGTTCAGTCGACTGAATCTGGGAACAGAAAATTTTCTGGCCTTGTATCAGTCGACTGACCATACAGTTCAGTCAACTGAACCTGGAAATAGAAAGCTTATGTCCATCTATTAGTCGACTGACGTATATGGCCAGTCGGTTGAACCTGGAAACCGAGAGTTTCTAGGCATGTGTAGTCGACTGACCATACAGTCCAGTCGACTGAATCTGGGAAATGTGTGTTTTGCCTATATTAGGCAGTTTTGTGTCGGTTTCCAATTTTTAATCGATCCTTGATGATCCGATTTGTTGTTATCATTTATCGACTTTGATGACTTCTTTCTCGGGATTTTTTTTTTGGGAGTATCCATTTTGATGGATTTGGTATCGATTTCTATGGATTTAATTCACATTGTCGTATGTGAATTTTTGGTGATTGATTGTTTTTACAATCAATTTTGTGATTTGTCACTTTAAAATACAAAGGTTTCTATACTAGTAGTAACTATTCAAACTCTTTCACAAAGATGATTTCAACTCTATTTTTAATACAAAGCTCGTTTATAAAACCGTTTTCCAACCTATTAGTATATACAAACTTTTACCTCATTCGTATGAGAAATCTAATTAAACGGCTTAGCAAAACAAGTGGTATGAAACGCTTGCGTTTACTTCGTCGGTTAATTTTTGGACTTGTTCGATTGAAAATCTTGTGACAATTTTCGAGTGGAAATCTACAATTTGTTCGTAAATATTTAAGTTAAGCCAGTGGTTATGGGACATGAAGCTAAACTCATTTATTTACTAGCTTAGTGTAATCAACACTTTTCATTGATCGACGGTGATCATTTTATGGTTTAGACTAGCGATATGCGATGTCTCTTTGTCCACGTGGGGGACTGTACCTCGTTTTATAGAGCTTCGTCTCATTCTTTTTATAGGATAGCGACCTATGGTTTTATGGAGTTTGGTTCATCGGGCGTACCGTTATTGTACTACGTCGTTGTCCCAGCTTATCAGGTTCATCGGGCGTACCGTTATTGTACTACGTCGTTGTTCCGAATTACTTGAGTATCAGGTTCATCGGGCGTACCGTTATTGTACTACGTCGTTGCACCGTCTCTATGGTTAGCGACCCGTTTGTGATGCACGTGTTGGTGAGTTTTCATGCTCCCGTTTGTGATAGGCCTCCACCCCTTTGTGATTTCTGGATTTCTAGTTGATGATTTCTAGAATTTGTGTTTCACCAATTTTGATGATAGGCATTGATGAGCTCTATCAATTATTTGTGTTTTTGGTGAATACTTTAAAGAATGCGATTCTTTTTGGATGTTTGAGATGATTTGGGATATTGTATGATTTTTGTTGTTATTTGATGTATACTTATCGCAGTATGGCATTATTGTTATCATACGTTTTTGTGATATCTCTTATCCTATCTCATTTTATCTGATATTTATAGCTAGACTGATCCGTTTATTATTTTCTTCTTAAATAATACTTGGGTCAGACCGAGGTATTTCAGGTGCTCCTGCTTGAATTCTTATCAGGGTCCGTCACCTGACTTTTGGCTAACTACTTTAGCATTGTAGTTTTTGTTAGTATACATTTGAGATAGAGACTCCTTGATGTATAATTATTCTTTTGCCTAGCACTTGTATCTATTCTTTTGTGATGCAGTGGATCTTTTATGACCACTACTTTGATGTACACTTCTATGTGTTATATTCATATCTGTTTCCGCCTTTGTGATATGAATATCTGTGACTGATTTGTGTTATGTTTATTTCTCTATTTGTTTCCGATGTCCACCTAGCCTATGTGTGGAAGCATTGAGTTTGTATTTGATATGTTGGATTTCCTCTTGAAATGAAATGTAAGTTATATTTTCTGACATATCGGTACTCGCACAAAGAAATTACACAGATGGTCGCTCCTCAACAGCCTTATTCTTCATGCTAGTCGACGGCATTACCCCGTAGTGTCCTTGGTTAGTGTGAGTATAGAGGTGGGGCGTCACAGCTTGGTATCGGAGCCAAACTTCGAAACAATGTAGAATAATCTAGCAAGGATCAGTGTCCTAAGTCTTTCTTAGGAATCGTGCCATAGGATTTAATTCGAGTATTCGTACCGTTCTATCCTATTTTCTTTGTGATGCCTTGTTTTATCAATCATGTTTGTTTGATATTCATTATGAGAATAACCATTTTCCTCTTCTTTATTTCTTTTTTAAAGAAGAGAAATGGTTAGACCAGGTCGTCCCAGCGCCGGTCAATCCAGTGCTACTCCTCAGGACGGAGTATTTATGTCTGCTCAGCAACTTCTAGATGTTGTAAAGAATGCTCAAGCAGTAGGATCTATTCCAGTGCCTACTCATCCTAAGTCTGGGTTTGCACGCTTGTGCAGTGATTATACCAATTTGGGAGGAAGGCCATTCAAAGGTTCCGAAAGCGTTATAGAAGTCCAATCTTGGCTTAGATCATGCGATCGCATCTTCTCCCGCATGAATCTTATTGATCTGCATCGAGTCAAGTGGCTTCTAGCATGCTCCAACAGAGAGCATTAGATTGGTATAAGCTTCTGATTTTGGAAATTATAGAAGCGGATCTTACTTGGGAGCAATTCCGGGAAAGGTTCGAGTTAAAGTTTGTGCCGAAAGCTGAAAAAGTATCTCTAGCTCGACGCTTTATTGACCTTGTTCAAGGTGAATCTTCTGTGATAGAATACGTCGCATCTTTCGAATCTCTATCTAAATATGGGATCGAGTATATTAATACCCCATTGAAGAAAATTCATAGATTTGTCTATGGGTTGAATAAGGACCTCAAAAAGCCATTACTTCTAAAACTAGAAGTTTCTTTCGATCAGCTTGTTGATATCGCTCTTCGACTTGAAGAGGCCGATAAAGAAAGTGATGTTGAAGTTGTGGGTGCCAGACCGAACTTCAACAATAACAAGAAGAGACCTATTAAGTTCAAAGGCTCTTATCCCAACAAGAAAGGGAAGCAAGCAACTTCTGTAGCAAAGACTCCTACCTCTAGTAGTGGAGGATGCTACAATTGTGGTTCTAAGGACCATTATGCAAATAGGTGCCCAAAACCTCTTTATTGTCGCTATTGCAAAAGTTCGGGTCATCTTCTATCTTCCTGCCCCAAACTTCAAAGCAAGAAAGAGGGAAAGCTAAATGTGGTGCAAGCTCCTAGTAACACTTCTCGTGGTCAAGGTAGTTCTCATTCTATCCTTGATGGCATTATTATATTTCGTGATCTTCCTATTCGAGTTCTCTTTGATACGGGTGCATCTCACTCATTTATATCGAAAGAACTTGTTGATACATTGTCTTTAAATGTTATGGGCTTGATGACTTCATTGAGAATTCCGAATCCGGTTGGTGGATCCGCAACACTTAGTTTACTTTGTAAAGACGTCGAGATTATTTTATGTGATTGTTCTTTCTTAGCCGATTTGCATGTTATGCGTTACCTTGGTTTCGGAATGATTTTGGGGATGGATTGGCTTAACCGTTACGAAGCCCATATCCTATGTCCTGAGCGGACTATATATCTTCGACATCCTCAATCTGTTAAGCAGATTTCTCTTGTTCTTAAAGATTCAGATTCCAATTCGGGAGCATCCTTGTATTCTCTAAATCCTCATAATGACGATAATGATGATGAGGAAGATGTTATTTCTCTCATTCACATTGTTCGTGAATTTCCAGACATATTTGAGCCCGTATTAGGATTACCCCCTAAGCGAGCAATTGAGTTCATAATTAATCTAATCCATGGAGCTCTACCTATCACTCGTCCTCCTTATCGTATGTCCAATAAGGAAAATGAGGAGATGCGTAAACAATTATCCGAATTGGAAGTAAAACAGTTTATTCATTCTAGTTCCTCTCCTTGGGGAGCTTTAGCTATTTTTGTGAAGAAATCCGATGGTACACTTAGGCTTTGCGTTGACTACCGCAAGCTTAATGATCACACCATCAAGAATAAATATCCCTTGCCTCGGATTGATGATCTATTCGATCAACTTAGCGGTGCTAGAGTCTTTTCATAGTTAGACTTAGCAACCGGTTTTCATCAGCTTCGTATTGCAGAGGAAAGTATTCCTTTGACGTCGTTCCGTACTCGTTATGGATCTTATGAATGGCTTGTTATGCCATTTGGTTTAACGAATGCTCCTGCTTATTTCATTGACCTTATGAATCGAGTTTTCAAAGACTTCCTCGATCGGTTTGTTCTCATCTTTATAGATGATATTCTTGTTTATTCTAAAACCGAGGAAGAGCATGAAAATCATCTTCAGATTTTGTTGGAAACTCTTAGGAGAAACCGATTGAAAGCAAAATTTTCTAAATGCCACTTTTGGCAATCTCGTGTGAAATTTTTAGGGCATATTATTTCTGAATCCGGAATTTCCGTGGATCCTTCAAAGATTGAAGCGATTCAAAATTGGAAGAGACCGGAGAGTGTGATGGAAATTCGTAGCTTCCTTGGATTGGCGGGCTATTACCGTCGGTTCATAAAAGTCTTTTCTAAAATTTCCGTACCTCTTACTAGTTTGACAAAGAAGGGAGTTAAATACATTTGGTCTAACAAATGTGAAGCTGCTTTTCAGAAATTAAAAGAACTCCTTTCCAATGCTCCTATTCTTGTGATTCTCGAAGGAAACCAAGACTTTATTGTTTATACCGATGCTAGTCGTGTTGGTTTGGGTGCCGTTCTCATGCAAAGGGAACGTGTTATCGCTTATGCTTCTAGGCAATTAAAGACTGCCGAGACAAGATATGCCACTCATGATTTAGAGCTCGCATCCATTGTTTTCGCTCTTAGAATTTGGCGTCATATCTTTTGGGAGAGAAATTTGTTCTCTACACCGATCATAAATCTTTGAAGTATTTATTTTCTCAAAAGGAACTTAATTTGCATCAACAACGTTGGCTCGAGTTCCTTGCATCTTATGATCTTGATATTCTCTATACTCCCGGAAAGGGTAATCGTGTTGCCGATGCCCTTAGTCGTAAGCAACAAGCGGTTGTTTCAATAATGACATCCGAATGGAATGATCTTGTGACTTTATCCACTAGTGAGGTTCGAGATCGTGAATCCAATTCATGTTCATCTCTTGTTTAGTGTAGCCTTGAGGCTCATCCTTCTCTTTTAGACCGCATCCTTGAAGCTCAAAAGCATGATCCCGAATTGGTTCTTCTTAGCCAAAGTTGTAGGGATAAAATTGATATTGAAAGTTTGAAAGACTTTGATATTGATGCTTGTGGCGGTATTCGAAAATTTGGTAGACTTATTGTGCCAAACATTTGTGATCTTCGTAAAGATATTTTAGAAGATTCTCATCATTTTAAATTTACCATTCATCCCGGTAGTAGTAAAATGTACGCGGACATGAAGCGACTTTACTATTGGAAGGGAATGAAATCTGATATTGCTAACTTTATTAAGCATTGCATGACTTGCCAACTCGTAAAGGCCGAGCATCAAAGGCCCGGTGGGTTATTGCAACCTTTGGACATTCCCGTTTGGAAGTGGGATCAAGTCTCCATGGACTTTATTGACGGTCTTCCCCGTTCTCGTTCGGGTCATGATAGCCTATGGGTGATAGTAGATAGACTTACAAAATCCGCCCATTTTCTTCCCGTTCGGTCCAATCAGACCGTACCTATTTTGGCTAAACTCTATGTCAAGGAAATTGTTAAATTGCATGGAGTTCCTACTTCTATTGTTAGTGATCATGATCCATTGTTTACTAGTGGATTTTGGAAGGGTCTTCAAAAAGCTTTGGGAACGAAGCTTAATTTTAGCACCGCTTATCATCCTCAGTCCGATGGACAAACGGAGCGTGTGAATGAAACTCTTGAAGATCTCCTTCGTGCTTGTGTTCTTGATTTTGGTGGAAGTTGGGAAGATCATATTTCTCTTTTTGAGTTTTCCTATAATAATAGCTTCCAATCTAGTATTGGTGTGGCTCCTTTCGAGGCACTATACGGAAGGCCATGCCGATCTCCTTCGTGTTGGCTTGAAGCCGGTGAGAGGCTGGGTTTAGGTCCAGATTTTATCTATGATGCCACAGAAAAGATTGACCTTATTCATCATAGGATGAAAGAAGCTCAAAGTAGACAAAAATCCTATGCCGATAACCGAAGAAGGGAACTAGAATTTTCTGTGGGAGATTTGGTGTTCATTCGTGTTTCACCTATGAAGGGTGTTGTGCGTTTCAGTCGATCGGAAAAAATAGCACCTCGATATATTGGTCCATTTCCCATCACCAAACACATTGGTTCCGTGGCTTATCGCCTTTTATTACCGGCTCAGTTTTCTGCTATTCATGACGTATTCCACGTCTCTCAACTACGGAAATGCCTTCGAGATTCCGATTCTATTCTTGAGCCCGGTGTTATTGAAGAAATTGAAGTTTCGCCTAATTTGACTTATGAGCAACATCCTATTCGTACCATTGCTACGAAGGTTAAACGCATTCGAAATAAAGATGTTCCTCTTGTGAAAGTTCAATGGTCCACAAATCCTAAGGATTCCTCTTGGGAATCCAGAGAATTCATCGAGCGAACACATCCATACTTACTCTCTCGTGCTCCTTAGGTGAACTTCTCATTCCAAAATTTCTTCTTTTTGTGTTGTTATGCCTTTGTATGGTTGTTACTTTTTATTTCTTGTTTTTCTTAAGTATTGCGAGGACGCAATTTCTTTAAGGAGGGGAGTCTGTAACAACCCGCATATTTTACGATTGTATATTTAAATGTTTTATTTAAATATAGCATCGTTAGTCGGATTTAAGTCCGAAATGTCACTTTTTGCAAACAGTCGAATTTGGACTCGAGACCACTTCCATTGAGTCCAAAATGGCATTTGCGACCTTTTTGAGTATAAACATCGATATGTTTAGAGTTGAGTAAAATTTTGATATTTTCATTTAGGGCTTTGGGTTTGGGTTTCAGCCCACCAACCTAACAAATAACCCAACTCCACTCCTCTTCATTCATTCCACTCCTCATTTCCTAACACTCTCAAGCTAGAAAAGAAGAGAAAATTAAAATTGCTAAACCCTAGCTTTGATTAGGAAACTCAAATTCAAGTCCAAAATCCAAGAGAAGCTTAGGTAAGCATCCTCTTCATCTTCTCCATCTCAATCCCTCTTCAATTTTCAGAAATTCCTATAACCTAATTTAGGAAAAACTTCACCTTTGATAATAGATTGAAGATTCTAGAGGTGTTGTTGAAGAGAAATCAATCTTTGCTTGTTCTAGAGCTTCTCATTTGTTGTTTTGGGTTTAAAAGGTGAGTTTTTGAACTCACATCTATGTCTATATCTTTGATAGTTGTTAGGTAATTCCTAACATCTATTCCTTGTCCATTTGTCTTTGAATTGAATTGATTTGATGAATATTCCAATTTTTGGTGTTTTGAAGTCAAATCTTTAAAAATCCTATCTTTGATGTTTGAACATGTTGTTGGGGTGTATCGAAGAGCCTATAAGGCTGGGTTTTCGCTTGGCATAAATCCCTAGTCTCCATTGCTCGTCCGATCACTTCCGGTTTGGATTTTTTGCCCTTCTTGGGCTAGACTGAAAATACTGCAAATGACAGTTCAGTCGACTGAACCGTAAGATCAGTCGACTGAATCTGGGAACAGAAAATTTTCTGGCCTTGTATCAGTCGACTGACCATACAGTTCAGTCGACTGAACCTGGAAACATAAAGCTTATGTCCATCTATCAGTCGACTGATGTATATGGCCAGTCGACTGAACCTGGAAACCGAGAGTTTCTAGGCATGTGTCAGTCGACTGACCATACAGTCCAGTCGACTGAATTTGGGAAATGTGCGTTTTGCCTATTTTAGGCAGTTTTGTGTGGGTTTTCGATTTTTAATTGATTCTTGATGATCCAATTTGTTGTTATCATTTATCGACATTGATGACTTCTTTCTCGGGATTTTTTTTGGGAATATCCATTTTGATGGATTTGGTATCGATTTCTATGGATTTAATTCACATTATCGTATGTGAATTTTTGGTGATTGATTGTTTTTACAATCAATTTTGTGATTTGTCACTTTAAAATACGAAGGTTTCTATACTAGTAGTAACTATTCAAACTCTTTCACAAAGATGATTTCAACTCTATTTTTAATACAAAGCTCGTTTATAAAACTGTTTTCTAACCTATTAGTATATACAAACCTTTACCTCATTCGTATGAGAAATCTAATTAAACGGCTTAGCAAAACAAGTGGTATGAAACGCTTGCGTTTACTTCGTCGGTTAATTTTTGGACTTGTTCGATTGAAAATCTTGTGACAATTTTCGAGTGGAAATCTACAATTTGTTCGTAAATATTTAAGTTAAGCCAGTGGTTATGGGACATGAAGCTAAACTCATTTATTTACTAGCTTAGTGTAATCCACACTTTTCATTGATCGACGGTGATCATTTTATGGTTTAGACTAGCGATATGCGATGTCTCTTTATCCACGTGGGGGACTGTACCTCGTTTTATGGAGCTTCGACTCATTCTTTTTATAGGCTAGCGACCTATGGTTTTATGGAGTTTGGTTCATCGGGCGTACCGTTATTGTACTACGTCGTTGTCCCAGCTTATCAGGTTCATCGGGCGTACCGTTGTTGTACTACGTCGTTGTTCCGAATTACTTGAGTATCAGGTTCATCGGGCGTACCGTTATTGTACTACGTCGTTGCACCAGCTCTATGGTTAGCGAACCGTTTGTGATGCACGTGTTGGTGAGTTTTCATGCTCCCGTTTGTGATAGGCCTCCACCCCTTTGCGATTTCTGGATTTCTAGTTGATGATTTCTAGAATTTGTGTTTCACCAATTTTGATGATAGGCATTGATGAGCTCTATCAATTATTTGTGTTTTTGGTGAATAATTTAAAGAATGCGATTCTTTTTGGATGTTTGAGATGATTTGGGATATTGTATGATTTTTGTTGTCATTTGATGTATACTTGTCGTAGTATGGCATTATTGTTATCATACGTTTTTGTGATATCTCTTATCCTATCTCATTTTATCTGATATTTATAGCTAGACTGATCCGTTTATTATTTTCTTCTTAAATAATACTCGGGTCAGACCGAGGTATTTTAGGTGCTCCTGCTTGACTTCTTATCAGGGTCCGTCACCTGACTTTTGGCTAACTACTTTAGCATTGTAGTTTTTGTTAGTATACATTTGAGATAGAGACTCCTTAATGTATAATTATTATTTTTTCTAGCACTTGTATCTATTCTTTTGTGATGTAGTGGATCTTGTATGACCATTACTTTGATGTACACTTCTATGTGTTATATTCATATCTGTTTCTGCCTTTGTGATATGAATATCTATGACTGATTTATGTTATGTTTTTTCTGTATTTGTTTTTGAAGTCCACATATCCTCTGTGTGGAAGCTTTGAGTTTGTATTTGATATGTCGGATTTCCTCTTGAAATGAAATGTAAGTTATATTTTTTGACATATCGGTACTCGCACAAAGCAATTACACAGATGGTTTCTCCTCAACAGCCTTATTCTTCGTGCTAGTCGATGGCATTACCCTGTAGTGTCCTTGGCTAGTGTGAGTATAGAGGTGTGGCGTCACACATATGGTTTGTGTTTCTCATGTTGGCTTACCAGACTGATTCGGGCATTATTTTCTTATAATCCTCAGTCAGCCCAATCATATTTCTAGATTTAGTGATGGATGCATTGGAGCTTCAAGAGACCAGCTGAATGCCTCCAATATGTATTCCCGTTTTTTCTTTTATATCCATTGAATTTCTTGGTTCTTTTAATCAAAATTTGTGAGGATAGGTTGTTATAACTGTCCAGCTAATGATAGCTAGTTGACTCTGATTGTTGTGTGTATATAAAACTTTTCTTGTGTAAAGGTCTATTGTATATTATATATTACTCGTCATGTTGTGAGATCCTGTTCTGCCTTTTCTTTCTTTCACCCCAACAATCTATCTTTCCCCTCTTGGATTCTCGACACGTGAATACCGTGGATGTATTAGTGTTGACTTTTGAGGGTTGAAAAGGCGGGTTGTTACAGAGTGGTGTTAGAGCTTAGGTTGAGAGAACACCTAGGTCTTGGTGGGGTAGACTCATTTGATATAGGGTTAAAAACACCTAAAATAAGTTGACTATGTCTCTATATATGAGAGCATATATATTAGTGCTATAAAATTTGTTTTATATTGTGTTGATTGGTCTGCTGAGTGGTCTACGAATTCTGGTCGACGCGCCTGATCAACATTGTCGGTAGGGATTTCTAAACACTTGAACAGGGCAAACCGACACAGTATTGTTTTAAAATTGGTAAATGAAATAATTTTACCTAGGATTATATTTTATATATAAAAGAATAATTTCTTAAGGTATATATATATATATATAATATTTGTTTGTTAGGAAATGATAATATTCAATTATTATCATTTATTGTTTGATTGGTTATGCTCATCCAATTTATGAGCAGTTTTACCTTATCTGCATGGGTGGCGTAGATAGTAATTGTGGGAACATTGAAACTAACACCTTACGAATTAAGTTTCATAGTTTGATTATAAAGGGTTCGGTGATAATGTTGGGATAAAATTTAATTTTAATAAAAGTCATCTATTATAATCTAAACAAAGTAAACATTTGTGAAATGATTTTATATAAGGAAGTGAAATTATATAAGTATGGTTATAAGTATAATTTATAAATAAAAAGAATTCAAAGATGAGAATTTAAGAACTTAAATCCCAATGTTTTTTGAAAATTGTTTTTTGAGGTTTTAGAAACTAATAATAATATTATTATTATTTGAAAGTATTTATGAATAGTAGTATTTTAAAAAAATAAAGGATAGAAAGTGTTGAGCTCACTTTTGTCTCTAGAAAATAATTCTGGTGATGACTGCAGCATCATCGACATTTATTTTCGAGTTTCTAAGTGGGGGATGATACCACTGTAATTTTCTGTAGAGTTGTTTTGGTAAACAAATTTTGTTTTAAATTCCAAAGGTATGATTTGATATACAAAAGGATATATATATATATATTATTTCACAATGATTTGAAATAAAAACCCGGTCTTTAGTTCTTAAGTTTTCTATTAAGTTATTTTATGGACATATGTATCATGTGCATTAGGGTAGTTTGGTTTGTATATATCATTATGATATGTTGTTTGGTAGTTTTCATTTGTTGAAATAAAATGGAATTTTCAAAAAATTTGGACAGTCGAATACTTTCAAATTAGTTGAGAACTTGAAGAATTGTTTGTTAATATATAAAAGTAGAATTTTGTAACTCTAAAATGGAAAGATAGTAAGTTAAAAAAAGTTAAATTTGTTGAACATCTTGGTTAAGTAAAACAATTCTAATATCATATATATACTCTTAGGATGTAGAAGAGTGGTATACGAGTATGAACTTTAAGTCTTAAATGTTTATAAACGCAAGTAATGTGTTATGAAATGGTTCATAAATGATTTTAGTCTTGAATGAAATACTACAAATAAAAATAAATGTGAATTGAAAGAATTGGTATGGTCAAGAAACCAATTGATAAATACGTAAGTTGTATGTAGATCATTTTATTTGCATAACCGTTCTTGATCCAGATTCAAGTACATGATTTTGAGATGGTATACACTGATCCAAACAAGGATTTTTCACTCGATTCTAGATGGCGAACACTTGATACGGATTCTTGATATGATTCTGAAGTTTTCTATCACACTATATGGCTATGTAAGGAGAATGGTTGTTACCAATCAAGGAATCTGATCGGAGTCCACACTAGGGAAGTCGGGTAAGCGATACAAGTTCAAAAAAGAGGTTTATGTATTCGAGTAAGTGACCGAATGAGATATCGAATATGGATGATCTATTTACATCGTACAGGCTTATGGAAAACATTAATTATTTATGTGGACTTATTTCTTTCTTTGTTTGATATTGATGAAATTTTAGGACCGAAACTCTTTTAAAGGGGGGAGAATGTAAAGACCCGGAATTTTTAACGTTTCAAATACGAATATTTAATTCATTTAAATATTCAAATTTGATTCAAATTTAATAAATAATAAGAAAATCAATTTTTGATATAACAACTTGATTTTAATGACTATTTTAAATGAATTTAGAGGATTCTTCCATAATTTTTAATTTAGAACATATTTAAATTATCGTTTGACGCATTTTGCGACAAACATTGATATTTTTAAAATTTCATAAAATAAGCTAACTAATGAATTTTATTGTTGTTTTGTAATCGTGTCACATTGTTGTTCGCGATCGTATTATTATTTCTATCGTTCGTGGTTCATACACGAACGTGATATTATGTAGCGGAGTACCACAAAACTTTCTTTTCAAAACTTATTGAAGTCAAATCCTAAACAAGCTTTTGAGACAAGCCATAATTTTGATTTACTTTTTGATGTGATGGGTTTATTGACTTTGGTTTTGCTTAACTTTGAAGTAATTTGATTTACTTGTTTATAAATACACAAAACACATGAGAGGGAGCACAGGCAAACACTTCTTTATTTTCTTCTTCTTCTTACTTTTCTTCTTTCTTATTAATGAAAATATATATCTTCCCTTTTCAAAAATCAACATCTCACAATCTATTCACTTTCAACTAAAACTTCCACCATGAAAGTTGTTTGTTATCATCCCTAGTATTTTCTAAAAATAGTCGCTCGTCATTTCCTTTAATGTGGTGGTCGAATATTGGAGATTTTTCAACGAACATGAAATGGAAATCGGAGAGTTGGTTTGTGTTCACGGAGGCAAGATGAGATTTTCAGTGATGATCTCGATTTTTAGTGGCCCGAGTTCACCGTAGTTGGTGGTTGATAGTTTTTCGATCAACTAGATATTTTTGATGATGTGATGGTCGAGGGGAGCAACGGCAGTGTTGGGAGGAAGCTAGAGGCAAGGCGAAGGCGTTAGGGTTGGTCGAAGGAGGCGGGGCGAGCTCGATTTAGGGTTTAAGGGAGTCGCGTAACACCCTGTAATTTGGCGTTAGTTAGTTAAATAATTTAGCTCCAAAAATGGAATTTGTGCAAATGATGTAATTTGACCACGAAACTTGCACCATTGTGTTCGTGGAAATTTTTTAAGCAACTTTCATATTTGTAGTTTTGCAATCGGAGTCCAAACGAAGAAGTTACGAACAAAAAACGAATTTGGAACAAAAATAATTCGAATAAGAAAGTTAACATTTATATATCAATTACCTAGGACCCACAGGTCGACCCATATATTGGAGTGGTCGACCAAAGGCGGTCGACCCCTAGGAAGGGGGCGGTCGACCGCTTTTTGTGTGGCAACTAAGGTTAGCCTAGGCCCAACGGCTTGGATTTAATATATTTAGATTTGACGGTTGAGGTTGATTCTTACGCCTATAAATTCAAGCCTAACCCTCCCTTCTCTTCTCATATTTTTCTGAAGGCAGTAGCGAAGCTCTGCCATTTCTTCTTCTCTACTTTTTTTCCCAATTATAAAAATAAGATATTTATGTATATATATATTCATACAAATTAGAGAAAAATAGAAATCTAATAAAAAGGAGGAATCAACTATACACGTATTTTAGGTAATTTATATATTTGTATCTATTTTCTCTCCCAATCCCAAATCTCTTCTCAGATCTGGAATTCTAATGTATGTATATACCGTTTTTATACATATTTCTTAGATTAAAAAGGATTTGAATATGAATTTAAGGTTCTACTTCAAATCTGGAGATTTGGATTGCTTTTAAAAGGTGAGTGGGAAATTTTATAGATTGTTACAGTATGAAAATTATCCCATTGGTGTTTATTTGATTATTTTGCCTAACTGGATAATTGTATATGCTTTGTAGGCAGCAAATTGAATATAATCTGAATATAATAAATATAGCCTATGTATTCTTATTTATGAATTGATTTAGAATTATTTACAACATAATCTGGAAATCAAGCGAAAAGTATGAATTTAGAATATTGATTTGAATGAAATTTATTCAAGACCTGAAATATGTTGTATAATAATGTTATCAATTTGGATTATTACCCTAATCTTGTTAGAATGTAAACTTTTCTATGTTTGGAATTATTGGAGTTTAGATCCGTTTAATATTTGTAAATTAGTTTGATTTCTTTTCCTTTTTGGAAAAATACAGCGTTTGATCTAGCAAGGAATAGATGCAAATAAAAAGAGAAAGAAATGTGTAAAGTATGAATTCATTGTATTTTACATTGTCTATTTCAGTAATAAAAAGAAATGATCATTCCTTGTAATTTCAAACGATGTAATCTTTTATATTTTAAAGTTAAATCTTTTGTTTTTGACTAATTTATGGAAATTATAGCGGATAATCCTTTTAGATATAATTCCAACAATTTAACATGGAAAATAATATTTTGGTGAAGATATATAACAAGAATATATTTGATAAAAGTAGATATTTGTACGTAATTTTCTACGCTTATAATAATTAAATAAAACTGAGCTAATAACGATGCTTAGCATAATATTCGCATTTAGGATAATTAATTAATGGGAAAGGAATTTAAAAAGGTTGTAACTCCAATAAATGGGAAATAAATGATAATAAATATGGAAGTTGCATTAATTTGATAGGGTAAATGGATTAATGGGTCTGATAAATAAAGAAGTTAAATTAATAACTATGGAATGGTTAAAAAGATTACTAATTTGAAATTAGTAACCATACATAAATGCCTTAGGAAATGTCTGTTAGGGTGTTATGGACAAACTGGCATTTATTAGCATTAAAAGGGGATTTACGGGTAGACAAGCATTTAAGGTAAATCGTATTGCCTTAAATAAAAAGGGAATTAGTAAGCTAAGTCCAATGTCTATCTAAGATAATATAAGTAAAGACTTAGGATGCTTAATTGGACTAAGTAGGTTAGTGATGTGAGGTCAATAGAGTCACTCGACGGAAGATTGCCCTTCACTTGAGGCTACCACCAGCCAGGTGCACTTAATACTTATGTGAGATATCACTAATCCTAGGACTCATGACGATGTGAGAGATTGGGTTTGCTTTCTTAATTGAAAAGTATTAAATGGTCTAAATTTGGAATTATGAGCGGTGAGGAATATCTCCATAGGGGTTTGATTCTGGTTTGAGGTATGAAGTGGCTGTAGGGTCCGTCTCTCTCCTAAAAGGAAGTATTAAGTAACCTAATGAGATTCCAAATAAACAAGGATGTCTTTAAGAGGGTTTACTTCAATGTTGAGGTAATAAGTGGCTATTTTAGGGCTACCTCTCTACCGAAAGAAGTAACCTAATGAGATTCCATATTTATAATTAAGATTGATAGTGGATATCTCGAGAAGGGTTCACTTTGGGTTTGAGGTATTAAGTGACTGATCTAAGTGTTCGCCTCTCTCCTAAAAAGAAGTATTAAGTAACCTAGTGAGATTCCAAGCCATGTCAGCTAGATAGTACCAGTGAGGAGTCCGCTTTGGGGTTAGATATTAAATGACAAAGGTCTACCTATAAATATGTGTTAAATGGTCAGAGGTCTGCGTAGTCCTTATTAATGAGGTATTAAGTGGCTTGGGTACAGTCTCCCACATTGCTAAGGCCGTAATAATGATAGTACTAATGAGGAGTCGGCCTGGGGATGGGTATTAAGTGATGAAGGACCTGCCTAGAATATATGTATTAAATGGTTAGAAGTCCACCTAGTCCTTTTAAAGGTATTAAGTGGCTTGGGTACTGCCTCTTACATTGCTACGATTTTATTGGCGATAGATGCGGTAATTGTTGGACATTAAATGTCGGAAGCCTTAAATAGTGGTTAAAGGTCTTTGTAGGTAGGACCCACCGACCATTGACAACATTGTTAAAAAACCACCTTGAGAATAGGTCTTAAATGACAGGGTCTACCTTGATTAAGGTTTTAAATGGCGGAGTCTAAATATTTCTCTTTTAAAAGTATTTTGTGGTAATTATAGAAGCCCGCTTCATATTTAAAAGTAGTATGTGGCAAATGGATTTGGAAGTATTGAGTGGTTGATAAGGCTTCGTCGGTATTTTTTACCTTGGGAAGGGGTAGGTAAGTAATCATGTGTGCAATGCAAGGTTAGGTTATAATTGCTAACCTTAATAGACATAACTATTAAATGGAAACCAATCGGTATAAATTTATGTTATGGAAAGTTTATAGATTTTCTTGTCACTAGAACGTTATTCTCACCTCCTCCTTTGTAAAACCCACATGATAGATTTAGAGGAGTAGGTCATTGGAACTGGATGTATTTAGTTGTTGGAGAAGTCTTGTTTCTCTCATGCTCGATGCTAATGTGACATCTTCTATCCAAGGAATACCATTAATTCCAAGGTAGTAGTCATAATCCGTATTCTTATCCTATTATTGTTTCCACTATGAGTTTAGATTTCTATTAATCTCTCATAATGCTCATGCTTATTTGCAGGTACCAAATTCAACAATCTATGCTTTGATGGACCTGGGTTTCGATTTCTGTCGAAATTTTGGCCATTAAAGTATGGGTTGTTACAGGCCTTGTTTTGGGTTCGTAAATCGAGTTGTTGGCGGCGTATGGGAATGTCAAGTTCGACAAGGAGTTGGTTAGAGGTATCGTGGGGTACGGCGAGTCGAATGGCAGCTGGAGCGGTTGTCAATGGTCGAGGCGGCGGTAGGAGGAAGATGGTCGAGCCGTGCTCGATTTTGATTGCCTGGGGGGCGTGGTTTTTTAAATTTGGTGAAGAATACTGTGAAAAAGGGTTTGGGCTTAGGCCTATTTGGTTTTGGTGAGAATAAATATTATTTATTTGTTCAATATTTTTAACTAAATATGTTTTAAATTTAAAATGGGATATCTAGTTCATTTTAAATCCGATTAACCCGTGGATTTTTGCGTTAGACTCGTATTGGCGAGTACAACACTATGGTATAAATAGTGGATAGTTTTAAAAAGTATAAATTTAGGATAAAATAATAATGATTGAAAATAGTTACATTGATTTAAATAATAACGCAGTTCAATAAATTATACATCATTTGCGATATCTATTTAGCAGAATGAACACCATTCTGCCATAATTAAATTGAATATATTATTTTGGACATCTATCATGCAGAATAAATCCTCGTTCTTCGTTTGCAAAGTAAAAAATGATTTTTGACGTTAATTAAAATGTGGATGGATTAATTAATATTGGATAAATAATGTGTTTATTAGTATTGGCTATTTGGTTGTTGGGTTTGGTTAAATTCCCGTTTTAGAAAGCGGATATTATATGAAATAATTTGCAGGGGTCTTATATGACATACATGGAAACTTTATAAAGGGATCCAATAGGATTCTTCAGCACTATTGATTTTAATTTCATTTCTATACTTGTACAAATTATTGAGGGCTAGAAGCTTGATAGCTTGGTAGTCTTGGGTGTCACTTCGATATGTCGCAAAAGTTGAATTCTTTTTAGAATGAAAATAGTGAAAACATTGGTTAAGTGTATAGTAGCCCTGGGTCTCTTTATAGTATTTTAAAATACTATTATTTGTTGTTTTTGATTTAAAAATGGTTTTGATTTGGATGATGATTTTAAAAGTGACTTTGGAATTTTCAGTGAGCTTTTATTTAGAAATGGTTTTTGAATATCTCTATTTTTACCTTTACTTTTTTTGTTAGTCTTTTATAAATGTTTTAAAAGTAATTTTGGGAAGTATTTATATTACAGAAAAGTTAATATAATGTTTATTATAAAGAAAAGGAGTTTATCTCTTATAATAAAGTGATTCTGTTTTTTTTAAAGAAGATGGAAATATTTTTGAAAAATATTTGTGAAACGCTTTTTTTAAAATGTTATACAGAAAGAAAGATATATAAATTGTGTTTTATAAATAAAAGAAAGATTTATAAATTGTTTTTATAAATAAAATAATATATTTATAAATGATATTTTATGAAAAGGATTTTATAAATAAAGCTAGAGATTTATAAAAGGAGATTTCTGAAGAAGTTTTATAAATGAATTTGGAGATCTATAGTATGAAAGAAATTTATAAAAAGGAGATTAATAAATAGGAGGGAGATTTATAAATAGAAAGGAGTTTTATAAAGGAGTTTTATAAAAGTGATTAATAGAAAGGAATTTTATAAAAAGGAAAGTAGTATGGGTTTATAATAAACAATGTTTTCAAATGACATTTGTTTTAACAAAAATAAGTATGGTTTTGGAAGTGTAGTGTTTTATGAATATACTTATATCGTTGAGATAAGTATATAGTTACATTTTCTAAGCATTTGAAGTGTAGTGTTTTGTGAATATACTTATACTGTTGAGATAAGTATATGGATAGTTTTACAAGCATTGAAAAAATATAAATGAATAGTGATTGAGTAGTATACATATGTATATTTTTGTAAAAACATTTAATACAAGTATTTACAAAGTGGTTTTAATTAGCGAAAGAATTAATTAAAGAGGCTTAGTGGCTGCTTGTATGATTAATCATGCTTGATTTCTTATGAAACTAAACCTCTGATTTGATTGATTGTTTATTTGATAGTTAAATAACCGACTATCAAATCTTGACTAAATATAACTCTAGAAAAATCTTGAAGAAACACGAAAATTATGCGGTACAGTTATCTTCAATGATGCTATATTGTACATATAAACTCGTTGTGTTCTCCTAGGACAAATGATAAGGAAATTAGCCCGCTTAAACGGTTAGGAGGTGATCTCCGCTCTTATGTATTATCTGTTTGCTTCCAAAAGAACCGGAACTGAGTTTTCCAAAATATATCGATTGGTTTTGGAGCGCCCGGTAAGCGAGGGAGTGCACTTATATGAGATGACTTGAAACTGTAACCACTCCAAAACCATGTACAGGTTCTATGCTTTGGAATAGGCTTGTGATTGGTTTGAGATGTTGGAATCTATGTGGAGATTCGAGATCTATTTGAGATGCTCGAACACATGTAGATGTTCATGATCTATTCAGGATGTGGGAATCCATTTGTGATTCCAAGATCTATATAGACATGGGAATCCATATGTGGTTTCGAGATCTGTTCGAATTGTGACTGGTGTGCTGGAATGCCGGACGTAGCCTCACCAGCGGATATGACTAAAATCGAAGATAGGATGCATAACTAAAGGTTTTAACTAACCCAAGGGTGCATGCGACTCTACCCTAGAGATTCCTACAGTTATGCATGCATGAGTGGTGCACTCGGCCTCACAGGATGGAGGTGGCTAGCTATGTATTTCCTATGTACATCAGCTAGGGATGTATGTTGCTTCGGAAGGATATCTCTGATCCTTGCGCGGGAGGACCATTCTCGAAGTACCGGGGGCATCTCCATGGAGTCCTACACAATTAGCGAATGCACCTTAGCATTGTTGATTGTATACATATTATTGTTGTAATGTATACTCGTATGCATCACAGCTATTTGATTATTGATATTTCACATCATAGATATTATTATAATACCAACGGATTTTCTAGTAGAAATGGTTTGGTTATCATAAGGTAATGGTTTGGTTATCATAAGGTAAAAACCGGTCTGTGTTTATGTGCAGCGTGGTTTCGAGATACCTTTAGTTTGAAGGGTTTTATAGCATGAAAAATTAATATGATTTCTATTTCTCACGCTGGTTTACCAGATTGATCCGGGCGTTATTTTCTTATAATGCCCGGGTTAGCCCAAGCATATTTTCAGATTTAGTGATGGATGCCTTGGAGCTTCAGGAGACGAGCTGGATGCCTTCAAGACGTATTCCCGTATTTTCTTTTATTTCCCCTATATTTCTTAGTTTCCATTTGTCAGTATTTGTGAGGATAGACTATTGTAACTGTCCAGGCTGATGATAGCTAGTATACTCTGATTGTTGTATCTATATAAAACTTTTCTTATGTAAAGATCTATTGTTTATTATATATTACTCGTCATGTTGAAAGATTCTATTCTATCTCTTCTTTCTTTTTCCCTAACAATCTATCTTTTCGGCACTTGTATGCTCAACACATGAGTACCGTGGATGTATTAGTGTCGACTTTTGAGTATCGAAACGGTCGATCGTTACATATGTGGTCTAAATTCATTTAGAACTTTTCTAAATTTTCTTTTAAAGAAAATGTTTAGTTTGATTTTATTTTAAAATGTTTGTGTTATTATTTTTATTTATTTGTTGAGCTCATCAAATGCGCTTATGTGTGAATGTGTAAGTGTTACATATAAAATGTGGGCATAGCAAATTTGAATATCTTAGGCATTGGGATTTACACCACACGGTTACATATCCCCTCCATATATGCCTTTGTCGTCCAAAGAAAAAAAAATCGTTTTTCTATGTGTTTACATATGGATATCTATATAGATGTGAATATATGTGTTATGTAAGATATAGAAGGCAATCTAAAATTGACTTTGATTAAAACGATATTTCAAACATAATTACATTACTTTTAAAGCTAGTTTTGTAAACTTTATAATTTATATACATACACACATATTCACATACATACATATTTCTATATGTATATAAATAAAATTAATATTTTGAGACAAAACAGTATAAAATTATACTGAACTAAGTTTCAATTCAAAATCATATTTTTCAAAACAAAATAGCTTACCATAAGTCCAAACATTAAACTAAGAAACACATAAAGGGAAATTTAAAGGTTTCTCCTTTTCTCCTTTTTTGGAAACAATGTACGAAATTTGAGTTCAATTAATTTACATGTAAACAATACTCAAACTATTTCAAAAGATTTGTAAAACATCATTCAATCCATAAATTTATAATATGTATGATCCATTAATATAATGATTCCAAAATTTTGTTCAAATAGTTTTGCAAATTAAATGGATTAGGCGAATTAGACATATATGAAATTGTGATAATGAGATCAAATCTAAATTGTTTGTCTAAATAATGATCAAAGAAAAGAGTGCATAAGAGAATCTATGATTAATATTATCAATATCACATGGATAACATTAGAAAAGGAAATCAAATTCAACATGATGACAAAATAAACGAGTCAAAAGTAGAACTTTAATAATCATACTTAACCCAAAACATACATGGAGAAGAAATATAAGATATGGAGAATTACAAACATATGCACATGATAATTTACACATATATAAATAAAACAAAATTACCTTTCAAAGGAAGCCTAAAGAATACACCTTGAATGAAGAAGAATTCCTAGATTCTACAAATCAATCTCCAGATCTGCAATTATCTAAACACAACCAACTTTTTGCTCTTTTTTTTGAATTTTGTTCTGAAATTTTTTAAACCACGTCCACATGAAAATTTCAACCTCGAGAAGATTAGATTGAGAGAGGCAAATAACAAAGAGAAATTTTTTTATTAAAGGAGGAAATAAATGTGGTATTCAATATATGTTGATTCCTCTCCTTTTAATAAGATTTTCTTTTCATTTCAAAACAACAAACCCCTCTTATTCCTCAAAGTAAGACCTACCATTACATGGGCTATTTGGGCTCCTAAACATTCCAAAAAAACAATTAGTATTATTCTCATTTAAATCCAATTTAAATTTCCTATCGATATCGTATACCGATATGGGCCCCTATAACTATTATATATGCACTTTATTAAATATTGATGGAAATCAAACAAATTAAATAAGAAATTTTTTAACAATTAATATTTCATAAATATTAATTAATTTAATTTAATTAAAGTCCTTTTTAGTATTTATTATGTTTAAATTAAATTTAATCACTCTACAGATATCATATATCGATACGTTCGTTTATAACTTTTATATATACGCACTTTACTAAATACTAATGACATTCAAATAAATTAAATAAAATTTAAGACTTAATATTTCATAAATATTAATTAATTTTCAACTATTAAAATCAATTAAATCGTGTGATTCATTCGGAATCTCATCATTTTTGTTGTGTGAGTCAGAGGTGTAAATTTAGTAGCGATTAATATTGAACAATTCAAATATTAATGTTTACACATCACCTAAGCTAGTGATGTAACATTTTGGCTGAATTTATCGCCTACACACCTTTTGGTAAAATTCAATTTTGTTTATTATAAGCATTGCCTATTAGTGACGGTTATTTATACCAATTCTTTTCATCAAAACTATATCACTTTGGACTTATGAAATTTGGTAATGATCAAAACTCCAATATCATTCATATTCAACTCTATAGTCCAAACACAAAGTCCTTGGTTCAATGATAATGATAATTAACCAAACTACTTTGGCCAGAGATTTTGACTTTGAGTTGACTTCAGTTGACAGTGATACCAACCCCATATAAGTGAGGAGACGAATCCTCTCTTGAATAGTGTTTCACTTCCAATACTTACTCGACCAAACTATAGTCATTTGATGGACTCCGTTCAATGATTTGACTATAATCAAAGCAGAGCTTTTATATTGAAGATCGATGGTATTCTCAAGTCAAAAGAACTATGTAAATTAGTCACATTGATATTTTCTATTTGACCTTAGTTATATTAACCAACAGAAAACAATTAGGTGGGTCATTCCATAGTTATCCGATAATTATCAGTACGTAACCCCTTAGTTCCCCAGTAGTCATGAGTAATATGCTGCCGACATTTGGAGAGCGTTACATACTCTAGGCTCAATGGATGTATCGATATCCGGTCTCGATACATTTTGAATGGGAATATTTAAAACGATATGTTTATTTTATTGTGATAAGTTACTCATGATTACAATATTGTAACTACTATAACAAAACATACCATTTATGGATTTTCTATTAAATATACTTTTAATTAAATTAATTAATTAATATAACATATTATATCAAGTATATAATAGAAAGAAAACACCTTTTATTTCGAACAAAATTGGTTATCGAGTTAGATATATATAACAAATTACATAATTACCCCTAGATCATACCTCTAACTCTATCAATCTCCCATTTGCACTTGGGGTTAATTATGGAATCTCTATCCTATTGCTTCGATCGTTTGGTGAGAACTGATCAAGTTAAACCCTTTATAAAAACCCTTAACTTTAGATTAATTTAGTTAATTAATTAAAAGGTTGTTAAATAAGAAGGAAAAAGGGGTAATGAATTAATGACAAAGAGTAAGAGGACCCAAACCCAAACTATTGTGGGATAATAAGAATTACCCTTATTCATTCATTCATATAATTTTACTAAAAATAAAATAAAATCTTGAGAAAAACATTAAGGGTGGTAGCATAAAGAGGGCACATAAAAAGAAGATAAGCAAAATGCAAGCTAATGGGAGCGTTTAGAAGACTAAAGCAAGATATCCCAAAGATCAAGGCGAGTAAGACTTAACCTTTTTATATCATTCCCGAATATATGGCCTCGGTATGAGTTTATATGTTTTTATATATGATGGAATTTCATATGGATTTTCGTTAATAAGTATAAAAGCTTAATGAATGATTTGGGAAAAAGTAGACAAACATAGGATGTTCGAATGTGTTTCCCTACTTTAATGATTTCTACAAGTCTAATGAACATTTTGGGGAAAGGTAGAGAAAGATCGAATGTTTAGATGCGTTTCTATAATGACCCGCCTTTTCGACCCTCAAAAGTCGACACTAATACATCCATGGTATTCAAATGTCGAGCATACAAGTATCGAAAAGACAGATTGTTGGGCTGAAAGAAAAGAAAATACAGAATCGAATCTCATATCGTGACAAGTAATATATAATATCCAAATGATCTTTACAAAAGAAAAGTTTAATATTCATACAATAATCAGAGTCTAACCTATCATTAGTTTGGACAGTTATAATAGCATGTCCTTACAAATGCTGATAAATACAAAACAAGAAATATAGTGGAAAATAAAATACGTCAAGTCTTGGAAGCATCCAACTCAGCTCCTGAAGCTCAAAGCGTCCAAAGCTAACTATGGAAAATACTCGGGTCTAACCCAAGTATTATAAGAAAATAACACCCGAATCAGTCAAATAAACCAGCGTAAGAAACTCAAATCATATGGATTGTTATGTTTATAAAACCTTTTCAAAAATAAATGTAGCTCGTAAGACCACGCCACACATAAACACAAACGAGTTTTTACCTTACGATGACTAAACTATTTCAAATAGAAAATGCATTGATATTATAATAATGTCTAGGGTTTAAAATAAATATATAACATAGCTAGAATGCTTGCATCTCACGTTCCAACATATTTGGGCACAACTAAGTCCGTAAATTATATATTGAAAAATGGATTCCATACAATAACGAGGCTACTAGGGTACCTCCTATAATAGTACATCTCTAGGAAAATGTACCGAGAGCCTCACATGGACCCCCTACCAACACAGGACCGACCTACCCCTTCTTAGATAATACTAAATATGTCACCACCCCAGTTAGGGCCAATAGTCGTAACGAGCCCCGAGCATACATAAATCTATAATACCAATCTAGATCGGGTGATGACCGTACCCTAATAGGTGCAACCCATATAGTCGAACTGCATATCTGTAACGACCTTCCTTTTTGGATGTTTTAAGCAGACACACATGCCCTAGAGCGCCTTCTACGAGTTTGTTTTGTACCATACCTATGGAGTGCCCTCTGATAGCCCTCCAGTTTACGGAGGAATTACGGTACTGTATAGACTATGGGAATATATAAAAATGTGTTAAGGGGAATATGGGTAACGCCTTAACGCTATTTCAATACTTTTACTTTACTGTAGACATATTATAATAGCGTATTGTACTACATAGTAGATAGTTTAACGGATCCTTAGGAGATGGGAATCCCGAACATCCCTTAAGTTACTACACCCACGTTAGACACTGGATAAGAGATGTCAAACCCCGTAAACATCTCTGATGCCGTTACACTCATATTTACCATTGATTTAATTTACATAAGATCTTTTAGTTCTGACTCAAGTGTTTTGTCTTTTCAATTCGCTCGGGTCAGCCTGAGCATTTCAGGGTTGAAGACCTTATTCCTAGAGGACGAAGACGAAGATTGTACTATTATTACCTATTATATGTATTCTACTGCATCATGTTATTCCGCTGCATTTGTTTATTTATTCCTGCTTATGTAACTCTGATGTTTGTGTTGTAAAGAATAATCAAGTGTATTTTTAAAAACAGCTTCATGAACTGTTATTTGATTGTTATATTTTGTCATTCCACTACGAGATTCTGTAATTGTTTTATTTCTTTCTCTTTTTCTTATTTACCCCATAACAATCTTCCGTTTTGAATGGTTTGAGTCCATCATGTGTGTCTGCTTAAAACATCCAAAAAAGGAAGGTCGTTACAGTTGGTATCAGAGCTTTGGTTTAGCGATAACCTTAGCTTTGTGGGGTCTGACTCATATAGAATTGGGTAGTAATATCCTAGAATGAGTCGCTGAGTGTATATATACGAGAGATCGTATTTGTTAGTGTTATAAAGGGTTTTTGTATTGTGTTAATTTGTTCCGTTTTGTATTTATAAATTCTGGTCGGTGCATAGGACGCTATGACATCGATAGGGATTTCTAAACACTTAATAGGGCAGACCGACATAATATTTGTTTTGAAATGTAGGTAAATGAAATAATTTTGCCTATTATATATTTTTGTATATAAAAAAATAAATTTTATCAATGATATATTTGGTTGTGATATATTTGTTCGTTAGGTAGTGAAATATATAAATATTGGTTGAAAAATGAGATTGTAAATAAAATAAATATAAATTGGAAATTTAGAACTTAAGTTCCAAGGTTTTTGAAAACTTCTTTCGAATGATTTTGGAATATAATATTGGTATTATTTGGAAGTATTTTCAGAGATAAATATTTCAATATGAGGTGAAAGAAATGTTTAAAAGAATTTTGGAAGGAAATAAGTTTTGTACTCCCCTCTCCGTCGTTGGAAAATAATTTCGGTAATGAGTGCACGCATCATCGACGTTCATTTTCGAGTTTCGAAATGGGAAGACTGTTGTAGTAGTTATACTGCACATCCGTTTTGATAAACCAATCTTAATTTTTAAAATTCTGAAGTTTGACTTTATATATATATATATATCTGTGTGTGTGTGTAAGTTATGATTGTATATATTATTTTAAAATAATTGAAATAAAACCCGGTTGTTTAGTTGTTAAGTTCTATAAATTAAAAGTTGAAATTTGTAATGAATGGAATCTTGACTATATTAATAATTGAAAACTTCTAAAATGAAATAAGAAATGTGATGTTAAAATGATTAATGAAATAGATAAGAAACTGAAAATTTGAAACTGTAAATAAAAAGGAAATGAAAATAAGAAATGTAACTATTGAACATTTTGATTTAAAGTAAATATGAAAACTTTTGTAACCTTTTATTGCATTCTTAAGAAACACATATATAACTTACCAAAATGTTAAAAAAGTTGAAATGTAATAAGAACATGTAATGGAATATTTTGCAAGTAAAACTTAAGTAATGAAAGTGTTCAATGGAATTTCTCTTATAAATAAGAACTTTGATATTATAGTTGTTATAAACTTAAGTTATAATTAAAATGTTACTAAAATATAATGTAATAGAAAACGAATACTGTAAGTAGATGATTATAAACTCAAGTTAATGATGGAAGCCATTTATAATTGAAATGAACAGAAAATGAATATTATATTAAATTAAGTGGTTATAACTTTAGAAAAGTTGAGATGATTCAGAAAATAGATTTGATATCCAATGACACTATATAAGGAAATGAATGTAAATGAAAGTAAGAAACTTAAGTATGAACTTATGCACAAATGAATATAATATCTAATGGAAATCAAGTATATAAAATAATAAATGGGGACTAAAGTGCAATAAAATGTACGTAAAACTTAAGTAATGGATTCATTGATCACTATAAACAATTGAATGGATATAACTTACGTAAGAAATGAATGTAAAGCAATGAAAAGAAATTGACATTATATGCATAAATGAAAAAAAATGAATTTTGTAAGTAATGAATGAAAATAAATGAGAGTAAGTACTAAATGAATGAATGTGAATTTATTTACAAAGAAACATGTATAGTGCTTTAAGAATTGATTTACATATGTTAAGTAATTATATATGAGTAACATATGTAAGAAAATGTAAATAACATATGTAAATAAATGAATGAAAATAAATGGAATTAAGTATTATATGAATGAATAGGAATTGAATTTTGTAAGAAATAAATGTAAATTAAAGAAAATAATCACTGTAAGGATGTAAATAGATAAACAATAAATGATATGAAAGGAAATATGTAAAAATGAACTTAAATAATGTTTGGAATTTTTTGTTGTTTTGGTTTATGGGTTGTTTGGGCAAGGATACTTCTAATTGTTGGATGTGAATAATCTGTTGAGTTTTATCTAAGACTGTTGAGTAGATGGTATACTTAGTAGTTTATTTGTCATTCTATGCGATTTAAAAGTGTCTAAACCCGAACAAACCATTAGTTTTACTTCCTATGGATGGATGGTTGATTTCATGTGATGGTTATATGCTTTAGTCGCAAGTGATTGTTATTCTGTTGTATTGATTTGTTTTGTTATTTATTGAAACAACTTAAACATTTCACGTTTATATAATAATTAACCTCTTTTAGATTGTATAAGTGAAGTACAGGTTATGGAAGCAACTGCTACTGCTTTTGGTTTCATAAAATAAGCTTTAATTGCTCGACAAATAGGTACGTTCTCGGATTACGATTTTCTAGCGATATTATATTATTTTTCCCGTTGTTAGGATATATTATTTTTAAATATATGATATATATTGTTATTATTGATATTATTATTTCCCCCAGACCTCTCCGTACAAAGGAGACTCTGCCAGAATTTTCTGTAATTTTGGACTTATAAAATTTGTGAAATGTTTTCCAAACTTTTGTTGACTTGAATATATAAAAGGATTTAATTGTTATAAATTGATATATTTCATTTAAATTATTTAATTATGTAAATAAATTGTTTATAAATTTAATATTTTGAATAAGATATATTGATTTCTTAATTCCTTCTTTTCCTTCTTTTTCCTTTTCGGGGACGAAAAGTTTTGAGTGGGGGAGAGTGTAACGACCCGTAATTTTCGATGATTAAAGATAGTTAATTTAATAAGATTTTTGTGATTTAAGATTTGGAGAAATAAAAATTTGTGATTTATTAATGAAATAATAACTAGAGTGAAATATAATAATGTTAATTTAAGTTAATTTTTAACAAATTTATGAAATTCCAATTGAGTGGAATAATTTAAATGTTATAATTGGTTATAAATTGTAAATTAATTGTAATAATGAATGTATTAACTGATAACTGAATTAAAAGAGCAATTGATAATTTAAATGTTGTATTAATTAAATAGTATGTAATAAATTATAAATTGGAAAAAAAATGAATGTTGTGTAAATAACTATAACATTTGTGTGTAGATAACAAACATGCAAATGTGATTAAATAAAGTTAATGGTGACAATTACTATATGCTGCCTTTTTATTTAGCCTGTTAAATTTGATTTAGAAATCAACTTCAATTAATTCACTTAATTAGTGCAGTTAATGTAGATTTAATTTGATAATTATATAATATTAATTCAATAAGATGTAACCAATGTAACTAATTGTAATTGAATAAAAATTAGTGTTGTAGTAGTAATTATAATACTTGTTGTGGATAATAAACTTACAAATGTTATTAAATGTAGAAATGGTGACAAGTGTTATTTGTTACCAATTTATCTAATCGATTACAAATAAATGTAAATAAATGTTGCATTAATGTGAGTTAAGACAATGACTGCAAATTGCGAATGTAATAAAGGTATAGAAATGTTAACTATATTTACAAGGCAATAATTGATGTAATAAAAAGAGTGAAACAAAAACAAATTAATTTATTGAGATTTTTAAATTATAATAAAATTGACAAAAATTTAATATAATGGAAATATAGTAGTTAATACAAATAAGAGATGAGAAACTGTTATTCAGTAAGAAATGTGTAATTACCATTTGTATCCAATAGTGTATAAATATGTTTAAATTACTATTAGATAGGAAATAATTGTTCTACTTCGCATTACATTCATTTAGTCCATTTTAAAACTTAATCAGTTGAAATTAATGTAATTAAAAAATTTCAATTAATAGGAGAGAGAATGCTAAATTGTAAATTAATAGGTGTAATTAAAAGTAGCTTATGTTTTGTGAAAATATAAGGAAAGTTTGATTTAATGAAAAAAACATGTACATCAAATAAAATGAATGTATCATTTGTGAACGTAGGTTTAATTTCATTAAAATAAAGAATAGAATGATTGATTTTAAAGGAAGAAATATATGTTTATTGAACTGTGTTTTAGCTTACAGATTGATTACAAGAATAGGAAAATAATCTATTTCAAAGTTATTTATTACTCTTGTGTATAAACAACAAATTTATAAACGTGTTTAAATAAACAAATGTTCTATTTTTCATCCATTTTAGTTGTCTGTTTTGAAATTTAACTTTGTAAGTAATTGCAATTAATGTAACTCAAATATTTCAATTAAAAGAAAAGAAAACGTTGATTGCAATTAATAGATGTAATAAAAGAAACGCACGTTTTGTGTTAAACAAAATGGGTGTTTTAATGGAAATAAAAGATCATTTTGGGAAAACCAAATTGAACGTTTTCATTTATAAGGTAAGTTTAATTATTATTTTTTATGCGTAGATAAAAACCTAAATGCGTACAAATTTGAATATTATTTGTGTTAATGAAGTTAATTTGGTTACGTTTCAGAAAAATTGAATTTCAAAAGGTTGTGCGATTTAGATGGTTCCTGCATTCCTTTTGTTATTAATTATTGCATGAACGTTTTAAAATAGTTACCTTGTTATTAATACTTAATATATTCATTTCTCCTTCTGTTTAATACCTGAGCCTAGACTTTTAGGTTGTATTTAATTCTTGCCACCTCATTTTCACGTATACAAAATTTTACTTTCCTTTGGTTTGCAAACTTTTCCAATCCTACGTACATTTCCTTATGCATTATTAATGCCTGAAGCTTTCAAAATAAATTGTGACATTTATTTTTGTCCCTCCACCTATATTTCCTAATTATAAATAACCTGCAGCTTATTTCTTTATTTGCGTTTTGTTTCTCCTGACACTTCATATTCAAAAGCTCTTATTCTTGCAAATCCAAAAGCATTCTTTTATGAAACATGATTTTTTTTCATTTTTCCGTACACGTCCTGTCCTCATCTTAGTTGTTCTTCAATCTTTTCCTGAAGCCTCATCTAGAGAAAAGCGTAAGTATTAAAATTTGTTTATTATTTTTTTGCGTACTAATTATTATTTTAATAATATTTCTTATAACATGAATATCTTTTGCATATAAACTTTGATTCATGCGCGATTTCTTCTGTTGGATTCATATTTAAATTCCGCACAACATGAAATTTATTTAGTTGAATTTGGAGACTGTTGAGTTTTGCGCTTCTGTTTGGATTTTTATGGGCTAAAATCAAAGGTGAGTATTTTAACCCACTCACAATTACTAAACTATCTTATGTTAGTTAAATTAAATCTATAATGTGATTTGAAATTAATTGCTTGATGTTTGGTATGTTTAAATTGTCATTCTGGTTAAATTTGACTTTTATTGCATTTAATCATCATTTAATTTAATATCAAATTATAAATTGTCAATTTAATACCTGTTATTGGTTATCAGTTATATATTGATGTTTATTGATTGATTTGGATGATGATTGTGATAGATGTTTGATTTGTTGATATTGGATGACTGGATGTTTTATTTTATATGGTTATAACACTGCAAGTTCCCTATGGGTTGAAATGATACATACCCGAACGATCTATAGATTAGGGAAAAATCGGTATGGGTTGAAATGATAGACTCAAGCGATTTTATGGATTTTTATTTAATTCAATTCGGGATTGCGGTTTGAAATGATAGATAACCGTAAAATTTTAAATTACGGATTGAAATGATAAATATCTGTATCACTTGACCCTAGGGTAGAAATTTATATACGAACACCGGATTGGTTAAATTAAATGATTTTTGAATCTTTAAATTTTGAATTCAGTTAACTGGTATTTTGAAATAGAAATTGATTTGTATAAACTGAATTCTTTTCGAAAGTCCAAGCGTAAATGTTGAAATTGGAACTGATTTAATGAATTGTTCAAAGAATTTAAATTGGAATTTCAAAGTTGAGGTGTCGAATATAAATGAATTTATCGTAATTGGGTTACTGAAAAGTTTGGGGTATAACTTTGAAATCTATTTAAACTAATTTAGACTATTTTAATTTATTTAACTATTTTAATCAATTTAAACTATTTTAATTTATTTTAATCTACTATAACCTATTTAATCCAATTTAATCTATTTTACATATTTTAAACTAATTAAATCTATTTTAAATTTATTTAATGTATTTTAAATCTATTTAATCTATTTTAAATTTATTTAATCTATTTAATCTATTTAAATCATTTTAAATATAATTAAATCAAATTTAAATCTATTTAAACTATCTTTTTACTATTTAAACTATTTTTACTATTTAAACTATTTCAATCTATTTTAAACTATTTTTAAAACTATTAAAACTATTTATGACTACCTAAACTATTTTCTAAAATTTCAGACTGTGTAAAGAGAAAGTATTTACATTTAAATCATTGATGATAATACAACCTAAGTTGGGTTTTGAAATTGATACTTTTTTGTGAAATATTTGAGTAAATGTGATAATTTTGGAACAAGCATTTAATTAACCTATCTTATCGATAATTTCATAAGTGGATATGATTTTAAAGTGATTATAGTTTGGAAGTGAATATGATTTCGAAAGAGATATGATTTGAAATCGAATACGATATTTTGATATAAATTATGAATTGACTTTTGAAATTTAAAAGAACCATCCGGTGTGAAATAAGCGTTTGGTTGTTAAAGAGACCGGGATCAGATATTGTCATACTCTCTGCCAATACCAAAAACCACTTTAACAACTGTGCACGTGGTGGAGATTCCAGAAATGAAGTAGGATGGTTTGGAGAACGATTTATGTATGAGGTACGTGACCCTGACTCCTGTGAGTCAGCTTAGATGTGACTAAAACAGGAGCCACGTCGGGCCAAGTGAGGTCATTCCTCCTATCGGGCACATTTCTTCGATACTATAATCTGATTTTGTGATTGATTTGGTGGCCACCCTTTGATTTTGATTTGGGAGTGTGTCCGAGGTGGGCGGTAGTAGCTGCTATGTGTTACCACCAGTCCGGATACGCAATTGGTATATCTACCCTGGCATTGCCTTGAGTTCCGTGTTTACATGCCCTAGAGCGCTTTCTACGAGTTTGTTTTGTACCATACCTATGAAGTGCCCTCTGATAGCCCTCTAGTTTATGGAGGAATTACGGTACTGTATAGATTATGGGAATATATAAAAATGTGTTAAGAGGGATATGGGTAATGCCTTAACACTATTTTAATACTTTTACTTTACTGTAGACATATTATAATAGTGTATTGTACTACATAGTAGATAGTTTAACGGATCCTTAGGAGATGGGAATCCCGAACATCTCTTAAGTTACTACACCCATGTTAGACACTGGATAAGAGATGTCAAACCCCGTAAACATCTCTGACGCCGTCATACTCATATTTACCGTTGATTTAACTTACATAAGATCTTTTAGTTCTGACTCGAGTGTTTTGTGTTTTCAATTCGCTCGGGTCAGCCTGAGGATTTCAGGGTTGAAGACCTTATTCCTGGAGGACGAAGACAAAGATTGTACTAGTATTACCTATTATATGTATTCTACTGCATCATGTTATTCCACTGCATTTATTTATTCATGTTCATGTAATTCTGATGTTTGTTTTGTAAAGAATAATCAAGTGTATTTTTTTAAAACAGCTTCATGAACTGTTATTTGATTATTATATTTTGTCATTCCGCTGCGAGATTCTGTAATTGTTTTATTTCTTTCTCTTTTTCTTATTTACCCCATAACAATCTGCCCTTTTGAATGGTTTGAGTCCGGCATGTGTGTCTGCTTAAAACATCCAAAAAGGAAGGTCGTTACAATATCCCTTGTTTTAGTCATTACTAAGTATGGCTACATTTTACCTTTTTAGTAAATCCCACTTCGATGCTAACACTACCTTCCAGGCAACAATGCAATGCCAACATTCATCCACACAAGTTGTTTAGGATATGAATAAACCGAAGGCATTACTTCTCCAACATCCTCAGGATTGGAAGAAAGTAGCCCTTGCACTTCAAAGAACTCTATCTTCGATCCCATCCTCTTTAAGATGTCTTCAATTCGAATGATTATGCTAGTTCGAAGTGGATTTCGGATAACTCATGCTTATGCAATCCCGGTCTCTCCGAACAAACAATCGATAGCCTTTCGGTTGACTCATTCACGGTTCTTTCAGAAGTAAGCGGACTATATAAGAGTCCCAATGAGATCTCTAATATACCCCCTAAAGCAAGATATGTTTCATCGGAATGAGTTCTCTCAAGGGAATCTCAAACCGTATGAAATTGCGAAGCTTTCATATGCTTCCCAAGTCAAAACTGGTCAAGTTATCTATAGTGGACAAACCATTGTCTAGTGTAAGTATAGTTTGCATATGAAAATCGGACATCTTATACACATCACCACATTCCGATTTCAAATAGTACAATCCATGAATTAACAATAAAATCAGATAAGTTAGAAAAACTAACCTTGCCTCGACATGCATTTTTAATTCTCAAGATAGAGACGAGTTTTCGTGCTACGGAATTTGGTGTCAAGTATAAGATGAAGTACCTTCCATATACTTAATTAATCATGACCTATCTATCGAAATTAAACCCTCTTATACTTATCATGTTTTTGATATTTCAACTTCTCTATCCCTTGCCCAAAATCGAAGTCACGTAAGTCATAGCACTGATTGCTTCCAGTCTTACCATATTCAAACACTTTGATTCTAGATCTCACAGATAACGGAAAGTCTACTCATTGGATTTTAGTGCTAAATATAAGACGACTTACTTTCCATAAACGTGTCAACATTTTAGCACTACTTTATCATTTTAGTTTTGTTACTTAATGTCACTGACAACGAAATCCCTTACATAAAAACAAAGTCTTTCTAAAACAAATCTAAAAACCAACTCTAAAAACTTATTTTCTGTCTTCGATTTCAAACTAGTACTTTTCATCGGTTAGAAACAAAACCGTTCAAGTTGGGGTATTATTACCTCTTAAACCTTGACACGACACCATTTTTAATCTTCAAAATAGAAAATAGTGTTCATATCTCGAAGTCTAGGAAATAGAATCCAAGATTCCACATACTTGTTATCAAAAACATTTTCAAAAATCACTTATTTAAACTGAAGTTTGATTTAAAAGGCAACTCTTTCCTTTATAAAAATAACCACCTTTTTAATCGATGAATTCCAAGCTACTTTAAAACATCTTCCCTTTTATAAAGTAAATAACTTGTTTAATAATAGCAAAGTGTTATAAATTAACTTCCTTTCCAATTTTCCAAAACGATTTATAACAAAAATGTTATAGTTCATAATATCTTTTCCTTTCTCAAAAATATTTATTACAATAATAGTATTGTAATCCATGATTCCTTCCTTTTTTAAAATTACTTTTTAGACTCTTTTAAAACAAGTTTGGACTTGTATTTAAAACATCTCTTAAAAGATGGCTGCTTTTAACAAAACTTGACTTTTGAAACAAAGGAATAAAATTTAAACCTCTTGTTTAAATAACTAAATAAATTCTTAAAAATAAAATTAAACCTTCAAATTCTTTTTTAAATACTTATAAATATATTTAAAAATACTTTTCAAAATATCTCAAATAGATAACTCTTTTTACATTACAAAAAGCATTAATTTTCAAATTACATCCATAGCGACTATCACTATATATGGACCGTAACTTTTAAACTTCATTTTGTAAATCAAATAACTATTAAACTCTGTTTCTTTCTAAAATTAAACCACTTCATATCTTTGAAAAATGGTTTAAAAATGAAAGTCGAGTTTGGAAAACATTTTAAGAAAACAAGTAGTAAATCGCTAAAAAGCAAGCATATGATTCAACATCGTAAAAAATAACCAACAACAAGTAGTTGTATATACTAAGCAACATTCACTTTCCACAAACACAATGATTTACATAACCAATAATATATGTAAATAATAATCAATAAGGTGAGGAATCCTTTAGGATCCCTCTACAAAAATTTCATCCTTCGTAGTGCTACCATAGCGATCTATTCGCTATGAAGACACTCCAACTTCCATTCACTTTGCTTTTGTCCCCTGCAACACAATGGTTATTTATGTCATCCGCTTCCAAGTGGAAATCAAAATCAAACATAAGCACATTACAACACATACATACAACCATATAAGTGCTAAATTATTACAATATTTTGTCGATTTTAAATTAAATCAAAGTTAGATTTCTCACTTTGGTTCAAACCAAACCAAAGCCACCACCTTCCAAACACCATACGACATCACAACACCTTGCAAGCTCAGCCAAAGCCCTCCCCTATCACCCAATTGCTCATGAAGGCCCTCCTCCTCTCATGGTGCTCACGGCCTAGGCCATTTAAGAGGATTTTGGGTTTTTATTTGGTTAATAAGTGATGTAGAGAGGAATAAAAATGATTTTAAGAATTAATTTAAGGATTTAAAAATAAAATAACCAACTTTTAAAAAAAAATTCTTTTAGGAAGCTATGGAAGAAAGAGGTGAAGAGAGTGGAAAGGAAGAAAGAAATGGGAAATGAAACAGTGAAAAATAAAAAGAGTGCATGTTCTTTTTATAGAAAATGAGAATTGGAAGACTACTAAACTACCTCTCCCTAAATTAAGCTAATACCCTCTATCCAAAATTTGACAACACATCCTTCCCTCTTTAAGTCAAGTAAGGCTATCACATCTCCTTTTCTAATGTACTTTTGTCTTATTTTTTATGTTTTGTAAATTTTAAATTATAAAAGAAAAGTTAACCTTTACTTTATTAACTTAAGCATTTTTAATTAGCTTTAAATAAAACCATTTTAATTAGTAAACTTAATTTATTATTTTTATATATGTATATACTAGTGTACAAAACATGTTCCGATAACTTTTGGTCGATGAAAAGTCGAAATTTCAAAAAACGATTTTCGGTCACATTTTCAATTTTCATCGAACTATTTATTTTTGTAAACAAACTTTCAAAACAAGTTTACTATCATTATTTATTAATTACAAATGGGTCATTTGACCATTCAAAATCATTAATTGAATATTTAAAATTTATCAAGTATTCACAAATCAAAGTGACAAAATTTCGGGTCGTTACATTCTTCCCTCCTTAAAATAATTTCGATCCCGAAATTTCATCACAAACAAACAACCAAGAAACAATCCATATCAATTTTTAACATGTCCTAAAATATTAAATGACTAACAAACTACTTAGAGTTTGTCAAAGCTGACAACCTTCTCATCATACAATGATGATAAAAAATCTACTAAGCATACCTCATGCTGAACGGCCATAGGCTATTACTCAATCGATTATTCACATGACATCATAACAAATCGAAGAGTTATCTACCCAAATCCTCATAAACCATAAAACATTAAAGGCAATTATACTTAAGCATGCATGATGTATATGAATCATACGTACGCAAAATCCAACCCGATCACTTGCTCGAATACATAAATCTCTTATCTAAACTAGTATATATCACTTAACTCCTTCATTGTGGAACTCTGATCTGGTTCCTTGATCTAATACTTATGTTTTCCTTACATAGTCCTAAACTATGATAAAAACACTCACATCATCTCAAGAATCCATTTTAAGTACTTGCATTCATGAATCGAGTGAAAATGCCAACTTCGGACCGGTGTATAACACCCAGAAATCATGTGCCCGTACTCTAGATCTAGAATGGTGATGCAGATAAAATGATCCAAGTCCAACTTACGGTTTTATTCCTTTAGGATAAATTAATAATTATATTACTCCAATTCTTTTTGCTTCAAAAATTATTTATGGACACATTTCATAAAAATACAGCTTATGTTTTAAACTTGTATAATAACCTACTATATCCTGAAAGTATATACTACTATCTAATTAAATCTCTTATCTTTTCTTATATTCAGATGTAGGCCTAAAATAAATCTGGGTCTTAAAACCGAGTTGACCTCTTTACCCATCTGGTCCTATAAGTAGCTAAGAAGAGTAGGATATGGTATCCAGACTCAGTCCTAGAGCCTACTTTTCCTTTGACGCCTCTAAGGTAAAGATGTTTATTAGCTAGCGCAATAATATCAAATAGTTTATACAACTTAGATGTTAAAACAAAAGATACAGTTTAATAAAACAAAGCTTATTAAAACCTTTTTATTAAATCCAATCCATTTAGAAACTAGTGTTAAATTATTTCTTCCCTAACCAAAAGTGATATAAACCTATATTAAAAATACTATTTATCAACACACTCTTTTATCAAAATACTTTTTAATTTGAATCCATTTTCTTTAAAGAATCTTAAGAACTAAATACCTAGTTTTTATTTCAAAGCCCTTTGAAATGATATTATATATTCAAATTCATAGAAAATATACGTACAGACCGAGTAACCCCAAAATGATACCAAGGAACTAGGTCCTATCAAATAGTATCATACATCCCCTTACTAAGAAGGGTAATACTTAAGAGAAGTGTTTACCATCCAAACAGACATCTTGCCCATTTTTAGTCATTTTTGTGCCACTCGAACTGGTTAACACAAAAAAATTCTTCTTCTTTTCGAATCCCATTTTGAAACAATAATATATATATATATATATTAGTATTTAACAAAATATCTATTATCGCTTGCTTTGGGTTTTTTTGGATTAGAACTTGTTTCAGTCGCACAATAATAAACGGAATAATTTTCTAAGTGCACTACAACATTCGCCTAAACAAACATCTGATTGTCACTTAGAAAGATTATTCAGATTACCACAAAACTAATCGAGACATTTTCCCCGAACTATTCAGAGAAAATGTGTCTTTCTTAAAATTCTCTTTGAAATATTTATACTTATAAATACTTTCAAGTAATACTATAATTAATTTTTCCAAGAATCATTTGAAATCTTTAACAAAGACACCGGGATTAAATTATCAAAAATCCTCTTTATTTACAAAATACATCTATAAACTTCGTTTATAAAATTACCCTTACATAATTACAGTAACCATTTTAATAACGTACACTTGTTAAACCTAGATTATTAACAAATGCCTTATAGTCAAATTGTGAAACTGAATTCAAAAGGTGTTCATATTTAACTTAAATTATAAACTAGATGAGCGTCAATAACCGGTCAACAAATGATGATAAATAAATACCATCATTTCCTAATAAACAAACATATCATAAATAATTATGTCAATTTTTAGAAAAAATTTCTTTTATATATAAAATATAAAATCTAGGTAAAATTATTTCTTTCAAAAACAATATATAACATTTTTATAGCACTAAACAATATGCGCTCTCATATATAATACACTCAAATTCATTATAAAGTGTCACTTACCCTATCTCTAATGAGTTTACCCCCACCAGGGCCAAGGTTCTCGCTTAACGTTTAGCTCTGACACCAAGTGTAACGACCTACCTTTTTGACCCTAAAACGTCGACACCAATACATCCACGATATTCACGCGCTGAGCATCCAAGTGCTGGAAAGATAGATTGGTGGGGTAAAAGAAAAGAAAAAACAGAATAGAATCTCACATCGTGACGAGTACTATATAATATCCAAATGATCTTTAAAATAGAAAACTTTAATATTCATACAACAATCAGTGGATAGATATAACATCCTGTTCTTTCAAAGCTGATAAAAACAAAACAAAAAATACAACGGAAAATAAAATATGTCAAGTCTTGGAAGCATCTGGTTTGTCTCTTGGAGCTTCAAGCGTCCAAAGCTAACTCTGGAAAATACTCAGGTCTGACCCGAGTATTATAAGAAAATAACACCCGGATCAGTCTAGTAAACCAGCGTGAGAAACTCAAACCATATGGAATGTTATATTTATAAAACCCTTTCAAAAATAATGGTATCTTATAAGACCACTTCGCACGCACATAAACACGGATGAGTTTTTACCTTATGATAACTAAACCATTTCAAAAAGAAAATGCACTGATATTATAATAATGCCTAAGGTTTAAAATAAATATATAACATAGCTAGAATGCATGCATCTCACGTTCCAACATATTTGGGCACAACAAAATTCGTAAGATATGTATTGGAAAATGGGGTACTGCCTGTCATACAATGACAAGGCTACTAAACATATTATGACAAGGCTACTGGGGTACCGCCTGTCATACTATTCCATACAATGACAAAGCTACTGGGGTACCGCCTGTCATAGTACATCTCTAAAAAAATGTACCAAGGGCCTTATATGGACCCCCTGCCAACATAGGACCGGCCTACCCCTTTCTGGATAGGACCGAATATGTCACCACCCTGGTTGCAGCCAGAATCCGTAACGGGCCCTAAGCATACATAAATCTATATTACCGATCTAGATCGGGTGATGCCATACCCTAATAGGTATGACCTAGATAGCCCTGCTGTTTATCCCATATTTTAATCATTATCGGTTGTGAGGTTTGAGGCTATGTATTACCATTTTAGCAAATCCAACTTGGAATGCTAACACTGCCTTCAAGGCAACATTGCAATGTCAGCACTCATTTATGCAAGTTTTTCAAGATATGAACAAACCGAAGGCACTGCATCTACTACATACTTAGGAATAGTAGCAAGTAGCCATTGCACTTCAAAGAACTTCGTCTTCGATCCAATCATTTTTAGATGTCTTCAATTCAAACGTTTATGCCGGTTGGAAGTGGTTTTCGGATAATTCATGCTTATCAGATTCCTATCTCTATGAACCAACAATCGATAGCTTTTCGGTTGACTCAATCTTGGTTCTTTCAGAAGTAAGCGGACTACGTAAGAGTCCCAAGAGGATTTCTAATATACCCTTTAAAGCGAAAGGCATTTCACCGAGATGAGTTCTCTCAAGGGAATCTCAAATCGTATGAAATCACGAAGTTTTTTGTATACTTCCCAAGTCAAAAACTGGTCAAGTTATCGGTAGGTGACAAACCACTATCCGGTGTAAGTATAGTTTGCATATGAAAATCGAACATCTTATACACATCACAACTTTCTGATTTAAATAGTATTGTCCCTCGTTTAACAATAAAATCGAATAAGTTAGAAAAACTAACCTTGCCTCGACATATATTTTTAATTCTCAAGATAAAGACGAGTTTCCATACCACGGAATTTGGTGTCAAGTATAAGATGAAGTACCTTCCGTATACTTAATTAATCATGACCTATCTATCGAAATTAAACCCTCTTATACTTATCACGTTTTCGATATTTCGACTTCTTTATCTCTCATCCAGAATCAAAGTCAGGTAAATCAGAGCATTGGTTGCTATTGGTATTACCTTATTCAAACACTTTGATTCTAGATCTCACAGATAAAGGAAAGTCTACTCATCGACTTTTAGTGCTAAATATAAGACGGCTTACTTTCCATAACCATGTCAACCTTTTAGCACTACTTTATCATATTTGTTTTGTTACTTAATGTCCCTGACAAAGAAATTCCTTAATAAAAACAAAGTCTTTCTAAAACAAATCTAAAAACTAATTCCAATTACTTATTTTCAGTCTTCGATTTCAAACTAGTACTTTTTGTCGGTTAGAAATAAAACCGTTCAAGTTAGGGTATTATTACCTCTTAAACCTAAATTCGACACCATTTCTAATCTTCAAATTAGAAACAGGTTTCCATATATTGAAGTGTAGAAAATAGAATCCAAAAGTTCCACATACTTGTTATCAAAAACATTTTAAAAAATCACTTATTTAAACCGAAGTTTGATTTAAAAGGCAACCTCTTTCCTTTATAAAAATAACCACCATTTTAATCGATGAATTCCAAGCTACTTCAAAACACCTTCCCTTTTATAAAGTTAAGAACTTTTTTAATAATAGCAAAGTGTTATAAATTAACTTCCTTTACAATTTTCCAAAATGATTTACTATAACAAAAATGTTATAGTTCATAATATCTTTTCCTTTCTCAAATATATTTATTACAATAATAGTATTGTAATCCATGATTCCTTCCTTTTTTTAAATTACTTTTTAGACTCTTTTAAAATGAGTTTGAACTTGTATTTAAAACAACTCTTAAAAGATGGTCGCTTTTAACAAAACTTGACTTTTGAAACAAAGTAATAAAATTTAAACCTCTTGTTTAAATAACTAAATAAATTCTTAAAAATATATTTAAAACTTCAAACTCTTTTTAAATACTTATAAATACATTTGTAAAGATTTTCCAAAATATCTCAAATAGATAACTCTTTTTACTTTACAAAAATCATTAATTTTCAAACTGCATCCATAGCGACTATCGCTGTATGGACCGTAACTTTTAAACTTCATATTTTGTAGATCAAATAACTTTTGAACTCCATTTCTTTCTAAAATCAAACCAATTCACGCCTTTGCAAAATGGTTTAAAAACAAAAGTCGAGTTTGGAGACAATCTTAAAACATTTCAAGAAAATAAGTAGTAAATCGCTAAAAAGCAAGCATATGATTTCAACGTTGCAATAAAACCAACAAAAAGTATGTTGTATATACTAAGCAACATTCACATTTCACAAACACAAGCATTTACATAACCAATAATATATGTAAATAATAATCAATAAGGCAAGGAATCCTTTAGGATCCCTCTACAAAATTTCCATTCTTCGAAGTGGCCATAGCAACCTATTCGCTACGAAGACACTCCGACTTCCATTCACTTTGTTTTTTTCCCCTACAACACAACGGTTATTTATGTCATCCACTTCCAAGCGGAAATCAAAATCAAACATAAGCACATCACAACACATACATACAATCATATAAGCAACTACTAAATTATTACAACATTTTATCAATTTTAAACTAAATCAAGGTGAGATTTCTCTCTTTAATTCAGCCAAACCAAAGCCACCACCTTCCAAACACCATATGCCTTCATAACACCTTGCAAGCTCGGCCAAAGCTCTCCCCTAGCCCGAAATTGCTCACGCAAGGCCCTCCTTCTCTCGTAGTTCTTATGCCTAGGCCATTTAAGGAGGTTTTGAGTTCGTTTTTGGTGAACAAGTGATGTAGAGAGAAATAGTAATGATTTTATGAATTAGTTTAATGATTTAAAGAGAACATAAGCAACTTTAAAAAAAATTGGGAAGCCATGGAAGAAGAGAAGTGAAGAGAGTGGAAAGAAAGAAAGAAATGGAAAATGAAACAAAGAAAGAAAGAAATGGAAAAGGAAGGTGGAAAGAGTGTGTTCTTTTATAGAAAATGAGAATTGAAAGATAACTAAACTATCCGTCCCTAAATTAGGCTAATACCCTCCATCCAAAATTTGACAACACATCCTTCCCTCTTTAAGTTACATAAGGCTATCACATCTTCTTTTCTAATGTACTTTTGCCTTATTTTTTGTGTTTTGTAAATTTTAAATTATAAAAGAAAAGTCCACATTTACTTTATTAACTTAAGCATTTTTAATTAGTTTTAAATCAAACCATTTTAATTAGTGGACTTATTTTCCTATTTGTATATATGTATATACTACTGTACATAATATGTTCCATCAACTTTTGGTCGATGAAAAGTCGAAATTCCAAAAAACGATTTTCGATCATATTTTTAATTTCATCAAACTAGTTAGTTTTGTAAACAAACTTTCAAAATAAGTTTGCTATTATTAATTAGAAAAGGTTATTTGACCATTTAAAACCATTAATTGAATATTTGAAATTTATAAATATTCACAAATCAAAGCGACAAAATTCTAGATCGTTACAATTTCCCTATTTTAACGATTTCTAAAGTTTAATGAATGTTTTTGGGGAGAAATAGACGAACATGGAAAGTTTAGATGTATTTCTCCACCTTAATGATTCTGAAATGCTATATAAGTTTTATATGAAGATCTAACCATGATTTTAGAGATGATTTTTTAGTTTAATAGATTTCTTATGTTTAAATAATTTATTATGATTTATGATAGGAGTATGCCCAGAAAAATAAATAAGGAAAACACCCTAAAATTAAAATAAAGGATATAATATATTAGAATAGGAGTTCATGAGTTTTTTAGGAATTTTCTATGAGGAAAATAAGCTAATGCGCGTTAGGTACTATGTTAGGGAAAATAGGGATCAACGGGGGACGTAGGTAATATAAAATCATATGGATAAGAGAAAACATGTGTCATGTAAATAGGGAACCAGATCCAAATAAAATGATGAAAAGAAATATATAGGACACTGCAAATAACGAAAAGAGAAATTGTAACGTATTAAATGACGACATGTGTAAAAACGTGTCTGTTATTACAGATTTTGTCTTGTACGGAGCTTAGGTGGCGGCCTAATGTTTATAAGAGAAATACGTATATGGGAAAGAGATAAAGATTTGCAAGGGATTCAGAGACTTTCAGGGGGAAGTAAAGTTATGCCGAAATTTATGGAAGACATACTACGCCGCAAAAATGAAAAGTAGAAAAGTACCGAACTGCACTGCAATATGTAAAGGTCATATTGCACCATAATTTGGAAAAGAACGCTTAATAAGAAAAGTTATAGGGCTCAAAGTTTAGGGCAGGGTGGTACTGCGCCAAGGAAAGAAGCGGATGAAATCTTATAAAGGACAATTAGGTAGGACTCTATGAGAGACCTGGATAGTAAGGGAAAGGGTTCTTATGCGAGAAATAGGGTTGGAAGGGCTACTGGCACTAACTGAGGATGCTCACTTGAATGCACACCTTGGAAAGGTGAGGAGAGGCATTCAACTTCCAAGGACTACAGTGGTAGTTCCAAATTAAACAAATGCTTAAATAGATGTACACATTGGGAAGGTAAAGAGAGGCATTCTTGAATGCTCACCTTGGGAAGGTGAGAAGAGGCATTCAATCTCCCCGAGGGGCAGAGCAGCTAAAGGAATAATCTTAAAAGGAGAATTTAAAGAGGCTATGTCGGGGGCATAGTATTAAATAAGTTAGAGAATAATGTAAAATTAAAATCCAAGTGGGGAACCGTGCCGAGGGTGTAGTAGAAGATGGGAATAAATTACAGATTAAAGAATAATCTAAAGGTGGGAGCTAAGAGGTACCGTAGTAAAGGAGAGCCACTTAAGAACGTGATAAGCCGCAACAACAAATAAGAACTACTTGCATCATAATTGTTTCTTTTATAATGTTTTGAGATAGTGAGGGGGAAACCCACTCTGGCAGAGCAGTCTAGTCTTATTATGTATTTGTTTAGGGTAAGTATTATTCACACCAGACTTTATGTCTGACCCATACTTTTATTGTTGTTTTCTCCATAAACTCACGGGTGCTCAATTGAGTAGGCTGAGTTTATGGTATATGCGGGTTAATAATAGGCGTCGCAGTACATAGATCGAAGATGGAGTAGGAGGCTTTGTTTGCAAATAAAGATGTGGTTTTCCACTGTATTTAAGGAGTTCAGGCTGCATCTTTACAGGTTGACCTGGCCCTTCTATTATATTATTTTCGATATGTAATTTGACCCCTACATGGGCACGATTATGGGGTTAATTTTGGATCAAATGTTTGTAATAAATATTAAGAAATTTTTATTTATTGGAAATATTAGATGCTCTGTTTACTTGGTATGTATTTGAATATATAAACTAAATTCACTTTCTCCATTGGAATATAATTCTGGTGATGACTGTAGCATCATCGACATTCATCTTCGAACCTTGAAGTGGGGGATGCTACATTTTGGTATTAGAGCATATGTTATGAATTTAATATTGATATATACGTGATATCACTTATGAGGTTCGAGTCCAAGCATTCCTTCGTAAGGAGTTTGTTGTTTCTATAAACAATTCTCTAGTATTTTGTAAATACTCGAGAATGCTTTGAACTACCATTTAGTGATCTTAATTTAGATTTTATATTTGCTTCATGCGTCACATACATAAGAAATCTATGATAATGTAGACAATATAACATGTAAGATAATTTCTATTGCCAATACATAAGGAATCTATCTTACATGTTCCATATTAAACATTTTAATAAGATATCTTTGCATATCGTTTGGAACATTCCCAACATCCTTTATACTAACTATAAAAGATATAATTTACAAATCCAATAGCGAGTATTAAACAACCAAACTATTACTAATTTTGACATAAGTACATAGTTAACAATCAATAGTATGTTATTTAACTTTTTAGAAATATTTTAGCGCCTTCAATAGTTTTTTCATACGGACGCATGCTTCCTCTGAATTTTGATTGAAAATCAAACAATTTGACATTTCTATCAAAATCTTACTCAATTCTGATGCTTATAGAATGATACAAAATATCTTTCTTGAATCATATATGAAAATCCACAAACTTAACATTGCCCCCATTAGTGACAACTATTCATTGCAATTCCCTTCATCAAAACTATATCACTTTAGACTTATGGAATTTGATAATGGTGAAATTTCAATATCGTCCATATTCAACTTTATAATCCAAATGTCTGCGGGTGTAGTGCATTGGAAAGGTGGCTTGGGTTCTGGAAAAAAGACCCAGGTTTTATTCCTACCATGCACTTCCCTATTCTATATAAATTTACCAGGGGGTATGAAGGCTTGGATCAGCGGACGGCTTTACTATACCCTCCTCAGGAGTTTACCGGCCCGCCAGGTTCTCCTGGGTTTTCAAAAAAAAAACTCTATAGTCCAAACATAAAGTCCTTAGTTTAATAATAACAATTATTATTAACCAAACTACTCTGGCCAAAGATTTTGACTTTGAGTTGATTTCAGTTGACCGTAATACTTACTCTATATAATTAAGGAGATGAATCCTCTCTTGAATAGTGTTTAACTTCCAATACTTCCACTATATCCAACTATAGTCATTCAATGGAATCCGTGTCATTATTTGACTGTAATCAAAGTAGATCTTTCATGTTGAAGATCGATGGTATTCTCAAGTCAAGAGAACTATGTAAATTAGTCACATCTATATTTTCTATTTGACCTTAGTTATATCAACCAACAAAAAACTATCGAGCGGGTTATTCCATAGTTATCTAATAATTATTAGTATGTAACCCCTTGGTGCCCCATGTAGTCACGAGTAATACATCGCCAAACATTTGGAGAGCGTTACGTACTCTAGTCTCAATAGATGTATCGATATCCAGTCTCGACACATCTTGATTGGGAATATTTAAAATGATATGTTTACCTTATTATGATATATCACTTATGATTAAAACACATTGTAACTACTATCATAAAACATATCATTTATGGATTTTCTATTAAATATTCTTTAATTAAATTAATGATTAATATAACACAATATATCAACTATATAATAGAAAGAAAAAACCTTTTATTTCAAACAAGATTGGTTATCGAGTTAGATATATGTAACAAGTTGCATAATTTCCCCTAGGGCATACCCCTAACTCTATCATGAGGAAAATATCAAATCCAAATTAAGATCAATAATGATAGTTTATAGTGTGCTTGAATATTTATAAAATACTAGAGAATTGTTTACAGAAACAACAATCTTCTTATGAAGGAGTGTTCGGACTCGAACTTCATAAGTGTTATCGAGTATAATATGTCAATATTAAATTCACGTTCAAACCTTGACTATGAAGTTTTATGTTGGAAATGTTACAAACGAGAGGTTTTGGCTGATTCAACGAAACGCTAACTACATCGCTCTCATCAAACTTGTTGAAGTGATGGGATAGAGATTCCATAATTGACCATAAGTGCAAGTGGGAGATTGATAGAGTTAGTGGTATGCCTAAGGGAAAATTATGTAATTTTTTACATATATCTAACTCAATAACCAATCCTGTTTGAAATAAAAGGTGTTTTCTTTATATTACATACTTGATATAATGTGTTATATTAATTAATTAATTTAATTAAAGATGTATATAATAGAAAATCCATAAATTGTATGTTTTGTGATAGTAGTTACAAAGTGTTACAACCATGATTAATATTTATATTTATATATATTCAATAATTGATTAACATTAAACATATTATATGTATGTATTATGTATATAAAGTATTTATAGATAATTTCTTAATACATATACACACATACATATATATATTAAAAAATAACCGATTTTGAAATGTATATAAACATAATATAGAAATTTATTCAAAATTTTAATATATTAAATTTTAATTTTGTAATTTGAATTTTGTAGTTACTAGATTTTTATCAAGTCTATATAGATGTAAATAAAAATTTGAATTTTAAATTTGAATTTAATCTTGTAATTGTTTATATTATCATTTACAATTAATTATATTGTAATAAAGTGTGTGTGTGTGTGTATAAATACATTGTATAATCACTTACACAATATATATATATATATATATATATCTTATTTTATAATGTATATATTAACATACACATACACACAAATACATATATACTAGATCACACACATATATATAGAGAGGCTAACATGTCCGTTGTGGTGTAAATCCCAACACTTACATGGACATGTTAAACCATGTACACTATTTATGTTGCAAGTGCACGTACACGCTTATGTATAAATGATACACATACATATTATATAATACAAATTATACAATAATTATAACCTTATTTATAATAAAAAATATTGATTTTATTTAAAACAAAATTTAGATTGGACCTAAATAGATTTAGACTTCATAGGCCTAATAAAGATCCAAATAGAATAAACTGTTTGAAATTTACACCGCTGCGTGCTGGCCCGGTTCCAGTAGTACATAAGCGGGGTTGATTGATAATGTTTTCAGTCAATGTCTAGCTCCTGTGGAGATTGCTCTTTCAAGAAGAAGAAGCAAGGATTGATTGATTAATGTATCTGATTAATATGTATACATATATATATATATAGTTTATGGGTATATTATTATATACTCATATGTTTATAGCATGCATGTGCAACATAGCATAGGATGTGTACATGGTCAAGTTTATACATAAGTAGGCTTTTGAGATTTATATCTTTTCATATATACTTCACATAGTATGTGTATGTATGTCATTTTCCATTAGTTAATATTTTAAATACAAAATATTATGTATATATAATCAATTTTGAAAATATCATATAAATTTTGACTATATCTATGTTTCAAGATTTGAAATTTATATAGATATTTGAATTATTAAATAAATTTAAATTTAAACAAAATTTGAGATCCATATTTAAAAGGCTACTAAATATGTTATATTTGACTCTATATATGTATGTATGTATGTATGTGTGTGTGTATGAATTTATGTACGTAAGCCGAAAATAAATCTTTTTTATTTAATAAATTGACATACAAACACACACACGCTTTTACATACTAAATCATTTAAATATTATATATTGTTAATATTATCAATTTATATATATAATATATTCAGCCAACTTTTTTTTATTTTCCAAAAAACAGTATTATAAAAATATTAAAATTAATTATATAAATATAAAATTTTAAATGGGAAAAAATTTGATTAGGATTTAAAATATTTTAATATATTATAATTATAGTTTGGGCTAAAAAATTTAAATATTTTTATAAATATGCTGAAAGCATTTCATTATAAATATAATAAATTTAATTATATAAATATAAATGCTTAAATTCGAAATAGTTATATTAAAATGTAAAATATTTAACTATATTGTAATTTCAGTTGTATTTTATTTATTTATTTTTTCTTTTATGCCGAAGTAAAATATTTATTAATATATATATATATATATATATCATTCGAAATTGATAATATATATATATGTATATATAAAGTAATAAATCAATAAACAATGTTATAATTATATATATATTGTAATATATATATATATATATTGTAATATATATATATATTATAGTGGCTTAAATTATTTACACACACACATACATATGCATCGAATATAGTAATCACAATCAATAATTATCAGATAATAGATCTATATATTAATAAATTTACATATATGTACAGATGATGATGTAAATATGCAAATATTACATGAACATCATGTTAAATGTAAATAAGAATTCATGTAAGAAGTTCTGCCTTTGATTCACACCTTGATCTACTTGGCCTCCTTTATCTCTCAAATCCACACTCATTGGTGTAAAGAATTGACATGTCAATGGATCTTGCTTGTTTAATTAATTAGAGGTGAATGGAGTAAAATGGAGGTGGAGGAAGGAGAATTATCGTGGCCTGTAGGAGGAAGGAAGGTAGCTAAAAGTTAAAAAAAACAAAATGCCTTAGGTTCCTTTTTATAGGGAAAATTGAAAGATCTAGCATTAATCTCTCCCTTACCAAATCAAAACTTGGACTCCCTCCCTTTAAAACTTGGTTGACTATATCTAGGGTCCTTAGTGGACCAAATTCCATTTCGAACCTATTAGTAAATTATCTCAATTAAATCCAATTTAAATCATTATCGATATCGTATATTGATACACACATAACTTTTATTTATGCACCCAATAATTACTAACAATACCCTAAACAATTATAAAGGCAACTCCAATTTACTAAACACATCCCGCATAATAAAAACAATAATTTTTAATATTTTATAAATATTAATTAATTTATAGCTGTTATAAATCAATTAAATCAATGGTGTTTGGGAGACCTAATAAATTCGAATGTGCGACTCACATGTATGAATTTAACCAGCGATTAATATTCGAACAATTCAAATACTAATGTTCATACGTTACCATGGATAATTATGTGATTGTTTAACTTAAATTCATTGCTTACAAACGTCAACGGTAAAATCCAGTTTTACATTTTAAGCGCTACCTTTTAGTAATGATTATTTACATCAATTCTCTTCATCAACACTATGTCACTTTAGGTTTTATGGAATTTGGTTTTTGTTAAAATTACAATATCATCCACATTCAACTTGGTAAGTCCATAAACAAAGTCCTTGGTTTGATAATAACATTTATTATTAACCATATTACTCTAGCCAATGATTTTGACTTTGAGTTGATTATAGTTTATCATGATACTAATCTGAGGAGACCAATTATTTATTGAATAGTGTTTCACTCCCAATGCTTTAACTCAGATCCAACTATAGTCGCTCGATGGTCATTGTGCCATGATTTAAATCAAAGTGGGGTGTTTACATTGAAGTTCAACGTTATTCTTAAGTCAAGAAAACTGTGTAATATCGTCACTCGAGATTTTTCATTTGACCCAGTTGTTATTAACAAGAAACTCTCAGACAAGTCTTTCCATAGTTATCCAATAACTATATGTAAGTAACCCTTTAGTGCCCTTAGCAGCTGTAAGTAATACACTGCACAACGTTTGGACAACGTTATGTACTTTGATCTCAATGGATGTATCGATATGCTTTCTCAAAACATCTTGACAATGAATATTTAAAATAATATGTTATTTAATATTGTGATAATTCTCTCATGATTATAGCATATTATAATTATTATCACATAACATATCATTTAAGGATTTTTCTATTAAATATATTTAAATCAAATATTTAATCAATATATCACAATATAAAAGTATATATAGAAAAACAAACACCTTCTATTTCGAATGAGATTTTATTATAGAAATAATTATTTACAGTAAATTATATATTTTCCCCTAAGACATACCCTTAACACTCACATTGCGCATGATATACCTAGACCAACTATCATCAATGTTCATGTTACGTTTCCTACTGAATCTCGAAGCAATTAACTGATAGTGCATCTGGGTCAGAATAATAAGTTGGAGCCTACTGCATTCCTTCCCTTTGCACATGTTTCGAATGGACATCTTCTTCAAACTGCAATATACCATCCTTCTCTGGTATGGATGCCTTATTTGCTTCATCCACTTTGTCTGTCCTTTCTATACTTCGATTGTCTTAACTATAACACCTGCATGTTTTTATATTTTTGACATGTCGCACTCTCTCACGCCTTAAGGGAGTGCATCTTTTTTTTTTGAAGGCATAGACATTGATCCATAGTTTTCATGACCGTGCCGTGCCTTGAACCGTGATGATTGAAGGTTTAAGGTTTTGATGGTTCAACCGGTCGAACCGTTGGAACCGTGATTTTTTTTTTTTGAAAAATTTGCACATTTAGCTACAAATTATACACAAAAATATTGAAATAATAATGTTATGTACACAAACTGTAGACGGCCTTCAAGGTATACAAACTTGATGAGTCTTACAGTGGTATTAGAGTAGTTTACAGAAGTGAAGAACAAAATGATGAAGTTAGTGGTTTAAAATTTGAAACGATAATGATTTTTAAAATATATATTTACTTATTTTTTTCAAAGCAATGAAAATAAGAGAGAATTACACGATGATAATGTAAAAATAAACAAAAGAACCGTGGTTCAACCAGGTAAAATTGACGGTTGAACCGTTGGTTTAAAGGTCCGACCAAGGTTCATTGATAAATGAGGTCCGATTGAGTTCCGGGCCGTGGTGGTCCAAGGTTCAGGGTTATTCGAGGTTGAACCGCGGCAGGGTTGCGTCATGAAAACACTGCATTGATCTTTATTAATTTTAATAAAGAGTAACAAGGGCCCAAAATAACACAACCCAAATATATACTATACTTCTATGTAACTCACCATATTGTCAAACTACTTCATTACTTTCCTTTTACAAACTAGGGTTTACTCAAAATAAATCAAAACAATCGATCAACATCATGACAGTGGTGGAAGCTTGGTTCCATCACCTCTGTAACTTCGACGCATTTCATCGGCGTCAAGCAATCCTCCATGACGAACCTCGCATTTAGGACTCACTACCTCTTCACTGTTACTTATATCGATTTTAGGGGATTCATTAGGATCACGTGAAATAAACCAATAATCACATATTCGTTCAAAGTATGGTGAAACACTTGTTCTTCTTCTTGATTTTAGCATAATGATTTTTACAAGTTCGTCGATTTTCTTACAAGTTTGGAACTTGTTGTTTTATGTCTACTTGAATATCCTATTATTACTTTCTAACCAACAGCACCACACACATGTTGTAAAAACCACTCTTGCAAGATCTCTTAGTCTATCTCTATTACAAAACATGTTTGCTATGAATTCTGCTTGCTGAAACAAAGCTGTAGTGTCAGAAAATGGGACTGTTAATCTTGTTCTACACCATTGTCGCACATATGTTATGTAATTGCACTGAAAAAAAATAGATGCTTGACTGTTTCTTCTTCTTAATTGCACAATACACAGTTGCTGCCGACTATTATGTGCCTCAACCTTAAGTTATCCGCAATATATAACTTCTTAGTTAATGCTCTATAAGTGCAAACTGACATCTTTGGGTTGTTTATCTTGTCCCACACAACTTTACCCTAGTTAACTGAAGGGAATGCAACTCTGATATTTTCCCAAGCTTGTTTAAACTAAAAATCACCATTGTTTATGTTTTTGCAAAATCAATAATGTTCAGTTCTAGCAGTATAAATCTTAACATTACTAATACCAATGTTTAGATTTCTAGTATAAGGCAAATTGTAACGTTCTCACTTGCCATTACAAATAATTCTAAGTGGTTTGAATTTCTCACCACCTAAAGTTGCTAAAGATTGCATGCCTAGCTTAATTAGCATATTACTCCCATTTATTCATGGATCAAACCACATTTTAGTAGACTTCCCATCAATAATTCTTCTTTCTATAACATGTAATGCCTTATATCTTAATATTAACAAGTATTTAAAAGTACGTAAAAAGTTGTTTATGTCTATCTCCAATAAAGATTTATCTTTGACATATTTATTATGCAACCATTCACCACATAATCCATGTTACGTTTATTCAGCACTTTCCATATAAGTTTGATGCTTGTTACTTCATTCATTTCTGAAATGTTTTTTAGGCCCATACCTCCTTCTTCATTAGAGGAGCACACTGTAGCCCATGGGAATTTTGCAAATTTACCTTTCCATAGAAAGTTAGAGCATGCATGCATTATTTTGTTGATCGTAGCCTTTGATAGTTTGAAACTTTGTGTCCAAAATTGTGTCAGAGGATATATGACTGCCTTTATTAGCTTTATTCTTCCGGCAAGAGTCAAGAGATTGTATTCCCACCCCGTAACTTTCTTTTCGATTTGATCTAATAAACCACTGTAGATTTCATCCTTAATATATTGCACAGATAATGGCACACCAAATATTTAATTGGAAGTTCACCTTCGTGGAGGGACAGAATGCGCTAAGAATTTCATGTTTATAAGCACACTCCTTACTAAACACGACTCTAGTCTTTTCAGTATTAATTTGCAAGACAACATAATTTTTCAATTTTTGAAAAACTTTATTAACTGCCTGAGCTCCATTTATGTCAACTTTTAGGAATATCATATATCATCAGCATATACTAAATGCGTTAAACTTGGCAGTACATCATGAATAGGTTTAATTTTCCCACTAGCTGCTTTTGAATCCAAGTTATTGCTTAAATACTCCACAGCAATAGGGAATAGATAAAGTGAAAGAGGGTCGCCTTGTCTTATTCCTCTAGTACTAAAAAAATAGCCATATGGAATACCTTGATACAAAATCATTTTCTAGAAACTTGGGATATTAATTAATTCCTCTATTATGTTCAGCCAATTTCCTAGAAACTCTAGCATTCTGAGCATATGCAAAATAAATTTTTTATTTAGCTTGTCATATGCTTTTTTTAGATCTATTTTGATGCACATCTTTACTGCTCCAACACTGTGAAACCCATCATATGCTCATGTGCCAGTATTATGATGTCAGTGATATTTCTATTAGGCATAAACGCACATTGGTTTTGTGACATCAAATGCTTCATTAATGGTTTCAATCTTTTGCATAAGACCTTAGCAAAACCCTTGTATAGAAAATTGCAACAAGCTATAGTTCTAAAGTTGCTTAAACTGGTTGTAGGATATTCTTTAGGTACTAAAGCCAAAAAGTTATGATTCAACACTCTTACAATTTTTCCACTATTAAAAGCACTTTGAACTGCTTTCAATAGTAGTTTATTATAACTGTTCCAGTGCAACTTATAAATTTTAGCATTATACCTATCAAGCCCAGGTGCCTTATCATCTTGGGTAGAAAAAACTGCTATTTTAATTTCAGCCAAATCAATAGGATAGTTAAATAACACTTTCCACTACTGTTCATTATCTTCTTACAAATTATAACAAGAAATTCAGAGCATATCAGGTCGCCATCATACAGTTCTTTATAAAAATTTACTGCTTTTGCACGCAAACTTCTATATGAGTTAGTGTTTTCATTGAGTAAACTTTCCATGTTATTCATGTGCCTTCTTGTACTCTTTTTTGCATGGAAAAACTCAATGCAGTCATCTCCCATTGTCAACCAACTAATTTTTGAATTATCTTCTACAAGCATATGTAAGCATGTTTGTAGTTGTTTTTGACCTTTAGCTTAGGCTTTAGCATTCAAAACAGTTTGGTGTAGATCATACACAGCTTGCAAACGAGCATAATTCTTTCTGTTAAGCTATACTAGTTGGTCAACATTTTTAATTTCGGATTGTTGTAATGTTGTTTTTACTCCTCCATCAGTTTGACAGCTTGGCACAGATTTCGGATTGTTGTAATGTTAATATACGGAAATGATATGTACTTTTTTTCCTTTTCCAACGCATCCATTTAGGTTAGGGGGGTTGAAAGATTTTAATGAGGCATATCATCACTACAACAAAACAGGCTTTTTACAACGGGCAATGCCCGTTGTAATATGTGTTCCACAACGGACAGCCGACCGTTGTAATAGGCGATGTTGTAATAGGTTGACCATATTTTACAACGGGCAATGCCCATTGTAATAAAACTTTTTACAACGGGCAATGCCCGTTGTAATACACATTTTTACAACGGGCAATGTCCGTTGTAATACAACTTTTTACAACGGGCAATGCCCGTTGTAATACATGATATTGCAACGGTTTCTGACCGTTGCAAAATGAATGTAAATTTTTAAAAAAATTACAGCAACATACATCCATACCAATAATGAATAATTTAACGAGTAATAAATATTATCATAAAACAACCAAAATCACATACGAAAACTAAAAGCTAGAGTCATAAAATTCCAACACATTCCAAAAAGTTAGATAAATTTACATTGACATGGTTCTAATATACACATGACGACTAGTTTCATAACAACCGTTGAGAATTTCAGTTGTCAACCGACACTGAGCTTTGACAATATCACATGTTATATGATTTAAACATAATTCTTCTTAATTCTTACCAATTTTTGATTATAGACAACATATTCATTGTACTCAAGTGGGCTATCCTTGTACCCGGAATCCACGATGCTCCCACATAGCACTTTCACGTCATTCTTCCATGAGAAATGCTCAGCCTCGTTGTAGTGATGATAAAAAATAGTGCACTATGATGAATGGAGATTGTGGAGGTTCTTTGATGGACAATTGCAATGTAGTTGTAGCTAGTGAGAAGTATTGCAGTGGATGGTCTGGAGGTTGTGACTGTTCTTTGAATGTAGCAGTTTACAGTGGAGAAGATTGTGTTGGTTGTTGTCAAGTGGCTAGTGGTGTTTGTAGAGGAGATGTTGTAGTACTTTCGAAGATTGGTGGTTCGAGTGATGTGGTGATTTCAGAGGAGGAGTGACTGGAATGTTGTGACGGGTGGAGAATGCAGTTGAATGAAGTTGTGACATGGTTTGTTTAGGATTGAGACTATTTGCCTCCTGTTCGACTTCAAGATTTTTCCCATTCTTACAGAAATCATGCCGAGATGAAGTGTGACGACTGAGATAGCGAGGTTGGACTTTCTCGTTGTTTCTTAAAGGAGATGAAGAGGTGACAAGTGAGCTTTCTTTCTCCATTCTGAAATTAACAACAGCCAATTTGAATAACAGATGATAAAAACCAAATGCCTAGAAGATTGAAAGAAAGCCAATTTGAATAACAAATTATAAAACCAAATGCCTAGAAGATTGAAAGAAGGGATGTTATGGAAATTTCCAATCCGAGACCGCTCGAACACAATTCCCAAACGCAGCGTAAAAGCTAGATCGCGATAGACGATGCAAAACAACCAATCAATAACCCAAATCAATCTCAACCAAAACCAAGATACGATCACAACACCGAGATAAGCAATATATAAGAGCAATAACAATAAGTAAATCACACACCGATTTATAGTGGTTTCACTAACAACTTGTTAGTGTACGTCCACTTTGAGAGAGCTTTTATTATTACCAATGAAAAGAGTACAAGAGATTGTTTACAATGATCAACTAATCACTCTAGAATATATTTGTGGAGAATAGGATTGAAGAGATTAGGATTCACCAAAACCCTAATAGAAGAATTAAACCCTAGATTAGAAGTGATTAGGATTCCTTCCATAGGCAGCTGAAAATAGCTTTTATAATACGGTAGAGATCAAAACCGAATGACCAAAATACCTCCCAATATCAGCACAAGCAAAATAGAAGACCCACGCCCGAAACTGGAAAACTGCCGAAAAACGGTCGACTGGTCATTTTTGGACCAATGGTCTCTGGACGAAACCGGTCGACCGGTAGAAATGGACCGGTCGACCGGTTTTGGGCAGCAGTGCACAATAGTGCACTGTTTGCTCCCGGAACTCCCCCCGAGCTCCGCTACTCCGGCCGCTTCCTCCTACGCCTCGCTACTCCACTCCTCTTCAACTCCAACATATCGTGTCGCCAAAATTTAACACTCCACCTCGACACTATATCCATCTCCATCATCAATGGTACCATACCATCATCAACACCGATAGCTCCAACTATCGCCACTTCTACCTTCACCAAACATGAATGCTTCCTCAATGGGTTCCGGCAAGGCCACCCCCCATTGCACTTCACCAACGAGTTCAGGCACAAAGCCCCCACCCGCTAATGAAGTGTTGGAAACACCCAAAACCAAAACGATCTCACCAAAGACCCGAACACTTAGGAGTGTAAACTAGTGTTCGCCTAGAAGATAGAACACAATCTCACCCCAATACTCTTCTTCATCTACCAACCAAGCTCCTCTCTCACCCGTGCCACCCCGTGGCACCTAGCACTCCTCTAAGCAAATCAAGTTCGAGCAATGCTCGAACTTCCCAAACGGCAATGCTTTAGTAAACATATCCGCCGCATTATCCTTTGTGTGCACTTTCCGAAGATATACTTGCTTATCCTCATCCATGGCTACCAAGAATGACTCTCACTTCAATATGCTTAGTACGTGAGCTAAACGCCATATTCTCCGCCAAATGGATAGCGCTTTGGCTATCACAATGAACATCGATACTATCGTGTCCAACACCTAAGTCACACAACAATCGCTTCAAATAGAGTGCCTTCTTAGCCGCCTCCACCGCGGCTATCAACTCCGCCTCCGTAGTGGATAAAGCTACTACGGTTTGCAATCTCGATCTCCAACTTATGGCCGTGCCACCAAGTGTAAAGACATACCCGGAAGTTGACTTTCTCCTATCCCTATCACCGGCGTAGTCCGAATCACAATAACCAACCAACTTGCAATTCATTCTCCCACTACCGCCAAAAACAAGACCATGAGATGACGTACCTTTGAGATATCTCAAAATTAGCTTTACGGCTTCCCAATGCGATTTCCCCGGATTAGCCATGAACCGACTAACCACCCCGACGGCATTTGCAATATCGGGCCTTGTACACACCATGGCATACATCAAACTACCAACCGCACTTGCATATGGCACCGTTGCCATATAAGCCTTGTCCTTCTCCAAGATAGGTGAACCTTTACTCGAAAGCTTGACATGCAAAGGTAAAGGTGTAGTTGTCGCCTTTGCATTCTCCATGCTAAACCGGCTAAGCACTTTCTTGATATAATCCTTTTGAGTTAATTTCAACTCAAAACGCTTCCGATTCCTTTCAATCTCCATGCCCAAAATTTTCTTTGCTTCTTCAAGATCTTTCATCTCGAACTCCGATTTCAATTGTAATTTCAACTTGTTGATTTCATTCTTGTCCTTCGAAGCAATGAGCATGTCATCCACATACAAGAGTAAATACACCCAACAATCATTTTCCAACTTCTTGAAATAAACACAAGCATCTTTGATGCTTCTATCAAAACCATTTTCAAGCATAAAATGATCAAACCTCTTGTACCATTGCCTAGGTGATTGCTTCAACCCATATAGTGATTTCTTCAACTTGCACACCATATTTGACTTCCCATTTACCCCAAAACCTTTCGGTTGCTCCATGTAAATGTCTTCATCCAAGTCACCATGCAAGAAGGCGGTTTTCACATCAAGTTGCTCCAACTCCAAGTCGTGAATAACAACTATGGCAAGTAATATCCGGATAGAAGTATGCCGCACAACCGGTGCGAATATCTCATCATACTCCTTTCCCTTCCTTTGTGCAAACCCCTTAGCCACTAGCCTAGCTTTGTATCTCCCATCGTCCTTCACCTTGTAAATCCATTTGCACCCAATAGCACGGTTTCCTTTAGGAAGTGAAACCAAATCCCAAGTTTGATTCTTCATTAACGATTGCATCTCTTCCTCCATGGTACAAACCCATTTCGAGCTATCACTCGAATTCATGACGTCATCAAGGTCCATCGGCTCATCTTGGACTACTATAAGCGCATAGTCCATATTATCACAAAAGCTAAGATAATTCCAATCACCATATCTCTCGGGTGGTCTTATAAGACGACGACCCACCCGAGTAGCAATACCATCACCCGGACTCCTTTCCGCTCCACCTTGAGTCGAATCTTCTCTAGAATCGTGCACATCACCTACACTACTAGAGGCACCTTGTGGACTATGTGATGTACCATCAACCGCTCCCTCCTCACAAGCATCTTCTACTACTCTACTCTCTCTACCCCTTGGACAAAATGTGGGAATAACTTCCTTCTCCTTCGATTCACCATGAACCAAATCCGGAACATCCGATGAGCTCTCATTCTCCTTGAACATTGCCGACTCATCAAAAGTAACATGACGAGAGTTTATTACCTTCTTCGTTTCCGGATTCCAAACCCGATAGCCTTTCACTCCTTCCGTATAACCAAGCAAAACCCCTTTGAAAGCTCTAGGTTCAAGCTTATCATTTCCCGGATCATGCACATAAACGGGACTTCCAAAGACACGAAGATAGCTCAAGTCAATACTCTTACCTCTCCACACTTCCTCCGGAATTTTGTTATCAATAGCCGAGCATGGAATTCGATTAATAATGTGTACCGCGGTTGACATAGCTTCGGCCCAAAATCCCTTAGACAAACCCGATGTCAATCTCAAGCACCGAGCTTTCTCTAGTAGAGTACGGTTCATCTTCTCCGCAACTCCATTTGATTGTGGATCTCCCAGTGTAGTAAAATGTCTCCGAATGCCATGATGCTTGCAATAATCTAAGAATTCTCCGGAAACATACTCCCCGCCATTATCGGACCTAAGAACCTTCAAAGATTTACCACTCTCATTCTCAACAAGAGCCTTCCATACTTTGAACTTAGCAAATGCCTCCGACTTGGCCTTCATTACATACACTCAAACTTTGCGAGAAAAATCATCAATAAAGGAAATATAATACTTTGCTCCACCCAAAGAAGCAACCGGTGCCGGTCCCCAAACATCCGTGTGCACATACTCAAGAACGCTTCTTGAATCATGTTTCCCTTCACCGAATGAAACCTTTGTTTGCTTCCCCATGACACACTCTTCGCAAAACTCTAGCTTGTTGAAACTCTCTCCACCAATCATCTCCCTTTTTCGAAGGATCTCCAAACCCTTCTCCGAGACATGACCCAATCTCAAATGCCACAACCTAGTCGCATCCAAGTCACGAGAACTATCAACGCCAACACAAGTTTCACCTTCTATGGTCACTCCTTGAAGCAAATAAACACCATGAACTCTAGCACCTTTCATAACCACAAGCGCCCCCTTCGAAACCCTCAAGCAATCTCTCTCAATAGTGATCTTGCACCCCAAAGAATCTAATTGCCCCAAAGAGATAAGGGACTTCCTAAGTCCCGGAACATAGCGTACATTAGTGAGAGTACGAACTACTCCGTCAAACATCCTAATTTGCACGGAACCGATGCCCTTTGACTTACACATAGCACCATTACCCATAACAATCGAATTTCCCTCTCTAGCTTCGAAAGAAGAAAAACAATTCCTATTAGGCGTCATATGATAAGACGCCCCCGAATCGAGCACCCATTCGCTACCCGAAACATCTGATGCCACCGCCGTCAATACATCAACTTCTCCCTCACTATCAACACTCTCCACCGCAACCGATGAAGACGCCACTTCCTTCTTTCCTTTCTCCTTGTCCGGACACTCATTCTTCCAATGACCGGGCTTCTTACAAATATAGCACTTGCCTTTCTTTTCCTTCGACTTTCCTCTCCAACCGGGATTCCTAGATTTGGAACGACCCTGGTTATCCTTCTTCCAATGTTCCTTCTCCACAAACAAACCTTGACCATTCCCGGCACTACTACTTCCTACACTCAACTCCTTCATTTGATCTCGCAACTCCTCACTAAGAAGACCCGTCTTGACATCATCCAACGTCAATGTATCACGGCTATAGATCAAACTATTTGAGAAACCCGTATAACGGTCCGGCAACGAACATAACAATATCATCGCCTTTTGTTCTTCCTCAATCTTCAAATCTACCGCCTTCATCTTCATTAGCAAATCATCAAACACATTTAAGTGCGCCTTTAGCGAAGTCCCCTCTTTCATCTTATAGGTGAAAAACGTTCGCAACAAGATCAATCGGTTAGTTAGAGATTTCTTCATATACAACTCCTCTAACTTCTTCCAAATTCCCCCAGCGGTGACCTCACCACTAATTTCGGAGATAACATTCTCTCCCATAGCAAGTTAAAGTGTAGTAAATGCCCACTCTTCCATTTCGTCTCTCTCAACCTCCGATATGTCCGCCGGCAACAAATGTGTATCAAACACCACCCTATGAACCCGATTCCTCCTTAGAACCGCTTTCATCTTCCATTGCCATTTTTCAAAATCATTATCGTCATTCCACTTATCAATAACCAATTGCGATCCCGAAGCCGCATACGAACCACGTACATACGGCGCTACACCACTTGGACTAACCATTGAGGGAACACTAGAGTTATTATCCGATTCCGGCATTTCAACAAACACCTACCGACTCCAAAGCTCTGATACCAAATGTTATGGAAATTTCCAATCCGAGACCGCTCGAACACAATTCCCAAACGCAGCGGAAAAGCTAGATCGCGATAGACGATGCAAAACAACCAATCATTAACCCAAATCAATCTCAACCAAAACCAAGATACGATCACAACACCGAGATAAGCAATATATAAGAGCAATAACAATAAGTAAATCACACACCGATTTATAGTGGTTCCACTAACAACTTGTTAGTGTACGTCCACTTTGAGAGAGAGCTTTTATTATTACCAATGAAAAGAGTACAAGAGATTGTTTACAATGATCAACTAATCACTCTAGAATATATTTGTGGAGAATAGGATTGAAGAGATTAGGATTCACCAAAACCCTAATAGAAGAATTAAACCCTAGATTAGAAGTGATTAGGATTCCTTCCATAGGCAGCTGAAAATAGCTTTTATAATAGGGTAGAGATCAAAACCGAATGACCAAAATACCCCCCAATATCAGCACAAGCAAAATAGAAGACCCAGGCCCGAAACTGGAAAACTGCCGAAAAACGGTCGACTGGTCATTTTTGGACCAGTCGACTGGTCCAGAGACCCCATGGTCTCTGGACGAAACCGGTCGACCGGTAGAAATGGACCGGTCGACCGGTTTTGGGCAGCAGTGCACAATAGTGCACTGTTTGCTCCCGGAACTCCCCCCCGAGCTCCGCTACTCCGGCCGCTTCCTCCTACGCCTCGCTACTCCACTCCTCTTCAACTCCAACATATCGTGTCGCCAAAATTTAACAAGGGAAACATACAATTGATATGTGGCATATCAATCAGACAATTCAGCATTATATGATTTATACTAATGTTATTTTTAGTTGAAACCGAATAATCAGACAATTCAGCATTTATTGGAAAGGGCATCTATGTTGGTTTGATGATTGATCACAAGAAATATTTTCTTGCCTCCCACTTTCAGTAGAAACGGCATCTTACTCTATGTATATATCTTGTACTATGGAGCATTGTCAGTAGAAGGGGTATCTTTATTGCATTGAACAAGGTAGAGATTATTATTGCATTAATACATATACAAATATTTATGAGATGAAAACTAAGTCTTGTGGGTTGTCTCTACTGCACGCGGTTACTCTTCATTATATTGTGCAAGCATACCCAAAAGCAAGTTGTACTTAGAAATGAGAGTTGTTGTTCTCTTTGTGTTAAATCCTACAGTTAAAACAATTAATCAAATTTAGGCATAAGGCAGTAACATAATCAATTCTATGACTATATAGTAGTAACTTTAGCACAATAAATCAGTGAATTGATTTGATTGGATATATCAATCTTTACTAATTTGAAGAGAAAATATAAGTAGAAATTTAATGAAGGCATAGATAGATGTTTAATCAGAGGTGGAAAGAGATGCTATTTCTAACAAATATGTTGACTTATAGAGGAAATAAACGAATAATGACAAGGAGAAGTATATGCATCACGCAATAATTTTATGATGTAACAAATAAAAGAGAATTGTCATGCGTGAGAAACAAAAGGAACAATTATTGTTGAATTGCTTCAACAAGGGTTCTCTGACACTTTTGGAGTATGAAATGTTCTCATGTACAGTTGATGATCAGCCACCTTATCATAAAAAGCATAATAAATGTTTGTACCCCTGATTTTGACGTGTATCCACTTGCTGATGATACCTTGTTCTCTCTGTGAGTTTTTTTTTGTATCTTACATAATTTTAGTGATATTATGACATAAAAAGATCAAAATATAAACATGATCATTGATTGTACTTGTTAATTAGTTGCAGGTATTAAGAGTGACCTTCAAGCAAATCATGTAAATATAAATGTTTTACTCATTAGCATTCCATTAGTAGTAGTCTTACGCTAAGATATCCTATCAAGTGGGATCATACACAGTATGAATGGGCAACTCCTTGTGCTTATACAAAGAAGGTTTCTTTTGCAAGCTATCTTTGTGTTTACCGACTTGGATCTTGTTTGTTTTCCAAAGAATCTTCTTTTGGTCAAATAGAAGAAGAGTCAATACCACATCTTTTTAAACTTTAGTCTTAGCTATGAAATTTAACTATATAATTAAGTTAATTTATCTTATTGGGACAAAATTAAAGACTTCACCAAAATAATTCTCCCATTTAAAGTCATGTTTGTTGTAACCCTTTTACCCTGGCTATTGATTGTCTTTTTTATTTTTTGCTACACCAACAGAGGACATGTTACTACACCAATTTTCTAGTTTCTAACCTTTTATTGATTTTGCCAATTCATCTGGTAAATTGTTTTTTATATAATTTTTTTTTAATCCATACTTCATTCCATCTTTACTCGAACAAAGTGATTTTTTTTCTTGGATGAAATGTTGATTTTTTGTCATACACAAAATGCTCATATTATCAAAAATAGAACAGTAGTCTCTACTTTGTGTACACTTGCCTCTAATAATATTTCCAACCATATTTGCCTATTTACTAATTTTTGAAGCTGCTATATACTATGCTTTCGTCTTAGAGGTAGTCACGATAGTCGATAGACTGCATTTTTGAAACTAAACTCACCATCCCCCTCAGCAAACGTAAACACATAGCATATGGTGGACTTTTATCAAAATCATTCACTGAAACGATATATCATATGGTAGTAAAGTTTGATCCTTCATAACATATGATACTGTAGCATTCACTGAGCTACCACCATCATCCATCATACCCAACATTCCCTCTGCCGCAGTCCCCAAAATATCTATTACAAGGTTGCAATCCAATCTCGAACGGACATCCACATCAACCACCATTGAACTGTCAGACCATACTTCCTCTGCCTTGCCTTTACTTCACCATACCTGTCACAGCTCCACATCCAAAATAAAACCTCCTTCATCACCATAATTATACATAGCTGCTCATCACCATATCAAAACTGCAAACACCACTTCTCATCTATTGACATATCCACTTATGTTCACATACCGGAACCCAAAGTTCACCATATTTAGATCATATTTCAAAACCAGTTACAAATCTAAATAAGTTCTGAAATTATTCACAAAAAAACTTATCATTTTTTGTTTATGAATTGGAGCTATATATTTAAAATAGTGGAAAATAGGCACAAGGACAAATTTTTATAAAAATTTTGGCTGAAGGACAACAAGTTTTATTTTTAGGCTGAAGGACAAACTTTGAAAGATAATTAGGCTGAAGGACAATGCTAATACAACTAGCATTTTGTATAATGTAAAACTGGATATAATGCTAGTTATAATTAGCATTTTGTACAATGTTTGCACTGTACAAAATGCTAACTATATTTAGCATTTTCCTTCAGCCTAATTTTCTTTCAAAGTTTGTCCTTCGGCCCAAAAATGAAACTTTGTGTCCTTCAACCTAATTTTTTTTCAAAGTTTGTCCTTGTGCCTAATTCCCTCTTTAAAATAACACCAAATATAATTGTTATAAGAAAGGTGCTCTGCTGCTATTTAAACCAGCATAGAAATTTGAAAGCATTATGCTCTTTAAATGGTAGAAAAACGATCACGTCTCAAGGATAGTAAAATTATTCAAATATCCCATCGAATTACAATTATTTATTTCTTAAAATACAAAAGTACTTTATAAAAGAAATTTAAAAAGATCTAAAACTTAGTTTTTATAATTATAACGATGTAGCTCTCCTCCACATTTCAAGGTTAGATTCCAGAGTATAAGAATCCCTTTTACAATGCGATCAAGGTTTTATTCTTTACAAAAGGAAGGTAATCCAGACTAAATTTTCTATCGACTCTGAATTTTTGTAAACTACAAGATTTTTGCTATGAATTATGACCATAGTTTGGCATATTTTAATTTCTTTACAAAAAGAAGCAGCAAAATCTGACATAAACACCATTATATTTCTAAGAACCAAGTTACGCTCATGTCTCAAAATTTCTTAAAGCACATGTGATCACACTGACATAAACATGTAGTAGACATAGGATTTTTTTTTTTTTTTGGACCAAAAGTGCATTATCACGTGTGACAAATTTATTCTTACATTCAGTATATCATCAAAATATGAATGTTAACCAATGATCGATGGTTAACAGACTAACATTGATATCGCATTTTGCTATGCAACCGAAGCCTCATGTTTGATCTCTTAAATATTTGTAATAATAAAAAAAATTCTTATTTTATAAAAAAGGGATAACATCTAAAACTATTCCGTGGATTAATAGCTCAGCGACTATAGGATATCATGCATAGGAGGAATCAAGTTTTGATTATAGAGTCTTATTTAGCTCTTTGTTTCACTTGTTGCACTGTGTGGATGCACACTATTATTGCTAAATGGTTCATAACTACATTTCCACCTTTTATTATATTTATCATTTCAAATGAACTAGGCAGCCTAGCATACAACTAAACCTTAAAATATCCAAAACTCATAGAATAAGATCAACAATATCCAATGACTAATGACAATTATGTTTCTTATGCATATTTCAGTTACTAAGTACGCTAATGACATAAATCCCACATATAATTATGAACTTAGTAAGAAGTGGGTTTTAAACTAAAATATTGTCAACTATTCCAAGCAAAATTTTATTTAACATTAATATATATTGCCCGCCAGATTCAAACCTTGCATTCAAATGATGTACCTTGGTTATTTTATTCTTCTATTATCTAGTTAGTAGTTGGTAAAATTAAGTGCAATTTTCATATGCTTTAGCTTTAATTTCTACTGATTGTGCAGCAAAAGGCATTTGAACAACAAAGAAAAAGTTTGTACCGGACTTGCACATGAATTCAGTTTCATCTCTCAAATTTGATGCTTTCTGCACTCTAACCATAATATGAAACCATTTCCCATCCTTTTTAATCTGCAGTCCTTGAGTATCAATCACTTGAAGAAGCATAGTTAAGCCAGAAGCATCAGTGTGTGGTGCCAGTCCTAGTACTTTGTTAGCACTCTTGCATGGTGGATAGTAATTAATCAATAGCCCCAGCAACTTAATCAATAGTATTGAAAGAATGAAAAGGGTAGCAATAATCTATACATACCTCCATTATCGATTCCAAAATTGCTTCAGTTTTGGTTTTCCACAAGAATCTGAAATCATCTTAGGTGATTCCTTGAGCTTTAGCCCAGTTTGCTACAGCTTTAGCTCAGATGGTCGAAATAGAATCGATGAAGACGACGGCGAAGGCTGGGAAGAAGGATTTTCACTGTGGAAGCGGATGTGAGTTATGCGGAAGTAAGTGACGTGAACGGTAAGGTTCAACGTGACCTGACGGTGACGGAGCTTAGGTTAGAGGCATGCGCGATGAAATTGATGATTATTTTGCATGATCGGCACACCCATTAATGGCGGCGGTGAGAATTGCGATGGATCGGGCGAAATTTATAAGGTTAGTAGCTAGGGCTTAGCACATCTGGTATGGTCAAGAGTTACAACGGGCATTTTATGTTGTAAAATGGGAACCTATTACAACGGGCATTTTCAGCCCATTGTAAAACTGACACCTATTACAACAGGCATGAATGGACCGTTGTAATAGCTTTCTATTACAACGGACAGTCATTGCCCGTTGTGAAAAGGGTATTGTACAGGACATCTATTACAACGGTCCTAAATGGACCGTTGTAATAGCCATCTATTACAACGGGCAACTAGTGCCCGTTGTAAAATAGACGTTGTAATATGATATTTTTGTTGTAGTGCATAGAAGTATATGTTATTTTGTTTATAAAGTACCCTTTTTCCAACCAAAAAAAAACATTTTTAATTTCTTTGCTCCATGTTTTAAGTGCAACTTTAAGTTTCTTCTGAGCAGAAACAAAATTATATTGCAGATTACCCAACCTATTGTTTTGAAATTATCTTTGACTGCTTGTTCATGTCCACTGAATAAGTTCTAGCAAAAAAGGCTTAAAACCATTCAAATTTTCTTTGTTAAAAATGCTAAGCAACATAGTAGTGTGATCAACTAATTCAAATAACAAATATCGCATTGTAGATTGTGTGAATGAGTTCAGCCAGTTTAGATTAATGAAAGTTCTATCAAGTTTGCATGCAATATTTTTTCCTGGACCTGACCTCTAAGTATAACTAAAACCACTACCATTAAGTTCACATAATCCTATCTTAGTAAGGTTGTCATTTAGTTCTTTTACTCTTGCTTCAGAAAGTTTATTACCACTAGACTTTTCACTCACCAATCTGACAATTAAAATCCCCAAAACACACCAAGGGCTTTGACTTTGTTGTGCTGTTTAATGATGCTAAATAGAGGAAGCTGCTACGAAATGGTGCTAAATAGAAGGGACTATTGATCCTAGCTAATACACGCACTATATCGGTGCTAAATAGATGAGTCAATTATGAAATGGTGCTAAACCGGGGGGCTGTTGGTTCTAGCTCAAACAAACACTCTATTGGCTAGCATCCATCAATTTTAGCAACGCAGCTCATTGTCCTTCCAATCCTTGGCAACCCACATTGATCATTGGATACACTCGACCTCCTACGCAAAGAACTCTTCCTTGCAATTTCCCTCATCGCGCCTACGAAATGTAGCTTTGGATTGCTTCTCGTAGTGATATTAAATTTGTTGCACAACTCCGAATGAGCCTCTAATGCCTCTTCCATTATTAGACTGTCCTTACTGATTTTCTCCTTTACCGCTTCTGCGCAAAGACCGCAAACCCATTTTCCAAAGAAGAACGATCTGATTCGAGAAATGTATGTTGGAGTGCACACCTCGGATACGCCACAGCATTCACATTGTACTTGTTCTTCTTTCTGATCGGCGTTCATCAAAATTGAGTCATTGATGATTGCACTGGACACCATAGATGATGCTTCTGAGTACACTCTTCTTAGATTTTGGCCCCTCTACAAATCATTTTATATGTCATATTCAAGTATTCTTGAACAAAAAACAAGCATTATGCATACGATGCACTTGATTAAACTAACATACACCTGAAGCAGAAACTAGTTAGTTACCTTAGTAGGACTGCTGAGTCACTTTGACAACTGTAACATCCCGAAAATTTTCGACTTTCGAAAATTCAACATCGATACTCACTTTATCGACTGCTGAGCCATCGAATGCCGGAAACCCGAAAAGTTATGGTTTTAAGAAAAAGAAAAAGGTAGAAGAAGAAGATAGAAGAAAAAGAAAGAAGAACAACAGCAGAACAAGAGCAGAAACAGAAACAGAAAACAATATCAGAATCTCACATATCGCAGCGGAATAACATATAATAGATAAACAATAGTCTTTTAAAACAAAGAACTATATCAGTTTATACATACATCAATCATCAGAGTCAATATACAACAATGGACAGTTATATAAACTTGTCCTCATACAGAATACACAGCGGAATAAATACTATCAGATACAAATACTACGTCTCGTCATCCAGCTTGCTTCCAAAGCTCCAGAATATCCAGAATATCCTGATAACATAACTCTAGGCTGCCCGTGTGGAAATTGGTGGGCACCCAGAGTTTAGAAGGGAACAATAAACTCCGAGTCAGTCATGGTGACTGGTGTGAGATCGTAAAACAGTTATTCTTTAAAATAAACAACAGGATAATTTTAAAGTCAATTCGCAATGCTTTTGGAAAATGAAACTACCATAAGACCTCCCACCACACACACAATGCAAACGCAGAATTGGAGGAGATTTCTTCTTATGATAGTCAAAGATGCTTACTACGCAAAATCAAACCATTTTTGATATTATTATTATTAGTGCATAGTGTAGAAAACATTTCGAAAGTATAATATTAATCTTAGCCAACATACGACCAGTATCGTATACCTACTATAGCTACCATCTAAACAGTGGTGACCACCGTACGTAAATGGCAGGTTCTACAACTAATACCGTACAAAGTTCGTATTGGAGTTTGGATTTCCAACAAATGGTCAGGCTAAGGAACTTCCTATCCACGATGGGTACGTCCCTGGAATAGACGACCCGAGAACCTAACCGGATCTCTGCCAACACAAGGCCGGGTTACCTCTGCAAAAATAGGTAACTACTGACACGCGTATGCCATCCCCCGATCGTCACCGATCTTCCCGAGGATCCCCGATTCGCAACAAACCACATAGTAAAAATAATGCAGTAACCACAGAGGTTAAGTATCTGGGCTCCATACCATGATACCACCTTTATCCAGAAGGAATGACATACACTAAGGGGCGCTACTCCCTAGAACCTTGCTGCATTCTTCCTGTTTCGACCATTTCCGGGGTGTGAGGCTCGACGAAGTCTCGTCCACAAAGCTACGCTTCCTCAAAAAGCCCTGCTTCGGGTCAAACAAAATGATCAACCTATGATCACAAAGATATAAGATCAAACAAATGATCATATCACAAATGATCAAACACTGATCATTTCACAGCAACACTCAGTATGCCACGTTACCAAATTGGGATATATCGCTGATAAATTTCAACTACATAACCTCTGAGCTCGTACGTCTCAGAGAAGGGTGTTAAGCTAAGAGAATAAATTCTCCGCCACCAACAGAAATGTATTTGAAAGAAATCAGCTTTACATCTCAAATTTGTAACATCAGACACACAATCCATACAAGTCTGTTCCGGGATCGAACAGAACCGAAGGCACTTCTCACGAAGCCCTTGCACATCCGGATAATTTTCAATCACGTCAGGACTTCCCGTCACTAAGGGTGATAAAACCTCTAAACCGAAGATCAGTCGGTGTAGAGTAACTCGACGGTAATCCTTCCGTTTTCAAAAATATCTGGTCTTCAACACCGGTCTTCAAATGCAATTCATAACGACATATCACATATTCGGAATGGGTTATACGACCCCATGGTCCTTCCCCGGCTAACCCGAATAGTGAGCGCTTATTTAAAATAAGTGTGGCATTCAAATTCATCCAATTCACAACAAATACCTACTCAAGGTAATTATTGATAGTCGGTTATTTAACTATCAATAAAGATGCGCAACATCATCAGATTCCAAATAATTTCCCGAATTATTTAATTTCCAAAAATATCTTTACTAGATATATTATTTCCACACTTAACCATTTGAAAACAATTTCAAATATTCAATTTTCAATTTATCTTTAAAAGATAAAATCTCTAAACAGTTCACTTCATATTGGAAAAGCATTTCCATACTTATTAAATAATAAGTATTTCACAAATCTATTTATTTTCACATTTGAAAATATTCGATATACTTAAATCAATATTAAGTATACATTCATTCTTTAAGGAAATCATTCTCTTTAAACACATTTTAGTTGAGTCAAAACGAATGTTATGTAAAACATCGTTACGACGACTCAAAATCACTAGTATAGGGATTCGGAATTTAGATAGATATATAAATCCCAATACTATATAAAACATTTCCTTTCGGAAATCATTTACTATAACAACAGTGTTATAGTCCACCATTTCCTTCTACTTCTCGAAAACGTCTATTTCAACAATAAAATGTTGAAATCTATGTTTCGATACTTAACACGTTTTAAAACATCTTTTAAAACAACTTCATTTAACAATATTCCTTTTCCCAAAATATATTGATTTTATTCCATAATATATATTCACTGTCCAAAATCGTGAATATAATCACTATCCCAATTTTAACAATTTCTACACATTTAACTTAAAGGATAATTCGCTGTCCAAAATCACGAATATATCTCCTTTAATAACTTCAATGTTAATTTATCAAATTCTATTGATTTTTAATTTATAAAACAATGTTTATAAATCCCATTTCTATTTATAAAACTTCGATTTCTAAGTTATCCAATTCAACTTATATATCTCAATTATATACCGGAAGTCTATATTATAAGTTAAGAACTTATAATTCATTTATTTACAACATCTATTCATTTCTCATCTAAATGTCAAAATCCGATTTATAAGATAATTGCTTATAAATCTTTTTGTTTTACAAAATCTATTCATTTAATAACTTCACAATTTATAAATCTATAAATTTCTATCCACTTATGGAATCCATTTTTATTTGACTTTAACACTTAATAAAACTCATTTCAAAATTCCAATATTCTTAATTTATAAAAATATCAATTTTTATAAATCTTTTTATATGAATTGTTTAAAATACTTCAACAATTCCAATTTAAACTATTTCATAATCTTTATCAATTATTTATTTCAAAAATAACATTTTTGTCGTATTTCACAAAAATCACAAATTTACTAACATTAAAATTTTAACATTTATTTATTTAAAATAAACCAATTCAAAAATTTCAATAAAACGTATATTTCTACAAATCACTTTAAAAATCTTTTTAAATTAAAAGTCGTTATTTTCACATTTCAAAACTGAATCCGATGATGCCACAACACCAATCAGTCCATCACAACAGTCAAATATCATATATCATCATATGATAACAGAATATATCAAAATATCTGTAAATAATCAATACGGTGAGGAATCCAGTCGGATCCCTCCAACCTGTTTCCCTGCATCCACAGATGTTAGCACAATACCAATTCCGCTCCAGTACGGAATTATCGCGGTATATGGGTTTTTATAAATCCGCTTACTAACGGCGCAATAGGGTCTCATCCGCTATACGAGGCGGGAATCAATCAATCCAATATATACATATGCCAATATGTATATATTGCTATATATATAGATATATCCTATCATATCTAATATCACATCCAAACAGTCAATCATCAATCAATAACTGTAAATAATTCCACATTCAAATTTGAGTGAGAAGATCTCACCGTGATTTTAAATTCTGATTCCAGCGTTTATTTCGAATAAAATTAAACGCGCGTTTAATTTTACCCAAAAATTTCCTTGACTCCAATCGACTCCAAATCAGTTGCATCGCGTAGTGCTCGACAAAACGATTGCAACGCAAAAAATTTCGTCCGTTTTCAACCTCGTATGAAAGAGATATAACAGTTCAAAGTTTAACGATTTTAAATAAAATAAATATACAATTTTGTTTTCAAATCTAAACCTAATGCATCTCTGGCCGTTCGATCTCGAGACAACAGATCTGGGCCGCTTGATATCTTCTTCCCTCCACACGCGAAACTCCCCCAGATAACGTTCGCGAGCTCGAACCCATGAAGCCGGCCCTAACCCTAATTCGTGCCTCCCCTCCGTTCATCTACGTGGTGATCAAGGACCACCATACGAAAGACCACAGCGAGCTTCCCCCATGGCCAAGACCACGTGCAGCTCGGTCGCGTTTCTATCGTGAAAACCGTGCCCAAAAGTCGCGACTTCACATTCAAATTGACGGCAATCCATGCTTCTAAAATCGATCATAACCGTTGAGATCGTAGTTCTCAATGGTCTCTACAAATTTGTAGTTGGAGATTTCTGGAATTAACGTGTGGATTTGAAAATAATTGAGGAAGAATGTGGGAGTTTTCTGGCCTTTGAAACGTAAGCGGCGGCTGAAGAGATTTAGGGTTAGGGTTTTGATTTCTCTTTGCAAATGAAAAGGTTGAGGGGCTTATATAGAAAACTTACGAAAACACTATTCATCGAATTTTTTTCGAACTCCGATTCGAGCGTGCCGGCTGACGTTCGTAAGGTTTACCCCGCGTTCCAAACGCAATGGAACAGGTTTCGGAAGCTAATTCGATCGTCTGTGTGAGATATGACAATAAACGATCAATTTAAATTAAACCGATTTAAATCGATTTCGAGGCGTTTTAATTCGTATCGGACAAATGGTAAATCCAAAAATTACGAAATTTGAAATCTTACAATAATATCACATTACGGATCCGATGAAACTGGTTTCGTCGAAATCCGACACTGTTTGAAAAATGACTATTTTAACTCGACGATTTAAAATTAAAACGATATCGATGCGTTTCGAGTTGCCACGGTCAAACGACAACTCCGATTGATACGAAAATTGAAATCTGATAATAACTAACTATTACGGATCCAATGGAACTGGTCTCGTTCAATTCTGAAACTGTTCGAAAATTGGCTATTTTTACAGTCGATAATTAAATATTAAAATATTCAATTTTCACAATTCAACTCCAAATTCAATTTTAAGAGTCCTGTAACATCTCTATAACTCCAGTATGATTAAATATAATTTTACAAATCAATTTCAATCATTTTAACTCGATTTTCAATTATCTCTGGAATTTCACTATTTAATTTATCGATTTAATTATCCAATTAAATCCAATATTCGAGAAATAAATCATTCGACTTCTTAATTCTACTTATCAGTATTTAAAATTAATTAAATATTCGAATTTTAATTATCAAAAATTCTGGGTCGTTACAGACTTCCCCCTTTAAAAGAATTTCGTCCTCGAAATTACAAGTTAGAAAGAAAAATGATCCCTAACTCGTCTACTATTTTTCACAATCTAATAGTTTTATCAAATTTCAAAACAAATCTTTCTACTACAGATTCGTTATTAATCAACTACATTTCAACTTCAACTCTAAGTTTCAAAACAACACTGTTTAACTTAACCATTCGAATTTAAATTCAAATTCAAATTTTAACTTACAAAATTTTCTCAAAAATTTTCTAACACCCGAAATTTTCGAAAAATTTCGCCAGCGTCTCCTTTGCGCGGCTAATACGGCACGACTACAAAACGTCCCTACGGACTCTCAGATTTCAAAAAGAAAAAGAAAAAGCCAAGCGGCTAGACAAGAAATCATCAAATCTCATATTCAAATTTAAATACTTACCTTTTGTCGAGCCATTCAAATTTATCTTCGAAATTAAATTCCAATTCCTTTATACCTGTATATCCTACTAGCCATTATATCTAGTTACATATATTCAAACCATTTCGTACATTCAATTACAAAATTTTCAATATAACTGCTTATATCATTTTTTTTTACTTCACTATTGAAGTTGCATATTCATTATCATTCAATTTTTACATTTCAAATTTCATTTGAATTACATTTCACATTCATTTGTATTTAGTTTACCATTTCAACTAAATTTTGGATTCAATTTACTTTCAATTCTGAAATATTGAATTTCATCAATTATCTGTCATTTACAACTGCACTATCTTAAATTAGTTCCAATTACTAATTCAAATTGATATCAATTCAATTTATTTTAATTCTACTTTGATTAAATCTACTTCCAATTCCCATACGAATTTTAATTCATCTTTCATTTACAATTATTCAATTCAATTCATTTTCTTACGAATTCGAAATGAATTTCAACTTTCAATTTCATTTTCATTCAATTGATTCACTTATACTTGCTTTGATTTAACTTCATTCTTTTAAGTTAAATTTATTCTACCAAAATTCAATTGGTATAAGTTATCAACTTAGCAATATTTCATAAATATCTTTATATAGCATTCCAGAGTTTACCAACATTTCGAAGCCATTTTGAAAACAATTCAATTTTATCTTTTTTGAATTCCAAACCAAACCCAAATTTTCCAAACAACTTCTATTTAAAACAATTTGGCAGTAATTTCTCTTTTGGAAACCCGAAAATGAACACCAACGATGCCGCGGTCATCATCGAAGTTATTTTCCAGCGACCGAAAAGAGTTTAGAGCTTTTCATTTCTCCAAAATACTTTTCAAAACCTTTGTAATCCATTTTCAAATCAAAAAGATTTAACTTCCCAAATCCCCAAAATTTTCAAACTCCTTTCCAAAAACATTTCCAAAAACTTCTCTGGAATTCCGTTTTAAATTACAATTCACATTTATAATTTATATTCTCAAATTTCATTCGTATATGAATTCATTTCTTAATTTTGGAGTTACGATTTGAATTTCTTATTTAATTTCAATATAATGATAACATTTCAATATTATCACTTTCCTAACAAACAAGCATCCATATATTATGATAATTCATAGAAAAACATTTATTTTCTATACAAAAATAGTTTTTGGTAAAATTATTTCATTTACCCTATTTAAAACAATATTGTGCCGAATTGTTCTATACAAGTGTTTAGAGATCCCTATCGATAGAGTTGTACGGACAATACCGACCAGAATCCATATACCACTCAACAAACCAATCATCACAATATAAAACAATTTTATATTCACTAACAAATACGCACTCGTATCTATTATTACACTCAACTCATTCTAGAGTACTACTGACTCTATCTCTAATGAGTAACACCCAACAGAGCAGGGTTGTCGCTTAACCATATGCTCTGATACCAACTGTAACATCCCGAAAATTTTCGACTTTCGAAAATTCAACATCGATACTCACTTTATCGACTGCTGAGCCATCGAATGCCGGAAACCCGAAAAGTTATGGTTTTAAGAAAAAGAAAAAGGTAGAAGAAGAAGATAGAAGAAAAAGAAAGAAGAACAACAGCAGAACAAGAGCAGAAACAGAAACAGAAAACAATATCAGAATCTCACATATCGCAGCGGAATAACATATAATAGATAAACAATAGTCTTTTAAAACAAAGAACTATATCAGTTTATACATACATCAATCATCAGAGTCAATATACAACAATGGACAGTTATATAAACTTGTCCTCATACAGAATACACAGCGGAATAAATACTATCAGATACAAATACTACGTCTCGTCATCCAGCTTGCTTCCAAAGCTCCAGAATATCCAGAATATCCTGATAACATAACTCTAGGCTGCCCGTGTGGAAATTGGTGGGCACCCAGAGTTTAGAAGGGAACAATAAACTCCGAGTCAGTCATGGTGACTGGTGTGAGATCGTAAAACAGTTATTCTTTAAAATAAACAACAGGATAATTTTAAAGTCAATTCGCAATGCTTTTGGAAAATGAAACTACCATAAGACCTCCCACCACACACACAATGCAAACGCAGAATTGGAGGAGATTTCTTCTTATGATAGTCAAAGATGCTTACTACGCAAAATCAAACCATTTTTGATATTATTATTATTAGTGCATAGTGTAGAAAACATTTCGAAAGTATAATATTAATCTTAGCCAACATACGACCAGTATCGTATGCCTACTATAGCTACCATCTAAACAGTGGTGACCACCGTACGTAAATGGCAGGTTCTACAACTAATACCGTACAAAGTTCGTATTGGAGTTTGGATTTCCAACAAATGGTCAGGCTAAGGAACTTCCTATCCACGATGGGTACGTCCCTGGAATAGACGACCCGAGAACCTAACCGGATCTCTGCCAACACAAGGCCGGGTTACCTCTGCAAAAATAGGTAACTACTGACACGCGTATGCCATCCCCCGATCGTCACCGATCTTCCCGAGGATCCCCGATTCGCAACAAACCACATAGTAAAAATAATGCAGTAACCACAGAGGTTAAGTATCTGGGCTCCATACCATGATACCACCTTTATCCAGAAGGAATGACATACACTAAGGGGCGCTACTCCCTAGAACCTTGCTGCATTCTTCCTGTTTCGACCATTTCCGGGGTGTGAGGCTCGACGAAGTCTCGTCCACAAAGCTACGCTTCCTCAAAAAGCCCTGCTTCGGGTCAAACAAAATGATCAACCTATGATCACAAAGATATAAGATCAAACAAATGATCATATCACAAATGATCAAACACTGATCATTTCACAGCAACACTCAGTATGCCACGTTACCAAATTGGGATATATCGCTGATAAATTTCAACTACATAACCTCTGAGCTCGTACGTCTCAGAGAAGGGTGTTAAGCTAAGAGAATAAATTCTCCGCCACCAACAAAAATGTATTTGAAAGAAATCAGCTTTACATGTCAAATTTGTAACGTCAGACACACAATCCATACAAGTCTGTTCCGGGATCGAACAGAACCGAAGGCACTTCTCACGAAGCCCTTGCACATCCGGATAATTTTCAATCACGTCAGGACTTCCCGTCACTAAGGGTGATAAAACCTCTAAACCGAAGATCAGTCGGTGTAGAGTAACTCGACGGTAATCCTTCCGTTTTCAAAAATATCCGGTCTTCAACACCGGTCTTCAAATGCAATTCATAACGACATATCACATATTCGGAATGGGTTATACGACCCCATGGTCCTTTCCCGGCTAACCCGAATAGTGAGCGCTTATTTAAAATAAGTGTGGCATTCAAATTCATCCAATTCACAACAAATACCTACTCAAGGTAATTATTGATAGTCGGTTATTTAACTATCAATAAAGATGCGCAACATCATCAGATTCCAAATAATTTCCCGAATTATTTAATTTCCAAAAATATCTTTACTAGATATATTATTTCCACACTTAACCATTTGAAAACAATTTCAAATATTCAATTTTCAATTTATCTTTAAAAGATAAAATCTCTAAACAGTTCACTTCATATTGGAAAAGCATTTCCATACTTATTAAATAATAAGTATTTCACAAATCTATTTATTTTCACATTTGAAAATATTCGATATACTTAAATCAATATTAAGTATACATTCATTCTTTAAGGAAATCATTCTCTTTAAACACATTTTAGTTGAGTCAAAACGAATGTTATGTAAAACATCGTTACGACGACTCAAAATCACTAGTATAGGGATTCGGAATTTAGATAGATATATAAATCCCAATACTATATAAAACATTTCCTTTCGGAAATCATTTACTATAACAACAGTGTTATAGTCCACCATTTCCTTCTACTTCTCGAAAACGTCTATTTCAACAATAAAATGTTGAAATCTATGTTTCGATACTTAACACGTTTTAAAACATCTTTTAAAACAACTTCATTTAACAATATTCCTTTTCCCAAAATATATTGATTTTATTCCATAATATATATTCACTGTCCAAAATCGTGAATATAATCACTATCCCAATTTTAAGAATTTCTACACATTTAACTTAAAGGATAATTCGCTGTCCAAAATCACGAATATATCTCCTTTAATAACTTCAATGTTAATTTATCAAATTCTATTGATTTTTAATTTATAAAACAATGTTTATAAATCCCATTTCTATTTATAAAACTTCGATTTCTAAGTTATCCAATTCAACTTATATATCTCAATTATATACCGGAAGTCTATATTATAAGTTAAGAACTTATAATTCATTTATTTACAACATCTATTCATTTCTCATCTAAATGTCAAAATCCGATTTATAAGATAATTGCTTATAAATCTTTTTGTTTTACAAAATCTATTCATTTAATAACTTCACAATTTATAAATCTATAAATTTCTATCCACTTATGGAATCCATTTTTATTTGACTTTAACACTTAATAAAACTCATTTCAAAATTCCAATATTCTTAATTTATAAAAATATCAATTTTTATAAATCTTTTTATATGAATTGTTTAAAATACTTCAACAATTCCAATTTAAACTATTTCATAATCTTTATCAATTATTTATTTCAAAAATAACATTTTTGTCGTATTTCACAAAAATCACAAATTTACTAACATTAAAATTTTAACATTTATTTATTTAAAATAAACCAATTCAAAAATTTCAATAAAACGTATATTTCTACAAATCACTTTAAAAATCTTTTTAAATTAAAAGTCGTTATTTTCACATTTCAAAACTGAATCCGATGATGCCACAACACCAATCAGTCCATCACAACAGTCAAATACCATATATCATCATATGATAACAGAATATATCAAAATATCTGTAAATAATCAATACGGTGAGGAATCCAGTCGGATCCCTCCAACCTGTTTCCCTGCATCCACAGATGTTAGCACAATACCAATTCCGCTCCAGTACGGAATTATCGCGGTATATGGGTTTTTATAAATCCGCTTACTAACGGCGCAATAGGGTCTCATCCGCTATACGAGGCGGGAATCAATCAATCCAATATATACATATGCCAATATGTATATATTGCTATATATATAGATATATCCTATCATATCTAATATCACATCCAAACAGTCAATCATCAATCAATAACTGTAAATAATTCCACATTCAAATTTGAGTGAGAAGATCTCACCGTGATTTTAAATTCTGATTCCAGCGTTTATTTCGAATAAAATTAAACGCGCGTTTAATTTTACCCAAAAATTTCCTTGACTCCAATCGACTCCAAATTAGTTGCATCGCGTAGTGCTCGACAAAACGATTGCAACGCAAAAAATTTCGTCCGTTTTCAACCTCGTATGAAAGAGATATAACAGTTCAAAGTTTAACGATTTTAAATAAAATAAATATACAATTTTGTTTTCAAATCTAAACCTAATGCATCTCTGGCCGTTCGATCTCGAGACAACAGATCTGGGCCGCTTGATATCTTCTTCCCTCCACACGCGAAACTCCCCCAGATAACGTTCGCGAGCTCGAACCCATGAAGCCGGCCCTAACCCTAATTCGTGCCTCCCCTCCGTTCATCTACGTGGTGATCAAGGACCACCATACGAAAGACCACAGCGAGCTTCCCCCATGGCCAAGACCACGTGCAGCTCGGTCGCGTTTCTATCGTGAAAACCGTGCCCAAAAGTCGCGACTTCACATTCAAATTGACGGCAATCCATGCTTCTAAAATCGATCATAACCGTTGAGATCGTAGTTCTCAATGGTCTCTACAAATTTGTAGTTGGAGATTTCTGGAATTAACGTGTGGATTTGAAAATAATTGAGGAAGAATGTGGGAGTTTTCTGGCCTTTGAAACGTAAGCGGCGGCTGAAGAGATTTAGGGTTAGGGTTTTGATTTCTCTTTGCAAATGAAAAGGTTGAGGGGCTTATATAGAAAACTTACGAAAACACTATTCATCGAATTTTTTTCGAACTCCGATTCGAGCGTGCCGGCTGACGTTCGTAAGGTTTACCCCGCGTTCCAAACGCAATGGAACAGGTTTCGGAAGCTAATTCGATCGTCTGTGTGAGATATGACAATAAACGATCAATTTAAATTAAACCGATTTAAATCGATTTCGAGGCGTTTTAATTCGTATCGGACAAATGGTAAATCCAAAAATTACGAAATTTGAAATCTTACAATAATATCACATTACGGATCCGATGAAACTGGTTTCGTCGAAATCCGACACTGTTTGAAAAATGACTATTTTAACTCGACGATTTAAAATTAAAACGATATCGATGCGTTTCGAGTTGCCACGGTCAAACGACAACTCCGATTGATACGAAAATTGAAATCCGATAATAACTAACTATTACGGATCCAATGGAACTGGTCTCGTTCAATTCTGAAACTGTTCGAAAATTGGCTATTTTTACAGTCGATAATTAAATATTAAAATATTCAATTTTCACAATTCAACTCCAAATTCAATTTTAAGAGTCCTGTAACATCTCTATAACTCCAGTATGATTAAATATAATTTTACAAATCAATTTCAATCATTTTAACTCGATTTTCAATTATCTCTGGAATTTCACTATTTAATTTATCGATTTAATTATCCAATTAAATCCAATATTCGAGAAATAAATCATTCGACTTCTTAATTCTACTTATCAGTATTTAAAATTAATTAAATATTCGAATTTTAATTATCAAAAATTCTGGGTCGTTACAGACTTCCCCCCTTAAAAGAATTTCGTCCTCGAAATTACAAGTTAGAAAGAAAAATGATCCCTAACTCGTCTACTATTTTTCACAATCTAATAGTTTTATCAAATTTCAAAACAAATCTTTCTACTACAGATTCGTTATTAATCAACTACATTTCAACTTCAACTCTAAGTTTCAAAACAACACTGTTTAACTTAACCATTCGAATTTAAATTCAAATTCAAATTTTAACTTACAAAATTTTCTCAAAAATTTTCTAACACCCGAAATTTTCGAAAAATTTCGCCAGCGTCTCCTTTGCGCGGCTAATACGGCACGACTACAAAACGTCCCTACGGACTCTCAGATTTCAAAAAGAAAAAGAAAAAGCCAAGCGGCTAGACAAGAAATCATCAAATCTCATATTCAAATTTAAATACTTACCTTTTGTCGAGCCATTCAAATTTATCTTCGAAATTAAATTCCAATTCCTTTATACCTGTATATCCTACTAGCCATTATATCTAGTTACATATATTCAAACCATTTCGTACATTCAATTACAAAATTTTCAATATAACTGCTTATATCATTTTTTTTTTACTTCACTATTGAAGTTGCATATTCATTATCATTCAATTTTTACATTTCAAATTTCATTTGAATTACATTTCACATTCATTTGTATTTAGTTTACCATTTCAACTAAATTTTGGATTCAATTTACTTTCAATTCTGAAATATTGAATTTCATCAATTATCTGTCATTTACAACTGCACTATCTTAAATTAGTTCCAATTACTAATTCAAATTGATATCAATTCAATTTATTTTAATTCTACTTTGATTAAATCTACTTCCAATTCCCATACGAATTTTAATTCATCTTTCATTTACAATTATTCAATTCAATTCATTTTCTTACGAATTCGAAATGAATTTCAACTTTCAATTTCATTTTCATTCAATTGATTCACTTATACTTGCTTTGATTTAACTTCATTCTTTTAAGTTAAATTTATTCTACCAAAATTCAATTGGTATAAGTTATCAACTTAGCAATATTTCATAAATATCTTTATATAGCATTCCAGAGTTTACCAACATTTCGAAGCCATTTTGAAAACAATTCAATTTTATCTTTTTTGAATTCCAAACCAAACCCAAATTTTCCAAACAACTTCCATTTAAAACAATTTGGCAGCAATTTCTCTTTTGGAAACCCGAAAATGAACACCAACGATGCCGCGGTCATCATCGAAGTTATTTTCCAGCGACCGAAAAGAGTTTAGAGCTTTTCATTTCTCCAAAATACTTTTCAAAACCTTTGTAATCCATTTTCAAATCAAAAAGATTTAACTTCCCAAATCCCCAAAATTTTCAAACTCCTTTCCAAAAACATTTCCAAAAACTTCTCTGGAATTCCGTTTTAAATTACAATTCACATTTATAATTTATATTCTCAAATTTCATTCGTATATGAATTCATTTCTTAATTTTGGAGTTACGATTTGAATTTCTTATTTAATTTCAATATAATGATAACATTTCAATATTATCACTTTCCTAACAAACAAGCATCCATATATTATGATAATTCATAGAAAAACATTTATTTTCTATACAAAAATAGTTTTTGGTAAAATTATTTCATTTACCCTATTTAAAACAATATTGTGCCGAATTGTTCTATACAAGTGTTTAGAGATCCCTATCGATAGAGTTGTACGGACAATACCGACCAGAATCCATATACCACTCAACAAACCAATCATCACAATATAAAACAATTTTATATTCACTAACAAATACGCACTCGTATCTATTATTACACTCAACTCATTCTAGAGTACTACTGACTCTATCTCTAATGAGTAACACCCAACAGAGCAGGGTTGTCGCTTAACCATATGCTCTGATACCAACTGTAACATCCCGAAAATTTTCGACTTTTGAAAATTCAACATCGATACTCACTTTATCGACTGCTGAGCCATCGAATGCCGGAAACCCGAAAAGTTATGGTTTTAAGAAAAAGAAAAAGGTAGAAGAAGAAGATAGAAGAAAAAGAAAGAAGAACAACAGCAGAACAAGAGCAGAAACAGAAACAGAAAACAATATCAGAATCTCACATATCGCAGCGGAATAACATATAATAGATAAACAATAGTCTTTTAAAACAAAGAACTATATCAGTTTATACATACATCAATCATCAGAGTCAATATACAACAATGGACAGTTATATAAACTTGTCCTCATACAGAATACACAGCGGAATAAATACTATCAGATACAAATACTACGTCTCGTCATCCAGCTTGCTTCCAAAGCTCCAGAATATCCAGAATATCCTGATAACATAACTCTAGGCTGCCCGTGTGGAAATTGGTGGGCACCCAGAGTTTAGAAGGGAACAATAAACTCCGAGTCAGTCATGGTGACTGGTGTGAGATCGTAAAACAGTTATTCTTTAAAATAAACAACAGGATAATTTTAAAGTCAATTCGCAATGCTTTTGGAAAATGAAACTACCATAAGACCTCCCACCACACACACAATGCAAACGCAGAATTGGAGGAGATTTCTTCTTATGATAGTCAAAGATGCTTACTACGCAAAATCAAACCATTTTTGATATTATTATTATTAGTGCATAGTGTAGAAAACATTTCGAAAGTATAATATTAATCTTAGCCAACATACGACCAGTATCGTATGCCTACTATAGCTACCATCTAAACAGTGGTGACCACCGTACGTAAATGGCAGGTTCTACAACTAATACCGTACAAAGTTCGTATTGGAGTTTGGATTTCCAACAAATGGTCAGGCTAAGGAACTTCCTATCCACGATGGGTACGTCCCTGGAATAGACGACCCGAGAACCTAACCGGATCTCTGCCAACACAAGGCCGGGTTACCTCTGCAAAAATAGGTAACTACTGACACGCGTATGCCATCCCCCGATCGTCACCGATCTTCCCGAGGATCCCCGATTCGCAACAAACCACATAGTAAAAATAATGCAGTAACCACAGAGGTTAAGTATCTGGGCTCCATACCATGATACCACCTTTATCCAGAAGGAATGACATACACTAAGGGGCGCTACTCCCTAGAACCTTGCTGCATTCTTCCTGTTTCGACCATTTCCGGGGTGTGAGGCTCGACGAAGTCTCGTCCACAAAGCTACGCTTCCTCAAAAAGCCCTGCTTCGGGTCAAACAAAATGATCAACCTATGATCACAAAGATATAAGATCAAACAAATGATCATATCACAAATGATCAAACACTGATCATTTCACAGCAACACTCAGTATGCCACGTTACCAAATTGGGATATATCGCTGATAAATTTCAACTACATAACCTCTGAGCTCGTACGTCTCAGAGAAGGGTGTTAAGCTAAGAGAATAAATTCTCCGCCACCAACAGAAATGTATTTGAAAGAAATCAGCTTTACATCTCAAATTTGTAACGTCAGACACACAATCCATACAAGTCTGTTCCGGGATCGAACAGAACCGAAGGCACTTCTCACGAAGCCCTTGCACATCCGGATAATTTTCAATCACGTCAGGACTTCCCGTCACTAAGGGTGATAAAACCTCTAAACCGAAGATCAGTCGGTGTAGAGTAACTCGACGGTAATCCTTCCGTTTTCAAAAATATCCGGTCTTCAACACCGGTCTTCAAATGCAATTCATAACGACATATCACATATTCGGAATGGGTTATACGACCCCATGGTCCTTTCCCGGCTAACCCGAATAGTGAGCGCTTATTTAAAATAAGTGTGGCATTCAAATTCATCCAATTCACAACAAATACCTACTCAAGGTAATTATTGATAGTCGGTTATTTAACTATCAATAAAGATGCGCAACATCATCAGATTCCAAATAATTTCCCGAATTATTTAATTTCCAAAAATATCTTTACTAGATATATTATTTCCACACTTAACCATTTGAAAACAATTTCAAATATTCAATTTTCAATTTATCTTTAAAAGATAAAATCTCTAAACAGTTCACTTCATATTGGAAAAGCATTTCCATACTTATTAAATAATAAGTATTTCACAAATCTATTTATTTTCACATTTGAAAATATTCGATATACTTAAATCAATATTAAGTATACATTCATTCTTTAAGGAAATCATTCTCTTTAAACACATTTTAGTTGAGTCAAAACGAATGTTATGTAAAACATCGTTACGACGACTCAAAATCACTAGTATAGGGATTCGGAATTTAGATAGATATATAAATCCCAATACTATATAAAACATTTCCTTTCGGAAATCATTTACTATAACAACAATGTTATAGTCCACCATTTCCTTCTACTTCTCGAAAACGTCTATTTCAACAATAAAATGTTGAAATCTATGTTTCGATACTTAACACGTTTTAAAACATCTTTTAAAACAACTTCATTTAACAATATTCCTTTTCCCAAAATATATTGATTTTATTCCATAATATATATTCACTGTCCAAAATCGTGAATATAATCACTATCCCAATTTTAACAATTTCTACACATTTAACTTAAAGGATAATTCGCTGTCCAAAATCACGAATATATCTCCTTTAATAACTTCAATGTTAATTTATCAAATTCTATTGATTTTTAATTTATAAAACAATGTTTATAAATCCCATTTCTATTTATAAAACTTCGATTTCTAAGTTATCCAATTCAACTTATATATCTCAATTATATACCGGAAGTCTATATTATAAGTTAAGAACTTATAATTCATTTATTTACAACATCTATTCATTTCTCATCTAAATGTCAAAATCCGATTTATAAGATAATTGCTTATAAATCTTTTTGTTTTACAAAATCTATTCATTTAATAACTTCACAATTTATAAATCTATAAATTTCTATCCACTTATGGAATCCATTTTTATTTGACTTTAACACTTAATAAAACTCATTTCAAAATTCCAATATTCTTAATTTATAAAAATATCAATTTTTATAAATCTTTTTATATGAATTGTTTAAAATACTTCAACAATTCCAATTTAAACTATTTCATAATCTTTATCAATTATTTATTTCAAAAATAACATTTTTGTCGTATTTCACAAAAATCACAAATTTACTAACATTAAAATTTTAACATTTATTTATTTAAAATAAACCAATTCAAAAATTTCAATAAAACGTATATTTCTACAAATCACTTTAAAAATCTTTTTAAATTAAAAGTCGTTATTTTCACATTTCAAAACTGAATCCGATGATGCCACAACACCAATCAGTCCATCACAACAGTCAAATATCATATATCATCATATGATAACAGAATATATCAAAATATCTGTAAATAATCAATACGGTGAGGAATCCAGTCGGATCCCTCCAACCTGTTTCCCTGCATCCACAGATGTTAGCACAATACCAATTCCGCTCCAGTACGGAATTATCGCGGTATATGGGTTTTTATAAATCCGCTTACTAACGGCGCAATAGGGTCTCATCCGCTATACGAGGCGGGAATCAATCAATCCAATATATACATATGCCAATATGTATATATTGCTATATATATAGATATATCCTATCATATCTAATATCACATCCAAACAGTCAATCATCAATCAATAACTGTAAATAATTCCACATTCAAATTTGAGTGAGAAGATCTCACCGTGATTTTAAATTCTGATTCCAGCGTTTATTTCGAATAAAATTAAACGCGCGTTTAATTTTACCCAAAAATTTCCTTGACTCCAATCGACTCCAAATCAGTTGCATCGCGTAGTGCTCGACAAAACGATTGCAACGCAAAAAATTTCGTCCGTTTTCAACCTCGTATGAAAGAGATATAACAGTTCAAAGTTTAACGATTTTAAATAAAATAAATATACAATTTTGTTTTCAAATCTAAACCTAATGCATCTCTGGCCGTTCGATCTCGAGACAACAGATCTGGGCCGCTTGATATCTTCTTCCCTCCACACGCGAAACTCCCCCAGATAACGTTCGCGAGCTCGAACCCATGAAGCCGGCCCTAACCCTAATTCGTGCCTCCCCTCCGTTCATCTACGTGGTGATCAAGGACCACCATACGAAAGACCACAGCGAGCTTCCCCCATGGCCAAGACCACGTGCAGCTCGGTCGCGTTTCTATCGTGAAAACCGTGCCCAAAAGTCGCGACTTCACATTCAAATTGACGGCAATCCATGCTTCTAAAATCGATCATAACCGTTGAGATCGTAGTTCTCAATGGTCTCTACAAATTTGTAGTTGGAGATTTCTGGAATTAACGTGTGGATTTGAAAATAATTGAGGAAGAATGTGGGAGTTTTCTGGCCTTTGAAACGTAAGCGGCGGCTGAAGAGATTTAGGGTTAGGGTTTTGATTTCTCTTTGCAAATGAAAAGGTTGAGGGGCTTATATAGAAAACTTACGAAAACACTATTCATCGAATTTTTTTCGAACTCCGATTCGAGCATGCCGGCTGACGTTCGTAAGGTTTACCCCGCGTTCCAAACGCAATGGAACAGGTTTCGGAAGCTAATTCGATCGTCTGTGTGAGATATGACAATAAACGATCAATTTAAATTAAATCGATTTAAATCGATTTCGAGGCGTTTTAATTCGTATCGGACAAATGGTAAATCCAAAAATTACGAAATTTGAAATCTTACAATAATATCACATTACGGATCCGATGAAACTGGTTTCGTCGAAATCCGACACTGTTTGAAAAATGACTATTTTAACTCGACGATTTAAAATTAAAACGATATCGATGCGTTTCGAGTTGCCACGGTCAAACGACAACTCCGATTGATACGAAAATTGAAATCTGATAATAACTAACTATTACGGATCCAATGGAACTGGTCTCGTTCAATTCTGAAACTGTTCGAAAATTGGCTATTTTTACAGTCGATAATTAAATATTAAAATATTCAATTTTCACAATTCAACTCCAAATTCAATTTTAAGAGTCCTGTAACATCTCTATAACTCCAGTATGATTAAATATAATTTTACAAATCAATTTCAATCATTTTAACTCGATTTTCAATTATCTCTGGAATTTCACTATTTAATTTATCGATTTAATTATCCAATTAAATCCAATATTCGAGAAATAAATCATTCGACTTCTTAATTCTACTTATCAGTATTTAAAATTAATTAAATATTCGAATTTTAATTATCAAAAATTCTGGGTCGTTACAAATGTTAGGTTTGTAAATGATTTAAACATATAACGATTTGTGAATTTATATAGTGGATATTGCTGACCTCTTGAGCAATACGTGATTTGACCGCACCCTGACACACCTTCTCTCCACTCAACAAAGCAGAGAATCTTGACCGGCAAATGAAAGTGGCTATAGTACGTGATTAGACCGCACACTGACACACCTTCTCTCCACTCAACAAAGCAGAGAATCTTGACCGGCAAATGAACGTGGCTACAGTACGTGATTTGACCGCACACTGACATACCTTCTCTCCACTCAACAAAGCAGAGAATCTTGACCGGCAAATGAACGTGGCTACAGTACGTGATTAGACCGCACACTGACATACCTTCTCCCCACTCAACAATTAGTCATATATATATAACCATATGGATGTCATACTTGTTCACCACAATTTTCTCTAACAAAACATTCAAATATCAAACAACTAACCTCAAATATCAAACAATGTCTGCAAATTTACTAAAAGCTGTATTGCTATGCGACAGTGACTCTGAAGAAGAAGCGTACGCGTTAGCGCATCAACAAGAGGAGGAGGAGCTGATGGAGATATACCGTGAAGCATACGGATCAACTTCTGGAAAACATGGTGGTTCCGTTGTGGGTCGGAAATATATCAACCGTAACCAGCAAGCATTTCACAAAACACTTATGCAAGATTACTTTGCCCGTGATCCAACTTACGGTCCAGAGATGTTTAGACGACGATTCAGGATGAGTCGTCCATTATTTATAAGAATTCTCGAAAGTATTCAGCATAATAACAAATATTTTGTTTTTAAGCAGGACGCTGCAAAAAAACAAGGTTTGAGTGGGCATCAAAAGATGACCGCAGCTTTGAGAATGTTAGCTTACGGTACACCCGCTGATGCCCTTGACGATGCATATCGTATTGCAGAGAGTACAGCATTGGAAAACCTAGATCACTTCTGTCAATCAGTTGTGGATATTTATGGGACGGAATATCTTCGTTCTCCAAACGAGGCAGATATAAGGCGCTTGCGTGAAATGCATGAAAGCAAGGGCTGGCCTGGAATGCTTGGAAGTCTAGATTGTATGCATTGGGAGTGGAAGAACTGTTCAAAAGCTTTTCACGGAGCATATAACGGCAAAGAAAAAAAACCAACTATCATCTTAGAAGCAGTTGCCTCTCATGATTTGTGGATTTGGCATGCTTTCTTTGGAATGTCAGGTTCTCTTAATGACTTAAACGTTGTCGAACGATCTCATTTGTTTAATGATTTGGTGCAAGGTAAGTCAACTCCCGTATCATTTACTCTTGGTCAGAATACATATGAGCATGGATACTATTTAGGAGATGGAATTTATCCCAAATGGAGTACGATTGTAAAGACATTTGCGAACCCAATGAATTAAATCGATATTGATATCTACATAATGCATCGAAAAAATGATATGCCGTTGAATAAAGTAAAACTGATCATGGGCAGTTGATTGCATATATGAACTGAAGGTACATGGATATTGAAACTACATTAACTAGAAATATCACATTATTACGTCAACTACATATGTTTTGTTCCAGATCGACTCTCAACAATGCGTTGTTTGTACTCCATCCAATATTGCATTGTAATTGGGTCCATTCCGGTGACATCCTTTTCCATTACTAAGGTCTCTTGGCGTTGCCGCTCTAGCTCAAACCGGCCCTTCTCAATCTGAGTCAATTCTTTTAACACGGCAAGCTTTTCTGCACTTCCTTTTTGACGTTCTGCATTTTCTCTCGCATGTTTTTCATGCATTAAGGCTAAACGAGAATCGATTTGAGATTGAACAGCAATTTTCTTCTTAGCTGCTCGTTGCCCCATCGGTCTAGCGTCTTCATCAAATGCGGGAACTGCTTCTTCGTCTTCGTTATCTGGGCATTCATTTGAGTCCATATGAGAAGAATTGCCTGAGCTAGAATTGTAATTAGATCTACTTGTTTTTTCTTCCCCTTCGACTTCGTTTGGACATCTCTTAAGCTTTTTGCGGTGTTTGAGTTCCATTTTTGCCGACTAACAAGCAAGTCATGACAGTTTGCAAACTGATAGTAGTGTGGTTTCTTTGTTCCATTTTCTCTTGGAAATAATTTCAAGAATTGATCGTTTGCCATTCTCTTCTACAAAAACAGAAACAAAAAATCATATATTCACAAAGTGATCAGAGATAAATGTAAATTAAAAATCAAATTTTACAAAATGCTACCAAGTCAGCTTCGCCACCAATTCCACTTGGATTTGCTGTTCTTATTTTGTGGATCTGTGACTCGTAGAATTGTGTTTGTCGATTAATCTTTCCAAAACGACCAGTGATTGCAGACATTGACCTCGTCTTTTCAACATGTTTTTTATTGTACGCACTCATGACTTTTGCCCAAAACGCCTCTCCACTTTGATCGTTCCCCTTTACCGAGTCGTTAGAAAAATGACAATAAATATAACACAAATCCTTATCTTCATCGCCAGACCATAGAGCCGAAGAATGGAATGATAGAGGGGGGGCTGTAAGGGGATGAACATTTTGAAAGGGTTGAGAATCTAAATCCCAGCTATCCATATTCATCGCTTCGGTATATGATTGAAATGGATGAGACATGTATTGAATATTAACGAATTGAGAATATAATTGTAATAGAAGAAGAGATGTGTGTATTACAATCTGAATAATCTCCCGGTATATGTAGTGAAATCATAAATATGACCGTTTATAGCCGTTGTAATTTGAAATATGACCGTTTATAACCGTTGTAATTTGAAATACGACCGTTTATGGCCGTTGGAGTCAAAATTTGACTGTTCGGAGCCGTTGGAGTTCGAATGTAGAGGGGGATGTAGCCGGAAGGGCTGGGGGAGGGGAGGGTGGGCTTGGGCGCCCATTTAATGGGCGCCCAAGCCCAGTTCAGGATTCTGAATCGAATCCTGAACTTTCAGCTGAATTGTTCCCCTTAATTTGACGATTGGAGACTTTTTTTTATCAAATTCAGTAAGTAATTTGACGAATGGAGATGACCTTAGACCTTCAAAAGAGTAGGTGAATGCTAAAAAGATGTCAAGACAAGGTGGAGAACTAAATCCAGCCTCCCGTGTATATGTATATGATTTTACATCTACCAAAGAGGAAGCAAAAAGTAAAACAAAGGAGATAAGAAAACTATAGCTAGAATATAAAAAGTTGCATAAGGGTCTAAAAGTTGAGGAGGAGGATTCATAGGTTGCGAGAACAAGATGAGGGAAATGATAGATTGAGATAGAGCATTGTTAATAACACTCCAAAAATGATTAGGGGGGTTCTATTTTAAAAAAAAAAGTTTTATTAAGAGGGGTACAAATAAAGATATCCCCCATAATAAATTAATATAATATTACCAAATTACCCGTTATACTCTAGTTCTAACTATAGTAATCTCTTCTTCCTCCTTAATCAAAATCATTAGTCTAAAATCATGAAGAAATTAAACGTTAATGAACTTTCTTCACAAGAGAAAGAAAACAATATGATTTTGACTCAAGAAAGTGAACGGTACGTTGAATTTGTTCAGCCAAACAATGAAGAGGTAATTTTTTCTTTTGGTTAGGGTTTATTTAGGGTTTAACGTGTACTTCCCGTTTTAAGATTTATATTCGTAATTGGGTGTGTACTTGCCGATTTTAGAGTTTAAATTCAATTTGTTCATGTCGAAATTAGCAAACTATTAATCCCTCTCGATTTCGGAGCCTACGGGCTGAAATAAAGAAAAATGTTCGGCATTTCGGTGTCGAGTTTATGAAATACAAGGTGAACATAACAATCGATGCCACATTGCCGATAATATCTAATAAATTCGGTGGGCTTTTTCCAAATATTTATAGTTGCCTCAATTTTTTTAAAATGTTGATATTTTGATTTTTTTTCGTAATAGATACCCGAGCATAATTGGATGAATGAAGCGGATAATTGCAAAGTATTGGAAAATGGTGAAAACGGTTATTGCACTGAATCAAATGAAGTGGACAATTGCAATGAATCAAAAATCGATGATGACACTAACGATCAAAATGACGAAGTCGCCATGTTGCCCTTCGATTACCCCGATTTAACGTCTCATTTCACTACTGATGTGGTACGATAAAATATTTAAATATATGTTCAATTTTTTTTGTTTTGATGTGTGTTACTAATTTATGATGCAGTTGTTCGAATCGAAGGAAAGCGTACGAGATTGGTGCATGAAACGCGGGATAAGTCTAAATTGCATTGTTGTGACTAAAAGAACAAGAATGAGAAATGTGCTATGCAACGGAAAAGGATCTTAGATGGTCCTTGTTTGTGAAAGAAGCGGAGAGTATGTTAACCATAAAGGAAAGATTTTTGTTCCAAAAACTCAAAAAAAAACGATGAAGGTCGGGAAGTAGAAAATGTGGATGTCCATTTGAGTTAAGCGCTCGTTGTACAAATGACAAAAGATGGGCATTGAGTGTGAAGAATGGACGCCACAATCACATGCTTGCTAATGTATTAACTGGGCATCCGTATGTGGCGAGGCTGAAAGATCATGAAGTTAAGACCGTTGAAACAATGACAAATAGTGGTGTTAGGCCTCGAAATATTTTAATTGCTATTAAAATTGACAACCCGAACAACCAGTCAACCATATGAAATGTTTACAATGCAAAAGTTAAGCTTAAACTACATAAAACGAAAGTTAGATCGATCATGCAGCGGTTTATGAAAATGGCTTCTAGTCATCATTACACGGTTCACCATAGAGTTGATGGTACAACCAATGAAGTTTCCTACTTATTCTAGCGCAATGTTTTCATCAAATATTTTTCTTGGATTGCACATTCAAAATAAATAGATACAAGTTATCGTGTTTACATATGGCGTCGCAAACATCAACGGAGACATCTTTTACTGTGGCACTTGCTTTTATCAGTCGTGAGACTATGGAATCCTATACATGGGCGCTTGATTGTGTTAGAAAGTGTTATAGAGATAAAGAAATTCCAGGTATCATCACAGATACCAAGATTTCTCTTACGAATGCAGTAGCTACAGTGTTTCCATCGGCACGTCATATTCTATGCGCATGGCATATTTTGAAGAACGTTCAAGCAAATTGTAAACCTAATTTTATAAAAAAGAAACGTGTTTTGATTGGGGATAAAGATGTAGTGTTGGAGGATGAGGAAGTAAAAAGGAGTATGAACTATTTTGGGATGGTTGTATTAATGTGATTAACTCATTGTCCGAAGAAGAGTACCATCGAAACTTAAAATTATTTCGTGATGCATGAGTTATGAAACAGAAAAAATCTCTCACATATGTAATGAAAAATTGGCTTAGTAAGTACAAGGAAATGTTTGTTTTGGCTTGGACCAACAAAATAAAACACTATGATAATGTCTCTACTAGCGTAGTTGAAAGTGCGCACCATCGTTTGAAATTGTATTTCGATTCAGCTACAGGTAGCTTTGTGCAATGTTGGACTAGTGCACATCTTTGTTGTGAGAATGAATTAGTTGCAATCAAACATGCGTTTGAAATGAGTACATCTAGGACAATGCATAGATTTTGAAGTGAGCCAATGTTTAGAGAACTTTTGGGATTTGTATCTCACAAAGCACTAGATTTACTAGTACATGAATTAGGTAACATTTCAAACGTCGGCTTGACTATCGACAATTGTGGTTGTGTTTTATGGCAAGTTAATGGACTACCATGTGCACATATGCTGGCAGACTTTAGACATTCACAAGGTTTCATATCGTTAAACGTTACAGATTCTTATTGGAAGCAATTATCTTGCACTCCTCCTATATTGCATCGTTCAACTCTTGCTTTTGATGACTTGCTCGAAAAAAAAGCATTGAAAAGTAGGTATGATGAATCGCGTGATAATGTGAGACTTATTATACAACAAGATTTGAAATTGTTAGCATTTACTCAAACAACCACTATTTTAGAACCTCCCGTGCAACTATTAAAAAGCGTAGACCATCTAAAAAAGAGAAGTCAACTTAATGAGAGCCGTCTAATTTTGAACATATTGAAGCGTCATTGTCGTGTAGCTCAAATCTTGCTCCGGTTGGTCATTACTTAAAGAAGCTTGGCATCAAAGTAAGGCATATGAGAACAATCAAGTTGACGATGAATATTTGTTGCAAATGCCCAAATGTATGAGACCCTACATAGTTGGTATAGATGATATGCCTAGTGATGGTAATTGCGGTTATTGGGTTGCGGTTAATCAATTGAATCTCCATAATCGAAGACCGGATAATCCTTTTAAGTTTGTACGTGAGCCTATGGTTGACAATTTAGTGCTACATTCTGCAATGTACAAAAGAATGTGGGATGAATGTGGTTATGAAGAAATGAAGACAAGGATACAGTGTACGAATGCAGTTGGGTTTAGTGAATGGATGCAGATGCAAGAATAAGATTTTTTATAGCTGAAACATTTGGCACTGTGGTTATTTTGTTAAGCAAGCGTATAAGTTGTACTTTTGTTCCCACAATAGTATGTGCGACCATGTTAAACCATGACAGGATGGTAGTTATGGGGCATGTGAACAGCTCTCATTTTGTTGGTATTAAACTTAGTTCCGACTCTCCTTTGCCTCCTACACCTCACTTTTCATGTTTTCAACAGTTTTATAATATTAACGTGGAAGATTGGATCAGACCGTATATGGAAAGAGTGAATAAGTACTTAGCTTCTTTAGAAGACCATGATGATGAAGGCAGTGTAGTTAAAGTAGAGTAGACTTATTACTTTGTTTGAATTAAATGTAATTGCTTAGCTTATATGGATTGTTCTGACTTTAAGATATATGTTTGAGTTGACAAGCATCAATTTTTCTTTATAAAAATTTATTTGAATATGTTGTTTTTAATTACGTTGTGGCTGTTAGAAGTTGATAAAAGTTGGTTGAATATGGATGTAATATGAAATATGGAATGTAATATGAAAACTTGGTTGAATTTTTTGTTTTTAGTTACGTCGTAGTTGTTAGAATTTGAGCACAAATGCAATATTATGTAATGGAAGCAATAAACAAGTCGGCGGTATGAAAGCAATAAACAAAAGCAAGTTCTGTGACACGACTCCGAATAAAAATGCAAAAAACGATGAGATGTTGCCGTTTAATATTAATAAAACTCTATTTCTATTGATACGATGGTTCAGCGTCGACTGCATAACAATTTTTCGACCAAGTGCAATCGTTCTTGAGAGTTTGGAAACAATACGATAATTGGTTTTCGAATTTGTAAACTTAATTTGACAAAATGGTGTCGTATATGATCTATGGATAGTTAACAACTAATACTATGGTCAATTCGATGAGCTACCATCGATTGAAATATTTAATTTCGACCCCGCATTATCGTTCCCGAGAGTTCATCACATATACGATGTAGATTTATCGTTTTAATTTCCAAAAGTCGATAATAGCTTGTCGTTCCTGCTACAAGTAAGTGCATGTTGTTTAGGAAAGCAATTTCGACACCATTCCATCAATATTTTTGATTTTGTTCATTTTCATGTTGTCGTTACTGCTACTAAGAATTATAGTACAATCAATTCGATGGCTACTTGTCAACTGCGGTGTATAGTTTCGACATACATACGCCGTTCCTGAGAGTTTTGTCCACTTTCGAAAATTCAGCATCATTTTCATCCCTTTTGTAACAACCCACATATTTTACGATTGTATATTTAAATGTTGAAATTTAAATATGGCATCGTTAGTCGGATTAAAGTCTGAAATGCTATTTTTTGTAAACAACCGAATTAGGACTCGAGACCCCTTCCATTGAGTCCAAAATGGCGTTTGCAACCTTTTTGAGTATAAAGATCGATATGTTTGGAGTGAGTATAATTTTAGCTATTTTTCTATTTGGGCTTTGGGTTTGAGTTTCAGCCCACTAACCCAACATAATACCCTAACTCCTTCTCCAACTCCTCTTCATTCACTTTCATTTCCTAACACTTTCAAGCTAAAAGAAAAATGGGGGAAAGAAAGGGAAATTAGAATTCCTAAACCCTAGTTTACTAAGAAATTCAAATTCAAGCTCTAGACATCAAAGAGAAGCTTAGCTAAGCATCCTCTTCCTCTTCTCCATCTCAATCTCTCTTCAATTTTCAGAAATTCCTAAACCCTAACTTAGGAAATATTTTCTTATGAGCTTAGATTGGATCTTCTTGAGTTGAAATTAAAGAAGAATTGGTCTTGCTTTGTTTTAGAGCTTCTCATTCGTTGTTTTTGGGTTTAAAGGTGAGTTTTTGAACTCACATCTATGTCTATACCTTTGATAGTTGTTAGGTATGAATTCCTAACACCTATTTCATGTTCATTTGCTTTTGAATTGAATTGGATTGGAGAATATTCCAATTTTTGGTATTTTGAAGTCAAAATATATGAAAATCCTTATATGGATGTTTGGACATGTTGTTCGAAGTGTATTGGTGAGCCTATAGAGCTGGGTAGTCGCTTGGCGTAAATCCCTAGCCTCTGTGCTCGTCCGATAGCTTCCGAACCAACTTAGCCATTAATGGCCTAGGCATATTTTTGCTCTGAGATTCAGCTCAAACGTCTAGTATATGGATCAAACGTCTAGGTAGTCGGAATAAAAATTCCAAACTAACAGCTCAGAAGTATGAGCTTATTACCCAGACGTCTGGGCGATCTGGAATGAAATTTCCAGACCTTCAGTTCAGACGTCTGGGAACTCCACCAGATGTCTGGCACTGTTAATTTCGGCCAAATTGCCTATTTTTGGGTGGATTTTCGTTTTATCAATTTTTGGTTGATTCAGCTGGTCATTGTCATTTAACATCGACTTTGATGACTTCTTTTCTGGATTTTTTGGAATATCCATTTGATGGATTTGATATCGATTTGCATGGATTTAATTCACCTCGTCGAATGTGAATTTTTGGTTGATTGATTGTTTCTACAATCATTTTTTGTGACTTTTCACTTTTAAAAATACAAAGGTTTCTATACTAGTAGTAAATATTCAAATGCTTTCACAAAGATGATTTCAATATCATTTTTAAATACAAAACTCGTTTTTAAATCCTTTTTCCAATCTATTAGTATATACAAACCTTTACCTCATTCGTACGAGAAATCCAATTAAACGACTTAGCAAAACAAGTTGTATGAAACGCTTGCGTTTACTTCGTCGGTTAATTCTTAGACTTGTTCGATTGAAATCTTGTGACAATTTTCAAGTGGAAATCTACAATTTGTTCGTAAATATTTAAGTTAAGCTAGTGGTTATGGGACATGAAGCTAAACTCATTTATTTACTAGTTTAGTGTAATCTACACTTTTTATTGGTCAATGGTGATCATTTTATGGTTTAGACTAGCGATATGCGATGTCTCTTTGTCCACGTGAGGGACTGTACCTCGTTTTATGGAGCTTCGTCTTATTCATTTTTATGGGCTAACGACCCATGGTCTTTTGACCGTTTGTGGAGCTCCAGCTCAAATTGGTGGGGTAGCGACCCATGGCCTTCAGGCCGTTTGTGGAGCCTCGGCTCAAACTTGATGGTTAGTGACCATGGAATAGCGTTCCGTTTGTGATACACGTGTTGGTGAGTTTTCATGCTCACGTTTGTGATAGGCCTCCCCCTTTGTGTTTTTTTGGATTTCTAATTGTTGATTTCTGGAATTTGTGTTTCACCAATTTTTTGCGATTGACATTGATATGTTTTGTCAATATTTGGGGTTTGGTGAATAAGCTAAAGAATGTGATATTCTTTTTGGACATTTGACGAGATTTGAGATATTGTATGATTTTTGTTGTTATCTGATGTATACTCGTCACAGTATGGCATTATTGTTATCATACGTTTTTGTCATATCTCTTATCTTATCTCATTTCATATGATATTTATAGCTAGACTGATCCGTTTATTATTTTCTTCTTAAATAATACTCGGGTCAGACCGAGGTATTTCAGGTGCTTCTGCTTGACTTCTTATCAGGGTCCGTCATCTGACTTTTAGCTAACTACTTAGCTTAGTAGTTTTTGTTTTTATACATTCGAGATAGAGACTCCTTGATGTATACATATTCTTTTGCTTAGCACTTGTACCTATTCTTTTGTGATTAGTGGATCTTGTGTGATCACTATTTTGATGTACACTTTTATGTGTTATATTCATATCTGTTTTCGCCTTTGTGATATGAATATTTGTGACTGATTTGTGTTATGCTTATTTCTATATTTGTTTCCGAAGCCCACATAGCCACTGTGTAGTAGCTTTGAGTTTGTATTGGATATGTCGGATTTCCTCTTGATATGAAATGCAAGTCATTCTATCTGACATATCGGTACTCGCACAAAGCAATTGCACAGATGGTCGCTCCTCAACATCCTTATTCTTCGTGCTAGTCGATGGCATTACTCAGTAGTGTCCTTGGCTAGTGTGAGTATAGAGGTGGGGCGTCATAGCTTTTTTTCGACAATAGGTTGTCGTTCCTGCTACCGCATGGTGATTGAGCACATTTTTTCGACACCATTTATTCGAGGTTAATTTTTTTTTTCGACTTACTTATGTCATTACTGCTACTTACTAGATTTATATGCCATATCAATATCATGTTAAACCATATAACCACCATATCAATACCTTCTCTATACCGTATCAAACTACATGAATATCATATCAAAGTATATCAACACCATATCAATAACTTCTCTATACCATATCAAACTACATGAATATCATGTCAAACACCATATCAATACCATATAGGACCATATGAATACCATATCAAATCACATGATTACCATAATAATACCACATCAAATAATATCAAGACCATATGAAACTATAGAGAACCATATCAAACAACAACAATACGACAAATATCGGTACCACAAAACATCGATATCATAGTCATTAACATAAAAGTCAGGATACACGAGTTCAAACGGTAACATCTTTTTTGTTCCTGCTCTTCTTCGCCTTTGATCTTTCAACTTGTTCGCCTTCTTCTTCTTGTACGTTCACTTGTTCGCCAAAAATATTAAGTGGTTCATCTAGGAGCACAAGACTTAATGAAGTTCGCAATGTGTCGAAGTCTCTGTTTCTGCAAATTAAAAAATCAAAGGAATAATCAAAGAAACTGTAAGCCAACAATAAGTTGAATAAAAGTAGGCACTTACAATGCGGACAACAACTGAATTATTTTCACTAACTTGCATTGGCTCCGTAAATCGTGCTCGTGGATTGGCAACAACAGAATGTGAAACAGATAGATACCACTGCATGTACGTTGGATCACATTCCCCAGGCTGTGTGACACGGGTTGATGTTAGACTTTGATTCAGAAGATGGTTTCGCCACTCGCTCCAGCTGAAATCTCCTAAATTTGAATATGCTGCCTTGTATGATTTTTCCGACGACTTCATTTTTTTCATCTCCAAAGCGAAATTCGTTGTGGGTACTAGTTGAACATAGCCAAACTGACGAAGGATTCGTTGTGGAAGATACAACTCCACTGCTTTAAAACACACAATTGGTCCATTATACAAGGCACACTATTGAAACGGGTAGTGATCTCTCATATCCTTCAAACACTACCAAACAACATCAGTAACTTGATGGTCATCTAATTTCTCCATGAGAGTCACCAAATCATAAGACAAGTTGGTGCTTGTTTCCATAGCAAAGTAAAAGGCTGACCTAGGATCTCCAAGCTGTGCACGTGCATTTCGGTTGTGTCGTCTTAACACCGAGAAGTGCTCAAATATCCAAACCTAGACAAGAATTATCAATTATATACACAAACATTGCAAGTAATTTTATTTGTATAATTTGATTCACTGAAGCAAAGTCATGCAACTAGCAATTTGGCGTACACCTTTTCTTGTGCCCTGCACCAAATTATAAAACAGCCAACTCAAGCATGTTGTGCCCCAAGAATACGTGTTCACTTGCCTTAACACCCGTAGACATTGCAAAAAATGCACCGAGACCTTGTTTCCAGATTTATCACCACAAACTAGCACACCAATGGTATATAGTAAATATGCAATTGCACATTGCCGTTTACGTTCCATGGTATCAGAATCTTGACTGCTAGAAAATGTTGTTCTCAACCATTCCAGATGCACTTTTTTCTCACCTCCCAACAATTCGTCAACCGCTTGTTCTTTGATGCCAAGACACTTATCTAACAACTCATAAACATCATCATCACTTATTCCCCTTGATCCTCCAAGTGGCCCCGTAACCGCTTTTCCTTTGGCGGGAAGACCAGTGTTGTGAAACGTTTCATCTATACTTATTGTCATCTCCCCAAACGGAAGATGAAAAGTGATGGTTTCTGGATAGAATCGCTCAATAAAGGCGTTGATCAATACCCTATCAACTTTGTCATGTGCATGTTTTATTATATTAAAGAATCCCGATTCGGCTACCGCGTCCTTAACAAAATCACACTCGTTGTTTAAATCCCACCATCTATGAGTCCCTACATGACTGTGAAGCTTAACAATTCTTGCTTCTTCCTTTGGTGCCTACATTACCAACACAATATTCAAAACCTATACTTATATTGTCTACAATTAAATATGCTATTCCATATGGATTCAATATTCAAAACATATACTTATATTGCCTACTTATATTGTCTACAATTAAATATGATATTCACAACAAAACAAAGAATAATGAACGTATTGACATACCAAAGAATTCCATAGGTAGAAGCTATATGATCTTTAAACGCAAACAATAATGTTGATTGTTCTTCACTTTCCATCGATTGACTTGGTTGTGCAATTAATTGTTTTCCTTTCTTTTTCCTCTTCAATTGTTGTATCTCTGTATCGGTCTCCTCTTTGGTGTCGTGAGATGGGTCAATCTCCTTTTCAACCTCTTCTACTTGATCCTGACCTCGTTTGTTTGCTTCAAAAATGTGATCATTTTGCCTTCCTTCCTCCTCACTTGGACTACTATTTACATTGCTAGTGCCCTCGTCGTCTACAACAGCTTCGTCAATAATTTTTCTCATTCGCTCCAACTCTAATCTCTTGCGATTTGAAGCAGTTTGAGAAATGCGGGTGGTTGAAGACGAAGTTGAAGATTTTTTGCTGTAAAAACAAAAAATTGTTCATCAATATATGTTTAAAATCCAACAGTAGACGTATAAAAACAAAAAAAGATGAAAATCAGCAATGAACATGTGATTCTGTGTTAAATCGACAGCAATATATCGAAAAAAATTAAAATTTTTGACCATCCGTCATCGAACTGCATTCAAACACTTTATTAGTTTAAATCGACAGCGAAATATCGAACGAAATCCAAAATTTTGACCATCAATCATCGAATAGCATTCAAGCATTTTATTGGTTCAAATTTGACAATTCAACGTCGAAAAAACATAACAATTTCTACCACCTACAACAAATTGCATCAAAACACTAAGCTTGTTGAGAATTCGACATCACAAAACCGAAAAAAAAAATTCAACAATCATAAACCGAATTGCATCAAAACACTAAGCTTGTTGAGAACTCGACATCACTACCGGAAAAAAAAATTCAACAATCATAAACCGAATTGCATCAAAACACTAAGTTTGTTGAAATTCGTCACCACGACATCGATAATATATAATTAGTTCATCCAACTATCACCGAATAACCCCAAACGATAATATAAAGCTGAAAAAAAAATAAAAGTTTCAATTTATTATCGCCGAATAACTGCAAATGCCTAAACCCTAACATATAAACCTTTCATCTAAGAATTGAAATCCCAAATCGCGAAGTAAGAATTGATTATTAATGACCACTCACCTTGCCAATACCTTCTCAATCAGCTTCTGGTCTGGGTTTTTGGATCGAGCGCAATTTTTGGTACGAACCGTTGTAGAAAGCTTTTGAAAATCCTGAAGTTCGAAAAGAGAAGAACGAATGATGAAATGATTTGGTTAGGGTTAGAACGGTAGGGTTAAAATTGTGGGGGTAGAATAGGAAATCTTTGTTTTATTTTATAATACAAATGTCCTCCCCACAGTAGTTTATTTTTAAGTGAAGTGAGAATAAAAAAAAACCCCCCTTAACCATTTTTGAAGTGTCATTTTTGAATGTGGTTTGCAAGATCCAATGATGTGATAGAAAAGCTATTTAACTTCTTGGTCATCTTTAGTACAGAACTCGAAGCCATTATTTGAAGTACTACAAAGGTAGGATAGTGGAAGGACCCAGACAGTAAAGCTTCCTTGTTCATGGTGAAGTGATGAACTTTCTGATGAGCGTGAAGGTTGTTTGATGAAACTGGGTGATGATATGGTGGCAGTTTGAAATGCAGTGGAAGAATTTTAGCAAGAATTCACAAAAATGAATGGTACTTATGAAATGATGATGCAAAAGAATGGTATAAATGCAAGAATTTTGAGGAAAAGAAGATCAGAGTTATACAGATATCAAAAAAATGCAACAAGAAGTGATAATAAGTGGTTGTTTGATGTGCAGTCAAAAGAATTGGAGCAAGAATGAACAGAGATGATTTATACTTAAAATTAATGATGCAAAGTATTGCATTGATGCAGGAATTAGAAGAAATAGGGATCAGAACTTAAGATTTGATATGGCAAATGAATTGTAAATTGCAGTAACATGGAACATGTACAAATTGCAAAAAAGAACATGTACAGGGAATTGCAAATAGCAAGAAAATGAACAAACAAAAGAATAGGAATTGTAAACTGCAGAGATGAATTATAGGCAATATTAAGCAAGAATTAAAAAGGTAATGAAACGTAACAAGTAAGGGTGAATTGCAGATCTGATTACAAGATCCAAATTGCAAAACTTATCAAGAACTGAATAAAATCTATACTACAGAAAATATGAACAAACTGAAATTGAATATAAGCAGAAAATTAAGAACAGGAATTGTAATAGGAAGATCAACAAGGAAAGAACAAATGAACAAGAATTATCAAAGAAGAAATGAACTGAAATTAAATTGTACTGAAATTAAAAGAAATGAACTGCTGCCTAAAGAACAAGATGAACAAAAAAGAGAATTATTTGCTTCAGATTTCTTTACCACTGATTACAGTGCTTGTACATGCATTTATACACAACATAATGCACTCATCAACTTGACTCAGCCCACTCCTCATTAACTTGACTCAGCCCACTCTAATTTAACCACATAGTAAGTATACAAACTCAACATCAAATACAAGGACTCTCAACCGAAATACAACAGTAAATAGGCCCAAATAATGCCTGTATCAATTGGCATGTGCACAACATGCACACTGGTACATCCTTCTAGCTTCCTCCTCAGGCCATGACTTCAAGAACTTCAGCACCTGACGCCAACCTGCTATCTCCAGCTACCAACTCCGATGTTCCCATGGGTGTCTCTGGTGAATAATCTTTTTAGGGCTGTTACAGATAGAAGCCTCTATAAGGAGGAAATCCAAAAGGGAGATCCTCCGAAAGGGAGAAATGCAATAAAGAGAAAAGGGGGCATATGAAAAAGTAGTCGAGGAAGTTGTTTTCCTACCATTGGTAGCTCACCATAGGAGACATTAACGAATGTCAAGAAGATAAAGAAGATGAAATTTACAAGGAGTAGGAACGATCATGATGAGGGTAAACCTAAGGACCCGAGTTCACTCAGAGGAAGATTTCCCTAAAATCCGTATCTCAAAATGAAAGACAATGCTCCCGAAAACAAAATCCCTCCTCCTTTGTAGGCTATTAACCTTCTCCACCTTTTATTTTAATCATTTCAAAAGACCTATCAATGATGCCAGCATGGGTTGTTGTAGAAATCTACTATATCTGCTATGAGAGAGACAGAGAGTATGTTTATTGTCTGGAAGCACAGAGAATGCAACATCAAACTTTTTATCATTATTGTTCCCAATCCCTTTGGGTATCACTAATTTATTCATGCTGAATAAAATCAACTGACATCACAAGATATTAGTGCGTCTTTTGAGCAAAATAGAACAGTATCTTCACAGCCCAGTTTGTATATCACACTGGAAAAATATAATATATCGCTACATCTGATTCTAATGGACGGCTACACTCATAGGTGTCCAAACATTACGCCACAAATACACTAGTTTTAAAACATCAGATTACTTACGCATGTACGTACACATGCATAATACAAAGAAACATTTTGATCCAGTTATTACCAATATTGTATAATATCTCGGCATCATCCTAGTTGTTTTCATAATGGGTTCAAGCATACCATATTCAGTCCCTTAGCACAGTATCAAGGCTAACTAACATCCTATCTATTAGTAACACGGACGACTAACAACCTATCTGTAGTAGTTTTACTAGGCTCCAGTAACCTATCCCTTAGTTTTTGAAACTCGCTATCTACTATCTACTATCGCCCAATGAATACTTAGCATAATATAAACTACTGACAAGTGAACATTCCGTATTGCTGTGTGTCCAAAATCTATTTGTCCTTTTACTGAGTATCATAGGCATAAAACATAATATGAGATACCGTTTCGTGTTAGAGCAATATCCTCCACTTTACATGTACCCTGACTCACGGTTTTTGATAACCCATCACATTAAAATGCAGATGCACAACTCCGATATTCTAACCACAAATGTATTACCCTATGCCTAATCACTTATGCTAAATTATTCTCTATGCGATATAAAATCCAAATGGAATTACACACCGACAATACGATGTTCTTGCCAACATATCTTTTCCATAAAATTCAGACAATCGTCAGCTAATCGGTTTTCCCCCCCTCTATTTTCCTATGGAATTACACAAAACACAATTAAAAGTGAAAACACCAATCATTATGCAATAACTGCTGGGATCAGTTCAACATTAATGTAGTGAAGCTCAATGCTAAACGAAGATACTAAATATTTCTTTATCACACCTCAAAAAATATCCTGCTGATGTACCAGCAGCAAGCAGGCAATCCAAGTACACTAAATATGTAGACTGTGCACCATCCACAATGATGGAGAATTATAATGAACTCATCAGTAGCATGGATTGTACATTCATTACATAATCATATTCTACCATACATTTCAACAACTGAAGAAGGCTCTGTATGCTTAGCATCCATGCAGGATTAACATAACAGTTGCAGGAAAACTAAGCATGAGAAACTTCTTAGGTGCAACATTATTAATTTTGTATTCAATATTCCAAAATATAACAAACTTCCAATGTCAAGACAACATAGGGAATCCTGGATACAGAATAAGACGGACACCAAAAAGTACAGTATATCGTTTTTAATTTTACTAGGAAAAACTAGCAGCTAGCGAGTTTGATTAACTACCTGATTGTTCCTCAAACTGCAAGACTACTCTCATTTGCTGATCCAGTTATCACCAATCTAACTAGATTTTACCAAAGCTGTATAATCCAATAAGTATAACAAGCACCACAGCTAGTACTGCAGCAGGAATTGCCCAGTACATGTATTTTTGGGACTTCTTTTTCTTTAGAATGGCTCTGGGAAGTTGAGGTTTCACTTTTGGCTGAACAACGGGCTTCCTGTACCGAGCTTTCTGATCTTTACTCGTACCTTTCTGTTCTTCACCTTCTTCTAGAATTTGATTCCCATTCAGTTTTGCATCACCCTCTTTCTCTGCTTCTTCAGAGTTTGTTTTAGCTTCAGTTTGTTCAGCAACAGAATCAGATTCAGTTACTCCAGCCTTCTTTTTCGCTTTTTTTTCCTCTTTCTACAGTAATTTTAAAGATTTGATCATATGCAGGGTCAAAGATAATAAGAAGATGAAATTTAGTATTGATATACTTGAAGAAAAACTAAAATGCAGCCCTAACGAATACATAGAAAAAGGCAGGTTAAGTGGGGGCAAAGTCACATCCATACCATCCTAGATTGAGCACATTTTATAAAGCAAGCCTTAAGGTTATGTGAACAATGATTTTAAGGATTTTTGTAGCAGGGTCAAACATAATACTTCTAATGCTGTTCCAATACAGGTCAACAGCAACATATGTTAATATCTACACTACTAGCCTACGGCCAAATTACTTTCTGGTGTACATGTAACTGTTGTGGAACTGAACCACTGAATTATTTGATACAATGCATGATGCATCAATTAGGCTTGTAACAGGTATTCAAAAAAATCCTACACAGATTAATTTATGAAAAATGGTACATTTAAAAGAATTGCTGCAACCAGTAAATGATATGAACAATCAATTGTCCAACACCACAACCAGCCCTAGCAAATTTTGATTATGTCAAATTACTAACCAACGTATGAAGATGACACAATGATTAATAATAACTAGATCAATTTTGATTGATGGCTTTTCTCTTCAAATAATTTATAACCGGAAATGCTGTCAGGTGGCCAATTGCATATTCGGGCTGTATAAGGGTAATATGAAGGGTTATTATCTTTTATATGTATCTAAATAATAGGGAGATTGATTTGTTTGGTATATCAAGCACCAAGTTTTCAACAGTTCAAAAACAAAAATTTTAAAGCATGAATAATGTCTAAATATATGTAAAATATTCACCATGCGTTTTTTCTCAGCTTCCTTTTGTGCTTTAGCAGCAGCCTTGGCAGCTGCTTTTTCTTGCTGCTTTTTCTTGCGTTCCAATGCCAATTTATTCTTTGCAATCTCCTCCTCTCTTTTGATCTGCTTCAATTTTTCAGGATCAACTGGTTCAGGTTTTGGCGCCTCCAAAGATAATCCGATCTCCTCCACTTCTATGCTTTTCACATTTTCTTTATCCACTGACTTAGTTGGTTTCTTAGTCTCTTTAGTTTTAGTTATATTATCAGGGACAACATCTTCGGAAACAGGGGGCGTAACAGATGCTGTTACACTTTGTTTAGGATTAACTTTATTTGATGAAGCCTCAACTTTAGCTTGCTGTGGAGTTTCAGTAATAATAGGTTTCTCATCAGGGTTTCTCATTCGGCCATCTTTGCTTAGCTGCCTATAATTAAGTGAATACAGTACGCGCCTTTCATAATCATCTCTGAAGACCTTGCTGGTGTTCCACTTGGACATGAATTTCTCAACCTGAGTATGATGATAAACACAAATATTGGTGGAACATGGACAAAATAATATAATAAAGAGTAAACCAAAATGATAGTAAGTGACATAGTTTATACACAAATGCATAAGAAAACTAACCTCGCTGTTAGAAAGTGATTCTAATGCTGGTGCATCTTTCTTTGCAGCAAGTTCACTGGCATTGTTTAGAAGAGTCTTATTCTGATAGAAACATGCATTCTGACAAAGAAAAGGAGGAAAAAATCCATCACAATCATTATCATGTAATATATTGGCAAACAAACAGGTCCACAGACTACTAATTAATTATGCTTGTTTTATTTCACGACCATGTTTTAACCTTAAGTCAATGGCTCTTAATTTGTACCATATTCAAGCTCAGAAACTATAAGCATGGGAGTAACATAACTCAAGATATAAGCATAGCAAAAGAGCCCAATGTGTTATTATTGGATGTTGCCTAAAGTAATATTGCACGGACATAAAAGAGTGCTTTACCGCTAGTTAAGATCTGTATTGTTAAAATGACTAAGTTTGAAATGAAAATTGCATGTACCATTTCATCACGCGCTTTTCTCAGTGAAGATAAGGTTTCATAAGCCTTGTCCCTTCTCTCAATTGCAGCTTGTAGTTCCGCCTCCAAAGACGATAATTCTTTGTCTACAATTTTCAGTTGGTCATCTATTCGTTGGATATTATTATTAACAGCGTCTCTTTCTTTTCTAACCTCGTCCACGTTACCACCTAGTAACTGCAAAGGTGTAAGAAAATCAGAGCAAGGATGTTTATGTTTCAACTTATAAACCTGAATAGTGATAATAAAAAATTGCGATTCAAAATAAGCGAGGGCTGTTATGATAATGGTAATATAACCAGTACGAGAAAACCGTTACCGTACCAACACTATTGGTAAGTCAAAAATGACTACCGATACTTTACCATTACCGTGGTATATCAATAGATTGGTAAACCATTGAGTCGCAATGGTAAATTTACCAATACAGACACTAAAATTATATTGCACTAAGATTTTGATAATGAGAAAATGACAAATATTTTGTTACAGATTCCAACTCCATCAATGTTTGTGTACATATTTTAACTTATTTCAGTTGATGTAGAATTTTTTCTATCGTCACAAATTATTTACAACAATAGAAAACGATAACTTTACTAATCTCGGATTTTAAAAGTTAGAAAAAACAAAAAAAGAAACATCATTGTGAACAATATTTGAAACAGCTTTTTAAAAACTTATATATCTTCAATAGTGTCTCTGGTTAGGATTAACTAAAACAGAAAAAAATAAAATTAATATGATTGGTAAAATTATTGTTACTACTAATTTTGACAATTTTTACCGATGTATTTACCGTTAACAATGGTAAATTCACTATTATGGTATACCGATATAGCTCAATATTGGTTATCAATTATTTGGTATTGGTATGGTAATAATAAATTTACCATTACCATAACAGCTCTAGTTATCATTGCGTCCCTATATTTTACCAACTTCCATATTACTTAACAAAGCATTAGAGAGCCCCAAAGGGACCGACACATGGTTGGGTATCAAGTTGAGAAGAGAAAAGTGTAGTTTGAACGATGGGTATATCATGTAAACTACTTGATTTTAGTCGAATGTTATAGGCATGCATACATATTTTAAGGTTTTTTGGATCTATTTTTTATTCCACGCTTCAAAGCAACGAACATGTTGAATTTACAATCACAATACACTATTCATATTGGTGAGCCTACAAACAAATATTGGGATTTAAGAGAGAAATAATTGCATTTGCTGGTTAAAGAAAATGTAATAACTATGAATGTAAAACGTACAACAAAAAATTTAAAGTGATAAGAGTGATAATTTGAAAGGATACAATTAAGCACACCTTAACTTTGTCTTGGAGGGCTGCTTTCTGACTCTTTGAACCTTCAATTTCATCCCTTAAAGCAGCATTTGCAATAACCTTGTCTCTTGTTGCTTCAAGCTGCTTGATCTCCTTGAGCAACCTTTTTTCCTCATTTAATGTATTGCTTTCATGTTGTATTTGGTAGTGCAAGCTTTTGATCTGTTTTTTATACATATATTTTCACAAACAATAAGTCAGGAAGTTCTAGGTCTACTTTTGAATTTTGATCACAACTATAACAATCATATATGCACTAAAATCCTTTTTAGCATTTTTGTTCACTAATAACATGTATATAAACTCTCAATCCATATTCACTAGTTATTGTTAACTCATAGTAGATGTGCAAGCGTTGGCTTATTTTTGACATTTTGATCACCAATCAGTAAATTGTACTTTTCTCTCTAAAATCTGTAAACATTAACATAACATGGTTTATGGTCAGATTTTTTTTTATATAAAAGGAAAAAAAAAACTTTGTTCTACCCATGTTAACCCAGTACCTAACTGATATTTCATATTGCATTTTATGTTTTTCAAAAGTTGAATGTTGCTTGTGTTTTCTTTCCCGTAAATTCATCATTATTATTTTTAGCATTATTAAGCACACTACAAGCATAACTAACTGTAACCATCAGTGGAAAAATAAGTGATACTGGGAGTAACAGCAATTTTAAAATATTTTTTTAACTGAAGTCACCACAATATAAACATTTATCTGGTATGGTTCACCAGCACTAAAAAATTGGAATAAGTTGTGTAATTACTACAATGCCTTTTTACATTGGTACACATTTGCGCATTTATGTGTTTTCATCGTTCCTTTTTGGAATTTGGAATTTGTTAATTTATCAGTTTGTCTTCTTTTTATCAATTTATATTGAATAGATAGACTGGATAATTCATGTGATGTGATAATTCCGTATATTACAAAGGATAAAATGTACAGTTCAGAATTTCGGTAAATTAAATAAAGTTTGTTTAATTTCCATTTAGGTAGCAACTTGTTATTGGATAACACAATAGGTAGTTGGAGCAGCAACATCCTTAATTATTTGCATAGTTTTATTCCATGTAGCATGAGATTTTGATAGTTTATATATGCACTTTTAGAATATAAAAATAACTTACTAGTGGAAGATTTTATAGTTCTTCCAAGTGCATGGTAATTAGATTTGGTTGAATAACAATATGCTTTTGTATACAAACATTAAAATAAGAATATTATTCTAATAAAAAAAATTGAGTATGTGAATTTCTTTTCTCTAGTAAAGAAGACAGAAGCATTATCTTACAAGATCATTAAGTTCTTCTTCAGAAGAGCATAAACCCATGCTTCTCTCCCTAGCAGCATTGTTTGCATCACGAATCTTGTGCAGATCTTCTCTAAGAGGTTTTATTTCTTTTATTTTCTCATTCATTGCTTCATTGTATTTCTTCCTCTCCGCAATAAAAGGCTGTAATTGTGATTTAAGATTTGATTTCTCTGCCTGCATAAAGAAATCATAAAACACAAATAAATAAATAGCGACAACGTTAGATAAATAAAACACAACTTGCATGATAGACATGTCTGTATTTTCACAAAACCACAATAACCTTGTGACATTTTTGCTGTACTAATAGAAGTTGTAATTCAAAATAAACGTCCACAAATATATTACAGAAATTCAATTTCCATCTCGAACAGAATGTTAAATACTGCATAAGAGATCGAAATTTCCCTATTTTTAGTAATGTCAAACACTTTTAAAAATAAGAAATACCTTGTACTTCACAAATAATTAACAAGGACAAACTTACATAGTTAAAATAAAATTTATCACAGAAAATACCAATTAGTTATTATAACTGCTGTATCTAAACTATTAAATAATTTAATTTTAAAAAAAAACTATTTTGGTTTAGGTACATCCAATAGATAGTTACAGTCTTACATTTCTTGTTGTAAAGTTAACCATATAGGCTGACGCTCATTATTAAGACAAATGCTAAGATTGGCCTCACAATAGGATGGGTTAAGGTTGGTTATCATAAACATTGGGTCTAAACTTTAAAAATATTAGTCAATTTGGTTCAGAATACATCCATAACCGTTGCAATCTTGCCTTTTCTATTGTAAAGTAAGGCTGACTCTTCTAATAACAGAGACATAAAAAATGAACAAATGCAGATTAAAACAACCTTAACAGTGTGCATTTTCGTGTTAACTCGTATGTAATGAAGTATTAGTATTAGAGGAGAAACAATAAACCGAGTCAACTGATGCATGCAACAAAATATACCAACACTATAAGAAAATGCAGAATAAATGGCGCACCCTTTTGGCCTTCACCGAATCCAAAATCTGGGTTCGAGTCTGATTCTTGCGCTGAAGGTCTTTGTCTGCTTGTTCGATCTTCGCTCTTAATTCTGGGTCTTCGTATGACCGAACCTTGATCAAATAAAATGTATGTATTTTCTTTGGAACAGGCCAATCAACCACAGCATCCTTTGGCACGTTGGGAGTTGCAAACTTATTCCCTTCTTTTGGCTTTGCGCTGCTTTTTACTGAATCATCGACTTTCTCCTCCAAATTTACTACTTTATCATCTTCCATTTCAGAAGTAAACTTGGTGTTGTCATTGGTTGCTTCAACTTCCACACCCATTGTAATGGATTGTAGAGTATCAAGCCCTGATGAATATTTGAAAGTAATCGCTTCAGACATGTGTTTAGTGATGGTTATGTTCTATATCAGAAGAGAAAAAAAATGAACAAATTCAATATTAGGTACTACATAGTACGATCAGCTAGTTGAATGTACAGTATTGTTGTTTCAGAGAATAGCTATATATACTTTTATACATATGGCTTCCGGATTAGTCATTTTTTAACAATTCGATTTTTCACATGGAAAACGTTCATAATTAAGTGGAAGCTTGGCGTGCTCGTCAATTTGTTATAGCTTTAAAAGTAATGTTTGTACGAAAAATCAACCAAGTACTGATGCCTGGAATAGTTGAAGGTAGAACCCAACTATTGTATATCAGGTGGATTGATTTCATATTTACGTAAACAAAACAAAATTGATTGATTATGTTATGATGTTGCTAATCTTGAATTTGATTTAAAGCTCTAGTTATTATGAAGTTCAATAGTATATACTGGAAGTTTATAATAAGAAGAATCCAATTCACAAATGCAAGTTCACTTAAGGTATATATGCTAGAGAAACATGTCGATTCTAACATTGATCGTTTACCATTTTAGAACATTCATAAATGTTTTGTCTTCATCGTCTTACTAAGATAGTAACCGAATGATCTAGTTATAAAATATCATTCTTGAATGCTCCTCTATACATACATCTTATTATTCCTTGGGACCAAGTAGCCTCTCCCAACAACTTCACACTAGTAAAGCAATGTCTTCAAATACATTTAAAGTAAAAAAAATTCAAATAAATAAAGAACATACAACAAGGGCACAACTGGTAATTTTGACCAAGATACAGTAGGTGCAAAAAAGAAATACGTACCAAAAAAAGCAACCGTATATTCAGAAAAATCTTGACATTTTATTAATTGTAGTTCAATTGCAACATGGCAGATAGCCAAACCAAATAAAAAAAAGCAACAAATTATCTGACAAATGATAAAAGTGTATAGTAAGGATATCATCAAGACAATAAGTAGGATAAACTGGATATATCCTAAGTTCCTAACCATAACAACAAAGTGGTAAGCTAGTATAGTACTAAAAAACGGTAGCGAGGTCATTATATGAATAATATTCTAGCAGTTCTTTCAGTTGGTTATAACTGCAAGTCAGTTAGGTTTGCATGAGATGATGCGTAAAAGGGTCATTTATTTGGAGTATAATTATATGAACTTTTAACAAATCTTTACACATTCATAAGCTGAACTTATAACAATGTCCGCATGTGTCAAAAGCATGTTTAGACTGATAGATTTTCAACCATTATGACGTACATAACAAACGTGTATAGCAAATGTCGTTGATTAAAGATTGAACTCCCACTACAACTTAACAAACTATAAGCACATTCAATTTTTTTTACTAGAAACTAATGAAATTAAGCACAAAGTGTCAAGACATTATATAAAGCAATTAAAACATTTTGAAATGATGCAGAGAAAGATAATAATTGATACGCATTGCATTCACATCCAATTATCACAGTTCCACAAGAAAGTTTTCTATTGACAACTCCATTCAAAAGATGTATATGTTTTAGAGTGCTCATTTTACATTTTACGGGTAGATTTTTCTATTAAATTTTATTCATATTAGCATGATTGAAAGATCCAAATCTCTTGTGCAACTTCAGGAGATATAACCACTGCGGAAAAAATGGTACTTGATTTTTTATTTTTAGTTTCATGGATGTCATTTTTTTCGGTTGCAATAAGATATTACTGACTGATATCAGTGATATTTGTGGCACACGATGCGCAATGATGCAACACCTTTCAAAAGCCTTAGCGCAGGACTAGTGAACGTTGTGCGTCTTTCCGGAATATTGCGCATTTAATAGAAATGTTTTTTTTATTATACATTAAAAATTAATCAAACAAGAGTAATGCAATTTATGTTATGTTATTTTGGTATGTCTATTTTGTACTGCCTTTTATTTTGTAATTTTTCTATAGTTCTTAGATATATTTATCGAACAACAAAAAACAATAATTTGAAATCTATGATAGTTTCTCTAGAAATAAACATACTTAAAAGCGAACACATTGTATCATGAGTAATTATATAATTATTATTTGAAACCGCAGTAAATTAATATTTCTATCTCACATAAATAAATATAAATTTAAAAATTACTGATTTGTTTGTGAAAAATTATAATTATTTTGTTTAGACCTTCATACCATACGAAATGATAATGAGTCGCTTAAAATAAGGTAATATAATACATTATAAAACTATAGAACATGTAGACTTAAATTCATAGTTTTTCATAAAAATAATTTATTTTTAAAAATCGATTACTCCATGCATCAGTCTTCTAGTATAGAGAATTTGATTATATATATTTTTTGTCCCATATAACGTGAAGAAAATGAAAAATAGTTTGTAAATAAGATTATGTAATAAATACTAATTTATGCCTTTTTTGGATCATTAATATAGGGGAAAAACAAAAGTTTGAAAAGAAAAAAAAAGTCGAAAATAAGAGAAGGTGCCACTTTTTTTGAGCCGTGTCATGTGCACCTATTGCATCATTTGCACCTTTTGGTGTGTCTCTTCATGCGCGTCGTGCCAATGGAACAAAAGATAGATATATCAAGTCACACCATGTGCTATGGTGCGCACAACAATGCGCCTTTCACCTTGGTCAAAAGTAAAGGGAATATACAATAGGTGCAGTGAAATGCTTTACAGCTAGACCATTGACATTATAGTATGAGTATAGAGTATAAAGAATTTATTTGATATGCATATAAATGAAAATGTAGCAACATATTAGTTGTGTACTTCTGTATCCTGAATGTAATGATGTTGAATTTGTTGAATAAGACGAGCAATAACTTGAAAAGATGGACTTAACGAAAGAATACAAATCTCAATGGAACATATAACTGGAACTATAAGGTAAGAGGTAAGTAGTTACTACATGGCATAGGCAATTTAAATATGCTTACAAGGTGGTATTTATACAGAAAAAGGTATTGAGTACAACAGACAGCAATACATCCAACTCTGAGTGAGGAAAAAAAAAAAGAGATCGATCATTGGTGCATCACACATGATAACTCGGGAAACTAGCGCATGATCCATGCTTTTTGCACACAGTATATATTAAACATACCAACATAATTTATAATTATATCTTAAAATATAACTGCGATGTTTGATTTTAAAAGTAATCTGAAAAGCATAAACTTGCATCGGTAGTCTTTTTTTTTTCAAAGCGGGGAAAAGTTGGAAAAAAAAAGAGAAATTCAAACAAATTAGGCCTAAAGAAAATAGGCTAAAAAACTGGATTAACATAATTGAATCATATTGAATCTCAATTAAAACTATAAAAAATTATGCTATTGATTATATTTTTAAGATCGGATCAAAATTGAAATCTATATTCTCTCTCTTCAAACAATATAAATTTCAATTTGAATTGATCTTTAAAATATATTTAATAACATAGTTAGGTTATAACCATTACAACAAATTTTATATCATGGCATAAGAGAACTGAAGTTTGCTATGAGAGCAATTATCAATTTCTTTGATATTAAAGATTTATGTGATCAATGTATTAATATTATAAAATAAAAAAAATCTTTTATATATAGGAAAAAAAATTAAGAAACCAACCGAGCAGTTCAATGTAAAAACTGTAATTAAATATAGAGAGTAAAGGAAATTGAAGATATACTTTTTATATTGTCAAGTTGTAACCAATAGATTTTAATTTTATAATTCATTAACTAGCATGAAATAAATGCTCAAAAAATAGAGTAAAAATTATGTAAAAAAAGGGAGTCATATATCAAAGTTCATACTAAAACATCAAGATGACAAGGGGATTTTTATTAAAATGATTTTCAGTTTTTATTCAATATTAGAAAAAGTTATGAAGATAGCTAGTAGCCCAGTAACACAAATTTTGATTTAAATCTCATATTAATAGTTTATTAAAAATAAAAGGAACTTTAAAAAAAAAGTAGCGTAAAAAAATATCCTGTATAGAAACGGAAAAAAGAATATGAAAATTATTGAAGGGGTTTTGAATGAAAACTGTTGCATAAACACGTAGAGAAATGGCAATGTGTTGGACCGACCTTGCATTTGGGGTACAGTAATTGTAGATAAGGTTGGCAAATTAAAAGGTATTTAAATGTTCACATCATAGATTATTGATTCTGTTTTACAATTTATTAAATAGATTTAAGTGCACACTACATTCTACAATAGTAGAATATAATTGAAATTGTAAGCAACTAGAAATTCACAACATTGACAAAAATTTAAAATTTCCTACCTAGATAACAGCTACGAAACTTCTAATGCTCTGAACACAACCGAAAGATATCATAATCATTATGAAAATGTTGTCATAAGATGTGATGATTTTCTTTGTTTGGACTTTGGAAAACAATGAAACGAATTTGAAAATCCAGTAAAATCAACCTCCAAGTTAAGGCACTAAACATATCGAAGTCTTAATTATAATTCCATATTAGGCAATCAGTAAAATATTCCAACACAAGCAGAAAGAAAAACTACAACCCACTGGTCATGTTTTAAAGACTACTTCTTTTAAACACTACTTCTAGAATGTGATTTTAACTGCAAAGAATCACCACCTTTGTTCTTTTGTAATCTAGTTTGCGCAGAATTTTAATTACATTTACTGCTGGAATTTTTCCATAATGTATCTGCAACATTTGAAAGTTGAAAATAACCTTCTTATAACTTACTGATGCTTGAGATTAAATAATAATAATAATAAAATAAAACAGACAAATATACTCTCCTTTTGTCCCTCAAAGCTAACTATTTTAAACTTTAGTACAAGGTTTAAGAAATATAACTGCAAACAAAATAACACATACATTTTATTTTTGCATACTTCTAAGTTAATTTAAACCACGCATTTCTAAACATCATCTATTTTGAGATAAAAATGAAATTCTCAAGCATCATTCTTCCAGCAGCGAAGGGAGTGATTCCTAAGACTGGCGTACCTTTTTATAAATCTAGTTTATGGTATAAAAAGACAAATAGTGGATACTTATTAACATTTGAACATTGACAGTAGTAGGAATGAGATCATAATATAAAGACTTTCTGAATGTAGGTAAAGAGTTTGGTTGACAAGGATGTGGTGGCACATGTAAAGTTACTTTCATAGAGGTTGCAATCATTTCATTTCAAAACCAGTAAATGGCTAAACAAGTATCAAATTTGTATAAACCTTATTTCTCAACCCCATTTGCTGGAAACAAATATATTTATAATAAACAACATGCATATTGGGTTTGGAAACATTTAAATTTTCTTAAATGTCAACCTAGTATAATTATTGAACAGTGATATTGTGTTAAAAAAGGTAACCTTTTGGTATCTCAAAAGAGGGAAATTTATGTATAAAGTCTGCTTTTTTTTTTGGATGGACACGCTTTTTTTGCCGTGTACTTGAATAATGCAGGGTGATAATTAGATAAATAGAAGTTACTACTTTTTAGTTTGATGCATACAAGAATACAGCAACAAAATATGTGAGAAAAAACTGTGCGTATTTCCACTTCAGTCACATGATCATGTATTTACCACCAAAAATAAAATCTACCATGAAGGGTAAATGAAATGTTAAAATAGATTATTGGAATTACAATAAAGATAGAGTCGGAAACAGGAAAGTAAGAGAGAAATTAGAAATGACACCTACAAATGAGAAAATTAGGGAAAATAGGCTTTGACAAAGAAGACAAGATAATGCACCAATGAGAAAATAAGATAATATTTACATTGAAGGAGAAAATAAAAAGGAAGTCCTAAATTAACATGGCAAGAGAGTATTAAAAATGATAAAAAATAAATAAATTCAACTAATGATATGACTAAAGATAAAAAAAGCTATGAAAATTGAGAATTAACATGCCCGGCCCTAATCATTTGGAAAAGACAAGGATAACGATGATGAATTACTTTGTCCAACTTAATAATCTTCATCTTAGGGCATGTTTGTCTTTTCATCAATTAGATTCTAGGTGTCATGTAGAAACACTATACGGTGACTTAAAAATAAATTTGTTTTTATGGTAATTAGTGATGTTATGCTTGTTGTTCATTGTCTAGTTCAGTGTTATTTTTACATTCATACCGTTATTATAATATAGATAATATGAGAACTGTTTTTTATATCTAAAAAACGTATATTATTAGATTATGCATGAACTGAGAAACGTTTACAATAACCATGACATGGATTCATATGTATTAAACTAGGTAAAGCAATCTAAAATACCACCTAAATAAAATTAATTTCTTTTATTAAAAGTAGCCTCAAATAAGGTAGCCTAATAAATTGATTTAGATATGACATATCGAACTATTAAACAAACTGTGTATGCACGCGCGCACACATACAGTTCAAATAAAATCGAAACAGAAGAGATAAAACAAATAAAATACACAAGAAAATTTTATTCAACAAAGAAAATTCTCGGTGAACACACGATTTTATTTTTATGCTCATGATTTATGATTTATATTCTCTATTAGTAGTGATTTCATTAAAAGCAAGAGTAAATTTGTCTTTTCCCTTCCAATTACAGGCATTCCATAAACAGTATTGCGGCTTGCGGCTATTTTTTATAAACCTCAAATTAGATGCTAGTTAATTGAATCCATCTTTGCTTTATATCAAACGAACAGAATAAAACATATATAGACAGTGGATTTGATTCCATCTTCGGTTAACTCTTTCTCGACACTGGTTGGTTGATAAGCCAATGATTATTTTCCATGTTTCATAATGCGGTTAAAGAACATGTTTCTAGTAAGCAACAGGGCAATGGATACCAGTGGTTCATTCCTGGTTCTGCCATTGCATAGACTTCCTCAAGTTTGGAAAATTCACTTTGTGTTCTTTTCTGCTTTGATACCATGTTTAGTGTAACAAAATTTGAACTACACAAGTCAGTTAGGCCATGCAAGGCTCATTGTGTCTTTATGGACACTAAAACTTCACATACAATTTTTACTATGTTTATTTAGGATTTAGGATATAATTGTTAATTATTCTGCCTTGTAGTCTCTCCATTAACCAATTCAATCTCATTTTCCATTGACTAAAAACACGAGCTAATCAAATACATTGGACCTGCCCTAATGAATCAAATAATTAAACGAAGACAAAATCAAATCGATCCTTCACATGATCCAGGTCAAATAAAAAGAAGACCTATTGAATCTTAATTATACGCAGATCTAAGAAGTCCGGCGATCGGATCATTCAATTCTGGAAAACATAAATCACAAAATCAAACTTTAAACAAAAGGAAAGTTACCTTTCAATTCTGCATCTAAATAGCAGCAGCAAATTGATCGAAATATAAAATGAAATGGATAAAAATGAGAGAAAATAAATAATAAAAATTATAAGGTAAAAAAAGTACCTGAGAATGGAGGAGATCTCGGAGATAAAGAGAGGAAGCGAATGAGAAACGGAATTGAGTCAGAGTGGAAATCGCAGATTTATAACAATTTTAATTAATTTCTGATCTTCGATTTGATGACATGTCAGATTTTTATGAAGATATAAACGGAAATAAATGTTTGTTCATTCTTCTTTTTTTCCACTTCCATTACCATCTCTTTTACTTCATGTTATCAGTGTTTTACTGCATCAGCCTTTCTGCTTTTTTGTTCTTTTTCGTTATTATTACCATTTAAATATATTTTGGTTTATTACTAAAAAGGTCGTAAATGTATGCAAAAGGTCCCAACAGTTCTAGTACTACTAGTAACTAGGATAACACTGCATATCCTCCCACGTGAGCCTTGCATGTTGTAAAGTCTGAACATTTTACATATCTCCGTTACTTGAATCATGCTTTATTTGTCCCTTATTTGTCCCCGGTCAATTCAAAAATAAGTTATCCAAGTTATCTATGATGGTATGACTATGGATCATTTCCATCAACATAGGAGATGGGAGTCGAATGCAAGGGATATATTTGCGATCTTAAATAGACAAAGAGCAAAAATTGTGGAATTCAACATCGAGGTAAATCTTATGTTAGAACGTAATGCAATGAGTGTCGGATGTTTGAGCTTTTTGTTTAAAATTTCCATTATAAATAGGACTTTACATTTTTCTTATTCAATCATGAATCAAACATTCGGAATCAAATGCAAAAGAAATATTGATAATGACAATTTTTTCTCTTTCTCAACAAATGCCCGGTTCAATAATAATCGAATGCCCCAACCTTAACTTTTGTTGAAGTCTGTTATAAAATGTAGAAATAAAAGCTATAAATGGATCGACGGATATTCATATTCATGCTCAAATTTTGGATAACTTTTGGATCATAATATACCTCTATCTACACACATACATACATATGTATGTGTATTCATATATACACGCACACACATCCATATGCATGATCGCATCCCTTAGTTGAGCTGATTAAGATCATGATATCTGTTTGGATTATGGTATTGGTTTGTATTCTAATATTGGTTGTGATTATCACGTAGTTATTATGTTGGTTACCGAATATTATGTGCATTGTATGTTTGATATATGTGTATAGTAGTTGATGGAATTTGGTTTCAACTCTGCTTTTTAAGGAACTAAGTGGAATTATTTATAATTGTTGCTTGATTTTCTCGCAAAAGGTGTTGAGCCGGCCTGCTAAGTATCCAAGCATCCTCGTCCCAATTACATTGGCTCGAAAGCATTAGGCTAGACTCATCACTTGCGTAAATGACTGATACAACGGTCCACGGAAGGCTTTTGCGCCCCGTCACTTGATAGGTCCAGGCAACGGTCCGACTTATTATCATTGTTAATGGAGAGCCTTAAGCATCGTGCACAACAGCGGCTCGCCTGGTCAACAAACAACATGTCCGCAACATGGCCTTTACTCGCCTTTCCAAACCCCTCGATCCTCCTTGACCATGTCTTCCTTGATGACCCGATCGCCTTGCCTGTCCTGCTTTGTCTTGACTTTGATGGGCCTCCGAAAAAAGTGCTTGGTTGCCTCCATAAAGAAAAAACAACTTTGTACTATTCCATTGAAAAGGTCGACATAAAACAACACTATTCATTTGACAAAGCATCACTGTACAACAACAACCTCATGTCCTTCACTGTCTGTATGACAAGGATGTCACTATTCAACAAAAGCCCTCTATCCTCATATCGCCTTTTTAACACAAGTACGCCTTGGTATAGCCTGCTAGTTGGCCATTATCTAAGTCATTCACTCCATCTGTCATCTTAGCTGGCCCGCATCTAAGGCATACAGTTTCATCGACGACCATGAGGATCCCCAAGGCCTGACACTTCAATCTGAGCTGAACCGGTTTTCTATTGTTATATATACAGTTTTACATGCACATGTACATTAATCGAATTTTCATTTCTTGCATATAATATATTCTCCCGTAATCAAGCTCTTATAACTGAATATAAGTAATATAATCGTTAGTTATAGTGGACGTAGATCATCATCAAAATTGAACCACTCTAAACCTTGTGTTGTTTACTTTATTTGCAATGCAACTCATAATCTCTTCATTTTTCATTCCTCAAAATAGGGAGTTAGTAAATTACATTTGCTAATATCCATCTCACATGATAATTTTAAGGTTGGTTAAAAATTTATTCAACAATAATTATCAATGAATTTAAGAGGAAAGTTAATTCAAGGATAAACTAATAAATAAAAACAAAAAAATGATTTTAAATGAAATTAAGTCAAGTTATTATTATTTATGAATTCAAGAGGAATACTAGTGAATAATAGTATGATTTTAAGTGTTATCACTATCTATGAATTTAAGTGAAAATCTATAAATAATAAGAAATATATGATATTAAATGAACCATTGTTATGGACATAAAGGCATAGCTAACAAATAATAATACATATATGATTTTAAGTGGAAATCATTAAATAAATTAATAAATTATTATTATCTAGTAATTTAAGGGAAAATCAATAAATTGTAACGAGTATACAAATTTGAGTGAATTAAAGTGTGATAACTATGATTTGTATATTTATGGAAATTTATGGACATTAACTATATGAGTTTAAATGAATTGAAAAACATAACTATTATTTATTATGGCAATCTATAAATAATTACTCTATGGATTTAGATGGATTATAAGTGATAATTACTATTATTGAATCCAACAAGAATAGAATCATGTACATTTAAATCAATTAAAGAAATATAATCATTATTTCATTGTCATTTGTGTAGTTTGTAAAAAATGTGTTGGTGTGGACTTTACGAATAGTAAAAAAATCTTCTATTAATTAAGTTTAATGCTGATCTAAAAGGGGAATTTAACAGTATTAAATAAAATACTATTGTTTATATTTATGGGAACTCATACACGGCAATTATACCGATTTAAATGGATAGCAAGCGATAAATGCTATATATATAGTTGATAAAGGAAAATTACATAGATATTTTATTAAATAGGTTTTAATGTGGACCTATATTGATTAAAATATAATACTGATTTAAAAGGGGATCTACTAATAATAAATAGGCAAATTTGGCTTTGTTAATTTAATACTAGTTGAAAGGGCATTTAAGGAACTAATAAACATTGTTTTTATTAACGGAATTCAATCTCTTCGAGAGGAAGATTTGTGCTATTGATAAAATAGAGTTTTTGACAAATAAAGTTCAAAGTTGATTGAATGAGAATCCTAATGTTAAACTAACAAATGCATTTTGGTAATAAGAGAAATCTAATTAGAACTTAACGAGCATTATACTCGTAAGTATGGACTACGATGTTACGCAATGGTTTGTAATTGTGTGGCGCAATCGGTTCCTTGGAGCATGGTTGTGTTATGTTAGCTAGATAGAAGCTAACGATGTACTTGGGATCATGATGGGGTCACAACGTGATACTTAGAGCATGGATGGCTTTGTTGTACTAAAGGATAATAATGACTAATAGTATAACACCTTATATTTTGGAGTGCTATTATATGGCCTAAATAAGACTAAGATAATTAGATAATAATTGAAGGAATTTAATAAGGGAATTGCTCAAAGGGAAAATTAGTTAATCAAGTATAGTGACACTTAAAAGATAATTAAGATAATGTAAGGAAAGAGATAAATGAAAGAAGTTAGGATTCAACTTTGTTTTTATAGTAGAGCACTACTAGAAATACAAGGTTTTACCGACGCTATTAAGTCGTCGGTAAACCCTTTACCGACGACTTACCTAGACAAAATGGTCGTCGGTAAAAAATTCATGGCAAAATAGTCTTCGACGACTTGTCGACAACAACCGTTATCCCAATACCGATGACTTGGCAGTGAAAAGTTTTTCAACGACTTACCGATGACGAAATTGCCAACGACATGTAGATGCCTAACCCAAAATGTAAAATCTAAATTTTCCAACGGCTTGCCAATGACTTGCTGAAACCAAATTTTCAGCGTTTCTGCTGCATTTCTTGCCCTCAAACCGCTGCACAAAACAAGCCATGTTAGCAATACCACACATGTAAATATAATACCAAACCAATACAATATCATATTCAAATATATGTAAAACCAAAAATATAATCATAGAAAAGGTAAAAAAAGACCATAAAAATTCTATAAAAACGATACATACATGTCCATACACAACATCATGTCTATACCACATCATGTCCATACATAACATCCCATACCACAACATCTCCATACAGTAAACAATATTGTAAATATAAACATCTACATCATGTCTGTACCAGAACTCACGATTGTGGTAGTAGTGGTGGCGGTGGTGCATTAAATTGCTAGTTGAACATCTGGTACATGGCTTCGACTTGCTTCCTCTGCTCGGTCATCTCTTCCTCATGCCTCCTATTCTGAGTCTGAAGCTGCTTGCATGGCATGACAACGTGGTAATATTTATAGAATGAAGCTCTTGAAGACTTGCATAGTAGTGCTATTATAACTAATAATGATGGTTGAAGTAGTGCTAGCGACGATACTTTACCACTACTGGTGGCAACCACCATCACTTACAGTCAACGACTCCAACGTCAACATCCCCTCCAGCACTGTCACAACCAACCACCATTAGTTATAACAGCACTATTATGCAAATCCAAGAGCCTACTCTATTAAAACTACCATGCTACCATTCTGTGTAATCGAGGCGGTGACTGGAGACATGTGTGGTAGTGCTGTTATAGCTAGTGATAGTGGATAGGGAAGTGTTGGTGGCGATACTGCTACCACTAGTGGCGACAACCACTATCATTGATAGTCAACAACTCTAATGTTAACATTATCCACCAACACTTCCCCAATCCATCATCACCAGTTATAATAGCACTACTACGCATTCCCAGTCACCACCGCTATATCTTTAGATCGTCTTTGTTTTTCATCATCTAATACAATGATAGATTTTGAAGATGGTCGTTGCTCCTTTTTTGTAGATTCTATCAGTCTTTCGATTATATCCATACCATCATCAGATGGATATGATCAAAAAAATGGTAAAGTCTACAAAAAAAGGAGCGAGTCCATCATCATAAAAACTATCATTGTATTATATAGTGAAGAACCATCTAAACCTTCAAGTGCAATGGAATCGTTCATACACATAAATAAAATTTACATTATCTTTCACATGATAGCATTATTAATTCAAATAACATTATCAATTTTATTATTAATATAAATACAATATATTAATCAATATATTATTTATAATACCATTAATTTTTATAACTTGTCCATATGATAGCATTATATATTTTTGTGTTTACAACTGTTTTGTTAATAAAAGATTTGGCTAAATCATGTATAATCTAAGTGCATATCGATTTATTTTCTCAAATTAACTACTTTTAGTACGAAAAAGTACATGCATCACTAGTACTACAACCGTCTAGAATATATCATGTGCATCCATTCATCTAAAATTAGTAAGAAATTTAAACTCAGAATATACATGTTAAGAAATGTATTAAATACTTTAGAAATAAACACCAAACTTGAAAACTTAATCGACTTCTTACTACTGCAAATAAACTACAATTCATAAAGTGCATGCATTAATAGTACTACAATCGTCTAGAACATATCATGTACATTCATTCATCTAAAACTGGTAAGAAATTTAAACTCTATGTATACATGTTAATAAATGTATTGATTATTTTAGAGATAAACACCAAAACTGAAAACTTAATCAACTTCTTACTACTGCAAATAAACTACAGTTCATGTATTAATTACTGCTACAAGTTCTTGGCTTAAGGTGAAGAGTTCTTTATGTAATATTCATCGGATAAAATCATTACATTTCCATAAATTTGATAAATAATGAAACATCCCATCACATCACAGACATAGTCCTTCCTAACTTGCATTACCATCTAATATATTTGAATCAAAATCTTAAATGGGCAAAGATTAATATTAAAATTTATTAATGTGTTTTAGGAACAAAGGAACGTGTATAAGATTAATATAATTTTATACATGCCATTATATATGTGTGTGTAATGAAACAAATGCATGTTTCCTAACATTTTAATACTATACTATGATTGTTCATGTAGTAGGATATGTTCCACTATACAATATATATACAAAAGCAGAAATCTGAATGTACTATTATAGCTTAAATGCTTAATACATCATAGCAACACCGACTTATTTGATTCTCTCATAATTCACGACCGGGTATTGAAATTTTGTTTAAATTATATTGTGATACCAAGTTTTTGCCACTAGTGATCAACATTGGAATCATAGATCGATAGATAGTCTTTTAAGAAGACACAAGTTAGAATTAAAACTGGGATTAGAAAAGTTTTTACTCAAGAAAGATCTCTTTTTGAGAAAAAATGAGTGATCCTCTGCTGGTAGTGGAGAGCACTCGTGTAATTTATTCCACACCTAAAGAAAGAGCTATCGACATACCTGACAGGTAGCGATACCCCTTATATAATACGAAATAAAGTAAAAAAACCTCAATCTTATGAAACTAAGGTCCATAATAGAAAAAATGCAAAAAAAACCACAAAATACGATGAGTGCTCAAATCCTCAAAAACAACTGAATCTATCCAATCCAGTAAGTATACCTGAAGCTGCTAAGAAAACTATACCAAGAATATAAGAATATAAGAATATAAGAATATAAGATCAAAACATACATATGTATATAAATACACATACATACATACATACATATACATACATACATATATATATATATATGCAAAACAAAAATATACTAATCTAAAACATAGAACAATCAACATAATGATTAACATTGTGTGAGAAACAATAAAGAGTATAACTTAAACTTTACATAAAAAGAAAGCGATAAAAAGCAAATTAACTAGAAATCTATTTCAAGGCTGATATCTTTATTAATAGTTGGTTTGGAAGCACAAACTTTTGGTCCGACCGCAAACTTTCGAAAATACCCTTTACTCACATATAATTTAACGCTCATCTATATATGTTACCAAATCCCTTAAAAATTGGATCTAAAAAATAAACTCACTTTACAAATTCAACACGTGCCTTTACAAATATTAATAAACATTAATATCACTTGAAAATAGGACCTGATAAATAGTTTTTTTTACTAATATAGAACGCTCAAATATAATCAAATATTAATGTCACTTTAAAATAGGATATAACAAATGAAATTCCTTTATAAATTCTTTCTTTATTAACTAATAACAGAAATATAAATTCAAACTACCAAAAAAAATTAGATACTGAAACTTAAAAATAAAAATTCAAACAAACTATGCATGAGTTTAAGGCAAAATACGACTAAATATTTCTGGAAATTATTTTTTTGAGTGTTTCAAAACATATACAATTTGTAGAACAACTCACGCGCGAAGCGCGTGCCGTAATGCTCGTCCTAATAACAGCGAAGAATCAAATGTTACCATGTTATCCAAGGAAGTTAAATTTAGCTCATCGCTGTTTTTTCTATTATTTATAATGATTTTATTCTTTAAAAACTCAATACGAGCTATTATTTTTTTTAGAAACTCTTTAAAACATAATTTTTTATTTAATTTATAATTAGGATTTGAAATCCAATTAAAACTAAAAAGAGGACTTACATATATTAAAATTTTCAAACCAATACTAATATTATTAAACACACATTAGTTTCTTTCAAACCAAATATACCAACATGATATTGTGTAAATAGTGTCAAGTAAGAACCTATTATGACCCTTATAATCAAATCTAAGATTATACCAATATATAACTCACAATTAATATGCCTATAATTTATATTAAAATCGAACATACCGAGAATTTTAATAAGAATAAATCTAGTTATACTACATTCAAAATACAAGTGTATAATATTTTCCATTTTATTATTATAAAAATAACATATTTTGTCATTGAATATATTTTTCTTCTTTAAAAGTTCTATATTATTCAATTTTCCATGTAAAATTAACCACATGTACATTTTTGCTTTAGGCGGAATACTAACTTTCCAAAAGTATTTAAATATTTTCAATTTAGCTCCCAAAATTTTTATAAAATGAATGAGAAATATATTTCTTACTCTTATCCCAACACCATATTTTAATATCTTTCTCATTATCAATATTGTAAAGTTCCAATTAGCATGATAATGCAAATTGTGCTAAAGTATTTCCCATTAATGCATGATTAAAATTAAATTTCCAAGAAAAAATTAAATTTGACTTATAAATTTCTAAAATAAGTACATTTTTAAAATTGCATATTTCATATAACTCTCAAAGTTCCACTTTTGCTAAACCGTATGTAATATTTCTACCCTTAATAAATGCTGTTTGGGTGTTATCTAAAATAGTCTAAAATTAGAATTTTATCATTGTGGAATTTTTCACTGTTTCACCATTCATAAATTCTCATTATTTTAATGGATGATGTTATGCTAAGAAAAAATTATCTCATCAAACCACCATTTTATCACACGTGCAAAAGAGTTGAAAATTCAGACATCTTATGTTTTTCCATGATACATAGATTTTCAATAAACGTAAGGGTTTCTTATTACATCATTAACTTTTTATTGTTTACGTGGATAAGAGTTAATAATTTACTTAATTTTGTGATTGTCCTATTCAAATTAGAATAGAGCTCCACTAATCGATTAATATATAAAAGCTAATAATTAATTTATAGATAGTTATATTTTCATAATTTGCTATTTTCCCTGGAAAAAAAATACTTTTGAAACATTTAAATTTTGACGACAATCATCTTCAATTCAAGTTACTCAACCTTTGATATAGGACAGATGAATTCTACATATAACCATCATTTTCTTGGTTATTAACTCCATGAGTAAGTTTTGTTTTGGTTAAATATAAATAACGTACTTTAAAAAATTTCAAAACAATCTCATTTTATAAAACAGGGTGGAGATAATTGTAGGATTGTTTTCACCCTGGAGGGGGGAGGGTGAAAGGGTGTACTAAAAATTAATGCGGAAATAAAAATAAACACAGAAAGTAATGCAGTAGAGATCACACATAAATTTACCCAGTTTCGGCAAAAACCTGCCTACGTGCTGCTCCCAAGGTTTCTACTAAAAATTAAGTAATCAAACGCTTACAAACACACGTAAACTTGCGATACCCGCTACTTGATTAACCTAACTCTAAGCTCAAAACTCTGCCACAACTCAGCCACTGAGTTGTGAATTCTCAAACTACGCCCCGTAGTTTGTATCTAGTTACACAACTAGAAATTTACAAATTTTAAAAATAAATTAAAAATAGAACTAAAAAACAAGACTAAAACAAAACCCTATTTATAATTTTAAGCCTAATACAATACAAAGACAACGACCCAATGTAAAATATAATTAAAGTGAAGAACATTTCTCCTTTATTCAGTGTAATCTCTTCGGCCCAATAAGATAGATGAGGTTCCCTTTTCACTGCTCATCCATGCCATCTCCTTTTCTTTTCGATCTGAATTAGGGCATTGTTCAAATTGAAGATGCCGCGTGAATTTGATAGATTGAAGTTATGAATTCACTTCAATTTGCATTGTCAATCGATTCCTTGGCTTTGATAGCTTGCGGTCGCTTCAATAAGTCGAGTTGGATGTTGATAAATTTGGTACGTGATTTTTTCTCTTTTAAATATGTAGTGTTCTCGACTTTTATTCGAGTTATAAATTGGTTCGTGATTTATTTCAAGGCTTGCTCTGGTATTTTCTTGAACTCGAATCATTTGTGTCGATGATGAGTTTGGGAATTTATAGGGAACGAAATAATTACGTTCGTATATTTTGGTTTGAACTTTTCATGATTTTATCTCTTGCGTTAACTTTTGATCGAACGAACTTGTGATTTCTGACTTGTTCACTCTGACTTGATCTTCCTTGGATTATATTTTTGATATATTTGAATATGCTCCATTCTTTACTCCTATGACATGTTCATCGTTTGCTGACTTGTTGGCATTTGAACTCAATGATATATTTCTGATATAATTTCACCATGATACCTTCTTGACCCACGGCTTCATGTAAACTGCTGACCATTTCTTTTCGAACCATGACTTGACTTTGTTTGAACTGTTAAATGCTTCTGTTACTTCGACTGCTTGCTTTCATGTGTGTGTGATTCTCTGAACTTGTATTTGTTCATGTTAACTGGTTCCAATTGAAGTCTGGTTATATTGTTATTGTGGTCTTCATGAGTCTGAATGTCGTGACCATTGCATTGAACTGTATTCTCTGAAGTCTTGTTGCATTATAGTCATTTCTGTGTTGAGTTATTTGCATGTTTGTAGAGTTGTATGTGATGGTTATGCTCTGTCCACTGTTCTTGCTTTGAGTTCCATATCCAGTTGCTTGGTTGCATATGCTCATGTGAAGCATGTTATCCCATTTTGCATTCATGTTGTTTTGCACTACACATCCACACTGTGTTGATTGAAACTGAACTTGTGCCTTTTAAAATCTGCTTGTTTGAATGCTCCATTGTGCTCATTTGGTTGATTTTACATTTTAGTCTTGACATTTCATTGCTCTGATGCATTGTGGCCTGGTTCCATGTTGAAGTCTTCATGTATCTGCATTTCTGAAATGTTTTGACTTGAAGTCTGGTTGTCTGTCCTCAATTCTGGTTGCTTGTTGGCTTGTTATTCAAGTGGTTTCATGTTGTCATGTTGTTCGTCACTTTGAAGTCAGGTCTGTGTTCACCACTCAAGTTATGATAGCCTGAAGCTTTGTTGCACTTTGTTGACTGGTCCATATTTGAGCTAAGTCCATTCTGGTTATCCTGACCATTGCACCTGTCTGAATGTAGCTTGTACTGGTCCTGGTTGCTTTTGAATCTGGTTTGGTGCACATGAATTTGGTCTTGTAGTTTATTTCATGTTCCATTTTGCAGACTGGTGCATTGCTGGTGTGTTCTTGTTTTGATTTGAAATCTGGTTTGGGTTGCCTCTGAACCTGCATTTGCTCATTGATTTTGAAAATCATGCACATATTCATGTATATACATGCATACATATGCATGTATATATGTGTAATTGTGTAATACATGTGCCGTATCCATTTATATTTGATTTGTACATGTGTGCATTTGCACTAGTCTGTGAGATGGAATTGGGAAATGGCCTTGTGATATTTATAGTGATACACTGTGAATATTACAAGTTGTTCGTGCACATATATTTGGTCCCTATCAGAAAATATGAAAAGAAACAACCCAAATAACTGAGGCAAATAATATTTTCAACACACACACTTCATTTTTCACTGCAAAAATATTTCTTTTCAATTTTACTATGTCAGTTATTTAACAGGTATAACAGATGGCTGGACACAAGCTGAAGCTGGTCAAGATCAAGTGTATGAGTGTTGAATGAATTATGTAGTGAGATGAAATATGTACGAAAAATTGTATATTGAAAATTGTGTTGTAATTGAAACTTGTATAGTGAGAGCTTAAATTTGTACTATTCGAATTCGTAATAAAATATTTGTTTGAATAAAATATTTGTTTACATATGAATTCTGAGTTATTTATTTTATTCAACAAATATTTATTTAATTCTGTGGAAAGAGAAAATAGTACAACATCAAATACATTTAAACAAATATATATATATGTGTGTTTATTATCATCAAACAAAAATCATATACTAGTATATTCTACAATCTCCCTCTTTTGATGATAACAAACATATATTAAGATTTGACTCTATTAACTGTATTTGGTCTTGATGAATTCTATTAGCTCCCCCTATTTGAATACTCCTCCTACAACAAAACTCCCACTACATAGATGCATGTAGTTAAAACTGAAAAATTAATTAAAAATAACTTTGAATAAAAACACTCTCGAATATTAGTAAAGATATCGCTCAAAAACCAAAATCTTAACCTCTCCCCCCTTTATGTTATCATCAAAAATAGTAATAGTAATTTAAATAGCTACGATTCTGATTAAAAATATAAAATCAAATCAAGAGGAAAATATTAATTTCAAATTCCAATTAATCAAACAAAAATCATAATATTTTATTAATTAGAAACAAACTCCACTTTAGCTTGTAGGATTATGGAAAATTTTATATAGTGACACGAGTTTGATATTTTCAATAAAGGAATAATCTGTGCATTTTCCCTTTTCAAATATTATATAAAAAAAATGTAAAGCACTTACTGACCATGCATAACCGTTAGGACTTTTAAATGAGGTTAGTAGTTACCCCTTTTTTTTAAAAAAAATATGTCAAATATTTTCTAACCATGCATAACCGTGAGGACTTTTAAATGAGATTAGAATATGCTTGATATTTATCAATTTTTATATGCATCCCATCTATGCATAGCTGCGAAGACTTTTAAATGAGAATGGAAGCCCATATATAGAAATTCAAGTAATTCACCCATGCATAACCGCGAGGACTTTTAAAAGAGAGTGAATACTTTAGGATATAATTATTTTACAAAAAATATATTTCCTTATTTTGAAATACTGCACACTATATTATGATGTATGGATTGACAGAAATGTGAAAGTGATAGAAATGATCATGGAATAAGTACTAATCTAAAAATATTATAAAATTTGTTTAACTTTCATAAAATTATAAAATTATACTTCCTCTTGTTATGAAATAAAATTTAATCACTATCCATCACTTTTCAAGCACTACAATAATTTTGATAAGTTCCAAAAGATTCAATTAGTCAATGGTTATCTTTTCTAGAGTAAATCTCTTACCGAAATAAACTAGAGTATTTTTATCACGATGAAAACCCAAGTTTCAAAAATTAAAATAAGTGAAAATCAATTTTCTGTAAGGGGGTTTTGTGAAATTGACTTCTAGTAGAAAATCAATTTAAATAATTAAATAATTGCAAAAATGATTTCAACATGAGATGATATCGGATACAACTTGTATTTGAGGTATTCATGGTGATATATAGTGGTATATAAGAAAAACGTGTACTCCTCAACACTTGAATTGTTTTTTGAAATTTTCAGCACGTCCATTTATATCAAGCACAAGTAAAGTAATCTATATTGAGCAAAAACATACATTCAAAAAATTCATCAAAGTAGTTTTGAAAATTGATTTGATAGACATGAAGAGAGTCAATAGTGATTGTTGTTTCAAAGTAGTTGATAATCTTTGTTTCGAAGACTCACTCAATTTGAAACCTTCATTTGGCTGATAAAAGTTTGAAGTTTGATTTGGCTCATAACATGAGAGTTTTAGATGTTCAAAAATGCTACTTGCCAAAATTGGTTTCAAGACAATTTGTTAAATCATCAAAAATTATACTTGAAATACCACAACTTGTTTGTGTAAAACAGATATGCTTTCTGAGTTATATATTGAATTTATTGCAGTTTTTCATGACATTCCAAAGTGAATCAATAAAAACTAAAAACAGAAAAGTTGTAGCATTGTCGGTTAGCTTTTCATAACTTCAAGAATTTCAAAAATCAAAGTTGAGATGTTCAAGATATGATCAAATTACTACAGCTATGTTAAGAAAGTTTTGAAACTGTTTTCAAACGATACTGCAAATGATTTGTAGTTTTTCACCCATTTAAGTTTAGATTCTGAGAAAGCACAAAAAATAAAAGTTGTAGCATTTTAAACCTATTTTCCTGAACATCTTGAAATTTATAAATCAGAGTTAAGAAGCTCAAGGTATGGTAGAAATACTTCAACAATGTCGATGAAAACATAATTAACAATATGTGAACAAAATTGAGTTAAGAGATCATACCTCACTTTCCTTCGATGTCGTGATATCTGAAATGTGGTGATCTCCATCTAATCATTATAAGCTAAGGAACATTTAAATGTTAGTTTATCAATCACCTAGAACAACTCGAAATCTATCTCCATCAAATTTGTTCCTTAGCCCACTTATGTGTCTAAATTTTGGAGAAGGCAAGTGGTCTTACTAAGGATGTAGGACCACTATTATTATCTATTGAAAACTTTGGTACCCAAATTTGTCTATATAACAAACCATTAGCATCTACAGTTGTACCCTTGGGAATCCAAATTTGTTTAAATTTCAAACCATTTATATTCTACTTTTTGGAATCCATATTTGTTTAATAGTTTTGTGTTTGTATATATTTCGACAATTATTCTTACCATGTCCAATATTTCCACACTTTATGCATTTGGGTATCATACTTTTCCCTTTAACAGTGTTATTAGTCGTTTGTTCATATTTTGACACTTTCGCAATTCCAAATCCTTTCCTTATATTCACGAAGAGTTGATTTTCTAAGAGCATATTAAATGATTTTTCTCTAGTGAAAAATTTCCAAGTAATCAACTCAAGTTTATTAACTTTGGATTTTAAAAGTTTGTTTTCATTTATTATCTTCGAACAACAACTAATGGTACTATCTCTCTTTTCAAAATTATTCATTTTCAAGCCCATACTTTCATTTTCAAGCTCTCTAATTTTAGTCTCAATTTATAGCATCTCAGTTTTAAAGAGTTGGAGTTTTTTTAATTCAATTTTTTCAAAATCGTTGATTTTTTCGATCTCCTTTTCAAACTCGTGATTTAATCGAATAATTTCAGATTTTCTCAAAATCACTTTTTTTTTCAAGGGTTTTGAAATTTTCATTGACCTCATTTAATTTCTTTTCAAAAATCGCACATTTAGAACTTTCCACCTCTTAAAACTATCCAACTTTTTTTTGCAAAATATTATTTTTACAAATCAACTCAGATTTGTTTTTCTCCCGAATTAAAATTTCGTTTTCTAACTTTTAGAAGTTCTCATGAAAACAGGTAAATTCTTTTTCATAGTCCAAACACCTTTTGCAATTAGAATTTTTATTTTTCTTAATAATTTTAAGCTCGTTTTCCAAATCATTATTTTTCTGACGTAGTTTAGATTGTTCCCTTTTCAACTTATTATTTTTCATCTCAAGAGCTTCATTATTTTCAATTAATTTTTGGCACAAGAGAACTAAATCATTGAATGAAAAATCACTTACCTCATCAGCTATTGAATCTTCATCACTGCTGTCTTTTGCAAATCTTGTCAAACACGTTTCTTTAACCGAGTCGATTGTGGAGGATTTCTCACTATTTGACTTTTGCACCATATATTGCATCAAAAGTATTACAGATTTCCTGTGCACTTTCACAATGAGAGATATGGTTAAAATTATCTCAATTAATATGAGAATATAGTATATGCATTGCAAGAGCATTAATCGAAGTATTTTTCTTGCCTACTATATCACACCCATTTCCAATAATATCCCAACATTTAGAATTAATAGATTTTAAATAAAATTCCATTTTTAATTTCCAATTTAAAAAATCCGTTCCATCCAAAATATGGGGAATAATACTGGATCGACTCTCGCTAGATTTACAACTAGGGTTAGACATCTATGCTATTAACCTTGCTCTGATACCACTTGTAGGATCGTTTTCACCTTAGAGGGGGCGTGAATAGGGTGTGCTAAAAATTAATGCGGAAATAAAAATAAACACAGAAAGTAATGTAGTAGAGACCACACACAGATTTACCCAGCTTCGGCAAAAACCTGCCTACATGTTGTCCCCAAGGTTTCAACTAGAAATTAAGTAATCAAACGCTTACAAACACACGTAAACTTGCGATACCCACTACTTGATTAACCTAACTCTAAGCTCAAAACCCTTCCATAACTCAGCCACTAAGTTGTGAATTCTCAAACCATGCCCCGTAATTTGTTTCTAGTTACACAACTAGAAATTTACAAATTTTAAAAAGAAATTACAAAATAGACCTAAAAAACAAGACTAGACAAAACCCTATTTATAATTTTAAGCCCAATACAAAACAAAGACAACGGCCCAATGTAAAATATAATTAAAGTGAAGAACGTTTCTCCTTTATTCAGTGTAATCTCTTCGGCCCAATAAGATAGACACGGTTCCCTTTTCACCGCTCATCCATGCCATCTCCTTTTTCTTTTCGATCCGAATTAGGGCTTTGTTCAAATTGAAGACGCCGCGTGAATTTGATCGATTGAGGTTATGAATTCACTTCAGTTTTCCATGTCAATCGATTCCTTGGCTTTGATAGCTTGCGACCGCTTCAATAAGTCGAGTTGGATGTTGATAAATTTGGTATGTGATTTTTGCTCTTTTAAATATGTAGTGTTCTCGACTTTTATTCGAGTTATAAATTGGTTAGTGATTTATTTCAAGGCTTGCTCTGGTATTTTCTTGAACTCAAATCATTTGTGTTAATGATGAGTTTGGAATTTATAGGGAACGAAACCCTATAATTACGTTCGTATATTTTGGTTTGAACTTTTCGTGATTTTATCTCTTGCGTTAATTTTTGATCGAACAAACTTGTGATTTCTGACTTGTTCACTCTGACTAGATCTTCCTTGGATTATATTTCTGATATATTTGAATATGCTTCGTTCTTTACTTCTATGACCTGTTCATCATTCGCTGACTTGTTGGCATTTGAATTCGATGATATATTTTTGATATAATTTCACCATGATACCCTCTTGACCCACGGCTTCATGTAAACTGCTGACCATTTCTTTTCGAACCATGACTTGACTTTGTTTGAACTGCTAAATGCTTCTGTTACTTCGACTGCTTGCTTCCATGTGTGTGTGTGATTCTCTGAACTTGTATTTGTCCATGTTAACTGGTTCCAATTGAAGTCTGGTTACATTGTTATTGTGGTCTTCATGAGTCTGAATGTCGTGACCATTGCATTGAATTGTATTCTCTGAAGTCTTGTTGCATTATAGTCATTTCTATGTTGAGTTATTTGCATGTTTGTAGAGTTGTATGTGATGGTTATGCTATGTCCATTGTTCTTGCTTTGAGTTCCATATCCAGTTGCTTGGTCGCATATGCTCATGTCTGAAGCATGTTATCCCATTTTGCATTCATGTTGTTTTGCACTACACATCCACACTGTGTTGATTGAAACTGAACTTGTGCCTTTTGAAATCTACTTGTTTGCATGCTCCATTGTGTTCATTTGGTTGATTTTGCATTTTGGTCTTGACATTTCATTGCTCTGATGCATTGTGGCCTGGTTCCATGTTGAAGTCTTCATGTATCTGCATTTCTGAAATGTTTTGACTTGAAGTCTGGTTGTCTGTCCTCAATTCTGGTTGCTTGTTGCTTGTTATTCAAGTGGTTTCGTGTTGTCATGTTGTTCGTCACTTTAAAGACAGGTCTGTGTTCACCACTCGAGTTATGATAGTCTGAAGCTTTGTTGCACTTTGTTGACTGGTCCATATTTGAGCCGAGTCCATTCTGGTTATCTCTGACCATTGCACCTGTCTGTATGTAGCTTGTACTTGTCCTGGTTGCTTTTGAATCTGGTTTGGTGCACATGAGTCTGGTCTTTTAGTTTATTTCAGGTTTCATTTTGCAGTCTGGTGCATTGCTGGTGTGTTCTTGTTTTGATTTGAAATCTGGTTTGGGTTGCCTCTGAACCTGCATTTGCTCATTGATTTTGAAAATCATGCACATATTCATGTATATACATGCATACATATGCATGTATATATGTGTAATTGTGTAATACATGTGCCGATCCATTTATATTTGATTTGTATATGTGTGCATTTGCACTAGTCTATGAGATGGAATTGGGAAATGGCCTTGTGATATTTACAGTGATACACTGTGAATATTACAAGTTGTTCATGCACATATATTTGGTCCCTGTCAGAAAATATGAAAAGAAACAACCCAAATAACTGAGGCAAATAATATTTTCAAAACACACACTTCATTTTGCACTGTAAAATTATTTCTTTTTCAATTTTACAATGTCAGTTATTTAACAGGTATAACAGATGGCCGGACACAAGCTGAAGCTAGTCAAGATAAAGTGTATGAGTGTTGAGTGAATTATGTAGTGAGATGAAATATGTATGAAAAATTGTATATTGAAAATTATGTTGTAATTGAAACTTGTATTGTGAGAGCTTAAATTTGTACTATTCGAATTCGTAATAAAATATTTGTTTGAATAAAATATTTGTTTACATATGAATTCTGAGTTATTTATTTTATTCAACAAATATTTATTTAATTCCGTGGAAAGAGAAAATAGTACAACAACAAATACATTTAAACGAATATATATGTTTATTATCATCAAACACAAATCATATACTAGTATATTCTACAATAATATATATACTTAAGGATCTGAGAGTAGGTTGGATCTGAAGCTAGTCGGGTTGGACATGTTTGTGTAGATCCGAAGCTCAGAGTCGCGATCGAATCTGAAGCCTGAAGTCATTGCGGTGGAGTGGAGACTAAATTGCAATAGTAACTTTTTCAATAATATATACCACCAATGGAGTGGTGTCGATGAAGGCTTGGTGGCATCGATGGTAGTTTGGCGGCGTCGATGGTAGCTTAGGGGTGGATTCATTGGCGATTAGGAGGTGGATTTGCTAGCGACTAGAAGGTGGATTCGCTGGCAGCTTGGGGGTGGAGGCGTCGATGGTGAAATCGCTAGTGGAGTCGCTAGTGGCTTGAGGGTGTGGACATCGATGGGAAAGTGAAGGAGGTGGGTGGCTTGGTGGAAGAGGGTTTTAATTTGTGATTTGGGGAAAGTAAAGTGGGAAAGTCAGGTCTGGGTTGGGTGACAATGGAAACATGTCGTCGGTATGTCATTAAATTTTTTGATGACATACCGATGGCTTATCTAACGTGGGAAGGTGTTTTTTTATATTAAATAGTTGTCGGAAAGTCATCGAAAATTTCGTTGACATAACGACAATACTGCTTTATGTCATCGGTAACGTTCGTCAGTATATAGCTCATTATCTAATAGTGGAGTGGTAATTTATTCAAATAGAGCACTCATTTCGATGTCCTATAGATTCAAATCCATGACATTTAAAACCTATGTTTAGAGCACTATATAACTAATCAGTTGAGCTAATGGCTCTTGGTAAGTTAGGATTTAATTTAACAGGTGAGAAATGGTCTAAACCCATTAAGAAAGCACCATATTCCTTCATTTATTCATTTCTCTCATAACCTAAACTACAAACTAAATACAAAAGAGAATATAAATAGAGGCCATATTCCTTCATTTAATCAACATCAAGAAGGAAGCTAAACATTTTTGAGGAAGAAATCAAGCAAAAACCTTCATTTTTAGTGAGTAATATCATCCCTAATTATGGTTGGACTCAGAATTGTATTTTATTCATGTTTTATTGTGTTAAATGATAGAGTTTGGGGGTATGCCCTAGAGGCAATTTTGTAATTTATTATAAAATGTTAACTATGTAATAAAATTTCGTTCGAAATAAAAGGTGTTTTTCTTTCTATTATATACTTGACATACTATGTTATGTTAACTAATTATTTAATTTATGTATATTAAATAGAAAATCCTTATATAATGTTTTATGTGATAGTAATTACAATTTGTTGTAATCATAAGAAATTTATCACATTAAAATTAACATATTATTTTAAATATTTACAATCAATATGTTTCGAGATAGGATATCGATACATCCATTGAGACTAAAGTATATAGCATTCTCCAAATGTTGGGTATTGTATTACTCATGGTTTTTAGGGGCATCAAGGGATTACGTACTAAAAGTTATTGGATAACTATAGAATGACTCAATTGAGAGCTTCTTGGTGGTTAATATAAACAAGGTCAAACAGAGAATCTCGAAGTGGCGATATTACACGGTTCTCTCAACTTGAGAATATCGTTGAACTTCAATGTGAACACTCCACTTTGATTATAATTAAATCATGGCACGATGTCACGTAATGACTATAATTGGGTCTGAGTTAAAGCATTAAAAGTGAAACACTATTCAATAGAGAATTTTTCTCTTAAGTTATATATAGTATCACGGTGAACTATAGTCAACTCAAGGTCAAAGTCTCTGGCTAAAGTAGTGTCGTTAATAATAGTAATAATTATTGAATAAAGGCTTTGTATTTGGACCAACCAAGTAGAATATGGATAATATTATAATTTTAACTAAAATCAGGTTCCATAAGTTCTAAAGTGATAATTTTGACGAAGAGAATTGGTGTAGATAATCGTTACTACTCGGTACCATTTAAAATAGTAATTTGATTTTACCAAAAAAATGCATAAGCGATAAATTCGATCAAACTGTCACACCACTAGCTAAGGTGATATATAAACATTAATATTTGAATTTTTTGATATTAATCGTTGATTGAATTTACACATTTGAGTCGCTCAACCGTAATGATGAATACACCAAAATACCATTCGATTTAATTAATTTATAATTGTTTTAAATTAATTAATATTTATGAAATATTATTATTAAATTTTATTTGATTTGTTTTAATGCCGTTAATATTTAATAAAGTGCATATATAAAAGTTATGCATGCATGTATTGATATCGATATATATTTAAATTTGATTTGAATAAACTAATTACTAAGTGAATTTGGAAATTGTAAATTCCCATATAGCCTTATGTAATCGCTGGCCATATCCCAAAGCGGGAGATGGTTTAATTGTTTAAATATTGATTTGAAATGGAAAAAAAGACCGAGAAAAGGTCTACATTTTTCCTTTACCTAGATACCTATTTAAATACCTCATTCTCATTCATTTATAGCACTCTCTTCTACCCTATTCTAGCTGCAAGTATCAAGGTATATAGGAGCTGTTTCATTCAATCAAGTTGCAAATAACATGCAACTTGTTTTGGTAATTTTCAATCTCAATCTCAATGCTAATTATATATGTTTATCATTATGTTCATGCTGATTAGATCCCAATTATTGTAATGAATTTGCATATACATTTTGTTGCCCAATTTAATGTATATGTCAAAAAAAATTGAATTAAAAAATATACAACATAATCTTTATATTAATATATATAATTTGACCATGATATTTATCTATGTATAAATAATATTTTCAGATTTTAAAACTAATTTTGAAACTAATATAAAATTATTTTATGATATATTAAATATATAAACATATATATTACATATATTAAACTTAATTTATAAACTTTATACTTTTGGCATTCAAAAAATAATTTTGGTATAATACTTTTCCTCAAAATTAATAATTAATATATTTTTCAAAATTATTTGAAATATATATACACACGCATTAAAAAACAACAAATACATAAAGATTTGATTAATTTTTTATAATTTTTATGGCCAAACATATATGTATTATTAATATTTTTTTAATATTTAAATTACTAAACTTATAAATAGATCTAATTTAAAAATTGAATATTAGTACATTTGTATATTTATATATATTTTTTAATTCAAAATTTATAAATGGATATTTTATTTAAAATTTATAGATCTCGGTATGATTTACTAAGTCAAAACAAGATTATAAATTTCAAAATACATTGAATTAGTCAAAACCGATTTTAAATATATTTGAAATTATATTATTTATTATTTTCAAAATTGATTCACAACTGTGTGTACATATATGATTTTAAATAAAACTATGGACAATAAAGACATGTATAAAGCGACACAATATGTCTGTTGCGATGTAAATCCCAATACCTATATACGTACATATTAACCATGTACACTATTTATATGTTGCTCATGCACTATACACAAATAAGTGTATTTGATACACTTATAACATATAACTTACATAAAATAAAATAAATTTTTTATAAACAAATTGAATAAAACAAAAAATTAGTTTAAAATATTTTAGATTAGATCTAAAATCAATTAGACTTCATGGGCCTAACAAAGATCTAAAAATGAAAAAATATTGAAATTCACTCATTTAACTCACTATAACCCGACCAATAGATTTCAATGCTATAAGAGTTTAATAGCCTATGAAGTCTAAATTAGTAGTACGAGGGCTTACTTATTAAGGCCTACCTATTTAGTAAGGTGTCTAGAAAGGTAGTGTCTAGGGTTGGGTTTGGGTAATCAAGTACTCTGCCCTATTGGCTCTTGGCCCGCCCTAAAGGATGATGTTAGCCTAAAGGTTATCCCTAATATAAAAGGCCCAAATTGATTTTGGGACTTGGACTAATTTTCAAAATATGATTTGAAAATTTAAATTATATTTAAATTTAAAAAAGTTAAGCTTAAAGTATAAAAGAAAATTTATAAAGTGGAAATTAGCCACAAGGGCCTCTTTAACAAGTGGAATTAATTTCTAGGACACACAACTGAAATAATTACTTTCAAGGACAAAACATAAAATAATTAGTTTCTAGGGCCTAAAAACCTATGAAATTATGTCCTTGAAAGTAATTGGACTGCTGACTTTGTCCTTGAAAGTAATTATTCTGCTGACTTTGGCCTTGAAAGTAATTTCATTGAATGTGTGTCCTAGAAACTAATTGGACTGCATAATTTGTCCTTCTGGTGAAATGCCCCATTTATAAACGTAACAAAAAAAATTCAAAAATTGGTTCTAAAAATTATTTAATTATCTCCAAAATTTTATTATAATTTTTAATTAATTAGATTAATTAAATAAATAATTATTTAAAAGTTGATTAAATAAATTAGAACATATATAATTATATATGTATATTTATCTTAAAACGTTTAAGGTAAATAATAATAAATTTTCAAAATTAATTTTATTTTAACTAAAATTATTTTATTAATTAAATTAATTAAATGTTAACTAATAAATAATATACAGGTATAATGATATATGCATTTAAAATTATTATAAATGTTAAAGTCAAAATTCAATTTTTAAAATGTTTTGAATGAATAAAAATTAAATTAATTAAAGTGTTAATTAAATACAATTTAATTAATAAGATTAAAATTAAATTAAATATGATTTAGTTAAATAGAATGGAACTATAAAAAACCCAAATAAGGTTTAAGAAATAAATACGTACATATAATATGTATGTATACCATGATTTCAGATTTGTTTGACACTTGAATCACGATAGTATTTCATAAGAAATACATTATTCCATAAATTGATATCACTCAAATAAATATATTAAAGATTATGATTCTCTATTATAGATGTCGTCCTCTACCATTTATATATTAATAAATTACTTGCATACTCTCTAGTTGTTGAGCAAACTCAAGCTAGATATGTTATATGTAGTATCATTAATATATTAATTAGATAAGGTAAGGTAACTATATGTATTTGAGCAAACTCAAGGTACATACATTATACTTAGGTCATCACGAAATGGTAAGTATGAGTGAATAATCTTTTTCAATTTGTTTGAACAAACTCAAGGTAGAAATGATATTAGGGCAAAGATCATGGGTAAGGAGTTGTATATGATATAAAAAATAAGGTATTATTCATCGCTTGCAGGCCGATAATTTGTTGAGCAAACTCAATGTTAGAATCCCAAGGCAAGCGAGTCATAACACTCACTAGAGAAGTCGAAAGTGTAACATCCCCCATTTGGAGGCCCGAAACTAACTGCTATGGATGTTGTAGTCATCCATAGTTATTAATTCTCGGTGACCAAATGCGATAATGTTAGATACATTAATATACCAGAAACACATGAATATGGAAAATTTTAAATTCAATCTAAAACAAATTTCTCATTTCATTGCAAATAGCATTTCAGATGCATTACATAATCCCATACGTATGCCACGATCAAAGAAATTATAATTTATTACAAAATACGCTAAGAGCGGCGTATGAAGATGCCCCTTGGTTGATCAGAGTCTATATGTAGGCAATTAAACAAATTTGCCCTTACATTCAAATAACACAACGGACAATAGATAAAATCTCCTAAATAGCTAGCTTGCTTCCTGCACGCCTCTGGAAGCTTATTCGTCAACTAATAACCTAAAAAACTCTTACCCTCAGCTTACTCAAATTAATTTTTGATCACTCGATAGTTTAAGGGGAAAAACATAAACTTCGAGTCAGACAAAAAGTTTGGTGTGAATAATAATATACCATATCGAACCAATAGATATCTAGTGAGACCATGCCGCTGATTGGAACAGGGTTCCCCTCGCTAGTACCTTAATCAAAAATTAATTAACCATATACTATGCACCTGCATCCACAATAGTTAAAACATAACATAATATGATGATATGCAATTATACAATATATCCTGGATTTTCCATCCCTATTCATCTGACTATTTATCGCAAGTTATAGTTTTTAGGGTCACTATTAACCTATTAGTTTCTGTGGGCTAACTAATAACATGTTCCAAGCTTACGGACTATCTGTCCGGTTTCATAGTTTTCATTGGATTACTAAGAACCTATGGTGTCTACCAATAACATCATTCAATCATAATTTTCATGGACTGACTATGAATATACTGGATTCTCCAATAACATATCTTAGGTCTTAGTTTTCATGGGCAGACTATGAACCTATTGATCTCCATTAATAACCTTTTTCGGACATAGTTTTCATGCGATCACTAAGAACCTATTGGCCCCTGCCAATAACATTTCTTAAGGCATAGTTGTCACGGGCTATAACTTTTTATAGGTGTATAATTAGGGTCTATAACCTATTCCATTGCTTCCGAATGATGGTTTCCCTTTCCGTAGAGTGATCATAATAGAGAAATGGACTTACGGTTAAAAGTTGTGCATGTTTGTAGTTTTGAAAACATAGTTGGTGAAAGGGTACTAAAGCTATAGTGGCGGAAGCGGTTCCACCCAACAGTGGAGAAAGGGGGTTCCACCAACAGTGGAGAAAGGGGGTTCCACCAACAATGGAGATGGAGAAAGGGGGTTCCACCCAACAGTGGAGAAAGTGAAAGGGTACTAAAGCAATAGTGGCGGAAGCGGTTCCACCTAACAGTGGAGAAAGGGGGTTCCACCAACAGTGGAGAAAGGGGGTTCCACCCAACAATGGCGAAAGGGGGTTCCACCAACAGTGGAGATGGAGAAAGAGGGTTCCACCCAACGGTGGAGAAAGGAGGTTCCCCCAACGGTGGAGAAAGGGGGTTCCACCCCACAATGGTGAAAGGGTGTTCCACCAATAGTGGAGAAAGGAGGTTCAGTGGTAGACTCGTAATTAACGAAAAAACTACTATTTTGCTAAATAAAGTATATTCTTTTCACCAACTCTTATTGTTTGTCAAATTCCTAATGGTCAGGGATTTACTTTATCAATTTTTTTGCAGAAAAGCTGTTATAATCAGATTTCATAATTTCGAAAATTATTTTCAAACCATTAAATTATATTAATATTTCAATATAATTTAAGCTTTTCTAGCTTAGAAAATTCATAATAAGTTGAAAACACTTGGGAAAAATCCAAAAAATTCACAAAAAATCTAAAACAACATTTTCTTTACTATATAAAATTTTGGGGCAAAATTCATTATTTTATTATTTTTAATAATTAAAACCTGAAATAAATGCCCTTTTTACCTTAGGAAATTCATAAAATATTCCTATTAATTTCGAAAATTATGAAATTAAAAACTCATCTCCAAAATTATGTATTGCAAAAAATATCCAAAAATCAAGTTGTTTGGAGGTAATTCACTAAGGTTTTTCCCTTGAAACACATCATAGTAATTTCATAAAAATTCCAATAAATCACCATTCATGCAAACAATGGTAAAATCAACCATATCATCATCAAACAATTTGGAATACGTCAAAAATCCAAAATTTAACACATAAAATGAGATGGATGCTATTATTCACCTTGTTTTGAGAAAAAGAGTTAAGATGGCCTCTACTTTGTTTGTGTTTTGTATGGATGTAAAAATGAATAAGGATATGAGGGTGGAAAGGTTTATGTTTAGGAAATGAAGCTTATTCCTATTATGCCCCTCTCATAAATCCTCCTACTTACGTTTAAGTTAAAACAACCTTATATGTTGATTAGTTAAGGCCTAACCAATTAATTATCAAATCTTATCTCCTTTTCACGCTACATATTATTTTGTTTAATTAATTTAATTAAATTTTCTGAATAATGTTAAAGAAAAATTAAGGGTGTTACAGGCTCCCCCTTAAAGAATTTTGTCCTTGAAATTCAGTAAGGACTACAAACAAGCATATCAATGTGCCAACAGAGCTAGTATATCCCACTAGCGAAAAGTCTATATATAAAAAATAAAGAACATACCCTCATAATAGCCTAGGATATGTATCCCGAATCCCGTCTTCTGTTTTCCAAGTATAGTCCTTCTCATTGTTGCTCCACTGAATTTTACCAACTTGGCTGCCTTGTTTCTTAACCTCTTCTTATCTCTCGCTACAACCCGAATTGGTTGCCTAACAAAAGTCAGATACGGTTCGACTATTAAGTCTTCCAATGCAGTCGGAGGGATAGTAGTCTTCGGATCATGTACATTCTTACAAAGATGAGAAACATGAAACATATTATGGACACCTGCCAAACCGCTCGGTAACTCTACTTTGTATGCGAGCTTTCCAATCCTCTCTATGATTGGGAATGGTTCAACATATCTCGGTGCCAATTTCCCTGACTTTCCAAATCGTACCACACCCTTCATCAGTGATACTTTAATGAAAATCCTATCTCCAACCGAGAACTCTAGATCCTTACGCCTCTTATCTGCGTGACTCTTTTGTCTAAACTGAACTTCCTTCATCCTACCTCTGATCAACTCCATCTTCTCTATTGCTTCTCTCACCATATCTGGACCAAGGTCCAATCTATCTCCGGTCTCTAACCAACACGCTGGTGATTTGCACGGCCTTCCATATAAAGCTTCGAAAGGTGCCATCCCTATACTAGCCTGGTAGCTATTACTATAAGAAAACTCAACCAAATGCAAATGGTCTTCCCATGAACCACCAAAATCTAATACACAAGCTCTTAATAGATCCTTGAGTACCTTGTTGACTCTCTCTGTCTACCCATCCATCTACGGGTGATAAGTGGTGCCCATCTTAAGCTTGGTTCCCCACATTCCTTGTAGACTCTTCTAGAATTCACTAGTGAATGAGGCATCTCTGTCATTGACTATGCTACTAGGAATCCCATATAGTCTAAATATGTTCTTTATAAACAATTTAGTTAAAATAGGCGCCCTCCTGGTTGATTTGACTAGAATGAAATGGGCACTCTTGGTCAACCCGTCCACTATGACCCATATACTTTCATTTCCCCGGTTCGACCTTGGCAACCCGTCTATAAAATCCATGGATATCGAATCCCATTTTCAAACCGGTATCTCCAAAGGTTGAAGCAACACACTCAGCTTCTGATGTTTGGCCTTCACTTATTGACAGTTCACACACTGCTTCACCCACAAGCCAACATTCATACCTTTCCAGTAGAAACTCCTCTTCATATCCTAATACATCTTGGTCCTCCCTACGATGAATCGTAAATTTTGATCGATGACATTCTCTAAGGACCTCCTTTCTTAGTTTTTCTACATTCAGGACACACAATCGTCCCTTCTTTCTCAACCACTCTCTCTGGTCAAGACTAAAATTCTTCAGATCATCAATCTCAATTCCGGCCTCTAGCCTTCTAATCTTCCCAGCTAACAATGGGTCATCTTTCTGCTTAGATGCAATCCTTTCGATCAATCTTGGTCGAACTTCCAAGTAGGACAATATGGCAATACTCTGACTATAACTAGCAGTAGATCTTAACCGCACACTGCACGTAGTTAACACCTTAAGATCCTTTCATTCGGCCACATGGCTAACACCACATTCTGATGTTTCCTACTAAGTGCATCCGCAACCTTGTTACCTTTCCCCGGTGTGTACTATATACCAAATTCATAAGCTGCTAAAAAACCCAACAACCTCTACTGTCTCATATTTAACTCCTTCTGAGAGAATAGGTATCTTAAGGACTTATGATCAGTATATAACTCGAATCTCTCTCCCATGAGATAATGTCTCCATATTTTCAATGCGAAGATTACCGCTGCCAACTCTAAATCATGAGCAGGGTATCTCACTTTATGGGGTCTAATCTGTCGAGAAGTGTAGACAACGACCTTACCCTTTTTGCATTAACACATCTCCTAATCTGGTTCCACATACATCGGTATACACTAATAACCCTTGATTCCTGTCTGGAACTACTAGCACATGTGCATTGGTTAATAAATGCTTTAAATTAAGGAATGCTTCCTCACATTTGCCAGACCAAGTAAACTTCACATCCTTCTTGGTTAGCCTAGCAAAGGTGCTGCTATCCTTGAAAAATCCTTAATAAACCTCTAGTAGTAACCTTCAAGCCCAAGGAAACTTCTGACCTCAGTCACTATCTCTGATCTCTTTCAGTTGTTAACAACTTCGATCTTATGTAGATCAACTAACAAACCCTTCTCCGAAACCATGTGACCAAGAAACTTAGGTAGTGTTTGGTTTGTTATTTTTAGTTTTTTGTTTTCGTCCATACAAAAATGCACACGACGCGTGTATATTATCGAAAACGACCAATTTAGAAAACAAAGTTAACATACAAAATAGAAAAAAACCTTTTTTATTTTCCGTGTTTTCGGAAATAACACAAGCACATGAAACAATCCAATCTTATGTTGTCTCTATCCCCTTCATCCTTCCATCCGTCTTTCTTTCATCCCCTCCGTCGTCCCATAATTCTTCTCATATTTGACATACATATTGAAAACCGAAAACACAAAATTCGTTTTTAAACCAAATACTACCTTAACTTCTTTCTTCCAAAAATGACATTTTGAAAACTTCGCTTTCAGTTGATGCTGCCTCAATGTCTTAAGCACCACTTTAAGATGAACTTCATGCTCCCTTTCATCTTAAAGTATATTAAGATGTCATATATGAATACCAATACGAACCTATCCAAGTGCTCTCGGAAAACCCGGTTCATCAAATCCATGAAGAAAGTTGGCGCATTCATTAACCCAAATGGCATCACCAACCATCATATGACCCGTATCTGGTCCTGAACGTCATTAACGGAATACTATCATCTGCCGCTCTTAGTTGATGGAACTGTGTTGCTAAATCCAACTAGGAGAACACTCTGGCTCCATTTAACTTATCGAATAAATCATCGATTCTCGGCAAAGGATACTTATTCTTGATTGTCCTTTTGTTCAACTTGCAGTAGTCAATACACAACCTTAGAGATCCATCTGGCTTCTTCACAAATACTGCAGCTACTCCCCAAGGAGAACTGCTTGGTCTAATAAAGCTCTTCCCTTCCAAATTCACTAGCTGCACCTTCAGCTCTTTCATCTCAGTAGGTGTCATCCAACTAGGTGGTCTACTTACAGGTTATGCTCCTGGCACAAGACATATCCAAACTTGATAGCTCGCTTTGGAGGTAGCCCTGACGCTAGCTCAAAAACATATGCACTCTTTTGCTACCGACACCCGATCTAATTCTTCTTCCGCTTCCATTGCATTCAGCAAAGCACAAACGCTTGAGTCTGACTTTTCCACCAAGTATATAATTCGGTTACGACAATTGGGGTGTCTCAACGATATTTCCCATTCCCATCAAAATATTCTTGCATCATATCTAACCAATCCATACCTAATAGGATCCTGAAACCTCGAAAGTCAAAAACACACAGACTACATGCAAACTTATGACCTAACAAGTCAAGTTCTAACTGATCACATCTCATTCCCATAGTTGTATACCCTCCTATTGGATTCACAACCTTTAAGGAAGTAAGTAGGTATGATGGTTCTAAACATAATTTATCTACCAAATACTGAGATATAAATGAATGTGATGCATTAGTATCAATAGTACCCTAATTGGTATACTATGAATCAAAAGCGTACCTTCTATCACGTATTTCCCCTTCTCAACTGTTGTTGGTATTGAAGAAGATGGTTCCAAGGAAAAAACTTTTCCCTTGTCTGCTCTAACCGGTTCTGAACACTGATTCTTGCAATGCCCGATCTGTTCACAGTTGAAGCACTTCATTCCTTTCTTGTCTGCAACCTTCTTCCTTTTTCTAGTTCGACATCCATGAGCAAAATGTCCTTTCTTGTCACACTTGTAGCAAACTACATCGGCATTCCCTTTCTTGGCTGCAACCTTCTTCCCTTTTCCAGTTCGACATTCATGGGCAAAAATGTCCTTTATTGTCGCACTTGTAGCAAACTACATTGGCCTTCCCTTTCTTGGCTACTCCTCCTTTCTGAGCTCATTTGCGTTTAAAGAACTTTCTCTTCTTTTCCTAGGGATCTTGAACCTCAACTGACTTCCCCTTACTAAACGTAGAGAGCATCTCTTCGTTCCTGATGGCCATTCCCTCTACGACATTGCTTGGGTCACGGAGGTGTGGCATGGTTGCCTCGGCAATCTCTAGCTTCACTCCTCGAATAAAATTTTCATTTCTCTTGATAGGGGTTTCAATCATGGCGTATCTGTGTCTGGATAGCTCATCAAATTTCATGGCATATTCGATTACCGACATCTCCCCCTACTCTATATCAATAAACTTCCTCATCAGTGCCGACTTGGCTACTTCAGATAGAAACCTCTCTTCGAATCTCTTTCGAAACACAACTCGGGTTAATTCTTCTTCAGGTACTCCAACGGTAACCCCATTCCACTAGTATAATGCTGCTCCCTGCAACTATCTAGAAGCAAGTCTTCTCTTTTGTTCGTCATCTAATCCCAAGTCAGCGAAAATTCTTTCACAGTGCGACAACTAGTTTTCTACTTAGACAACATCCTCTGTTCCCAAAATGGCTTCCCACTAAGACTAGTTAATCCCTGATCAGCTTAGCATAGTTATTTCCAACTAGGGCCATAGGATTTGCTCCCCCAGCATTTCCCCCCAGCTATTCCTGTAGTTGCTCCAGCTTGCATCAGATTGACGGAGAATTGATACATCATCCCCATATCTACGAGCAGGGTTCTAGAACCTACGTTGGCATTTGCGTTTGGATTAGCATTTTCCTGTCGACCCGGATTCCTCCTGGTATTTGGTCGAGCATTTCCATTAGTTGCGGTACTTCCTCCACCTAGATTTCCTCTTTCGTTTCCTGCCTCCATATCTTCCTTTCTCGTATATCAGCATACGAGCTTTAGTAAGATACAGAAGAACGGTCTAAGAGAAAAGGGGAATACGTACTTATAGAGATACACACACACACACATATCTCAAATGCAAGTATGTTACTATAGCGTTAACCCAAACCTCGATCTCATTCTCTGATTCATTGGGTTATGTTTTGAAAATCTTTTAGGTTCAAATTTATTTTAAATTTACATAAACCTATGCTTTGATACCAACTTGTAACATCCCCCATTTGAAGGTCCAAAACTAACTGCTATGGATGCTGCAGTCATCCATAGTTATTAATTATTCATGAACAAATGCGGTAATTTTAGATGCATTGATATACCAGAAACAAATGAATATGAAAAATTTTAAACTCAATTTAAAACAATTTCTCATTTCATTACATATAGCATTTCAGATTCATTACATAATCCCATACGTAAGCCACGGTCAGATAAATTACAATTTATTACAAAATATACCAAGAGCGATATATGAAGATGCCGCCTTGATTGATCAGAGTCTAAATATAGGCAATTAAACAAATTTTCCCTTACATCCAAATAACAAAGCGGACAACAAATAGGATCTCCTAAATAGCCAGCTTGCCTCTTGCATGTCTCCGGAAGCTTATTCGTCAACTAATAACCTGAAAAATCCTTACCCTCAGCCTACTCAAATTAATTTTTGAGCACCCGAGCGTTTAAAGGGAAAAATATAAACTTCGGGTCAGACAAAAGTCCGGTGTGAATAATAACATACCATCTCGAACCAAATAGATATCTAGTGAGACTACGCCATTGAGCGGAATGGGTTTCCCCCTCGCTAGTACCTTAACCAAAAACTAATTAACTATATACTGTGCGCCTGCATCCATAATGGTTAAAATATAATATAGTATGATGATATGCAATTATACAATATACCTTGGATTTTCCATCCCTATTCATCTGACCATCTATCTCAAGTTATAGTTTCTACAGTCATTATTAACCTACTAGTTTTCATGGGCAACTAATAACCTGTTCCAAGCTTACGACTATCTGTCTGATTTCATAGTTTTCATGGGTTTACTAAGAACCTATTGGTGTCTACCAATACCATCATCCAATCATAGTTTTCATGGGCTGACCATGAACCTACAGGATTCTCCAATAACATCTCTCAGGTCATAGTTTTCATGGGATGAATATAAACCTATTGATCTCTAGCAATAACCGATTCCAGACATAGTTTTCATGGGATCACTAAGAACCTATTGGCCCATGCCAATAACATTTCTCAAGGCATAGTTTTCATAGGCTATAACTTTTTATAGATGTCGAATTAGGGTCTCTAACCTATTCCATTGCTTCTAAATGTTGGTTTTCCTTTCCGTAGAGTGGTCATAATAGAGAAATGGACTTACGGTTAAAATGTTATGCATGCTTTAAGTTTTGAAAACATAGCTTGTGAAAGGGTACTAAAGCAATAGTGGCAGAAGGGGTTCCACCCAACAATGGAGAAAGGGGGTTCCACCAACAGTGGAGAAAGGGGGTTCCACCCAATAGTGGAGAAAGAGGGTTCCACCAAGGGGTTCCACCCAACAGTAACGCAAGGGGGTTCCACCAACAGTGGAGAAAAGGAGGTTCCACCAACAGTGGAGAAAGGGGTGGATAGTGGAGGAATGGGGTTCCACCAACAGTGGCGAAACGGGGTACCACCAACTGTGGAGAAAGAGAGGTTCAGTGGCAGACTCGTAATTAACGTAAAAACTGCTATTTTGCTAAATAAAGTATATTCTTTTTCACCAACTCTTATTATTTGTCAAATTTCTATTGGTTAGAGATATACTTTATCAATTTCTTTGTAGAAAAGGTGCTATAATCAGATTTCATAATTTCTAAAATTATTTTCAAACCATTAATTATATTAATATTTTAATATAATTATTAAGTCTTTCTAGCTAAAAAAATTCATACTAAGTCGAAAACACTTGGGAAAAATCCCAAAAATTCACCAAAAGTCTGAATAACATTTTATTTTACTATATAAAAATTATAGGGCAAAATTCATTATTTTATTATTTTTGATAATTAAAACCCGAAATAAATGCCCTTTTTATCTTAGGAAATTCATAAAATTCCTATTAATTCCAAAAATTATGAAATTAAAAACCCATCTCCAAAATTATGTATTACACAACACATCCAAAAATCAAGTCGTTTGGATGTCATTCACTAAGGTTTTTCTCTTGAAACCTGTCATAAAAATTTCATAAAAATTTCAATCAATCACCACTCATGCAAACATAGTAAAATCAAACAATTTGGAATGCATCAAAAATTCAAAATTTAGCACATAAAAATGAGATGGATACTATTATTCATCTTTTTTTGAGAAAAAGAGTTGAGATTTGAGTTGTTGATTTGATTCCCCTTAGCTTTAACTTGATTCTCTAACTTTTCTTCCTTTAAAAGCTTTAGCAATGGCCTTTACTTTATTTGTGTTTTGTATGGATGTAAAAATGAATGAGGATATGAGGGTGGAAGGGTTTATGTTTAGGTAATGAAGGTTTATTCCTATTCTACCCCTCTCATAAATCCTCATACTTTTTTTTAGCAAAGCTAGCCAGCTTTAAAGTGGGTCATGTCACTGTATAAATAATGGGAAAACATATGTTCTACACATGCATAGAACTACTAAGTGGGAGCAAAGAGCCCAGACCATAGGAGTAAAAATATAAAGCACATGAGTTAGGCAAGGATAACCAAAACTACAAAACAAAAAGACTACGATCCCTCCGAAGAGGAGCTGCCACTACCCACAGCAGACGAGGTGCCAATAACAAGCACATACCCAGAGAAAAGTGTTGCCAGATTCGGAACAAAACCATCCGAAGATGGTGAGTAAATAAATTTCCTATCCCAACTGTCGTCATAAAACTTACTTTTATTCTCCTCACCAATCTCACCTTCCCTAGTAAGCAATAGACCCTCACCCTCGATGTGATAAATAAGAAAACGACTCTCACCCACAACATCACTGATATAGGCATAATAAAGTCAGACTCAGGCGAGTACCGCTTTTCAGAAGGAGCATGAATCTAGGCCCGCTCCTCAGAATTCCAAGCAATAGGATCAGACAAACTAGAAGTAGCATGCTCAATCTGGGCCTCACCAGCAGGAGCCGTAATAGTTGGAGCAACAACATGAGACAAACTAGCAGAGGGAGGAACGATAGGGGCATCATCAATGGGAGCTACACAATCCAGAGCGTCAGATGCGAGAGGAGCAACCTTCGAAACCCATTTCAGATAGGAGGACAAGGAATCCTAGAAGCAAGGGGAACAACGCTAGCCGAGGCCAGGTAAGGACACGCATCCGAAAGATGCCCAAAGGACTGACAAGACATACATATGGAAGGTTTCCAATTGTAGCGAAATCCGACCTCAGCAAAAAGGCCCTTATCTAGTCTAACTTTTAAGACTGAAGGAAGAGGTTTGGCATAAACTAATCTCTTTCTGGCCACAGTGTTAGCATCATAACAAATTACCTTACCAACAAGACCTATTAGCCAATCAATCCCGATAAGAGGATGAAGAACAGATGGAATGTGAGAAAAATGGGCCCAGACAGGAATAGATAATACCTGAGCTCTAGCCCGATCCACAGACGGACTCCAGGATGTAATAATGAATGGTTTTCCTTCGATGAGAATAGGGTCAGCTTCTAGAATACGCTGTCTTTCATCACTATGCGAGAATTTAAAATAGAACATTTCATTATCAAAATGAACACTCAAGCCCCCTCTAGGCATCCAAACCTGGTTGCATCTAGCCTTGACAAGATGATAGGACGGATTCGAGGAAGAAGCCCACCAAAAAAGCTTTCAAATAAACAACACCGACCTTAATCACTTCCTTCAGAGGAATCATTACACTGTTGATCTCAACATTATCAAAAGAACGAGCAGAATGCACCCCTACATTAATCGGCATTCCGGTGAACAATGACGACCACGAAGGGGCAACCATAGGTGAAGAGGGTTCCACAGGGATATCAAGATTAACAGCAGGCAAAAGGCAACAAGCAGGAGAATAGGAAACAAAAATATCATGTTCGGCATTACCACAAACACCTGGATTGCAACCACACAATTTGCCACTGTCTATGATTTTGGACCCAACTGCCTCTTGCTCAGATACACGAACAACATTGCCTTCAATGGCAGCAGCCAAGGACCCATTTCCACATTCGTTCAACACAGTTTCGACATCACCAATATTTGTACCATCGATCAATCCAACATCAGACTACGACCAAGAACTATTACCAACAGAGGCTAAAAGCGGTGAGAAAGAAGTCTCACCAATAACCGAAGGACGGACATGCAATTGAGATGCAGCACCAAGAGGAGCGGACAGTTAAGACAGCAGGCACGCAAGGGGATTGCCGCGACTCGATAGATTCAAGGAATCGTCACATATGACATTCTCAGGCACAATATGAGTTGACACGGATGTAACCAAATGAGAAGGCGGAGCCTCTGACACACCGACCACGAGATAAGAGGCACCAACATAATGCCAGAATGAGTGACGGAACCAGCCTGATCTGGCAAGGTGGGTTTAGGCTTCTTCTTATGAGGCATGAGAGAGAGACAAGGTGGAGGAAGAGAATTGGGCGAGAGGAGGAAATAGATGAAGAACAGAGGTCAGATGAGAGAAGAAACGATTTCCTGGAGAGACGCCATTTTCGTTCAATGAACAGATCTGGCATGAAAGTAAAATGATAAATCCTCATACTTATGTTTAAGTTAAATCAATCTTATATGTTGATTAGTTAAGGCCTAACCAAAATTATCGAATCTCATCTCCTTTTCATGCTACACATTATTCTGTTTAATTAATCTAATTAAATCTCCTGAATAATGCTAAAGAAAAATTAATCTCCTAAATAATGTTAAAGAAAAATTAGGGGTGTTACAGAAAGACTCCTATATTTCTCTTTGGGTCTTAAGAAATATAAAAATCTAGTGGGAGCTTATTAGTAAAATGAAATAAATGCGTTTAACCTTACTAATAGTATAAGAACATTTGCTATAAATTTTCCAATCTACTTAAATTAAATTTGCAGAAAATGTTCACATCAAAGTTATTTTCAGAAAAAAGATGAGCTCACTGGACCTAATTACATTGACTGGCTAAGAGCAACAAAAATTGCACTAGCATTATGGTCATCAATGCACAAAACTCCAAAAGAAAACCCATTGAAGATGTGGATCCCAAATTAGTGACTACTTATAACTAATGGGTAGCAGACCTTGCAGTTGTGCAGGTTTACCTGCTATCCACTTTAGACAAACTGTTGCACAGACAACACAAAAATACGACTGTCCATAAATCTTTGATAGCCTCAAAACTTTATTTGGGGAGCAATCTCATTCTATAAGGTACGAGATTATCAAGAAACTATTCAACATGAAGATGATGAAGGGCACTCATGTTGATGAATATGTTTTACTGATGAAGGGCTATATTGATCGGCTTTGATAATTAGAAGTGACGATAAGCAATGAGCTACAAATGTACTTGATCTTAGGGTCTATTACTCCTCGGTTTGAGCCATTCACATTGATTTACAATATGAACCAAATAAATGTAAGTCTTGTGGAGCTGCTCAATATGTTGAGATCAGCTGAGTCTTTATCCAAATATCAAGGCACTATGCTTGCTATAAAAGGAAAGGCATCATCTTCGAATGGTTCGAAGAAGAGAGAGTGTATAAACAAGAAGAGTAAGAAGATTGCTCCTAATAACAAGGGTGAATATCACCACTATCACAAGAAAAGGCACTGGAAATGGGTAAAAGTGAAGTAGATTGTGTATATGTGGTTATTCTACAGATATAAGGGTATAAATAAAATTATAAGCTAACTATGGATAAAATATAGTAAAGTAAAGAACGTGCATCCAGGATTTTTATATTGGTTCGAACCACCATCCTACGTCCAGTCCTAGAATCTCTATTCTGGCTTTTTACTCACCAAACACTCTCGCTTCACCTAGAGAAATGGGTGTATACAAGTGCCTAAGCCACTGAATATGTCTTTTCCACTAACTTGATAGAAGCAAATTTTAGCAGTATATGTGTTTGGATACACTGATATGCCCGATATGGTACAAGCTCCTAAACTTATAAGAACTGGTTTATAGATGAATGTGCAGGAGTTTAGGAGGTTAGAAATCAGTATATTGATGATAATAGTTGAATGGTCGCTGATTTGAAATCAATAGGAAAACTAGGGTTTCAGAAAATAGATTTGACAATTCAAAAGCATGTAAGGTAATTAATCCTCTTGAAAACAAGGTTATTTTTAGAATTGAAAAGGTTTGAAGAGGAGATATGATTGATTTCTTTTGGAAAGAGTCGTGTTTGAAGAAAAAAGAAGAAACATGTCTGTTTAGATTGAAAAGAAAGTTCAAATTTCGTTTTAGAATCCTGAACGAATTCGTGCACCGGTGCATCAGTGGCCTACCATTGGTCCATCGGTGTACAAGTTTCTTTCAAAATTCTGAAAGTTTAAACGCCTTAAATAATATTAATAAAATCCATAAAAACTCTAAAACATTATATTTAAGGTCTGTAAGGCTTTGGAATGGTGATGTGTGATTCTTATGAGTTTTAACAATATATATCTAAGACAAAACTACTCTCATGCGCGCGCGCGCACACACGCAGATACGCACACACATATGGTCTTAGAGTGGTCTTCATATATACAGTTTTCGTGGTTGTAGCGTGGATTCTTCTAACTATCTGAAGTTCTGCGATGACTTAATATTGACCTCCTGCTTAGATTATAACATAGAGTTTTCGTCATCAAAATTTGTGAAATCTTGCTCTAACATTCTCCCCCTTTTTGATGATGACCACTCATATATGCATTCATACAAAAGATGTTACAATGATGTTTAAACAAATCCAATACTCCTCCTAAATATGTGCCCAAACATATTTATATTTTTATAACTTTGAAACTCCCCTTAAATACATGTAGATATGTAAATTTTTGTCCCTCTTTGACATCAAAAAAGAAGAAAAATATACGATAATACAATATATAAAAAGACATCATTGAATGATCATCACAACGCAAACAAAATGAATAACATAGAATTATCATAATGTCACTGGGTGCATACTAAATAATAAACAACAGACCCAAAATACGATGTTAATCAACACAAATATAGTGTTGGAATGTCAAATAACATAAAAACTAATGCAAATACAGATGGAAAATCAAACAAAATGTCCATAAAAAGTTACCAAATAGGAAGAGCTACAGGCTAGGGCTAGTCATAATATCCTATAAGGGTAGAAAGGTTAGACTTTGTGAGTCCTATATATCCTCTACCTGGTGCTGGAGGGAGCAATGGTGAATCAGAAGCACGAGTGATAATGGCATGTGGCCTAGGTCCTCTCTCTAGAGCCCATCCTGGTAGTCCAGGCTGCTGATGTGAAGGTCCTACGGCTCCAGTACCTTGTGCTTCTATCTGAAAGTCTTGAACAAAAGGCCGAGATAGTAGTGGAGGTTGAAGAGCACTACCCTCACTACTCATGCCAAAGCCACTCTCCCTGGTGTGGACAGAGCAACATAAGCAAGTGAGAAGAGAACAAATAATACCCAACTCTCTCTTCTGTTCTAGCTGCTCCTCTCTGATAGTCTGAATCATCTGCTCATGTATATCGAGCATTGAAATACTACGCTCCTCTAGAGATGGAGAGGCATGCAGTGATGAGGTAGGATGTTGAGCGGATGAACATGGTAAATCTTGCTTCATCGGCTGGTACACATGAGTCTCTACTCAAATCTCATCTAATGTAGCAGGTATCATCATTGCCTTTAAAACTTTGTCATAAAAAATAGTAGAATAGTGATGTCTAAGTGAAATCTCATCATCCAATGCTACACCAAAGCGACGAAGAATCACAGTAATCAAGTTTTTGTATGGATTATACCTTGTTTTTTCACCCGAACAATTCTCAATCATATTATTCACAATTGTATTTTCCTAATTCACTTAAATTTCTCCAAGAATGATGTATGTGGCATTATGAACCAATGGATATATTTCATCAAAGCTGCTTATTTTTTGGATTAAATAATGTTGCAGAATTTGAATTATTATACGAGCTCGATGAGTAAAATTTGATAGTGTCTAATTTGTATTAGGTTTTTCAACAATTCGACATAAAATAGACTCTCATCCACGGTGACATCATCCAAAGTCAATCCGTTAGACGAAATCCCTAAAATTCCTAATTCTTGTTCATTAAAAGCAATTTCAACATCCTTAAGACTAGTAGATAAAACTAGTCCATTATTGTCATGAACTATTTCAAGATTACCATAAAAGAGAGCAATGCATCTAGGGTAGATATCGATTTCAAAGCCATTCATATTTATAATGTTTACCAACTGAGCATGGGTGAATAAATTATGGATATTGTACACGAATAGAGTATTCAATTTTATTGGGCAACCACCAAGAGGTTCATTCACAGATGATCCTTTTTACTCTTTCCAAGTACTAAAGCTTTGAATTTGAATAGAGAAATTTCATCGATTGAACCAAAGAACGTTGAGGAGAGGTCCTTTTCCTGTTTCCATGTAGTAAAGCTTTGAATTTGAATGGAGAAATTGATGAATTTTGAGGTTTTTGTGGGTTGATAATAATGGTGGTAGGGTTTGAAATCGTGCAAAACTGAAATAATGGAGTGAAGAGGGAAAGTGGGCAGCTAAAACTAGGTTCGGGTCTGGCAAAATTTATCGTCACCGCTGGGCCGGTGTATATGTATCAGTGCACTGGTGGCATAAATTTTCCAGTTTTATGCCTTTTGAATATATAGAAATATAGTTTAATTAAAATTTTAATATCTTATTTTAGATTTTAAAAATTAATAATAAAATTTGTATACTTTTTTTATTAAAAGTTTTATAATTTTTTAGAAGCTAAATTTTTTAAATTTAATGTTTGAGATTAAATTTACTAGTAATTTTTTAGTTAACCTTTTATTTGTTATAAATTTTATACTAATTTATATTTTATAAACTTTTACACTTACAATTTATTATCTTATAAATTTTCTTATTAGATTTCAATTTTTCAAGTTAATCATAATGTTATACCTTATAAAATTTAATATTATAAAAGTTTTGTTGGTAATGTTATTAAATCTATTGTTCATTTTTTAGTTTACATTTAAATTTCATCATTTTATTGTATATAAAAATTTTGGTAGACCAATATGGTTATTGAAATAATAACTTGTTAATAAAGATTTTAAAAGTTTTTAAATGGTAGAAGTAATGAAAATGAGTTTATATTATATGTATATTATCTTTATAAAAGTAAAATTTTAAAAATATTTAAGTAAAACTTCATATAACTAATATATTTATAATAAAATGGTTCTATAAAGTTATAAAACTTTAATAATTTAAAAACAAATTAATATTAAATTTTAGACTAAATCTTTTATCAAATAAATTCCTAATTCTCGATGTAATTTAATATAATAATTTTCATTTATAGGTTTAGTAGGTATATATGTTGTGATGACCCACCTTTCTGACCCCTAGGAACGACACTTAACACATCCTTCGTGTTCGTGCGCCATTGCCCAAGCACCGGAAAGATGAATCGTCGTGGGGTGAAATAAAGAACATAATAGAAAACCTCACAACGAAACTATTTAAATATAACATAACAGTAAATAGTACATCATGTTACTCCTTAACAGGGAGTTATCATAATTAAACAAACTAAATAGTACAACGGAATAGATAAATAAGAAGATGAAAGGCCTCCTACTCTCGGACTGCTCAAATTAAATGAGTACCCGAGAGTTTATGGAAAAAAACAACTCAGGTCATACGATATGTCTGGTATGAGTAAAACTTTAAACCAAGGTATGTAATTAAGCACAAACATGTGAGACCACGCCGTTGAACACGGAACAGGTTTACTCTCACATAAATTAATATCCAAATGCGAATAATGGATAAATAATTAAACATCCCGAAGAGTGGTTGAATCTTACCGGTGTAAATAAGGAGATAAATTGAAGGTTCGAATCAAATAAGAAAAAGGAAAATCTCCAACAAATGATTAGGAAGGTGCACCACCCTTAAAGTATACCTCTAGTAATATACTCATGAGAAGCTCATATACTCCCTGACACTTCTCGGAAACCTCCAAGCCGGACCCCTCCAGACGTTACCGAGTATCCGAATATTTCACATCTAATAGCGCCACCAAATCCAATCTAGATGAGATGTGGAAGTATCCTTATGGGAGCAACCCCACATAGCTTGGCCCCCCTCGTGCTTTGGTTTTAGTCATTTTCGACAAAGGATATCAACGCTTAATGGAGCAATAAATCATCTTTGAATGACGAAAATAAAGAAGCTGAAGTAACCGATAGCTGAGGAACCAACTATCGAGGATATTAATCGATCGTATATGGAAATTAAGTCTTGTACACTTATCACCACTCATTGAATTCAAACTTGTATTATTTCTTGGTTAACAATAATACCAGACAAGTCAAAGTAGTGTTACCCCCAAGTCATGTCTCACGATTATTCTTATCTTTCGAAATAACAACAAGTCTACTTCTCCGATGTTTAGTGCTAATTGTACAAATAAATCGTTTCCATACAAGTGAACCACTTTACGGAAATTAATTTATTTCCATAAACAATTCGAACTTTTTCTTTTAAAAACCCGAATTCGTACTTGGCTTCACATTACAAGTATTAGCTTTAAAACACTTTGTTAAAAGAGTTTAATGGTTTTTTATTTGAACATCATTATAAAAAGGTTTTATCCGCTTAAAACATCCTTATTATATTTACTAATCAACTTTAAAACTTCATTAATTAAGTTGATAAATTCACTTCAATTCCCTTTAATTAAAAAGGGTAAATTACCTTTTAAATCATCATTAATTCAATTTATTAATAATATAATTAATTAAATTAAATTAAATAATAATTAAATATCATTATTTAGAAGTGATTGATTAATTTAAACTTTATTTAAGAAAATATTTATTTAAGGTTAAACGGATTTATTAACCTTTAAAAGTTGTTAATTAAAAAGGGTTAATTAATTTTAAAATATCATTAATTAATTAATTAGTTAATCTTAATCCATCATTATCCAAAGATTAATTAGCCTTAAACATCATTAAATAAAATGATTAATTAAAATTAAAACATCACTAACTAAGTAATTAGTTAAATTTAAAACACATCATTAATAAGTTAATTAGTTAACTTTAATCCTTATTAATTAAATAATTAATTAAATTAATTAATCATTATTAAAATAATTAATTACTTTTGGAAACATCATTAATCAAAAACTTGCTTAACTTGTAATTTAATTCCAAGCACGATAATGAAACCAAACGGTTGTGATAAAAGGTGATTTTCCGAAGGTGCCGATGTAGCGACTATCGCTATACGGGCAGTTCGGAATTCGAGCATATGACATTTGCAACACAACCACACATCACATAACAAAGGTATGAGCATAAATACATGGTGATTTACAATAACATAACATATATCAAGCATTTAATAACAATGACATTAGTTTGACTACTAGATTTCCATATAACCAATTATTTGCTTACTAACTTTCAAATGCGACTATCTTTTCAAGCAACAAACTAAAACCATCATTACAATTATATGGTAAGCATTCAATAGCTACAATTATGGGCATGAATATGGTTTAAATTTTATGGTTCAAAGGTGGAAGCTTTACTCACCGCAATGCTTACTAACTTTCACCGAACTTGCCTAAGCGCTAAGCAAACTTCCTTAACTCGGATCTATGTGCTAGTGTGAGCTTGTAGGGTGCAACGTGGCTCGGCCTAAGGCTATTTTGGGCTCGGCCTTGGAGCTATGAGGTGGAAATAGCCTTGTTTTGTAGAGAATGGTTTTGTTTTGGTAAGAGGAAGGGTTGTAGATGAATATGTGTAGTTTTGTAGTGAAGAAAGTTATATTCTGTCAACTTAAAACATGGACTTGGAAGCCATCGATGTATATGAACATGAAGAAGAGATAAGTGGGTATGTAAATGAATGTGTAAAGCGAGAACAAAGTGTGTGTGTATGGGTATTTATAGGCAAAGAGTATAGGATTAATTAAATTTAAACTAAACATTAAAATACAATATATGTTGTCATGAGAAATGGAGGCCATGCCTCACATACCCATAGATGCACACACACCCATTTAGCCCCTTCTTTTCACCATGCTTTGTACTCTCCTAGGTAGCTTAGGTTATGGCAAATACTCCTTTAGGTTACTTAGGTTTTATCTTATAATTTTTTTAAGTCTAATCTTGTTTTATTTTATTTCTAACATGGTTTATTTATTTTAACAATATCATTAACCTATCACATGACATATGTGCATATGTGTGCATGTGTATATGAGTGATACAAAAATATGCACAATGTTTCCGATGAAATTCCAAAGCCGAGAAGTCGAAATTTCAGAAAACGCTTTTCGGTCACATTTTCTATTTTTATTTGAACTATTTATTTTGGTAAACAAAATTTAAAAATGATTTTAATATCATTAATTAATATTTAAATTATGTTTATTTGATTATTAAAATCCATTATTTAAATTTTTAAATATTATATATTCAAATACAAAGTGATTAACTTACGGGTCGTTACATTCTCCGCCCCTCCCAAGGAGAATTTCATCCTCGAAATTAATACACACAAGACAATTCAAAATGAATTTATTATACCTAATAATTCATATAACAATGCAAAGCAACTATGCCATAATAGAACATTCATAATGCATTCAAATAATAAAAACTAACCTGACATTACATCAGGGTAAGATTCTCTAATATGATCCTCAGTCTCCCAAGTACAATCGCGAGAGTCATCACTCCACCGAACCTTCACAAGCTTAACCACCTTGTTCCTCAATCTCCTTTCATCCCGATCTACAATATGAACTGGATGCTAGACTATTGCAAATTCGGTTCTATTTCCAAGTCTTCCTGAATAGACGTCTCGACAATCAGCGACAGATCATGAACATGCTTTCTCAGATGAGATACATGAAAAACATTATGGACTTCTGACAATCTTTTAGGAAATTCTACTCTGTAGGTCAACGATCCAATCCTCTCAAGGATTCTAAATGGTCCAATCAATCAAGGTGCTAGCTTGCCTGTTCTTCTGAATCTAACAATTCCTTTCATTGGGGAAACTTTCACAAATACCAAATCCCCAACCGCAAACTCTAAGTCCCTTCTTCGCTGATCAGCATAACTTTTCTGTCGATCCTGGGCTTCTTTCATCCTTTCGTTGACCATAGCCACTTTCTCTGATGCTTCTCGAATCATTTCTGGTCCAAGAACTAAACGGTCTCCGGTCACAACCCAACATGAAGGTGATTTACATGGCCGCCCATACAAAGCCCCGTAGGGTGCCATGCTAAGCTAGCTTGGTAACTATTGTTATAAGAGAACTCTACCAATGTAGATGATCTTCCCAAGACACTCCAAAATCCAAAACACATGCTCTCAGGAGATCCTCCAGAATCCGATTCACCCTTTCGGTTTGTCCGTCTGTCTGTGGGTGATAGGTTATGCTCAAATTCAACTCTGTTCCTAAAGTGGCTTGCAATGCTCTCCAAAATTGACTGGTGAAGATGGGGTCTCGATCACTGACTATACTTACTGGAATTCCATGCAGTCGAATGATCTCCCTCCAATAAATCCCTGCTAAAGAAGCTGCAGTTCTAGTAGACTTCACGGGGATAAAATGGGCACTCTTTGTTAATCGATCCACAATTACCTAGATGCCTTCATTATCTCTTCTCGTTCTAGGAAACCATCGAAAAGTCCATGGATACTTGCTCCCACTTATAATTCAGTATTTCCAACGGTTGGAGCAGCCCAATGGTCTTCTGTTGGTCACTCTTGACCTATTGACAACTCGCACACCAGCTTATGAAAATCAAAATGTCTCTCTTCATCCCTTTCCACCAAAAGGTCTTCTTCATATTTTGAAACATTTTAGTTACTCCTGGATGGATAGATAACTTTGACCAATGGCACTATCTCAGCATATCCTATCTAATACCATTAATGTTTGACACACAAATCCATCCATTCATTCTTAAAATGCCTTGAGAGTCAATCTGAAAACTAGAATTAATTCCATTTTCAACATTCTTCTTAAGCCGAGATAGATTAAGGTCTTCTTCCTGGAAATATGCAATCCTCTCCATTAGTACTGGCTTAACTTCTAAATTTGCAATCACCGCAACATTCCTACTCAACGCATCTACAACGATGTTTGCTTTCCCCGGGGTATATAGAATCTCTAGGTCATAAGACGCAAGAAACTCAAGCCATCTCTACTGCCTCAAGTTCAAGTCCTTTTGGGTAAAAAGATACTTTAATGACTTGTGTCCTGTAAATAACTCAAACTTTGCACCCAAAAGATAGTGCCTTCACACTTTCAATGCGAAGAAAACTGCCAAAAGCTCCAGATTGTGCATAGCGTAATTCTTCCCATGAGGTTTCAACTGCCGACTTGCGCACGCTATTACTTTACCATTTTGCATCAAAACTACTCCCAATCCAGTCCTATAAGCATCTTTGTAAACGGTTAACCCTTCACTCCCATCTGGAATAGTCAAGACATGAGCACTTGTCCATTTCTCTTTTAACTCATTGAATGCTTGGTTGCACTTGGATTCCAAACAAACTTAGTCTCTTTCTTCGTTAGCTTTGTTAGATGAGAAGCAATCTTTGAAAAGTATTTAATGAACCTTCTATAGAAACCTGCCAAACCCAAGAAACTTCTGACCTCGGTCGCACTTTCAGGTTTCTTCCAAGCTTGAACTGCAACTACTTTAGCTGGGTCCATTGATATGTCTTCTCCCGAAACTACGTGCCCTAGAAATCTTACTTCGGATTTCCAGGAATGGCGCTTAGAAAACTTAGCACTTAAAACATGACGTCTTAAAGTACTAAGAACAACATAAAGATGGTACTTATGCTCTTTCTCCGTTTTAGAATAAACGAGGATGTCATCAATGAAAACGAGAACAAACTTGTTAAGGAAGTCTCGGAACACTCTATTCATCAAATCAACAAAATAAGCGGGTGCATTAGTCAATCCGAACGGCATGACTAACCACTCGTAAAAACTATCAGGGGTTCGAAAAGATGTTAAGGGTACACTCTCCTCCATTACCCTTAATTTATGAAAACCAGTGGTAAGATCCAACTGAGAAAATAACCGAGCTCCGTGGAGCTGGTCAATCATGTCATCAATCCTAGGTAAATGATACTTATTCTTGATAGTCTTCTTATTCAACTCTCGGTAATCTACACATAATCTAAGAGAACCATCAGCCTTGGTGACGAACACTACTGGCGATTCCCAACTCGATGTACTACGTCTGATCAAACCTTTTTGCAATAAATCAAACGTCTACTTCTCTAACTCTCTTCTTTCCTTTGGAGCCAACCTTCGAGGAGGTTGTACAATATGTCTTGTTCATGGAATCAAATTAATGCAAAAAACTACTTCCCAATTAGGAGGTAAACCTTGCACTTCTTCAAAAATATCCTCGAAGTCCTGGACAATTAGTATATTCCTTATCTCCTCTTTGGGTACTTCGAGGGAATAAAGGAAACTGCTCATTAATTCATTTAGCCTTTCGTAATTTATTTCTACCCTAATATTTCCAGTATCACTAACTATAATACTCCTTCGATCATAATATACGATTGCTCTAAAATTAGATAATCAAACCATCCCCAATAATACTCCGAAACTAATGAACCCAAGAACAAACAAGTCAGAAAAGAAATGCCAATCTTGATATGGAATAGGCACATTCAAACATATGGTATTAAGATTGGTCAGACCCCCAATTGGGTTTGACACACAAAGAGAATTTCAAAGAATAACATATTTAAGATTCAACTGGTTCATTAGATCATATGAGATAAAACTATGGGATGCACCAGTATCAAATAACTCTCTAACATGAATATCAAAAATGGATAGCATACCTTGCAACACTTGCTTTCCTTTTGGATCCCTAGAAGTAGATGGTATTTCCTTAATAGTAAAGGCTCGTCCCTATGATCCCTTCTTTAGAAAAGGGCACCGGTTCTTCATATGTCCATGTTTTGCAATTGTAGCATATAGGTAGACCAGTCTCCAGGCAATTATTTGCATAGGTGGCCCATTTTATTGCACTTATAACAAAGAACCTTAGTTAAGTCTAACTGCTTCATCTGAGCTGGAGATCCACCTCCAGGTTTCTTTCCCTGCCACTTCTTCTTCCCTTTGCACATGAAAAATGGTTTACTAGCAACAGGGATAACTGATAAAGGTTGGGCATTAATTGCCGGCACTGCCCCCTTCTGAACTCCTTGCTCAATATCCAGCATTTCGAATCTCAAAGCCATACTGATCAAATTGGTAAAGGTACCGTTGAAATGATTGGTCATTTCTCGATGGAATTCTGTTCGCATTCCTATCACGAACATCTCATTCTTCTTAATTGGCGTATCAATCAATCCTGGTCCAAAGCGAGACAATGCATTGAACCTATGCTCATACTGCGCCACTATCATCTCACCCCTGTTTCAAATCCATGAAACTTCTGAACAACCGAGTCCTACCCGCCTTTGGGATAGATTAAGCTTCAAAAACTTCCTTAAACTATGCCCAAGAGAAATCTTCTTCTGGTGTACATGGTGACTGAATCCCACCAATCGGTTGCTACTTTCTGAAGCTGACGTGATGCCAACAACCTCTTTCTAGCATCTTCCAACTGAAGATCCTTGAATATCCTCTCACAAGAGCGGAGCCATGTCTAAACTCCCAAAATGTCTTCAGTTCCATAAAAAAGCTTACCACCTAAAGCAGTGTAATTATTGCATAAGGTCGCAACGTTCTGAGGCAGCTGAATTTGCATCACTGCTTCTACTATCGGCTCTATAGCTGGCTGGTTTCTAGGAGCTCTGCCGTTTATAGTCGTGCTGGTTCCAAATCCCCACCCTCTTCTTCCTTTTGTACTCATTTTTAATAACCTGGATAAGTAACAAGTATCATTAGAATACAAAGATAGGGCCAAAGATGATGAAAGGGAAACTTGCAATTAAGGATCTAAAACCAGACTTTTAGGGGAGAAAAGGGAATGCTCTCTTAAAATAAACTCATTCTAGAGCTCTACTCACTCTATCTCTAATCAGTTGTACCCAAACCAGGCTAAGGTATTCGCTCAACCAAAGCTCTGACACTAACTGTGACGACCCACCTTTATGACCCCTAGGAACGACACTTAACCCATCCTCCGTGTTCGTGTGCCGTTGCCCAAGCATTAGAAAGATGAATTGTCATGGGGTGAAATAAAGAACATAATAGAAAACCTTACAACGAAACTGTTTAAATATAACATAACAATAGATAATACATCAGGTTACTCCTTAACATGGAGTTATCAGAGTTACACAAACTAAATAGTACAGCGGAATAGAAATATAAGAAGATGAAAGGCCTCCTGCTTGGACACCGTCTTCAAAAGAGCCCAACAAAGACCTTCTACTCTCGGACTACTCAATAAAATGAGTACCCGAGAGTTTATGGAAACAAACAACTCGGGTCAGACGATATGTCTAGTATGACTAAAACTTTAAACAAAGGTATGTAATTAAGCACAAACATGTAAGACCATGTCCCTGAACACGAAAATCGTTTACTCCTACATAAATCAAAATCCAAATGTAAAGAATGGATAAAAAATTAAACACCCCGAAGAGTGGTTGACTCTTGCTAATGTAAATAAGGAGATAAATTTGAAGGTTCAAATCAAATAAGGAAAAGGAAAATCTCCAATAAATGACTAGGAAGATGCACCACCCTTGAAGTATACCTCAAGTAATATACTCCCGAGAAGCTCATATACTCTGTGACACTCTTGGAAACCTCCAAGCTGGACCCCGCCAGACCTTACCGAGTATCCAAATATTTCACACCAATAGCGCTATTGAATCTAATCTCGATGAGTTATGAAAACATCCTTATGGGAGCAACCCCACATAGCTTGGCCCCCTCTTGCGCTTTGGTTTTAGTCATTTCCGACAAAGGATATCAATGCTCAATGGAACAATAAATCGTCTTAGAATGATGAAAATAAAGAAGCTGAAGTAACCGATAGCTGAGGAATCAACTATCGAAGATATAAATCGATTGTATATGGAAATTAAGTCTTGTATACTTATCACCACTCATCGAATTCAAACTTGTATTATTTCTTGGTTAACAATAATACCGGACAATTCAAGGTAGTGTTACCTCAAAGTCATGTCTCACAATTATTCTTATCTTTCAAAATAACAACAAATCCACTTCTCTGATTTTTAGTGCTAATTATACAAATAAATTGTTTCCATATAAGTGAATCGCTTTACCGAAATTAATTCATTTCCATAAACAATTCAAACTTTTTCATTTAAAAACCCGAATTCGTACTTGGCTTCACATTACAAGTATTAGCTTTAAAACACTTTGTTAAAAGAGTTTAATGATTTTTTTTTTCAACATCATTATAAAAAGGTTTTATCCACTTAAAACAACCTTATTATATTTACTAATCAACTTTAAAACTTCATTAATTAAGTTGATAAATTCACTTCAATGCCCTTTAATTAAAAATGGTAAATTACCTTTTAAATCATCATTAATTAAATTTATTAATAATATAATTAATTAATTAAATTAAATAATAATTAAATACCATTATTTAAAAGTGTTTAATTAATTTAAACTTTATTTAAGAAAATATTTATTTAAGGTTAACAGATTTATTAACCTTTAAAAGCTGTTAATTAAAAAGGTTAATTAATTTTAAAATATCATTAATTAATAAATAAATTAATCTTAATCGATCATTATCTAAAGATTAATTAGCCTTAAACATCATTAAATAAAATGATTAATTAAAATTAAAACATCATTAACTAAGTAATTAGTTAAATTTAAAACACACCATTAATAAGTTAATTAGTTAACTTTAATCCTTATTAATTAAATAATTAATTAAATTAATTAATCATTATTAAAAAAATTAATTATTTTTGGAAACATCATTAATCAAAAACTTGCTTAACTTGTAATTTAATTCCAAGCACGATAATGAAACCAAACGGTTGTGATAAAAGGTGATTTTTCGAAAGTGTCGATGTAGCGACTATCGCTATACGGGTAGTTCGGAATTCGAGCATATGACATTTGCAACACAACCACACATCACATAACAAAGGTATGAGCATAAATACATGGTGATTTACAATAACATAACATATATCAAGCATTTAATAACAATGGCATTAGTTGGACTACTAGATTTCCTTATAATCAATGATTTGCTTACTAACTTTCAAATGCGACTATCTTTTCAAGCAACAAACCAAACATCGACCAAACCATCATTACAATTATATGGTAAGCATTCAATAGCTACAATTATGGGCATGAATATTGTTTAAATTTTATGGTTCGAAGGTGGAAGCTTTACTCACCGCAATGCTTACTAACATTCACCAAACTTGCCTAAGCGCTAAGCAAACTTCCTTAACTTGGATCTATAAATTAAAGTACAGATCTGGAAAGAAGGAGGTCAAGATGATATCAGTGTCAAATTGAAAGTGATTGTTATGATCCCTCCTTCGAGACTCGAAAAATGACGTCGATGATGCTACAATCATCACCGAAATCACTTTCCAATGACAAAGTGAGTTCCGTATTATTTTGCATAACATAAATAAGAAGTGCAGCTAAACAACTTTTTCATTGAAATTAAATAAATTGTTTAATCGAATATAAAATAATTTTAAAGTGTAGTGTATTTTTATCTGACTAAAATAGTGGAAATAAATGAGCAGGCATAAAATCGAACAAATTTGTCCAACTATCGAAATATAATTTGTAAAGTGAAGTGTGAATGAAATTAAATTAAATTAGATTAGATTAGGCAAAATATAAATTAAAAGACTAGCCCAAAACAAATAAGGCCCAAAGCCCATTTAAACTCCTTCCTTCCTCTAGAATACTCCTCTATCTTTTTTTACCTAAAATAAAATCCAAACTCCCCAATCCCGTTTGTGCCCTAGCTCCTTTGGATTTTCTCTAAAAATTCAAAATTGCGATTTAAAAAAAGGGATAGGAGGTGATCGATAGTAGCCAGCGACGAGGGGATAGTCATAATTTATTGTCATGATTGGTGCAGGCGAATAGCGTTGGAGGGATGCGGTCGCAACCGGGCAATGTCGCGATAAAGTAGGTGCTTGATTCAGGCATGTTGGATCCACAACTGATGGAGGAACTAACGTTGATGGAGGGAAATGTGGTTTGCTATTTGTGCGTGCGTTGCGGTGGTGATGAGCAGCGGTTGCAGGTGCAAGTGGCATGTGACTATGTCGAGGGAAGATCGAGCAAACTTGCCAAGTGACGACGTGCGGTGGTAGATGCAATTGCTGGTCTCAGATTAATTTTTGCAATGCGAAGGCGTCGGGCTTGCGATGATGGTAGTCGCTGATTTGGTAGCTCAAGCAATCGTCTGGTGATTAAATTCTTTTACTCACAACTACTGTCTATTATGTTGCATTTTGTGCTTGATTGAAATTGCTTGATTGTGTTGTGGTATCGAATAGTTGATTGGGTATATTGGCATTGTTTGGGTAAGTTATATTTTATATCATATATTGCTGATTGTTGTGTTGACGACTCTATGTTCTCTATAGTTTATTTTATATTGTGTATTGTTTTATTTTGGAATCAACACAGTTTGTTACTTTGTATTAAGACTATTTACATCGAGGTGGGTGATTTTTATGTTATGTGACGTAATCAATGTTGGTCCAAAGTAATATCACGTATTCAATGTTATATGACTCTGTTGCCTCACATTCATCTTCTTTTAAGAGAATAGATACTTGAGGGATTTCTGAACTGTATACTCCTCAATTGCCTTGATGCATAAGCTATTACTCGCCCTCTTTGCAGCAATACTGCTCCCAAACCTATTCCACAACGTCGATATAATCTACCATATCCTGGTTCCCTTCAGGCATAATTAACATAGGAGTATTCGCCAATAACTTCTCCAACTCCTATAACGATCATTCACACTTATTAGTCCACACGAACTTCTCATTCTTCCTAGTCGACTTAGTCAAGGGTACTGATGTACACAAGAAATCCTGAATGAATCTGTGGCAATAGCTAGCCAATCCCAAGAAACTTCTCATCTCCGTAATCTTTGGCCTCTTCCAACCATTAATATACTCTATCTTCGATGGATCTACTGATAATCCAAACTCTAAAATAACTGCCCAAGAAACTTCACCACCCATTTTCAAAAGTGGCATTTTGAAAATTTACTTTCAACTTATGTTGTCTCAACGTTTCTAATACCAATCTAAGATAGACTTCATGGTCTCTCTCATCTTTAGAATATACAAGATATCATCAATGATGACAAAGACAAATCTATCCAACTAATCGTGAAAGATTCAGTTCATAAGATCTACAAAGAACACTGGGCGTTATTCAGTCCAAACGGCATCACTAACCATTCATTGCTAAGTCTAGCTGCGAGAACACTTAATCTCTACTCAACTGATCAAACAAGTTGTCTATCCTAGGCAAAGGATAAAGATTCTTCACTATTGACTCATTCAACTTTCGATAATCAATGCACATCTGTGAGGATCCATCTGGCTTCTTTACGAATATAGCGGACGCTTCCCACGACGAACTACTCGGCCTAATGAACCTTTTATCCTAAGGTTCTACTAGCTACTTCTTCATTTCCTCCATCTCCTTGGGTAGCATACTGTTTTACGGTCTACTAACAGGTTGTTCCCTGGCATAAAGTCTATTCTGAATTCGATTGCCCTTCTTGGCGGTAATCCTATTACAGCTTTGAAAAAATCTACAAATTCTCGAAATACACATATTTTACTGATCTCATATACTTGTTCTTCCATAGCACATAGCATCAAGTCTGACTTCTCCTACATTACGTTCAATGCTTTCATGATTCTTTCTCTAACCCTTGGATTTTACATGGCAATATCCTATCTGCACAATATATTCTAACGTCATTATGGACTAACCATTCCATACCAAAAATACCTCATACACTACGAAGTCAAACACATAACGGTCGCAAACAAACAAATGTCTATACAATTTAGCTCAAGGTTAGTGCACCTTAATTCGAGAGTGGCATACCCACCGGTCAGATTAACCACAAGCGAAGACGTAACCAAATATGCAATATTTAATTCTAGCCTATCAACCAAATCTAACAAAATGAAAGATGGAGTAGCACCAATATCAAACATAACTCTAACTAATATATAGGAAATCAAAACCATACCTCCAAGCTTCGCTTTTCCTTTCTCCTCAACAGTCAGCCAAAACGAAGGTCCTTCCAAAGCATAAACCTTTACCTGCTTCATTTTTGAGAAATCCCTCTCATGGCCTAGTCTATTACAAATAAAACACTTGGCCATGTCCTTGTTCTCTGGTTAAGTACACTTAGTGTAGTAGTGCTCCTTTTGGACGTAGTTAAAGCAAGTGATATCAGCTATATTTGGCTTTAGAGTCCATTGAAGCCAAAAATGGATCAACACCCAAAGATAAGTTGTAGGGAACCTGTAAGACCTAGATCTATCATATAATAGTTGAATAGTACAAAAAGAAAAGCAAGACGCATGATTTTTATAGGGGTTTGGCAATCTCTCGCCTACGTCCACTTTATAGTTTTATTGATCGTTGATTACAGAGAGAGTTTAAGATTTCAAGTCACTAGTACAAGGGTTTGACTGATGCTATAGTTTAGAACTGCAAACGGTAGCTGTCTAGGTGACTATTGTGAGGAAGGTAGGAGATGAAAAATAGAAGCAACGTGAAGATCAGCCAAGACCCTTCTTTAGTCGCAGTAGGGTTGATATTTATAAAGAAACAAGTGCATGGGTTCAGGAGCCCCCTTGCAGTGAAGTTCAAAAGAGCCCAATGCTACACACATGCTCACATGGGCCCAATAGGCCATAAAAGCCTCTAGGTACTTAGAGGAAGCTCTCGGCACTGTGTGGTTTATTGTAACATCCCCTATTTTGAAGCCTGAAACTAAGCACTACGAATGCTGCAGTCATCCATAGTATTAATTTTCGATGATAAATTGAGATCGGTTAATTGTATCTATAACATTAAGACCATATGAATATGAAAATTTTCAAAACTCATTTCGTTAATAACTTTCATATTCATTACATCCTATTACATAATCTCATCGATTCCATGTTCAGAGAAAATAAAATAATTACAATTATAATCCAAGAGCAACATATGAAGATGCCCCCTTGGATGAACGGAGTCTAACTATGTGACAGTTATAAATCATGTCATTACATCCTTTCAACAAATAAAAGACTTTAAACAACATAGTGGAAAATAAACTTCTAATGTTAGCTAGCTTGCCTCCTGCACGTCTTAGAAAGCTTATTCATCTAACCTGAAAACTCCCTACTCCCAACCTACTCAAATGAGTACTTGAGAGTTTAAGTGGGAAAACAAAAACTTCGTATCAAACAAAAAGTCTGATGTGAATAATAATATACCATCTCGAACCATAACAGATATCTAGTAAGACCATGCCATTGAGTGGAATGGGTTTTCCCTCACTAGTATCTTACCAAAAATATGTCAGTGATAACATAAATCTTACACCTGCAACCACAATGGTTAAAAAAAACATGATGTGGTCACATGCATACAATAAGTGTAAATGTGACTAATCTGTCATTAAGGGTTATGCATTCCCAAAGTTTACCCTTCCCAAAAATAGACAATCTATCTCAAATCATGGTTTTCTTATGGTCATGAGAACCAATTAGTTTTCACAGGCCAACTAATAACCTACAGGCTGACTCAGACCAAATCATAACCGGATGTCCATAGATCTCCAAATACGGTTAGGAGTAAAACAACTTAAATAATCTGGTGAGCCTATGGAGCTACGAGTACCTTTCTATGCATAAACATATTTTAGTCTCACTACCGACAAAGCTTTATGCACTGAAATCGCATACCTTTACCAACCGGGGGCTAACGGCTGAAGCATTGGACACAACCCTACAACAATCCTACCTATAATTTTGTCTAGTTTTAAATCCATAAGTAACATCATTTGATAATTTTAGGGCATCCTAACATAACTGATCTATCTAATCTCCTGGATGCAATTCTACTCACTCGGGAGTTTAGTCTGACCATACCCACTACTGGGGAAACCAAAGTTGTAATTCTGCCCTCAAAATCCCAAGATGTAATGTTGGGTCATAATAATATGAGCATGAAAAATAAATAAATACGCAAATTTAACTGATCACCGATAACAAGAATATATAACATCATTCATTAAAATATGTTCATTCGATAGTCACATCAGTACATAGCTTTTAAAACATTCGCTATCAAAACAGAGCTATTGAGCCTCTATACACATAAGCAATATGAGGTAAAGAACCTTTAAAATATGGAGTTTCGAGCCTCTAAAATATAAGATAAAGAGTCTCTAAAATATGAGGTTTTGTACCCCCAAAAATACGTTGTCGTAAGTCTAAACAAATGGCATCCAACAGGTTGTCGAGTATTTAAAATATGAGACAAAGAGTCTCTAAAATATGAGATTTCGTACCTCAAAAATAAGTTGTCCTAAGTCTAAACAAATTGCATCTAATAGGTTGTCGTATGCTTAGACATGTAGCATCTAGCAAGTTGTCGTATGCCTAAACAGATTGCATTTACAAGGTTGTCGTATGCCTAAATAGATGGCATCTGACAGGTTGTCGTACACCTAAACAAGTTGTTGTAAGCCTAAATAGATGACATCTAATAGGTTTTCGTATGCCTAAATAGATGACATCTAACAGGTTGTCATATGCCTAAACAAATGCATCTAATAGGTTGTCCTAAGTCTAAACAGATGGCTATCTAATAGGTTGTCGTATGCCTAAACAGATGGCATCTAACAGATTGTCATATGCTCTAAACATATGTCATTTAACAAGTTGTCGTATGTCTAAACAGATGGCATCTAATTGGTTGTCGTATGCCTAAACAGATGGCACCTAACTGGTTGTTGTATTTCAACAGCAGGTGACATCTAAAACATGGAATGACATTTTTGTAAATAGTTTGAAAACTAAGCTATTTCCTTTTAAAGATAATACTTTCCACCAACTCTAGCCTCTTATTAATTTTTTATTGGATAACAAAATTTCTTTTCATATTATTTTTAGAATTCGTTGGAAGCTCACATTTTACTTTCCTAAAAATATTTGCAAACTTTTATAGTTAATACCATTAATTAATATTAACTAAAGCTTTCCTATCATCAGAAATTCATAGAAAACCATTAATACTTGGAAAAAATCCCCAAAAATCACCAAAAATCTAAATTTTCATCTTCTTTCACATATAAAAATTTCGGAGCCAAAATATTAATTTAAATATTTTAATAACTAAAACCTTGAAATGATCCCATTTTTCCTCTTAGGAAATTCATAAATATTCATATGAACTTTGAAAATTATGATATTTAAAATCCATATCCAAAATTATGTTTTACATAACATATCAAAATTTCAAATCAATAGATGATTAAAAACATTGGTTTTCCTTAAAACCCCGTTTAAGCAATTCTAATATATCATTATTCAATCTATTAATGTTATAATCAATCCAACATGGCATATTATCACAAACAATTCGAAATTTAATCATAAATCTGAAAACAACATGAACAAATGAGATGGTAAACTTTTATTCACCTTAGATTTGATAAGAGGGATTGATATTTGGTGTAGATTAGTTTTCCTAAGCTTTTCCCCTTGATTACCTTAGCTTTCTTCTTCCTTTTCCTCTAAATAATGGCCAGACTTTCTTTGGATTAGTGTTGATGTTTTTGGAAATGAAATGAGAATAAATAAGATGAAGGGTTTAGGGAATGAATAAAGAAAATATTCCCAATATGCCCCTTGCATTACTTTCTTTCTATTTTATGTTCAAATCAACCTTATTAATTTATTACATAAGACAAGGCTCAAATTAATTAAAAGTCCCATTCTCCTTATCACACCACACATGTTATTCTATCTAGTTTATCTAATTAAATCTCCTGAATAATGTTAACAAAAATTAGGGGTGTTATATTTACTTAGTTGTAAACTCTTGGCTTTTGTTTGCACTGTTTTTCTATCTCGTACTTGATGTGTTTTGGGCTTTGTTCCATTGTCTTTGAGTTGGTTCCAGTCATTTTTGCGATTTCACTTGAACTATCCTGCTCTCTTTACATTCTTCTCATCAATTCGGAGAATTGCTTGTCCAAACTTTGAGAAAAGCAATTGATCTCGAGAGGTTGAGGTAGAACATAAATCATATGGGGTTGTGAAGCCAAGACGAGAAAGAAAATCATATCGATACCGATAGAAAACCTCTCGGTACCGACTCCTCCACTTTGCTGCAAATTGGATGAATTTTGTTGAGTTCCATTCTTTCATCCTTCTGATCGTATTCCCAAGTTCTTGAGTCATTTTGTCTTCGTCTTAACCTTCTACTTCTGATTGAATTTTGCTTGGTTAAAAACTGGGTTAACACTTGTCCCACAGAGTATGCTTTTGTTAAAAACAAAGCATGCTCTAGATCAAGACAAGGCCTTGACTGCTATCTCTTGAATTCAAGTTGATAATTCAAGTTTCTCTTCAAGATGTTGCTCTATATTGCATTCATTATTAGATATCCCTTTTATTGCTTTGCACAGAATTCTTCATGCTAAGGATCAAATCTACGCTTCGAAGATCAGATCTACGATCTAGACAAGCATGCCTCCCATTTGTTTTGCATTTTGTAAAATTTCAAGAAGAGAAAACCTCTCGGTACCGAGAACTTTATCTCAGTAACGAGATGATTGGTCTCCCCGAATTCTTTACTTAAGTGCTTCATGGGACCTACGTTTTTCATGCTTTCATTTCCTTTCATTTTCCTTGCACCAAGACGAGAGCTCCATCCACCGATTCCTTCAAGTCTTCGATCATCAACCTGCCACCGTTCATCTCACCATCGTCCAATTCAGTGCCGCTGATCTCGAGATCCATGCTACTAAATCGCCTCACCTACATTGCTCTTAATCGCAATGAAGTGAATTCGGGCTCGAGATCTCCAAGCTCCAATCACCGATCAAAATTATTATTGATTTGAAGTTGGCGATTGGCGATTATCATGGCGATGGTGTTGATGGGGGGTATGACCAATTGGTAGTTGATAGGTGATTGTCGGAATTTGCATTGCACTAGATTTATAGTGAACTAGGGTTTTGCCTTGGTTGCATGCACGTCGGTTCAGAGACAAGTCTAGCTCTGTGATTCTGATCATCACTTATCAAAACTTAGCTAAGCTCTTGTCATCGCTTGAATTCCAATAAGACAGTTCTTGCCCGAGAACCGCCGTGTTGTATAATTTTGCTACAATGATTTTCCTTATTACTATATTTCTAGTGTTTCTAAAAAGAAAAGCTTCCGCATCGCTCTGGATAGCGGCTCCGTTATCGATTATTCATCGATAACAGGTGAGTTACAATATATAATATTAACTTACAACATGGATCGTTTTTCTCGCACAAGCAAGCCATCTACACCGAATGGTCCGTTCGTGATGTACAACATACTGGACTCACATTATATAGATTAACACTTGTCATTTGCCACGGTCAACGATGAAAATCCGATTGGTCAACACACGTAGACATTCTTCGGATTCCAGTCGCTGGCTACACGGGTTTGAATTTAATGTAAAAGCATACCTGACCGTGTTGAACACTAAGTTTTTTAATTTAAAATGGCTCACCGATCTCCTCGACTCAAGTGTGTTGAGGGCATATCAACTCCTCCTGAAGTTGGATCTGCTACAACTCAGGCTTTGCCAACTATTCCCATTGGACCAGATCATCCTATTTCATCTAGATTAGAAAGCATGATGATTCCAGTAGAGCTAGTAGAAAATCTACCACTTTCTCTAAATGAGCTCAAAAGTTTTAGAATATTGAATGATCCGTCGAAACAAGTGCCAATGATTCTGATGGCTAGATTGATTCAAAATATCTGTCATTAGCATGGAATTTCAAAAGATGACGTTCTTCTCCCCTTAGGGGCTGAATTCGCACACAACCCTATGAAAGGATATACGGCGTGCAACCGATACATGTGCTTAAGTGGTGTTGTAACACCCCATATTTTTGGTAACATTAATTAGGATATTTAATTAGCTAAATTAAATTAAACAAGTAGATTGATTAATGGATTGAGATTTGTGATTAATAGGGGTAACCGTGCCATGTTAATAAGTAAATCAAAACGAGATAACATGAAACAAAATAGACAAAGGAAATAGAGAAGGAAAAAGGTGGAATAAGAATATTCTTATACCCTAAACCCTTGGGAACTCATTCATACGTTCGTTTCATTATCAAAATTTTAAGTCTAAGGTTGGCCAACATTAGCAAAGAGGAAGAAGATAAAGCTAGGATTCAAGAGGAAGAATCAAATCACTTAATCAAGATCAAATCTCACATCTTAAATCACAAAGCAAAGGTGAATAATGACTACATCTCTTATTTCTTAAATGTTTTCGGTTTTAAAGAAATCTGAATTTATCTTGCATAGTTTAGCCATGATTTTGAAGGACAAAATGTTTACATATGCTTATTGATGATTTATGCTTATTCATATAGATTTTATGATATGTTTTAATGTGAAAACCCTATTTAGTGACATCCAAAAACCTTGCGATTTTAGATATAGTTCAGAGATGATATTTTAGAGATGGGTTTCAATTTTCATAATTTTCTGAATTAATGTGGATTTTATATTAATTTTCCAGTGAAGAAAATGATTTATTGGGTTATAAATAATTTATGGTTAAATTATAAATAATTTGGGTCTGAAATTTATATATGTTAGAAACATATTAAAAATAATTTTCTAGAATTTTTTGTAGAATTTTCCTATGTGTTTTGATGAATATATAAAATTATTTAAGGTATGGGACTTAAATGTTTTATATATTTATAAAAGGAGAAGGGGTATTTTGTAAATAAATTAAAGTGTTTATTTCTAAAATTTTGGCAGTGCTTTTAGAAAATTAAATTTGCAACCAATAAGGTTTAGACAAACAATGCATTTTAGCTAAAAAGATTACTTAAAAAGGTTAAAAATCAGTTTTACATGTAAAATGTATGTTTCACCACTTTCGGCACCCTGCTTCCAACTAAGATGGCTTTCAACTTAGTTCCTCCACCTCCATCACTATCGAAACCAATGCGCATGGCATCAAAGATTTAGTGCACAGTGAATTGGAAAGAAGGCGGAAGGTATGAGGTCGAAACCAGGGGTTCCGAATGGATCGAAGCGCTGCTTTGTTTTAAATAAAAAATGCGCTTGCTTTGCTTTTGACAGTATTTCTTTCGACTTGGTTTTCTTTCGACTAGGTCAATGGTTTTAAAAGAATGGTTTTAAAGAGGCTGCGCTTTTGTTTTTAAGTATAAGCTTTCGACTAGGTCGAAGCCCATTTGCTGCTGCTTCTCCAATGCTTTCCGAAGGATGGTTTCGACACCATCAATTCTTTACTTAGGTTTTGGCTTTCAAAAGAGTTGCTTTCGACCCTGTTGTTTGTGACCCTTAGAAATTTTTAAAGATTAACCCAAAGGTTTCGGAAGAGATGGTTTTGAAAGGTGTTTCCACATGTTTTAAAAAAATTGAACCCAAATGCTTTTGAAAGGTTTAAGGTTTTGATGCTTTCAAAAGGTTTTTAAGGAAGGTTTCTAACGGGTGGTTCCCCAATGATTTCGAAAGGTTTAAAGGAAATTTTTTTCCAATGGTTTCGAAAGGCTATGTTCAAAGGTTTTAAAGATATAATGTCTAAGGTTTTTAGCTTTCGAAGGAAAAGGTATTTCAATGGTTTTGGAAGGTTTATGTAAATGGTTTCGAAAGGTAGGTTTTTGCCTTTCGGCCTAGATGAAAGAAAGGGTTTATTTGGTTACAAAAGGGATACTTTCAATGGGATCAAAAGGGGTACTTTCAAAGGTTTAAATGTTTTCATCAACAGAGATTTGGGTAAAATATATATAGCATGGCAAGGTGATTTTGAGTAAAGCATAAAGTATATATTTTCCTTGTTTAAGTTTGGTTTAAAGTTTAAAATCAATTTGAGATGAAAAGGTTTTCAAGGAAAATTTAAGTAAAATGACTCAGATAGTAGAATACTAGATGGGATTGGTATAGAGTCGCGCCCTATACATTAGATAATAGCCCTAGCTAATTTAGTCCAAAATTCTAGTGTGCAGGGATTTGCCACAGGTAAGACTAAAATTATGATTACACGCAGGAAGGAATATATATTTGTATACAAATAGGTTATTGGTGAGCTCGCAAAACCATTAGGATCAGGTGACCCTGGGAGATGATAAGTTAGGGACAGACTGTTTAGAAGAGGAGTATAACATCCTATATTTTTGGTAACATTATTTAGGATATTTAATGAGTTAAATTAAATAAAATAATGTATTGATTAGGGGATTGAGATTTGATTTTACTAAGGGGTAGCCATCCCATTTAATAAATGAATTAAAAGAAGGGATAAAATGAAATAGAGTAGTGGTAAAATAGGAAAGAGGCCATTCCTATATCCCTAAAAATTGGTTGTATATCCCCATACACGTTCATTATCATTTGTCAAAAAATTTCAAACTTAAAGCCGGCCACCACTAAAAAGAGCAAGAGAAAAAAGATTAAGACAAGCTAATGAATAAGCTAATTCAAATCAAATCTATTCATATCTCAATCTCTTTAACCTCTAAAGCTAAAGTGAATAATGACTATATCTCAAATTTCTTATTTTTTCGGTTATAAGTTGACTCCGAACTTATTTGCAATAATTTGCCATGTTTTTGAATGATGGAATGATTATATATACTTGTTGATGATTTTTGGTTGTTCATATAGATTTTATGAAATGTTTTGACATGAATATTAAATGACATTCAAATGCCTTGTGAATTTTTATATAGACAAAAAATATTATTTTGGAGATAGTTTCAATTTTCAGAAATTTTTAGAATTTTTGTGGAATTTATAGCAATTTTCTAGTGAGGAAAATGTTATCTTGGGTTATAAATTATTTACGGTTAAATAATTAATGGTTTGGGTCTGAAATTTATATATGTTAGAAAACATATAAAAGTGATTTTCTAGAATTTTTGTAGAATTATCCTAAGTGTTTTAATGGATATATAAAATTATTTAAGGTATGTGACTTAAATGTTTTATATATTTATAAAAAAAAGAAGGGGTATTTTGTAAATAAATTCAGTTTGTTAATTTTGGAAAGTTGGGAGTACTTTTAGAAAAGAAAAACTTGCAACTAATCACAATTTGAAAAACAAGACAGGTTAGGGACACATAAATAGTTTAAAAGGACAAATAAGCATGCTTTTTCACTGTTTTGATGCTTTTGGCACCAGGTTCCGCCTCCTTACCTTGGCCTTCGACACTGTCGAAACTAATGCACATGGTATCAGGGAACTGGTACGTAGTGAATTAGATGTAGGCAGAAGGTATAGAGTCGAAACCAGGGGTTCCGAAGGGGTTGAGGCATTGCTTTGCTTTTAAAAGAAAATTCGCCTGCTTGCTTTCGCTGAGTAGCTTTCGACTAGGTTGGCTTTCGACCAGATCAAATGGTTTTAAAGGAAATGGTTTCGATTGGGTTGCACTTTTGTTTTAAATGACTGCTTTCAACTAAGTCGAAACCTTTTGGCTGCCGCTTTCTACCTTTCGACCCAGATTGGTTTCGAAAGGGTTGTTTTGTTTTGCTTTTTAAACTTGACCACTTCTCCAATGCTTTCGAAGGGATGGTTTCGACACCATCACTTCTTTACTTAGGATGATTATGAAAGGAATGCTTTCGACTTTAATGGGTTTCTGATCCTTTTGTTCTACTTGAAGGCATAAGCCAAATGGTTTTGACCGAAACGGTTTTCGAAGGTTTCGAAGGAGTAACTTTTCGAATGGTTTCGAAGGAGTAACTTTTTGAATGGTTTCGAAAGGTTTCCACATGTTTTAAATTAAACCCAAAGGCTTTCGAAAGGTTTAGTGTTTTAATGCTTTTGAAAGGGTTTTAAATGGAGGTTTTGAAGGGGTGGTTCCCCAGTGATTTCGAAAGGTTTTCCTATGGTTTCGAAGTAGTCGAAAGGGAAGGTTTTTCAAGTTGTTTCGAAAGGATTAAAAGGAAAGGTTTTCCTAAGGTTTTGAAATGCAATGCTTAAAGATTTTAAAAGAAAGATGTCTAAGGTTTTTAAAGCTTTCGAAAGGAAGGTTTTTCAGTGGTTTCGAAAGGATTTTGAGAAGTTTTTCGAAAGGAAGGTTTTGGCCTTTCAGCCTAGGTTAAATAAAGGGTTTTACTTGGTTTAGAAAGAGGTACTTTCAATGGTTTCAAAAGGGATGCTTTCAATTGATTCGAAAGGGGTAATTTCAAAGGTTTAAATGTTTTCATCAACTAAGATTTGAGTAAAGTGTATATATATATATATATATAACATGGCAAGGTGATTTTGAGTAAAACATAGAATATATATATATAGATTTTCCTTATTTGAGTTTGATTTAAAGGTTTTAAATCATTTTGAAAAGGTTTTCAGGGAAAATTATGGGAAGGGATCCCTAAGTAAAACGACTCAAATATTAGAATACCAGATGGGACTGGTATAGGGTCGCGCCCTATACATTAGCAAATAGCCCCAGCTAATTTTGTCCAAAATTCCAGTGTGTAGGGCTTTGTCACATGTAAGACTAAAATTATTATTACACGCAGAAAGGAATATATGTTTGTATACAGATATGTTATTGGTGAGCCCACAAAACCATTAGGATCAGGTGACCTTGGGAGATGTTAAGTTAGGGACAGATCATCCAGAAGAGCAGTATTTAACAGATAGCTAAGGACATACCATCTAGAAGAGGAGTGTCTAACAGATGTTAGATAAATTTTGATACATTATTCGGTATGCCCGAGTCAGCTAAAGGTTAATAGTTAGCCAAACAAAAATATAATGTTCGAACAGGTAGTTCATTTATTACCTGATATGTATGTTCACATAATGATGCTTTACAGATTTTAACCAGTTTTGGTTGCCTGAAAAGATTTGCAAAAGATATGTTTTAAAGGATGTTAGTGAGGGGAAACCTGTTCCGCTAAGCGGTGTGGTCTTACTTAACATAAAATAACCAAGATATATAGAATTATTCACACCAGGCTTTATGTCCAACTCGAAGTTTTTGTTTTTCCCTTAAACTCTCGAGTGCTCAAAATTGATTTGAGTAGGCTGAGGGTTTAGGTTTACTAGTTTTAGTTTTGATGAATAAAGCTTCCAAAGGCAAGCATGTGGCTGACGGATAGCTAATTAGGAGTTATAGTTTATTTTGCTTGGATTTCGCTTTGTATATTAAGTCAGTTATGACTATATTGACTCTGATCAACCAAGGGGTCATCGTCATATGTCGCTCTTGGCGTATTTTTGTAATGATTATAATTGATCTTTACCTGGGAAACATTATGGGATTATGTAACTTGGATATGAATTATTTTGAAATGTAATCAGTGAAATGTTTTTTTTGAAATCTATGATTTTGTTCATATTCAAGTGCTTCTGATTATGGATACCATTAGCATTACCGTATTTTGTCACCAGAAGTTAATACTATGGATGACTGCAGCATCTGTAGCACTTAGCTTTTGGCCTCTAGATACGAGATATTACAACTTGGTATCAGAGCATAGGTTTATGAAACTTTAAACTAAAAATGGTTTTAAAAACATAATCTTAAGGAATTAGAGTAAGATTGGGATACGGGATAACGCTATGGTAACATACTTGTATTTGCTATATATATAAGTATATGCTTTATCTCTAGTCTCCTATCTTTGTTAGGTTATTTTTCTGTATCTCATGTGGTTTGAATACAGATATGGATGGTAGAAGAGGAAGAGCTAACCCAGGAGGGGAGGGCACCGATGGGAATGCCAGACCTAATGCGAGGAGGACCCAAGGTCAGGCATAAGCAAGGAATGTGGGAGCTGGAGTCCTGCAAGTTTGAATTGAAGCTATGTATCAGTTTTTCATGAATATGATGCAAGCGGGAGTTACTGCTGGAGTAATGGGAGGAGGATTTCAGGAAGCTCCGGTTGTCAATGATTATGCTAAGTTGAGTGGAGATTATACTAAACTTGGAGGGAAGCCATTTATTAGGACCAAGGATGCTATCGAGGTGGAAAATTGGTTGCTGCACTGTGAGAGAATATTTGCAGACTTGAGGCTCAATGATGAGCAGAAGAGGAGGTTGGCATTAATTCAACTTCAGGGAGATGCTTTATTTTGGTGGAATAGTATGACTGTGGCAGTGGATGAGGAGACCATGACATGGGCAGAGTTTAAAAGGAGGTTCCAGGAGAGATTCATGTCAGTGATCGCCAAGTCTGTTTTGATCAGGAAGTTTGCTGAGCTCGAACAGGGAGAGATGACTGTTTTGGAGTATGCTAGTAGGTTTGAAGAGTTAGCCAGATATGGTTATGCTACTATGGACATAATGATGAAGAAGAATGAGAAGTTTATCAGGGGATTGAAGCCTGAGTTGGCCAGGGCTACCTTATCGCACATTAGAGATCCCTATGATGTGGTTGTGGAGATGGCTTTGAGGCACAAGGAGATGCTTGCGTGTCAGGAGAAGAATAAGGTGAAAGAAGTCCAAGTTGGGCAAGGTCAAAAGATGAAGTTTTTTCACAAGAAGGGTGCTCAAAATGGTGGAGCAGCCAAAAAGGGAAAGTCTGAGGTGGTCCGTTTCAAGTGTGACAAGAAGGGTCACCTCGCCAATGAGTGTCGAACTGGAAAGGTAAAGGAGGTGATCAGGAAGCAGAACATCAAGTGCTTCAACTACGATCAGATAGGCCACTATAAGAATCAATGCAAAGAGCCCGCTAAGGATGGAAAAGGCAAGGTGTATGCATTGGAGCCTGCTACTTCGAAGCCAATAGCTTAGGAGAAGGGAAGGCTGTTTTGGGAGGTACACTTTAGATTCATGGTATGTCTGTTAGCGTTCTATTTGATACTGGTGCATCGCGTTCTTTTATATCTAGATGTTTGATAGATAAGCTTAACCTAGAACCCACTTATTTAGTTACGTCCTTATGGGTTGCGAATCCAATAGGAGGGTATGCAACTCTAGGGTTGAGATGTGACTAGTTAGAGTTTGACTTGTTAGGTCATGCTTTTGTTTGCAGTTTGCATGTGTTTGATTTTTTGGGGTTCAGAATTATTCTTGGGATGGATTGGTTAAGCGATACGATGCTAGGATATTTTACCATGATAGGAAAATATCGCTTAGGCACCCTGATTGTAGCGACAAGATTGCTTATACCATAGAAGGTTCTAGCAGTGAGGTGAATGCTTTGTTGGGTGTTATGGAATTGGAAGATGAGTCGAGTCAAGTTTTCATGGTCAGAGTATTCACAGATGTTTTTGAGTCTGTATTTGGATTGCCACCGAAATGAGCCATTGAGTTTCGGATAGATTTTGTTCTGGGAGAAGAACCAGTGAGTAGGCCGCCAAGCAGAACCACCCCTATAGAGATGAGGGAGTTGAAGGTGCAGTTGGTGGATTTAGAAGGCGAGAGTTTTATCAGGCCGAGTAGTTCATCTTAGGGAGCAGCCGCAGTGTTTGCTAAGAAGCCGGATGGACCATTAAGGCTATGTATCGATTATCGTAAGTTGAATGAGAAGACGATAAAGAATCGATTTCCATTGCCGAGATTTGACGATTTATTCGATCAGTTAAGTGGAGCCAAGATATTTTCCCAGTTAGATTTGGCGAAAGGTTTCCATCAGCTTAGAGTAGCAGAGGATAGTATACCTTTGACGGCATTTATGACCAGATATGGGTCGTACGAATGGTTAGTTATGACGTTCGGACTGACTAATGCACCGGCATTCTATTTGGATTTGATGAACCGAGTTTTCTGAGAGGCTTGGATAGGTTTGTATTGGTTTTCATAGATGATATCTTGATTTACTCTAAGGATGAAAGAGAGCATGAAGTTCATCTTAGAGTGGTGCTAGAGACGCCGAGGCAGCATCAGCTAAAGGCGAAGTTTTCGAAGTGTCATTTTGGAAGAAGGAAGTGAAGTTTCTTGGTCATGTTGTCTTAGAGAAAGGATTGTCAGTAGATCCGACTAAGATTGAAGCGGTGAACAGTTGGAAGAGATCCGAGACTGTGACTGAGATAAAGAATATCCTTGGATTAGCTAGTTATTATCGGAGATTCATTAAGTCGTGGATAGCAGCATCGATGACCAAGCTAACGAGAAAGGATGTGAAGTTTGTGTGGACCGATAAGCGTGAGAAACGTTCCAGAGTTTGAGACAGTTATTTGACCCATGCACCCGCGTTGGTTGTTCCGGAAGGAAATCAGGATTTTGTGGTTTATATAGATGTGTGTGGAACAGGGTTACGAGCTGTGCTGATGTAGAGAGGTAAAGTGATTGTCTATGCTTATAGACAGCATAGACCACATGAGGTCAAATATCCGATGCGTGATTTGGAATTGGCTGCAGTGATTTTTGCATTGAAAGTGTGGAGACATTACCTTTTGGGAGAGATATTTGAGTTATATACAGATCATAAGTCGCTGAAGTATTTGTTCTCTCAAAAGGAGCTGAACATGAGACAACAGAGGTGGTTAGAGTTTATTGCCGCTTATAATTTTGGGATTGAGTACACATCGGGGAAAGGCAACAAAGTTGCAAACGTGCTTAGCAGAAAGCATCGGAATGCAGTGTTGGCTATGATAGCAGAATGGAAACACTTGGAAGCCTTGACAACTTGCAGAGTGCAGTGGAGATCCGAGGCTGGGTCTAGTGGAGAGACTGTCATATTATCTTGTTTGGAAGTTCGACCAGTGATGATCAAAAGGATTGCTTTTAAACAGGAGGAGGATCCATTATTATCTCAATGGATCAGGAAGTTAAGAGATGGAACCGAGAGCGATGACTTAAAGGGTTTCAGTTTTGACCAGAATGGGTGGTTGAGAAAGAAAGGGAGATTATGTGTTTCGAGTGTAGGAAACATAAGGAAAGAAGTTTTGAAAGAATGCCATCATTCAAAGTTCACTATTCATCCGGGAGGAACTAAGATGTATCAGGATATGAAGAGGAGTTTCTTCAGGAAAGGTATGAAACGGGATATTGGCTTATGGGTAAAGCAGTGCTTGAATTGCCAACAAGCAAAAGCTAAACACTAGAAGCCAAGTGGATTGCTTCAGCCATTAGATATTCCGGTTTGTAAATGGCATTCTATTTCCATGGATTTTATTGACGGGTTGCCAAGATCAAAAAGAGGAAATGAAAGTATATGTGTTATAGTGGACAGATTAACCAAGAGTGCCCATTTCATTCTAGCTAAGTCAACTAGGACGACATCTGTTTTAGAGAAGTTGTTTACGAATAATGTAGTTAGACTGCACGGAATTCCTAGTAGTATAGTTGGTGATAGAGATTCCTTATTCACTAGCGAGTTTTGGAAGAGTCTATATGAAGTTTTGGGAACCAAGCTCAAGATGAGTATCGCTTACTATCCGTAGACAGATGGGCAAATGGAAAGAGTTAATAAAATCTTGGAAGATTTGTTAAGAGCTTGTGTGCTAGATTTCGGGGGATCATGAGAAGACCATCTGTATTTAGTCGAGTTTTCGTATAACAACAGTTATCATACTAGTATTGGGATGGCACCGTTCGAAGCTTTGTATGGAAGCCCATGCAAATCTCCCGTTTGTTGGTTAGAGATCGAGGATAGGTTGGTTCGTGGTCCAGATAAGGTTAGAGAAGTTGCAGAAAAGATTAAGGTCAGTCGAGCTAGAATGAAGGAGTCTCAGTCCAGGAAGAAGAGTTATGGAGATAAAAAAAGGAAAGATTTAGAGTTCTCAGTTGGAGATTAGGTTTTTGTCAAAGTGTCACCGATGAAGGGTGCGATTAGATTTGGGAAATTGGGGAAGTTGGCCCCGAGATTCGTTGGACCTTTTTCTATTATTGAGAGGATCGGGAAACTCGCATATAGAGTTGAGTTACCGAGCAGTTTGGCAGGAGTCCATGATGTTTTCCATGTTTCTCATCTTAGAAAATGTGTTTGGGACCCGGAGACTACTATAGCACTGACTGAGTTAGAGGATTTAATAGTAGAACCAGACTTGACTATAGTGAGAAAGCCGATTCGTATTGTTGCAAGAGATGAGAAAAGGCTTAGAAATAAGACAGTTAGATTAGTGAAAGTCCAGTGGAGTGATGATGAGACAGACTGTACTTAGGAGACTGAGAGCATGATTAGAGATGCTTATCCTGACTTGTTTGATAGTATGTTTTACCTCTTTGTTTGATGTGTTGTGTACCTTATCGTAATTTCGAGGATGAAATTCTTTAAGGAGGGGAGTTTGTAACGCTCCGTATTTTTGGTAACATTATTTAGGATATTTAATTAGTTAAAATAAATAAAATAATGTGCTGATTAGGGGATTGAGATTTGATTTTACTAAGGGGTAGCCGTGCCATTTAACAAATGAATTAAAAGAAGGGTTAAAATGAAATAGAGGAGGGGTAAAGTTGGAAAGAGGTCATTCCTATATCCTTAAAACTTGGCCATGTATCCCCATACAAGTTCATTATCATTTGTCAAAAAATTTCAAACTTAAGTTCGGCCACCATTAACAAGAGCAAGGGAAAAAAGATTAAGACAAGCTAAGGAAGAAGCTAATTCAAATCAAATCTATTCACATCTCAATCTCTTTAATCTCTAAAGCTAAGGTAAATAATGACTATATCTCAAATTTCTAATTTTTTAGGTTTTAAGTTGAATCCGAACTTATTTGCAAGGATTTGCCATGTTTTTGAATGATGGAATGATTATATTTACTTGTTGATGATTTATAGTTGTTCGTATAGATTTAATGACATGTTTTGATATGAAAACCCTATTAAATGACATCCAAATACCTTGTGAATTTTTATATAGACCAAAAATATTATTTTGGAGACGGGTTTCAATTTTCAGAATTTTCAGAATTTTTGTGGAATTTATACAAATTTTCTAGTGAAGAAAATGTTATCTTGGGTTATAAATTATTTACGGTTAAATAATTAATGGTTTGGGTCTGAAATTTATATATGTTAGAAAACATATAAAAAGTGATTTTCTGGAATTTTTGTAAAATTTTCTTAAGTGTTTTAATGGATATATAAAATTATTTAAGGTATGAGACTTAAATGTTTTATATATTTATAAAAAGGAGAAGGTGTATTTTGTAAATAAATTCAGTTTGTTAATTCTGGAAAGATGGGATCACTTTTAGAAAAGAGAAACTTGCAACCAATCACAATTTGACAAACAAGGTAGGTTAGATACAAAGAAATAGTTTAAGGATAAATAAACATGGATTTCACCATTTCGATGCTTTCGGTACCAGGTTCCGCCTCCTTACCCTTGCCTCCGACACTGTCGAAACCAATGCACATGGTATCAGGGAACTAGTTGTAGTGAATTAGATATAGGCGGAAGGTATAGAGTCAAAACCAGGGGTTCCGAAGGGGTTGAGGCATTGCTTTTAAAAGAAAATGTGCCTGCTTGCTTTCGACTGAGTAGCTTTTAACTAGGTTGGCTTTCAACCAGGTCAAATGGTTTTAAAGGAAATGGTTTTGATTGGGTTGCGCTTTTGTTCTAAATGATTGCTTTCGACTAAGTCGAAACCTTTGGGCTTCCGCTTTCTACCTTTCGACCCAGATTGGTTTCAAAAGGGTTGCTTTGCTTTGTTTTGCTTTTTAAACTTGACCACTTCTCCAATGCTTTCGAAGGGATGGTTTCGACACCATCACTGCTTTACTTAGGAATGATTATGAAAGGAATTCTTTTGACTTTAATGGGTTTCTGATCCTTTTGCTCTACTTAAAGGCATAATCCAAATGGTTTCGACCGAAACGGTTTTCAAAGGTTTCGAAGGAGTATTTTTGAATGGTTTCGAAAGGTTTCCACATGTTTTAAATTGAACCCAAAGGCTTTTGAAAGGTTTTGTGTTTTATTGCTTTCGAAAGGGTTTTAAATGAAGGTTTCAAAGGGGTGGTTCCCTAATGATTTCGAAAGGATTTGAAGAAAGGTTTTCCAATGGTTTCGAAGGAGTCGAAAGCGAAGGTTTTTCTATTTGTTTTGAAAGGATTAAAAAAATGTTTTCCTAAGGTTTCGAAAGGCAATGTTTAAATATTTTAAAAGAAAGATTTCTAAGGTTTTTAAAGCTTTCAAAAGGAAGGTTTTTCAGTGGTTTTGAAAGGGTTTCGAGAAGGGTTTCCAAAGGAAGGTTTTGGTATTTCCACCTAGGTTAAATAAAGGGTTTTACTTGGTTTAAAAAGAGGTACTTTCATTTGTTTTGAAAGGGATGCATTCAATGGATTCAAAAATGGGTAATTTCAAAAGTTTAAATGTTTTCATCAACTAAGATTTAAGTAAAGAGTGTGTGTGTGTGTGTGTATATATAACATGAAAGGTGATTTTGAGTAAATCATAGAATATATATATATATTGATTTTCCTTGTTTGAGTTTGATTTAAAGGTTTTAAATCATTTTGAAAAGTTTTCAAGGAAAATTATGGGAAGGAATCCCTAAGTAAAATGACTCAGATATTAGAATACCATATGGGACTGGCATAGGGTCGCGCCTTATACATTAAATATTAGCCCCAGCTAATTTTGTCCAATATTCCAGTGTGTAGGGCTTTGTCACAGGTAAGACTAAAATTATGATTACACACAGAAAGGAATATATGTTTGTATACAGTTAGGTTATTGGTGAGCCCACAAAACCATTAGGATTAGGTGACCCTAGGAGATGTTAAGTTAAGGTCAGATCATCCAGAAGAGAAGTATTTAACAGATAGTTAAGGACAGACCGTCCAGAAGAAGAGTGTCTAACTGATGTTAGATAAATTTTGATACATTGTTTGGTAGGCCCGAGTCAGCCAATGGTTAATAGTTAGCCAAAAAAACTTATAATGTTCAAACAGATAGTTCATTTATTACCTGATATGTATGTTCACATAATGATGCTTTACAGAGGTGTGATGAAAACTTAACGAGCATCAAGTAGCATGTCGGCAAGTGGTTTAAGTGGAAGAAACTATATGGGACTCCTTCTGAAGTAAACAAGATTAACTATACCAACATTTGATCCTTTGAGTTAAAGCATGCTCAAGTCACTGCCGAAGTCATGATGAGGAATGAGTTGAAAGCTGCTCTTGCAGATTGTGCCAAGTTCAAGAAGCTAGCTGATGAGAGGGCCCAGGCGCTTACCTAGAAAGATGAGATTATTCATGCCCGGGACCAAACTTTCTCAGAACAAGTAGTAGACTCATTAGTCTTTGGGAGGAGAATCGAAAGCTCGATGAAGAGGAGAAACTCATCGAGCAGATGGAGTAGTTGTCCAATGCAAAGTTTGCCAATGACCTCAAACTTGCGGTTTCTCAGCAAGAGCTCAAAGAGCTTCAGGAAGAGAGGGCCACAATTAGGGAAGAACTCGATGCCAGCGTGCTATATTTCTATACCCACGTAGTGATGAGAAAAAATCTGAGGTGGATAGGGGATGACTATCCTGAGACCCTTGCTGACGTTTGGGAGGAAGTGCTACACAGAACCGCATAGGCCAGAGACAATCGCTCCGAGGAAGAGTTCATGACTATGTACCTCGATGCCGAGGACAAAGATTTTCTCTATGTTGGAAAGGCCCTCCTTGCTAAAGAGGATGCTAATGCTGCTGCTGCCAATGCTCTTGTTGGCCCGAGTCCTTTGGGTCAGCATGAAGTGTTCACTTCAGAATCCAAAGAGCCGACGGTGACTATTCCTACATTTATGGGGTTTTGTTCCAAAACCACCTCGGTGGTTCCTACTTTAGTAATAGCTGCATCTATTAAGCCTTATATCCCTCCCTCTGCTGACCAAGATGAGGAGCACAAAGCAGAGGAAGTGGAATTTCAAGTCGAAGTCTGGGAAAGAAACCCCGGCTCTGGTATTTCTCCTGTTTCACCTATTCTCCAAAAGCTCATGTTCATTCCCGAGTCTCATACTAAACTATATTACTCTGTCTGTCCACTTATAGGTCAATAACATCTGCCTCCTCCGCCTCCAATTACGCAGGGGTCGGGAACTGCTACTATCTTTACTGCATCAACCACCAACTTTATGGAGTTTGGTGCAACTACTCCTGTCTCCAGTTCCGACCCAAGTCCCGATCCTGAGAAGATTACTGCTTTGGAGAACTTGGAGGATATTTCTGTTTCTCAAGAAGAGGACTTGATGATTTTGGGTGCTTCTGACCCAACTAAGCACGGGACTATGGCAAAGAGGATAAGGAAGGACATAAGGAAAATCCAAGTGAATAAAGAGCCTAGAGTCACCAAGCCTGCTGCTTCTAAACCGATAAGTACAAGACCCTAGATTACCACCCTGAAGATCTGACCACCTAGGACAAATCCCACCGAGACCTCAACCAGCCAATCCAAAGAGCAACATACAACGATCGGTGAAGAGTCCACTCATTCCGAAGGTGAGACTCCCCTCGGTAGGGTATTTAAGGATGAAAAGAAAAAGTACAAGAGCCATCCCTCTGGTGGTAAAGGTGGAAAGAGGGGAAAAATGTGAAGAGTGCTTTGGCATGGTAGCCTGATGTCATTTTTGAAGTTGTTTCATTATCGAGTCTGTAGCTTTAATTTTTTGTTTTGAATGGGCCAAGATTGTGTGGGCACGGCCCCCGCTGTTTGATTGTAGGTAAAAACTATTGGCAATGAAAGTTTTACTTTTGTTCTGTAATCTATCTTCAATTTACTTATTGTGTCTGCATGTGTATATGATATAGCCACTTTTACTATAATTAAACATGTTTGTTTCTACATAACATGCTTATTTACCGCAACTCTATGTGTGGAAATGATAATTCCTATAATTGCATTGCTTTTATCTTATTACTCGGCTATGTTTGCAGATACTAAACTGTTCTACCTGGCAGAACGGGAACGGAATTGTTGTTTAACCGACTCGGTAGTTATTCCTGTTCGAGCTTGGTGAAGTTCTTTTCGGCCAAGCACTTGTATGCATGCCCCTTTCAACATGGCTTATTATTCTAAATGCAAAAGTTTGAGCATTTACAAAGGATTACATATCGTGGGCAATTTTTCTAATTGCCTCCAGTCCGGTTCTCAACCATACTCTAGGATCGATTAAGTCCGATAATTCCAGATTTTGATTCTTTACGACTATTCACACTATCCTCAACTGAGTGTGTCCTTCATGGTCGCTAGCATCTCGCAGAAATTCCATTTGCATGATAGTTCCTATTTTGAGGAACTAGTGACTTTCTCGCTTGATTCCAAGCGTTGTGTGTTCGATACTGCTAATCTCAGAGCTGCAACTGAATTTTTCCATGTTGACAACTTCCGCTAATGCCATTCTTGATGTATGTATCATAAAGATGCACTATCATCATCTTTTGTCATAACAAATTCTTCTAAATTCGGTATTAGGAATCTAGCTGTGCATTAGTTTCTGTCTTTAGAAACTAGAATACCAATGGTTACATCTGCAAGTTATAGTCGAACAATCCGTTCAACTTGAAAACAATTTCACCTTCTTTTTATCGCCTATCTTCGAGCGACTGCAGGTTCCTAATGGTTCTAGAGTTCAATCGGGTGCTAGCTTCAATGCCCAGAAGGTAGCGCATCAATCATTTAAATCAGAAGATTCTTTCTTGGCGTTGCCAATCTCCCAGCTACGTCGAATATCGGTAGGTTGGGGTCGATTTCACTGTCGGCCCGGCGGTTTGAGTCAATATCCCTGTCGATTCGAAGGTTTAGGACCTCACAGGTGTTGCCGGGGCAACGACGGTTCTCAGAAGGTAAGATTCGATTTGACCGTCGACCCGGTGGCTTTGGTCCTTCCCGACGTTGCCGGGGCAATGCCAGTTCTTGGAAGGTTATGATCAAATTTCCCCATCGATCCGGCAGTTTTGGAACTTCCCGACATTGCTAGGACAAAGCTGGTTCTCATAAGGTTTGGATCGAGTTTCCCCTTTGATCCAGCTATTTGGACCTTCCCAATGTTGTTGGGACAACGTAGGTTCTCAAAAGGTTGAGATCGATTTTCTCCCTCAGTTCGGTGGTTTTGGACCTTCCTGATGTTGTTTGGGCAATGTCGGTTCTCAGAAGGTTAGGATTGAGTGTAACATCCCCCTACTTGGAGGCCCAAAACTAACGGCTATGGATCCTGCAGTCATCCATAGTTATTAATCATCGACAACCAAATACGGCGGTGTTAGATTCATTGATACATAAAAACACATGAATATGGAAAAAATTTAAACTTCAAACAAAATCACATTCCATATCAAAACATTTCCAATTCATTACATAATCCCATGTTCGCAAATCACGTTTAGAGAAAATATATTTATTACAACATATGCCCAGAGCGACATATGAAGATGCCATCTTGGATGATCAGAGTATATACAGGCAATATAACAACTTTGCCACTACAATCAACACAGCGGAATCAAAAGAAAGAGAACTCTAAATATCTATTCTGCCTCCTGCACGTCTCCGGAAGCTTATTCATCATAAGAGGTACATGAAAATCTCAACTCTCAAACTACCCAAATTCAATTGAGTATCTGAGAGTTTAAGGGGAAAACATAAACTTCAAGTCAGACATAAAGCCTGGTATGAATAATAATTTACCATCTCAAATCATTTAGATATATAGTGAGACCACGCTGCTTAGCAGAATGGGTTCCCCTTCACTAATATCTCAAAACCTTTACAAAACCATATACCGTGCTCTTGCATCCACAATGGTTAAAACAATTCAAAATAGTATAATATGATGATATGCAAAACAATTAGATCTATTCTGGATTACCCATCCCCATTCAATTTAGACTATCTGTCTCTATTATAGTTTCTAGGATTACTATTAACCTATTAGTTTTCATGGGCTGACTAATAACAAGTTAAACATTTAAGGACTTCCTGTCCAATTACATAGTTTTCATGGGATCACTATGAACCTATTGGTAACTCCAATATTACACTTGTCCTAGTTTTTATGGGTTAACTAGGAACCTATTGGTAACCCCAATATCCTTTCTGCTTACCCTAGTTTTCATGGGTTGACTAGGAACCTATTGACATCTGTCAATATTTCATCTGGATATAGTTTTCATGGGCTAACTACAAACCTACTGGCCCTGCCAGTATCCAATCATAGTTTTCATGGGCATACTATAAACCTGTCTATCTGATCTTCCTTTACACATAGTTTTCATGGGCTAACTATGAACCTGTCTATCTGACATCTTCTTTTATACATAGTTTTCATGGACTAACTATGAACCTGTCTATTTGACATCTTCTCTTATACATAGTTTTCATGGACTAACTATGAACCTACTGCCCCCTGTCAATATCATACAGTTTTCATGGGATTATTGTAATCCAATTGGCCCCTGCTAATATCTTTCCTTTATATTTTAGCATTCTATATTGTGGTCTACCTGACCTCCTTGATGCAATTCTACTCATTTAGGAGTTTATTCAATTTATATTCACTATTGGGTTAACCTAACTGGTTCTCCTACCATTTCCCCCCAAAATGCAGTTTTGGGTCCATTATAAAGTGAATATATTCATATTAGAAGAAGCAATATAAAATATAGCAATACCACTCCTGTGGGTTTAAAATAAAACATGCTTAATCCCTTTAACCTTTTCCTTTATCAAAGATAGCTTCTTCTTAAAATAATTATAAAACTCCTTTAATATTGTCATGGGTTTTTGCTTTAAAAATAAAGTTTGGGTCATAAAACCTTTCAATACCTGCAAAACCAAGCTCTCGACTTCATGAGATAACCTCCTTTGAAAGCTCTTAAAACATTAGGCTCCTGCCTTATAATACTTTAAATTCTACCTTTCGAATATATTAAAGTATTAGCATTTAACATTAGAAGCTTTAGCTTCGAAACCAGTTGAAAGTGCCCCTTTCGACACCATTGGAACTAACCCTCCCGAAAACATTGAAACTATCCTTTTCGAAAGCATTGGATTTATACTTAAAACATTATTTGGGTCAAAGTTAATATAGTCGAAAGCATCCGTTTCAAAACCATCCTTTATCATATAAAAATATTGGGGAAAACTTGATGGCATCGACACCATCTCTTTAGAAAGCATAAAAGATCTTGATAAAACATTAGAAGGTTGGTGTCGAAACCCCTTTCGAAACTATCACCTTCGAAACCCCTATCCCCTTTCGTAAGCTTTAGGATTGTAAAACAAAACACCTTTCGACATCATTGATATCTTCAATACCATCAGAAGGTTATAAAATGGCAGCAGGGTATCGACTAGGTCAGAACCCCTTCTTTCAAAACATTCTTTTATAAGTAAGGAACCTAGTCGAAAGCAATCTTAAGTTATTGGCAACCCTTTCGAAACCCTTTAAAACATCTTTTGAAACCTTAGGCTTCGACTCCGTCGAAGGCTTAAAACAAAACATAGGCACACGCTTTTCTTTTTAAAAATAAACCAAGGTTTCGACCCCTTCGAGAGCTAGGCTTTCGACACTCTACCTTCCGCCTATCTCCAATCCACTAGGTACCATCATTATGATACCTTGTGTATTGGTTTCAACATAGTTGGTTTTGAAAAGAATGAAGGCGAAAGTTACTGTGTGGAAAGGCGCTATACTAAGTAGGCGGAACCACTTTTCTGAGAAAATCAGGTTTAATTCTTGTTTAAGTAAACTTTTCTCTAACTAACCTGCCACGTGTCAACACCAGATTGGTACCCTTAACTTTTTCAAATTCTTTTTCAAAAATAACTGCCGCTAATCCAGATCTAAACCATGGTTAAGTTAAGAAAACAAGCCCTTCCAATTTTTGCAAAGAAGTCCCTCTTTTAAAACAATTTATTTTGCATAGCAAATCACTTTGGAAAAATCCCCAAAAATTCACTTTAATCATATTATCTAGCATATCAAAATTCTAGACCCAGATTCTCAATATATTTTCCAAAATAAATTATAAACCCAAATAACCATATTTTCTATTGAAAATTCATAATAAAGTTTCCATAGCTTGGAAAATTCTCAAAATTGAAACCCAACTCCAAAATCATGTTTCTCATAACATAAAATTTTCCCATGGCATTTAAACCTCTTTAAATCTCAGTTTTGATCTAAAACCGTGCTAAATCTCTTTTAAACAACCTTGTTCAAATCAAATACAACATGAATCAAGCATATCATCATCTAATATATCATAAAAATGAATTTATCCCTTAAATCCGAAAATATATGATTTAAAACCAAAATAGAGATGGAATTATTATTCACCTTGCTCTAGATAAGGAGATTGGATTGAGATTGATTTTCCCTAAGCTTGATTTTCTAGCTTTAATTTGAATTCCCCTTGATCTCTCAATGGCCGGCCGTTCCTCTATATTTTGTTTGCATTTTAAAATGACGTGAATGGGAAGTAAGAAGGTGGGAATAAAATATATATAAGGGTGGAATCTAGGGTGGCAATTTCTAATATAACCTTATGTGACTTAATTAACCAAAACCCATTCTTAAGCCTATTTGCTAATTCATTAGGCACGGCCCATATTTAATCAATTCAAGTCTCAATCCCCTTATTACTTACATTTACATTATTCTATTTAATTTATCTAATTAAATCTCCTGAATAATGTTATCAAAAATTAGAGGTGTTACAGGCTCCCCTCCTTAAAGAATTTCATCCTCGAAATTCAGTAAGGACTAAATATCAAACATAGCAATCTGTAACGACTCCAAACAACCATACTAATCTACCTGACTAGGAAATATCTATATAAATCTAATATAGACATACCCTCAAAGCAGATCAGGATAAGTATCTCGAATCCTATCCTCTGTCTCCCAAGTAGAGTCCTTCTTGTTGTCGCTCCACTGAACTTTCACCGACTTGACTGTCTTGTTCTTTAATCTTTTCTCATCTCTCACGGCAACCTAAACTGGTTGTCTAACAAAAGTCAAATCAGGCTCTACTACCAAGTCCTCCAACTCTATCTGAGGAATGGTGGCTTCTGGATCATGCACATACTTGCAAAGATGAGACACATGAAACACATTATGGACACCTGCCATATTGCTCGACAACTCAACTCTCTACGCGAGCTTTCCAATCCTCTCTATAATCTGGAATGGACTAAAATATCTCGGGGCCAACTTTCCTGATTTCCCGAACCATACCACACCCTTCATCGGTGATACCTTAACGAAAAACCTGTCTCCCACTGAGAACTCCAGGTCTTTACGCCTCTTATCTGCATAACTCTTCTGTCTAAATTGAGATTCCTTCTTCCGTTCTCGGATTAACTCAATCTTCTGTGACACCTCCCTTATCAAATCTGGACCTAAGACTAATATGTTTCCGGTCTTCAACCAACATGCAAGAGATTTTCATGGCCTTCCATACAAAGCTTCAAAAGGCGTCATTCCTATAGTTGTCTGGTAGCTATTATTATAGGAAAACTCAATCAAATGAAGGTTATCCTCCTAAGATCCACCAAAGTCTAACACACAAGCTCTCAACAAATCCTCAAGTACCTTATTAACTCTCTCTGTCTGCCCATCCGTCTGTGGGTGCTATGCGGTATTCATCTTGATCTTAGTGCCGAACACATCCTGTAGACTCTTCCAGATTTCACTAGTGAATAAAGCATTTCTGTCACTGACTATTCTACTAGGAACTCCATGAAGTCTAACTATGTTCTTCATGAACAACTTCGCCAAAATTGGTGTCGTCCTGGTCGAATTTATTGGAATTAAATGGGCACTCTTGATCAACATGTCCACAATAACCCATATGCTTTCATTTCCTCTCCTTGACCTTGGCAATCCATCAATAAAATCCATGGATATCGAATCCCATTTCCAAACTGGAATATCAAGAGGATGAAGTAACCTACTCGGCTTCTGATGTTCGGCTTTTATTTTTTGACAGTTTACACACTGCCAAACCCACAAGCCAACATCCCTCTTCATGCCTTCCCAATAGAAGCACCTCTTCGTATCTTGATACACTTGGTCCCTCCAGGATGAATCGTAAACTTGGATAGATGACATTCCTCAAGAACTTCTCTCCTCAAGTTCTCAACATTTGGAACACATAACCATCCCTTCTTTCTCAACCATCCTCTCTGGTCAAGGCAAAAATCTTTCAAATCATTGACATCAGTTCCAACCTCAAGCCTTCTGATCATTTCAGCTAATAATAGATCCTCCTTCTGTTTAGAAGCAACTCTCTCAATCAATACTGGTCGAACTTCTAAATAGGACAACATGTCAGTACTCTGACTAGAACTAGTAGTCGACCTTAACTGCACACCACAACTGGCCAAAGCTTCTATATCTTTCCATTCTGCCAACAGAGCCAACACCACATTCTGATGTCTTCTGCTGAGAGCATCTGCTACTTTATTACAGTTCCTTGGGGTATACTCTATACCAAAATCATAAGCAGCCAAAAATTCCAGCCACCTCTGCTGTCCCATATTCAACTCCTTCTGAGAGAATAAATATCTTAAAGACTTATGATCAGTATATAACTCAAATCTCTCCCCCAAGAGATAATGCATCCATATCTTCATGGAAAAAATTACCGTTGCCAACTCCAAGTCATGGTTAGGATATCTTACTTCGTGCGGTCTAAGCTGTCTAGATGCGTAAGCAATGACTATGCCCTTCTGCATCAACACTGCCCCCAATCCAGTCCCACATGCATCTGTGTATACTACCAACACTTGGTTACCATCTGGAACTACCAACACTAGAGTATTGGTCAACAAATGCTTTAACTTAAGGAATGCTTCCTAACATTTGTCAGACCAAACAAACTTCACTTCCTTCCTGGTAAGCTTAGTCAAAGGCGCTGCTATCCGTGAGAAATCCTTGATAAATCTTTGGTAATAGCCAGGAAATCCAAGAAAACTTCTGATCTTGGTCACTGTCTCTAGTCTCTTCCAATTGTTCACAGCTTCGATCTTATCTGGATCGACTGACAACCCTTTATCTAAAACCACATAACCAAGAAACTTAACCTCTTTCTTCCAAAAATGACACTTGGAAAACTTCGCCTTTAGCTGATTCTGCTTCATCGTCTCTAGCACAACTCTTAGATGATCTTCATGCTCTCTCTCATTCTTAGAGTACACCAAAATATCATCTATAAACACCAACACGAATCTATCCAAATACTCTCGGAAGACTCGATTCATCAAATCCACAAAGAAAGCAGGTGCATTTTTCAACCCGAATGGCATTACTAACTACTCATACAAACCATATCTAGTCTGAAATGTAGTCAAAGGAATACCGTCCTCTACCACTCTCAATTGATGGAACCCCGTCGCCAAATCCAACTGGGAAAATACTCGGTTTCCACTCAACTGATCAAACGGATCATCAATTCTTGGCAAAGGATACTTATTCATTATCGTCCTTTCGTTCAGCTTACGATAGTCTATACACATCCTCAACGACCCATTTGGTTTCTTGGCGAATACCGCGGCCGCTCCCCAAGGCGAACTGCTTGGTCTAATAAAATTCCTTCCTTCTAGATCTACTAGCTGCACCTTTAGTTCCTTCATCTCTGTCGGTGTCATCCTTCTAGGTGGTCTACTCACAGGTTCAGCTCCTGGCACAAGATCTATTCGAAACTCAACAGCTCATTTCGGTGGTAGTCCTGTGACTGGCTCAAACACATATGCGGATTCTCTTGCAATCTGAACCCGACTTATCTCTTCACCCACTTCCATTGCACTTAACAAAGCACAACTACTCTGGTCATAATTCTCCATTAAGAATATAATTCGGTTATGACTATCAGGGTGTCTCAAAGATATCTCCCCATCCTGGAAGAATATCCGGGCCTCATACCTCCTCAACCAATCCATACCCAAAATGATTCCGAAATCTACGAAATCGTAAACATGAAAACTTATGACCTAACAAATCAAGTTCCAACTAGTCACATCTTATCCCCAGAGTTGCATACCCTCCTATTGGATTCACAACCCTTAAGGAAGTAACAAGGTATGTGGGCTCTAAGCATAGCCTATCAACCAAACACTGGGATATAAATGAATGTGATGCACCGGTATCAAAAAGTATCCTAACTGGTATACTCTGAATCAAAAACATACCTTCCATCACAGTTTTCCCTTTATCAGCTGCAGTGGGCTTAGTTGATGATCCAACAGCAAAACCTTTTCCCTTGTCCACCTAGCTGGCTCTAGACACTGGTTCTTGTAATGCCCCCACTTGATCACAGTTAAAGCACTTTACATTCTTCTTGTTTACAGCCTTCTTTCCCTTGCTTGACCGACACTCATTAGCATAATGACCCTTCTTGTCACATTTGTAGCACACCAAATCAGCCTTTACCTTCTTGGCAGCCTCCTCTTTTTGGGCTCCCTTCTTCTTAAAGAATTTCCTCTTCTTTCCTTGAGGACCCTGGGATTCAATTGGTTTCTCTCTAGCTGAAATAACAAGCATTTCTTCATGGAGAATGGCCATCTCCACTACCACGTTAGGAGGGTCTCGAATATGGGTCATGGTCATCCTAGCAAGCTCAGGTCTCAATCCTCGAATGAACCTTTTATTCCTCCTGACATCAGTGTCAACCAAAGCATATCCATATCGAGACAGCTCATCAAACTTAGCAGCGTACTCGAACATTGACATCTCACCCTGAAGCAGATCCATAAACTTTCTCATCAATGCAGACTTAGCAACTTCAAATAGAAACCTCTGCTCAAACCTTCTCCCTAAATTAGCCCATTTCAACTCCTCCTCCAAAACTCTGGTAGTAACACTATTCCACCAGTGAAGTACTGCCTCTTGCAACTGTCTAGAGGCTGGCCTTCTCTTTTGCCCATCATCCAAGCCTAAATCAGTACGGATCCTTTCACAACTCAGTAGCCAATTCTCAACTTCAATAGCATCCTCCGTTCCAACAAACGGCTTTCCACCCAAACTGGTGTAGTCTCTGCTTAGCTTAGCATAGTTATTCCCAATTGGAGCTGCAGGATTATCTCCTCCAACATTACCAGCAACACCAGCTTGCAAAAGATTGGCCAATAACTGATATACCATCCCCACATCTACTGGCAGATTTCCAGCACCTACATTGGCTTCAGCATTTGGATTAGCATTAGCCTGTCGACCTTGGTTCCTCCTGGTATTAGGTCGAGCATATCTGTTGGTTGTGGTGCTTCCTCTTCGTAGATTTCCTCTTCTGTTTCTTGCTTCCATATCTTCTTTCTCATAAATCTGCATACGGGCCTTAGTAAGATACATAAGAACGGTCCAAGTGAGAGTGGAACACATACTTATACATATATCTACATATCAAATACAAGTACGTTACTATAACATTAATCCAAACTCCGATCATATTTTCAAACTCATTGGATTATGTTTGAAAATCTTTTAGGTTTAACTTTCTTTTAAATGTTCATAAACCTATGCTCTGATACCAACTTGTAACATCCCCCTATTTGGAGGCCCAAAACTAAAGGCTACGGATGCTGTAGTCATCCATAGTTATTAATCCTCGGTGACAAAATATGGCGGTGTTAGATTCATTGATACACAGAAACACATGAATATGGAAAAAAAATTAAACTTCAAACAAAATCACATTCCATATCAAAACAATTCCAATTCATTACATAATCCCATGTTCGCAAATCATGTTCAGAGAAAATATATTTATTACAACATACGCCTGGACGACATATGAAGATGTCCCTTGGGATGATCAGAGTATATACAGGCAATATAACAACTTTGCCATTACAATCAACATAGCGGAATCAAAAGAAAGAGAACTCTAAATATGTATTATGCCTCATGCACATCTCTAGAAGCTTATTCGTTATAAGAGGTACCTGAAAACCTCAAGTCTCAAACTACCCAAATTCAATTGAGTACTCGAGAGTTTAAGGGGAAAACATAAACTTCGAGTCAGACATAAAGCCTGGTATGGATAATTATTTACCATCCCAAATCATTAGATATCTAGTGAGACCACGCCGCTTAGCGGAACGGGTTTTCCCTCACTAGTATCTCAAAAACTTTATAAAACCATATACTATGCTCCTGCATCCACAATGGTTAAAATAATTCAAATTAGTATAATATGATGATATGCAAAACAATTGGATCTATTCTGGATTACCCATCCCCATTCAATTTAGACTATCTGTCTCTGTTATAGTTTCTAGGATTACTATTAACCTATTAGTTTTCATTGGCCGACTAATAACCGGTTAAACATTTAAGGACTCCCTGTCCAATTACATAGTTTTCATGGGATCACTATAAACCTATTGGCAACTCCAATATTACTCTTATCCTAGTTTTCATGGGTTAACTAGGAACCTATTGGTAACCTCAATATCCTTTCTGTTTACACTAGTTTTCATGGGTTGACTAGGAACCTATTGACATCTGTCAATATTTCATCTGGATATAATTTTCATGAGCTAACTACAAACCTACTGGCCCTGCCAGTATTCAATTATAGTTTTCATGGGCTTACTATGAACCTATCTATCTGACATCTTCCTTTACACATAGTTTTCATGGGCTAACTATGAACCTGTCTTCTGACATCTTCTTTTATACATAGTTTTCATGGGCTAACTATGAACATGTCTATCTGACATCTTCTCTTAGACATAGTTTTCATGGGCTAACTATGAACCTATTGGCCCTAGCCAATATCATACAGTTTTCTTGGGCTTACTGTAAACCTATTGGCCCCTGCCAAATCTTTCCTTTATATTTTAGCATCCTATATTCTGGTCAACCTGACCTCCTAGATGCAATTCAACTCATTCAGGAGTTTATTCAATTTATATTCACTACTGGGTTAACCTAACTGGTTATCCTACCCTTTCTCCCCAAAATGCAGTTATGGGTCCATTATAAAGTGAGTATATTAATATTAGAAGAAGCAATATAAGACATAGCGATACCACTTCTATAGGTTTAAAATACAACATGGTTAACCCTTTCAACCTTTTTCTTTATCAAAGATAGCTTCTTCTTAAAATCATTATAAAACTCCTTTAATATTGCCATGGGTTTTTCCTTTAAAAATAGAGTTTGGTTCATAATACCTTTCGATACCTTCAAAACATAGCTTTCGACTTCATAAGATAACCTCCTTCGAAAGATCTTAAAACATTAGGTTCCTGCCTTATAATACTTTAAATCCTACCTTTTGAAACCTTTCGAATGTATTAAAGTATTAGCATTTAACTTTAGAAGCTTTAGCTTCGAAACCAGTTGAAAGTACCGAAGTAACCCTTCCGAAAACATTGAAAGTATCCCTTTCGAAAGCATTGGATTTATACTTAAAACATTATTTGGGTCAAAGTGAATATAGTCGAAAGCATCTGTTTTGAAACCATCCTTTATCATATAAAAATATTAGGGAAAATTTGATGGTGTCGGCACCATCCCTTTCGAAAGCATAAAACATTTGGGTAAAACATTAGAAGGTTGGTGTCGAAACCCCTATCGAAACCATCACCTTCGTAACCCTAACCCCTTTCGAAAGCCTTAGGAAGTGGCTTGAACTTATAAAACAGAACACCTTTCGACAACATTGATATCTTCAATACCATCGGAAGGTTATAAAACATCAGCAGGGTATCGACTAGGTCGGAACTCCTTCTTTCAAAACATTCTTTTATAAGTAAGGAACCCAGTCGAAAGCAATCTTAAGTTATTGGAAACCCTTTCGAAACCCTTTAAAACCTCTTTCGAAACCTTAGGCTTCGACTCTGTCAAAAGCTTAAAACAAAACATAGGTAGGCATATTTCTTTTTAAAAATAAACCAAGGTTTCGACCCCTTCGGAAGCTAGGCTTTCGACACTCTACCTTCCACCTATCTCTAATCCACTGTGTACCATCATTATGATACCTTGTGTATTAGCTTCGGCATAGTTGGTTTCGACAAGAATGAAGGCGAAAGTTACTGTGTCGAAAGGCGCTTTCCTAAGTAGGTGGAACCACTTTTGTGAGAAAACCAGGTTTAATGCTTGTTTATGTAAACTTTTCTCTAACTAACCTGCCACGTGTCAACACCGAATTGGTTGCGTTAACCTTTTCAAATTATTTTTCAAAAATAACTACCGCTAATCCAGATCTAAACCATGGTTAAGTTAATCAAACAAGCCCTTCCAATTTTTGCAAAGAAGTCCCTCTTCTAAAACAATTTATTTTGCATAGCAAATCACATAGGAAAAATCCCCAAAAATTCAAAAAATTCACTTTAATCATGTTATCTAACATAACAAAATTCTATTTTCCAAAATAAATTATAAACCCAAATAACCATATTTTCCTTTGAAAATTCATAATAATGTTTCCATAGCTTGGAAAATTCTCAAAATTGAAACCCAACTCCAAATTCATGTTTCTCATAACATAAAATTTTCCCATAGCATTTAAACCTCTTTAAATCTTAGTTTTGATCTAAAACCGTGCTAAATCTCTTTTAAACCACCTTGTTTAAATCAAATAAATCATTAATCAAGCATATCATCATCCAATATATCATAAAAACAAATTTATCCCTTAAATCCGAAAATATATGATTTAAAACCAAAATAGAGATGGAATTATTATTCACCTTACTCTAGATAAGGAGATTGGATTGAGAGTGATTCCCCCTAAGCTTGATTTTCTAGCTTTAATTTGAATTCCTCTTAATCTCTCAATGGCCGGCCGTTCCTCTATATTTTGTTTACATTTTAAAATAACATGAATGGGAAGTAAGAAGGTTGGAACAAAATATATATAAGGGTGGAAGCCTGGGGTGGCAATTCCTAATATACCCTTATGTGACTTAATTAACCAAAACCCATTCTTAAGCCCATTTGTTAATTCATTAGGCACGACCCTTATTTAATTAATTCAAGCCCCAATCCCTTATCACTTACATTTACATTATTCTATTTAATTTATCTAATTAAATCTCCTGAATAATGTTATAAAAAATTAGGGGTGTTACATTGAGGTTCCCTATCGATCCAGCGGTTTTGGTCCTTCCCAACGTTGTCAGGGAAATGTAGGTTCTTAGAAGGTTAGGATCTATTTTCTTCGTTGATCCGACGGTTTTGGACCTTCTCGACAATTTCAGGGCAACATCGGTTCTTAGAAGGTTGGGGTCCATTTGACCATCGACTCGACGATTTTAGACCTTCCCGACATTGCCAAGGCAACGTCAGTTCTTAGATGGTTGGGGACAATTTGATCGTCATCCCGATGGCTTGCTTATGAGAACATGGTTCCATTGGTTCAAGAAGCTAACTTATTGATAAGTAGAAGAAATGGAAAGTTTTGCCTATTTACAGAGGCTCCAATATATTTGGATTGCTTATTAGTGTAAAACAAAATATGGAAAGCTAGATGTAAAAGTATCGGAGTAGGTCATTGTTCCATGCATGTGGGATCGAGACTCCGTCGATGGTTGCTAGCTTGAAAGTACCATCTCCAAGCTTCTGGTCAATTGCATAGGGTCCTTTCCAGTTTGGAACAAGTTCCCTCATACCCAAAATGAACCGTTTGAGAACAAGGTCCCCTACTTTGAAGGCGTTGTTTCAAACTTTGGCATTGAAATGTCATGCCACTCTTTTTTGGTGAGCAACAAACCTTAGTTCAGCTTCTTCTCGCTTCTCATCGACTTAGTTGAGGGACTCGAGCAGTAGCTGCTCGTTCTCTCCCTGGTTGAAATGTCTTCTACAACGAGATGGGACTTCAAGTTCCATTAGGATCATAACTTTCAAACCATAGGCCCAGGCGAATGGTGAGTGCCCGGTCGTAGATTTATGTGTTATCCTGTAAACCCATAGTGCGAGTGGAAGCTCATCAACCCAATTTCCTTTAGTTCTAGCCAGGCGCCTTTTTAGTGTGAATTTGATGATCTTGTTTACTACTTCTACTTGCCCGTTTGCCTCGGATGTGCTACTGTAGAGAAGCTTTTCTGGATTCGGTACCGCCTATAGAAATCTTTGAACTCAGCGCTCTTGGATTGAGACCCGTTGTCCGTAATAATCTTCTGAGGCACTCCAAACCTACAAATAATATTCTTTGTTACAAGATTAATTACTTTTTAGTAGTGATCGTGGCAAGTGGTTCCACTTTAGCCCATTTCGTAAAGTAATCTACTGCTACGATCGCGTATTTGGCTCCTCCTTTTGGTTTCATTAGCACACCGATAATGTTGATTCCCCAGATCACAAATGGCCATGGACTGACCATCCACATAAGCCCCAAGGATGGGATCTTCGAATCTTGGCGAACTTCTGAAACTTGTCACATTAATTTATATAGTCAGCTGCATCCTTGTTCAACGTCTGCCAGAAGTATTCATAACAGAGTACTTTCTTTGCCAATGTCTACCCCGAGTGTGATCAATGCAACTACCTTTGTGAATTTCCATTAGAATCTTCCTAGCTTCATCTTTGTTACACACCTAAGCAAGAGGGAGGAGAATCCTCTCCTATGCAACACTCTGTCTTGCATCCTGAATTATGGAAACTTTTGAAGGAGTTTATTCAATTCGTTCATGTCTCTAGGGAGTATCCCCCTGAGCAAATAGTCCTTGATCAGCGTCATCCATGACTCTGCTGTTTGCACAAAAATTGGACAAACAACTCTAAGTTCGAATTTGGCTAAGTCGCGTTTAAGTTGTTTGATATGAAGTTTTTAATGTTCCAATACGTTAACAGGTAGTTTTTGCAGTCACAGAATAATTCACTGGTTTAGAGTTGGAAAGCAGCTAAAGGAAGTAAATCACACAGAATTTTATAGTGGTTCGGCCAGAACGTGCCTACATCAACTGTCCATCTTATTATACTTCTTTGATTTGATTACAAGTACAAGTTTGATTAGAAAGAGCAAAAACTTAGAGCAGTTGGAGTGGTTAAGTCTCAGTAGAGTTTTCCCTCTTTTCTCAGAAATTCGGTCCCCATTGTTGTTGAGGAGCTCTGGTATATATAGAGTGACGTTATGAAGGGTGCGGGTGGAGATATAATCTCCCAGGTTTGGTTCGGCATGATGCAAGCTTGTTTGGTTTGGCATGGAATCCTTCTAGCTTTTAGTTCGGCACTGAGAGATGAGGGGCTCTTGGAGTTGCTCCTGTCTTGAGGTCGGCATGCTGCACTACCGGTCCAAACATTTGGTTCGGCTGCTCCATGCACCAGACCAAATGTTCGGTCCGGTAGTTAGGTGTTATGCAGGACCATGCATCTGGTCTGACATCCTCATGTTATGCCGGACCAGATGTCTGGTTCGACATCTTAATGTTGTGCCGGACCAGATATCTGGTCCGGCATCTCATGTTGTGCCGGATCAGATATCTGGTCCTGTATATCAATGTTGTGCCGGACCAGATATCTGGTTCGGCATTTTTGGGGATGTCGAACCAAACACCTAGTTCGGCATCCCAGCTGGCATCCTTTATTCGGTATTTTTCTCCTTCCTCTCCCTTACCTCTTACTCTCCTCACATGCCAAAATACTGAGCCAACACGTGTCCCCCAAGCTATGTTGTGTTCTACGCAACGTGGTTTGTTTGGTTCGACACCTAATCCTTTCTTGATCGGTGGGGTATTTTTACCGGACCAAAAAGACTCTTCGTCTTCTGCTCTTCCTTTTATAAATACTCTACCTCCTTTCTTATTTCCTTCTTCTATTTCCTTCTCCTACTTCCTTCTTTTATTTTCAGACTCCGAAGTTTCTCCGATTTGTTTCGCATCTCCTATAGCTCCAAGTGCTTGCATTTGCCTACCTTCCCTCTCAACAACATCTAAGATAAGGTTAGCTCTTCATTTCGCTCTTCTTCCTAGGGTTTTTAAGGTGTCCTAGGGTTTCAATTTTAGGGTTTCCTGGTAGTTTGGTGAGGGAAGAGGGCGCTGTCGCTTTGTAGTGGTTTGGTGGAGGCGAACTTGAGAATAGGTGGAGGTGCGGTGGTTGTGGATGTCGATAATGGAAGGGATTCGAGCAGGTAGCGGGGGTTTCAAAATTATGTGCTTAGTTTCCCCCATGTGTAAGATTTGAGTGAGGTAGTAAAACGTGGCTAGCTCGTTGAAAAAAAAGGTGTGTTGGGTCGAAGTGGCTTGTCAAATTTGGCTCGGCATTATGATGTCGTTTGGCTTCGGACCGGTGCTTTACGTGATGTCGGACCAAATTAGTCTATGCCGAACCAAGTGGGGAGTTCTAGGAATAGTAGTTCGAGTCTCGGATAGTTTGGTCTGGTGCGGCATTGACCGACCCAAATGATAGGAGTTCCTCTATGATTGTTTACCTTCTGGTTGGGATCGCATGATTTCTAACGTGTTAAATCCTTTGCTACTATTTTACCCTCGTTACTATTGCGTAGCTATTGGTATGTCGAACCTTATACCTGCTTTCTATTTCCTTGTGCAGGGAAATGTCATCCGGTCGCGAGCTTCGATCTAAGCATGCGTCATCATAGCCTGCTGGGGATGGCGCTTCTTCTTTTGACGCTCCCGCTAATCCTCCAAAATAGCCCAGCTCAGCTTAGTCTCTGGTGGATGGCTACGCTCCCAACTAGATGCTGGTGAAGCCTTTCAAGTGTTATCCTAGCGTGCTGACAGTAGAGAAGCTTAACTCCATAGCTACGACATTCAGGATCGTTCGTCGGGACATGATACTACCTGGACTGAATGATAGGGCATGCTCTCCCCCAGAGGGATACATGACATATAGTAAATATTACTATATGTGTGGGGTAATTCCTCCACTCACCCGCTGGATTGCCAATTTTATGGTCTATCTAAAAGTCGCTCCACTACAGCTTTAACCGAACTCCTATGCCATCTTGACATGCTTGTATCTGATATTTGTGAAGCACTATTAGAGACACCCTACCCATAGAGAGATCAGATACGTGTACAATGTGAGGAGTTATAGAAAGGGGAGCCCCTTCATCAGCTTTGAATCTGCTCATAAATTCAAGCCTGTTCTCGACTTATACTCGAAGTTTAGTATGTTTAAGAAGGAGTACTTCCTTGTGCGTGATGATGCCGTCCCTCAACATGTTTTCACTTCTGGGTGTAAGTCTCTTTTATATCCTCTTCTAAGTTTTCAGTTGACTTGGTTCCCCGATGCTCCATATTTTCAGGTTGTGTAAAGGCGGCAGAGGACGAAGGTTTGAAGAAAATGGAAAAGGAAATCTTAGCTATCCCTGAGGCTGAGAGGGAAGCCATGTTCCTGCTTCGTGACATAACCCTTCGTTTTTACAACTTAATCGCCCCCAGTCAATCCGTGTTCAAGATCAAGCTAAGGTCAGCTGAGAGAGCAACATGGGTCGAAGGAGAAGGGGGAGATGCTAGCAAAGGCAAGGAACCGGAGGAAGAGGATGAAGAGGCCGGAGCCCTGAAGAAGTTGAGGCGTAAGAAGAGTGCAGTTCATCCTCCCCGTTTGAGGAAATCTTTACGCATATGGGATGCGCCTTCTCCTGATGACGAGGAGGGTCATAACGAGGATGAGGAAAAGTCGGAGGGAGATTCTGGGGAAATGGAATCAGAGGCCCATGCGACTCCCATGAAGAACGCCGAGGCTTTGCGGGAGTGGCCCGAGTAGTTAGATCAATCCGAGCCGGCACCTGGGCCAACTTTCGCCACTGACCCCTCTCCAGAGAATGTGGCTGTGGATGACTTGAGTGGAATGCCGGTTCTCCCAGTGCAAAGCGGAGCATGAATTAGCATGGCATTCGGGCTATATCCAGGTAATTTCGATTTCTGGATGGATTTCGGGGTACTTCTTGAGAATTTTCTGTTTTTAGACGAGTCCCGGTCTCCACTTGCTCCTCAGTCCATTTACCATGTGTCCTTTCTCTGAGTGGAGTCCCATGCCAGTGTATTCCCCACTTGATTGAGACCCCGTCCCGGCCACTTGATCCAGTCTCCCCTAAGGGTTTGTGGTAGCTAGCAGTGTCCAAGTGTCTTGCATGTTTTGTGTTATGCTTTCTCCATTTCTCTAAAGTTTTTATTCGATTTGCCGGGAAAAGAAGAAATCTGAAGAGGAATGAAATGTCTTGGTGACTTGAACAGTTCAAACGGATGAAAGGGGCCTCAGTTCCTTCTAAGACGGCCTCTCAAAAGGAAAAGACCGTGCGAGCAAATGTCGAGGAGACTCTGTCAGGCTTGGGTAAAGGAGAGAGCCACAAGACGTCCCAAAAATGCGCAAGGTCTCCGGATAAGGATGCTACCTCTCCTGGTTCTCAAACTTCTTCCCATCGCCATCGCCAAAATCCATCTGGTCCTGAAGTACATGAGGTGCCTGGCGACTTAGGGGGAAGAAAATGTCAATGCTTATTTCTCATATTTTCAACTGCTGATGAGGAATCCCTTCGAGAGTCAACCTAATATTAACCCTGGCTATGCGGGTCGCCATCCAACGGATTTTGATACCGAGTTCCTTCTGCCTTGAAATCCTCTGGTCCGAATCTTGTATGAGGCAAAAACTCTTGACTTCACCAATCTGATAACGAGAATGGTCCAAATTACTAATGAGACTAGAAAAATTGTCGATTATCAATCCCGCTTAGCTAAGGCCAGTGAGGAAGTGGGGAGCGCTAATGTATGGTTACACCTAGAGGTGGAGGATCTTCGTAGACCGCTTAGGGAGAAGGATGTGAAGTTGGAGGCGGTTGAAGCGTCTCGTGCAGCCGAGATAAAGAAAGCCAAGGAAGAAGCGATGAGAGAGGCTGCTGACTTATGCAAGGCATAGATCGATGAGGCTATAAGTTCAGTGAACGAAGCTAGGCAGAAGGATCTGGAGCGGATCCGCTCTCTCAAGGGTAAGATAAAGAAATTGCTGGAAGTCTTGGCTAAGCTGAAGAAGTCTCAGCGTGAGTGGCGGAAGGAAAAGGATTTGTACAAGGATGAGATCGATATGCTGAAGGCGGAGCAGGTCCGGATGAGGAAGGACAAGGAACAATATATGAATAAAGTGGTGTCCCTCCAAACCGAAGTCGACAAGTCCAGCGACTTTTGTGAGACGGTTAACCAAATGCTGAAGGACACTTACAACATGTTATGGAAATAGGGGAACCTTCAATGGATGAACGACTATCCCCAAGTGATGGCAGGAATCCATGCTCGGCTCATTGAGGAGACTAAGGCTGTAGTTGCGCAGGAGGAAGGAACCGTGTATGATGTTGGGATGGTGAACCATCAGTTCATGGTGGAAGAGACTAAGGCCATCACTAAGGGATACGAGCTGCTGATGGAGGATGAGGATGATGAAAATGGTTCGGATCTCGAGGGGCTTGGTGAACCACACAATATTATCGCAGGTATCTCATCCTTTTACTTCTGCCTTGTTATTACTTATACCAGACTGCAAAACTTATGATTTTTCTTACTTGCATAGTGCAGGGATGTCTTCAGGACAGGTCGGGCCTCTAAAGGGTGCCAATGAGGCGTCGTAAAAAGAGGGCGAGTCTCTTGAGCGATCCGACCTTTCGAAGGACATGGCTAGAGGGAGCGGGCCAAGTGACAAGGGTGTCCCTCGTTCTTAGTCGACTATGAAATCAAACCTGTCGTGGTTTTGTAGGAAGTTCGGTAGGCCCACAGTGCAATAGGAAGTTCGTCGACCCATGCCCCCTTGGACTTTTCTGGTTTCTTTTTTATCAGCGTTTTCAAACCTTGTTTACCACTTCGACCTGCCCATTTTCCTAGGGATAAGCTACAGCCGAGAAGCTTCGAGCAATCCCATGTTCTTGGCACCAATTGGATAATTCTTCATGATCGAATTGGAGTTCGTTATCTGATATGATCTTCTACAACACCCCATACCTGCATAGGATGTTACGTATTAGGAAGTTTATCACCTTGGCAGACGAAATTTTGTTCAAAGGCTCCGCTTCCACCCATTTGGTGAAATAATCCACCGCCACTATGACGTATTTTGCTCCTCCTCGACCCATGGGGAGTTCTTCCATCAGATCAATCCCCCAAATTGCAAAGGTTCAGGGGCTGACCATCTGGATCAAACCGGTAGGTGATAGTCTTGGGATTTTGGCAAATCTTTGACATTTGTAAAATTTCTTAGCGAACTCGATGGCATCTTTGTTTAGCGTGGGCCAAAAGTATCCATAGCGTAAAATCTTTCTGGCTAGATTTTGCCCTCCGGTGTGATCGCCGCAACTCCTTTGATGGATGTTGTTAAGGATATCTTTTGCTTTGTTCCAAGTGACACACCTTAGTAGTGGGTTGTAAAAACCACGACGGTACAGTATGCCGTTCTGGATGGTGTAGCGGGATGCCCTCCTTAGGATTCTCCTAACTTCGTTCCGTTCAGTTGGTAAGGTTCCATCCTGTAAGTATCTGATGACAGGGGTCATCCATGTATCCTCCCTATCTGTGGTCGCTATGATTTGAAGACACTCGGAATTTAGTGTGGTTGCTAAGTCTGACTCATAACGGGGGTTGCCCTCGGCATTGGTTCGGCTCTTACGCTCGCCTCTTTGGCAAGGGCGTCCGCCTCTTGATTTTCCCCTAGCGGGATGTGTTTTATTTCATAGTAGTACAACTCATTGAGGAGGGCTTTGGCCCTTTTGAGGTAAGATGCAAGCTTTTGCTCGCGAGTATGGAATTCTCCAGGGATTTGGTTCACAATCAGTTGTGAGTCACTGTGAATACATATCGATTTAACCCCTATTTCTTTAATGATTTCTAGGCCAGCTATCACTGCTCCGCATTCAGCTTCGTTATTAGTTGCAGCGAACTCCAATCTTAGTGCATAGCTTAACTTTCTTCCTCGGGGTATGACCATTATGACTCCTGCCCCTGAGCCAAGTTCGTTCGACGCTCCATCAACGAACATACTCCATTTGACAGTTTCCTTAGTTTTTACTGCTGCCTCTTCATCCCGCATTGTAAACACGGCTATGAAATCAGTCAAGGCTTGTCCTTTAATTGCGGTGCATGGATGGTAAGTGATGTCATACTGGCTCAGCTCAATGCACCATTTTAGCAGGCGCCTTGACGTATCTGGTTTATGAAGGACTTGTCTCAGGTGTTGATCCGTTAGAACCTTAATGGAGTGTGATTGAAAGTAAGGTCGCAATTTCCTAGATGCTATAAACGGACAGTAAGCCAATTTTTCGATCTTAGGGTATCTAGCTTCTGAGCCCGTGAATCTTTTGCTAATGAAGTACACCGGTCATTAGATGCGATCATCTTCTCTTATTAGTGCAACACTTAGGGCGTGGGAGGATACAGCTAGGTATAAGTAAAGGCTCTCTCCATCCATCAGAGTGGAGAGTACTGGCGGCTTCTGCAGATGTTCGAGTAAACTCTGGAAAGCTAAGTAGCACTCATCAGTCCATTCAAACTTCCTTTTGTCTTTTTTGAGGGCTTTGAAGAATGGGACGCACTTGTCCGTTGCTTTGGATATAAACCTGCTCAGAGCGGCTACTTTTCCGTTTAGGCTCTGCATTTCCCTTCATGTTGTCGGGATTTTGATGCCTTTCAAAGCTTGTATCTTTTTAGGATTCGCCTTAATCCCTCTGGCATGTACAATGAAACCTAAGAATTTACCCGAAGATACTCCAAAGGAGCATTTCAGTGGGTTCAGCTTCATTTGGTATTTGTGTAATACTTGGAACATCTCGTTCAGGTGGCTCAGATGATCCGCTGCTCTTCTTGATTTGACAAGCATGTCGTCAACATATACTTCCATGGAGTGACCAATTTGTTGCTCAAACATCTTATTAACCAGACATTGATAGGTAGCGCCGGCATTCTTAAGCCCGAAGGGCATGACTTTGTAACAGTATAAGCCTAAATCCATGATGAAGCTAGTGTGTTCTTGATCTAGCACATGCATGGGAATCTGGTTGTATCCTGAATATGCATCTATGAATGACAATAATCCATGTCCCATGGTTCCGTCCACCAATCGATCAATTCGGGGTAAATGAAAATAGCCTTTGGGGCAAGTGTCATTGAGGTTGGAGAAGTCAATGCAGGTTCGCCACTTTCCATTAGGCTTCTTCACCATGACCGGGTTGGAGATCCATTCTGGGTAAATGGCTTTGCGGATAAATCCATTGGCGAGTAGGTCCTTCACTTCCTTATTGAGTGCAGTTGATCGTTCTACTCCCATGCTTCTTTTCTGTTGTTTGATCGGGATCTTGGTCGGGTCAATATTAAGGGAATGGCAAGCTATTTCTAGGGATATTCCCACCATGTCCTTGTGGGTCCATGCAAATACGTCCAAGTTCTTTCGTAGAAAACCTATCAGCTAGATTTTGAGGTTCAGGTTTAATTGGGAACCAATTTTTAAAAGCCTTGTTTTATCGCGCTCGTCTACCATTACATGTTCCATAGCCTCCACAGGCTCGGCGTTGACCTCCTCCTCTCTATCTCTGGGATCCAATTCGTTGAATGGGACGCTAGTATATTCGAGAGGAGGGCCCTCCTTTAATTGCTATGCTTCTGCATTTTTAGCGTAGAGGACGACCCCCACGCCTTTCCCTTTTTCTTATTTTGGAGAAGTTCAGTCACATAGCAATCACGAGCTGCGTTTTGGTCCCTTTCAACTTCTCCTATTCCGTTATCAGTTGGGAATTTCATCTTCAAGCATCATAGTACTAATACTATCTGGAAGTCTGACAACGCGGGCCTTCCCAAGAATGCGTTGTAGGCAGAGTGCCCGTCCACCAGCATGAATGTGTGCTTCCGGACAACTGATCGGGGGTGACTTCCTAACTCAACAAACAAGTCTAGTTGCCCAAGTGGAATTGTAGCTTCCCCAATGAACCCATGTAAAGATTTATAGCATGGAGATACATCTTTCATCGACAATTTCATTTTATTGAATGCATGTTTGAATAAAATATTCACCGAGCTTCTTGTATCGACCAAAATGCAAAACACCTCTTCCGAGCCGATCCAGGCGGAGATAACCAGGGGGTTAGTGTGCGGATACTGTTTTCCAACCAAATCTTCATCGTTGAAGGTTATGTTTACTCTTTTACTCCATTTTGCAACGCGTACTTCAGTTTTGAAATGAACATATCCTTCCCTATCCTTCAAGGATTTTCCATACCTCTCCATTTCGGCCCAACTTTCGTCAGCTACATGCGGGCCTCCAGATATGGTGTGGACAATTATCTTTTCTTGGTTGGAGCGGCTCGTACCTGCTCCTTCCTTATTATTCCCTTGCAGGAGTTGCCCCGGTCCTTCTTGGGCCAGAGCGGGAGAGTTGCATCCTTTCTGCACGTATCACTCTAGTTTCTTTTTTCGGATATATTCCTCAACGACATCCCGCAAATGCTGGCATTCTTCGGTGTTATGCCCATGAGACTCGTGGAAGCGACAATATTTCCTTGTTCTAATTGCAGCCTCTGACTCTTTTTTGTATGGAGGGCATTTGTATTTCAACTCGTGTTGAGTAGCCTTGTAAATGTTCTCCACGGTGTTGTTCAGAGGCATGTATGAATCGAATCTTGGTCTAGGTCGGTATCGTCGCTTATTGCCCTTTTCATTTCCAGAGTTGCCTTGGTAGCCACTTTTTCCTTCGTTGTTCTGTTTATTCCCCTCCCCTCGGGGTGGGGCACCCATGCTTCCTTGGACGCTAGAAGCCTTTGCGGGTTGCTTGCTATGTCGGTGGGCCGTCGTGTCCTCCAATCTCATGTATTTTCCAGCTTCACGAAAGAAGTCCTGAAGAGTTAGAGGTTCTTCCTTCATCAATCTTCTCGCGAGCTTTGAATCTAGGTGGACACATTGCCTTTCATCAGCGTCTTGCACTGCTGCCGCAGCAGCCTTAAAGCGGGTAAGATATTGTTGCAGCAGTTGTCCTACCTTTTGTTTTACGTCTGATAGGGAATAGGCATCCTTCGGCAGTTCCACGTGGATTCGGAATTGACTTATGAATCTTTCCTTCAACATTTCCCAAGAGCTAATAGAGCCATGAGGCAGGCGATAAAACCATGTGGTTGCTAAGTCTGACAAGAATAGTGGGAAACATTTACACAGCACGCCCTCTGTTGCTCCATTCATGAGCATGTGTTGGGTGTAGCGCTATAAGTGGATGATTGTTTCAGATGTGCCTTTGTAGGGATCCATGGTGGGCATCTTCCATTCCCAAGGAGTGGTTGTCGCTTCTATGTCCCTGATGAATGGGCTGGACACCCTTGCTCCTACCCCTCTTTCGAGTTGTTCACATTTGAGACATTCCCTGAAGAGGTGTGTCATCCTTTCCTCGGATTCTGGGGCAACCCTGGGAGAAGTGGGGGCTTCCCTTCGATGCTGCCGGCATTTGGAACCTTGGTTGAGATTGGAGTGGCTATGGTTGGTTCGAAGCATGACTGGGTCAGCCACAGCCGGTCCTTGCCTGGTGCCCCCCTGACTGGGCCCAGTTCCTGGTGACATTTCAGGACCGGCTTCAGGCTGAGTCCTGGCTTGGTTTTGAGTTCTTGTATCTTCTTGATTGAATTCTTCATCGGTAGGGGATCTATTCCGTCTACGAGACTCTCCAAATTGGGATTCACCTCGAGATTCTGTGTTGTGAGAGGATTCCTCTGTGCCTCTCAAGCGTGTCATGAGTTGGTCCACTAAAGGTTTTTGTTGGGCAGCGAAGCGATCAGTCATCTCATTCACAACCCTATCTAAGTCTTCTCAGGTGATAACTGAGCCTGGAAGTTGAGAGTGGGTAGCTGGGTTTTCTTGATCCTTTTAGACGGGATTGAGTGTACTAGTAGCGGCCGCGTTCTTACCCTTAGCAGTGTTTCGCCTAGAGGGAGCTATGTTCTAATGATGTGTTAGGCTTGGAAGGAGAGTGGACAGAAGAGTTTGGCTCTCTATGCCGCTCTCAATGAAAGCACCAAAAATGTTTGCACAAAAATTAGACAAACACCTCTAAGTTCGAATTTGGCTAACTCACGTTTAAGTTGTTTGATATGAAGTTTTTAATGTTATAATACGTTAACAGATAGTTTTTGCAGTCACAGAATGGTTCACAGGTTCAGAGTTGGAAAGCAGCTAAAGGAAGTAGATCACACAGAATTTTATAGTGGTTCGACCAGAACGTGCCTACATCCACTGTCCATCTTATTATACTTCTTTGATTTGATTACAAGTACAAGTTTTATTAGAAAGAGCAAAAACTTAGAGCAGCTGGAGTGGTTAAGTCTCTATAGAGTTTTCCCTCTTTTCACAGAAATTCGGTCCCCATTGTTGTTGAGGAGCTCTGGTATTTATAGAGTGACGTTATGAAGGATGCGGGTGGAGATATAACCTCCCAGGTTTGGTTCGGCATGATGCGAGCTTGTCTGGTTCGGCATGGAATCCTTATGGCTTTTGGTTCGGCGACGAGAGATGAGGGGCTCTTGGAGTTTCTCCTGTCTTGAGGTCATCATGCTGCCCTACCGGCCAAACATTTTGTTCGGCTGCTCCATGCACCGGACCAAATGTTTGGTCCGCTAGTTAGGTGTTATGTCGAACCAGACATCTGGTCCGACATCCTCATGTTGTGCCGGACAAGATGTCTGGTCCGGTATCGCAATGTTGTGCCGGACCAGATATCTGGTCCGACATTTTTGGGGATGCCGAACCAAACACCTGGTTCGGCATTCCAACTGGCATACTTCATTCGGTATTTTTCTCTTTCCTCTCCCTTACCTCTTGCTCTCCTCACATGCAAAAATACCGAGCCAACTTCTGCTTCCTCTGTTGTCTCCAAAATCCATTCAATGTCCATTTGATCGATGCTTGGAGCTGTCAGAATCTCCACCGGAATCGGTCCCATCAGTTGAGCTTCTCCAAAACTAGCTAGCTTAGCTAGTGAGTCAACCTTCATGTTCTCCTATCTGGGAATGTGAGTTATCATGTAATGCTTTAGACTTTCAAGCAGTTCCAGTGCCTTTGATGGGTAAGGGGCAAGTCTTATACCCATGGCTTGATATTCTGAAATGACCCTCCTCTTTCTACCTTAATTTCATAAGGATTTTTTTTTACTTCATCAAAGGGATTTTAAATCAAATAAAAATCAAAATGCCATACAAGCTATTGACATAGCCACTTATTCCTTTTCTAAGTAGGCAAATTAGGCAAAATCAGCAGTTCAGACGTCTAAATTCTTATGACAGGCGTCTAAACTTAATCTCAGACGTCTAAATTATTATGACAGACGGCTCAGAGATCTAAAATTGAAACAGAGAGAAAAAGACATTTTGAACTAAATTCAGACATCTAAATTTTTTGTGACAGACGTCTACATTTAGCCTCAGACGTCTAAATTATTATGACTGATGTCTAAGTTTAATCTCAGACGTCTAAATTATTATGACTGACGTCTAAATTTGATCTCTAGGTACATGCATATGCACATTCAATTTATATGTGTCTGGATGTCTACCTACATTCATTTGCACTTTTAAGTTTGATTTAAACTTCCTTTGAACTATCAAAGTCATTTTTTTTTCTTTCAAACAATTCAACCAGGATCCAAAACTTATTACCAATATAAATATATCAGTGCATCCCTAGTAATACACACATACATATGAGGATGTACATGTTTCTCTTGTTTAAATTCAGAGTATATATATTTTTGTTAAACAAGAGTATCCTGCTTGATTTGGATTCTAGCAGTTCTGACTAAAGTTAATTACTATATACTTTTGAATATTTGTAACAAGTCAGTAAATCCTATGCATATCTAATTTATATGAACTTAAAAATATCTACAAGAATAATTCCAGGTTTTTATAGCTAAATTCAGATTTTTAACCTTCAAACTTAAGGTTTTAAGTAACTTGAAATTAACTAATACAATATATGTACATATACATATCCATTTCTCAAATACAGGCATATATCATTTACAGATTTTCACCACAGTACTCAAGTATATATTTTCTTGCAAAAATTCAACCAAGTCTTTAGATTAATCCCAAACTTAGTACATCACTAGATTCATTTAGAACAACCAATAAATCCAAACTTTTAAGATCATTACATAACAACCAAAACAGAACTATAAAAACTCCCCAGATTACATGCAAATATTTCATTCCAAGTTCTTATTCAATTCTAATTTAGCATGCTTATATAATCACTTTCATTAGCCACAACAGCTTCCTATTTAGATCCAGCATTCCTTGAAAAAACATTAGAGGCTGCCCCATTTTAGATGAGACACCCCAGATGCCATAAGAAAACAAGGGTCAGATATAAGATCTGGTATGAGTAAAATAAAAAATTCCATGATATTAAGTAAATGAGTGTGACATAAATATTTTGTACAAGTGGGCATATCTTCTTTGAACAATTTGCCTGACTTGTTTATGATATACTTGTGCATATATGATCGCTATTTAAGACTAATCATGTACACACATTCAACCATGCTAACATATGTTTCAAATAGAAATACTCAGGAACTATCATAGCTCCAGTCCAACCATCTTAGGAATAACTCAAGTTCCTACTTCATCAATTTAAGGTTGCATTTACCAAATTAATTCCTAGCCTCATCTGCCATAAAGGAATCACGGGGACACATTACAATAAAATAATTCACAATATTGCACAAAGATCTCAGGGCTTAAACAAACCATGTGCCAACTTGCATACTTCAAATATGACAAGCATTCCAGCAGTCTTCTTGGCTCACAATCCTTAGTTTATTTACTAAGTGTTCATGTTTAATCCTATCGTGAGATAGCTAGGTGACTAAATCCCAGTATACATGAAACATTACATAGAGTTTACAAGCATAACTCAAGAACAATCTAACATTCATGTCCAGGGAAAATCATATTTTCAAGTATTTTGGCTTAAAGAAAATACAAGAATATTTACAACTGGGAATAAAGACTAGGCATGTGGGTTATTATTGTTTCATAAGCAACCATGTTTGAACTAAATTCAAGATCTAGCTTAAACAAGATTTCTGGATCATGGATTTTCTATTTGATCAAGGGTTCAGCACTTTTGGATATTTCCATTGCAACCTTGAATCTTTCATTTGAGCCTCAGCACTTACACAAGTGTAATGCAACTCATATACATTTTGGTTTCTATGTTTTCCATGCCATATCTAAACCAGTTACAAGTATTCTCTATTTACTTTCATGATTTCATAATTTACCTTTCTGGGTGTAACCAAACAGAGCAAAACACTCAAACATCAAAGCAATCAAAACATCCAGAAACACCCATTAAAACATCCATTGAAGCATCCATTAAAACCATAGTAATGGAATCAAAAACATGTAGAAAAATAACATAAATCTGGCTGCCTCATAACAGGACTTAATGCCATGGGTTTAGTGAGATTACTCACTTGAATATTTCTTCTTATAAATCCAGAAAATCCCTGAGTGTATTTTCTCTTCCTTTAAAATGTTTTCTTCTTTTCCTATTATAAGTAGCTCGGGTAAAACAATTTCTCTGGCCATAACTACTTATTTATAAACATATTTTTTACTAGGGTTTTTCTCAAGACAAAATTCCATTTCTGTCCTGGCTAGCATCATGCATTGTGTGTTTGCATTTTCTCATTTTTATCCCTAATTACCCTCGGTCATATTACCAATTAAAGGCTGCATTTTCTTTTCTTTACTTTTTCTGAAAATGGCCACTCACCTAGTCATGTTAAAAGTGTGACTACCCTATTTTATATTTTAATTATTCCTGAGAATCCCCTTTGCTATTTTTGCCTACACAAGCATATTGACTTGTATTACATTTCATGTCATTTTAATGTTATAGTTTCACTTGCTTATATATATACTTTTCAGTACTTAAAAATGTATATTTGTATACCTATCTTATATAGGCTTATTTAATTCCTCTTTAATTTCAGAAACATATGCACCTATATGTATACAGGTTTTCAAATCCTTATAACATATATATGTATAATTTTTTTTTTGGGTTTTAAATAAAATCTGTTTACTGATTTTAAAATAAAACTTACTTTTCTTATTTTCTGGGATGATCCATATAATTCCAGAAATCAAATATCCATATCACAAAATCATGTTTGTAATGCTTTTTAATCCTTGTTTTAAATTCAAGAAATCTGGAGTTCTTCCTTGTGCCATATCAGTGTGCACGTGCACACATGCACACATACTTGCACACAATTAATTCCATATATTCTTATACAAATAAATTCAGATATTTTCAAAATTCAACTAAAATAAGATTCCATGAATTTCTGGGGCATTACATATTCCTTCTTGATTTGGTAGACAACCAGTTGTGAGTCGCTGAATATTTGCAGTGTCTTTATTGCCAGTTGCTTTGCTATTTTCAATCATGCTACTAATGCCTCCTAATCGGCTTGGTTATTAGTATAGGGAATTCCAGTTTTAGTGCATAGCAAATCGATCATCCTTCAGGTGTTTCAAACACTACTTCTGGCCTTGAGATAAATTTATTTGAAGCACCGTCAATAAGCAATTTCCAATGAGGAGTTACAACCGTAGCATCCTCTTCTTCTCCAACATCATGTGTAGTAAAGTCGATGATGAAGTTTGCCAACGCATGCCCATTTATCACTCTTTTCGGATGGTAAGTTATGTCATACTAGCTTAACTAGATATTCCACTTTACCAACCTTTCTGAAGTCTCGGGTTAATACAAGGCTGATCTGTTAGTATTTTGATTGGATGAACTTGAAAATATGGTTGTAACTTCCTTGACATAATTAGCAAGCAGTATGCAAGTTTCTCCAACTTCAAGTTGTTTTTTCTACTCTTGTAAACCGCTTGCTTATGTAGTACATCAATCTCTAAATCCTTGCCTCCTCATGCACCAAAGTCGCACTTAATGTGTGAGCGGACACTGCTAGATAAAAAATAAATCCTCACCATCCAACAGTGTGGATAAGATAGGTGGAATTTCCATGTGCGTTAATAACTCCTCGAAGGCAATCTAACAATCCTGATTTCATTCAAAGTTCTTTTTACCTTTCTTGAGGGCATCAAAGAAATGAACACGCTTATCTGTCGCCCTTGAGAAGAATCGAGTCAAAGCGATGATCTTTTCATTTAAGCTCTGAAGCTACTTCTTTGTTGTCGGGGCTCTGACATTTCACGAGTTGCCAATCTATTCCGAATTGGCTTCTATACCCAGTCACAATAAAACCAAGGAAATTTCCTAAAGTAACAACAAAAGAACATTTATTAGGTTTAATTTCATTCCATACCGTCGCAAGATTTCGAACATCTCCGACATATCATCCAAATGATTTTGAGATACTCGTGATTTCATACGTATGTCGTCTATATATACCTTCATTGTTCATCCGATTTGTTTCTTGAACATTGTGTTTACCAACCGTCAGTATGTAGTCCAGCGTTCTTCAAACTAAACGGCATTACCCAGTAGCAGTATAATCTTAAATCCATGATGAAGTTATTATTTTCCCGATCTAGTTCATGCATCATGATCTAATTGTATCTAGAGTAAACATCCATTAGCGAAAGCAATTCATTCCCCGTTGTTCCATCAACAAGCTGGTCAATTTTGGGCAAAGGAAAGCTATCTTTCGGGCAAGCTTTGTTTAAATCGAAGTAATCGATGCATGTTTGCCACTTTCTATTTGACTATTTGACCAATGCGCGGTTAGATACCCATTGAGGGTATAAAATATCGTATATAAAGTCGTTGGTAAACAGCTTATCCATTTCTTCCTTTAATGCAATATATCGCTCCGGACCCAGGCTGCGCCTTTTCTGTTTTACCAGTGTAAATTTGGGATTGATGTCTAGTGAATGACACACTATCTTCGGCAATATTCTGAACATCGGCATGCATCTAAGCAAACACGTCTAGATTTCCATGGAGGGAATTAATCGGTTCTTTGCATAATCCAATTCCGAGCTAAGAACCAGTCTTCAATATTCGAGTCGGATAATCCATATCAATAGGGACATTCACCGTAAGCTCTGTCGGTGCTGCCTGTACTTCCTCCAACTACTTTCGAGGATCCATAGACTTGTCGAATCAGCTATAGTCCCCGAGCCAGGGGTCGTTCTGTAATTGCTATGCTTGCAGTTCCTGAGTGTGGAGAGTCTTCCCTACATTCTTACCTTTCTAACGATGTTTAGTTTCTCGTAGTTCTGTAACATAGCATATTCTTGCTATGTTTTGGTCCCCTCGCACCACCCCTATTCATTCTCTGTTGGGAACTTCATCATTAAGTATCATGAGGCCAAAGCAATCTTTGAATTAGCTAGGGCTTGCCGGCCCAAGAAAGAATTGTATGTTGAGTTCTCATCGATAATAACAAATGTTTGAATGTGTGCCACCCTATGTTCTCTTTTGCCAAGCTCTACGAGCAGGTCGATCATCCTGATTGGCTGTTTAGCTTCGCCTATAAATCCTTGAATCTTCATTTTGTAGGCAGTCGCATCCTTCATACTGATTTTCATCTAGTCAAAAGTCTTTCTAAACAAAATATACTTGAGCTTCTGTTATCCACCAAAACTCGATGCACAACCGATGGTCAAATTTCGACTGTCATCATTATGAGATTGCGGGTTGGTGCCTCAATCCCATCAGAATCTCAGTTTCTAAACACAATGTTATATGTTATCATCTTATGTTGCTTAGCCAGAGTTCCATCTTTCACGACATAGTAACTTTCCTATGGTACATGTTTCAATGAACTACCATAACTTTCCATCTCGCACTAGCTTCTCTCTGCTGGGTGAGGTCCTTCGGTTATACTATTAATCACCTATCTTCCATCTATACTCTTGGGCCCCTCTCTACTAGATCTAGGTGGTTTTCCTTAAGCCGATGATCCCTGGGGTCCAACAGCTTAGTCAGAGTTTTTTTGTTGCTTGACGTACTGCTGGAGCCTGTTCTTCCGTATCCGCTCCTCAATTAAGTCCTTCAAGTGATGGTGTTCGTTGGTGTTATGCCCATGCATCTCGTGGAAGCAACAATACTCCCAAGGTCTCTTTTATTGCTCCATCACTTCCCTCCTAATCGGTTTCTTATATTACTTAGTTCCCTCGGTAGCAAGATAAATATCTCTAATGTGTCGTTCAGAGGCGTATAATCCTTTAGTCACATATTCCTAGGACGTTTCCTGTTCTCATTACGCCTGCTATCGTGGTTTTGGTTCCTCTTTTTCTAGTCCATAGAGTTCCTAGGATCTCCTGCAATTCCCCTAGAGTTTTATCCATCTTGTTTAACCGCCACATTGCTTTAAATTACCTTCTTCGACTATTCGTCATCGATCTTCCCTTCAACCAAGCTTTCTTCTTCTAATCGTAGGAACTGGTATGTCTTCTGATGGAATTCTTCCATAGTAGTTGGTTGTTTCATCTTTAGCTACCTACCAAAGTCCGTGTTCGGGTGAATGCCTTGGACGAGTGCTATAAATATGAGATCTTCCTTTGGATAGCTAACCTTCATAATAGCGATGTTGAATCGATTCAAGAAAGCTTTAAGTGGCTCCTTATAAACTAATGACAAGCAAGATAGGGACACCACGTCTTTTGGTTAGGAAGAATGGAGCCTAAATTACTTTAGAAACTTCTTAGCCAACTCGTCAAAGGTAGATATTGACTTTGGCACGTGCCTTGTAAACCACATAGAAGCAACTCTTTCCAAGAAGATAGGGAAATATCTATCACGAACAGTGTATGTAGCTCTAGCTCTATCCATATATCATTCGTACTTGAGTAAGCGTCATTTAGGGTTGCTAGTTTCGTTGTACGATGATATCGTTGGCATAGCGAACTTTCTGGGTTATTCTTCTCTCAAACTATTTTCAATAAATGGAGTTCAGCTTAATGTGGAACCCCAATCCTCGTTTTTCCTACCCCTGCTTTCTTACACCAATTGTTTGACTATGTCAACAATGTACTCCTCATTGGCATGATAATCCAAGGGTCGACTGTCAGGGGCTAAGCCGAGTGTTTAACTCTGCAAACGATCTCAGTTCGTTGGTTGACATTTAGGCCCTCCTATCTCTGGAAGAACCACTTATATGGTATTCCGTGTACGTATGATTGGTTGAGCTGTGGTTGTCTGAACTCCACCTTCATCAACATCATCTTCCAACTCCAAATCATCACCGTCAAGCTGTATATCCTATTGCTCATCAGAAACAACTATAGCATCCACTTTTTATGCATCGTCCAAAATATAATTCCTATCAGTACCCAGAGGATCCCTCTCGGTGCCGGTTGATTTTCTTGTAGGGGAACTTCTACTTCCTCGTGCAACAATTTCTGCAACTATAGCAACTTCTTCCTTCTGTTTTTTCTTTTTATCGCTTCTATTTTGGCTATAAACTGGAGAGTTCTCTTATTCTATTACAGGAGAAGTTTCCTTTTCGACTCTCCTTGTCCTTGGCGGATGTAAAGTAAGCATAGCGTCCATCTTATCCATCAGAGCCTTTTGGCTATCCACCATCTCCCGGTTAAGCTCTTGCATCATCTTATTAAGCTCTCCATGGATAACTACTTCATTTTGAGAAGAAAAGCATGGCAATGTGTGTTCATTGTTAATTTCAATTTGGTGAGTATTTGCTTCATTATCAACAGCTACTGCTCCTGTGGATCTTTCGGATATAGATTTTACTTTTCTAGGAGCCATAGATTTTTAATAGCAAAACCTAAAGTTCCTCAAGTAAGTTTTCTGGATCTAACTTCTTGATCCTTCCAATCCAAAGTAGAGAGCTAGATCTAAGCTTGGATTCAGTTTTCTCACTGAAAGCACTAAAATATTGATGCTAAAAATGGATCAACACCTAAAGATAAGTTCTACTAAACCCATGGGACCTAGATTTAGCATATAATAGTTGAATAACAGAAAAAGAAAAGCCAGATGCAATATTTTTATAGTGATTCGACAATTTCTAGCCTACGTCAACTTTATAATTTTATTGACCGTTGATTACAGGGAGGGAGTTTGAGATTACCAGTCATTGGTAGAAGGGTTTGACTGGTTTTATAGTTTAAACCTATCAACGGTAGTTGCCTAAGTGACTGTTGTGAGGGAGGTAGGAGAAGAAGACTGGAAGCAGTGTGAAGATCAGCCAAGATCCTTCTTTAGTCGTAGTAGGGTTCATATTTATAGTGAAACAAGTGCATAAGTTTGGACGCCCGCTTGCAGTGAAGTCCAGGAGTTAGCCCCATGTCATAAAAGTGCTCATGTAGGCCTAATAGCCTACAAAAACCTCTCAGTACTGAGAGGAAGCTCTCGGTACCGAGTAGTTTACTTAGTTGTAAACTCTTGGCTTTTGTTTGCATTGATCTCCTATCTCATACTTGATGTATTTTGGGCTCTGTTCCATTGACTTTGGGTTGGTTCCAATCTTTTTCATGATGGCACTTAAACTATCCTTCTCTCTTTGCGTTCTTCTCATCAATTATGAGGATTGCTTGTCCAAACTCCGAGAAAAGCACTTGACCATGAGAGGTTGAGGTAGAACATGAATCATATAGGGTTTTAAAGCCAAGATGGGAAGGAAAATCATATTGGTACCAAGAGAAAACCTCATGGCACTGACTCCTTAACTTTGCTCCAAATTGGATAAATTTTGTTGAGTTCCATTCTTTCATCCTTCTGATCATATTTCCAAGTTATTAAGTCATCATGTCTTCGTCTTAACCTTCTACTTCTGGTTGAATTCTGCTTGGTTAAAAACCCCGTTAACAGAGTCCTTACTTCAGAAGTCTTTCCTTCCTTTTGATTCTTTCCACCCTTCTAATGCAGATTGAATCTTTTCTTCTGCCCAACCTTGGTTCTAACATCAACTTCATTCTCTTTCTAAAACAAGCGATCATATCTCCTTGCAATTTCCACCATTATATCGAATGGAGCTAACAGATGAGCCATCACCTTGTGGCTCAGCCCCTTCCTCGGACCTTCATAAATTTCTCATTCTTCTTTAGCAGAGTATTGATATGCTCTCGTTCGTACTTCGACAAACCATTAAAGTGGTGAATGTACTCTACCAAAGTAATCTAGCCCTGCTTCAAGTCAAGGAACTTCCTATAATAAGGCACTCTTTTAAGATTTGGGGATAAACTGAGCCTTGAATTGCTCCTTAAACTGCTCCCAAGTTATCTCCTCATCTGGGGCCTTAGTAATCATAGCCTTCCATCATTCCAATGCATCCTCTTGGAGTTGACAAAAAGCCAACCTCCTCCTTTGAGCGTTATTATATCCCAAGTCTCCGAAAATACGCTCACACACTTCCAAACAATTGAACACCTCTAAGGCGAACTCCTTTCCTATGAACTCCTTTCCTCCATAGCTCTTAAAATCTTTGTTCATCTTAGAAAAGTTTGCTTCTCTTGCTACCTCCTATAACGACCTATAGTCTACGTATTAGAGGATCGTAGAATATTAACATTATTTTTATTTATGGTTGTATGATTCTATATTTTTAGGAAATGACCACTAGAGACATTTTCCATCCTTAGATATTTAACTAATGATTTTGACCTTGAAAATCTTGTTTGACCTATAACTTTGGATTAGATCAAGATGACGGTATCACTTTCCGTAGAGCGATCATAATAGGAAAACAGAATTACCATTTGAGATTTGTGGATGTTTGAACTTTCACTTGATTTTGAATGGATTTATGGGTAATTAGTGAATTAATGGCTAGGTCCAAAGCCCAATTCAAGATTAGCATCATAATGGGGCTGATGGGACTTCTCACCATCATTACCACTTCCGAAAATAGAGAGAAAAACCTCCATTAACCACTTCTAAGCCATAAAGAAACCCTAAACCTGATTTTAATTAGCCAAAAATTTTCATTAAGGAGAGATTATCGTCATTAGAATTTGGAGATTTGCTATTGGAGATCACTTGAAGTAGTTATTCACCTCGAGATTTATGCATTTTTGGATTTGCTTTGGGTTTAGGTGAGTGGTTAGAAAGTCATTATACACCTTGAAATGTTGTTTTAAAATGATTTTCCTAGAACTTGTTTTAAACCTTTATTAATCATATAAGTTGATTTGAAATGATTTGGAAAAGATTTGTGCAATTGTGTTCTTATGGATCTCCCTTGTTCTTATAGTTTGTCTAGTTTCTACCCTTAGATTTAGGCTTCACTATGATGTGTACATTAGAATATATTGTATATAATGATTGCTTGAATGTATGATGTCTGTTTTGTTAAAAACGCTGATCGAATGACGATGTAGAACTAGGAATGAAGTCATGGATTAGTGATGATCCATGAAGGCGACTTAGCACAGATTTGGTGTGATTCATCTAAGGTGATAAGGAAGGCCTCATAAGGCTGCATTTCAAGTTTCAAGTCATTTGGAATTCGTTTGCTTGAGTTATGGTTGATTAAAGATGGATCAGTGGAGATTCGAAGGCTTTGGATCGGTGGGAAGTTGCTTCGAGCGTTGCTCGAGTCTTAGGAAGGTTTGCTTCAAGTTAGATGGTGTAGTACTTTGGGTCACTCGCGTGCAAGCACGGTTTGAGTAAGGAAGGTGGAAACATTATAAGTGTGAGATAGGTACCCATGGTTTGGTATCGATATAAGGTGGTTCAAGTAGGCGTCTTGGTTGCATGGATCAGTAGTGTAGTATGGGTAGGTGGAGCTTGTTTTTATGGGGCTTGGATCGGTAGTATTTGGATCGAGTTTGATGGTTCAAGTTGTTTTGGTTCGATGGTGGGAAGTTATATGGCGGATTCGAGTCACTCATGTACTTTCTTTGAATTACGGAGGCAATTGCTTCGGGCCATTCACATGGTTTCTTCGAGTCTCATGCATAGGCTTGCTTTGAAATTGGTCACAAACCCCAAGTGTAGTGAAAGCACCAGCGTATGAATATAAATCAACAATATTCACACACAAATAACAGATCTAAGCAAATAACAAATAGCAGTCCAGAAATAATGAACAGTGACACAAGATTTATAGTGGTTCGGCTATCTCCAGCCTACGTCCACTTCAAGGTTTTTATGATTTTATTGCTTCTTGCTTGAAGATTACAATTTCGTGTGTTGTATTACAACTGATTTTCTGAGCTAAGTCTGGATCTAAGGCAGCAGTGGTGATCTGGAGTAAATCTGGCAGAGTCTGGGCGCTCTTTAGCTCTCAAAATTGTCTGACCCTTTTTCTGAATGTTAGGGGCTCTATTTATAGGTGTAGGAGGCTAATATTTCGCCTAAAATGAGGGAAGACCAGTTCTGGTACGTCAGGGGGCCCACATGGCCGAAATCTGGAGATCTAGGGCCCACTTTGGGATCGATTCGACCCTTGGTTCGAATCGACCAAGAAATTGTCCAATCAAGCTGAAATTTGGTGTGGACATTCTTCAACATGTGTTTAAGCTTCTGTGAAAATTTCATTGTATTTGGACTTGTGGATCTCAAGTTATGATCGATTCAAGTTGGTGTTTCTGGTCGCAGTGCTCTGTTCGAATCGAGTACGGTCGACTCGATTGCTTCGAATCGATCAAGCGTGCGCTTCTGTGATGACGTGGAGCGCCTCCTTCGTATCGATCCGACTCCTATGCCGAGTTGACTGGTTCGACTCCATGGTTTTAGCAGCTTTGACTGGGGATTCGTGGTAGTGGATTCGAGACTATTGATTCGAAGACGCGCTTCCTTCGAATCGATTGAATTCATGCTCCTTCGTATCGATCGTGGAAGGTCATTACTGATCGATTCGAAGCATCCTCTGTCTTTGGGATTTGAAGACAGTAGCGGCATGGAGTCGAAGCTATGGTCCTCTTCATGGATTCGAAGCAGGGAGAAACCGATGGATTCGAATCGACTAAGACCTCATCGATTCGAAGTAGATCACGTGAGCTTGATGTGCTGGATACGAAGACGATGAAGTCGAAGGCTAAAGCATTTCTCATGGATTCGAAGCCATCAGGGGAACTTTGTTGGAGTCGAGTTTGATGGATTCGACCCTAGGGGATTCGAACCATAGGGAGACGAACTCAAGGCTATGTCCTCTACTTACGTAGATGATATCTTGGTCGTACGAACTCGGATTGACTTGAGATTTGGAATGTTGTTCTATCTGGCCTTGCTTGACATGTCTTATCAATTGTAGCCTGTTCCGGACTCGGGCAAAATTCATCGATATCCATGGTGAACCTGCGATACACAATCGATGTTCATGACTAATAATCATTGATTTTCAGTTAATCTTTGGGTATCTCAGCTTTGCCAAAAAGTGGGATAACACTTTGCCCCCCAAAATATGCCTTTTGTTAAAAGGCGTGTTTTGATCAGTCTCAAGTTAAATGTAGTGAGTTCATGTTTTACTCATAGCTTATAGCATTTTCAATCAAGTCCATGGCTGTTCGAAGCCGAATTGTTATCAATTTTTTCCAGTGGAAGTTAAGAATGAAATTCTACGGTCTCTCCGTACTATTGTTGGTCACTCTGGACCCTTGTCAAACCCATTCTAGATTTAGCGATTGAATTGAAAGATCCTATTGCACTCCGGCGTTGCTTTCTATCCCTTGCACTCTGGCCCCAGCTAGGGCGTATAGCGATGTCTTGGTCGTTCTCGACCGATCATAGCCTCTCCGGGCTCATGCTGGATCCCATCCTGTCACTCTCCGGTGAAGGGGAAACAACGTTAAGTGAGTCAATCCTGTCGCTCTCCGGCGAAGCGACTCACCTCCTGCACTCCGGTTCAGTGTATCTGAACATTAAGCGATGTCATGACCTGAATCGTCGGTCGATCATAGCCTCTCCGGGCTCATGCTGGATCCCATCCTGTCACTCTCCGGTGAAGGGGAAACAACGTTAAGTGAGTCAATCCTGTCGCTCTCCGGCGAAGCGACTCACCTCCTGCACTCCGGTTCAGTGTATCTGAACATTAAGCGATGTCATGGCCTAAATCGTGGGCCGATCATAGCCTCTTCGGGCTCTTATCGAATCCTGATCCAATCACTCTCCGGTGAATAGGAAACGATGCTTAAGTGAGTTGATCTCGTCGCTCTCCGGCGAAGCAACTCACTTCTTGCACTCCGGACCCTGCCTCTCCGGGTAGGATCATAAAGCGATCATGTTTATATTGATATTTAATGTTTATCCTTTAACTCTCCGGTCAAAGGTTTATTTTAATAAGTGTTTCTTTATTAAATTCAAATCCTAGATGTTCAATCTCAAACACCAGGAAAAACAAGATAATGCCTCTCTGGGCGGAGCGGTCTATTTCCATCTCAGAGCATGCCTAAGGATCTCTCCGGTTCCCGTACATGAGTAAGTGGGATAGCCGTTTTATTTTGGAAATCAAATCTAAGAAAACTAATCGACCAGAGTCCAAATCTTGAACTTGGCCCTTGCCATCACAATCAGTTGATGACGAGTCGTGATCCCGATCCAGGATCATTCCTGTTGGGTTGAGGCGGTAGTTGTTCGGGTCTAACCGCCGTCGTACGTTCTCTGACATACTGCGGCAATCTACCACTCCTGGCATGTTCTTCCACCTCATCCTTCAGGTGGCGGCATTCATCGGTAGTGTGCCCATCCAGCTCATGGAATAGGCAGTACTTTCCAGTCTTACGTTCCCGCTCCGTGGGATCTCTCCTGGGTGGTTTTCGATAGGGGAGTTGCCCCCGAGTTTCGGTGTAAATTCGTTCCAGTCCTGCCACCAAGTCTGTGTATTGCCTGAATCCGGGCTCTCGGAATTTCTTCCGTTTATCAGGACCATCATGTGCGTCATCCTGCTTTCTCTTTCCTTTGTCTGCCCTGGACTATTCCCTGGCGGTTCCTTCGCCTTGTGCAACATTTATTTCCTGCCTCTCGGCTCGTGATTCCTCTAATCGAATGAATTTTTCAGCTTCATGGAAAAACTCTCCAAGATCTTGCGGTGGATCTTTAGTCAAAGAGTCTTTGAATTCGGTGCCTTCTCCAACTCCTGCCACTGCCGCCATCAAAATCATCGATGGGTCCGGGCGATCTACAGAAGTCACCGTTGCATTAAATCGTAACAAAAAATCTTTTATGGACTCTCCGGTCCTTTGTTTTATTGATGCCAAAGTCATCACGCTCTTAGGTCGCGTCACGTGAACCCTAAACTGCTTCATGAAGCAATCCACAAGCTCGCCCCATGTCCTGATTGATCCTGTTTCTAGCTGTCTAAACCAAAGCGTAGCCAAATCTGATAAGAATAAGGGGAAACATCGTGCCATTACTTCCTCGGATGCTCCTAGCACTTCCATGTGTCTGATATATCTAGTGATATGCATGGTCGGGTCTGACTTTCCGTCATAAGGATTCAGCGTTGGTAGTTTGAACTTCGGAGGGTTCCTTGCATTTCGGATATTTGGAGCAAACGGACTTCGACTAACTTCTTCCAATCCTCCTCTTGACAACCCTCCTCTCATGAGTCGTCTCACTAGTCCAATCATTCTTTCATCTCCATCCAGGGGTTGCCCCGTTGTCATGTCTCTGTCTTGCCCTCCGAGTCTTGTAGGGAATTCTGGTACGTACTCTTCGGGTGGCTCGTTAGCATTTGTGTTGGCCCTAGCCGGTTGAGCTCCTTCCAAAGGTACTTCTGCGTTGGATCCTGCAGGCCTGCCCCCAAGCCCTTGTTGATTGCCTTCTGGTTCTGTATTCTGTCCTCCGTTGGGTTCCATAGCCCTAGCTCCTTGTTCCACATTCACAGCCGCTGTAGCTGGTCCAAGGTTCTGTGTTCCCGCAGCTCTCATCTGTTCAAAGAAATTCTGCAGCATCTCTTGTTGGCTTTTCATCATTCTCTCCTGCATTAGGTTATTCATAGCCTCCATCTCATCTCTAGTAATGTAGATCGAAGCTTGTCCTTCTCCAGCGCCAGAGGATGCCTCTTGACTTCCTGCCTGTTGGCTCCTCTCAGTTCTTTGTCTAGTTTGTCGAGTCATTGTAGAGTCAGATCTGAATCCTTAAAATTCCAAATCTGAATTTTGAATTTGGTGTAGCGGGTGCTAGTTCTTCTCAGTGAAAACACCAAAGTGTTTGTGCCAAAATTGGTCACGAACCCCAAGTGTAGTGAAAGCACCAGCGTATGAATATAAATCAACAATATTCACACACAAATAACAGATCTAAGCAAATAACAAATAGCAGTCCAGAAATAATGAACAGTGACACAAGATTTATAGTGGTTCGGCTATCTCCAGCCTACGTCCACTTCAAGGTTTTTATGATTTTATTGCTTCTTGCTTGAAGATTACAATTTCGTGTGTTGTATTACAACTGATTTTCTGAGCTAAGTCTGGATCTAAGGCAGCAGTGGTGATCTGGAGTAAATCTGGCAGAGTCCGGGCGCTCTTTAGCTCTCAAAATTGTCTGACCCTTTTTCTAAATGACTAGGGGCTCTATTTATAGGTGTAGGAGGCTGATATTTCGCCTAAAATGAGGGGAGACCAGTTCTGGTACGTCAGGGGGCCCACATGGCCGAAATCTGGAGATCTAGGGCCCACTTTGGGATCGATTCGACCCTTGGTTCGAATCGACCAAGAAATTGTCCAATCAAGCTGAAATTTGGTGTGGACATTCTTCAACATGTGTTTAAGCTTCTGTGAAAATTTCATTGCATTTGGACTTGTGGATCTCAAGTTATGATCGATTCAAGTTGGTGTTTCTGGTCGCAGTGCTCTGTTCGAATCGAGTACGGTCGACTCGATTGCTTCGAATCGATCAAGCGTGCGCTTCTGTGATGACGTGGAGCGCCTCCTTCGTATCGATCCGACTCCTATGCCGAGTTGACTGGTTCGACTCCATGGTTTTAGCAGCTTTGACTGGGGATTCGTGGTAGTGGATTCGAGACTATTGATTCGAAGATGCGCTTCCTTCGAATCGATTGAATTCATGCTCCTTCGTATCGATCGTGGAAGGTCGTTACTGATCGATTCGAAGCATCCTCTGTCTTTGGGATTTGAAGACAGTAGCGGCATGGAGTCGAAGCTATGGTCCTCTTCATGGATTCGAAGCAGGGAGAAACCGATGGATTCGAATCGACTAAGACCTCATCGATTCGAAGTAGATCACGTGAGCTTGATGTGCTGGATACGAAGACGATGAAGTCGAAGGCTAAAGCATTTCTCATGGATTCGAAGCCATCAAGGGAACTTTGTTGGAGTCGAGTTTGATGGATTCGACCCTAGGGGATTCGAACCATAGGGAGACGAACTCAAGGCTATGTCCTCTACTTACGTAGATGATATCTTGGTCGTACGAACTCGGATTGACTTGAGATTTGGAATGTTGTTCTATCTGGCCTTGCTTGACATGTCTTATCAATTGTAGCCTGTTCCGGACTCGGGCAAAATTCATCGATATCCATGGTGAACCTGCGATACACAATCGATGTTCATGACTAATAATCATTGATTTTCAGTTAATCTTTGGGTATCTCAGCTTTGCCAAAAAGTGGGATAACAAGTTTCATCTTCAATTTTCGAGCTAAGGCTCGGGTCGGTATCGAACGATGAGCCTCGACGATTTTGGACGACGACGTGCAATTCGAAGATGATGATTCCATGCTGGGAAGTGACAACTTCGATGATGGGATGGCTGTACTTCGAGAAGCAGAGTAGAGGACTATGATCCAGATTGAAGAAACTATTGGAGAAAGGTTATGGGACAAACCATAATAGTCTATAAACAACGAGGGCTGTCGAGAATTGTCCCAAACCGCAATGACTTTAGACAAGAGTTGTAAGGATAGTTATGAGATATGCTTTGCTACGATGACGTGTGCAAAGGGATTGGTTATATTTGTAGGTTTCGTAGTATACTCATAAAGTAGGGATATGTGAGGACACACACTCTGGAGTGCGACGTGCCTCTAATCACATGATGTTGCAATCTATTGTACCTTGGACTGAGTGCGATGGCAATCTAATTCCTGGCCTAATGAGTGGCATGGATTCGAGTACTGAGAAACTGGGATGTTAAGTAGTCCTTGATCATGCGATAAGGTCATACAAGTATCATATATCCAATGCACTAAATGAGTGAATGCGAGGATGGACGCTACGTTTGCTTGATTGTTTGTCGCTCTAAAGATGTCATACGGTGTGGATATCATTGGTGTAGATATCTAAAGACCCATTAGTATTTTGATGTATAGTACACCATGATGATTACAATGTAGAGTAACATATATTTTGTGTTATGTGCTAACTACGTGGATGCAGGGACAGGTCGGGTATGATTTTCCATAGTGTTTTTCATAATATATTGACTTTATACTATTTGAGATCTTCTACCGCTCACACTGGACTGTTGTCTAACTCGGGATTTTATGCTTTGCTTTCTATTATTCTGGGTACTCTTAAATGAATAGATTAAGGATATCAGGTCTGGTGAGCACGTGGAGCTAGACAGGTGATCAGTAGGAGGTTATACTCTTGTATTACTATATTTAGCTGTTATTGCTTTTTATTCCGCTATGCACCACTATGGAGCTTACTAGTGCTATTATCTGTTTAGAGACAGTTATGTATTTTGAATTTATTATCAGTTGTATAAACCCTATCACTTATGTTATAGAGTAGTGTGGATATGTGTACTCTGATTTCTGTGATTCATTTAGTTATTACTGTCTCGCCTATTTTATATCTAGGATATTTACTATTATATTTTATTTAATGCGCTATGGATATACGACAGGTTCTGTGATGATTGATTTAGTTTACCACAACCCCTTTAGATGATTGTTCTACACCGACTAAGCACCGTTGCAGCACACATTACTATACATGTTATACATTTAGGTGATGGTGTGTAGGGCAGTCATCACATTTAATATCTGAGCTTAGGTTGCATAGTTTAACCTAAGGGATACCACAATCCAGTAGAGATTAGATATGATTTCTCGCCTTAGACTGGATCGAGTGTGTATACAAGAGGACATACTTGTTATATATTTTTTTGTTTTCCAAACCATATAGTAATATATGTATATATAATATAACATAATTCACACTACACACACAAGTACTACTTAAGCAAAAATTACTTATAGAGATACCGAATAGATTGAAGGAAGAGTCATCATGCAAGGAATGTTGCTAGGAACTCCATCTCTGGAGTCAAAAGAGTAGCTGGCTAGGGCTAATCCCAACCTGCAGACAATGTTCAATATCATGATTCGGAACATGCTACATAATACTCAAGTAGCTGCGCCAAATGCTGCTATTTATAGTAGTGCTCCAATGCCAACACCCAGAGCTGATTTCACTAAGTTAAACTAGGAATTTGCTGGTCTTGGTGGCAAATCGTTTTAAGGAACGGAGTCAGCTATGGAAGTGCAAGATTAGCTTGATACCTACGAAAAGATTTTTGATGACTTAGAGCTAAATAAAGGGTTTCTACTCTAGAGGATCAGTTGACTTGGAACCAGTTCAAAGCTCGATTCGAGGAATTTTTTTTTCTTACGGCTCAGTGGTCGGTTCTGTTCCGTAAGTTCGTAGATCTGAAGCATGACTCAGAGTATGTTGTTGAGTTTGACACTCTATCAAAATATGGGATGTCCTTCATCGATACTCCATTAAAGAAGAACAAGAAGTTCATCGTTGGCTTAGATTACTACTTAGGGGAGCGACACGTAGGCCACATTGACGAGACTATTGAGATGATAGTCGAGAAGGCTCTAAGGCATGAAAGTTTATATCCAAAACCCAAAGCTATTATTCCTAAAGAAGAGCCAAAGCCACAATTAGGTAAGGGAAGGCAAGAAGAAATGAATAAAAATAAGAGGAAGAGATTTCAGAACAAAGAGGACCAAAAGAAGAAGTTCAAAAGTCGGCCAATTTGCTATAACTACTTGGAAAAGGGTCACTTTAGTAGATACCGCAAAGCTAAGGGGAAGAATTATTTTGTCTGTAATAGGTTGGAAATCTTAAGAAGGACCATTTTGAGCTGCCTAAGTAGAAGTAGGGGTGAAAGCATATGCTCTCAATGCTACCTCGACTTCGTCGAGTGATCCATTGGTGAAAGAGAAGGGAAAGAGCGTTGTTATTGAAGGTATGCTTTTCATTTACGATGTTCCCATATGTGTTTTGGTTTGATACCCGAGCTTCACATTTCTTCATATCTAGCGACCTAGTAGATAGATTGGGGCTTAAAATTGTTGACAGACCTTTGAATTATAACGAACCATGTTGATGGCTTCACTAGCCTGTGTATGGTCTATCACAGTTTGGTGGTACCGAGTCATGGATGTTGTATTGATTGTGATTTCTTTGTTTTGGGTTTTGCAGGTTTTGGTAGTAGTCTAGGTATGGACTGGCTAAATAGTTAAGGGGTGATAGTGAATTGTGAGAAGCCATTAGTGACAATAGGGGTAGACGATGGGCGGACGGTAGTGTTAGGCTTTCTACAAGACAATGGGGTGATGATTATCTTTCTATATTCGCACGATATCCCACACGATGAGTTGTCATTAGTGCTTATTGCCAAGGAGTATTCGAACGTATTTGAGGAGGTGACCAAACTTCTGCCATACAGAGAGATCGAGTTCCGTATTGACTTATTTAGTGATGACAGAGAAATAGTAATGCCTTTGAGAAGGATAACACCTAGAGAGCAGCGGGAGCTCAAGGTGCAAGCAAATGACCTATTGCGATGAGGGTTCATCTGCAGGAGTATTTTTGAGTGGGGAATGCTCGTAGTATTCACCACAAAGGCGGATGGTTCCCTTAGACTGTGTATTGATTATCATAAGCTAAATAATGTGATGAGGAAGAATAAGTTTCCATTCCTGTGTATTGATGACTTGTTCGATTAGCTTCATGGCGATAGAGTATTTTCTTAGTTGGATCTTGCGATGGGATATCACCTCTGATAATAGAAAAAGGGAGTGCATCGGTTAAAGCGTTTCATATGCCATCAGGATTCTATGAGTGGTTGCATGCCATTCAAGCTCACCAATGCATTGGCATACTTTGTTGATCTCATGAACCGAGTCTTCACAGGTCAGCTAAATAAATTTGTTCTTGTGTTCATTGATGATATCCTCGTCTACTCATAGATAACGGAGGAACACAAGTCACATTTGGCGATCGTGCTTGAGGTGTTGAGAGTGCACCAACTGAAAGCAAGGTTTCTAAATATCTAGAGGAGGAAGTGCGATTCTTGGGTCGCATTGTTTTTTAGCAGAGCATTGCCATTGATCTTGCAAAAGTTGCAGTAGTGCAAGATCGGACTAGACCCAAAAACGCTACGGATGTGAGAAGTTTCTTGGGGTTAGCTGGATATTATATAAGATTCATCTAGGACTTCTCTAATGTAGACACACCATTGACTTAATTGATGAAAAAGAATCAGACTTTTACTTGGGATGTCGGATGTGAACATGCATTTGTGAGTCAAAAGGAAAGTTGATGGGTGCACCAGTATTGACCATTCCGAGCGAGAATGATGAGATGATGGTTTACACTGATGCTTGTGGTATCGAATGAGGCATGGTATTGATGCAGAGAGGCAAAGTTGTTGTCTATGCTAGTCGACAACTGAAGCCACAAGAGAAGAAATACCCGACCCATAATTTGGAATTAGCAGCGATTGTGCTTGCACTAAAGATCTGGTGGCACTATCTTTTAGGAGAGAGGTTCGAGCTATTCACCGAACATAAATCATTGAAGTACCTCTTTTTGCAAAAGGATCTTAGCCTTCATCAGCAGTGATGGTTAGAGTTTTCTAGCCTCCTACGACTTTCATATTGCATATACACCAAGGAAAGGGAGTGTAGTTGCTGATGCATTTAGTAGGAGACATATCAGCTTGGAAGCAAGTTTCTAGAGTGACGTAGTTAGAGTATATTGCTGATTATGATTTTTGATTGAGATGCGAGCTAGAGTCAGGTGTATTGACGAACTTGACTGTCAGGCCTACTCTGATTGAGTGAATGGTACTAGTCAAAGGCATAATGCTAGAGTTAGTTGAGATCATCGCTAAGATCAAAGACGAAGTAGAATTTGAAGAGATGAGACCGTACGAACTCGATCGAGATGATTGGATCTATAAAGATGGGACATTGTTTATTCCTGATTTCGATGGGTTGAGGGATGAGGTGCTACAAGAGTGCAGTATTGACCTATGATTTCAGTCATTTGAATTTGTCTTTAATTGATTTTAAATATTGAAAAGTTAATTTTATAAGTCAAAAATTTTAAATTTCAAACATAGAGATTTATTTGATAATGTGAATTGTTAAATTTAATAATTGGAATTGTTTAAATAATTGAATCTTGAATTTAATTTTAATAAATGGATTTCAAAAAATTGTTTAAATTCAATTTTGATAATAAATGCTTAATGTAAATTTTAATTTATAACTTAAAGTAATTAGAATGGTTTTAGTTAATAATTCATTTCAATTAACGTGTGTAAATAGCCTGTTGGGACACTATCTCTGATTTTACGAAACCAGTGCCATTGGATCCGTAATAGTGAATTATTGTATGTTAACGAATTTCGTGGCGATCAAACGTATCGTTTAGTCGTGTGAGCTCGAAATGCGTACAAATTAATTAAACGAATTTAAATTAGTATAATCTGATTTTGAAAGTTAACTTCTATATATAATGGAATTAGGCCCCGATACTAGTTTCATTGTGTTCGGAATGGGGGTATTTAGTATAGAAGGCCAGGCGACACGCCTCGATTGGAGTTCGAAAATTTAAGCGTGAATAGTGTTTGGTTATTTTTCTATAAAAGGACTCCTAGTCTCATTATTTTGCCCAAACTAACTTTTGAAACCCTAGGCGCCATTAAAAGTGCATCATCCAACGATTGTAGTTCATCCAAGCCGCTAGGGGCGTTATTGGCCGAGAGTGTCAACTAGGTAAGTGTAGAACTAGAGTAGATAAGGTGATTCAATGATTAGATCATCGAACAGCGAAGCGAGGCAGCCAGAAATCGCCTATGACTAGCCCAGCTATGGCACGATTTTTCAACGTCGACGTTAGCATTTGGGTGGTGTCGCTAGTATGGATGGAGGCGGCTTGGCTTAGGGAGTCGGCGGCGTGGATGTGGCAGCGTGAAATTGCCTATGACGGTAGCGTGGAGTGATCGAAGTTGCGGCATTGGTTGAGAAACACATGGTCTGGAGACATTAATGTGGTAGGAGATGGTAATTAAGTCGATGACTTATTTTAATTTAAGTTAATTAATAATTAATATTCTCAAACGTTCATTTATTTATATCTTGTCCATACGAGGTCGGATTTGAACGCGGTCAGTCGCGTTTAGTTTGTATCGACTAATACTATGTTATGGAGTTGGATTAGAATAATTTGGAGCTTGCAGGAATTTACGTTAAAATCGAACATCCATTTGATTTTAATTCAAATCGGAATGCATTAGCAATAACTGAAATTTTGATGAGTTAACTCACCTCTCTGTCCCACTTATATTTTATATAAGTGAGGATATTTTTACTTATGCTTTTTGTTGATTGTTTGGATGATTTACTATTTTATCAATTGGTTTGGATTTATTCCCGCCATTGGAGTAGATGACCTTTTTATGTATACCCGCCTAGTTTCGTATGACCCTTATTATATGATTATATCTTGTATGTGATGCATGGGGACAGGTTGGAGGGATCCAACATGGTTCCTCACCACTGTTGATTTTACATTTCATATATATTGTGATATATGATTTGTTGGATGCTATATTTGATGACGTGGACATGATTCTATTTATTTGGTGCTATAGTAGCACTTGGCCTTATTTTTAGTATTTCGAAATATTATAAAGTGAAGATTTTGATTTAAAAGGATTTTTAAAATGATTTTGGAAATTTTATATGTTTTTAATAATTATTCTTAAATTATTAAAAGGAGTTTATTTTAAATAAAATAAAAAGTACGATTTTTTGTATTATAAACTGATAATTTGCAAAATATGTTAAATAGAGATTTTTGAATTGTATTATAAATGTTTTAAAAACTTAATAAATAAGTCCATCTTTAATTCTAAAGGAAGTACAGTTTTCAAGAAGATAGAAATAGTTTAAAAACAAAAATTTCTGAAATAGTTTATATAAATGATTTATAAAAGTAATATTTTAAATAAAGTAATAGTTTTATAAATGGAGTTTTATAGACATTAAAAATGAATTTGTAATTAATATTTTGTAAATATATTTATCAATGGGATTTTATATATATATACATAAGATTTATAAAGGAGTAGATTTATAAATAGAATTTTATAAATAAAGAGATTTTATAAAGAGAAGTTTTATAAAATAGAATGGAGATTTGTAAACATAGTTTTATAAATATCGAAATGATTTATGTTGATATTTGAATATGGGTTTATATAAAGGATATACATTCACGTTTTAAAAGTTAAAATAATATTTTAAAGGAATGTTTCAAAAGTAATATTTTTCGATGGAGTTAAATGGTTTTAAAAGGTGATTTAAAATGTGCTAAGGGATAAAGACGTTGATCTCAACATCTATTGTTGTGATAGATGTTTTTGAGAAAGCGAGGAAGGTAAAGACTGTAACACTGTTGTTATAGTTAGTGATTTCTGAATGGAAGTGTTTTCTATAGTATATAGGATTTATATAAATATAAATACTCGAATCCCTTTACTATTGTTTTAGGTTGTCGTTTTACGCAACATTCGTTTTGACCCAATAAAGCAATTTTTGGAAAATATGAAACTTGCCTCAAAAGATTTATAAATATACTTATTACGGAATTAAGTATATAGAGATATTTTCAAATTTTTGAAAACGAAATGGTTTGTGAATATACTTATACCGTTGAAATAAGTATATGGAAATATTTTCCACATATCGAAAGATTAAATTGGTTTTGAGAATATATCTTTTTAAAGGTATTTTGAGATAATTATTTGAAAAGTGATTTGATTAATAAAAGATTAATTAAAAAGGCCTAGTGACTGCTTGTGTGCTAGATTGTATTTTTTGCCATTTTGGTTCCTTGACTTAATGTGGGAACTGATTAGTTATGCACTTAGTACGAGGCCAACTAAGTAGGCTTGATTATCATTTATTGTCAAGAATGTTGATTCGAGTAGTGCGGAGTGACAATGATACTCCAATCTACCGAGCTTCCTTCTTGGCCGAAGGATAGCAAGTTGAAAGTTCGAAACATGATAAGTCCATGAAACTTGGTTTCTATATGAGGTTGAGGGCCTCTAATCGATTGATGGTCCGGAGAGACCAGGATCGGATTTATCTGAAAACCACTTTGAATCAACGTATGTGTTCGAAAGTGCAGATTTGTTGAAGACTGCGGTCTTCATGATGTAGAGCTGTTTACCGCTAGCCCTACGATTCCATATTATGTATATATGGTGGCAGTAGTGCTCTGTTATGAAAATCTTCGATGCAAGGATTGCTCGCTACTAATCCTAGGGTTGGTTCCCGACAGGATGTAGTAGGAGAGTGCCTTCAGTTTGTTCTATTCTTGGACAACTTATATGGATGAATATCTAGCATAGCATTTCTAAGCACCATGTACATTGGTTTTTACAAACATACATATGTTGGTGGTGTAAGAAGTAATCCCTCTTATGGTTAATACCCCTCTCCGAGACGTGCTAGCTCAGAGATTGTACTTTTGTGAAAATTAATTAGCGTGTTGTTGAAAATGGCAATGTGGCATTCAAAGTGGGATTAGTTGCATTATGAAAGGTAATACGTTACCTTAAGCCTCACACCCAGAAATGGCTGAATAGGGTATGCTGTAAGGCTAAATGGGTCGCTCCCATTAGAGTATGGTCACCACCTTTCCAGATAGCCCACTATATTTCGAGTTTTGTTGTGTATGTTGTGGCTGCGGATATATCGGGAATGACTGGGGTGATGTCATATTATGTTCTATCTGCCACCAGATGGGTCTGCGGGTACGCCGGTCTTGCCAGATGCAGAGGTTTTAAAGGTGTTGATCCTTGGTACATTCCTCTAGAAATGTACTGTACGGAAGGTAGTCCCTTACTTGTCATTGTATGGAATCCATTTAGAGTGCAAGCCTTTACTGTTTTAGTTGTAAACCTATTATGCTCGAATTTAATTAACGTAACAATTTCGGCTATGATTAATATGTATTTATATCCTAGACACTATTATAATATCAGAGGATTTGATATGAAGTGTTTTGGTTATCGTAAGGTAATAACTCGTCCATGTTTATGTATGGCGTGGTCTTACAAGATACCTTTGTTTTGAAAGGTTTTTATAACTTTAAAATCCAATTGAGATGTGTTTTCTCATGTTGGTTTACCGGAATGATTAGGGCATTATTCCCTTCCAATGCTTGGGTCAGACCGAGTATATTTACAAATTCAGTTTGAATGCTTTGGAGCTTTCGAAGATGAGCCGAAGGTCTTCAAGTCGTATGAACGTATATGTTTATTTTCCGCTGCATTGGTTGTTTAAAATTATCAGCATTTGTGTGGACATGTTGTTTTAACTGTCTAGGCTAATGATTAGTGATTTGTTGTTGTACTCTGATTTGATGTATATATATCACAATTTCTCTTTTGTAAAGATCATTAATATCTTATTATATGTTGTTCCGCTGCGTTGTGAGACTCTATGTTGTTTGGTTTTCTTCTCTCTTCTCTTCTTTCTTCTTTCTTCTTTCTTTCCCATAACTATTCGCCTTTGCGTTCAATTTGAGTTGGACATGTGTAGTTTATTGTTGGCTTGAAATGTGTGGAATTGCGGGTCGTTACAAGTTCCATCATTCGATATTGATTGTCCGTCCCGATGGTAATAATATGTACCATGATATGAAGCCGACCTACCCTTAGGAAAGGATAATGAAAGATGTTGGGGCATTCATCTCAAAATGCATGAACTGGTGGTTGGTTAAGGTAGAGTAAAATAAGCCTATTGGTTTGATGCAACTGCTAGAAGTTTCCTAGTGGAAATGGGAATAAGTATCAATGGATTTCATCGATGGACTGCCGAGAACTAGAGCAGGGTATTACAGTATTTTGATCATAGTCGATTGATTGACCAAGAGCGCTAGGTTTATAACCATCAAGTCAAGTAGAATGATAGCCAAACTGGACAAATTGTATATGTAGTGGATAGCATGATTCCATGGTGTATTAAAAAGCATTATAAGTGACCGAGACCTATTGTTCACTAGTGGGTTTTTGAAGAGCTTACAAGTGGTGTTAAGGACAGAGCTGCATTTGTGTATGGCTTATCACCCTTAAACTGACTACTAAACTAAGAGAGTGAATCATATCTCAGAGGATCTTTTATGGGCTTATATACTCAACTTTGGAGGTTTGTGGGATGATCACTTACACCTCGTTGAATTTGCATATAGTAACAAGTATTAGCCCGACATCGATATAGCACCATTGAGGCGTTGTATGGCCGTCTGTGTAACACTCCTTCTTGTTAGTGGGAAGTAGGCCAAATACTGATACTTAGGCTAGATATGATTAGAGAAACCTTGGAGAAGATCAAGATCATTTGATACCGGATGAAAGCATCTCAAGATAGACAAAAGAGCTAAGTTGATAAAAGACATAGGGACTTAGACTTCTCGGTCGATGATATGGTATTCGTCAAGATCTCTCCGTTGAAGTATGTAATTTGGTTCGGTAGTAAAGGGATGTTAGAACCGAGACTCGTAGGTCCTTTTTCGATACGAGAGAGGATTGGGTACCTTGCTTATAGGGTTGACTTACCCCTAAATAATGGTCGTGCGCTTGCGGTTATTTTAATTTGAAATTTATTGACGATTTTCTAAACCGATAGAAAATTCGTCTTTAAACAAGTTTTTGGTGCCGTTGAAAATTTTCATCAATTAACTTGTTATTGAAAAGAAATGAGAATACCACTTTGACAAACTTAGATAATCAACCAAGGATCCATTTCATAATTACATTGTGTTATCAACCGAAACAACTAGCCAAACTATAGTCTATTTGTTATGACAACTTGATTTTTGTTGGAAATTTTGACAAGTAAAAGGACTTAAATTTCTTAATAATGACCAGAATTTATATTTAACTTATTAGTGTCAATTTGAAAGTAAATCCTTCATTTGTAAATACTTTCAAAAACTTGCATTCATCCCATTGTAAATAAATCATGCATTTTGTAAATGTTTTCACTTTGCATTTGGATTTTGTGGGTAGTATCCGTTGAAAACCCTCACGAGACAACACTCGTCCTACTGGGGACACCCAGAGGTTTTACGGCTTGTTGCATACGCTCAATGCAATCTGCTCCCTACGGAAATGAATTTATCTTAGTTTTCCTTTATTCGAGGACGAATAAAAAGATAAGTGTGGGGGTATTTCGATCCATCCCTGGGGTTTTCTATTTCTACAGCACCGTGTGGAAAAACAGTTCGTACCTCAAATGGTCCGATCCATCTTGATTTAAGTTTCCCAGGGAATAAATAAAGTCTTAAGTCGTATAAAAGAACTTTTTGGTTAGGCGAAAACGTTTTTCTTAGGATTGACTTGTCATGAAAAACTTTTGTTTTTTCTTTGTAAATTTTCTCGTTTTCATACGCGTCGTTCCTAAGTTCTTCTAGTTCGTTGAGTTGTAGTTTTCGGTTTTCGCCAGCTTTATCGAGATCAAAGTTTAAGTTCTTTATTGCCCACAATGCTTTGTGTTTGATTTCAACAGGTAAATGGCAAGCTTTTCCATAAACTAAACAAAATGGGGATATCCCAAGGTTAGTTTTAAAAGCGGTACGGTTAGCCAAAGCATGTCGGTCAATTTCTGAAACCAATCTTTCTGATTTTTGTTAACAGTTTTCTCCAAGATTTATTTTATTTGACGATTTGAAACTTCAACTTGGCCACAAGTTTGAGGATGATACGGAGTGGATAACTTATGGGTTATCGAGTATTTCTTCGTTAAAGTTTCAAAAGAACGATTGCAAAAATGGTTGTCGTTATCACTGATTATTGTGCAAGGTGTGCCGAACCTCGAAAAGATGTTTTCTTTGAGAAATTTCACAACAATTCTATGGTCATTGGTTTTACAAGGAACAGCTTCGACCCATTTTGAGACGTAATCGACAGCGAAAAGGATATATAAATTTCCAAAAGAATTGGGAAAAGGTCCCATAAAGTCGATACCCTAAACATCAAAGATTTCAATTGTAAGAATGGTGTTTAGGGGCATCGTATTTTATCGAGAAATTTGTCCAAGCATTTGACATCAATCGCAAGTTTTACAAAATTCAAACGAGTCTTTGAAAAGAGAAGGCCAACAGAAATCACAGTGGAGCACCTTTTCCGCAGTTTTTCGAGGACCGAAATGTCCACCACATGCTTGATCGTGGAAAAACGAAAGAACACTCCTGATCTCATTATCTGGAATGCAACGTCGGATGATTTGGTCAGGACAATATTTGAACAAGTATGGATCGTCCCAATAGAAATATTTCACTTGGGACATGAATTTGCATTTGTTCGGTTTGAACAAGATGAGGGAGTTTCTTTAGTGACTAAGTAGTTCACTATATCAGCGTACCATAGATCGATAGAAATCGAAAGAAGTTGTCCATCGGGGAAGTTTTCATTGATTGGCAAAGAAGATGGTGCATTTGGAAGACGAGACAAGTGATCGGATATGACATTATCGGATCCTTTTTTGTCCTTGATTGTAAGGTCAAATTCTTGAAGTAAAAGGATCCAACGAATCAAATGGGATTTAGCATCCTTTTTGGCAAAAAGGTATCGAAGAGCAGTATGGTCAGTGTAAACCGTGATGTGTGAACCTATCAAGTAAGGTCGAAACTTTTCGAGCGCAAAAACGACAGCTAGAAGTTCTTTTCGGTTGTTGTGCAGTTGAGTTGAGCGTCGTTCAAAGTCATACTCACGTAGTAAATGACATGAAGGATTTTGTTGATGCGTTGTCCTAAGACAGCACCAACCGCAAAGTTCGAGGCATCGCACATTATTTCAAATGGGAGATCCCAATTAGGCACGCAAATGATTGGAGCAGAAATGAGTTCATTCTTAAGACGTTCAAAAGAAGAGATACACTCGAAGTTGAAATCGAATGGAAATTCTTTTCCGAGAAGAGTCGTCAAAGGACGAGCGATTTTGCTAAAGTCTTTCACAAAGCATCGGTAAAAGCCAGCGTGTCCTAGAAACGATCGAATGTCCTTAACAGATTTGGGAACGGGTAGGTTTGTAATGACATCGATTTTCGCTTTATCTACCTCAATGCCTTTATTTGAGATGATATATCCAAGGACTATGCTTGTTTGGCCATAAAGTGGCATTTTTCCCAATTCAAAGTAAAATGTTTTTCTTTGCATCAATTTAGAACCAATTCAAGATGATGTAAACATCGGGAAAAAGAATCACCAAAGATAGAGAAATCGTCCATAAAAACTTCTAGAAAGCATTCAATCATGTCGGAAAAAATGCCGACCATGCATCGTTGGAAAGTCGCAGGAGCGTTACAAAGTCCGATGGCATACGTCGATAAGCAAAGGTACCGAATGGACATATGAAAGTCGTTTTCTCTTGATCTTCGGGAGCGATTGGAATTTGGTTATAGCCGGAATAACCATCTAGGAAGCAGTAGAATTCGTGGCCGGCTAAACATTCAAGCATTTGGTCAATGAAAGGAAGAGGGAAGTGATCTTTTCGTGTTGCGGCATTTAGTTTTCGATAGTCAATGCAAACATGCCAACCTGTTTGAGTATGAATTGGAATAAGTTCATTTGAATCGTTCCTGACAACGGTTAGCCCAGACTTTTTCGGTACAAACTGAATTGGGCTAACCCATGAACTATCGGAGATTGGGTAAATGATTCCATTGTCGAGAAGTTTAAGAATTTCATCACGCACCGCATCTTTCATTTTTGGATTAAGCCTTCGTTGCGCGTCATGAACATGCTTGGCATCATCGATTAAATGGATGCGATGTTGAACAAGAGCGGGACTAATTCCCTTTATATCGCTGATCAACCATCCCATCGCTTCCTTGTTTTTGGACAGGATTGAAAGTAAAGAAGTTTCTTGATTTAGAGAGAGAGTCGCAGAAATTATGACGGGAAATGTTTCATTATCACTTAAGTATTCATACTTAAGGTGATCGGGAAGTGGTTTGAGGTCCAACTTCGGAAGTTGCTCGATTAAAGAATTGGGTTGATATTCGGACTCAAATGGAAGCGATTCAAAGGGAAGAGTGTATTCACTTTCGTTTTGGAAATTCGTGAAATAATTTTTCGTATTCAGCTTCGCGTTCGTCGTTAATGTCAAGTCTCTCATTTTCGAAGTTTTCGTAAATGGCACTAACTTACAACGTTTGGTCGCAAGGTTCATTTGATTGGCTTTCAAGATTGAAAATGTTGAGATCCAAATTCATGTTTCCAAAAGAAATTTTCATTGAACCGTTACGGCAATTGATTAAGGCATTTGAAGTGGCTAAGAATGGTCGGCCTAAAGTCAATGGAATTTGACTCGTGGGATTTGTCACGGGTTGTGTTTCGAGAACAATAAAATCAACGGGGAATATGAATTGCCCTACTCGAATGAGCACATCCTCGATTTCTCCCATGTGCTTCTTAATGGAACGATCGGTGAACTGAAGCGTGACTTTTGTGGGTTTGAGCTCACCTAAGCCTAATTGTTCGTACACGGAGTATGGAATCAAGTTGACACTTGCGCCTAAGTCAATCAAACATTTGTTAATCGTCTTGTCTCCAATTGTACACGAAATCGTAGGGCAGCCAGGATCTTTGTATTTTACGGGCATGGATTGGGATAAGACTTCACTCAAACTGGCGGCTAAGAAGACTTTTTTGGGCACTTGAGTGTGTCGCTTTTCGGTACACAAGTCCTTAAGAAATTTCGCGTACGTTGGGACTTGCTGAACGATGTCAAGAAGCGGAATGTTAACTTTGACTTGTTTAAAAATTTCCAACATCTTTTCTATTTGGTCCGAGTGTTTCTTTGGTCGAAGACGATGTGGAAATGGAACACGTTACTCGATAGGCGGGTCTACTCGAGTAAAAGAAGAATTTTTATTAGCATTTGATTCAACATTTGGCTCCACGTTCTGTTCAGATTCGTTCGTTGTTTTAGAAGTGTCGAGAGAGGTTTCTGGTAAATCGTTTGGGTTAACGACTTGATTATCAATTTGTTTACCGAAACGTAAAGTTGTGATAGCATTCAATTGGGTGACGTTGCTATCTTGAACAACACGGGCTTGATTTGAATTTGTTGATTTCTGGGATTTGGAAGGGGCTGGCTTGGGAATGTTCCTCGTTCACGTTCACTTACAGATATGGCTAATTGACTCATTTGCATTTCAAGTTTTCCAATCGATTGGTTTGTGTTTTGCATGTATGCGATCAATAAATTTTGCAAATTGCCGTTTGATTGAAGGCTTTGAGTAGTTGCTTTAGCCAATGTTTCAAGAGTTTTCTCAAGTGAACTTAAACGTTTATCGTCTTGGGGAGGATGTGCAGAATTTGGTTGAAAATTTGATTGTTGCGGTTGATTATGAGACGGACCCGCAAAGTTTGGTTGAAAATTGTTGGACTGAAAGAGAGGATTCAAAGCATTATTTGGAAATGCTTGAAAATTGGGACGAATCGTATTCGTGTTGGGATTATTTTGTTTCCAGGCAAAGTTCGGATGGTTTCTCCAACCAGGATTATACGTTGGAGAAAATGGGACGTTTTTGGCTTTATTAAAGGCATTTATTTGTTCGACAGAATTGGGACACTGATCGGCTATATGATTAGGACCGTTGCATTTATAACACATTGGTTGGGAAGCTTGGTTCATTTGATTTGATGAAAAAACGTTATCGAATTTTTTAATCATTATGTTGATCTTAGCTTCCAAAGAAAAAGAAGATCCTATCGAGTGTGCACTCGATCGTGAGTAAATTGATTTTTTGTTTGAACGTTCCTATTGGGATGATTTTTCGACGAGGTTTTCAAGAAATTGCCAAGCATCATCGTGATGTTGGGCAAGAAAGTTGCCTTGGCACATTGATTCGAGTATGGTTCGTGAGTTGTTTTTGAGTCCATCATATAAGATTTGGCAAATCGTCCATTTTTCGAAGTTATGGTGTGGACATTTTATCAAAAGCTCTTTGAATCTTTCAAAATATTTTCCGAATGGTTCTCCCTTGAATTGATGAAAATTTACAATTTCGTTTCGGATTCTACTCGTTTTTTCCAAGGGGTAGAAATTGTTTAAGAAAGCTTTTATGAATTCTTCCCAAGTTTTAATCGAGTTTAATGGTAAGCTGTACAACCATTTTTCAGCGTAATCCGTAAGAGCGAATGGGATTAATCGAAGTTTGATTCTGTCATCGGAAAGTTGTTGGAGTTTAATGGTTGCGCAAACTTGTTTGAATTTAGTCAAGAAAATGTAGGGGTCACCGTGCTCGAAATTGCCAAATTTTGGAAGCGTGGCAATATGATTCGAGTGAATTTTGAATTGGTTACCCATAGGGGCGGGTAACGTGATGCAAGATGGAATAGAAAATCTATCGGGAAAGATTCTCTCCATAAGAGTTCGAGGGATGTTCTCGTTCGCCATTTCGGGAGGATCGTTTTTTCGAGTTAAATGATTAGTTATTGAGTCGCTAGTCCAACGATTGGTTGTTGTGTCACGAGTCCAAGTACTCATGCACAAGTGAAAGTCGAGAAGAGAAAGAAGTTAGAAATGAGTTTAGAGAATGAAACGAGATTTGGAAAATGAAGTGAAAATTTGTATTTTTGTTTTCTTTTTTTTAAGGAAGAAAAAGATTTACCAAGTGAAATTTATTTTTCAAAAGAGAAGTTTGATTTTTTTTTTGGTTTTTCAAATTTTTATATGTTTTTGTTTTTGTAAAAAAATTTTTTGTTCTTTTAGGTTTTCAAATATTTACCAAAAGATTTTTTTTGTTTTTAAAAAATGGGAATTTAATTTTTTTGTTTTTGTTTTTTGAATTTTAAATTTTTTTTCTTTTTGAAAAGATTTTATATTTTTTTGGATTTTTGTTTTTGATTGAAAATTTTCATAGGAAAGGAAAAAGAATATTTTTTTTTGGAATTAAAAACTAAGTTAAGTAAAATCTACTTTTTTTTTTTTTGGATTTTTGATTTTTTTTTAAATCATGAACTAATGCAATAAAATGAATGCAAAGGACTTAATTACAGTTTTCTGTCCTTAGTAGCTCCTAACCTAAAATTATATAATCACACTTTGTCTTAAATCAACAAAAATATTTCTCAGTCAGATAACGGGCAGGGGTTATCAGTGCACCACGAATCACCTTAGCAATGCAACCGATGGTATAAGTACCTTCAAGAGGAATAACCACTATAATATTTACGAATCACCGTAATATTTATAAATGGTTATTACTCTGCCGTAGCCTAGACACCAAGAAATAAACTTGTTCAAAGAAAACAATTGTGAAGATACAATTAAGCCCTAGATGAGCTCGCGACACCCTTAAGTAAAATGTCTAACCTTTATTATTAGTCAAATTCTACGATGAAATGCAATTTGTGGGCTAAGGAAAGGGTGATGAAATCTCTCACCTTATGTGAATTGGGGTATTGCTCTTTGAAAAGAAAATAAGATGAGATGAATGCAAAACAAAAATTAAACGTGAATTTACGATGCAACTAAGATGAATTTTGTTTTTGTTTTTGGAGTTTTGGATTTTTGAATTTTTTTTATATAATGGAAATGCAAGCAACCAACAATGCAACTAAAATAAAACTAGTGATGAAAGCACGATACTAGAGCGTGCAGATTATTTAGCAATTTTTTTAAAGCGGCGATTTATTTTATAAGCAAGTAAAGTGGAGCAGTTTTAGACGCAATTCTTCTTTTATTTCCTACAACCTGAAAATTAAAAATAAGATATATGTACCATTTTTTTTAATATGAAAGAAGTAACTAAAATAAAGGAAAATCAAAACAAATGAAATCAAAAGAAATAAAACAAAACCAAAGATATTTTTTTATAAAACAAAATCAAAAGAAATAAAACAAAGGAAAATAAAACAAATGAAGTTAGAACTTGTTTGTTTTTTTTGTATATTTTTTTGTATATTTTTTATATAAGAAAGAGAAAAAATGATAATTACACAATTGAAAACAATTTGCTTGAACTCTTTTTTTTAAATAACTCAACAAGGACCGGCCCAAAAAATCAGAGAAGTATTATTCTCTTCCTCGTTTAAACTAATAAATCTCCTGCCTTTGTTAAAAAAACGATATACTTTCTTCCTAAAAAAAAGAAGAAGTAATCGAAATGAGAACTCAAAATCAGAAAGGAAATCCAAGTTGATTGTGAGGATTCTGGGAATTCAAGTTAGGGGATTTTGGGTTTGCATTTGGGAGATTGGCAATTGAGATGCTGGAGGCTGTTATGGTTAGGATGTTGTGGTTGAAGGGAGGTTGTTCGGGTGGTTGCGAGTTATCAATTGAGTGTTTGATTTGTGCTTTTGAGCTTCGGTTGTTGCGAGTTAGATTGCGATGTGGTTAACGGGGTGGTCAAAGATGGTGAGGCAGTGGGAATGGATGGTTGCAAGGGGGTTCAGGCGAGTGGGTGAGGTTGCGATTTGTAGTAGAGGACCGTGGTAGAGTTTATAAGGTTAGAGGTGGTGGTTGGAGTGATTTGCGAGGGGATTTGCTTGTTTCTGGTGAACGATGGAATGGTGGAACTGGTGTTGTAGGGAAGGGTGGTTTGTGATGAATTGTGTTTGGTATGTGGAAGCTTAATGAAATAGATGGAGATATGTAAGGGTAATGAAGTGATGTAATGGTCTTGACAGAAGTTGTTCATTGTGGTTAGAGGTTGGTTTTGATAGAGAAGATGGGGGAGAAGTGGGAAGTTGAAAGTGGGAAGTTGACAGTGATATGTGCACTGTTGTGGGTATTGGTTTGAAGATGGCAATATTGTAAGGCAGTGAATGTTGGAACAGGAGACAGTGAATGGTTTGGTAACCAGGTTGTGGCAGTGGTCGAAGCAAGGCCGAGTAGATTCAGGTTAACTATAGTGATAGTTGCTGATATCTGCAGTGATAGCTGCAGTGATGTGGTGGTAGTTCGAACAGACTGTGATGTAGTGAATGTTATTTATGGTTTTAGTTTGACAGGGTTGTAAGGCAAGTGAGCAGTAAAGGTTGTAGCTTATGGTGGGGAGTTAAGGCAGTGGAGTGGTAATTGGTATGACTGTCTGGGGATGAGGTGAGTAGGCACTGTTTGATGGAAGAATTTTGTGTGCAATATGGAGGGGTTATGGTGGTATATGATGTGAAGTTGTAGATAGGTTTGTGTTGCAGAGATGGAGGGGTAGCAGGCAAGGGGCAGTTATGTGAATGTTTGAACGGTTTGTGGTGGGTGATTTGTTGGTATGTCAGCAATGGAAAGGGGATGTTGAATGGAATGAATGTGTGCTGGGTGGATGATGGAAGTGAATAAGAGTAGAGGTGGCACAACAGTTTTGAAGTGTGTGAGCAGTTTGTATGTGCAGTTGTTGGTTGGTAGACAATAGTTGAATTTGGGATGGCAAGGAGGAGTATGTCAAGCAGTGTGGAAGTGGACAAGTAGTAGTAGGTGATGAAGTATTAATGGTCAGAGGGGATGTTTTGTATGGAGCAGTCAGGTGAAAGAGGGGTAGTAGCTGATGTAGAGCAGGCACAGTTTTGTACACACTGCACAGTTTTGCTGCACTGTGTATGCTTTTTTTCTTCTTTTTTTAGAAATGTAAAAAGAAGGAAAAAATTGTAAATGTAAAAATGTATATGAAATAAAATATTTTTGTTTTTGGAATGAACTTGTGTATATATGTTTTCAATAGGAAAGTAAATAGAAATGCAAGAACAATAAACAAGCACACAAATCAAATCACACAACAAACATACACACAATTTTTTTTAAAATGCAAATTACACACAAAATAAAACACACAAAAATCAAACAACAAATAATTCGAAGAATACAAAATTAAAATCAAAGCAAATCCCCGGCAACGGCGCCAAAAACTTGTTTAAAGACGAATTTTCTATCGGTTTAGAAAATCGTCGATAAATTTCAAATTAAAATAACTACAATCGCACGGCGTACAAAAGTTAGTACGTGGTGAGTACGGGTCGATCCGTAGGGAATTGTTAGATTTTAAAAATCAATTCAATCAAATTATACCAAATGGAGAGGAAATTGTTAACTACAAGAAAAATGAAGCTAAAACAAGAATTAAAATGAGATTAAAAACTATAAGATTAGAGAACAATTTAGAGGCAAATTCACTCTCATATTTTTTTGTAAATCAACAAACAAATAATTTATGTTCTCTATTTTTGATATTAAGTGAAATAATTGTTGCATTTATCATAAGTATGGTTTATTTATGTTATTGATTAACATAACTTAAACCATCAAACTATAATACAACAAATAAACCACTTATAAATTCTCATGAAAATGAAGTCAAAGCAAAAGCTATTTTAAGTATGATCTATTTACTATAGTAATTAGTAATATAGATCATCAAAATTTGTTTTTACTTTCATTTCAAAATCAAAAATCAATTAGCAAATGATGATGTAAATTGTGTTTATGTTGAATAAGAATAGCTCATTTGCAAATGCAACAGAAGCTGTGAAACCCACTTGTATAAACTTACATCAAAATCCACTCTCATGAAGCACAAATAAAAGAGATCATAAATCATAGAAATGTTGAAATTACATAAAGTTAGAGAGCTTCATTACCCCTAAATCAAAGGGGTTTAGCTACTCATTTGTGTATCAAATCAACACTTGTAGATTTCAACATTAAAAAGCAAGGAAATTGAAACTAAGCAAAGGAAGAAAGAGAGACTAACTACTTGCATAAAAAACAAAGCTACACTACTTGCATGAATGTAAATCTAAGCTATAAACATGAAATGAGAGAAAGCATAGAAAACATCAACATAAAAGTATATAAAAACAAGTGGAAAAGAGAAGAGAAAGAGGCTAGGAAGCCATTTTTATTTCATGTAACATAGAGTTTACAACTTGCATTTTGATTTCCTAACTAATTTTAAGAGAGTAGAAGATCCTATACATGTACATAAGAGGGCTATTTATACATGCATAAAACCCTAATTCAATTTTTAGGGTGCTTCCCAAAATGTCATTTAGGAAGTATGGCCACCAAGTAACCATTAGCCACTAATTAATCCATCATTAAATGTGCATGAAGCTTTAACCTCCACTTAGTTGTCCATTAGCTTTTAATTGTAGATTTAGGTAAGTGGGTGGGGTCCTCCATGATCATGAGCTTGAATTATTTCCATCATCCTTCCTTTGTATTCATTTGTGCATGCATGTATCTTCATAAAACCCTCTTCCATATGCATCCAACTTCCTATAAGAATTATGAAAAATGTCCAAGTTAAAAGTTCCAAATTAACACATGCACAAAAATGACTATTTTGCCCCTGTATGTAGATGAATATATAATGATTTGAAAATAATTGAATTTTGGTTTTAAACATGTTAAAATGCTCGAATATGACATTTATTTAAATAAAAATTGATAAAATATGGATGTAAATATATGCACATTTATGTGCACATCACACTTCGGAGACCAAGGAGAACGTGATGACAACTTATCCATAGCTCTTTACTTGGTGAGACTTTCTATTTATCACTTTTACTTTCGCTTATGATATCATGAAGTATATCATAGTGTAGTATCCTACATGCTAGGATAGGCTTGGATGTTACACTTTTCATCTGTTGTTGTGTATATATGTTTGATGTGTGGTGATTTCCTATGTTGGTATACGATTGTTTGGCATGCAGGATGAACTTATCGATTTTGCTTTGTTCGGGAGCAAAATTCCAAAAGTTTGGGAGAATGTAACGGCTCGTATTTTATGTATCGGAGGATCGCAGAATGTTAATATTATTTTTATTTAGGATCATATGATTCTATAACTTTGAGAATGACTACTAGAGACATTTTCATCCTTAGAATTTTTATCGGACGATTTTAACCCTGGAAATCTTGTATGGCGTATAACTTTTGATAGGAGCTGAACTAGGGTCTGAAACCACTTCCATTAGATCAAAATAATATATACTCTTTCCATAGATTGGTCATAATAGGAAAATAGACTTACTCTTCGGGAGTTATGGTTATTTGAAGTTTCACTTGATTTTGATTAACTTAATGAGTAATTAGTAGATTAATGGCTAGGCCCAAAGCCAATTCGATATTAGCATCTTGATGGGGCTGATTGGACTTCTCTCCATCGTTACACACTTTCTAAAATAAAGAGAAGAACCTCCATTAACCACTTCTAAGCCATAAAGCTATCCTAATCCTGACTTTAATTAGCCAAATTTTGTCATTAAGGAAAGATTAGCATAATCATCATTTGGAGATTTGCTATTGGAGATCAATTGGAGCTGTTATTCATCTTGGGATTTGTGCACTTTTGGATTTTCTTTGGATTTAGGTGAGTGGTTAGGACCTCTCGTTTACTAATTAGTCATTATACACTTTAAAATGATGTTTTATAATGATTTTTAGATCCTAAAATGTGTTTTAAACCTTAACTAATTAGCCATAAAGCTACCCTAATCCTGACTTTAATTAGCCAAATTTTGTCGTTAAGGAAAGATTAGCATAACCAACATTTGGAGATTTGTCGTTGGAGATCAATTGGAGGTGCTATTCATCTTGGGATTTGTGCACTTTTGGGTTTGCTTTGGATTTAGGTGAGTGGTTAGGACCTCTCCTTTACTAATTAGTCATTATACACTTTAATATGATGTATTATAATGATTTTAGATCCTAAAATGTGTTTTAAACCTTAACTAATCATATATGTTAATTTCAAACGATTTGAAAAGATTTTTAAAATTGTGTTCTTATGTATCTCCTTTATTCTTATAGTTTGTCTAGTTTTTACCCTTAGATTTAGGCTTCACTTTAATGTGTATGGATGTATGCTTGTTAGAATATATTGTATATAATGATTTGTTGAATGTATGATGTTCATTTAGTTGAAAACTATGATCGAATGGTGATGTAGAATTAGGAATAAAGTCATGGATCGATGATGATCCATGAAAGGGACTTGACCCAAATTAGGTGTAATCCATGTGAGGCGACAAGGAAGGCCTTACAAGGCTTCGTTCCAAGTTTCAAGTCATTTGTGGTTTGTTTGCTTGAGTTATGGTCGATTGAAGATGGATTGGTAGGGATTCAAAGGCTTTGGATCGGTGGGAAGTTGCTTCGAGTCGTGCTTGTGTCTTTGGAAGGTTTACTTCGAGTTACAAGGTGAGTACTTTGGGTCGCTCGTGTGCATGCATGGTTTGAGTGAGGATGGTGGAAAATTATAGGTGTGGTATCAATACCCATGGATTGGTACCAATCTAGGGTGGTTCGAGTGTGGGTCATAATTGCATGGATCGATGGTGGAGTATGGGTTGGTGGGCTTGGTTCGGTGGGGCTTGGATCAGTGGTGTTTGGATTGGGCTTGAAGGATCGTTGGTATATGGTTCGATGATGGGAATTCATAAGGTGGCTTTGAGCCACTTATGTACTTTCTTTGAGTCACAGAAGCAATTGCTTTAGGCCATTCACATGGTTACTTTAGGTCTTCATGCATAGGCTTGCTTCGAGTCGCATCTTCATTTATCGAGCTAAGGCTCGAGTCGGTACTGAACCATGAGGCTCAATGACGATTTTCGGCTACAACGACATGTAATTTGACGATGTTGATTCTATGATGCAAAGTGATAGCTTCAACGATGGGATGGTTGTACTTCGAGAAGTAGAGTAGAGGACCATGAGTCGGATTGAAAGAACTGATAGGGGAAGGTTACAGGACACAATGATATTTTATGACTAACAATGGCTATCGAGAATAGTCCCCAACCACGATGACTTCATACGGGAGTTGTAAGGGTATTTCTAGAACGTGCTCTGCTACAGATGATGTATGCAAAGGGATCATTGATATTCGTAGGTCTCGAAGTGTACTCATAAAGCAGGGTTATGTGGGGACGCTCACTTTAGGGTGCAATGTGCCCCAGATCACACGATGTTTCAATATGTTTACTCTGGACAGAGTGTGATGGCAGTCTAGTTCCTGCCCTCCTGAGTGGCATCGATTTGAGTATCGAGAAACTATGACATTAAGTTGTCCTTGACTATGCAATGAGTTAATACGAGTATCATATATCTAATGCACTGAGTGAGTGAATGTGAGGATGGATGATTGATGCTATGTTTGCTTGATTTTTTATCACTCTAGGGATGTCACACGACATAGATATCATTGATGTAGATATCTAGACACCCATTAGTACTTTGATGTATAGTACGCCATGATGATTATGATATAGTGCAACACATATTTTGTGTTATATGCTAACTCCATGCATGCAGGGACAGGTTTGGTATGATTTTCCATGCCATTTGTCCTAGTATATTGACTTTGTAGTATTTGAGATTGTCTACCACTCACACTTGACTGTTGTCTAACTTGGGATTTTATGCTTTGTTTCCTATTATTCTGGATACACTTAAATGAGTAGATTAGGGATAACGGGTCTAGTGAGTACGTGGAGCTAGATAGGTGACGAGAGGGAGGCTATACTCTCGTATTACTATATTTAGCTATTATTGGTTATCATTCCGATGTGCAGCACTATGGAGCTTACTAGTATTATTATCTATTTAGAGACAGTTATCTATTTTGAGTTTATTATCAATCAAATAAACTGTATCACTTTTGCTATATAACTATATAGATATACGTACTATGATTTCTATGATTCATTCCGTTATTACTTTCTCTCCTGTCTTATATTTGAGATGTTTACTATTATATTTTATTCGATGGACAGTGAGATATACGACATGTTCTAGATTGATTTGCTTTACTAACACCCCTTTTGATGATCGTCCTTCATCAGCCCTACACTGTTGCAGCACATAGTACTATACAGGTTATACATTTAGGTGCCTGTAGTGTAGGCGATCACCACAACTCCAATCTTGGCTCAATAACTCCAGCTAGCTGTTGGCTCATTATTTCCATCGTAAATTGGCAGAACAAAGCATTGACATCCATTCCTCCTTCAGCTAGGGCAGACACTTGGGTATCAGCTTCAGTACGAATTTATGGATCTGCCTTCCCTCTTTGGCCGTTGGTTTGTGTACTTTCTTCTTCTGTACTAGGGTTCGCTCCCATACTCCCTATGGTCAAATGTCAGTTACGTAGGTCTATACCCGCCTTCTGCATAAGCAAGGGTTCGTAAGAAACAGAAATAAAGAGAATGAGATCAATCATAGAGGGGTAGATATATTCTCCTATATATCTATATCAAAATAGAAGTATATTGTGTGTGCGTGTATTATATACCCTTCCCAAGGTTTCATTTTATACAAAAGTTTTCTACTTAGCTCTATTTTATTTAACTGTTCCCCTAACATAAGTTTTGATACCATGCTGTAACGTCCCAAACTTCGAGACTCAAAAATTGACGACGATGCTGCTGCTCGTCGAAATAATTTTCCAATAACGAAGTGAATTCAGTATTATTTTGCATAACATAAGTAAACAGAGCTGCCGAATAACTTTTCATTACATCAACTTGAATTACCTATTTCATTACATCATATTTAACCATTTCATTTCAATGCCGGGGTAAATACAATAGAAAATAAGAGAAGTATTTTTTCTGGCATATGAAGTTGCCAACACAACACATAACCGTTATAGCTCCTAGTTTCACATTGAGTAAATTAAAAAAATTCTCTAGATAATCCTCCTGCTTTATCTTCAAAATTTTATTTGTCCATCCAATAAATACCTGTGTAATCCATAAACTCAGCCTACTCGAATGAGTATCTGTATATTTATGGAAAATTATAAAAACACGGATCAGACATAAAGCTTAGTATAAGCAAAATCTTTACCCTAATCATCCATAGTGAGACTCCATCACTAACGCAAAATGGGTTTTCCCCTCACTTTATCGTCATACATCATATATCCAAACAACATAATGTTGGCATCAAAATTGTCCACCAACACCCAATTATGTGAAAGCACCAAAATCCAATCCAATCATAGAAATATGAAGAGAAATAAATGAAGAATAAAATTAAAATAATCAGAAAGCAAGTAAATATAGACACAAATTTATAGTGGTTCGGCTAACTCCGGCCAACGTCCACTCAAAATTTTTTCCTTTTATTAGGTTATAATGCTGATTACAGTTACAAATCCATGAAACTCAAGAATAAAAATGGCAGAGTCTAGCCTAGGTAGACGATGAAGAGAAACAGAATGAAGGTCCATTTTCTAAAGCCACGCCTGCTGCATTTATAGGCGACGACAACCACCAATCTCTATGAAACTTCGGCTACAGGACCTTCTCATCCATATGGGCCCACCATAGGGGTCACAAGGTCCAAAGCACCAGGAGAAGGGATCGGTACCGATCCCTTCCTTAGTTTATTTTTGGGCAGCGATTCCTATGGTGGATTCTTCATGATAAAGTATGTTGGATCTCCAATTCTCATATCATTTGGACCAAAAGAGCTCGGGTTATTGAGTATTGAATGCAAGAATACCCTTGGTTTTTGACGTGTGTCGATCCCTCCTGAGTGAGTTGAAACGCGCCGATCCCTTGCTAAACATCAAGCCTTAACAATTCCTTTCATATGCTTCGTCGATCCCTATCTTATGAGTCGAAACCATGTCGATCCCTTGTTTAACTAATCATGCTGATCCCTCCTATTCTACTAGGCCGATCCATCTTGTTTTACAAGGCCATGCCGATCCCTTTTGTTCCTCAAGGTTATGCCAATCCAACCTCTGCCATAATGCTATGCCGAGCCCTTCGAAGTTGCTGAGCCATTGAAGTATACCGATCCCTTCTGGATGTAGCATGTCGACCCCTCTAAATTGAAGTCGATCCCTCCTTGACTTATCTAAGAGATCCCTGCATATGCTTTGTCACAACTGACTTCACTGATCCCTTACCCTCTACAGTACTACCAATCCCTCAAGCTATACCATACTACTGATCCCTCAAGCAATGCCGAACCCTCATCCATACCGATCCTTCAACATTGAAACATGCCGATCCATCCATAACTTCCCAAACCAATAAAACATGCCGATCCAAGCTATGTTCCATATTTCTAGTATCCTACATCGTTTATCTACCAACTCCATCCAACTTTGGCTTTGTATAAACATTTTTACTTTACCTTCGGTTCCTACAACCGTCGCTCTGCACTCATCGACCTCAATAACTATGAAGTATGTTGGGTTAAATCCGCCTGTGTACTGCCTTGCCAAAAGGCGGGTTAACACTTTGCCCCCTAAAACATGCCTTGCAATAGGAATGCGTGTTTTGAATTGTCATAAATTCAAAATCCGAAGTCCATAATCCATTGGTTGTCATACTAGCCAATCCAGAATAAAATCTGTTGTCAATCCCATTCCTTGATCTCTCCTGATAATTAGAGAAATCCATGATTGTTCTGAGTCGATATCCAATTCCAAATCCATTCAAAATTCATTAACCAAATCTATGGTCTCTCCAGATCATTTTATCCAAATCCGAGACCACTCCAGGTCCATATCCAAACCCATAGACCTCTCCTGGTCGCTTTATCCAAATCCGGGACTGCTCTGAGTCCATATCCAAATCCATAGACCTTTCCGGGTCATTAGCCTAATCCAAATCCTTGATGTCACCGTATCCTTGCCGAGCATAATCCATACTCGACGATCTGAGTAGACCGATCTTGTCGCTCTTCGGCGAAGCGGCCTACCTCTTGCCAGGCATAGTCCATATCTAATGACCTTGATCTCTTCGGATCCTTGCCAAGAACAATCCATACTTGATGACCTATTAGGTTTTATTTTCTAGCCTTGACTCTCCGGTCGTGGGCTTAATCCATGGGTGTCCTTCTCCGGCCTTGGTTCCCAATCGAGGACTTAAACCATAGGGTATCCTTCTCCGACCTCGATCCCTAGTCGAGGACTTAATCCGTGTATGAATCCATCCTGTCGCTCTCCGATGAAGGGACTTGTGACTCATGGATACTGCCTCGTCTCTCCGATCGGGGCCATAACCGTGACCTGTGTTATTCATTACATTGATCCAAACTTAAGCATCCTTAAATCCATAAAATAAAATTTTGTACAACCAATAAACCAAAGTTCGAAGCAATAAGGAAAAATAAAATTTCACAAACTCGAGCACTACAGTTCATCATAATCTCAGAGCATGCCTAGGGACCGTCCTCGATCCCGTACATGTGTAAGTGACTTAGCCGTATTACCGTGGAGTTTATTACTTATTCCACGTCATCCCAATCAATTGATAACAAGTTGACGATGATGCTTGATCCAGAGCCATTTTTGTTTGAGGTGGACGGTGGCTTCTCCTATTCCATCACCGCAGCCCAAGTCCTTATGTATTGTTGTAACTGACCATTCCTCACGTGTTCCTCAATGGTATCCTTCAAATTCCTATGGTCATCTGTATTGTGTCCATCCAGCTCGTGGAATAGGCAATGCTTTCCTCATGCCCGCTCACGTTCGAAAGGTTCCCTCCTTGCCAGCCTTCGATATTGAAGACGTCCTCGAGTATCCAAATAAATCCTTTCAAGAGATTCGGTCAAATTTTTGTAAGAAGAGAATTTTGGTTCTCTCCATTGCCTCTTCGACACATTAACGCCATCATTCATTTTACGTTTGCCTTTATCATTCCTGTTTACATCTCCTAATGATCCTCCACTCCGTACAGCATTCACCTCTGGTTTGTTTTCTCGTGCGTCTTCCTGCCATAGGAACCTTTCTACTTCATGATAAAACTCCCTGAAATCCATAGGCAGATCTCGTGCTAGTGAATCCTTGAACTCCGTGCTATCACCAATTCCAAATATAGCTTCCATCAAAACCATGGATGGATCTGAACGATCCGCTAATGCCGCCGCGGCATTAAACCATGTTAGGAAACTCCTCAAGGACTCTCCAGTCCTCTTTTTCAGTATTGCCAAACTCATCACATTTTTGGGTCCCGAGATGTGAACCCTAAACTCCCTCATAAATCTTTCAATCAATTCCATCCACGTGCCAATAGAGCCGCTTTCTAACTACCTGAACCACGGTGTAGCTATATCCGTTAAGTACAAGGGTAAGCACCGTGGTATGATTTCCTCCGATGCCCCCAGTTCTTCCATGTGTCTCATGTATCTCGTCAAATGAACAACGGGATCCATTTTTCCATCATATGTCTCAAGCATTGGTAGTTTGAACTCCAGTGGATTCCTAACTTGCCTGATATTTGGAGCGAATGGACTTCTATTTACATCCTCTAGATCCCTATTCACTAATCCTCCACGCATAGCTCGCCTTATCATCTCTGCAAATCTGTCATTGTCTTCCAATGGTAGTCTCCTATCATCATGCCAAAGCTTCCCCCCGAGTCTATGAGGGAACTTTGAAATGTACTCCTCCGGAAGAGCATCCAAATTTTGATTCGCACCAAGCTCCATGGGATCGTTCGCAGGTCCTCCAGCATCATGATCAACCAGACCCGGGGCATGCCCCCAGCCTTTGGGGATCGATACCGATCCCTTTGGAGGGATCGGTGCCGATCCCTCTTGGATGGCAGGGAATTGGCCCCGGCTGCTTTGTTCCATTCCTTTTTCTATTAGCTCCATTTCCACATTCCTGGTATTGATTTTGGTTTTGCATTCCAGTAGCTCCTATGGCTCCAGCTTGTCCAATTTGTTGGAGTAGATTCTGCATCATCTCCTCCTGCCTTTTCGGCATTCTCTCCTGCATAACATCCTCATCCCTGGTGATTTTGATAGATGCTTGATCGGCTCCAGCTCCTAAGGAAGCCTCCTGACTCTCTCCATGGTGACTCTTTTCCGGTAGCACTCTCCTTGTTGATTGCCTAGCCATTGCTTTCTAGATCCAAGTATCCAAGCTTCAAAATCTGTTTTATGCAAGTTTTGTCGGTGAGGGCACCAAAATGTTGGCGTCAAAATTGGCCACCAACACCCAATTATGTGAAAGCACCAAAATCCAATCCAGTCGTCGAAATATGAAGAGAAATAAATGAAGAACAAAATTAAAACAATCAGAAAGCAAGTAAGCAGAGACTCAAATTTATAGTGGTTCGGCTAACTCCGGCCTACGTCCACTCCAAAGATTTTTTTATTAGCTTATAATTCTGATTACACTTACAAATCTGTGAAATTCAAGAATAAAAATGGCAGGGTCTAGCCTAGGTAGAAGATGAAGAGAAGCAGAATGAAAGTCCCTTTTCTGAATCCATGCCTGTTGTATTTATAGGCGAAGACAACCACCAATCTCTCTGATACTTTGGCTACCGGACCTTCTCATCCATATGGGCCCACCATTGGGGTCGCTAGGCCCAAATCCCCACGAGGAGGGATCGGTACCGATCCCTTCCTTAGTTGATTTTTGGGCAGCGATTCCTATGGTGGATTCTTCATGATAAAGTATGTTGGCTCTCCAATTCTCATATCATTTGGACCAAAGGAGCTCGGGTAATTAAGTGTTGAATGCAAGAACACCCTTGGTTTTAAACATGCGTCGATCCCTCCTAAGTGAGTTCAAATGCGTTGATCCCTTGCTAACCATCAAGTCTTGACAATTCCTTTCATATGCTTTGCCGATCCCTATCTTATGAGTCGAAACCCATGTTGATCCCTTATTTAACTACTCATGTCAGTCCCTCTCTTGATTGAGTATACCGATCCCTCCTATTCTATTAGGCCGATCTATCTTGTTTTACAAGGCCATGCCGATCCCTTTTGTTCCTCAAGGCTATGGCGATCCAACCTATGCCATAATGCTATGTCGGGCCCTTCTAAGTTGTTGAGCCATTGAAGTATACCGATCCCTTCTGGATGTAACATGCCGACCCCTTTGAATTGAAGCCGATCCCTCCTTGACTTATCTGACCGATCCCTACATATGCTTTGTCAAAACTGACTTCACCGATCCCTCACCCTATACAATACTGCTGATCCCTCAAGCTATACCATACTACCGATCCATCAAGCAATGCTGAACCCTCATCCATACTGATCCCTTTATATTGTACTAATTTGAAATGTGGATTTAAGGTATGAATATATAATGTAAATCTATAAAGACAACAAAGTTTGAGATCTTTCCCATCACCTTATGATAATAAGATCATTGGTTATGAGTAACTGTTCAAAACAAAAAGGGATCAAGTGGGTAATGTGAAAATGTATAAGGCTTATTATAGAAAAGACTAGACTCAAAAGGGAAACAATGTTTTATTTTTAAAGAGACATTCTCTTTGGTTTTACTGAAAGACTCTTTAGAATTATTTTTGAAACTTGTCATAGATTATGATTTTAAGCAATATTAGAAGGATATTAAAGTCGTGTTTCTCAATGGAGACATTGATGAAACAACTTAATAAAACCACTTATGGATTACCCTTTTGTATTAGGGATTCAAATACACCATTATTATTCATGGGGTGCTATTTGGATTATCACAAAAGGGCTGGGTGGATAAGGCTTTAAAAAAAAGAGGTTTGGTATGCAAACTGCAAATCAATTCTCTTTTGCCAAAATAGACAAATGTTGTCTTATATAGTAATATAAGAACATCCTTGAAGCTAAAGAAATGCAAAAGATTCCTCATGCATTTGCGGTGTGGAGTCTAGTGCATGCTAAAGCATATACACATATGGATATTGCATGTATTTTTTGGCAGATATCTTATTGACATTAAAAGTGAATTAATTGTTAGTAACCAAAATGGTTACGAGATATCTTTAAGAAACAAAGGATTATATGCTCAAGACGGATTGGTTGGAGATCATAAGGCATTACAGTCCGACTATTTTGGATGCCAAGAGTACAAAAGATCCACTTCAGATAACAATAATATTATTGTTGTTGTTGTTATTTTTTTGTTGGATGAAGCTATATAAGGAAAGTTGTCATACATATACTTATAGCCTTCTTTGCTATTTTTCGTTATAGAGCATCCAACGATGGAAAATAATTGTATAATTTTGTCATAAAGTAATGGACTATTGAATAAAGAAATTGAAAGATCATTAAAGTAATATTGTAACAATAAACAACATATTATTTTCCAGTATAGGGGAGAGTGAAAAATAGATTGTAATTCATAGAGCATACCATGACAAACTCCAATATGGTGGATCCGCTTACAAAAGAATTATCACCCAAGGTCTTTCATGAGCATCTTGCTCAATCGGTGTAACTTTTATGTAAGAATATTTTGTTTAGGGGGAGTTTTTATTTGGTACTATCATATGATACATTGCTCTATACTTTGGTTACATATACATATCAAGTTTTTTTCTGATCAGAAATAAAGTAATAAAGTTTTTTTTTGCACTCTAGGTTGTTCAAATATTGAACGTTTTGATCTCACTAAAGTAGGACCAGTTGGAAATAGACATGTATAGATCACATCTCATGTAATTTCCATGCTACGCATCCATGATTGATCAATGTCGTTTGATTGTGTTGGTATATGTGACCATTGATTGGTTTAGTTACACTAAAGGTAACGAAAGCCACTTTGATCCTTTATCAGCATAGTTAATGGACGAGATTGTTCCAGAAACACCTTATGTTATAAATAGAAAATTTTGGAGCTCATAAAGTTAAACACATTTATAAGGTTATTACATATATGGCCCAAAGGAGAGATTGTTGGAAAATTTCAATATGTGGGCCACATATGTAAAATAAATGTGTCGTGCTATTTTGGTGTAAAGCCTAATTAAAGTGATCAAATTATGAATTAAAGTTAAAAGGCTTATAGGTATAATTGTCATGGTATTAATGTGTAGATACTGGGGCAATTCTATTTTGTTGAAGGGCCAAATTAGAAAATGCCAACATTATAAATAAGGGGTTATGGTCCCAAAATTACATAAGCTCCAGTTATTCTCCTAATCTCTTCTATGGAAATAATTTAGATCTAGGGTTTATAACAATTTGGAAGATCAGATCCAACTCTTATCTTTTAGATCTATCTCTTTCTCTTAATCAGTTTATGAAAGTAGCAACTATGAATTCCGATCTAATATAAGGTCTAAGGTTTGTGTCAACGATGGAAAACCAAACCAAATTTACTTTTCCAACAGCAACTATGAATTCAGGTATGGCTTCCGCTAACCCATTTACTCCTCTATTTCTTTTCAATTAAATCAATATGGGCCACCTATTCAGATCTAGGGTTTCATGATTAATCTATCCTAAAGTATATTGAAATCCTAACAAGTAATCAATTTGGAAGATCAGATCAAACTCTTATCTTTTAGATCTATCTCTTTCTCTTAATCAGTTTATGAAAGTAGCAACTATGAATTCAGATCTAATATAAGGTCTAGGGTTTGTGTCAACGATGGAAAACCAAATCAAATTTACTTTTCCAACAGCAACTATGAATTCAGATATGGCTTCCGCTAACCCATTTACTCCTCTATTTCTTTTTAATTAAATCAATATGGGTCACCTATTCAGATCTAGGGTTTCATGATTAATCTATCCTAAAGTATATTGAAATCCTAACAAGTGGTATCAGAGCCACCCATCATTGATTTCATTGGAATTTTTTTTAATTACGAGTAATTGAACTTCTTTTTAGAAGTCCTGTAATAATCTTACTTAAGTTTCAGATCTGCTTGATCTATGCATCAAGAACTATTTGATGATGATTTTGGAATTGGTTTATATCAATTATTCGTGGTAAATTAAAAGGCTAATTTATGAAATTATTTTGGTGTAGAAAGATAGATAGATCTAAATGATCTATATGTTATTTATGAAATGGGATAGAATTTTAAAATCATTAAATTATGAGAAATAATCTAACATCCTCTAAATTTTGAAAAAAAAAAACTACATAGTCATCCAGAATAGTATTCCTCCCTTTTAAGTGGATTTCCTTAGTGACCTTGCACTTTGAGGTTGTTGAGTCTATTTTCTTAAAACAATAACCTTAATTTGAAGAACATTTTGTTTGACATTGTCTTATTATGGTTCTTAATTTACTTCTTTTTAATGAAAGGAAATAAGTCCTATACATTATCCAAAGAAGTAACTGTAGTTGAATCAAAGATAATGATTCTCCTTAAAGACAATGATATATATCTTAAAATTTCATTTAGCATTGCCTTATTATGGTTCTTAATTTACTTCTTGTTAATGAAAGGAAACAAATCTTATACATTATCCGAAGAAGTAATTGTAGTTGAATCGAAGATAATGATTCTCCTTAAAAACAATGATCCGTACTTTATTTCTCCCCCCAAACTCAACATCCTCAAAAATTATAGCATTTCCCATCTTATAATTTTTTTCTTGGTGTGGGTTTATAAAACTTGTAGTTTTTTAAGTCGCTTAGAATACTAATAAACTTTTTCCATCTTCGGTGCCACAATCTACAATTATTTAGCAAGTTGAAACATAATCATATTAATCACCGAATCAAAATTTGAGACTTCATTATAAAAGGTATTGAGCATAAGTAGATATACACATATATATATATATATATAAGCTATATTTTAAACATTAAGAGCTTTAATTCCAACAATGTTTGAATTTATTCATAAATCAATCTTATTATTTCTAAATGAAAAGTAATAACCCAATTTGTTCATATTAGAAATAGAAAACTGGAATCTATCTAAATGAAAGCATAACAATATTATCAAATAAATCCAAACTATATTACTGAAATCTCAATAATATTTTAAAAAAAATCTAGTAAACTTTTCTTTATATATCTGTATATCTTATTAAAGAAACAATTATAAATATATTTATATGTTATTTCTTTTCTTATAGATCCTTAACAACTTCTTTATCCTTATTTATACATTTATGTACAGTGTACGATAAATATGTACTTTCTATCTTACCTTAAGGAAACACTTTTCATTCTCAATAAAAAAACTCCTTAAAATTGGTTATCCTTACGGATACCACATCCTTGAAAGCTTCTGAAATATTTTACTTTATGAACTTTTGACTCTTTCCTTTTGAATTATCTCACCTTTGAATGTTCCTCATGATATTATAAGAGCATTCTAATCGCAAGAGCAAGATCCATGAAGTTAAGTACAAGCAACATGTTCTCTTAATAATCCTTAGAGTTGGTCCCAAATAAGATAAGTACGTTAAAATTGGCAGACACTTTAGTCAAATTAGTTGAAAAATGAACAAAAATTAAGGATTGACCGTATATGCTCATATCCAATATCAGCCATAGTAAATTCAAATAATTGGTAAGTCTCTTCTCAAGATACCTAGCACAACATTAATATCAAGTCTTTGGACAGTAATATTGACTGTAAGTGGTACTCTTGTTGTAATGATCAAACACTGATAATAAATTCAAGTCAAATAACAATCTTCCTTTGGGCCGATTAGTTATTCACTTGTAAAACCTTATAATTATCACATATTTATCACCACACATGTGTAAGTTATTCGGCCAAATATTAGTCTTCCTTTGGGCTGGCTAACATCCGCATGAATAAATACACACAAATATCAAACATTTTCATGAACAACTAAAATAAGAGAGGTCACTTTGGTGACATGTTATTTCAATTAGCTCACTTAGAATGTAATATATTTACAATTAGTTCGCAAAGAGACACCAAAAATATTTTGAATTTATTTCTTAGTGTATGTACAATATTTCAAGTGCTATAAATACTCCCAAAAGCATTGTAAGTCTATATGACACTTGAAAACTCAAAATTATAACTGTGGCACAACATGTTTTAATCATAGCTGTTATAGTCTTTTACTTTAAGTATGTGGTTACATTCATGACATTTTATAAATAAGTATGATACAAGATATCATAAATAAATCACATAACAAATGTCACAGATGAACGCCAGAATTAAATGCCATATAAAATTATACATAAATGACATAGTAATGGTCATACTAAATAACATGCAATAGCTATAATGTACATCTGAACCATAATATAGCTATATAGTATGCTACTGTGTCACTTTATCTTTAGTTTATTATTTGAATACTTAATTAAGGTCAGTAACCATGCATTTTGGCAAAATATGAAAACTACTGCTCCTTTTATTTTATGCTAACCAAAGCACGAAAGTGAAACATGTTTCCAACAAGCATGGGTTAAACATATAAAATATATGTAACTGTTAAACATAAATGCACCAAATAATAAACCATCCAACTTTGGCTTCGTATAACCATTTGTACTTTACCTTCAATTCCAACAACCATCGCTCTGCACTCATCGGCCTTGATAATTGTGAAGTCTATTGGGATAAATTCGCCTGTGTACTGCCTTGCCAAAAGGTGAGTTTACACATTACAAAAAACGCAACCATGTGCATATAGTCAATCAAAAAGTGTACCTTACACTTGTCATCCAATTATGAACAATGTCATATATCAATCCAAATTAAGTATACCCTATACTTATCATCCTGTTATGAATCATGTCATACAATCATTCATCATCCATTCAAACATCACGTAATCTCTTGTTTTAGGCTTTCATCATTAAGTTATCATTAACTTATTCAAATATGATTACCTCCCTAGGCCTATCTATCACTAGTTTATCTTTTCTTGAATAACGTCACCTGATGAAATGGCCACTCATTCCACCAATGTAAGCCACCTTGGGGTCAATATTGAGTGCGTGGCAGGAAATTTCAGGTGACACCCCCACACATATCGGAGTGCGTCCAAGCAAACACGTCCAAATTGGCGTGGAGGAATTTGATTAACTCTGATTGCATCTTGTTTTTCAGGTGCGACCCAATTTCCAGGACCCGTGTTGGGTCATCCATGTAGACTGGGACAAACACCGTTAACTCTATCGGTGCTGCCCGATCCTTCCCTGAGCTCTTCTTCCTAGGGTCCAAGGCCTTGTCGAATCGACTATGGTCCCCAAGCCAGGGGCGGATCTGTAGTTGCTATTCGGAGGGCTCACGGATGTGGAGGGCCCTCCCCATATCCTTTCCTTTTTTCCTTTCTTCTTGACTCGCGCAACTCTGCGATGTAGCTTTCCCGAGCAACGCTTTGGTCTCCTTTCACTATTCTGATTCTGTGCTCAGTCGGGAACTTCATTGTAAGGCACCATTGTGCCAATGCTATTATGAAGTCAGCTAATGCGGGTCATCCCAAGAATGCATTGTATGCTTACATTTCATCCACGACCACAAAAGTCTGAATGAGGGTGGCTCATCGCTCACCCTCTCCGAGCTCCATAGGTAGGTCGATTGTTCCTACTAGCTGTTTGGGTTCTCTGGTAAACCCCTGAATCTTAGTCTGGCATGCGGATACGCTTTTCATGCCAATCTTAATTTGGTCAAAAGTTCATTTGAAAAGTATGTTAACTGAACTGCCACTATCAATCAGCACTCATCGGATTACGGTGGGACCGAGTCCTACTGTCACCACCATTGGGTCGAGAGTTGGAGCTTCAACCCCTTCAGTGTCCCGATTACGGAACATTATGTCATCGCTCAAAACCTTCTGCTGCTTTGGTGGAGTTTCGTCATCTACTGCTAAACACAATTCCTTTGGAACATGCTTCAATGAACTCGCATATCACTCCATCTCTCCCCAACGTCTATGCGTGGGGTGTGGTCCCTCAGATATGTCCCGATAATAAGCCTTTGGTTAGTTCGTTTCAACCCTTCTTCGTTGGTTCCAACTTGATTTCTTTTCTCTCTAGGTGGTTGAGGGACCATAGGTTGATTGGGTTTTTATGGCTTCTTCACATATTGTTGAGGTCCTTAAGGTGGCGGCATTCGTTTGTATTATGCCCGTGCGTCTCGTGGAAGCGGCATAATTTCCCTGAGCGCTTTTGATGTTCTGTTGCCTCATATCTAAGAGGTTTCCTATACTCTTCAGTTTCTTGTGCCGCGAGATAAATATTCTCCGGAGTGTCATTTAGGGGGGTATAGTCTCCTAGTCAAAATCTTTTGTTGGTGCCACCACTATTTCTCTTGTCAGAATTCTGATTTCTTCTCTTTTGGTTCCCACTCTTCCCTGCGTCTCCCTGGTTATTTCCAGGATCATGCGCGCGTTGATTTGCCATCGTGCCATTCTGTTCGGTGTTCATCTGTTGTACTCCAGCAGCCTTTCTTTCCAGCTCCCGTGCTTCTTCCAACCTCAAGTACTGGCTTGCTTTACGATTGAAGTCTTTCCTGTTGGTAGATTGCTTCATCTTGATCCATTTCCCGAATTCTGTTTTCGGATGGATAGCACGCACTAATGCTATAAAAACCATGTCCTCGTTGGGGTTTGCTCACTTCTATCACCACAGTGTTAAACCTGCTCATGAACGATCTCAATGACTCGTTGCACCCTTGAACTAGCCCGGATAGGGACATAACGTCTTTTGGTTGCGCGGTATGGAGCCTAAATTGGTCGAGCAATTTCGTTGCAAGTTGGTCAAAGGTAGAGATAGATCTTGGGGGAAGTCCGGTGAACCACATAGACACAGCTCCTTTTAGAAAAATGGGGAAACAACGGCAGCAAACGGCTTCTAGAGCAATGGCTCCGTCCATGAACCAATTGTACTTGTACAGATGGGGTTTTGGGTCCTTTGTTCCGTCGTAGGAAGGAATAGTCGGCATAGTAAATTTGCCTGGGTACCTTTCATTCAAGATCTCGTCGGTAAAAGGGGTCCAACTTGGGGCAGATCCCCACTCATCATCATTTCGGCTTTTACTTTTATCCATCAGCCGTTTGATTGTGTCTGCTATGTATGCTCTGATGTCTGGTAGCCCTGGGGGCGACAATCAGTCACTGCGCCGAGTGTTTGGTTCTGCAAACAGTCTTGGTGTGTGGGCTGAAGCCTAGGTCCTCCTGTCTCTAGGAGAGCCACTCCCGCGGGACCCCGTTGGCTTGTAGTTGGCCTAACTGGGGCAGTTTGGACGTTTCTAACATCATCGAACGCATTGATGATATCTTCCCTCTGATTACCTTGCTCTCCATTTTCTGAATCAAAGAGATTGACGGCTATATTTTCCTGCAGGGTTTTGGCCCCCTGATTCAAATTCAAGATTGGTTGCCTTGCGCTGGGCGGAGTATTCTCATTCTCCTCCACGTCGCATCCTGTTGTTACCCTCCTTTATGGCTGCTTTCCGTTCCTTTTATGTTGGCCGAAAAGGGAGGAATTCTCTTGTTCTACAGCAGTCACTGGTTCAGGCACAACCCTTGGAGTGGGGTTTGATTGTAGGGTCAACAGAGCATTGAGCTTCTCCATCAGAGCCTTTTGACTATTTTCCATTTTCTAATTGATCTCCTCCGCCATCTTATTTAGCTCTTCTCTGGTGACAACTTCATGCTGGCTGGAGGACACCGGTGTCTGGTTTCCTAAGTCAGCACCATTTACTTTAGCTTGTTGGAGACTAGCTCCTTCTCCAGCTATTACTGTCCCTATGGATCTTCCAGAGGCAGTTCTTCTTCTTCGAGGAGCCATTGGTTCTAAAATAGCAAGTTCTTTAAGCAAAGATTGGGGATCTAACTTATGGACCTATGAGATCCAAAGTAGATAGCTAGATCTGGATCCTGAGTTAGAGTTCTCAATGGAAGCACCAAAATGTTGACCCAAAAAATGGACCAACACCCTGGTTAGAGTTTGAAAGCACTAGCCCTGTTCTGGCAGAGCAATATCACAGATAATAGATATAGAAAAAGAACAGTAAAAGAAAGAAGATAGAGAATTTTTATAGTGGTTCGGCTGTTAATGAAGCCTACATACATGTTATAGTTTTACTATAGACTGATTGCTATTACAAGAGATGTTTGGTTACAAGGCTTTGATTATAATCTAGCTAGATTGAATCTCCATAGTTGGAATCCATTGGAGAATCACAGTGTATTCCTTTGGAGATTGTTGTGAGGGAGGTAGATAGTGAAGAATAATTCCAACGGAGCTTCAGCAACCAGTCCGGAGAAGATCCTCTTCATGTCGAAGGTGGGATGGTATTCATAGAGGACGGAGAGCTTCTAGGCCAGGCCTGTCTTCGTCGGCTCAAAGGTAGGTTACAGGCGACCTAAGGGGGATTTGGCTCACAAAACCAGCCAAAACCATGGGTCGCTGGCGACCCATGGACTTGGTTCGTTTTGTAGACCAAGTTTTGCCTCTTTTTGATAGTGTTCCCTATCTAGTTTGTTTGGTTGTTTTAGCAGAGGCACGGGTCGCTGATGAGCTAACCACTTGGGATTTTTCTGGAGTCTGGACTTAGAGATGTTCCTATAGCATTTTCTCGTTGCTCTTACATTTTGATGGCAATGTACTAGCTGTTTACATTCAGTTGCTGATTGGACTAAAGGAATGTCGGTCTCTCAGCCTTGTTGTTCCCAGTCGTTGCCTTAGTCATATAGCTTGACCCTTGTCGATCCCTCGTCCTAGCTTTTCTGGTTAAGTCTTGAACCATCCTATCTACACAAGGTTGTTCTGTTTTCTGTTGGTTTCTGCTGGGTTAGAAACCTAGATAACATGCTTGAAGTAGCAAAAGAAGATGGCCTTAGAAATATGAAGATAAAAGATGAAAACAAATTTGATCGTTATCGATCAAATCTTTGATCGATACAGACTAGATTTTTTGGTGCAATTCTCTTATTTCTTCGGAAATCCATGTTGTAGTCAAAGAGTGGAGTACTATAGCGATTATAATGGCACTGAGTTGATTGCCATTGTGGGGTCTACTTTTGAAAGCATAGGCAAACAACTCCAGAACTTAACAGAAAAAGACAAGTCTCATATAAAAAAACTTATGGAACCGAGATGATTCCTGAAGTATGGTCATGTTAGAATATATTGAAGAAGTTGCATAGGGAAAGAGGCATATTGGCATGGTGCCACCATGCTCGATGCTGATCATATTTATGATCGGTACCAATATGATTTAGTTGTTGCAGGTTGAATCGTTTCTTTCCTAACTTCGTGAATTTGATGTTTTACCTGATATTTCATGACCTGACGACCATACTCGCCTATTGTGCTATAAACAGAAGCACTATGTGTAACGATACAAAATATTTAACGTTTCGAATGTGAATATTTAATTTATTTAAATATTCAGCATTGATTCGAATATAATAAGTAATAATAAATTTTATTTTTATAACGACTCGATTTTAAATGATGTATTTTTATTTATTTTATTTTTCCATAATTCATAATTTGGAAAATATTTAAATTATCGTTTTATGATTTTTCGACAAATGATGGTATTTTCGTGATTTTATTAAAGAAGATAACTAGTGTATATTATTATTGTTGGGACTGTGTCGCATTTTTGTGCATGATCGTAGTTTTGTTGCTGTTTGCGATTTGTACTCGAACGAAATTCTATGCAGTAAGATGCCGAAAATTGGGATATAAGTTAAAACAAACCCTTACGAAGATTCAACACATTTCTTTTTCTTCTTCTCTCTCTTATTTCAATCTAACAGTAAAAGAAAATAAAGCACCCACTTCCAAAATCAAAAACTAAAAACCTACTCAACAATTTTTTATAAATATTTGATCTTTGGGTTCATATGAGTTAGATCTACAAGTCTATGGTGGTTTGGTTGGGTTTGGCGAGGTTTTGTGAAGCTCAACGGTGAAGGTCTGAGTTTTGCTAGACTAGGGTTTAGGATTGCAGATGTTGTGGTCGACGTTAGGTTTAACAGAGGTTTGTTCTAGGTTCGTCGTGGACAATAGTACCTATGGGCCGATTTTGGCGAGGAGCGGTGATGGGATTGGGAGTGTGACAGTTTGTATGGTCGCAAGGAGGAGCCAGGCCATGAATTTTGTGGTCGAGTCAAGTAGGGGCTGTAGGTGCGGGTCGTGGAGAGGAAGGAGAGAGGAGTTCGTCGAAGGTGTCGATTTTGGGTTCATCGACTAGAGGCGGAGAGAAGAGGAGAGAGGTGGTCGGTATGTGGGTTCCTGCATGCGTACACATGTCTGGAGCGGGAAGATTTGATTTTCAAAGATATGTATTAGTGTTGGTAATTAATCTTAATTAAATGGTTAAACTAATTTATTAATTTAATTAATCGAAAATTATAAAATCAATATCTCTCTCATACGAGGTCCAATCGAGATGTGGTCTTTTGCATTGCGCTCGTAATGGTCATAGCTATGCTATGGAACTTGTTTCATCAAATTTAAAGAAAGTGAAATTTCGGGTTAAAATCGAACAGTTCAAACTGAAACGCCCAAGCGTCTGTTGGAATTCGATGAGTTAAATTCACCATTTGGATACTCAGTATGATATATAGTAGATAAAATTTACTGGTTCTATTTGGATTTATTATTGGTTGGTTTGGTTAAATATTCTCTTTTTAAAAGCGGATGCCATTTAAAATACAATACAGAGAATTTTATATAGAAATCCGGATTTCTCAACATTGTGATTTTGAATTTCCTATTATATACCTGTTGATTTTATTTCAATTATATACCTGCTATATAAATTGTTAAAGGCTGGAATTTGATTATTTGGCCATATTGGATGTATCACCCACATATGTTAAAAGTTAAACCTTTTAGAGGGAAGGTGGTAATAGTTGGTTAAGTGCTATAGTAACTATTGGCCTTATTGTAGTATTTTAAAAAATATTATTAATTGCTGCTTGATATGGGAATGGTTTCGATTTGAAAAAATGATTTTTAACCCGACCTTTTTGGGTTTTCTATTCAAAAATAGTTTTTGTACTTCTCTATTTTACTTCAATTTCTTATATTATTCTTTTTAATATATGTATATATGTAAATGTTTTAAAATTATTTTGGAAAGTATCTATTTTTATAGAAAAGTCATTATTATAATAATTGTTTATTTTAAAGGAAGTAAAAGGGGTTTATCTTTTATTTAATGTGATTTTATTTTTAAAAGAAGTTATAAATAATTTGTTTTAAATATTTGTGAAACACTTTATATAAAATGTTGTAATAAAAGAAAAGATTTATAAATGGTATTTTATAAATTAAAGAGAGATTTATAAGTGGTATTTTATAAATCAAAGAATAGGTTACAAATGGTATTTTATAAAAGGGAAAATAGTATCAGTTGGATAAGTTGGAGAAATAAATCGTAGTTATAGATTTATTGTAATATATGGAACGATCATTTTATGGAAAGTATATGAGTATTATAAATATATTTGGAGCTAGGTTTTATATTAGGAGTTTTGTTTTATAAAAGTAGTTGCAAATAACTTGGGAATTTATAAAATGAGTTTTATAAAAGAAGTATTATAGAAGGGGTTTTATAAATAATATAAAGGATGTTTACAAAGGAGTTTATTAAATAAATTTGGAGACTTATAAATGATATTTTATAAAGGAGATGTATAAATGAAATTTTATAAAGAGGTTTACAAATGGAGTTTGTAAAATGTAAGAAAGTTTATAAAGAGGGATTTATAAAAAGACTAAGACCTGATTTCCATGAATGATCGTTTTATATTACGGTGGTATGGAAAGTATTCTTTTCATACTTAACACTAAATTTTGAGGTATGGAAACTTGTCTCTACCTTGCGAATTAAGAATGTGTATTGAGGCAAGGATAGTTTTCTAACTCGTATGATTTCATTGTTAATCAAGAGATAGTACTGTTTGAAATCAAAAGGTGGTGGTAAGTATATTTGATCTAATTTCCATACGATTCATTTACTTAATCCAAAGGGAAGTGTTTTGAGTTGTTTTTACCAATGTTTAAATGACATTGGTTTAACCCAAATAAATATGGTTTCATAAATAAAATCTTTCTTAAAATTTGTGAATATACTTATACCGTTGAGATAAGTATATAAGTACTTTTCCAAAGCATTAGAAATGTAGTGCTTTGTGAATATACTTATACTAGTGATATAAGTATATGGAAATGTTTTGAAGTATACAAAAGGTGAAATGTTTTATGGGTATTCTTATACTGCTGAGATAAGTGTACGAATATTTTCTAAGAATTGAAAAGAGTAGAGGAGACTTGTGAATATATCTTTGTAAAAGTATTTGATACAAGTATTTACAAAGAGGACTTAATTAATGAAAGGATTAATTAAAGAGGCTTAGTTGTTGCTTATGTGCTTAACCAGTGTTGGTTTCCATACGAAAATAAATCTCTGATTTGATTATTGTTTATTTGATAGTTAAATAACCGACTATCAAATGTTGGCCTGTTTTAAAACTATTGTTTGTCGGTTCAAAGAGACCAGGATCGAGTATATTATTCGAAAACCACTTCGTACTGGCGTAAGTATTCGAATTGAAGATAATGGAATCGAAAATGGAGTTCTTTGAAGTGTAAGGGCTACTTGCTACTAATCCTGAGGGCGATTTCAAAATGGATGTATTAGAAGTAGTGCCTTCGGTTTGTTCATATCTTAAATGACTTGTATGGGCATATGCTGGCATTGCATTGTTACCTGAATGGCACTGATAGTATTCCATGTGTGATTTTCTAAAAAGGTAAAATTTATCCTCAAGCCTCACCAGCCGAGAATGACAAAAACAAAGAATATGCAGTAGGGCTATGTGGGTCGCACCCATTAGGTTATTGTCATCACCCTTCTAGATATATATATATATATATGTTTATGCATTTAGTGTGCATTAGAGCTCTCAGGAAAAGTTTGAAAATGCAACCCGGGTGATGAAATATTTGGTACTATCCAGCAAGAGGTAGGTCGGTCCTATGTTGGCGGGGGTCCATGTGAGGCCCTTGGTACATTTTCTAGAGGTATACTGTTGTTAACTAGGTTTTTAACTCAGTAGAATTCAATAGGAGTTAGAATATCCAGACTAAGTCAGAATGACTAGAAACTTGAATAAGGCATCTAAAAGGACCAGCCAGTGGAACTTAAGAGAAACAAGCCAAAAATCCACTAAGTAGATGGATCGCTAGCGATCCATCATCCATGGATCGCTGGCGATCTAAAAGGAAGCATCATGAGTTATCAAAGCCTCTTGCATTATGATCTACTACATTTTTTAAGAATACTTGCCAAGTTTTATAGCATGCAAAAAAATCTATCTTGAGAAGTGAAGACTCGTCTGATTCAAACTATTTGACCAAAAGCAGCTAATTTAAAATGGACCTAGAGAACTCATACGAAGTCGGATTGACTTGAAATTTTCGAATAACACTTATAAGACATAAAAGAAGGCTCACAGAAAAAATGGGACCATTTGGAGTTCGTTTGTTGGATCGCTAGTGACCTAACTAGATGAATTGCTAACGATTAATGTAGGTTTGGCACCATAATCTGAAATTTATTATGTAGGCTCCACACACCCTAGAGAGAGTACTTGCAAAATTTCGTCTTATTTCGTTAAGTTTTGAGGAAGTTATGGGTGATTCTTCTCCGAATTGGGCCATATCCATCAAGTCCAACCCATGAGAATTGGGTCCCCTGACTTATGATCCATAGGGGAGGCTCTACTACTCATCCACATTGCATGTGTGAAGTTTCATGTGATTTGGTTATGTATTGAGTGAGTTATGGACGATTCTTGTGGATCAGATGACCCGTGAAGACGGATGATCAAACGAACTCATAACGACTTGATATTTGGACAAGCACTTAAATTGAAGATAGGAAGACAACCAAACTAAGATCACTCAAAAATATGCTAAGTGGATGGATAGCTAGCGATCCATAGCTATCGATTCATCCCCTGTAGATAGCTAGCGATCCATCCTCTGTCGATAGCTAGCGATCCATCAAGATAGGTCGGATCACCCTCAAACTTTCCAATCTCCTTTGTAGAACTAAGTAAAGGCTTCTAGTAGAAAAATATGCTAAGTTGATGGATAACTAGCGATTCATCCCCTACGGATAGCTAGCATTCCATAGAAATGACTAGGATTGATTTGAGATTTTCAGTGATGACTTGGCATAACAACTGGACTCTTCTGCACTTGGACTGGTGGCTCAATACACATTGGATTCCCCTATAAATACTCACCTATCTGAAACATAAAGAGGATCTTCTGGACTGGTTGCTGGAACTCTACGGAGATTATTCTTCACTTTTCTCCTCCCACACAATAGCCATCTTGGGGATCACTGTGATTCTCCAGTGAACACCTGTACTTGTGACTTGATCTAACCTAGAAGATTTAATCATATTATAATCCGATTCAACTTGTAAAAGCAGTCAGTTTATAGAAAGTTATAAAGTGGACGTAGGCTTCATTAACAGCTGAACCACTATAAAAATCTTCTTGTCTTTTTACTATTTCTGCTCCTTTACATTTATTTTCTATATTATTGCTCTATAAGAACATGGATGGTGCTTTCACACTTAATCCAGGGTGTTGACTCATTTTTTGAGTTAACAACTATGGTATGCAGTACAAGGTCCCTTGTTATTGTATGGAATCAATTCTCCAATAAGTGCCCTTCGAACTTAGTTATATAACTATTATGCTGGAATTTAATTAATGTAACTATTTCAGCTTTGATTCAATATATATTTTAAACCCTCGGCATTATTGTAGCACCACAAGATTTCCTATGAAATGGTTTGGTTATCATAAGGTAAAAATCCGTCTGTGTTTAGGTGCGGCGTGGTCTTACGAGATAGCTTTATATTGAAATTTTTTTATAACATTAAAATCCATTTGAGGTGTGTTCCTCATGCTGGTTTATCAGACCGATCCAGAGATTATTTTTCTTATAATGCTTAGGTCAGCCCGAGCATGTTTTCAAGATTTAGTTTGGATGCCTTGGAGCTTCCAGAGTCGAGTTGGATGCCTCCAAGACGTATTCACGTATATTTGTTTCTGCTGCATTAGTTGTTTATATTTATCAGCAATTGTGAGCATAGGTAGTTACTGTCTAGGCCGTTATAGATTCGTGTACTCTGATTGATGTACGAATATTACAGTTTTTCTTTTGTAAAGTTCTGTTGCATATTATATATTACTCATCACGATGTGAGATTCGATTCTGTATTTCCTTTTTTCCCCAACAATCTGTCTTTCCAGCACTTGGATGCTCGACACATGAATATCGTGGATGTATTAATGTTAACCTATAAGTGTCAAATAGGCGGGTCGTTACACTGTGGCTACTAGAAAAGGACTTTAGACACTTTTTACCTCCACCTTTTTCATCTTCTATTCCCTACACAACCCTTGTCACTTTTAGCCTATTTCTGCTTTTCTAGATCTAAAAATGAACTGCAAAACTCTTCTGCTTGTGAAAAATAAAACTCTAATAAATTTAAAGTGAATGATACCATATAATTGTCAAACCACTATAAATTTGCTGTGTTCTTTACTGTTTTTGCTCATATTCTTGGATCTATCTAGTTTTCATTCGATTGGTGTTATGCCAAATTTTGGTTTCAACAATTTCGCCTTAACATAAATATTCTCCCAATTATTCATTCAAATCTCCTTTGATAATTCTTTTAGTTAAATTCTCTTAATTATTTTTTAACCAATTATATATTAATTATCTTCACGATTGGTAGAGTTAGGGGTATGCCCTGGGAAATATTTTGTAATTTATTGTAAATGAAGTAACTCTATAACCAATTCTCGTTCGTAATAAAGGTGTTTTTCCTTCCATGTTATTATAATGTGTTATAAATAAATATATTTAACAGAAACTCTAAAAACGGTGTGTTTGTGACGGTAATTACAAATAGTTGCATCATGAGTATTGTATAACAATATTATAAAACACATTATTTTAAATGTTCCTAGTCAAGATGCATCGAGATTAGATATCGATGTATTCATTTATACTAGAGTACGCAATGCTCTCCAAATATTGGGAAGTGTATGTGACCGATAGGGGAACCTAGGAGCTATGTACTGATAGTTATGCAATAACTATGCACTGACTCACTCGATAGTTTTCTATTGGTTAATATAACTAAGATCAAACAGAAAATACAGATGCGACTGATTTCCATAGTTCTCTCGACTTGTGAATACTATTGATCTTCAATATGAAAGCTCCGCTTTGATTATAGTCCATCGGGTGACTATAGTTGGGTCGATTGGAAGTATTGAAAGTGAAACACTATTCAAGTGAGGATTTGTCTACTCAGTTATATGGAGCTAGTATCACCGTTAACTCAAGTCAACTCAAAGTCAAAATCACTTGTTAAAGTACTTCGGTTGTAATTTATTATTGAACTAAGGACTTTGTTCTTGGACTATAGAGTTGGTGGACGATATTGGAATTTTGACCATTACCAAATTCCATAAGTCCAAATGATATAGTTTTGATGAAGAGAATTGGTGTAAATAAAAAACACAACCAAGTAAGCCTTAACAATGTAAAAGTGCCAACACCAGGTATGCGATAAATTTGGCCAAAATGTTACGCCACCTACTAAGTGACGTGTGAACGTTGATATTCGAATAATTAGATATTAATCACTGACCAAATTTACATCTGACGAGTCACACAACCAAAATGATGAATTCTCCTTTACACAAAAATTTAATTAATTTATAATGGCTATAAATTAATTGAATTAATTAATATTTATAAAATATTATTTATAAATTTGATTTTGATTTGATAAAAAAATATTAAATGTATTTATAAAAGTTTTAACTATATTAATCGATATACGATATCGATAAGCGTTTTAAATTAGATTTAAAATGCAAAAATATTTGTTCCGATCATAGATGAGTTCATGGCCCATTAGTAGGGCTGGTTTGTGCAGCCATAATAGGGGCTATATGCGGCTCAAATATGGGAGAGAATGGCTTTATTTTGGAAGGCTCAAATGGAAGGAGATCGAGTAAAAGACGAGATCCCAAATTCTCTCCTTCCTTTCCTCTATTTAAGCATCTCTACCCACATATTCTATTGAACTTTTAGAGCCTCCATCCCTACACTTTGTTAGCCAAACTCCATCTCTCATCTCTCCATTTTCTCAAGCTCAAATCAAATCAATTCAACCAACATTCGATAGCTATTGGTCAATGGTTCAAGGACTAGCACTCTTTTGGATCGAAAATTATTTCAAGAAGCATATTTCATCGTTTAAAGTTGTACTTCAAGGCATTGGAAGTAAGTTATATTTTTGACAAAAATAATTATTGATGCTTAGATGTAATGATTTATTATATAAATATTTTATATTGTTAGTTAGTTGATGATTCTGATATGCAAATTATATTGTCGCAATTATTTTGGTTGTATATATGTATATACTTATAAAATAAAATAATTTTTTTATATTTATACCTATAATAGCACGGCTCAGAAATAAAAAATTTTTTTACTTTAATTATATATATATATATATTGTAAATATATGAATATAAATATAGCTTATAATTAATTACTTCATCATACTTTATATATAAATTATATATATAGTGTATTATATATGTATTATATTAGACGATAATAAAATATTGTGTATATATAGGTTTATTATTATTTAAAAATTATTTAAATAATTTAATTACATAAATTAAATATATTAATACATGTAATATATAAAAATTATGTTTGGCATTTTATAAAATTATATTATCACAAAATACACGCTCGGTAGAAAAATAAAAAACCAATTTTTTATTATTTAAAATATTTTGAATATAAGCCAAAAATCAATCATTAAATACAAAAATTATTTTTAAATCAAAAAATTATGAAATAAATTTAAGTCCAAAATATCATTCAGAATTTTACTGGAAATTTAAATTTCAAAATTATGTTTCGAAATTAGTTTATATTAATATTTTAAATTAAAACCATACGATAATTAACTAGAATAATATTTAAAATTATTTCTGGGTCATGCACAAGACCACGTAGATATTTTTATATTGAAAACATTTTTTGTGTATTTATAAGTGTTAATCTATGTTTTAATATATTATTATTCATCTATAATAAGTAATTAATACAATACATATACATAATTAAAAGAAAATTATTCACATATGTATATTTTTTTTTACATTTTTTTTAATTTTTTTTATTAAATATATTTATAATTGATTTAAACATTTTCACATAATCATGCATATATATATTGTTAAAATTTCATGATTATGTTTATAAGTATATACACACACACACGTTTATATTTATATAAAAAATTAATTAAAGTTTATATATGTATACACATACACATATTTATTTATTTAAGATATTTTATTTATGTAAACAAAAGTATAAAAACATACATTCAGACTATATATTTACATATTGGATGGGTTAACATGTCCGTTGCAATGCAAATCCCAACATCTATCCACGGACATGTTATACCTTGCATGGTTTGATATGTTACAAATGCGCACACAAATATGTATATATGATACACGTGTGTGTGTAGATCATAATATAAATTAAATAAAACTATATCAATTTATAAATTTTAATAAAATAAAATACTTGATTTAAAGAATATTTAGAAATATTCTTAATAAGCTAGACTTCATAGGCCCAACAAAAGGTCCAATATGGTAAAAAGATTCTGAAATTCACTCATAACTTTCACTATAGGCTGGCCCAATTCCAACACCAATATTGTGGCACTCCAAAATATGGGGTGTTTCAACAACCATCAAACGATTAGACAATCAAGCACCTCTCATACTCACAATGTACATGGATATACGATAACACAAAATGACCAATGTCATAAGGTTAGGATTACTCAACATCGTGGCTCCATCGATGCTTGAATCCTTGCCCACACAAATGGTTAGGAACTAGACTCACTTATATGGTCTAGAAATATGGTTTCACTCAGACAATCCAAAGTGAGCGTCCCTACCTACTCCTTCTTTACGAGCATACATCAAAACCTTTAGTCATTAATGACTGCTTGGCACATGTATGATAGTCACCTAGTTTCAGTCTAAAAGTCATCAACATATAGAACTTGCCTGCTTGGAGGATCTCCAGATGCTCCAACTAGCGCTTCACAAAAGTCAACATCGACTAGCCATTATAGCATGGATCGGTACCGATCCATCATCAAATTAGGGGCACTCCATCTACATAGTCGAAATTGATTTTTGTTTGACTCCTTTTTCCTTCCCTAGCTTTAGATATTTCATTTGAGAAAAGATGATCGATCGCTCTGATCCATCATGGATCGGTGCTGTTATCCCGCCTTTTGGCAAGGCCGTGATATCATCAACTTGGCAAGAAACGGATGGTTACCAACGTTGATAATCAGTTGTATACGATACTATGGACGATGGTCGAGCAGATCCGGACCAGGACCTAACTGAGGTGCAATCAGTATGGAGTGGCAAGCATAGCCCTGTGAAGCTACATTCCAAATTTCAAGTCGATTGGAGTTCATATGCTCGAGTTACAACAAAGCAAGGATTTATATGGATCAATCGGGAACGATCCATGAAACAGCTCAAATCAGCGAAGATCGATCGAGGCATATTCATTTGAAACCATCAGGACATCAATATATTAAAGAGTGGAGCCCATAAGAACGATCGCAGGACATAATTCATAAAATTGCATTTTCACCGATCGTTTAGTACCGATTATTCGGAACCATTGATATAAGATTGCCAAGGTGCCATGATCAACAAAGATCGATGGATATCTCACAATCTACAACTCAGAACGATTTCATATTTTAGGAGCAAGGTCTAAAGGTATATGGGAACCCCACAAACGATTGCATGACAATCGGAAGCAAAAAATAACGATCGCTATAATTTGTACCGATCGTTCCAAAACGTCGAGTTAGGACCACCGATCTGAGTTACTCTAGACTCCATTGTAATCAAGTACTAGCTTTGTTCTACTGTTGTAATTAGATTCACAAGAGAGTAATAAAGGATAACCTTCAAAGTGGACGTAGGCATACAATATCGAACCACTATAAACCTCTGTGCCTTTGATTTCTGCTTATTCTTTGTTGCTTATTTATTCATTTACTCATTTTAATTTTACTTTCCTTCATTTACTTCTCTACAAAAACTATTCTTGGGTTTTTTAACCATTTTTGGTGCAAACATTTTGGTGCTTTCAATGAGAACCTTGATTCTCAACTTAATAGGATTCCATTATTACTACTGGATTGCATAAATCCCCCGAAGGAGATCCATAGTTATCTTCAGGAAGTTTACTTGTTTTACTCAAATTTGCAAAATCTAAGCAAAGCTATCAACAATAATGAGTAACACTAGATCTACTTCTAAGAATGTGGAAGGAAATGAAAACGCTAGTATCCAGCAAGGAGGCACGAGTAGTCGACCAATTGATGTTAATGCTGAACCAGTTGAAGTTCAGAATCCAACTGATTTTATTACGAGAGCTGAATTAATTTCCAGAATCTGATGAGAGAGCTAATGGATAAATGTCAATAATTAAATCAACAGATTTAGGCCAATACCAACCTAATGAACCAACCCACTCAGCAACAGTGGGGAAAAGCTAGGAGGGACCTAACCCCTTACTTGGCATCGGAGAGTTCTAGTTCATTGGATGAGTATCACAGGCATAGGCGTCGCAGAACAGATGGATATCATGCAGAAATTTCGAGGCATCAACAGGCAGACCATCATAGTCTATCAGGAATGATCGGTGGTGATCCCTCCTTCAAAAAAGGGAACTTACTTATGCACGTTGGGATTCATACCGGAGCTGCTGCTGTCGAATTGGATGATGGAGTTCAATTAAATGTTGACTAAGTTCTTACCTAGGATGACGATAAAGTGAATTTACGAGATACACATTGAGAAGATGTTGAACCAAGACGGTGTGGAATGGCCCGTAGACATCAACCAAACCATTCATGTGAGGTGGAACACGACCACCACTTTGCACCAACTATCTAGACGCCGGACTTGTCTACTATGGTCAGACAATTAGTAAGGGAAAGCCAAGGATTGATCAATGAAGAATGGGAAATCTCGAGAAGCCATACCCCATTCACTGATAATGTCCTACATGCAGAGTATCCAAGGAAGTTCAACATGCCGTAGATGCCTGGCTATGAGGGAAAAACCGACCCCAAGAAGCACATCATGAGATATTAATGGCTAATGGATTCCGCATGAGCAGATGATGCAACCCAGTGTAGATGTTTCCCATAACTCTCTCTGGAATAGCAACAATAGGTTTACAAGGCTACCCCCACGGTCGATCTCTAGATTTGATGATTTGGCAACAAGGTTTGTGGAGAAGTTCTGAATGCATGCATCTCGCCCCAAGGGTGTAATGTCCCTGTCCAGTATAATCCAGACCCTAGAAGAATCGCTGAAAGATTATTTGGAGAGATTTCATACAAGTATTATAGAAATCAGTAATCTGAATGACCATGCAATATTGACGGCCGAGACAAGAGGGATTGATATAGAATCTGATTTTGGCAATTGGTTAGCTGGCAAACCATCCGCAACGTTCGAATGCTTTGACGCAAAGGTAGCTCAATATTTAAGGAAGGCGGAAGCCAGATCCTCCAAGAAGAAGGATGTTGTGGGATCGAGTGGAGAGGGAGTACAGTGTAATATTACTGTAAAGTAGTCTGACGTTAGCTCTGGAAAAGTTTAAGTGAATATCCAGAACAAATCGAATCAACAAAAGAAAGGGGGAGATAGGAACCGAGAACGAAAGAGGGATTCTGGAAGTGGGAAGCCTAGGATTCCGATGTACAATACTTACACGCCACTGAATATGTCCCTGAAGAACATCTATTTGTCTTCCTGCAATACCATGTAGTAAGGGAAGCCGCCACCAAAAGAATCAATAAAGAAGTGGAAACAAATTGGAAATATTGTCAATTTCACGAATGCTATGGGCAAAACACAAACGAATGCAGGCATCTCTAGGATATTATCAAAAAGCTGATTCAAGAAAGGAAGTTACAGCAGTTTGTAAAAACCCCCAGGATTGTGGGAAGGGGACATCTGACCCTAACCAAGGACAAGCACTACAAAGGGCTAAAGAGCCTGCACGGACTGTTGGAAGATTGGTGATCAATACAATAGTCGGAGGACCTCATCAGATTGATAAAAGTTGGCATGAGATGGAGTGATGTGCTAGCACGATTAATTATGTGGATTTTGAATGCTGTTCAAATATGGAGGATGGAGCTCTAGCAAAACAGCAACGTACAATGGTATATGATATCGTGTTTAGAAACAGAGATACGGACAAGGTGGAGGCTCCAACGATCGACCCAATGGTCATTTCGGCCATGATCGGCCTTGCTTTTGTGAGAAGGATATTGGTTGACTGTGGAAGTTCTGAAAACATAATTTTCAAAAAAGCTTATGATCAGCTGATGATGGAAGCAAAGGAGTTGAAACCGCCTAAAGCCCACATTCATGGCTTTGACAGTGCTACAACTGAAGCTGTTGTTTATGTTAAATTTCCTGTAGAGTTGGGAGATGGTGACTGTAGGAGAGTGCGGATTTAGCATTTTTTATTTTTGATGTTGACTCTCCATACAACGCTTTTTTATGCCGATCGGCCGTAGCTGAGTTCCGGGCAGCTCTTGCCCTATGGTGTTTGACTTTGAAGTTCCCAACAGATAATGGTGTTGGAGTTGTTCATGGTGATAAAGTGACTGGACGTGCATGTTATGTAGCTGGGTTGAGGGTTGCTCAACGGAGGAGAAAGGTAAGGGTGTGGACAAGACAGTCTACATCCAAGCCACTGAAGATTGACAACTAGCGCTTGAGCCTTGGCTCAGGCATCACAGTCGGTTCTATAGAGATATAGATCCGAGAGATGATGAAAAGGAGCCCAAAGAGACCAAGGTTGCACTGGCTGAGCTGACGATTGGCATACAGTTAGCCACGATGACCCATCACGGGTCTCAAAGATCGGATCACAGCTCAGCCCCGATGATGAAAGAACTTGCTGGATTTCTCTGAGAGAATCTCAACATGTTCGCTTGGACTCACTCTGACATGTGTGGGAACTTGCTTGCCATTGCGAGCCATGCATTGAATATCGACCCGAGGTATGTCCCAGTGAAACAAAAAGGACGTGGCATGGATCTGGAGAGATCTATCGCTCTTAAAGAGGAGGTGGATAGACTCAAAGACAATGGGTTTATTCGCGACCTCCTCTACCTTAAGTGGTATCTAATCTTGTGCTTGTGAGAAAGGCGAATGGGAAGTGGCGGACGTGCGTTGATTACTCGGACTTGAACAAAACGTGTCCGAAAGATAGTTTTCCCCTTCCAAGGGTCAACCAGCTGGTAGACTCAACCGCGGGATATGAATTGCTATCGTTCATGGATGCATACTCAGGATATAACCAAATCCCAATGCACATTCCCGATCAAGAGGACACTAGATTCATTACAGATGTTAGATTATATTGCTATATGGTGATGCCATTTGGGCTAAAGACTACAGAAGCGACCTACTAGCGCCTAGCTAACAGAATGTTTAAAGATTAAATCGAAAAAATGATGGAGATATATGTGGATGATATGCTCGTGAAGTCATGAAAATCTAGCGACAACATTAAGGACTTGGCTGAAATGTTCAACATCCTCCAACATTAAAAAATGAAGATTAATCCTTTGAAATATTACTTTGGCATTGCATCAGGGAAGTTCTTGGGTTTCATCATTAATGCCAACGAAATCAAAGTTAATCCCGAGAAGATATATGCTACTCGCAATATCCAAGCCCCAAGACAATTAAACAAGTACAAAGTCTAAATGGGAAGGTTGCTGCCTTAAGCGAATTCATTTCTAGAGCTACTGATAAATGCATTCCTTTCTTTGACTTGATTAGGAGAGGAAAAAGGAATTTCGAATGGACACGGGATTGTAAAGACGCATTTCAAGCTTTGGTGAATCATTTAGAGAAACCCCCCATCTTATCAAAGGTAGTGGATTATGAAGATTTATATATCTAATTAGCCATGTTGGCACACGCTATAAGTGCCATGTTGCTTCGCGAGGAGAATCGAATCCAGAGACTGGTCTATTATGTTAGCAAGCGATTGACAGGAGCTGAAAGGAACTATCCGAAGATAGAGAAACTGGCATACTGTTTGCTGATTGCATCACAAAAGCTTCACCCTTACTTTTTGGTACACCCTATTAATGTTTACACTAACCAGCCATTACGACAGGTCTTGCAGCGACCTGAGACGTCTGGGAGGTTACTCAAGTGGAATATCAAACTTAACCAATTTGATATCACTTATCTTCCTTAGAGGACTATCTAGGGTTAGACACTTGTAGATTTTATAGCAGAATTTACTATGTAGGACGATTTCTCGAAGAGCAGTGAAATCCCTACTGTACGGTGGAAGTTGTATACAAATGGAGCATCCAACAATCATTGTTTTGGAGCTGGGATTGTGCTCGTAACTCTTGAAGATCAGTTAATTTTCTATGCTTTAAAGCTTGATTACCCCACGACAAACAACGAAGCCGAGTATGAGGCTCTGATTGCTGGACTTAAACTTGCTAGAGAACTGGAAATAAAGTCTATTGAAATTTTTTGCGACTCACAATTGGTAGTATACTAAGTCAGGGGAGATTTACAATCTAAAGGGTAGTGACTTGCTCCATACCTTATCCAAGTCCAAGAGTTGTTGACTGACTTTGAGTAATATGACATTACGCACAGTCCTCGGGATTAAACTAGAGAGGCCGATTCATTGGCAAAGTTTGCTAGCACTGGGGATGCACAATAGATGGGTTTGGTTCCAGTCGAGGTATTAAATGCTCCAAGCATAATCCTGATGGAAGTTGACCAGGTACTAGAGTTAGAGCCTGAGAAGGAATCATGGATGACTCCGATCAAGGATTATTTGCTATAGGGAGTTCTTCCCGAACGAAGGAATGAAAACGACAAGTCCTTCACAAAGCTTCATGGTATATCATACAAAAAGGGTTTATGTATAGAAAGGGCTTCCCCATTCCCCTTCTCCGATGTATCACTCATCATGAAATAAAACGAGTCATAGAGGAAGTTCATGAAGGGGAATGTGGCGATCACACTGGTGGGCGAACCCTAGCGAGGAAAATACTCTATTATGGGTATTATTAGTCGACCATTAATCGAGATGCTGCCGATTATGTAAGGCGATGCGACAAGTGCCAGATATATGCAAAAATTCCAAGAGCTCTGCCAACAGAAATTACAGAAATGATCAGCCCATGGTCGTTTTCCATATGGGGTATAGATATCATCGGTTCCTTACCAATCTCTAAAGGTGGTGCAAATAACGCTATTGTTGCAATTGATTACTTCACCAAATGGGCCGAAATGGAGCCTTTATCGACGATCACAATCAAGAAAGTTATCATCTTCATTGTTTAGAACATCATTTGTCATTTTGGTCTTCCACAAACTATTGTAATAGACAATGAGACTCAATTCAACAGTGCTGAATTCAAAGACTTCTATCGTCGGCATCGTATTGAAAAGATATTTGCGGCAGTCGCCCACCCTCAAGCGAATGGGTAGGTTGAAGCTGTGAATAAAATTTGAAGACGTGTTTGGGAAGGGCTAGAGGCAAGTGGGTGGATTAACTCCCAACAGCACTATGGGCTTATAGGACCACCCATAAGTCTGTGACTGGCTATACTCCATTTTCCCTCGCTTATGGCTCCCGGGCCGTTATTCCTGTTGAGCTCGAAGTTCCTTCTCATCGAGTGACTTAGTATGATCCTAGAACAAATAAAGATTTCCTTTTGAAATCTCTAGACTTTACAAATGAGAAGCGTGAGGAAGCCGATTTGAGGGCAGCTGCACACCGACACCGAGTCGCCTGATACTACAACACTAAAGTCTGACCTAGAACCTTTGAAGTCAGCGATCTTGTCTTAAAACGGGTTTTTCCTACCCTGTCCCATATGAATCCGGCATGGGAAGGACCGTATCTCATTGAATAGAGGCTAGGAGAGGGAACTTTCAAGCTAGCGACTGTTGATGGCATCACACTCCCGAGGGCGTGGAATAGCGAGCAGTTACGATGCTATTTCACTTAGCCTTTTCTTTTTCGCTTAGTTGTATATAATTTCAGGATTTGCTTTAGCATTTGGTTTTTATAATATGTAATAAGACAAATTATGTCATTTCTTTCCATTCAGCAATAGTGCTTTGAATTTTCCATCATATCTATGACCTGCCATTGCGGTACATGTTAATTGCGATATATGACCGACTAAATCCCATTGTTCGATGGGACCGACATAACTCAGAAGTGATTGAGATATGACCAGTCACTTGTTAAGTAAAACCCCATACTTCAGGGTAGGACGACCAACCAAAGAGAACTGGACTCGACAGTTTTCCAAATAACTCATGTCCCCAAACCACGAATATGAGTATAAATGCTAGATGGGTGCTACTGACCACCTATGAAATAACTCATGTCCTGAGAGTGCAAATATGAATATAAATGCTATACGGGTGTAATCTGGCCGCCCACTAACTAACTCTTATCCCCGGAGTGCGGATATGAGTATAAATAAATAGATGAGTGTAGTCCGACCACATGCTATTCCGTAAACTCCAGCCTGAAACCGACAAGAGGAATATAAACTTGCTAAGGATGAAGTTAGACCATCCACTATCTAACTCCGCTAACCTGAGACTGCGGGCAGGAATATAATTACTCAAACCGCTAAATTCTATGGTGTAACACTAAGGCTCGAGCCTAGTGTTTGATACGACTCGAAGCTAAATCGGATCGATATCCGACCCAACGGGCAACGAATCATAAATACATTAAGTGGAAAATGTAATAGCTCGATCGTTTAAACAATCATGTACAAGAATTGTACACAAGAATAAAAGAATTCTTATTCACACTAAACACTCTATTCACAATACAAGTTTATCCAAAATGAGAAGTAAAAGTGGGGGTCGTATCCGTACAAACACGACCAATAAAAAGAAAAAGCAATCGTCCAAGCTGTTTACACATCACATCAATCTAACGATTATTTCTTGGTTTTCCTATCCTTCTTTTGTTTCTTGGGAGTGGCTCCATCCGAACTGCCACTCGATCCTCTCTTCGATCCCTTTCCACCTCGGCTTTTCTTTGAAAGAGCATCTTCAGTTATAGGGATCGAGGCGGCACCATCTTTAGAAGCAGGAGGGATCGAGGCACTCTCAACATCAGAAGTATAAGGGACCTCAACTCTGGGAATTGTCCTTCCATGAGGGATTATCTAGAGTGGGATAGGAATCAGCTCAATGAAATCCATATCAACAGGCTCAACTTTTGCCTTCCTTTTCGACAACTCTTCCTTCTCAACATGCTTTTTTCATGCTGAGCTCATCTGTAGGGTTGGAAGAGCCCGTGATTATGACATCCTCATAAAAAGTAATTTCATGGTGTGGGTTGCCTCCTTCCTTGAATGGTACCTCCATAAATTGATCAACAATAACGAAGGTTTCTTCTTGAGCACCCTGAGCAGTGGTTGAAGTTGTAACTTTAATGGATTCTGTCATGGCCACTTGTGATCCCAATTGAGGCTCTTGCAAGGAAGGAGGAATGACACCTAACAGATTTAAAGCTAAGGAAAAATAGGTGAAAAGATTATAAATATCAATTGATAACACCCCAACCTTTTGAGAGATGGAAGATGTTAGCGAAATACCTTCCTTGGAGTGGCTCCCAAGTTGAACCGTAATACCCTCAGAACTATGTTCAAGAATTAGAGAAATCTGAGGCTTGTTCGAATCATATTCAGGGATGGTTGAAGAGTCTGCCATGGAGCTAGGGATAGCCTGTGATGCTGGGGGAAATTCAGTTGTAACACTGGGTTGTGCCGACCCAGATCCTCTCCCCACTTCATGTAAAGAAGCAGTTGTAGATTCTTTTTGAAGCGTAAGCTAGATATCGTGTATTGTTTTGGGTTCATCGCCCAATAACATTTCACCTTCAAGCCTAGACAGGTCGATTTCCTCAGTGTTAAGGAGTCTCTTTTCCTCTGCAACAAGAAATACCCATGCGCGCCAAAGCTGTTAGGGATAATCATCACCAAGCCATGTTATATTTCTATGCTTGAGAACATTAGCGTTGTAAAGAATAAGAAGCGGGTCGAGATCGTTCATTATCTCTTCCCTAACCTTATCCTTGGCAGCTTCTACTTCACGTTGAACAAGTGCATCAACATCTTTGGCTCTTTCAACGACCGTATGTCTCTTAAGTCTAACATTCACCTGCTCATCAAAAGCACCTTGAGCGACTTTCTGAGCATCATCTTTCTCCTTGTTTGCATACTCGAGCTTGGCCTTGAGTTCCGCTATCTCCTTCAAGGCAGCAGATTCATTACTTCGAGTCGTATCTCTCTCGAGTGCAATTTCTTGATTTCGATGATGTAACATCTAAACCATATCTTGATGACTGGACTTCATCTCCTCCATAGATTTAACAGCAGCATTAGCTTTACCCTTGGTCTCTGCTTGAGAAATCCTAAAAGCCTCTAACTCGTTTGTCAAAGTATTGATAATTCTTTTATTCTGAGCTTCTTGGCATTTTAACTTTTCAATTTCCACCACACGCTCGAAAGATACTTTCAACATCTTCTCCACTGCTTTCATCCATTCACAGTACTGCTTGTGGATATCAATAGCGCAATCGATAGTCATTTTTTGGACATGATCTAGGACACTCTTCAAATTAGGAGGGAAACGAACCCTTCAAAGCATAGGTTTGGAAACTCTTCTCGAAGCTGTGCCGTGCGAGCAAATGGATCGATCATAGGATCTTCGGCAGCGATTTCAACTTCAGTACTTTCCTTGCCGGGCCTGTAAGCAACAACCTGTTCGCTATGGCGACGACGATCACTAGACCGCTGAGATTGAGAAGGATCTAAAGGCTATGGAGGAACTGAAATGGGATAGGGACCACGAGAGGGATCGATAGGTGGATCTCGACGATCAGTTGGCTTATTAGAACCCTTTGGAGGAGGGGACCTAGATCTTGATCGATGCTTACCTTGAGATGGCTTATCCCTATCACCCCTATCTTGATGACCACAGTCCCGACCGGAGCGATAACTGGAATCGTAATACTCTCGGCTGCCATCTCGACGGTATGAGCTAGAGCGTGAACCAGAGGATTGGTGGTGTATATCCCGAAGGGAATCGAACATGTTCCTTTTCTTCACCATTTTTTCTGCAAAGGAAAACAAAAGTAAATCAACTTTAGGCATTAAAGGGCATAAGTTGAGCAAAGTGCAATGTTGAGGGGTGCAAGTGTGTGCTAGTGTCTTGTGTCTCCCCTCGACAAACCAGATGCAAGTGTTTTGTTCATTGGAGTAATTTCCCCTTTAGAAGTTAGAATTTCAGTGCCTGTTCTGGTGGGGGATTCCAACCCATCAACAACTCACGTCAGTGAGATGGAAAGCGTCAAGGTCATGCGGTATTGGCAGACCAGACAAAGAATCAAGCGATAGACTTGGACGCTCCGATGGTTGAGAAGAGGATTCATCTTGAACAACTTTAGGAGTCATCAATGACTTGAGTTGATCAGAAAGGTGACTTTTGGGAAATTTATAAACAAATGTTTTCTTTTTTCCTCTATCGAGAGCCGAAGGATATGAGTTCTGCGAGGATCTGACCTCGACTCCAAGACTAGATCCGTCATCATTGCGACTGGGCATATCGCCTTTATCTCCTTCGACATCAATATCGATGAATTCCTGAGCACCCATAGTTGGGGGCACGACGGGATTGATTTGATTGCCTCTTTAACCGGTTGCAGCCCGTGGTCTCACCCTTGCGGTTTGGGCACCTTTTGTTAGCACTATGCTAAGGCCCTCTTCTATCAAATAAAAAGTAAAAAGGCGTTCGTCCATGAGGAGATATTCGATGTTCCTATCTTTAGGTGGTGCATTTTTAAGAGTCGTGACCATCTCCTCATAAAGATTACCACTGGACCATGTGACAATGCTTGTAAAAAGAATTACTTAGTCAGGAGTATGACCTGGATATCGTTTTTCCATGCTAATATAAAAACGATGGATAACACTTACGTCTTTCCAGCCATTTTCGAGCAAAAATAGGAGGACATCGAAAAACGAACCACTCGCTTTTAAAAGTGCTTAATTTATTCGATGCACTAGTTAGAATCTGAAACTTCTTTGCCGACTCAAGGAACGTACATGAAAAACTCGTTGTCCATCGCTTGAAAGAGAATATGAACCGAATGCCATCGATGGTCGGAGGACGATGCAAGAACTCCATAAATACCATATAAATACAACTGAGAAGAGCGTAGTCGTTCGTATGAACCTATGCTAGAGCTATCCTCGGATAATGGAGAATTTCCAAGATGTATGAGTTAAATGGCGGGATGCACCCAGCCCAGCACATGAATTTGTTGCACACCGCATATCTTTTGGAGGTCTATGAGCCCTATCATCTTGCGATGGAACCAATACATCGTCAAAGGGAATTCCATGCCTTATGTATATTCGATGAAGAGCATCTTCCTTAATTATAGAGGCTACAAAATCAACAGGGTCCTCCTGAATAACTACATCCTCCAGAGTGTTAGGAGCAGGATCAACAACTTCTGGTGGAAGAATGGCAACTACATTAGAAAAATCAAACTATTGACCTGGGCTTTCTGGTTGCTTTGAATGATGACTAGAGGACGGGTTATCAGACCCGATTGCAGAACTTGATTCCACGTTAGGATTATCCTGCTGTGTAGATGATCCAACTGGCATAGCTGCGAGATGCCCAGAACGTCTAGAACCCATTTCTATTAAACTCAGTAAAAATCATGATTAGATAAAGTAACCTGTACCCCCCTGTGCATAGTGAATGCCAATGTTGTGTGGGGAGTGCTATACAATATAGTAACAAGTTGTATGGAATTAAAAACGGAAAAGATGACACGACTGCGAGGTTCGACCGAAGAGACTGTCTTTCCTGACCATCTCAACCGTTTCTCTGTGTCGTCAGGGAATGATGCTGTTTGAGTTTCACGATTGATTGTCAGCAAGTAAAAGTTCAATTTTTATATTCAAGTCACCGGCTTCAAAAGAACAGTCAAAGGCATTGATTCTTGTCAAAGTTTAAATGTCATCTATGTTCGAATATGCAGTTCAAGTCGTGAATAAGTCATACGTGTTCATTCAAATATGCAAGGCCGAAGCTCATCATTTAGTTCAAGTCCATTTTTTAAGTTCTATTTTTAGAACCTATGTGTTGAACACAGATCGTTCACTTCATGCCTCATTGCCGATCATTCTCCTGGACCACATTTGCCGATCGTTCATAACTAGCCAGGTTCACTGATCGTTCTCCTTAGCCTTCTAAACCGAGCATTGTCTATACTCCATCCATATGATCGTTCTGCTAATCGATCCATTTGCTTCAAAATTCACCAGGTCCAAAAGTTCAACGACTACTCTAAATCCTCCAACTCCAAAGCACCACGGATCGTACAAAGACGATCATTAGACACCCAAACGACAACATCACTCCATAACGATTGGTGCATCATCACCACCACCCACTCCAGAGTCATCTAAGTTCAAAGCTCTACCGATCATCCAAGGATGATCGTCATGTATCGATCTACATTATTTCCCATACTCAACAACTCTATCTTCCCCAATTCCCATCCTCTCTAACTTGATTTGGATCAAACGACTCCACCAACTAAACTGACTAACATGAGATTCAAGGCACTCGAAGTCTCGTCCTCGAATCACAAAGCAAGTTCAAGTCGTTCTACATATGTGTGAGATCTGAGGACGAAAGATAGATTCGAATTTGATTTGAAGTGAGATCTAGGAGCTAGAGCGATAATGAATCAAGAAGAGGTGGGATTGATTTTGAAGATTGAATCATTCTTGGATCGATAGAGGAAGGAAGTAGGGCAGCTTATTTTTTCCTTTTTCTATTTGGAGTTAGAACGATATGAAAATGAAGAAGTGGAATGAAAGTGGCCAAGTAGAAATGTTTTTATATGAAGAAGTAGGTCGACCCTTTATGGCCCAAATGTAGAGCCGATCGTTCCTTAAGCGCAATCGTGAAGATTGTTTTCTACACCGATCATTCTAAAACGATCCAAAATTCAACAAGCACAGAAACGATCAGACAAGATTATAAAAAATGGTGAAGTATGAAAGCTTTTATAGGATTAGCATATACCGATCGTTAACCCATGAGATATACCGATCGTTCAAACTGGAATTCCTACCGATCGTTCCACCATCAAGAATGACCCGAAACTCCTTTGTATGAACTAACGATTGGTAGTGATCCTTAATATATATATATAGAAAATGGCAACGATCATACAAGGACAATCGTAAATAGGAGGGTACGAGAATCCATTCAGCAAAAACGATCGGCATTGATCATTTGTTTATAAAAAACAATCGTACAAAAGCGATCCAAACTTTTATTCAATGATAAACGATCGATCGTGGTCATTCATACAAAACCAAAAATGACTTTGAAACTTGACAATGACCCGTGGACGTACAATTGTGATCGCGGGTCAGGTATAAACACGTATACGAACCTGTATACGTTCTAGAGTTAAATTTTTTGAAATCGATAGAAATTGAATTCACACCTGAAATCAACCGAAGGAAGATAAAAACCAGGTTATTGTGGCCTGATAATCACCAGAAAAAACAACAAGATGATCATCGGCAAACCGTGATTTAGTATTCATACTATTTGAAGTCGACCAATGGTCATAATGAATAAAAGGAGTCACGACCCTCAGCAAAAAGTGACTCAACGGAAAGGTAATGACCATTCAATAAACTAGATGGAATCCTTTACGACGATTGATGTTTATGACTTTTGAAATCACGTCATGTTCGAACAAGACGTACATTAGGGGGGCAAATGATACTATGGACGATGGTCGAGCAGATCCGGACCGGGACCCAATCGAGGTGCAATCAGTATGGAGGAATAAGAATAGTCCCGTAAAGAAACATTCCAAATTTCAAGTCGATCAGAGTTCATATGCTCGAATTACTGACAAAGCAAGGATCAATATTGATTGATCGAGAACGATCAATGAAACATCTCAAATTAGAAAAGATCGATCGATATCTAAAAGTCCACAAGGCCAATTCATTTGAAACCTTCAAGACATCAATATATTTAAGAGTGGAGCCAACAAGAATGATCGTAGGACATAATTCATAAAATTTTATTTTCGCTGATCGTCTACTACCGATCATTCCGAACGATCGGCATAAGATTACCATGGTGCCATATTCGAAAAAGATCGATGGATATCTCACAATCTACAACTCAGAATGACTTCATATTTTAGGAGCAAGGTCTAGAGGCATGTGGGAAACTCCACAAACGATTGCATGCCACTCAGAAGCAAAAAATAGCGATCTATATAATTTGTACCGATCGTTCCAAAACGTTGAGTCAGGACCACCTGTAACACCCCATATATTTTATAACCTTATTTAAGACATTTAATTAGTTAAATTAAATTAAATGATGTAAAGAGTAATAGATGGAGATTTAATTAGTTAGAGGTAGCCGTGCCATAATGAAGGGGTAATTAAAATGAAATAACACTAGGTAATGTGTTAGAAAATGAGAAGGGTATTTTGGGAAATGGCAACACCTTATACCTTAAACCCTTGTGAGGTCCACGTTCACTATTCTCATTTCATAAAAACGAAAACTTGTTAAGGCCCGCCACCATTTCCAATCTCAAGAAGAAGAAAGCTAAGATTTAAGAGGAAAGAAGAAATCAACTAATTCAAAACTCTAAAATCTCAACTATAATCTCTAAAAGCCAAGGTGAATAATTACTACATCCCTAATATTTCTAGTTTTCGGTTTTTGTTTAGATCTGAAATGATTTTGCTATAATATTGTCATGTTTAATGTGTTAAGATATATACGTTTGTTGTTGATGGAATTATAAATGCGTATTCGTGTTTTATGATAATGTTTAGCATGAAAACCCTATTTTCTGACATTCGAATACTTTGAAAATTTAAATAAAGGTCGGGAATTATATATTAGAGATGGGTTCTAATTTTCATAATTTTCCGATTTAATAATGATTTATATGAATTTTTAAATGAAGGAAATTGTTTATTGGGTTTTAAATTATTTTCGGCTGAAATAATAATTATCTGGGTTTGAGATTTTAATTTGTTAGGCAATATATTAAAATATATTTTCTGAAATTTTTCCAAAATTTTCCTACGTCATTTGAGGGATATATAAAATTATTTAAGGTATGGGACTTAAATGTTTTATATATTTATAAAGGAGAAGGGGCATTTTGCAAAATAAAATGTTTTATAAATCCTGGTAATTATGGCAGCAAAATTCTGAAAAGTATTTTATTGACCAATGAGAATTTGACAAACAAAGACAGGTTAGTTGAAAAGTTTCGTTTTTAAGTTTAAAGACAAATTCACACTTTTTCCATGTTTCAATCCATACGGCTAAACAACTTCTGCCCCAGACCTTTCATCCCAGTCGAAGGGTTAGCTTTCGATAAAGTCAAAGTTCAATGCATAAGGTATCAAGAAATTGGTACATAATGAATTGAATATAAGTCAAAATGTTTAAACCGAAAGGTTGATGGCCGAAAGGGTTGGAATATAATTATTTTACAAGTGAAAAGCTTTCACCTGCTTTGCTTTCGAACTTGAGCTTTCGGCTTGGTCACTTCTGACCAGGTCAAGTTATTTAAAGAAAGACTTTAAATCCTTCCCATGTGTCGAAAGGTTGTAGCTGCTACTGCCATTACTTTGTTTTGAAACCTTCTGACGTCGCCGAAGGGGGTCCACTGTTTTATAAAGGTTTTACTTTGAACCTTCCAACCCAGTCGAAAGGTTCGCCTGTTTTTAAAGTTAGCCATTTCTCAAAGGCTTTCGTAGGGAAGCTTTCGACTTAGGTAGTTACCCTGGTTTGGTGAAATATAACCAAAGGCGTCCGAAAGGTTGTTTGGATATCCTCGAAAGGTTGTATGAATATTTTCGAAAGGTTGCTTTAATAAAGACGAAAGGTTTTAAAAGATAAGTTTCCAGATTGTTTTAAAGTTAAACCCAATCTACCTTCGAAAGGTTATAGAATTTAAGCATTCGAAGGGTTTATTCCTGGATCAGTTTCGAAAGGTTTATTAAAGGTTTTCGAAAGGTTTTGAAGGAAAGGTTTTCTGAAGGTTTTTCTAAGGAAATGACTTAAAGTGATTTTAAAGAAGGATGTCTAAAGCTTATAACTCTCGAAAGGTTTGTTTTGAATGAATTCGAAAGGTTTAAACATTGAAATTGAATGAGATAATTTCAAAGTATGGAAAGAGGTTCTTTTAAATGGTAAAGTGTTTTCATCAACCAAGTTTTAAATAAAGAATATATATCTAACATGGTAATATGATTTGAGTAGAGTATAAAGACTTATTTCTTTTCCTTATTCGAAGTTTGATTTCAAGGTTTAAATCATTTTGAAATTATTTCAAGGAAAATTATGGGAGGGATCCTTAAGCATGAGTGACTCAGATATTAGAAAACCAGATGGGACTAGTATGGGGTCGCGCCCTGTACATTAGCTTGTAGCCCCAGCTAATTGTTGTCCAAAATTCCAGTATGTATGGCTTGGTCACAGGTAGACTAAAATTATGATTACACATTAAAAGGAACATATGTTGTATACAGATAGGTTAATGGTAAGCCTAGAAAACCACTAGGCTCGGGAGAACCTGGGAGATGATTAAGTTAGGGATAGACCGTCCAGAAGGAAGAGATTTAACAGATAGTTTAGGACAAATCGTCCTGGTGGGAAACATTAAATAGATAATAAGGGACAGACAATCCTAAATATAAAAATCTAACATAAGTTAGGTAAATTATGATTATGATTATGTTATCTGGTAGGCCCGAGTCAGCCAAATGTTAAACGTTATTTGTGTTTGAATAGATAGTTCACTATTACCTGATATTTATGTTTGTTTACATAATGTATGTTTCGTGAGATTAACCATTGTGAATGCATGTGCATAGTATATGGTTATATGAAAAGATTTGCAAAGATATATTTTAAAAGATGTTAGTGAGAGGAAACTCGTTCCGCTATGCGGCATGGTCTCACTTAACATAATTAAACCGGGATGTGTAGTATTATTCATACCAGGCTTTATGCCTGACTCAAAGTTTATGCTTTCCCCTTAAACTCTCGGGCACTCAAAACTAATTTGAGTAGATTGAGAGTTAAGGATCTTTTCAGGTTTTTAGGTTGTTTGGCGAATAAGCAACCGTAAGATGCAGGAGGCAACACATAGATATTTAGGAATTGCTGATTTTTACTTTTGTTTGATGAGTTTTCGCTGTGTTATGATGTATTAGGTCATAAATGACCATTTGACTCTGATTAATCGAGGGGGTATCTTCCTATACTGCTCTCGACATAATTTGTAATAACTATATTTATTCAGTGGCTGGGAAAATGTTTGGGTTATGTAACGAGAACATGGAACAAGTTTTATTTGGAAATGTAATGAAGAAATCTGTGTTTTTGAAATATTTGTTTTGTTTCATATTCAAGTGATTATGATATTATTGATACCATTAACATAGCCATATTTAGTCGCCAGAAGCTAATACTATAGATGACTTCAACATCTGTAGCGCTTAGTTTTGGGCCTCTAGATAGGGGAAGTTACAGCTTGGTATCATAGCATGGTTTATGAAATACTTTAACTAAAAATGGTTTTTGAAAACATAATCCATAGGAATTAGAGTTAAGATCGGGGTATGGGATAACGTTATAATAACGTATTTGTATTTATATATATATAAGTATATGCTCTATCTTTAGACTTCTATCTTAGTTAAGTTATTCATCTGTATCTCACGAGGTTTGAATACAGAAATGGAAGGAAAGGGAAGCCGAGTGAATGTTGGGGGAGACAGCACCACTACCAACGGAAACGCCCGACCAAATGCAAGGAGAGGTCCTGGTCAGGAACAAGCGGAAAATGTTGGTGCAGGAGTTCCCCAGGTGGATATTAGGGCGATGTATTAGTTCTTTATGAATATGGTGCAAGCTGGTGTGGCAGCAGGTGTAGTTGGAGGAAACGCTGCGGGAGGAGGAGCTTAAGAGGTTCCTGCGGTTAACTAGTATGCTAATCTTAGTAGAGATTACATTAGGCTCGAAGGAAAGCCGTTCATTGGTACCGAGGACGTGATTGAAGTAGAGAACTGGCTGCTGCACTTTGAAAGGATTTTCGCTGATTTAGGGCCGAACGATGAGCAGAAAATAAGGTTGGCCTCAAGGTAGCTGCAGGGAGCTATGTTATTTTGGTGGAACACTGTCACTGCCGGTGTGGATGAAGAGACCATTACTTGGGAGGAATTCAGAAGAAGGTTTTCAGAGAGGTTTATGTCCGTTATGGCGCAAGCTGCATTGGTAAGGAGGTTTGTAGAATTGGACCATGAGATATGAGTGTGTTGGAGTATACTAGGAAGTTCGAGGAACTAGCCCGATATGGGTATGCATTGGTTGATACTGTTATTAGTAGAATGAGAAGTACATCAGTGGGTTAAGGCCAGAACTGATAAGTGCAACTTTGCCGCACTTAAGGAACCCTAGCAATGTTGTTGTTGAGATGGCATTGAGGCAAGGAGAAGCATTGGCTTGCCTAAGAAAGAAAGAAAGTGAAAGAGGCTCAGGCTGGACAGGCTCAGAAAAGGAAATTTTTCTAGAAAAAGATTGCTCATAAAGAAGGAGCACAGAAGAAGAGTAAATCTGAGGTGGTTTGTTACAACTGCAATAAGAAAGGACACTATGCTAACAAGTGTCGAGCTGGCAAAGGGAAAGGAAAAGGAGTTGGTGAGAAGAAGAATGTCAGATGCTTCAATTGCGATCAAGTGGGTCACTTCAAGAACAAGTGCCCAGAGCCACCAAAGGAAGGGAAAGGGCGAGTTTATGCTTTGGATCCCACAACCGCAAAATCAATTGCTCAGGATAAGGGAAAAGCTGTTTTATGAGGCTCACTACAGATCCATGGTATGTTTGTTAGTGTCCTATTTGATACTGGGGCATCCCATTCTTTTATTTCTAGGTGTCTGGTAGATAGACTTAACCTAGAACCCTCTTACTTAGTTTCTTCCTTAAGGGTTTCTAATCCGATAGGAGGTTATGCAACACTTGGGATGAGGTGTGACCATCTAGAATTTGATTTGCTAGGCCATACCTTTGATGATTGTTTGCATGTATTTGATTTTGTGGGATTTGGGATTTTCCTAGGGATGGATTGTTTGAGTAGATATGACGTTAGGATATTTTGCCAAGATAGGAAAATATCACTTAGTCATCCAGATTGTAGTGATTTGATAATTTATGCCGTAGAGAACCCTAGTTGTGAGGTGAATGCTTTCCTGGATGTTATGGAGTTGGAAGATGAGTTGCATCGGGTTTTTTAGTTAGAGAATTTGCCGATGTGTTTGAACCAATCGTTGGATTGCCACCGAAACGAGCTATTGATTTTCAGATTGATTTAGGGCCTGGTGCTGAACCGGTGAGTAGACCACCAAGTAGGATGACACCTACAGAGATGAAAGAGTTGAAGGTGCAGTTAGTAAATCTGGAAGGCAAAATTTTTATAAGGCCGAGTAGTTCGCCATGGGGAGCCTCTGCGGTATTTGCTAAGAAGCCGAACGGATCGTTAAGGCTATGTATCGATTATCGTAAGTTGAATGAGAAGACGATAAAGAACCGATATCCATTGCCGAGAATTGACAATTTGTTCGATCAGTTGAGTGGAGCGAAGGTATTCTCTCAGTTAGATTTGATGACGGGATTTCATCAGCTTAGAGTAGTAGAGGATAACATTCCTTTGACGGCGTTTAGAATGAGATATGGATCGTACGAATGGTTAGTTATGCCGTTCGGGCTAACTAATCCGTCGGCTTTCTTTGTAGATCTGATGGATAAGATTTTTCGAGAGCATTTGGATAGGTTTGTGTTGGTTTTCATTTATGACATTTTGATATACTCTAAGGATGAGAAGGAACATGAAGTTCATTTCAGAGTCGTGCTTGAGACATTGAGGGAGCATAGTTGAAGGCTAAGTTTACAAAGTTTCATTTTTCGAAGAAGGAAGTGAAGTTCCTTGGTCATGTCATCTCTGAGAAAGGGTTGTCTATAGACCCGACTAAGATTGAAGCGGTGAATAATTGGAAGATGCCCGAGACGGTGACCGAGATAAAGAGTTTCCTTGGATTGGCGGGGTATTATCGGAGGTTTATAAAAGATTTTTCACGAATAGCAGCACCGATGACTAAGCTTACGTGAAACAATGTTAAGTTCGTATGGACCGATAAGTGTGAAGAAGCATTCTAGAGCTTGAAACACTTATTGACCCTTGCATCGGTGTTATTGGTTCCGGGGGGAATCAAGATTTAGTTGTTTATACAGATGCGTGTGGAACTGGATTAGGAGCCATGTTGATGCAAAGGGGAAATGTAATTGCTTACGCTTCTAGACAACTCAGACCACATGAGGTTAGGTATCCAAGGCATGACTTGGAGTTAGCTGCCCTTATATTTGCTTTAAAGGTGTGGAGGCATTATCTTTTGGGAGAACGATTTGAGCTATATACTGATCATAAGTTGTTAAAGTATTTGTTCTCTCAGATTGAGCTGAACATGAGACAGCAAAGATGGTTGAAGTTTATTGCTGCCTATGATTTTGGAATTGAGTATATACCCGGAAAGGAAACAAGGTAGCGGATGCACTCAGTCAGAAACATCAGAATGTAGTATTGGATATGATTACTGTGTGGAAAGATTTGGAGGTATTATCGGATTGTAGCGTGCGGTTTAGGTCCGAGGTAGGATCGAGTGCAGGAAACACTGTATTGTTGTATTTAGAAGTATGACCGGTAATGATTGAGAACATAGCTTCTAAGCAAGAAGAGGATCCAGTATTGGCTGAAAGGATCAGAAGGTTGAAGGAAGGAACGGAGGGCGATGTCCTAAAATATTTCAATCTTGACCAAAACGGGTGGTTGAGAAAGAAAGGAAAATTGTGTGTTCCGAATGTAGAAAACATGAGGAAAGAGGTTTTGCATGAGTGCCATCATTCGAAGTTCACTATCCACCCGGGAGGAACGAAAATGTATTAGGACATGAAGAGAAATTTCTTCTAGGAAGGTATGAAGCAGGATATAGGATTGTGTGTTAAACAATGCTTAAACTGCCAACAAGCAAAGGCTGAACACCAGAAGCCAAGTGGATTGCTTCAACCATTAGAGATTCCATTATGGAAATGGGATTCAATCTCCATAGATTTTATTGATGGGTTGTCGAGATCTAGAATAGGAAACGAAAGCATATGGGTTGTAGTGGATAGACTAACTAAGAGTGCCCATTTTATTCCGGTAAAGTCAACTAGAACGGTTCCTGAGTTGGCGAAGTTATTCATGAAGAATGTATTTAGACTGCACAGGATTCCTAGTAGTATTGTCAACAATAGAGATTCTTTATTTACCAGTGAGTTCTGGAAAAGTCTACAGGAAGCATTAGGAACCAAGCTCAACATGAGTACCGCTTACCATCCACAGGCCGATGGGCAAGCGGAAAGGGTTTACAAAATCTTGGAAGATTTGTTAAGAGCTTGTATATTAGATTTTGGGGGATCATGGGAGGACCATCTTCATCTACTCGAGTTCTCGTATAACAATAGTTATCAAACTAGTATTGGGATGGCGCCGTTTGAAGCATTGTATGGTAAACCTTGCAAATCTCCCGTATGTTGGTTGGAGACTGGAGATAGATTAGTTCTTGGTCCGGATTTAGTGAAGGAAGCTGCGGAGAAGATTGAGTGGATTCGAGCTAGGATGAAGGAGGTTCAATCTAGGTAGAAAAGTTATGCAGATAAAAGAAGAAAGGATTTGGAATTTTCTGTTGGAGATTATGTGTTTTTAAGGTTTCACCGATGAAAGGTGTAATCAGATTTGGGAAGTCAGGAAAGTTAGCACCTAGGTTCATTGGTCCATTTTGTATTATTGAGAGGATCGGGACACTCGCTTATAGAGTAGAGTTACCAAGCAGTTTAGCTGGATCCTATAATGTTTTCCATGTTTCTCATCTTAGAAAATGTGTTAGAGACCTGGAGACTACTATAGCACCTACAGTATTAGAGGATTTAGTAGTAGAATCGGATTTGACTATAGTTAGGAAGCCGATTCAGATTGTGGCTAGATATGAGAAGAAATTGAGGAACAAGATAGTCAAGTTAGTAAAGATTCGGTGGAGCAATGATACTGGAGATTGTACTTGGGAAGTGGAGAGCAGGATTAGAGACCCATACCCAGAATTGTTTGATGGTATGTTTTACCTTTGATTGTTGGTTGTGTACCTTATCGTAATTTCGAGCACGAAATTCTATAAGGTGGGAAGTCTGTAACACCCCATATATTTTATAACCTTATTTAAGACATTTAATTAGTTAAATTAAATTAAATGATGTAAATAGTAATAAATGAAGATTTAATTAGTTAGAGATACCATAATGAAGGGGTAATTAAAATGAAATAACACTAGGTAATGTGTTAGGAAATGAGAAGGGTATTTTGGGAAATGGCAACACCTTACACCTTAAACCGTTGTGAGATTCACGTTCACTATTCTCATTTCATAAAAACGAAAACTTGCTATGGCCGGCCACCATTTCCAATCTCAAGAAGAAGAAAGCTAAGATTCAAGAGGAAAGAAGAAATCAACTAATTCAACACTCTAAAATCTCATCTATAATCTCTAAAAGCCAAGGTGAATAATTACTACATCCCTAATATTTCTAGTTTTCGGTTTTTGTTTAGATCTGAAATGATTTTGCTATAATATTGTCATGTTTGATGTCTTAAGATATATACGTTTGTTGTTGATGGAATTATAAATGCTTATTCGTGTTTTATGATAATGTTTAGCATGAAAACCCTATTTTATGACATTCGAATACTTTGAAAATTTAAATATAGGTCGGGAATAATATATTAGAGATGGGTTCTAATTTTCATAATTTTTCGATTTAATATTGATTTTATATGAATTTTTAAATGAAGGAAATTGTTTATTGGGTTTTAAATTATTTTCGGCTGAAATAATAATTATCTGGGTTTGAGATTTTAATTTGTTAGGCAATATATTAAAATATATTTTCTGAAATTTTTCCAAAATTTTCCTACGTCATTTGAGGGATATATAAAATTATTTAAGTTATGAGACTTAAATGTTTTATATATTTATAAGGAGAAGGGGCATTTTGCAAAATAAAATGTTTTATAAATCCTGGTAATTATGGTAGCAAAATTCTGAAAAGTATTTTATTGACCAATGAGAATTTGACAAACAAAGACAGGTTAGTTGAAAAGTTTCCCTTTTAAGTTTAAAGACAAATTCACACTTTTTCCATGTTTCAATCCATACGGCTAAACACCTTCTGCCTCGGACCTTTCTTCCCAGTCGAAGGGTTAGCTTTCGATAAAGTAAAAGTTCAATGCATAAGGTATCAAGAAATTGGTACATAATGAATTGAATATAAGTCGAAATGTTTAAGCTAAAAGGTTGATGGCTGAAAGGGTTGGAATATAATTATTTTATAAGTAAAAAGCTTTCACCTGCTTTGCTTTCGAACTTGAGCTTTCGGCTTGGTCACTTCTGACCAGGTTAAGTTATTTAAAGAAAGACTTTAAATCCTTCCCATGTGTCGAAAGGTTATAGCTGCTACCGCCATTACTTTGTTTTGAAACCTTCCGGCATCGCCGAAGGGTTTCCACTGTTTTATAAAGGTTTTACTTTGAACCTTCCGACCCAGTCGAAAGGTTCGCCTGTTTTTAAAGTTAGCCGTTTCTCCAAGGCTTTCGGAGGGAAGCTTTCGACTTAGGTGGTTACCCTTGTTTTGTGAAATATAACCAAAGGCTTCTGAAAGGTTGTTTGGATATCCTCGAAAGGTTATATGAATATTTTCAAAAGGTTGCTTTAATAAAGACGAAAGGTTTTAAAAGATAAGTTTCCAGATTGTTTTAAAGTTGAACCCAATCTACCTTCAAAAGGTTGCTTTAATAAAGACGAAAGGTTTTACAAGATAAGTTTCCAGATTGTTTTAAAGTTGAACCCAATCTACCTTCGAAAGGTTATGTTTTAAAGAGTTTAAGCATTCGAAGGGTATATTCCTAGATCTATTTCGAAAGGTTTATTAAAGGTTTTCGAAAGGTTTTGAAGGAAAGGTTTTCCGAAGGTTTTTCTAAGGAAATGACTTAAAGTGATTTTAAAGAAGGATGTATAAAGCTTATAACTCCTGAAAGGTTTGTTTTCAATGAATTCGAAAGGTTTTAGAGATGATTTTCGAAAGGTTTAAACATTGAAATTGAATGAGAAAATTTCAAAGTATGGAAAGAGGTACTTTCAAATGGTAAAGCATTTTCATCAACCAAGTTTTAAATGAAGAATATATATCTAACATGGTAATATGATTTGAGTAGAGTATAAAGACTTAGTATGGGGTCGCGCCCTATACATTAGCTCGTAGCACCAGCTAATTGTTGTCCAAAATTCCAGTGTGTAGGGCTTGGTCATAGGTAGATTAGATTACGATTACACACCAAAAGGAACATATGTTGTATATAGATAGGTTATTGGTAAGCCCGGAAAACCACTAGGCTTGGGAGAACATGAGAGATGATTAAGTTAGGGACAGACCGTCCAGAAGGAAGAGATTTAACAGATAGTTTAGGACATACAATCCTGAGAGGAAACATTAAATAGATAATAAAGGACAAACAATCCTAAATATAAAAATCTTACATATGTTAGGTAAAAATTGATTATGATTATGTTATCTGGTAGGCCCGAGTCAGCTAAAGGTTAAACGTTATTTGTGATTGAACAGATAGTTCAGTATTACCTGATATTTATGTTTGTTTACATAATGTATGTTTTGTGAGAATAGCCATTGTGAATTCAGGTGCATAGTATATGGTTATATGAAAAATTTTGCAAAGATATATTTTAAAAGATTTTAGTAAGAGGAAACCTGCTATGCGGCGTGGTCTCACTTAACATAATTAAACCGGGATGTGTAGTATTATTCATACTAGGCTTTATGTCTGACTTGAAGTTTATGCCTTTCCCTTAAACTCTCGGGTACTCAAAACTAATTTGAGTAGATTGAGAGTTAAGGATCTTTTCAGGTTTTTAGGTTGTTTGGCGAATAAGCTATCGGAGGACGCAGGAGGCAACATATAGCTATTTAGGAATTGCTACTTTTTACTTTTGTTTGATGAGTTTCCGCTATGTTATGATGTATTAGGTCTAATATGACCATTTGACTCTGATCAATCGAGGGGGTATCTTCATATACCGCTCTCGACATAATTTGTAATAACTATATTTATTCAGTGCCTAGGAAAACGTTTGGGTTATGTGACGAGAATATGAAACAAGTTTTATTTGGATATGTAATGAAGAAATATGTGTTTTTGAAATCTGTGTTTTGTTTCATATTCAAGTGCATCTGATATTACCATTAACATAGCCGTATTTAGTCGCTAGAAGCTAATACTATAGATGACTGCAGCATATGTAGCGCTTAGTTTTGGGCCTCTAGATGGGGGATGTTACACCACCGATCGTTCTGGTGGCCCCTATGGACCTGGAGAGCATTATGCCAAAATCTTAGCGAAATATCTCGTTATCTCACCCTATAAATACAAACCTATTGGTTCGTTTTGAGGGGCTTTAGGCTGCTTCTTACTCTACTATTGGTTCTACTATTGTAATCAGATTCACAAGAGAGTAATAAAGGATAATCTTCAAAGTGGACATAGGCATACAACGCTGAACCACTATAAACCTTTGTGTCTATGATTCCTGGTTATTCTTTGTTGCTTATTTATTCATTTACTCATTTTAATTTTACTTTTCTTCATTTACTTCTCTACAAAAACTATTCTTGGGTGTTTGTGACCATTTTGGGTACAAACAAGTGTCGATCTAAACACTTAGCTAAAATTTTGTCTTCTTGACATGCGATTGACCCCAAAACCTTTGGCTCCAAAATGCTTAGTCTAAACAAGATTGGCATGTATCGATACCGGCCCATATGGATTGGCATCAACTTAGAAATTTTCGCTAAGACTTTTGGCTTACTCCAGCAATCAATCCATTTTTACTTTGCCTCTTCAATCTGCATGCATCACTCATATGCAAAGATTAACTCCAAACGCTATAAAGCTGATCCATCGAATCATTCTACGACTATGAGTCATTCATCCTAGTGTAATCATCGAAGACACCATGGTAATACACTCGAGAGTGCTCAGTCCATAGAATGTTCACCTTTATATCACTTCACCTGAGTGTATCATCTATACAAGCATACAACAAGCAAGCATGACAATAGCAGACAATCATCATATCAAGTCATACAATCATTCAAAACATTCTAACATATACCTATCATGCATATATGAATCCATATCATTCAAACATATGATTTAGACCATTTAAAATTATTAAAATGCATTTTAATCCATGTTTTCAAATCATGGTAGAGGTTAAAAATATTACTTTAACCTTGAAAAATTGACCCAAAATATTTCTCAAACATATATAGCATCTTATAATAGTAAGAAGTTATAAACCACTCACCTATCGATGGTAAAATGACAAAATAGCCCAAATCTATCCCAATCTAAAATGAACATCAAAGTAGATGTAAATCCCCCTAAAAATGGTGATTTAATGATCTCTAGTGGTTCCCCTAAGCCAATTCCATTATTCATTTGATTTAGTCCAAAATAGTATGTTTTATGATCGATCTTAATTGAGATACATCAATATGGTGGTTTAGAAATAGTTTTAGAAAGAAGGAATAATGTTTTGTTTGCTTCTCCAACCCTATAAGTAGCATAACTCCTGGTTCACCTAATCGGGCCAAAAGATAGGCTTTTAGGCCTTAGTACAAAATCTGCCTAAATTTTCCTAAACTTAAAATGGTCATATCTTTCAAATTGCTTAGCCAAATTACTAGTACGATCACTCTATGCAAAAGGAAACTATCAAATCTTTTATTTGGAATAAGAATCAGGTCTAAATTGGATATTTATCTAGGGTTATGGCCTTCATAAGTTTTTTGGCCTACAATGTCTTATTATATTTTATTTCATGCATTGTGAGATATATGATAGATTCTGTGATTATTGATTTACTTACTACAACCTTAACTATCGTCCTATATCGGTCGGACACCGTTGCAGCATACTATACATGTATATTAGGTGTCGGTAGTATAGGGCGGTCCTCAGAACTATTTTGAAATAGACAAGGCAAGAAGAAGCTTGAAATAAATTACTTAAGACATGTTTTAAAATTTGGAGAAAGACAATTTTATGCTAATTTACTAAATAGTATGAAAGCTAATTATAATGGAACACAGTTAGCTCGTTGGGTGAGATCAATGCAACTCGGTACATCATTGTGAAATAGTAAAGCCAAGAAGAAGCTTGAAATGTGTTAGTTTAGACATGTTTTAACATTTGAAGAAAATTATTTTATGCTAATGTACTAAATAGTATATTTTCAAAAAAAATGTACTAAATAGTACAAAATTTAGATGTTCTATTAATAATGGAACATAGTCAACTCATTGGGTGAGGTTGGGGTAACTTAGTGCGGTTGCACTGAGTTAACTCAGTGCACTGTTGTGAAAGAGACAAGCCAAGAAGAAGCTTGAAATAAATTACTTGAGGCGCATTTTAACATTTGAAAAAAGAAATTTTATGATGATATACTAAATATTACAAGAACTAGATGCTCTTTACAATGGAACACAGTCAGCTCATAGGGTGAGGTCAGTGCATCTTAGTGGCACTACACTTAGTCAACTTAGTGCATTGCTTGCTGTGTAATAAACAAGCCAAGATGAGGCTTGAAATAAATTACTTGAGGCGTGATTTAACATTTGGAGAAAGAGGGTTTTATGTTGATGTACTAAATAGCACAAGATCCGAATGCTCTATTTATAATGATATTTTTTGGCACATGCCTATAAAAAACCTTATATAATGATATATAATTGTTAAATTTTAATTTTTATATAGCTTTTATAAGTGTAAGTTGAAAATTATAAAGAATGATATTATTATTATTATGTTGATATTATAATTTGAACCTGTGATCTTATTTATGTATCAAAAATTTTATTTGAAAATATATGTTATTTTTGTGTGTAGTAGGATTTGAATTTTCGGCATTTTATTTGTATATAAGGGCATTTTTGGGACTTTACAGTCGGACCAAAAAATTGTGTTTCTATTTTAACTATTAACAAAGATGGTACACAGTCAGCTCGCAGGGCGAGGTCAGTGCAACTCAGTGCAGTTGCATTGAATAACTCGGTGCAGTTGCATAAATAAAGCAACGAGTTTCATTTTCTTATATTGACCAAGTCTTATATTTTGAATGGCAAATATGTAAATTGTATTAAGTATCAGCTGTATTAATCTGAAATGGTCATAAGCTTGTACATTATAAATACACAACACTTGTATACTATGTATTATCTTTTGAGAAAAGCAATAAACATACAATTGATTTCTTCTCTTTACTTCTGCATTTACAATCTCTACACCATCTTTTCAAATCTCTCTTCACCAAAACATTTGAAAATCTTACATGGTATCAGAGCTAACAAGCCTAGCGGCATAACTCTGATAAATCAGAGACTCATCAGATACAATATCATCATTTGAGTTTTGGGAAAAGACTCCACTACAAGTTTTTCACAAAGAAAATAAATGCCTCGCCAAGAATTCTTGCTATAACATATTTTCTTCATTCAAAACGAGAAAAATCTCCCCAAGAAAATTGGAAGTAGATCTCAGAAATCAAAGAATTCATCATAAACCAACCAGAAAGTAAGTGCCATCCAAGAACTCATTAGATCAATCTTCACCCGAATTCTGGTTGCAACATACCCGAATTCCTTATCTGAAAGTTCCTTTTTTTGAAATTCTTGATACCTGCTTGATCAAAGACCATCATCATGTCAGAAAGAAGTAGCAACTTTGCCACAGTTGAAAACCTTGATAACCATCAAACAACCACTGAAAGTCTCATCAAAACCACTGTAAGCCCTCAAAGCCAATTGATTATGCTCAACTAGAAGAAAATGACTATCTTGTTTCGAAAGTTCAAGTTGAAATTACCGTCAGAGGTTATGGACTTGAAGAGTTCATTCTTGGCACGTATCAAATTCCACCAAGATTCACCATAAATGATGAAAACAAATCTATCGGCAATCAAGAATTCTTAAAATATCAAAGATAAGATAGTATAATATGCTAATTGTTGTTATCTTCAATAAGTGTTAAACTTCTACCATAAGTAATTGGGAGCAAAACTGCCAATGGAATTTGGATAACTATTGAAAGAATATTTAATTCACAATTACCTGCCAAGGTGATGCATTACAAATGGCAACTTCATATTATAAGGAAAGATAATATGTCTATGGGAGAGTATTTGGCAAAAACTAAAACTACATGTGACTTGCTTGAAGCACCAGGACATGGAATCACAAATATAGGACAAGTCTTAATCATCTTAAGTGGTTTAAGTGAGGAGTGTTAACCCGCCTTTTGACAAGGAAACATACAAGTGGATTTAACCCAATCAACTGCACAAGGCATAGCACAGTCAACGAACAAACAACGCGAAATACTTAGAGTATAGATTTTGGAGAAAATGGGATGCTTGAAGTCTGCTTCGAGTCACCCTCATGTTTGCTTCGGGTTTCCAGGCAGCTTACTTCGGGTCAAAAAAGTGTTCGCTTTGGGTCTTTGAGGAACAAGTTACTTCGAGTCATCAAACAACCTACTTCGGGTAGGCAACACGTTTACTTCGAGTCGATGGAAGGATAACTTCGGGTCAAGGAGGCAGCCGCTTTGAGTTAGATTAATGGATCAATCAATATCCACAAGGTCCCCATCAATCTCGTATCCATCATATTTGTATCCATCAAATTTTCACTCATTCCTTTTGTATCCATCAAGCAGATGCATCTCTTAGATCGATCAAGGTCCATTACTCAACAGGCATTCACTTCGTATCGATCCATGTTGATGTATGTTTCGTATCGATTAGCCAAATAATTGATACGAAACCAACTCTTCCCATCGATACGAAGCAGCCTACAGTCATCGATACGAAGACAACACCAAATGATCGATACGAAGAGCGCATGCCAGCATCGATACGAAAGTAATGGCATATGTTTGATATGAATAAGGCAAAGTCAACCTAGAGAAACGGTCACTCGGTATGAAACTCGGATCTTCATGCGATTACCGCTTCTCGTCATCAGTGCAAAGCCGATCAATACGAATAGTCATCGATCCAAAGTTGATCGATACGAAGATATCGATGTGAATGCTCCAGCCTACCTATAATGTGAAATTTGGATCGATCATAACTCCAACAAATTCAAATGCCTTCAAATTTTCACCATAACTTACATACCACCTCAACATTGTCTCTGATCGATCTCAGCTCAAATGGATGTCGTTTTGATCGATACGAACAAGGTAGTGATCGATCAGGGATCGATCCCAAATGACCTCGGATCGATCAAGTGGGCCCGCACATGGGAGAAGAGGTATTTTGAGATTTAAGCCAGATATTTTCAGACTACACCTATAAATAGCAGCCCTATGCCTTTAGAAGAGGGACTTTTGACTCCATTACGCCGTTACTCTGCCAGAGATCCATTGTAACTTGAGTGTTGAGTTATTCTTTGTTGTAATCAGTTAGCAATCAACAATAAAGATCAAATCATTCAAAGTGGACGTAGGCTAAAACGCCGAACCACTATTAACCCTGTCTTTTTACTGCTTTCCTTTTAAATTTTGAGTGTTCTTCATATTTATATCCTCTACATTTTGTCTATCTGTGATCTGGGACTGTGAATTGGTGCTTTCATCTACAATTGGGTGTTTGTGATCAATTTGGGCGCCAACATTTTGGTGCTTTCACTAAGAAGGCTAGCACTCAGGGATTCTGAAGCTTGGATTTGAAGGCCTAGGAACTTGGATCTGGAAAGCTATGACGAAGCAATCAACAAGGAGACAAAGTGCGGAAAGGAGTCAGCATGAAGGAATTCAGAAGGCTTCTTCAAGAGCTAATCAGACTTCAGTTTTCATCACCAAAGACGAAATGGAGATGATGATGGAGGCTATGCAAGAAGGGATGCTGAAAAGGCAGGAGGAAATGATGCAGAACCTACTCTGGTAGATTGGACAAGCTTGAGCACAAAATCGAGAGAATGAAGCAGCTGGAACAGGGGGAATCCAGAAACAAAGCCAGGGACACGGAGCAACCAGGATTCAGGATAGAGCGGGACCATCTGGAACAGCCCCTGAGATAGGGGGCACACCCCTTGATCATGTTAGCTAGCCCAATCCCAAACAGGATACCAGGCAGTACCATGCAATTTGGCATTGATAGAGGAATGGATGCTCCTCCAAAGGAGCAGATTCCCAGATTCCCTCATGAACTCGAAGGGCAGGCGAAGGCAACAGACAAGGACCACAACTTGATGATAGTGACAGATTGGCAGAGATGGTCAGACAAGCCATGAAAGGAGGATAAGTGAATAGAGATCTGGAAGATGTGAACAGGAGCCCCTTCACTCCCGCAATTAGGCAGGCTAGGAACCCACATGAATTCAAGCTACCTACACTGGAGACATACGATGGGAGGACAGATTCTATAGTTCATCTGACGAGGCATATGAGGCAAATGGAAGTACTGTGGGCATTGGAGGAGGTTATGGACCGATGTTTCCCATTGTATTTGATGGATATAGCAGCGCTGTGGTTCAGACAATTAGAAAGCGGCTCCATTGGAACATGGACTGAGTTAATTGAGAAGTTTATGAGGCAATTCAGAGTTCACATCTCGAGGCCCAAGAACGTGATGAGTTTGGCAACACTGAAGCAGAAAACCGGGGAGTCTTTGAGGAATTTTTTAACACGATTCAATGCAGCAACAACATCGGTGGATCGACCAGATCTATCCATGGTTCTGATGGCAGCTGTGTCTGGCATAGGTGATGGCATGGAATTCAAGAATTCATTGACAAGGGATCCACCTATGGACCTGGGAGAGTTTTACCATGAGGTAGAGAGGTTTCTACGACAGGAAGATGCAAAGGCTGAGAGAGAGGAAGGAGATGAAGTTGATGTTTATGCAGTCAAAGGTGGGGATCCGCCCGAGAAAGATTCAAACAAGGATAAAGGGAAGCGAAAAGTAAACAACAGCTTTGACGAGTCGAGGCGACCGCGAAAGGAGCCAAGATTACCTCTTATTCGGAGCCGAGCGAGACTTTAAAGTGAATATATCAAGACACAAGGGGGCAGGTTCCCTACCGGAAGCCAATCAAGAGGGATCCAACCAATAATGAAAAATAATCAAACAAGTACTACTTATTCCACGAGCTAAGCGACCATAGTACGAATGATTGCAGGAACTTGAGGGTTGAGATAGAAGGACATATCCGGAACGGTATGCTGTTGCAGTACGTGAAAAGGTGAGCAGAGACGGTGGAATAGGAGCGGCCGCCATCTGCATCAAATGAGAACGACTCCGGATCAAGGCATCAGCTTATCATCAACTAATTAGGATAATGATGAATAAGTATCTAACTGCGCACTAATAACAGTCAAGTCGCTTACACATGTATGGGATCACGAATGGTCCTCAAGCATGCTCTGAGACGACAAGAAACCGCAATAGTGGAGGTGTTTGCACTTTGACATTTCTGTTTTACTTTTGTTTTCTATTTTTTGCATCTGAACTTGATTTAATTGGACATTTTTATTGTGAGACTCATTTGAATGTAATGCTGATGTTTATAATTCCAAAATACGACCTCGAACGGTCATAATTCGCCACGAACGACATCTGACCTCGAACGGTCATAATTCACCACAAACGGCACCCAACCTCGAACGGTCACAATTCGCCTCAAACGGCATCCGACCTCGAATGGTCACAATTCGCCTCGAACGACATCCAACCTCGAACGGTCACATATATCGCCCCGAACGGCATCTCGAACGATCGCTATTCACAATCAGGTAAGATTATCGATCTCTTTACAGGTCATCAACATGATACGAACATCAAGTTTATGGCAGTACAAAATGCACGTTCCTATCGCAAGGCATGTTTTGGGGGGCAAAGTGTTAACCCGCCTTTTGGCAAGGCAATATATAGGCGGATTTAACCCAATCAACTGCACAAGGCATAGCACAGTCAACGAACAAACAACGCGAGATACTTAGAGTATAGATTTTGGAGAAAATGGGATGCTTGGAGTCTGCTTCGAGTCACCCTCATGTTTGCTTCGGGTTTTCGGGCAGCTTACTTTGGGTCAAAGAAGTGTTCGCTTCGGGTCATTGAGGAACAAGTTACTTCGAGTCATCAAACAACCTACTTCGGGTCGGCAACACGTTCACTTCGAGTCGATGGAAGGATTAATTCGGGTCAAGGAGGCAGCTGCTTCGAGTCAGAGTAATGGATCGATCGATATCCACAAGGTCCCCATAAATCTCGTATCCATCCTATTTGTATCCATCAAATTTGCAATCATTCCTTTCGTATCCATCGGGAAGATGCATCTCTCAGATCAAGAAAGGTCCATTGCTCAACAATCGTTCAGTTTGTATCGATCCATGTTGATGTATGTTTCGTATCGATCAGCCAAATAATCGATATGAAACCAACTCTTCCCATCAATACGAAGCAGCCCACAGTCATCGATATGAATACAACACCAAATGATCGATACGAAAAGCGCACGCCAGCATAGATACGAAAGTAATGGCATATGATCGATACGAATAAGGCAAAGTCAACCTAGAGAAACGGTCACTCGACATGAAACTTGGATCTTCACGTGATTAACGCTCCACGTCATCAGTGCACAGCCGATCGATACGAAGATATCGATGCGAATGCTCCAGCCTACCTACAATGTGAAATTTGGATCGATCATAACTCGAGATCTACAAGTTCAAATGCCTTCAAATTTTCACTATAGCTTACATACCACCTCAACATTGTCTCTGATCGATCTCAGCTCAAATGGATGTCGTTTTGATCGATACGAACAAGGTAGTGATCGATCAGGATCGATCCCAAATGACCTTGGATCGATCGAGTTGGCCTGCCCACGTGGGAGAAGAGGTATTCTGAGATCTAAGCCAGATATTTTCAGACTACACCTATAAATAGCAGCCCTATGCTTTCAGAAAAGGGACTTTTGACTCCATTATGCCATTACTCTGCTGGAGATCCATTGTAATTGAGTTTTTGACTTATTCTCTATTGTAATCAGTTAGCAATCAACAATAAAGATCAAATCATTCAAAGTGGACGTAGGCTACAACGTCGAACCACTATAAACCCTGTCTTTTTACTGCTTTCCTTTTAAATTTTGAGTGTTCTTCATATTTATATCCTCTACATTTTGTTTATCTGTGATATGAGACTGTGAATTGGTGCTTTTATCTACAATTGGGTGTTAGTGACCAATTTTGGTGCAAACAAGGAGTGTGAAGTAGTGGTAGCAGTTATATCCTCTCAAAGAATCACACCATCAACAGAAGATGTGCATTCAATTCTCCTTGCTCGTGAAGGAAGAATTGATTTCAAGGAACCCACTGCTTCAGATATGTCTATCAATTATGTAGCAAACAACAAGAACAAGAACTAATACAATAACAAAATAGGTCAAAGAGGAAATCGGCCAGTCAGAGGCAGGGGCAGAGGCAAATGGAATAACAACAACAGAGCAAAACGTCAAATATGTGAGAAATTGGGTCATATTGCCACAAATGCTACTTCAGGTTTAACTCAATTTTCAATACTTCTCAAAGTACCAGTGGTCAAAGAAATCAAAACATAAATGCAAGCTTAGCAAGCATGCAACAAGATTCAAGAAATGATGAATCTAAAGCACACAACTCAAATATGTCAGATAATGCAAGACTAGAGGATGTACAAAGTGAAAACTGGTATCTAGTCTCAGGAGCAACTCACCATGTCACTAACAACTTGCAGAATCTAAATCTAGGCAATAAGGAATATCAAGGTATGCACTCTATTAGTATGGGTAATGGCACTTGCATTAACATCACATACAAAGGGAATGCACAAAAAAAGTCCAAAGAATTTTGCATCTTAATAATTTATTAAGGGTGCCCAAAATTAAGAAAAATTTAATTAGTGTATCTCAATTTGCACATGAAAATGGTGTATTCTTTGATTTTTACCCTAGTTATTGTCTAGTTAGGGATATTCAAACCAAACAAATTTTACTGTAGGGTGAAACGTACAAGGGACTATATAGGTTCAATCTATCAAATGTTAAACAATTAAGCATTTTAAGATGGCGGTGCAATATAGCAGAATCAAGTCTATCTGAATCATCTAGAAGTTCTTTTGATGTGTGGCATTACAAATTAGGGTATCATAGTGCCAAAGATTGTAAAGAAAATATTAGATGTTAATAAAATTTCTGTTAGAGATTTACCTTTACATTACATTTGCACTTACTGTCAAATGGGAAATGGTCACAAGTTGACATTTCCAGATTTCCAAACTAAGTACTCCAAGCCACTGTGACTTGTTGCAACTGACTTGTGGGGACCAGCACCCTTTAGCTCTGACTATGGGTTAAAATATTGCATATCATTTATTGATGCTTAATCCTGATATACATGGATATACTTTCTAAAAGCAAAATCTGAAACTTATAATGTAGTTATTCATTTTATTAAGCAAGCATAAAGACTAATGATCAACAGGTGAAAGCAATACAAACTGATAATGGCATCGAATATCAGCCACTTAATAAATTCTTTTAAGAAAAAGGAATAATGCAAAAGATGACATGTCCATATATGTAACACCCCACCTCTATACCCAGACTATCTAAGTGTATTACTGAGTAATACTGTCAAACAATACAGAGAATGAGGCTATATGGGGTACACACGTGAATATCCTCTCGGACTAACAATGGTTTGTATTAAAACATCAAATATAAAACTCATCAGTATGTACACAGTATCGGTAGAAACAATAAACACGTGTGCCTTCAGGACAGAACAATACATAATATACAGTACAACACAGAGTCAATCGCAGCGATAACATATAATATAAATACATTAATGTTATACAATACAATTCATATGCCAATTATATATATACAAATAATGAAACAATGTCAAACAAATATCATGTAATAATCCTAATATAGAACTCCTCTAAGCCCAATGAAATACATGTTGGTCAAGTCGTCCCTGTACCTAAAATGTCTCGGGCTGACCTGAGCATTATAAAATAACACGCGGGTCAGACTATGTCTAATCAAGGGTACATAATAATAATGGAAGAACAATATAATAACCAAATAATAAGTTATATTTATATAGTAACCATAAATAGTAATCAAGGCATCACATTACCCAAATAACTAAAATCTATACGAAATAGTCAATACCGATTTCAAAGATGTCATCACCTATATAGAAATACATCGAATCATAAAATGATAGGATCAATACAAATGGGTGAATCATACATATCATGAAATCGTCATCAAATCCAAAACAATCAGTAATGAGACATCCTCAAGCGAAGTCGGGCAGTAATGAAGCAATGCCCACTATCTCCCTCAATCTCATATTACAAAATATCAATACAAATCAATAAAATCAACAAGAAAGATATGAGCCAGCTCATAATAATGGCGAAACGTGCAAAATCATATATCTCGACCCATAGCCCTTGGAGAGGCGAAATTCTCGAATAAAAGGTCCTAAGAGATAGAAATAACAAATCAATAATAAGTAGGCCGTCTGCCTAAGAAGGATACGGGGTTAATCATACTCTGGACACAGTCATGGGTATAATATCATCTCTACATAATATATGTCTATACACTACCCACATACATCCACATATGCCGGAGCCAGACGGGAAACTGACAACGCGTCTACTTACTCCAAGAGCCATACGTGGTCCATATGACATGACTCTTATAATCATCGGTTACCATTACCTCCCCCTCTCGGTATCGTGACATCGATCCACCATAGGCTCGACAACGCGTAGCCTCTTCTGCCACGACCACCGACATGTGTCCCTATATGGTAATTGACTATTGGCCTATGCGACACAATGAGCAACCAACTATCTATCTCATGATGCGCAACGGATATCATAAACAGCAACAGTGTCGCAGATCTGGGGTGCGAACCCACGATCAGGCCGCCAGGATGGATACTGGCCAATTTGGTTCACTCCCGAAACATAAAGGGAGTCGTCTAAGGCAGGCAGATGTATACAAACTATGTGGCTAACAAGTAGCCTCCATACGTGCTTACCGCAGCGAGTCACACACATCACACACAACATACCCCTGTATAAGTGTCATCCACGAGTAAAGAATAACTGAATAAATAACACAACGGTGTCCCATACCACCGCGCATTACTAGTTCATTTATTCAGTGCTCACACATCACACTCGCCCTTCTTTATTCTATATAACGATTCCAAAGAATAGTCGAAAAAGTATTACCGAAAGTCTCATGCCAGATGGTTTCACTAAGGCGTTTATTCTAATTCTCGTCATATAGAATAATCATTAATAAATCAAGCAAAAAGATGTCACCACCGTATCATATCAAAATGCTAATCAAATCAATGTTTACAGTGAATCATCCTTACAGTCATGATACAGTAAAAAAGAAAGAGTAATCAGAAAAATAATATAGCAATAGATTATTAAAGTAAACAAATCATTATTTAGAACAATTTTGTAAATTATTCAATAGTAAGTTGTTTGTACCATATATGTAAAAAGATAACAAAACTCTGAATGTAAGAAATAATTTATAGATGTATACAATCTCATGTGTGTGCCTGTGACTATAAATTAAATATAAACATGTATGTATTAATAGGCCATATATAATTTCTGTTCAAAGCTACTGAGTACATTGATACTTGAGATGTGTAGGTGGTATAAGTACTGTCTCATTGCTAGTGTGAACACAAATCTTGTTTTTCATCAGTAATTGCTAGTCCAACGGTCATAGGATAATATTCAAACAATACAACAAGCTTTAAATAAAATAGCCTTGACAATATAAAAGTCTCAAATCCATTGGCATACATACATGTATGTGTGTGTGTGTATCAAAGAAAGCAGAGTTTTTCTGGTTTGTATCAAATCAAAATATGAATATATGCACATGTTCATGACTAAAGTAATTATAATTTTTTTATTGATTATAAAACATTCAAATCAATTTAATACATTTTATCTAAATAAGTTAATTACATTTTGAAACTTAAATCATGTTAATAATTTCATGATTTGTTCATAGAAAACTAGAATATGTCTTTTAAATGCATATATATGTATATGTGTGTGTGTATATATATATATATATGTATGTATTAAATTTAGTTTATTATAATAGGGGTTTTTAGGCTCAGGGAAAAAGTTGAAGAAAAATTTAGTTTCAGGGATAAAAAGTTTGCTTTTTTAGATTGAAAGACATTTTTTAGTGTAAATCACAAAATGATAGTTGCAACTGTCATTTTCTGTTTACACTAAAAAATGTCCTTCAAACTAAAAAACAAACTTGTTGTCCTTGAAACTAAATTTTTTTGCAACTTCTACCCTGTGTCTATTTTCCTAGTTATAAAATATAAATAAACACATATATTTATCAATTACAAATTTCATGCATTGATATCCAGATGAAGTTGCATACATACATAATACATATACAAAAGTGAAAATAAGAACACATCCATAAAATCAAACATAATACACAAAACATCCTCCACATGAAAAAGATATAAATTACATCCCTATTTTCAAATACTACACTATTTTTCCCTACAATACCCCTCTTCTCCATTGCAGCAATGTTGATTATTCATATATAGATGTTATTCTCACATCCATAATTAAAATTTACACCCCATTAATTATCAATCTTTAAAACGCAATAACTTCTTGTAGAAACGATGGATTAACAAACCGTTTTCACTATTAAATCACAAATTTTATTATCTTTCTAATGAGTGGCGTTGTGCATATGTAAAAACAGCGGCAGGACAAGCTATTCGCGGATTATATGCAGTTATTGCAAACAATAATATGTAGGACACTTAATTAACGATGATATGATTGTAGACAATTCAGCAATTATATGCAATAATTGCAAAAATATCTGCAATTATATGCAATAGTTGCAGACATTTCTGCATACAATTGCAGAAATGTCAGCAACTATATGCAATAGTTGCAACTGTATGCAATAATTGCAGACATGTATGTCTGCAATTATACCATATAATTGCAGAAATATCTACAACTATATGCAATAGTTGCAACTGTATGAAATATTTGCAGACATGTCTACAATAGTACCCTATAATTGCAGAAATGTCTGCAATTTATGCAATAGTTGCAGACACTTCTGCAACTATATGCAATAACTACAAACATGTCTGCAATTATACCATATAATTGCAGAAATGTCTGCAATTATACCATATAATTGCAGAAATGTCTGCAATTATATGCAATAGTTGCAGATTTGAAGAAAAATCGAATATGTTTAAAATTTGCAGAATTGTCTGCAAATATATGGAATAATTGCACCTTTACTGCAAATATGATTTTTTGGTATCAATAATGGATCTAATTTTAAAGATCATAAAACTTTTGATTTTTTGGTGAAAACGGTATGCTGATCCGATGTTTCTAAAGAAATTTATACGCGTTTGAAATGTTAAAAACGTAAAAGGTATTTGGTTTTTGTGCGTGCGTGAATTTGAAAACAAGCACCGGAAACTTATTAAAAAAACGGAGGGATGTTTTGTGTATTTTCAAATCTTATCAGGGATGTATGCCAAACACACCCTATACAAAAACCGCTCAGTATAACAGGCAAACCAAAATAATAGAATAAAGATGCACATGCCATAAGACACGACCAACAATGGCTTATTCAGTTGCTAAACAAGCCATTGAGCAACCATGTGTGCCTTGTTCATTTTCCCGTGGCTAGTTTGAGCTGATCTTGTACCTAGCTAAGTGAACATACGCTGATGAGTATAACGGCAAAGACTTCGTCGTTATAAATTTATAAAGGCGAAGACTTCGCCTTTATATATATAATGTGGACGTTATATTCAATTTATAACGGCGAAGACTCCGCCGTTATAAATTTATAAAGGCGAAGACTTCGCCGTTATAAACCAAATGAATTTTTTTTACTGATCCGTGGCTAGTTTATATCTTAACTAGTTGCTTAGCTCGTTTGGTCAGTGCAAAAGCATGAGAGGGAGTGAAGTGAACAAACCACATTGTTGGTGATGATCTAACAAAAGAACAGTAGGTAAGCAACCTGAACACGGCTACACTTTCGTCCACTAATGCCCATGCGTGAACATAGAAATTTGTAAATAGCAGTTCATATTTATGTATAAACATACATCACACAACCATTCATTCACAAATACAAAACCAACCAAACTTATATAAATGTGTTTAATTCATTCAGGCGAGATTCACTCTCCTCTCTACATGAACGCAGTCAGGCCCGACCCATGACATAGGCAAGGGATACATTTGCCTAGGGCAACACTTCACGCAGGGGCAACAAACCGGAAAAAAAAATCGATTTTCGTATTCTATACTGCAAAACGCGAATCGGTATCCACACCGAATCAACTGACAAATCAGCTTCGCCTCAGGCCCTCAATCCTCAAGTCCGTCGTCGCTGCCTCGTCCTGGTGTCCATCGCTGGCTCGTCGTCAATTTTGTCAGGCCGATTTGTCTCTTGCCCTAATTCCCAAATCCTAATTTCTAAATTATGTGAGTTTATGTTTATCAATTATCAGTTTATGGGGTATTGATTTTTGTTGATTGAATACCGATTTTGATAACTTTGTTAGTTTCTGAAATATGAATAACAATGAAAGTCGCAACCAATTGAATTTTTTATACCGATTATGTTAGTTTGTTGTTCTTTTCCAGATCCTAGACTAAGTTAACTTAAGAGAAATCAAATGCCCTAATCCCTAAATTAATTTTTTGAT